>CM020982.1:14350098-15600098 GCA_010134655.1 Fragaria nilgerrensis
AGAACTAAAGAGGACAAACTGAACATCAATTAATCATAGATGAATCACAAAGCTATAGTTTTGTTACAATAATAATAACCCAAAAAAATGTGAAGACATTAGTTTTCTATCAAAATTAGGTTGAGCATGTTTTAAAAGTATATACATGAAACAACCTAATTGAGCAATCAGCATTACTCAAACTGAGAAGCTCAAATTGGCCATACGCATAAAATACATGAGAGCAGTAGAAGAATACCTGTTAAATTTGGCTCCAAATGACAAAGGTTTCCCAGTTAGAACCGACCTGCAATTATACACAGAAAATAGATGTCCACTAAATAACATGAATAAAAACTCAACTGTCATTCACTTTCATTCACACAACACACACACAGAATTACAGGATTTCATTAACCATTTGAAGGAGATAGAATTAGTAACTATGTTTGAGTGTAGAAATATCAATATCATACCTAGCACGCACCTTTGAATCTACCAGATTTGGACCTTTGACTATTCATTTTCTCTATTAACATCCCTATACCCACTTGGTCTTTTGATACCTGCACTCAATGAGAGAGAGATTTGTCAGAGCTCAAAATTAAAATTCTCAAAATGACTGAGGAGACTTTAAGAAAGTAAACAACCAGCAAGATATAGACACCCCCCTAAGAGTTTAATTTTAAAGCAAAGCAATCAAAGCCTTCAAGATCCTTTTCTTTAAATCCTTAAATCAAAAGCTGCAAATCACAGTTCATTAGACAAAATAAAATGAGCAGAAAAAGTAAAAGTTAGTACCTTTTTTCGCCTGATCTAGCTTCTAGTCGATCTTTGCTAAATCTAATCAAAGAGTTCGGATAAATCATTAGTCTGTGGTCAATATCATCAAAGAATCAGTTACATGTCCATCCATGCAAAGTTAACATATAAGACATAAACAATTGATCAAAAAACATATATCTATTGCTTTGTTTTTCAGGGGAGACTAATATTTTGCAGAGCTATAAACAGATTCTTACCGGAGGAAAGATAGGCTTTTTGTAGCTTGCTCTACATGCTTTAAATAAATGACAAAAAAGCCATAGCCAACTCCCAAAACATTATATGCAACAAACTCTTTAAAGGTAACAAACCCATATATATAAATTGCTGACTTTGAATGACACATGATTGACAACTATAAGCAAGCTGAAAAGAGTGGACTCAGAAATACCAGTTCGTTCTTGCTTTAAATTTTAATATGAGTCTACCATTGTGTTTCTGGTACACATGAGGCACATTGGTGTTGAGGCAACCTGCATCAAAGCTTTTATAAATCAGAGTTAGAATATGAACCAAGTTTTCATCAGGTTCATGGTCATATTACATTAGCCAAACTGAATTACACAGAACCTAAAAACACCCAATTAACTAAACTGCAGTACCAATGTGTAGAGTACCAAATACAAAGCACCCATTTTTATCTATATCAAAAACTAAACCTTCACAAAAGAACCTACACCTCCTTGTTTTATTTCTCCTCATTCCGGTATGTTGTTAGTATTTGGTTTTTGAACATGGTATAATGTTAGTATGTAGATAATTTTTATATGCATGAAAATCAGTCACTCACTTTTATCCATTTATAATAAAACTAATTACATTTTCATAATCACAGTGAAATGAAGATTAACAGTATTGAAGTAGTTATAAAATCTAGCAATCTATTACCATCCAGATCCACAGAATATAGACGCAGAATTGTATAATTATATCTATACGAATTCCTTCACAATATTTAAAAAGATGTTTCTGAAACCATAAGAAACAATTTACAATTATAGGAATACAAACCTGAGTAAGAGAAAGGAACTAAGTTAATGCAGAACACCAAAGTGAGGAACACCAGTAGAATATTGAGTTAAACAACACTTTGCATAAAACCTGCATCTGGTAAACAGGAAAGGATGAAAATCAAGCTCATAAGTAACTCTGTGCATACTATGAAATCAAAGGAACGAAAACGGGATGTGACAAATTGAACTAAAGGAGTCTTTTAAACCCGTTTTCCGAAGTACACAAATCGTGTCCTTGTTCATCTAATCTTTTTTCATAAAAAATGAATAAACAGAAGAAACAACACATACCTCTGAACCTGAGCTTGTTTAGAACTACAGGAAGACTACAGAGACAGCAAAATGAAACAGTGTTCAACAGAATCTGACCAAAAACAAAAACCATGAAACTAACATATAAACAATGAATTCTAATTCTATTATCATAATAATCCCAATCAGAAAACAATTCTAAATCCATTAGATTGTTGCACCTGAGTAAATCCTAAACAGACAAAATTAACCTATTTGGTTAACTTCCTTTCCCACACGAATCCGAATAAGAAACCATGACCAAATTGAAGATTCAAAATCCCAAAAGCTATAACAAACGTCGCATTCAAACTTTGCCACTTTCAGAAAACATGGTGATCTTATTTGAGTTTGTTCTTCTCTTTTGGTGAGTTCCGTTTCGATCTTAAAAGAGATCGTGTATTTACATTCTGTTGTAAAAGTCCAAGCAACACAAAAAGGAGATGGTTCTCCCTTTTCTTCTTCTATTCTCTAACGATCCATCTATGTTAGGAAAATGTATTATGGTTTTTTCGTTAATCAAAGACAAAAGATGTTGGATTAGTGAAACAAAATGACAGCATAAAAGGGAAATTATAAAATAATAATAATAATATGGAGTGGTAAAGCTATATATGATTTTGAAGAAACATGATCCGTTCAATGTTGGTTACGGATGAGGATATTTTCTGCTATATGTGTCGGTCGACCTACAAATAAACCCTAAAAGATTCATTGCAACCTTAATCTATCTTATGAGACACAGGAATCCTACCGTAAAGTTTTACCAGGATATATAACTGACATATAAACAATGAATTCTTATTATGTTATCATAATAATCCCAATCAGAAAACAAACCTAAATCCATTAGATTGTTGCACCTATGAGTAAATCCTAAATAGACAAAATTAACCTATTTGGTTAACCTCCTTTCCCACGCGAATCCGAATAAGAAACCATGTACGAAATCGAAGATCCAAAATCCCAAAAGCTATAACAAACGTCGCAAATAAGGATTCGAAACACGGTACCTGCTCTCTTATTTGTTTCCAACCAAGCCTTCTTATATGAGATTCCAACTGAAAACTTGAGCACGGTGAAAGAGTCTGAATCTAAATCAAGACATTTGGTTGAGTTCGAAGAACGAAAGAGAGAAAGAAAAATATTTGGTCTGAATCTAAATCTAAGAGATAGAGTTGAAAAGAGTATTACCCGGAAATCCAGAATCACCTCCCCCCTAATTCCAGAACCTCGATCAAGAATTTGTTGAAATCTGGAAATATATCAACAGATGTGATGCAGAGGATCAACTATCTCTTTATCCTTCTCTGCAATTAGTCGGAGTCTGCCTTTTTCGCAGTCTCACACCCGGCCTCTCACTCATCTCCTGAAACCTCTGGAACACGAATAAAGGATGCAGAATAACAGCTCATGGAAGCTTCAAGAGAGCGAGAAAGAGCAAGAGAGATCGAGAAAGATCGACCAAAATGACGCGGCACCCAAAAAAGAGTCCTTTTATAAGCGATGGAATGCAAGCCCAACTCTACGGCCCAACTCCGTTTTGGAGAAAGTGTTATAAACAGTGGTTAGCAACAGTGTTAAAAACAGTGAATTTAGTTATCTGCATAGTCGACAAAAAATAATATATACTAGATTTATAACCCGCGCTCTGCCGGTGTACGTTTGTAATTGAAGCCGAAAAATACTTGATTACTTGATTGATGCAACTCTCTTTACACATACATCATGGAACATCAAATTCCATCAACAGTACACATTGCACATACATTATACACACATTATATATTACAAAAACAACACTTTGTTGTGTCATGTCCAAAATAATAAATGCTTCAATTGTTTTGGTTCGTAGGTTCAGAAATCAGTATGGAGTACGAAAGGTAATAAACATGAAACTGAAAATGAAAGAATTAGAATACAACTGAGAAATATAACATTATGACATCAGGTAAAGATTAAAGACGAAAGAAATATAATATTGGTAGTTGTAGACTGCTGAGTTTACTAAAATTGAAATATAATTGGATCAAATGTTTACGAAAATTGGAAAATCTTCTCTTACTTTTTAACATACCAAATGAGATCAGTTTTACATTCATTTTTGAAACCTTGTATTCATTCAACTGTGAGTTTCATGCCTAGAAACCACTGAAAAATAAACGAACTATTAGTATGAATGTCTCAGCACATCAAGAAATACAATCAAATTAAATCCCCGATGGACTAAAGGCCATCTAAAATTGTAAGTTCTTAATCCTTCAACAGTTCAACTGAGTCAGACTTTTCTCAACATTAATCTAATGCTATCAAGTTTACTGTAAGGATTAGTATAACTTATGCAAGAAAATGAAAAAAAAGAAAAAAACAGTTTGTCCATGCCTTTAGGATTCGAAAGAAAGAAAGAAAGCTATGTTTATGTTATCAACCAAAGGTGCACAGTTTCAAGTTTTGTTATTCCAAGATAACTTAAATTCCCTACAGTCTGAGACTATCTATGAAGTTAGAAACTTTATCAGAAAATCCTCCAATTTCAAGCACAGTTTCGTTACCCTTATCACAAAATATAACACACTTCAAAAGTAAAACAATCAATAACTTAATGTCCTTTATCGAAAGCAGGAAACAAAGAAGAAAAAATTAATAAAAGTGCATTACATACTGAAGAAAATCAAACAACCGCCAAACTGAGATCCCCCTGGTCAATCAGAGTAAAATAATACTGACATCCAACATCCAACACCTTAAAAAAAGCTTGATTATGATTTCAATTTGAACATACAAAGGAGCCGTAATATACCTGAATTCGAAGGAGCTATATATGAGAGCTCGCTGTTCATCAAGCTGGTTGTTGAATAGAACAACTGACTGGTACCCAAATCTGCAAAACAAAAAAAAGAGAACATTTACATTACTGAGCATAAATACAATTATATGAACTCCATTCCAAATTTACTTAAACATGTTACTGAAGTGGTAGTTTCATATGAAGTAAAAACCAAGAAAATAATTACAAAGGAATGCTTACTTGCAAGAAAACCGCACAATTCATTTTTTCTCCTTTCCAAATTGGACGTATCAAAATTTAAGATCTACATAAATTGAGATACTAAACAACAAAGCATTGATCGTATCAGTGAGGATATTTGATTTACATAGATGTAGAATACTCCAAAGCTATTAATCTTTACAAAAGAAAGAACAAAACCAACTAAAAGTCTCCATCCATGCCACAAATCAGGGGTTTAGCAAATCGCTTCAAACAATCTGGGAAACAGAACTCATGATGATGGCCACTCATCAAACATGGACTAAACCTCAGATACGCATAAGTACATCACCATCTAAATCTACTTTGTGCTTCATGAAAAGAACCTGTATAGTAAACATATTTTTTTTCCTGAAATATTGTTCTATATCAACTGTAATACAATAGAAAACTCATAACATTTAATAAATTAATATCAACTGAAACCCTTTATACTTCCCAATAGGCATGAACCTTTTTGCTAGCCAAGTCGCCATACCCTACATACGCGCACATTGATTTGGATTGTTTTCTAAAAGCTGGATGTCCTGAGTTTGATGTGTGCACCACCATTTGGATTTGTATACAATTAATACAAATTTTAGTACATGTAGTAGGTAAAAGAGGGGCTAGTGATGCTGCAACATATATTTTTATATATGTTGTAGTGATCACATGCATATAAGCAAGCAAAGACATAGATAGTACAATATTACATAGAACTACAAAGAGAAAGTGACCAAACATAACTATAAAGTGGGACGTACATGATATAAAACTGACCTCACCCTTGAAAGATCTAAACAGACTATAATATCAGCAAAAGAAGCTGCTTCCGGTGCTTAGAATTGGAACCTTGTGTATAGTATCAAAGTCATAGTAGTTCGTATATAAAGAGGTTCAATGAAATTACACTTTTTTTCCATCAAATTGTATTGTATTGGTAATACATAACTGAGCTTAGCATTACATGCTTCTGCCATTCATCTGGAAAAGAACCAAGGAAAACATATATGAATACACTTAAGATTAAACTGAAAAGATGCAATCGCCTAACAGTGAGCATACATTCTTAGTAATATAAAACAGAAAATTATGCTCTACAACTATGAAGTATGCCGAAATAAAGTCAAGCCATCCAGAAATTTGCATTAAGATTTAAGATTATTGTACCATAAGATCACAGTATTTGTAAGAGAACAGAATTTAAAAAAAGCCAAAGAGCCGACACATATGCAAGACTGTAATTGTTACCAATGCTCTTCAATCCGCTGCATAACCGTGTCCTTGTCGCCAGTCAATTTAAACCCATTTTTCTTCAAATAAAGCTTGCATTGCTCCAATTCCTGTTTCTCAATCTATTTATCCGCCACCAAACAATGAAAGAATTTTATCAATACACCATTAAATTGAACATATTCCATCATTTTGCTGTTACTGATGGTATAAAGATAAATGCAATGGGCAGCTTTGTTCTTTCTGTGAAATTGCTCAAAAAGATAAATGCACTGTTTAAAAAAGTAACATTTCAAAGGATAATACTCTGTCATTATTAGAAAGATAATATTGTCTTCGATTTACACATACTATTACTGATTTTGTTTAAGTGGTATGCGCTTATTTATTTTCGTCTTCTTTCTGATGCATCTTAATTTTTACAAACATAAATTGTAGTTGTTGACCTCTAGCATTTACCATAGATACTCAAACTAACCTCACGTGTGCTAAGTTCAAAGCAAAGTGATAGAAAAGTAAGAGCTTACACATAAGAAAGGGAGCAGATCAGGTTTTGCATCTAATCAAGGGAAAAGCCAATCTCATCAAGCAAGATATATAAACAGTGACCTGGCCTGCAAGTTCCCTGTTTACAGATAGCAAAGGAAAATGTTAGGTTTAATACTAAAAGGGATATCAGAAACTTAAATAGGGGATTAAATAAAACCTGATGATTTCCCTCTACAGATCATTTCCTGCCTGATTATCATTTATTTAAACCTTTATCGTCTCATCCTATGCAAAACATCATATGCATCTTTCTGTAAAAGAAGTTCCATCTCTTGAGCCTATGGCGTTCACTTAAAGAAACACTACTTTCTTGGAATAAATGGACAAAAGATTATGAGATGACCTCATAATAAATGGACACTCACAGCTGCATTACACTCGTTTAAAATGATCACTGGCTGCAATTCCCTCTATTCTTGCCGACAGGCTCCACACCCCAAACCTAAAACGTTACCGAAACATCAAACCAAAAGCCAAACTCAATAAATAAAAACTCAGTTGATTACTTTTATCAGACCTAGATGTTAAATTTCTCAATTTCGATAGAACCCAATCAAAGTTTGTATCTTCGAAGAAAAATTGAGTCAATTAATTTTCCAATTCCTGTGGCCAACACCCAAATTCAAAACTAAACAACCAAATCGAAAAAAAACGTCATTATCAAATTCATTGATTTCCAAACAGAGAACACATTTACCTGAAAAGAAGAGCAGTGTTTATGAAAAATGCACAAATTGATGAAGAGGTGATGTCAGAAGATGAAGATTCGGAGCAGAATTGAGATAGCGAAGCTTCTCTGCCTATGGTTGAGACGGAGGAGAGACTGGTATTGGTGCAGACAGTAGATGGAGTTTTAGGAGAGCGAGAGAGACTCAAGCAGACCCATGGAAGTTTCAAGAGAGCGAGAGAAACGATGCGGTGAAGAGGTTCGAGAGATCCAGAGAGGTGAGATTCGAGAGAGATCCTACCCAACACAACATCGTAGCCCGACACTGTTTACGTAAACAGTGATTATGAACAATGTTTACATGCTTATAAACAGTAATTAAAAAAGAGTGTTATAAACAGTAAATCACGTTATATAAACAGTCGACGAAAAATATATATATATGATAAGTGGTAAATTTTGATTCCAAATCAATTTGTATATGGCTGTACTTAGAGTTCAATTCGTACCTTGTTTGAAAGTGTTTGTGATTCGTTGACATTACTCTCATAAAGTTACTTCTGTTTATTGAATAATCTGATGCTCTGCATTATAAGTTGTAGTATATGCTTACTGTTGGTTCATTATTGGTTAATATCTTCTCCATCAGTCATTGTCATTCTTGTTAATACTCCAACAGTTTGGAAACCCAAGTCTCTTGCTGCTCGCTTTGATCAAAACCATGTCTTGATATTCACATCATATGCAGGTTGCCAACGAAATCTGATTCTTCGTATGCCTGTTTGAATTTATTTGGCAGCTAGGTCCCATTCCTTGATAATTTCTACCTTTCATCTTATCAACTCACATTACAAATCCTTGGAAGAAATGTGTATTTAGTATTTCATAAGATGTTTATTTCTCAAGTTCCTGCTCAATGTAGTTAAAAGAATGATTCTTCATTCTCAGATTCTTCAATCAATTGGTTTTAACAAAATGGTTGTCCCTTTAAAGTTTTAGTGACTACTTCGCGGTTCTTCATAAAAGTTCTTCCTTCCAAAGTTTATTTAAAAGGAAAAACAATATATCAACCAATCTCTCTTTCGATTTAATCTATCACATCTTTGTGAATCAACTTGAGGAAGTAATATTTTCAAAAATCTTGTGAAATAGGATGTGATCGGCATGATGAAATATGGCTATGGTTAAAAAATCACATATTTTCGGTAACATTTTGTCCCCGATAGAAGCGGTCAACCTCATTTACGCTTATACTTCCCTATGCGGAGCCCTATCGTCGGGAGGTGAACATCCCCAAATTTTTACATGGGTAGTTACATCTCATCAATGTGGGAGTTTTTGTGTGGAAGAATCAATCAAACTAGGTCATATAGGGGTAGGTAAGAGCGTTTTTGTGTATTAAGTGGTATTAGTTTAATGTTGACTGCGTGGATCGAGACCTAAACGTTATTGAAAACAGGTGAATTTTTTTTCATAGCCGTATTTAAGTACATTGATCATATCAGACGGTTGAATTTTATTTTGTGAAATTTAGTTATCGGAACCACAACGTGTCTACTAATGTGGTATAATTTGTTTAGTTGGTTATGTACACTTGTACGTTATTTTAAACCAACTATACATAAGAAGCAAAATTTTGGAAAATCCTGTGAAATACAATGTGACTGGAACAGTGAAATACAACTAGGGGTGAAAAATCAGAAACTTCCGGTAATGTTTGGTTCCCGATAAAAGTGGTCAACACTAATTATGCTTAGGCACTCCTAAGGGGAGCCTAACCACCGAAGGGTCAATTTAACAAGATTTTTTCATGGGTTCATAAATCTCATATATACAAGCTCTAGATTCGAAAATAGGAAACAATAGGGTAAAGCACGATGCCGGTCAACCTCGTTTCGTGTAAAAAATGAGGTTGATTGACTGACTCGATGAGGGGCATAACGAATCCGAAAAGGAGTGTATTTTTTCCGTAGACGTATTTAATTTCCATGACCACATCGGACGGTGAAATTTTATTTTCACATATTTATGACCTCGGATCACCACGTGCTCACTGAAGATGTATAACTTGTTTAGTTGGTTATATACACTTATACATCATTTTGAACCAATTATACATAGGAAGCAAATTTTTTGAAAATCTTGTGAAATATGATGTGATCGGAACAGTGAATACGGCTAGGGTTGAAAAATCACAAACTTCCGGTAATGTTTGGTTCCTGGTAAAAACGGTCAACTTTAATTACGCTTAGGCGCTCATAAGGGGAGACTAACCACCAGAGGGTCGATTTAACAAGATTTTTTCATGGGTTTCTAAATCTCAGATATACGAGTTATAGGTTCGAAACCTGAGAAAAATAGAGTTTCGCACGATGCTGGTCAACCACGTTTCGTGTTAAAAATGAGGTTGAATTAAGGTTGACCGATTCGATGGGGGACCTAATAAGTCCGAAACGGGGTGGATTTTGTTCAGTGGACCTATTTAATTACCATGACTACATCTGACGGTGGAATTTTTATTTTCACATATTTATGACCTCAGAACGTCACGTGTTTACTAAAGTTGTATAACTTGTTTAGTAGGTTATATACAAGTGTACATAATTGTGAACCAACTATATAGAGGAAGCAAATTTTTTAAAAATTATGTGAATTAAGATGTGACTGGAACAGTGAAATACAGCTAACGTTGAAAAACCATAAACTTCCAGTAACGTTTGGTTTCCGGTAAAAACGGTCAACCATAATACTCTTAGGTGCTCCTAAGAGGAGCCTAACCAACGGAGGGTCGATTTAACAAGATCTTTTCATGGTAGTGATTCAACTATAAGATCTGATAATTTAAATGTAACTCAAAAATACAGGCATTTGTAGATTCAATGTGAAAATGTTATGGATTAAATTATAAGAATTTTTAAAATCCAAAATGAATATTTGTGAACAGTGTGATATATGAGTTATAGGTTCGAAACCTGGGAAAAATAGAGTTTCACACGATGCCGGTCAACCGTGTTTCGTGTTAAAAATGAGGTTGAATTAAGATTGACCAATTCGATGGGGGGCCTAACGAGTCCGAAACGGGATGGATTTTGTTCAGTATACCTATTTAATTACAATGACTACATCTGATGGTGGAATTTTTATTTTCACATATTTATGACCTCATAACGTCATGTCCATAGGGAAGATTAAGAGTAACATGGGTTGACCGCTTTTATCGGGACCCAGACGTTACCCGAAATAAGTGATTTTTCAACCGTGGTTGTATTTCACCATACTAATCACATCTTATTTCACGAGATTTTTGAAAATTTTGCTTCCTCTCTATAGTTGATTCACAAAGTTGTACATTTACATATAATCTAATAAACAAGTTATACCACATTAGTAGGCACGTTGTGATTCCGACCACTAAAATTCATAAAATAAAAATACCACCTTCTGATATGATCATTATAGTAAAACATGACTATAGTATAAAATTCATCTCGATTCGGCAACGTTCGGGACTCAATCGAAGCGGTCAACCCTAATCTATCGTCACTTATTACACGGAAACGCTCTTACCTACCTCTCGGTGACCTAGTTTGGTCAATTCTTCCGGACGTTAAACTCTCACATAGATGAGACGTAACCACACATGTAAAAATTTAGAGACGTTTACCTCCCGAAAAAAGGCTTCCCCATAGGGAAGATTAAGTGTAAAAAGGGTTGACCGGTTTTATCGGGACTTAGACGTTACCCGAAATACGTGATTTTTCAACCATAGTTGTATTTTACTATTCTGATCATATCTTATATCACGAGATTTTTGAAAATTTTGCTTTTTTCTCTATAGTTGGTTCATAAAATAGGGCTCCTCATAGGGAAGATTAAGCGTAAAAAGGGTTGACCGGTTTTATCGAGACTTAGACGTTATCTGAAATACGTGATTTTTCAACTATAGCTATATTTCACTATTCCGATCACATCTTATTTCACGAATTTTTGAAAATTTTGTTTTTTTCTCTATAGTTGGTTTACAAAGTTGTACACTTAAATATAACCTCTTAAACAAGTTATACCACATAATTAGTAGGCACGTTGTGATTCCGATCACTAAAATTCACAAAATAAAAATTTCACCGTTTGATATGATCATTATAGTAAAACATGGCTATGGTAACATCGTTTTTGTGTAATAAATGATGTTGATTTAGTGCTTTTTTGAAAGGGGATGTTGTTTTAGTGTTTTTTTGAAAGGGGATGTTGTTTTAGTGTTGACTGTATCGATCGAGATCTAAATGTCATCGAAAATAAGTGAATTTTTTTCTACAACCATATCTAAATATAATTATCACATCAAACGGTTGAATTTTAATTTTGTGAGGTTTATTAGCCGTATTGAAGTAACATTAGCCGAAATTCACTATATTTTTTCTTTCTTTTTAAATGCACAATTAATATGCTACAATACTGTGAGTCGAACTCATAACCTCTCATTTATAACGAGAGACTTATATCACTGGACCAAACGATAATAGGCCGAAATTTACTATATTGATCACATCACACAAACGATTTTCCCAACTTTCATATTCTTGTTATAGTTGGTTTATAAAAACATATATTTATTTAGAAAATATGTACCATTTCCTTGTATAGAAACCATATACAGATTACTTCCCTGCATAGAGGTATTGTATAAATGAGCCTTGTATGGAACTTATTAGTTTCATCATCGCAAGATTGCACTCGCGGATATTACAAAGAAAGGACAACATGCAATTACAATAAACTAGCACTATGAAATGTTTCTAGGGCATGTTTGTTACATTGGACTATTAGACATACTTATTTTTATTAATACATATGCTACACTAATACTTGGGTACTACCTAAGACTAAAGAGCAGAATAATCACAATAATCTCATCCCATGTTTGGTGTTGAATAATACTATATTTTTTCTATTTTAGCAAACTATTATCCAATAATAAAAGATTTGAAAACTTAACATTTTTGTCCAACTTCCATAATAGTGCATAAATTACTTAACAACCAACTCTATCTAGTCCTGTTTTAGAGGTACAAATGACGTTTCCATTATAAATATTGTCCACCAGCAACAAGGCATGATACAATTCATTTTTACAGGGGATAATCTTCAACGCATCTCCTCCTTAACCTACTGACAAATCATTCAAATCAGATCTCAGCATTATACTCATTTTAGATGCAGTATTGCTAAAATCAAATGTACAGTACAAACTTTCATCCAAATATTTACCATAACAACCTAATGCAACATCCACAACTTGGTAAATAAGTAATCAAGCCAACAAATAAAAATAAAAATAAATATAGCTACTCACTAGTATATGCAAGTTAATTATATCCAAAATTTTCATATTCAAGAATACAGACATGTAACCATAGACCTAGCTAGGTAAAAGAGCAATAACCATAAACTTAACTCTAGCTACTGCTAAGATTTGTACATTCCCATGCTCTATGTTGAAAAACTCAAGCAAGTTAGTATCTAGCTTGTTCTAGTGAAACTAATATGATCTGGGAAAAACTCAGTAGATATAGCAATGTAATGAGATGGGAATCAAGAAGAAGAAGAAACAAAGAGGCAAAAAGAAAAGACGTATGCTAGATATACATGCTCAAACATCTTCTATAGTTGTACGAGTCTATCCAAAAGCTTATATCATGTGAGAGCGTACCAGATTTAAGACCTTGTATCAAAAGTTCAATGCAAAAATTGAATGGTAATGCAGAAACTAAAAGAAGGCATTATGGATTCTCAACTTCCTTCCAATTGCTGTAGCCTTGTTAGACTAAAAAGTAGACCTGTAAATGGACCGGATCTTGATCCGGACCCGCTCCGGATCCGTGGTTTTTAAACGGGTTTGGATCGAAAACTAGACCCGTTGATCCGTTAAGGACCCGGATCCGTTAACCCGTTTATTAAACGGATCGAGGTTGATCCGATCCGTTAAAGACCCGGATCCGTTTTAAAATAATTAAATAATATTTTTATAAATATAATATTATTGATAAATATTAAATAATATAATAATTATTTAGATAACCTAAACGTCTAAATTGCGTCTAAAGTATGATCATTTGATGAAGTTGAAGGTTACAATGCCTATGTTCTTTTTATGCTATTTGCTAAATACATTGGAGGTTTAGCATTTTGAATATATTAGTTTATTGTTAAGGAGTATTTTGGCCATGTAATTCAACTTTTGATATAAACCTTTATTTTGTTATAATATTTCATTAGTGTTTTATGAAAATTATGATAAAATTAAGAAATTATTATTTAAAATTAAAAATATTTATAATCATAAACGGATCGGATTAACGGGTCGGGTATCCGTTAACCCGCCGGATCTGGATTTGGATCTAGCTATCAAAGATCTGGCGGGTAACGGGTCGGATCCGGATCCAAAATTTATATTACGGATCTACCTAGATCCAGTCCAGATCCGGTCCATTTACATGTCTACTAAAAAGAAGAGAAAAAAAACTCAATCCTCATAACCTAATGTAATGAAGGGTATCACTACTTTACAAGAGAAGGAAAGCTTACCGGAACTCATTAAAAGTAGCTTTTGCATGGTTAAATTATGAACTTCAGCACCCTCAGTCCAAAATATATGAGCAGCCAAGTAATATTTTGTAATTTAATGCACTTTGCACTAGATAACATTCTGATAGTCAATATCCTCATATGGGATAAGGCTTATTTTATAATGTAGATTTGGATGATAGAGTCAGCCAAGATAATTAAACTCTAATGAACAATTGCACTAGCAATACAGACATGTAGTGAGTAAAGACTCAAAGATAGAAATATCAAGTCTTTCAGAACAAGAAAAGACAGTTGATAGAAAAATTTTAGTATAGCAGATTACTAGCAGCAAATTTTACTAAGCTATTGATTGTAATAATAGCATTTGTGAATCGCTCTGGTAACATGTATTAGTAGCAGTTCGTAAACGCTATGGATGTAAATCTTTTATAGAGACTAGACTTTTTATAGCTCGGGCTGGCATAGCGTTTACTAAAACGCTATGAAAAGGCTACCATAGCGTTTTTGAAATGCTATCAATGAGACTTTATGGTGTAGTGATTAAACTGGATTCCAATATACGATCAGACTTGTTAAAATAAACCATAACTTCCCTAACTTCTAACCCTGAAAATGTAATGTTTATCAGATTTGATGTCCATTACATCAGATCTGGTGTCAATTACGTTACAGTACCCATTGCAGTAACTACAGATATGAGATCTCAGAACTAGAGTTTTGTACATGTATATTTCTAGGGATTGAAGTTCTTACCTTAATACTCCGTACCCAAACGATGAGAGACATATCAATTACAGGTAAGAGTATTGGCTGCTATACGTCGTCTCTGACTCTGTTTGCCGATTTGTGAAAGCCGCTCAAACGGATGTCGACCCGATATGAAAACGTCGCCGTCGCATAGGCCGAATCGATCCCCAAAAAAACCAGACGAGCAGAGAGAGGAAATTACAAGAACCCTAAATCCAAACCATAACTTAGTTTCTCGCACTTCCCCCCCTAAGGATTAAAACTTATACGAAAAAAAATAAAAACCCCTGTTCTCTGTGTCCACGCGAGACGCGCCAAGCGCGCGTGCTTCTTATCAAAAGTAAAAATTTGTAATTTCACCGCAAAAATTTGTAATTTCACCGCTTGACAAAGTCCAAAGACAGCCGAGTATTGCGTACATAACAACGTTCCCAAAGATCTAATAAACAAACCCATACCTAATGCACGTTATGTAAACACACACAAGCACTAAGGCTGTGTTTGTTTCAAGGAATGGGGCTGGTGGGAAAGGAAAGTGTTTTCTTTCCTTTGTTTGGAAGCCCAAGAAAAAAGGAGGGAAAGGAAATTGCTTCCCAAATGATGGGAAAATCGGGCGGAATATCTTTCCCTCCACCCAACCCAGGATTCATTTTCCCTTCCAAAACCCTGCAATTATTGCATCTAGTTTTGACTAAATTATCCCTGCTCTAAATTTCATCTTCCAATTTTAGTCATGTGCCTTTATAATATGAGTCCAACCTAATTCTCTTTTTTCTTAGAACTCCAACTGAACTAAACAAGAAGAACTGAAGTACGCAGGTTGGGCTCGAGAAGAATTGAGGCTGGGCTCGAGAAGAATTGTATCCATTTGAAGTTCCTCCATCTCAATTTCCTCGCATAGCAACTACAAGGTGTGAATAACCATATGCATACAATTTCTTCTTCTCATGTTAATCAATCCCATCTCATTCTTATTTATATCTGTTTATAATCACTTTGTGGATATTGTTATTGATCACATGTTGATTTTATAATCAACCCATATGAGGTTGAATTTTTGCGGGGCTTAATATGGTAAGGATGGGTATTCTTCTTTCTTTTCTTACTGTGTATGTTTTATATATGGGTAGGATGTTGTGTTTTATATATGGGCATGTGAGATCATTGATAATAATCTTGAAAGAATTAGGTAGTTGATTAATAGAATAAGATCATTGATGCTAGTATTAATTGCAATTGTTCATTTGAAAAATTGAATCACAAGAAACTTGATGCTTATATAAGAGATTTCAGTTTTTTTTTTTCTATTTGAATCTTTGCTATAAATTTGGTAGATTCATAAAAAAAAAAAACTTTGCTATGCAGCTATGGCTCGTAGGAACTTGTCAAAGACAAGAAAGATTCTTCTAATGCTGGACAATATTAAGGATTCACTTAATTTTGTCGTCATGGTATATGTAATGATGTATACCATTGCATTTCAACATTATCGCAAATATAGATTGAAATCACAATCTATTTATGATGCCTTATCAAGAATTGGAAATTTTGAAAGAATGGTGAATGCAAGCGACATAAGATGCATAAATAGTCTCCGCATGGATAGGTATACATTTAGCAAATTGTGCTCTATGTTACGCACTTCTGGTAAATTGATGGACACAAGACATGTATCTGTGGAGGAAATGGTAGCTATGTTCCTGCATATTCTTGCACACCATGAGAAGAATAGAGTCATACGAGATAGATTTCTGCGTTCTGGAGAAACAATTAGTAGATATTTTAATTTGGTAATTAGAGCAGTCATATGTCTACAAGGTCAATTGTTAAAAGCACCTGAACCTGTGCTCGAGAACTCCTCTGATGAGAAGTGGAAATGGTTCAAGGTACACTAAATTTTTATTACACTATGGAATTAGAGAAAAATATACATTCTGAGTTGTTTATTATTATTGTAGAATTGTCTTGGGGCGCTGGATGGAACATATATAGGCTTACATGTCCAAGAAGTTGACAAGCCTAGATACGGAAGTAGGAAGAATGAAATTGCTACAAATGTCTTGGGAGTATGCTCCCAAGATATGCAATTCATTTATGTATTACCGGGTTGGGAGGGTTCAGCTGCAGATTCACGAGTGTTACGTGATGCTATTAGTAGGAGACATGGGCTACGTCCCCCATGGTGAGATGATGCGAAAACTATTGGTTTTTGTCATTACATAATTGGTTTCCATATGTATATTACTTTTTATCAAAATACTTATGTTTCTCCTTTATCTAATAGGACATTACTACCTTGTTGATGCTGGTTATCCAAATGGGGAAGGGTTTCTTACTCCATATAGAGGCCAAAAATATCATTTAAATGATTGGAGAGAAGGATATCAACCTACCACCCCCGAAGAATTTTTTAATATGAAGCATTTGTCTGCTAGGAACGTGATAGAGAGATGTTTTGGGTTACTTAAGGGGCGTTGGGCAATTCTAAGGAGCCCCTCATTTTTTCCAGTAAAGACGCAATGCCGAATTATTATAGCATGTTGTCTGCTTCAGTCATGTCTTTTGTGCGTATACTTATGCTAGATAGAGACATTTGCTTTCAGCAAATGCTATGTTTGTTTGTGAAAGAAATGGCTATGTTTGTGGATGTTTGGTGTTACGAAAGAACTAATAGAAAGACCAGCGTTATATTTATACCACATCTGGAAAATGTTGGTCTGTAACACATGGATGCATAGAAAGTACTCTCTTGTCTCCCACCTGTAGACTGTAGTCACACAATTCACAACAGCAATTTTATAGCAGTAAATATATTATGTAATTCCTTTGATGTAGGTATATATATTTTAAGTAGGCTCCTTGATCTTGAGTTTGTAAGTTCTTTGGTTTTAGTGTTTAGGCTACTTTTTGATTTGTTTCCACATAATCTCTGGCATTGTTCTGACAACTGTTTATGATAAGAGAGTACTTTTGGATTTGTAAATTTTTAAATTTTTAGATCTGTAAATTGAAATGCAAGTTCTTAAATGTAAGTTCTTCTTTACAGTCCATTTCCCCTGTTTTAAGTAATATAGACATTATAGAGTAGCAGTGAGAGATTGGCAAGAAGTGAAAATTACAAAGAGGAATGCAAGGGAATAAGTTTTGGTTCATTGATTAATATTAAGAGTTGTAGTTTCTTTACTGCCAAATAAGACCCTTTTGTCATTTCTTCTATGCTTGATGATTTCAGTGGTGCCATGAATTAGTTCTTTCTTTCTTTGTTTTGCTGGGCTGCCCCTCAAAAGTGAAATAGAACTTTTGTAGCAGTTGAAGGCTAGTATGGTTTCATTGTAGCACTTGAAAGGCTAGTATGATTTCATATGTAGTTATGTTGAATATAACAGGTTCACAAAGACGCCAAAGGACTTAGACTTAAACCATTCATTCATTATGATAGTTTGTGGAAGCTTTTGAAAAGATCGAGCCAATGGGTTGGGGGCTGAAGGACCTGCTGAAGTGGATGAAGATTTGAATAACAATAACGAATTTGTTGATCTCGAAGGAGATGGTTTGTGTGAAAATATTGTTCCTACATCTGCTACTCGCACTCCTTCTGCACCTAGTTCAACTCGGACTAGAAAGAGACCTAGAGATGCTTATACTCAATGCTTGGGAGACATGGCTACCACACTACGCTCCTTTGTGGACGTGACCAAGACCCACTTGGAGACTATGAAAGAAGTGCTTTTGAATGAACATGCAACATCTACAAAGAGAGGCAAACTTGTTGAAGAGCTTATGAAAGTTGAAGGTATGAATGATTTTGATGTACTTGATGCTGCTGCAACAATTATTGGTGATGACTCTAAAATTGAGCTCTTGTTTAGCTTGCCTGACAATTTAAAGATGCAATGGATTCATAAGCTTCTTAACCACTAGAGAAATGGATGCTAAAGACTAATGTTGGCCTTAAAGCTGCTTTTGTATTTATTTTGGAGTGCAGGAGATAGCCAGCTTAATGTACATTTCAGCTTACTTGGCAATTTAAAGAGCTAATGAATTTGTAAGCTTCTTAACCACTAGAGAAACAAGTGCTATAGTCTAATGTTGGCCTTAAAAGTTGCTTTTGTGTTTATTTTGAGTGCAAGTGATGGCCGACCTAATGTATATTTTCATCAAACTTCTTCAGAAGCTATTATGTAATATATATTTTAATTATGTGAGATACTTGATCTTGTCATCTATTATGATGTTGTTATCTCTGAATTTTTGCATCTTCAGATGTTTACTTGGTCATTTCTTTATCTATTGGTGAATGATTGAAATATAAATTGATGCTGGTCAATTGTAGTTGCTACAATGAATGATTGGAAACATAAGATGTATCTGTGTTAGGATGCATTGATAGAAAACTAGTGGAATATGCATTAGATCAAGTTTTGCTATTAAAGGATTAGTGTTGAAAGCTGAGAGCTGAATTTTAGGTACTGTATAAGAGAATATGTTCTTGGGTATATTTGAGGGTATTGATGGAAAAACAATGAGATTATGTTTCCTTTCCTTTGGGGTACCAAACAATTCATTGGAAACTAGAGGATAAATTCTGAATACATTCCTGGTTTTTCCAAACACTAGAAAGGAAAGTTGATGGGAGTTTAAATTTCTTATGGGCAAGGAAAACTCAAAGAATACATTTCCTTTCCATTCCATTCCAGAAAACAAACAGGGCCTAAAGCAAAACGGTGTTTTCTCTCCCTTTTATCTCTATTGAAAAAACCCAATTTCAGCCTCTCGGTTCTCCTCCCCCTCCGCCAGATCTGGACTTTCCCAATCTCCAGCGTGAGTGTGGGGGGAGGACCTCGTCCCCTACCCTCAGTAGTAGTCTCCTGTCCCGATGCAGCCTTGCTAGTAGATTTTCTGCTTTTCCCTTATGTTCTGCTCCAAACCAAAATCCTGAAATCTCTACATTCCAGATCTCCCTTTCATCACTCCCATAATTCTATACCCCCTTCATCAATATTCACTCCTCATGATCTTTCTTCCGCTTCTCAAGCTTCCCTTTGTTTCCCCCATGTTATCTCATCTCTACCCACTGGAAGGTCCCATCCTTGCCACGGTGTTAAGCGATTTTTCGTTAGGATCTCTTTTGGGCTTGTCTTCGCTTGCGTCGTTGGCTATACCTTCACCCCCTTTCTATTTTACTTTTTATTTGGTTACTTTGTCCTAATGCATTTCTTTGCCTGAGAGTTGCCTGGCTATGGTAGATGGACCTTTCAACGGCTTCGAAGGTGGGTTCCTTGGGATCTTTCGTGTTTGTGGACGAGATCTGATTTGCTTGTTTCTCTAGATGGTGGCAAAATGGACGGCTTCCGCTCGCGGTGGTCTGACTAGTGTCGGCGGCGACATGACGACTCTAGTCTTCACCCTAGTGCTAGGGTTTGCAATCTGGTTTAACTTATTTAGGCCTGATAGTTGTGGGCTCTGTTTATGTAATTTCCCTATACGTGTGTCGTATCTGCCCTAAATGTGTGTATGCGGTGGTTGTTTTTCTTAAACGAAGAATTTACTTTTGCCACCAAAAAAAAAACCATACCTAAACTATCTAAATGACAAGCTGAAGCCCCAAAGTCAAAAGTACCAGAAGATTCTAAAATCTAAAACCAAAATCTTCACTGCAATACAGAAGTTGGCCTCCATGGTAGCGCTCGCGTCGAAATGATCCCCGACATATGCTTGACTACTAGAGGCAAAATAACTCTTCACATGTACATTGGAATTGCATGCAAATGAAGAAGCACAAGAACAAAGAACTTAGTAAATTTTTGCGCACCAAAAGGAAGTAGATCGATAGAGGATTAGAGGACCATAAGTTTTCCTCATTAACCAAAATGCAAAAACGAAACAGAACACTTGGGGTAGTGCCAAGTACCTCCGAAGTTTCAATCAGGTCATGTCCAACTTATCAGACAACAAGGTCTGAAGAAAAAGCCCAAGTTAGAGACGGGCCCTTCTTTGTTTATAGGTTTGAAATAATGGAATCATAATCGTAAAGCTGTTTCCAGACACAAACAATCATTAGAAGGACACTGGTGATTTTAATATGTACAGAAGCAACATTGATGCCACAAACTGTGTAAGAAGTAGTATTATGAGTCCCATCTAGTGGAGAAAGCTCCAGAGGAGGTGTTCATGATCATGTTCTTCAAACAAGTCATAGGCTTCAACTGTATCTGGCCCTAAGAAATCCTGCTATAAAATTGTCCTGACAGCTCTGCTATTGCACAGTTTAGATGTTATTTTATGAAGCAAAGTTGGCAGTCTCCGACTATATTAAACATTACCAGTGGAATCATATAACTAGTGCATGAAATCAATATGCAAAACAAAGGAAATAGTCAAAGAGTGTATTGCCGAAAACGGAATGCAAAACTCTATTGCATGGACTACAATGCAGTACTTAGCTTGCAGAAGTAGGTATGATAATTGCTGGTGTTTTGATATGGGAATAGATTCTGATTCATCATCCAGATCATATTCTGTAATCTTAAGTTTCATTTTCTTTGATTAGCTGGTGAACAGATGTATGCAGTTTTGCTATGTTTAATCCAATAGAATGCAAGGAATAATGCTTTATGGGCCTGTGCCTCTGTGAAGTGAAGGGATATATGATTTTGGGATAAGAAAAGGATATTCTTACTTGGCTTGCACATCTTTACATAAATGATACATTCTGTACACAAGGTATATGAGGGTGATAATTGAAGCATTTGATTTATGTTCTTCGTTAATCCCAGTTACAACACTAACCCCAGTTTGTTTTTCCCCTTAACTCTCTTGATTCATTGCTGACTGTATTGAATTCGTTTTCTTCTCCAAATGAGGGCATAGTTAGATAAAATGCCTCATATTGTCTTCTGTTTTGCAGCCGGCCTTTATAAAAACAAATTTCTAACTCCGTGAAGTAAGAATATTTTCCGATTGGCGTTGTATTTCAAAATGTTGGGCAAAATTTTCCATATAAATGTTTCAATAAGTATCTTTTATCGCGCTTGTACAAAGACAAATTTCTAACTCCGCCACTTTGTATCATAATTTTTCAGAAAAAGTTACAAATTATTTTTCAAAGTATTTGGTTGAATAATAACATAACTAGTGGCCATGTTACATAACTGACTTCAGGAAGTGTACTGCTGTTGCAGCTTTGATTCTATTATCTCCCTCCAGGATATTTTTTATGGGAGATCGATTAAAGAACTTTCCTTCTACTTTCCGGGAAAGTAACAAACACCCGTGTCTGGCCATGTAGAGAATCACTCAGGACACTAGTGCAGACAGTAACTAATAGTCTCTCCCTACAAATCGACATTGCCATTTTTTTGGTTCATCAGCTTTGCTTTTGATATCAGATCTGGGTTCTCTTCTGGTTCTTCGTACAACAAGCTTGTATAAATGATCAAATTGCAGGCGTGATCTCAGTAATTGACAGTTATGGCCACTTCGATCATGATCGCGCGAGTTCATTTCGTTGGTGACTTGGTGTGGTATATTATGAAGACATGCATGTCTTCTGGTTTCTTTGCAGGCAAGACTCCCTTGACTTTCCTTTGTCATCATTGAGTCCCAGTAGTTAAGGAGTTCCATCTTCTTCTTCTTCTTCTTTATTTTCTTTTTCTGTTTTCCTTTATCAAGCAAGTATATTAATAGGGATTAATTATGAAACTAATTATTTGTAGATGTTTTTCACATGCAAGCTCATTATGTTTTATTGTGGTTTTTTAAAGTAACAAAAAGCAAATTTGGCACCATTCCACTTGAGTGCCATGACGTGATAAAATTTGTACAATTTTGTACGCGAGTCATAAGAAATATTTTAAAGGACACATACAATATCATAATTGATGATGAGTTCATTTGTCTTTGCATTGAAATGAATTTTTTTTTTTAGAAGAATAATTTATTAATAATAAAAAAAATTACAACATAATGAAATGACCGGTTATAGTACACACCACAACACATTCCAATCAAGATCCAAAGTTACGGGCCGGTCACCAACAACAACATCCATGAGCCAAAAGAGCTCAATCCCTAACCAAATTTTACTCTCAACACGAGCTATTAAAACCTGAGTGTAACGATACAATCTTGCAAAAAAATTTAAAAAAAAATCTTGCCACCAACAATAAACTGAGCCAATTATCCTTCTTAAACATCGTGTCAAAAAACCATCAAACCACATGCAAAGAATTAGTAGGTTGAGTTAAAAAAACAAAAAAAGGAAAACGAAGTGAAAAACAGCCGTGGGTCACCCCGCCAACACGAAAGAAACCCACATGCGTTAGAAAAAAGTAATATTATATATAAAATCTGCATATACATCCATTTAAAAAAAGTAATATTTAATGTATCTAAGGGTTGAGTGAGTCCTTTCTCACTTTAAACTATGGTTACCGTCAACACAATAATTTTTTTTTTCAGAAAAATGCTTAATAACTTTATTGAAAGATAAAAAACACTTACAAAACTTGGGAAATATCGGTAGAGGATAAATCCCCACTCTCTTCCCTATTACTAGAACCAATTATGGGTCCGTCGATTACCAAAAATGACATCCATGAGTTAGTCGGCCTAACCCCTAACCATGACACATGCCCTTCTAAATGGGCTATACCGAATTAGCATTTCTAGAGATATAATGAAACTCAGATACACCCAATTCAGGAAGCAGATCTCTCACTCTATCAACCAAGATTACTACTTCCGCAAAACAGTCTCCACACCAGTAACCATGCTGACCGCACTCAGACAATCACTCTCCACACCCTCCACAGTCCACCCTTGTTGTTGTAACGTTTCCAGTCCTAAGATAAGGGCTGCCAACTCAGCCGCACAAGGTTGAAGATGGCCAAAAGTGCGCACACCCACGACCATCATCAGCTCCCCCTGTCTAATTACCACACTCAAGCCAACATTCATTTCATCACCACTAACTGATGCATCACACACTACAAAAAAACAGGGCAATGCCCACATTTTTTAATCGTGGCCATTGATCGTTTTGCCACGAATACATGTGGGCATTGGCTCCGACACCTTGCATCGACATTTTAAAGATTCGTGGGTTTTACTTGCATGACCATTGGCCTATTTTGCCACGTTTCCAAGAGTTTCATGGGTTTTCTTCATCAACTGGACCCATCACTATGTATGTTTTAACAGTTTTACGAATAGGTTTCGTGACTAAATATATATATTATTAAAAAAAAAGGTTTGTAGCTTACTACTAGTATATTAACTGACTTGTACAACCGTGTATTCAAATACTTTTGCTTATAAATACAAGTATACAATACCAAAATCCTCTTTCACCTCCTCAACTATATTTTCAGATATTGATACAAATACATCTTTATTTTCAAAGGCAGCTAATCACATAAACACTCAAACTTCCTAACCTTGTCTGCTTATAAGGGTCTTTGAGATCGTGTGTCTGTGGCACTATATTAGTCTGGTTTTAGAATACTCTCGTAGACCTTGGTCTGAATATTAATTGGGTGTGTGGGTTACTAACTTACTAACATAACCGCAATAACTTGTTATCTCTCTCCCATTAAAAAAAAAGGTTTAGGGTGGAAATAGTCATTTATAAAATGTTCAATAAGGCCAAGTAACTCTTGTCATCACTTCTAAGTTTCTAATGCTGTTAGTCACAAAACCTACATGTTTCTTTAGAGGTCATGCATATATTAAACCCTATATTAATATTTTTTTTTTTAAATTAAAAGATCCCAATTGTAAACTAAGCATTCTCTAACCACATATCAAGTCGTCCGTTAACATCATCATGCTGAGAGCATCTTTACTAATGTTAGTTATTTTTAAGTTAAATTTTAGTTAGATTAGCTAAAATGTCATTTTGACTAGCGACTTCAAAAATACGTCTACTTCAACGCTCTCTACTTTAGCAACTATTAAATTAATATTATTTTTCAAATAAAGATTAAATAGTTTATATATAATTATATATCACATAAAATATCTTAAAAGAAATACATTAAATTATACAGAGCATTATCTCGCTCTTTATATTTAGCTAGTGAAATAACTAAAAGTCATAATAACAAAACTTTTGCTAATCTGCTGGAGTTCTTAAAATACCCAAAAGTTAAACATGCTCTATAAAATAGCTAAAAAACCAAAATAGAGTCTGATAAAGATGCTTCGACATGTTTGGTTGTGACTTGTTCTCCATCCCCTTCCTTGTTTTAGGTTAGCAAATCTCACATCTCGCGTGAGAGGGTGACACATTGCGTGGGATGCACATAACAATCTTAGGAGAGAGGAAGAGGTCCAAAGGAGTGAAGCCGTCATGTATCAAATTTGTAAGAAAGTAATTTCTCTTTATTTGTTTCCTTATTAATCTCCCAATTTGTAACCGTCATATATCAAATTTACTATTTGGTAATGGGAAAGCTTATAATTGGCACTTTTGCAGGTACATATTTGTTGGCTTCTTCTTATTCTTCTTTTGGGATTCCTCTTTTCCTCTAAAACGTAAAGTTTAGCTTTTGTAACCCCAACTACGCCAATAACTGAATTGCATTAACCAATTCCATAAAGAAGGAAGGGCTTATAAATTTCTCTTAGCTTAGTCTTCAAATATGCAAATTCAGTTTTGTGGTAGGTGACATCTCACGGCTTGCTTTTAATTCGTGGCCCCAATCATCACCATCATCCATTCATCACCATCATCGTCAACATTACTCCATGCTATCCAAATTGCAATCCAGAAGTCAGCTCCTACCCTTACCTAAGTGTTCTTCACAAGCACTCTTCTTCTTAATGTCCTTGTTCTGCTAACGACCATCTAAATTATTATTATTATTACTATTTTAAAAAATAAACAAGAATTTCTACGCACATGCACAAAATTTATGAAAGCTACAAGTGATAAATTCACAAACAAAAAATGTCTTTACGAGAAAATTTGACATGTTATGTTATCAGGACAAACAACATTAGCGATCTCCCATGTTTGATTTATTTCTATGAACAAGCTCACGGTATCCTAACTCCTAAAGGCTTCCTAAGCCCCATAACTAATCCGTTAAGGGCCCGATTAACCAATAAAGCATTGCAGCCACTCCGCTGACCATCTTTAACAGTCCACATTCTATTTATCATAGTTCTCTTTAATCGTAATTAGATTTTTATTTCATTACAATCGAATTTGAGTAATTCACATTATGATAAACTCATGTACGTTATTAGATAAGATGACGGTACTCGTATTATCTTTGAAATATTGCCCCAACCCTAAAAGGAAAAGTCCAATGCATATCAAAGACCTATTCTATAGGAAACATTAACCAAATTTCCCCCCTTATCATGCGCTTATCAAACACAATGTGGTTGACCCAAAATACAATATTAGGTTAGGTTAGGTGATTAACAAGGATTGTATTTTAATTTGATATCGTCATGTATAACAGATCAGGTCAGACTCAGATCTTTTATGCTAAATATTAATTTCATTTTTCTATAAATGCAAATTGCATAAAACAGGGAGTTATGGTAATCTCTTTCTTCATTTCTTAAAACAATGGTTAAGGTTAAGGGAATCCGTAATTAATGTCTATGGGCTGGCCTAGAACATGGATTTCATTGTCCTCCTTAATTTGTCATTCACTTTCTGATTTTTCATTTTGAACAGTTTTGTGTGTACTCTGAATAAGAAAGGACACCCTCACATGGAAGTAAACCAGAGAGTAGAAGAGGAAGAAGAAGAAGAATAGAACAAGTACCCTCCTCTTCTTTTGTCACCTTCAATCCTTCCATTTTTCTTCAGCTTTGGGGAAACCAAAACCAAAACCCTCTTGCCTCTCCCAACCCCATAACCCAATTCTCATACAGATCTCCCAGCTTGAGTTTTTTTTTTTTTCATTTCTGGGATTTGGTTGCTACACACAAATGAGGAGTATAGCTACTTGTTACAATGAACATGCTATTAAGGTATCCGATTCATATTGTTCAGGTCCTTCAAGCAGAGCCTATGTAACCCCAAAGCTGACTCCTTCAGTCCCAAAGGAAGTTACATGCATATACAAAGCCAAGCTCTTGAACCATAAGCAGCTTCTCATCACTCTCACTTGGTGCAACAGAATTCTAGGCCAAGGACTCGTTGTCAATGTAGATGAGTACAAAACGAATTCCTCCTCCTCCTCCTTCTCCTCCTCATCCTCATCTTGGGAGGAATCAAAATCATCGTCGAGTTGGAGTTCCCAGAGACTGCAGAAGGAAAAGGGTAGCAGGACGTTCCAATCCTGCAATTTAAAGATAGAAGTGTTTTGGGATTTCTCCACTGCTGATTATGACAATGGAGGAACAGAGCCAACAAGTGGTTTTTATGTATTGGTCATGGCAGACTCAGAGCTTGGTCTAATCCTCGGAGACAAAATTGAAGAAGTGCTGGACTTGAAGAAGTACAAGACTCTCATATCACAGCAGAAATTCTCATTGGTCTCCAGGAGTGAGCATGTCTCTGGTAATGCTGTGTATTCAACCAAGGCTCAATTCTGCGACTCAGGAATAGCTCATGACATTCTGATCAAGTGTGACAGAGACGACGAAGGAGGGTCCAAAAGCCCGGTGCTAACGGTTTCGATTGACAAGAAGAATATTTTTCAGGTGAAGAGGTTGAAGTGGAATTTCAGAGGGAACCAGGCAATCTTTTTAGATGGTTTGCTGGTGGACTTGATGTGGGACATTCATGACTGGTTGTTCAACCCGAAATCTGGGCGTGCTGTGTTCATGTTCAGGACTAGGAGTGGATTGGATAGCAGGCTCTGGCTGGAAGAGAAGGTTCTTGAATACAAGGGACAGGACAGGCCTGAGTTTTCCTTGTTGATCTGTGCCTGTAAGAACCCTGACTGATAAATCTTCTTTCTTGTTTTTCTTCTTTCAAATATTTCTTAGTGAGCAGAAAAAGACTTATAATTAACGGTGGCTTTATGAGTTCTTGTTTGGTTTTATGGGTTTTAAACCTGAAAGATATAATGGTTAATCTTCAGGTTTATCGGGAGCTATATGCTTTACTTGTACTCAAAACTGTATAGAATCAAATTTTACAGGAAACATTTCTGGCATTAAAATCCTGTGTTTCTCTTATCTCTCTTTCCTTTTAAGGCAAAGCTTAGCTTCATTATTACCTGTTGGGAAGGATACGTACCCAGATTGAAATTGTTTTCCTATTTGGTGATTATTGGTCTTATGAATTCAGGCTTATAGAGATCTGGCTTTTTAAAACCCAGGGGACAAGTATTGCCCGTTTTAGGTAGTAGGTACTAACATTTAACATGACATTGTAGCATGCCCAATTTTTATGGATCACCATTATAACATTGTTTTTTGCATGAATAGAATGGAGTGTAGACGATGACAATAGGAAACTAGAGCAAGTCATACCCTCAATTTAGAGTGACTGTCAAGACAAAAGCAAATTCCGGCATAGGTATTGAATCTATTTGAGCCGAGATCGACCGTATTTTGGTGTACCAACAACATCAAATTCTGGGCTAGACATTGCTCTACATGATACTTATTATGTTGTTGCAGTTCAAGCCACCAGTGTTCTTTTGTTGAACACCTTCAAGTCTTTAACCCAAGTGAGGTACCTTTTTTGATACTTTGGTTGGGGTTTAAGGTCATGTTATTTCATGATTGTGTTGTGTTAGCATCAAGTATTAGTTGGAACCTTGCTGAAAACTTATAAAACGTAATTAGTTGAGGGCTAAGGATGGGGACTATACTTGGGGCCAGTTAGTCTTTATGTCTAGCTAGTTTTGTTAATAATCCTAGTCCGGCCAAGTTATTTTCAATTTAAGGTGTTAGAAGACGGTTATTTTTAAGTCTAGTTTTGTATGTAACTAGTCCGATAAATTTATTAATAATGATGTATTTACTCATATGAATTGTATCTTTTCATATATCATATAACGGTCCATAAATTTCAATTTCACGGTTAGTGTTTCAGTTATTTTCTAGTTGTCAACTTTGAACAATTTGTAATAGATGAGCTTTGGTTCTTCAATGTCAAGATGATGCAAGAGCCAAATTCCTAACATTCTTAATCTAAAGTATAAAATTTGAAACACAAAACAAGTAGAACAGTACTGTACTGTATGAATCATATCACAACACATGCATGAATCAGAAAGGCAACAGTGATCCTTGATAATCCCGTGTAGTTTGTGTCATTTTCGGGTCATATTCTCAACACAATTTATGAACACTTGTCGGAAAAAAAAAATACACACACAATTTGTGAACAACTGTGAAAGCTCCTACTCTATAACTAAGCAGGCTCCACCATCTAAAGTGGTGAATTGTTGAGGTTTTCGTCGAGTATATACAGAGTTGGATAGTTGCATGAAAATGACAGACTTAAACATAATACAGGAACAAACGTCGTTCATGACTACCATTTTCTTTTATTTAATTTCAGTACAAGATTGAAAACTGTTAGGTCCAGCCTCGCATGTGCCAATAAATTTAGGTCACCATCTCATTAACAAGTTATGGGATTTGTAAGTGCAAGAGATTAACCCAAGAAGTTCGAGATTTTTAGTAGGGGTGTTCCATCGAATCACTTATTTATGTTTGTTGATAAACCGAAGGAAAAAGTTTGGCGAATGATCGAGTTGGTTAGCATGAGAGAATTTGATTCGATTTTGAAAGGCTAAAATTAGCCTAGAAGACTAAAAAGTTTAAATCAGTTGCAATGAGCACCTAAAATCACATCAGAAGTGGCAATGGTTTCGATCGTAATTGAAAAGCTAAACTGTGCACAATGTTTTGCAGTGTCCGGGATTCTGCAATCCATGCACGAAGTAATGTCATATCGATCTCATCTACACCTTCGGTTTTAAGACTTGTTGGATCAAACTTTTAAACCAAAAAGTTCCTCAAAGAATGCCTAAAGCTAGCTTTACGGTTGATTGGAGAGCTCGAAAGATTGATCTATGCTACTATAATGAAGGCTCTGGTGAGGATGGAGATGTAGCGGAGGTTAGTACTATTCTAGTTGATTGTGGTCATTGCATAAAGGGTTACAATTTTGCATTTTTAAGGAATCAAATGGTGTTGCAAATCGGCTTGCGTAAACTTGCTAGATCATGGCTTCTAGATGAGTTTTTGTGAGATGAAAGCAAATTTCATCCGGAGTAAAAGTCAGAAATGGGGTAGAAGAAAGGCATGTGGCAATCAGGCAAATCCATATTAGAGCTAAAACCCACTTGGCGCCCCTAAAACGTGGTCTTTGATATCTGGGATTTTCTCTCCGATGGATAAGGGCCTCCAGAATCGCTCTCCAATCCGGCCCACAGTTTTATTCATTGGTTTTGCGGCTTTCTTTTCTTTCGCATCACAAAACTTTGACCCTTCCCTACCCACCTATTTCACCGCAGCGGTTTCCAGAAGCTTGTTTTGGCTAAGGCAGTAATTTGCCTTCATCTAATTGGTTTGCCTATTATACCCCTCACCCTTTTTATTCCATTTTCAATTATTTGCTACTTGTCCAACCGCAAGAAGATTACTATGGATCGGGAAGGGTTACGGGGGAATCAATTTTCAGGAAGAATTATTAGCAAATATTTATTGATCCCCAAATATGGAAGGGCAAAAGAGTAAATGAGTAGAGTGAGCAACGTGATCCCCAAGGCCTCGGCTCTCCATATTAAAGCCATAATCCCAACAACTCCATCATCATCATCCTATCTCTATTTCACAACCGTCTTCACATCTCCGCTTCCGATCTGCTCCTTCTCCAAAATGACGGCCTACAAGGGAACGTACCATGGTAATCGTCCACAACCCACCTCTTTAATTTTTGTTCCTTGTTTGTAAAATTAGTGAACTTTTCTCTGTTTCAATCGCTCGCCATCTTTTGATTCATGGTTTTCGGTGTTATCTCGGCCTGATTCGACAGACTGTGAATGTTCTCTCCGATGTATTTGCATGTTTGGTTTAATTTTTGGATGGTGTGTTGGATCAGTTTGTGCCAGTGCTTTTATCAGTGACTATATACTCTGTTTTTATTTTTGTTCACTGATTTTATATAATTATGTTGTTTGATTTGGGTGCTTATCTAGTTATGTTAGTGGGTGCTTATGTGATTCAATATTGATTATGAGTTTTGTTGCATAATTCTGTGTGCTAGAGATCTTTGATTTTGGGGGGCAATTGCATGTAATGTTTTCGGATGATTTATATCCTTTCGTTCTAGTATTCCATCTGTTATTGATGGCCATGCCGTGATTTTGAACTTGGTACCTGAAGAGACTTTTATGTGTCGTCGATTGAAGCATGCATATCATTATATCGAGGGATTGTGATTTTGATCAAGTTTTGCCTGTATCTAGGAGTATGCTGATTCGTTTATCATTTGTGGGTACTGAATTTTTTGTTTGTATCAGATGAGCTCATTAAGAATGCTGCCTACATTGGCACCCCTGGAAAGGGTATTCTAGCTGCTGATGAGTCTACTGGCACCATTGGAAAACGTTTCGACAGCATCAAAGTTGAGAATGTTGAAGAAAACAGGCGCGCTCTTCGTGAGCTCCTCTTCACTGCCCCTGGTGTGCTCCAATACCTTAGTGGAGTGATCCTCTTTGAGGAGACCCTCTACCAGAAGACTGCTGAAGGTATTTGACAACTCCTCTTTGTAATGTTGTTGTTTTATTGCCAAGTTCTTCAATGCTTACCATCGGTTACCTTTGCAATATAATTCGCCACTTGTAATTGCATCTCTAATCTATAAATGTTCAGTTAAATTGAATGTTGCCTTTAAGTATTAAGAGTTTAGATGGATTATGGTCTTAGTTACATATTGGTTCCCTAAATATCCTGGAGCCGTTGCCTTATTGATGATCCATGAATGTTGCAGGCAAACCGTTCGTTGAGGTCTTGAAGGAAGGTGGTGTTCTCCCTGGCATTAAGGTTGACAAGGGTGTTGTTGAGCTTGCTGGTACCAATGGTGAGACCACAACCCAGGGTCTGGATGGCCTTGGTGCACGCTGCGCAAAGTACTATGAAGCTGGTGCCCGGTTTGCCAAGTGGCGTGCTGTGCTCAAGATTGGTCCCAATGAGCCATCTCAGCTGTCCATCAATGAGAATGCTAATGGATTGGCACGTTATGCTATCATCTGCCAGGAGAATGGCTTGGTACCCATTGTTGAGCCAGAGATCCTTGTTGATGGACCCCATGACATCAACAAGTGTGCTGATGTGACTGAGCGCGTCCTTGCTGCATGTTACAAGGCTCTCAATGACCACCACGTCCTTCTTGAAGGAACTCTCTTGAAGCCCAACATGGTCACTCCCGGATCTGAAGCCAAGAAGGCTTCACCAGAAGTGATTGCTGAGTACACAGTTCGTGCCTTGCAGCGCACTACCCCTGCAGCGGTCCCTGCTGTGGTGTTCTTGTCTGGTGGACAGAGTGAGGAGGAGGCTACCCTCAACCTTAACGCCATGAACCAGCTCAAGGGAAAGAAGCCATGGACTCTTTCCTTCTCTTTTGGCCGTGCTCTTCAGGCCAGCACTCTCAAGGCTTGGTCAGGTAAGAAAGAGAATGTCAAGGCCGCCCAGCAGGCACTCCTCACAAGGGCCAGGCCAACTCAGAGGCAACCTTGGGAACATACAAGGCGATGCCAAGCTTGGTGAGGGTGCTGCAGAGAGTCTTCATGTCAAGGGCTACAAGTATTAATCGAGCTGTTTGGTAGCATGTACTCTCTATGTCTCTTCTGTCATTGTTTGGTGGCTTGTTCTCTCTTTGTCACTTCTGTCCTAGTACAGGTCGGTCCTTTTGGGAAAACCATTTTCTCTATAAACTCGGGATGAGATGCTAGTCTGATATAAGCTTGAGGAATATTATCAAGCAAAGAGAGTTGTTATTTACCCCTTAATTTGGTTTAGTTGGAGAACTACTCGTGTGTTGGGTATTTTGGTTAATCTCTGATTTTGATGTCTTATATTGCGTTGCATCTCATATTCGTCACCAGACCTCTTCAGTGCGTGTATGGAGAAAATTGAGGTACCAATGGTGAAAATTGAGGTACCGGCGTTCTGTGTGCGAAAAGGTTTAAATTGCAACCAACTTTATAGCACATCCTATTAGTCTCTTACACAACTGAAGAAGCCTTGGTCAGATTTTTTTTTGTCTGGCTTTTGGGAGCTTTTGCTCTCACACTCTGGAATGTTGTCACCCTTGTCCATTAGGCCATCTCTCTCCTTGTATGCATATGTCCTGAAGTAAAATGGAAGACTGTTTATTCCTCCAATTGTTATCAAAGAAATGGACAGTTTTGATGACATATAAATTGCGAATCTGTTTGATACAGTTGGATTGACCAAGGAATGTTCACATTCTGGCACAGATTTTTAGTTTCTATGCAATTCAGAATATATCACATTAGAGACATTACATTACCTCTATCTACCTCTACATGAGCAGGGTTGGGAGGAAATAAAAGAACCTCTACTGCAACAACAATAATAAGGCATCACTAGGTGTAATGTCTTCATGTGTTGAGAGAAGCTAATTTTGTTGTTAATATTTTTACTTCTTTGTTTGAGAAAAAATTGACTTATTCTACGTGTTATATCTCTTTTAAGATGTTTACTTTGACAAATCTTAAAAACCCAACTATTATTAGTAAAACCAACTAAAACTCTCTCTCTCTATCTATCTCTCTCTCCCTCTCATGGCTAGGGGTGGTAAACCGCCGCCTCCAGCGATCTCTCAGAGTCTCGGGAAACCTTTATGCCTATGCCGTTAAAAATAGCTATAAACTAGGAAAACATGAGAAGAAGAAGAACAAAAGAATAAGCTCCTATTATGATGAATCATGTCTACATCTGCAGCGTGGATGAAACATATGCCCACTAGTGATTTATTTTAAAACGCACTTATCGTTCACTTTCTAATGTATGTTTTACTCAAAAAAAAAACAAAAAAAAGAGTAGGACATCCATTCTTTAATATTTCGTTCACTACTGCTACTATTAGTAGAAGCAGAACCAGTCACACATTGCCATGTGAGCAGAGAAGAAAAACAGATCGGAACGAACTCGAATATATATATATTTTTTTTCACAAAGATTGGATCAAGAATAATAATAAAAGAATATTCGAACTTAGGCCTATGCAGGACCTGACTGTCTTCTTCTTCATTGTTCTACAAAATTTGCGTTGGATCCACGCATCACTTGTTTGTTTGGTTTCTTTCTTTATTTCATTGTGGGCTAATTCCATGCCGCCTGCCTCCTCAACTGGTTTGAAGAGGAAGAGAAAGAGAGATGAAGAGAGGTAGGTGAAGCCTCAACTTCGAACATCCAAACCTCGATCTTGTTCTTATACACTCAATGTTAGATGTGAAGGTAACTTGCCATACACGGTGGTGATTGTAGGGACGGGAGAAATATAATACACATTATTTGTCGTAATTCTAATTCAAGCATTATTTCTTCAAACATTTTTTTTTGTTTGGATAAATATATGAAATTAACTGTTGCAAAAAAAAATTATATACGATATCAATCCAAATATTTACATCAACTGTCTCTGAATTTACTTTCTCTAAATTGCAACCGTATTTCATGATTCATGTGAAAAATAAATAAATTGCTCAAGACAGTCCTAGCGCTAGAAAAGACGTCTCGATTATTTCTTTAAATAAAAAATTTTGATACAAAAATCTACCGATCTATACCAAACCGATCGACCAGCGATGTATACGAATTAGGAAGATTGGGAGTAGACTGCTAGCAATGTTCTTATGACAAAACCAATTCATGAATGTATAATTATAAAATAGAACGTCAACTAATTTTGTTTATAGCTTTTCTTGGGTCTTATAGCTAGGGTGGCAAGGACCTAATGAGGAATGCTCTCATGCCATGTTTTTTATTTCAAATAATTTGTCATTTTTAATAATATAGGAAATCGGCGTGACAAGAAATTTAAAAAAAATGTGGGGCGTGATTTAAACCGATGCTAGTTTGAAGCTGGCGTTGGTTGAATATAAATATAAATGTTGAAAGTTTGGTTGAATGATTTATAACTAAGATTATTGGGTTGACAGTTGACTTGTAAGTAATTGAAAAAAAATATTGGTGACAAAGAAGTGAAAGAACTAACACGAAGCATGTTGTAGTACGTCCCCTTTGAAGCTGCAAAGCTCATTTATTTCTTTAATGAAGATACAATTATGTTCAACACTTCAACCAAATTCAACATGACAGCATACATAATTGACGATTGAATCTAATTTATATAAGTTTTGATTCAATTTTGTATCGCTTTGAATTTTAATTTTAAAAATGATTCGATCATTTAGTAAATTAAATGATCACAATAAATAAAATTACGACGTTAATTCTTAACTAGTTTAAATAGAGAATATATGTTTTACTCATCTACTTTTGGAACAATGATTTGCCAACTTTTCTAACAAGCATCTATATTTACAAGGCATTTCACTCATTCAGTGGCTATTCCAAAGTAATTTGTTGGGTGTTTGTAAGAACAAAACAAACAAAGTCCATTGGAAATGTCATTCATTCGTTCATGTTAGATTGAGTAGCCAGCTTACAATCAAAACTACCAACTCTACCCAAGCTGTAGACACAATGCCATTCAATTTAACCCCTAAATCATTACCTATTTTACATTATTGACATGAGTCTGCACCTGATATACAGGTTGGAGATATAGAGATCAGCAAGTTAGGGAAGAAAAACAGTTGGAACCATTTGGTCATTTGGTGTGCCAAACATAATGGCAAACCTAGAACTTCAGGCTAATTGTCTTGAAACCCATAACGCTTTGTTAAAAGGAAAAACACAAAAAAGAGCATGAAGCTAAATATCTGTGATAGAAGTACCAAACCGAGATGAGAGTTGCTTTCAAACCCCACAGGATTTGGTTGGCTGCTTCTTGCCTTTGTTTTCTTTGCCATAAAAATCTCGAGTCTTGACCGCTCCCCCGTGCCAGCCTACCTAATCACGGGCCGGCTGCTTGTTTTGTGACACTTTTAGAGCCCCTCAACCGCCATCCCTAATTACCATTCTCGGCTTCTTCCCAATTCTAAAGTACCTAATTTAAAATGTAAAATAAAAGATTTCGACTTTAGATATTGACAAATATAACCAAGTATTAGTAATAGAGAATCACCTCGTCTATGTATAGTCTCGAACATATGTAGAAAATGTAAATCATTATAATTCATCAATAATTTGAATGCGGTTAGAACGAGATCATAGGTGATAACAGCTCTCACGTTTTAATTATTTTAAAATAATAGCGTTCATACATTACTGTAATAAATTTAAGAAATCAAAATTCTCATATGCTGTCTTCAGGATGATTGATGTCTTGATGACATATTTTTACTTTGGCAATAAGAAAAGTAAAACAAAAGAAAAAATCTTGGCAAAAGATGTTTTACATTTATGAATCCGGATTACAAAATCAAAGAGCTGATTGCAAAATTTACAAAACAGGGAATGACTATGGGCTCAATTGAGAGGTGGGTGGGGGCAAAAAAGTAAACTGACATAGTTACGTGGAGAAGAAAAACAAAAAACGTACGTGGGAAAGAAGCCAAGCGAAAATAGTGGCTGACTCACACTTGGGGGGTTGGCCCTTTTTCGCATCATTTTCTCTTCTTAAAAAGGGCTCACCCACCCTTCACTTTCTCCATCCTTCTCCTCCTCTTCGTCTTTCTCGATTTCTCAGACCAAACCCCCTCTCTCTCTCTCTCCAAGCTTAGTACCAACCAACCATGACTGCTTACAGAGGCAAATACGCTGGTAATTTGGTTCTTCTTCTTCTTGCTCTTCGATCCGTATTTCATTTGTTTCGTAGATTCTACTCTTCTGTTTTGCTCTGTTTGTATATCTGCTTCGATGTATTGTGTAGATCTGTTTTGTGTTTATGTTTTCAGATTTTGATTTATGAGATAGTCCTTGTTTCAGTAGCGTATAGTCATCCGAGTTATGTTTGCGATCTGTTGTGGTTTTGTTCGTTTGGCTTTTTAAGTAAAAGCGATCTGTTCATGTTACTGTCGAGTTTTAGATCTGACTTTCATGCATGCTTTGTCTGTGTTTGTGTTTGACTTTTCATAGTTGGAATCACTTCGTGGTAGCATGTTACGGTTACTAATAGCTTAGTTTGTTTGACTGTTGGAACTGTTAGGTTCGATCTTATTGGATTTATGATCTGTTTTGTGGAGTATTATAGTCCTGGAGAACTTTGTTTAGTTCTGCCTCTAGATCCTTTGATGTTTCAGGATTAGTAGATTGATGCGTGATTCATGTGATTCATATCGTTGATGATCCACTTGTTATAATCTTCTTGCGTTAATTACAATTGATGTTTGAACGAATGGCCTTTTTTTGAAGTTTTTGATAGCTCGGAAGTTTGTTTAAGATTACTTGTTTGTTTGTTTGTTTTATTTTTTTATTGTAGAGTTATGTTTCAATATTTATGTTTATGATTTTGTGGATTCCGTTGAATGAATTTTGGATGCCTTGCAGATGAGCTCATTAAGAATGCCGCCTACATTGGCACCCCTGGAAAGGGTATTCTAGCTGCTGATGAGTCCACTGGCACTATTGGAAAACGTTTTGACAGCATCAAAGTTGAGAATGTTGAAGAGAACAGGCGTGCTCTTCGTGAGCTCCTCTTCACCGCCCCCAATGTCCTCCAGTACCTTAGCGGAGTGATCCTCTTTGAGGAAACCCTCTACCAGAAGACAGCTGAAGGTACTTTCACCATGATATCAGTTTTATGATACTGTCTTGCCAGCTTTGTGCGTACTCTGATCAATCTGCTATTTCTTTCTGTCAAGAAATTATTAATGTACGTTTTAGTATTGTGTCCTTTGTATATTGTTTCATTTCAATCTTCTGGTTAGTTGAGTGTTGCCCATTTTCGGTTATTTGTTCTTGATGGATGGATCTTAACAATATAATGCTTGTTGTGTTGTGCAGGCAAGCCTTTTGTTGATGTCTTGAACGAGGGTGGTGTTCTTCCTGGTATCAAGGTTGACAAGGGTGTTGTTGAGCTTAAAGGTACTGATGGTGAGACCACAACCCAGGGATTGGATGGCCTTGGTGCCCGCTGCGCTAAGTACTACGAAGCTGGTGCCAGGTTCGCCAAATGGCGTGCCGTTCTCAAGATTGGTCCCAATGAGCCATCTCAGCTTTCAATCAACGAGAATGCTAATGGCTTGGCTCGTTATGCTATCATCTGCCAGGAGAATGGTTTGGTACCCATTGTTGAGCCTGAGATCCTTGTTGATGGACCCCACTCCATTGACAAGTGTGCTGATGTGACTGAGCGCGTACTTGCTGCATGTTACAAGGCTCTCAATGACCACCACGTCCTTCTTGAAGGAACTCTCTTGAAGCCCAACATGGTTACTCCCGGATCTGAAGCCAAGAAGGCTTCACCAGAAGTGATTGCTGAGTACACCGTCCGTGCCTTGCAGCGCACTACCCCCGCAGCTGTCCCTGCTGTGGTGTTCTTGTCTGGTGGACAGAGTGAGGAGGAGGCTACCCTCAACCTTAACGCCATGAACCAGCTCAAGGGAAAGAAGCCATGGACTCTTTCCTTCTCTTTTGGCCGTGCTCTTCAGGCCAGCACTCTCAAGGCTTGGTCAGGAAAGAAAGAGAATGTCAAGGCCGCCCAGCAGGCACTCCTCACAAGGGCCAAGGCCAACTCAGAGGCAACCTTGGGAATCTACAAGGGTGATGCCAAGCTCGGAGAAGGAGCTGCTGAGAGCCTTCACGTCAAGGACTACAAGTACTGAAGAAGTTTTAGACTTCTCTCCATGTGCTCTGTTTTTGGAAAACTATCTTTCTGAGTTGTGTATCACATTGGCTTTTTCAGGCATATAGTTTTAGGGATTTTTCAAAGTTCTGTTTTTCAATCTTGATCTTGGTTTGTAGGGTTTGTTAGAATAAAAAAGCTTGAAGAGCATTGACATGTTGAGTTTGAAATGTTTCTATGCCTGTTCAAAAGAACGGATCATGATATATTTTGAATAACCAATGTTTGCTGTTACTAAATTTTGCGTTCTTATTCTTATTACCCTTTGCTCGTCTGATGTATACAAATTGAGCCTTGGGTGTTTGAACCTGGCCTTGTAATCACCCACCAATAAAAAGTCCAATCTGCGCAGATCAGTGAGATCAACATTGGCGTTCAAGACACAGCTGTAGAAGTCTTGCGTCCATAAAGCCTCCTAGCTTGAGACCAAAAAGAAGACTGATTCCAAGAGAAACAGATTTGCGTGAGGAGGTGCCAAAGATCAATTTGGAGGTTTTGACTAGTCTCATCGTTCATGTTTCAACATTGAGAAAACAACTAACAACAAAAAAATTGGCAACTAAGGTCCTGGCTATGGTAAATGGTGATTAAAGAAGACCCTCGTTAACATCTGCTGGGATTAATAAAATACAATACACCAGAATTACAAACTACAAATGTAATTGGGTGATAAAACACCAAGCATTTTTGCTAGGGCATACTAACTAAACATGCAGTGCCAAATACCTTGTTCTTACCATGAACTTGAATAAACGATAGAAGAACGGCAGGGGGTAAAAACCATCGGGAGAATCATATATTCCGTACCACAGCCATTATTAAGTCAATTGTTCCGAACTGTAGATGCATTCTTACCTTGTTTGGGCTCATTCAATATATAATGGGCTTGAGGTGATAGACTTTTAGGCCTCACCTCAGGTCTGGCTCTTAACATGTGTCAACAGTGTAAAGACTTTCATTATGTATCGTTTTTTACCTTCTTTACTTCATTACTTGATCTGATTAATTTCATGAATCCACCATAAAAAGATAACACTGCACAATCACTATAATATCTTCAGGAAAAAAAAACCAATTAAGAGACATGGGTTGTAAGTTGTAACCAACCTCCTTATAAGTCTTTACCTTCATTTTGGACATGATAATTAATCACCTTAAAAGTAACAAGTACAGATGACATAAAATTGAAAATTCAAGCTCACATATGCCACATAATTGAATATAGGATAAGGAGATTTCACTTTTGTAAGGAATTGAAGAATACTCTTGGCACTCAACTTCACACACACACACAAGAGAAACAATATAGATCAAGTCAGGAATCTAGTCCAATAGATCTTATTCACTTGCCAAACTCTTACACAACTGCTAGTGAATTTTACAGTTGACATAGGATTTTGTATTGGAGTTCATATTACATAGCCACTACTAGAACAACCACTAGAATCATTTCCACTGCACCTTGTAACTCTCATAACATATAGCACACGAAATGCTAGCAGTCATATACTGTTATGATTAAACTTACTCCTTACTTTCCTAACCTCTAAACTTTCTTGGTTCTCATTAGTCTAGTTACAAACAATTATGTTGATCGAGCACTTGTTCAATCACCTAAACCAATTAATGAATTTTAATCCAAAGTTCCAAGCTCCATGCAAAGAGTGTTAAATGGGGTTAATTTCTGTAGTGTAAAGAAGGGTGGTAGTGATATACAGTTAACTCCTCTGATGCAATATTTCAAAGGGGGAGATTAGGATTTTTAGATTGATAATATGATTCTTCAAACTGGGGCAAAGCCGTGTTGTGGAAAACTTGAGGAGACCAGTTGCGTCTTTTGTTTTTGTTTTTGTTTTGGTGCTTCATCAGTCCGTGCCAGTAAGTGGTCACATAGATCACAAGAAAAGGCAGGTTTAGAAAGGCCTCCCCAGAAAAGCTGGCTTGCTTGAACTTAGAAGTTCCACAATTGTCGATGTGTATGTAGCTTCGTTTCTTCCTTCGACAGCTCGATGAGATGAGATGAGAGATGAGCCTTGGGAACGGTAAAGTTCAACTCAGCGAAGCAAAAGCAAAGCTGCATGCATGGGTTGTTGAAGCTTTGAAGATTCATGAATATGGTAAAAGAGAAAGAGAAAAATGGTGTGGTGGTACTGGCAAAACAGTGATCGACAATGACTGAAATGTCCCCCCATTGTTTGGTTCCCTCTGGTGGGAAGCTTCTTTACGCTTTCCTATGCACGCTGCAAGGAGTACTAGTCATCTCTGTCAATATGTATATACAGATAAACCATATATATGAGTGTACGTCGCAGTAGCAGCAGTCCAGTACTACTAGTATTATGATGAACATGAACACAGCCTGACGTTTAAGAGAGAGTAATAAGCTTCGATATGATTGTCATTTACCAAAAAAGCAGAAGATAATCATCTATGATTTGTCCCCATTGTCTAAAAGCCTACAGAAAAGCTGTTTCAAAAGTCTCTTTCTATCTATTTTCTCTTATCAATGACATGCATATATCCCTCTAATCGATGCACTGGTTATCGATCATTTGAATGCAACTGATAGCGAAAGATCGATGCACAGCTTCCTTGTATGGGTGAGAAAACTCGAACCTCTAGCTTCATACATTGTTGTTGATACATTGTTGTTGTGTATGTTTGTTTCATGGGACTAAATGAGACTATGTTAAATAAGGAGTCAAGTTTAGTTAGTACTGTGTTTGGTGTTACTGTGTGCTTATAAATGAGTTTACGTAACACATTGTTTTCATTTTGCCCTCCTTAGATGGTGTTATTTTAGGTACTCAAATAAGTCATCTTTAGATAGCACCATCATTCTAAACCACAAACCAAACAATTCTACTCTCTAATCCCATGCAACACCAAACATGAGTTAACATTAGTACAACTTAAGACACCCCACATAAGTACATGACAATCTTAAAAAATAAGGAGGTTTAATGTAGTCCCGAGTACCAAACGTGCATTTAGTGTACAATATAGTTGGTTATTTCTTGGGTGAGCTAAGATATCCTATTAACATTCTAGAGTAGTGTTCACATGGTCAGTGTCACTGACTAAGAGATTCATGGTCAGTCACCATGAGATTAACATCTAAGGATTGAAAACAAAATAACTCTACTAAAAAATAATTCTTCTCACCTTTGAATTTAAATTCAATGGTAACAAATCACAAATCTCTTAATCAGTCACTAACTAGGTGAACATGACTGCATATGCATTATAAGTGGATGTTAATAGCTAGGACCAGCTAGTGTTTTCTATTGGAGCTGCAGGAAGAAGATTATAGCCTGACAATAACTAAAGTTAATTAGAAAATTCGACCATAACAAAGATAGATTCCAAAATAATTACTGTTTAAAGCTGATTGAGAAAAAAAAACTATATCAACAACATGACAAGCCCATCAATTACGGCCATCAATTATTAAGAAGTTTTGTATGTAGGTGTTCTAATCCGGGCCGGTAGGGTATATATGCTTAAAATTTCTCTCATACATACATACCATATATACGTACGTGAATACATACATGCATACATATACTCACTGTAGATGACTACTTCACTGGTTTGAATATAATGACATGTTTCTGGTGTGTAGTGAAACCTGGTACTGGCATTTATTTTGCTAAACTGTACATGGTTGCTTCCCTCCTTGTCAGTTTCTTAGCTACCAGAAAAACCATGCCAGGCCAAGAAGTTAGGCAGCTTCCAATGGAGGCAAGCCTCAAAGGGAACCTGCCTTTCATTTCTTTCGCTCTCTTTTTCCTTGATTTGTTCTGTTGGATGAAGTCAATACGTGAAGGCTTCAGCTGATCCTTCTAGCTTGTAGAACTGTTGCCTCATGCTTTACTCTTTAGCAAGAGGTTTATTCTCAATCTTTTCACTCTCTATAAGATACAGTATGTTTTTCTTTGTCCCTCATCTATCAGGATTTATATTACCTCTAATTTGGGTGGTCGAAACTAATTTGTTCTTTCCTATATATGGATGATTTTGGATGTTATCTGTGTAATTTATGCTTAAGTGTTTGACATATGGTATAACCTTATTTCCTATTTGGCTAATTATAAGTACTCAGAGAAGCTAGAAAGATTAAGTCGGTAGATTATTAAAGTAACAGAAAGTTCTGAGCTATGATTATAAAGCTCTTGCATGGTTACATTCAACCATATAATCATAGTTAAGTACTGTTTAACAAGATGCTGTTTATGCATAAGGAGAAAACTGGTTTTAAGTCTCATAAATAATTCGATCCATCTTCACAAAAACAAAACAATTGCATATATCATCCTCCTAATCGCCAATTCCAGGAAGAGCAACAACTATTAGTGTCTCGTGACTCTCATCCGCATCCATTATACAATTAAAAGTATACTCCCCTATTAATTGATTACAAATTAAAGAGGAAAATGTATAGAGTAATATCTATGAACAAATTTTTTATTTTTTTTAACTCAAAATGAAACATTTTCATGCATCAAGAAAGTAAATTTTATGCATAATTAATAATTAAAGATCGATATATAAAACTTTGAAAATCAGGGTTGGGTTGGAGAGGATGACAATATTAAGGTTGCTTAGACCTCCCTTGCTCAATTAAGTAGTACATCAGAAAGAAAATAAAATGCTTAATTTATTTTCCTCCCTCTGAAGTTTAAACATCAAACCTCTCTCCTATACATGCACATATGAAATTCTCAGTTAGCTCCTTGCTTATATAACAAGTCAGCAAAACCACCCTCCAGTTACCCTTTTACAAGTTGTTGCCGTCATCTTTGATCCGATCCTCATCGCTAATTCACTGGTTTTAACTACCCTTGCTGAGCTTCAAACCATAGTTCTCCCACAAGTTGTCTCCTTCACCCATCAAAAATGGAAAACAAGTCTCGTTCACCACTGCAGCATTGCCTACATTTGGATTAGCAGGAGGAGAACCATCATCAACTCGTTCATGATTGTTCATTTCACAAGTAGCATACACTCCTCCTTGACTGTTGTACATTGAGGAATTAGACTCATTATTCCCAAAGTAACAAGAAGTTGGTCTTGAAAGATTGTTTTCCTTCCTCTTCTTACTGAACAACTCCTTGGAACACTTGCTCCCATAGTTTATGCTCTCCCATTTCTCCTTGCACACCATTCCACTCCTTTCGTACCCCAAACAACTCATCTTGGACGCTATCTCCTCCCAAAGAATTTCATCTGAACACCCACCTCTCTGATTAGTACTAAACCTCGACTCCATGCTTCCTCTCAGCTGAACCAATCTGTTAATCTCGCATTCCGGCCATGTCCGTTGCTCACTGACAATGTCCTCGTGATCTTGCTCTGGTGTCGAAGAAGAAGTCTTTAATTCATGACTAGTACTACTTCCTGTTAGTTTCTGCAATGCATCCATGAGAGCTTTGTCCCTTGATTCAATCCATGCCCTCTCTTTAGCCCAAAACTTCTGCTCTCTCTCCGCCCGGCCAGCCTCTTGTTTTCGCCACTCCTCCTCTCTCAACACCCTCTCCCTTTCTTTCTGCTCAAGCGTGCTCGTCAGCTTCTCCAACCATTCGTCTTGCTTCTCCATCATCTTCCTCATTTGTACGTCGATAAACTCCTTTATCTTCACCTTCCATCCCCTCCTCTTCCTCATTCTCTTCATCTCAAGCACGTCATCGTCCATCGGAGCAATGGCACTGGCCCCGTTGTCCTCCGAGGAAGAGGAGTCCTCGAAATCGGAGGAGTTCGAGACGCTCTGAGTGGACTGATATGTAGCAGCAGTAGTAGTATCTTGATGACTCGGTTGAGCTTGATAACGAAAACTATTATTATTGTTGTTGTTATTGATATTATTATTACCGACGAAATGGGATTGATCTGGCGGGAGTGATGAGGCGGCAATGTTGTTGCTAGTTTCGCCATAGAGAGCTTCAAGCTGCCGAAAGAATCTGTAGTGCTTGCCATCTTGTCTTCCGGCCTTTCCTTCCTTTGTCTTCTTGTAATACTTGTACAAGTTTTCGAATTTTTCCCTGCATTTTTTTCCGCTTCTTTGATACCCATGTTCCTCACACATGATCCTGCAAGAAACATTGGAATCAATTAAGTGTCTGATCATCTTAACAAATTAAGGGAACACAGAAATGACTGATTTGACAGTATTTGCAGGCAAACTAATTGAGTTGAGGGCATGTGATTCGTTGATGATGCTTAATTTTGTAATGATTATGCTATGATGCCTCACATATGTTTGGTAAGTGTATGATCTAGGATATCTCCCTAGGATATATGACCATGGGAATTATTCGACCATTCAAATTTCAAAAGAAGAACGTAATCAATGTGTGTCAAAAGGACGTTAATTTCAAATTTTCAATTGATTCATCATGTCTTCTCATCAGAAGAAAACCAGTCGATAATTGGTACCGAATTGCATCGAAGAAACCACCCTATACTTTAAAAGATGGCTACACATTTTGAAAACAGAAAACGAGTCAGTGACTCAGTGATACAACTCATTTTGCACAAATCAGTACTCATCAACGTCATCACAACACAACACCTGGATTTGCAACTGCACTTCATAGTCTAGTCGTTTTACAACTCTAGACGAGAAAGAAAAGAAAAGAAGAAGAAGATGAAGAACACATAGGGTATATTATAATTAGGGTATGTAACTTTACCTAGAGACTTCATCCCAGAGCGGCCCTTTCTGATTAGCCTCTTTGAACTTGTGATCGAGTCGTGACCGGATCTCCAGAAGCGTGAGAGTCTCTTGCCTCGGCCACCTCCCGGAGCCGCCGTCACCGCCAAGACAGCCTCCACCCTCCACCTCCAGACCGCCGCCGCCACTGAGACAAGAAGTAGCCGCAACAGTGTTATTAGTACAAGCACCACCACCACCGGCCGAGTCAGCTGACCGAAATTCATGAATCCCACGTGGCATCATGTCGTGGGCGGTCGGAAGCCGACCCATCATCATGATCTCGTAGGGATGTTGCTGGTGATGATGATGCTGATGATGGGACGGAGCGAGGAGCTGAGGCCGGTGGTGGTGGCTACTGGGGAAGAGCTCCGCCGGATTCTGGATGGCCGGGAAGTGAGACCTACCGGTTCCGTTCATGAGCTGCCTGAGATCTCCTAAATTGTACTGGTCCTCCATTTCCATGGATATCGAAAGAGAGAAAGATCGAAACTACTGAGCTTAGCTAGTGAGAGAAAGCTAGGAGACTAAAATTGTAAAGGGTATTGTTATTATAAGAGAGAAAGAGAGAATGAAAGAGAACGATAGAGCGGCAGAGTCGGATCGTGTCGTTCACGAAAAAAGCTCGAATTTAAGCACAGGACACTGGTCCCATGCCCTTCGATCTCTCTCGGTGACTCACAGAGAGAGAGAGAGAGAGAGAGAGAGAGAGAGAGAGAGAGAGAGAGAGAGAGAGCTCTATCTCTTGCTCTTTGAAAATTGCTCTCCCAGCAGCTCTGTCCCTTGGAATCGTATATCACAGAGAGCTAGCGTGTAATTTGGAGTGTTTGGACATGGAGATATTTAGCATAGAAACGGGACCGGAATGAGGTCTACGTAGGTCTCCTTTGGCTTTGGGTTTTATATGTCACCGACTCCGTGAGTCTGGTACTGTAGTAAAATTCGACACGCCCAATTAGACCCCGACACGTGTACACAGAGAGTGGACTACAGTTCCTAGTATGGGAGTGGTTTTGACCAAGCTAGCTGAGTCGTCTCAGGTTTGCAGAAACGGGGTGCCGTTGAGAGAAGCTGGAAACGATTGTCGTTTGTGGAGATCGGTTTGGGAGAGGTTTTAAGGTGGAAGGAAACTTGGAGCTAGCAGTGGGAAAAGTGAAGAAGGAAGGGCATGAACGAACAGTGGCCACTACCACTTGAGTGTGTATATTGTTGCATCTCGATCTCTGCTTCTTTTTGTATTTTTTCAGGTGGCTAAAGAGGGTCTCAGAGCTCTCAGCTTTTGTGCCTCACTATTAAAGCCTCCTTCTAGGCTTCCACTTCTGAATTCTGATATTTATTTGCCCTACCGATTCATTCATATAATTGAGGCCTATTCTGGTTTCATTTGCCTAACCTTCATGCAACAACTAATTAAGGAGGAGCTCTATCAATTTAGGTGAATGTGGAGGTACATTCTGGCAAAAATAGTGCATAATGCTAGCTTATGGATATTAGAACGATTTACAAATTTATAAATACAGAGCGGATTTCACGCATCAAGGTACACTTACACCACCAATTTGTAAATCACCCAATTGGAGATGTTAAGATAAAATGAAGACTGAGAACTCTCAATTCATTTCTCTAGCCTTTTCATTTTTAATCCGATCAAATTAAGCGCTCATAACTTTTTCGGTTTCGGCTCATTATCTCTTGTTTTTGAAACACTTGGCCTAGTTTTTTTTTTTTGTTCTAACTTTGTTAATGGCTTTCTCATATATACATAATGCTGTTACATGGATGGCTAAATCAAATTAAAGTGTGAGATTGTGTATTAGGTGTTCGGTTCACTTGTACCATGTATGGTGCGTATAAGTATCCACAAACAATCTTTCAAACACTATTATCCGTTCTGTTATCGTTCCAACACACATGAATGATTTATATTTTCAAATTAATAATGATTTATATATAAGAGCGACTATTTACACAACTTTGAGAATATCTTGCTTAGACTTTTATCATATGCGTTGTTATTAACATGTCGCATAAAACAAAACATAATTGTTCCGCACCATTTTATCATATGAGCTTTGATAGCATCTGTGTGTTTTTCGACCAAAGGTCGCCTCTTGAACAATGAAGATTTACCAATATAAAATGATAGATAATAGTTTAAAACGGAATATACTTCTTCTTACTATATTTAAAAAAAAAGGTATCCATTCTTATCCTGTAATTACTTGCATAAAAAATTTGCTTCCACCTTTTATCCCATTGTTGATTTTACTTGTTTAAAACAAGCACGAAAGGTTCACGTCCAAAGTGCTCAAGAAGAGTGATGTAAAAACAATAATTTACTATGTTATTAAACTTGCATGTACTTTATCTTTTGTAAAAGTTCTTATTTGGATGATAAAAAATATAAAAAGATTCGTTCGTTAATGGCTACATTGCCTACACAGAATTCTCAACAGACATATATCAAATTACACGTGCGATGGCCTAATTTTCCATTAACTCGTTTTTTTATGCTCAAATTACAAAACAGAATCTTAAGAGCACCCAGCTCTAACGAGGTCAAAACTAATGACAACAAGACAAGGAATTGAAAGCTGGTAGACAAAGTTAACAAACGCGTTGGCCGCGAACTTAGCCTAAAAAATGACTTATGTTCCACCTTCTTATCGAGAATTGGTTATTTGATACTTAAGAATTTGATTACCAGAGATGATGAGTTTAGGAATCAACTAAAGAAGTTTTTATCATGATCCAGAGCATAATATGATGTTTGGTATATAAAACCATCATATCCCGTTATCCACCAGGTCAAAACACAAAACAAAGAGTTAAAACGTTGAGTCATAAGATCTCATATATATAGCAATAAAGAAATCACACACGCACTGACGTATGCATATCATTTCATTCTCATAATTCCATATATGCTACTTAATTCTGAATCCGCTAACACCAATATGTGACTTCTATTAGCTAGCTAGCTAGTTCCGGCGAGTTGTAATAAACCACCGGTCATAATTAGCCCGGGAGGTAATACGAGTATGGATTTGATCGAAATTAATAATTGAAGAGATGGAATTGTGTTTCTAAGAATTCCAGCTCTCGATCATCTATCTGTCTGTGTTAAGTAGTCGTACGTGGAGCCCTCTTAATAATCTGAGCCTTCCTCTGGAGTCTGGACCATTATATATATGGAGATCGAAGGCCATGTGATTACATGCAGTAGAGATAGCGATGCATGCAGTAGTAGTAGCAGCATATATTACTGACATTATTTTGTGCACTACATACCTCCTTTCTCACTCAATACGCCTCCAGTCTTTGTTCTCCTTCTCGTCGCTTTCATTCTTCAGTTTTGCACCCACCTGCACCCACCTTTTTGGTCCTCGCCCTTCGGAGACATAAACCTTCATCGATCACTAAGTCTAGGTTTAAGGATTAGCAATATCGCCCTAATTAAGTAGCTAGCTCGTAGTGCATGCCTCATATGGTGTTGAATGAATGAATGGTGAGAATAATGCAAAATTGCTTATATCAGAAAGGCTGATAATTTGATAGAACGTCTCTCATGTTTGCCTGGGTATTCATTAGTTGCTTTTGATGTTCTTCCTGATGATTGATTCGATATATAGCATATACGAATCCATTGCTAAGCAAGTGAAGGCAATTGTCCTGAATCACTTTGACATACAATTGCTTAGTTTTCTGCAATTGATGTAATTAATCTGGAAGAGTAATTAACTTAGCCAATCCATTAGCGACTGCCGACTGATGAAGGCAAGCAACCCATATTTGAGACAAACTGTTTTACTGTTGGTAGTTAGTTTAATATCTCAGACAAGGATAGGGCAGATCGATCATGAAATTGTCTAAAAATAAGTTAAAACTATGCAACTGGGCAAGCAAACAAGTCGGCATATATCTATGGAGGGCATCATATACACACTAGGCAGCAGGCGCAATTGGGCAAGGGAACTAGTTGTTGGCATGTGAGATTCATCGTATAGTTCATAAGTATGGGTTGGACGGTGCTCAAAATTGCATTTAATTACTTCTGCTTTTCCTTTTCTGTTGTTTATAGTCTTCAACTTTGACTATCATGAGAAACTTCTTAGAAAGATTTGTGTTATAATTTTATTTTATCGAAAAAAATAAATTGGAATTTGAATAGCATCATCTAGTTCATACCATGCAGTAACCAAACATAGAACATCAAAATTCTCAGGACAATTTCTTGGTATGAAACAGCTCCATCTCGATCTAAGAAAACATATTTACAGAGAGCTAAGAAATACAAGTACGTTTGGTGAACTTGTTTAGGGTGTCTGCAGCATGACTCAGTACGTCCAGAGATTACGTTAACGAAAAGGAAATAATAGAAGGAAGGGTATGGGCAGGTAGTCTACACTGTACAGACGAATCTCAGTACGTACTGTTTTCGTGTGTCTGAGTTTTCACAGTGATTCTGATGAGCCTGAGAGGACTCAGAAGACTCAGATCTCTCTCTCTCTCTCTCTCTCTGATAGCTTGCTTGCTTTTCAAGGAGAGAGAGGACCAGCAGAACGTTCCATCCATGCATGCCTGTATAGTAAAATATATATATATATATATATATATATGCGTGTGTATTTATAGGATTACTCTTCACGTCCTGCATCGTCGCACGTGTGAGCTCTGGAGCATGCATGGCCCATGAACCACGCCGATCAGGTGCTCTGCAGAAACCGAGCCCCTCTCGCTCTCTCTCTCTCAGTCTCAGTCTCTCAGTCTCAGCCTCTCTACCACTACTCCATAGCCTTCGAGAACTGAATGATTGGGTGTGTCTGGACAAAGAAGCCGAGGGCCCCAATCAAACCCGTTTTAGCTGGCAATCACGTCGTCTTGATGGACGGACGGGATTGATGGACGGCGATGATGACATTTCAGAGAGAAAGAGAGACAAACATAAAAGGGCATGCAGGACTGACTGGACCGACTTTGGGGGTAGCAAAGCAAAAGCCATAGCATGGGATTATCCAACTTGTGAGTAGTGTGTTGGTCTCAGAAAGGAGATAGAGGAGCCCCAATGCACCAAAGTCGTCCGCCTTTTCTCGATCTCTTCCTTTCTTTTTCTCATACCAACACCACCCTCCTTTTTTATCTTTTCTTTTCTCTGCAGATATGATAACTCAGACTTCAATCTGTAAAACCATTCATGCATGTCAACTACCAGCTGATGATACGTATTTTCTTTGGCCTGTAATTCAAAATCTCGATAGCTTGTTTCAAATTTAGACGGAGTTCTTTGGTTGTAGCTAGAGGATGAGTCCTAGCTAGCTAGATCTGTAAATGTTTCTATTTCTCTTGCGCTAGCTCGCTCTTTGTCACATCAATCATCAGGCTCTGTAGGCCTTAAACTGCTTAATACTTTAGAAAATTAATTTATCTCCAGAACGATGTCGGCCCATATTGTGGTCAATAAAACTGACATCAACCGTACAGCATCGGTTTCAGTAAATTACCATAAAATAATAAAAATATATATTGTACATTCTCTAGCTTCTCAAATTAATAGTTATTGCATCTGAGCAAAAATGAAAATAAAAGGCCCTCAGTAATGAAGATCATGAGTGTACTCCCTGCAACTAGAAGAAAAATATGGCAGTAACCATTGGTTTTTGGATGAATCTGAACATTAGGGAACAAAATGGGAGCGTGTTGTGTCTTTTTTAATTGCGAGTGAGATAATAAACAACCTGATTATGCAAGTAAGTTAGTAACAATCTTATTCAATCAGAATTTGCATGAGGTGCACGAGAGTATACTTAAAAAAGTTCAGACTAATCTCACATCACAGACGCACAAACTCAAAGATCTCTCAAACATGTTGGTCACAAGCTGGTGGGGTTAGCACTCAAACTCTGAACATGGCATTTTCATACTAAGCAATAATTGATCAAACTAAATTGACGTACTTGAAGGTTATAACTTGATGAGTACACATCATTTGAATTCTAAGTTTTTTTTTTTTGGTCAAAGGATCAGCCAAAGCAGTTCACTCTCTAATGAATTTTATTTCAAAGGAAAAAAAACACTAGCAAGGAGAGGACATAAAACCAAGTTTCTCAAAAGAACCACATGAAAGATCAACAATAAGAAAGTGAACTTCAGCGAAAACGAAAATTAGGCAGCCCCAAATAATCCCTTATGCAATGAGAACAAATAAGATCCGGGGGCATGTCCCATCACGTTAAACCACATGAATTGATACCTAAGTTAGCTAGCGCATCAGCAGCTTGGTTCCCTTCTCGATAAATATGTGAAGAACGAAATTGCATCTGAGATATACGATACAAACAATTGTGCCACTCAATTTAAAGATGTCAGGGTATCAAGTGAGGATAATGAATAAATGAAGGGACAAGAGCTGAGTCAACTTCTAACCATATATGTTTCCAAATCCCGCACCCAGGCCAATTCAATAGCCTTAATAACTGCCGTAACTTCCACTGCCATAGAGCTTGGAATATTAAGATTAGAGCAAAAAACACACATAATAGCACCTCTGTAATCTCTAAAGATTCCTCCATAGTGTGCACGATTAGAAGAGCTATGTCAAGCACTATATGTAGTCTTCTTCACCCAACCAAGAAGTGGAGGATGCCAATTAACTTCAACAATACGTTAAACTCGACGAGACTTGCAGGGGACACGAAAATTTTTCAAAATAGAACATGCAACCAGAAGCAATACATTTGAATCCTAAGTTGACACTTGAAAGTCCTCCAATATATTGAACAAATCAGAGAAAATTAGATAAAAACCCAAAATACTAGATCTCTTTTAAAATAAACCCATACATATTTTTCTTTCATTTTACACCCACTCCACATAAGCAAACTTACCATATAGAGCAAATGTCTATAATTAATAGTTTTATTCAATTTTTGGTTTCTCTGATTTGCCCTTCAGATGGTAGAAAACTAAATTTGGTATCTTTCTCAATTTTAGCATCAATTTGAAACTCAAATACTGAGCTGAAATTTAGTTGGATTTAACTTTGTCATAATCAATTACATTCTTTAATTTCTTACCTTGTTATTACTAACTTGAGTGTATATATATGCTATATACAGAAATATGTCATTTGTAATATAATGATTTTTTTCATTCCTAAGCTCACATTTTGTGTCTCTCTATAGTCGAAAAATGTCTAATTGTAAGGTACACGTTCGTGTTCTTTGATTAATTTTCTTTTTTTAGGTATATTATTATATCATTTCCAATTTTGATCGAAAGAACATTTTACTCTCAACTACTTACATTTTTAATGTACCTATTAAATAGGGCATGATATGATAATATACCTAAAAAGAAGAAACCCAAAATTGGGTTTAGGGTATAGCGTATAGGGTTAGGGTATAAGGTATAGGGTATAGGGTATAGGTATAGGGTTCAGGGTTTAGGGTTTAGGGTTTAAAAATCAAAATAGATAAAATGGTTTTTCATCATAGAAATCCACATGTCAAAATTTGAATAGAATGGAGGAACACGTCGATCAGAAGCCACATGGTCCTACGGACAATGTAAAATTTCTTAATTTTTCTCTAATAATCAGATATCTTATTTATATTATATTCTACCTTATGTATAAATCAGATAATGAATTTCTTTAACCTAGATTTTTCATAAAAATTAAAGAAAAGTGCATGATTCTTGTAAATTGATTGAAAAGTTTTAGTGTTATGAAGAAAAACTCATAATCAAGGTATTTAAGACAACATCAATTAAGCTTATTTATTATGTTTATATGTTATAGCTGAATGGTGGCAATTATGTAAAATTTAGAAAAAATATAACATAATATGTATCATAATTGATACATTTTAGATGTCTATTAAATAAGAATATTATGTGAGTTTTAAAATCGGGTGTATATGAAAATCCCCTTATTTTTAGAAAATTGTATTGAACAATATTGTTTAACCTCCCTTGGCCAAATTAGGAGAAATCCAGTTTACTGGTGTGATGTGTAGACGGGTATACTGTACGAGTCTTTAGGCCCCAAGTCATGATACATGAGGAGCATTACACCATTATGTTTAGGAATAAATTTAGGTTTGAATTGTCTGCCGTTTTGGACTTTAATTTTTTCAACTTCCTTTCTGGATTTAGTTTAATTTGATTGTCCGTGTTTTTAGATTCTACCCGTATTTCGTTTTGTTTCGGATAATGACTTTTTGAGCTTGTAATGGAGCTACAACTTCTATCTCACCAGACATAATATCGGTTGTATGGCGTTGAAGCAAAGGAAGAGGCAGAAGATTATATATATGTTATTTATTAAAATTGTGCATGAGAAAAAGAAGAGGGAGAAGACACGTCCCATTCATAGCCATACGTACATCATGTGTAAAAATGCATATTTACGAATTGAGAGGGACTTATAAACCAATTGGGGAGAAACTTCACTTTGCTAATTACTAGATTAATTGTTCAGTAGCTAGCTAATTAACTTCATTCTATGTATTGGTTACGCTCATGTCACGATTATTGACATCGTAGTGATCGTGTGCAAATCGTGACATCGTAGTGATCGTGTGCATGCGTTTTACATCGATCTATTGGTATAATCAATTGAGATTAACCCAACTTATCTAACTAGAATGGAATGCCAACTATCTTGCATACAAAGGTAGGTGTCAAATAACCCCCCATTGGAGTAGCTATTGTACGAAGAAAATCATCACAGATATTAGCAGACTGTAAAGCTAGTTATCCAATTAAATCACCACCAATGACTAAAACTCGAGTTCATTACTGTGCCAGAAGAGATCTGATTCATCCAAATCAAATGTGGGAGCAAGCTTGATGATAGCTATGGGGCCCCAAATGCATGATAATGAAAGCTCCTGATATATAAGAATTACTGATTAATTCCAGTAATAAAAAAAAAAAGAAATCGATACTGTAACATGTATGAACAAATCTAGCTGGCCGGAAAACATAAAGAGATGATCCTAAGAGGGTAAGATTTGCCAACCAATTAGGCCTTTTTTCTTGGTTGATGGTGGCTAAAAGTTGTCTAATTGGTATGTGGGAGTGAGTTGTCACCCTAAAGAGAGCTTAATCATGATGAAGAACAAAGAAAGCTGAAGGCTTTGATTTAAGTATAATCATAAAGTCACATCGAAAAATAGAGACATTTAGTGGCTTTGAGTGTTTGAGACTTTGAGAGACAGCAGGATTTCCAATTCATGTGTTTGAATAGTCGAAAGGCTTGTGATTTTCGTATACAAAGCACTGTACAGAGGGATGCCGTTGACTTCGATCAGATGAGCCCATGTATATGCAGTTGTCCAATTGTCTGGGCTTTGCTCTATTCATCACTGTAAAATCTTCCAGAGCTACTGTTTCTGATCCAATCCGTCATTACCGTCTGAGCTTAACTCGTTTCTGTTTGAAATCTAGCTCGAACAAGTCATAATTTTGTAACAAGGTCACAAGTGGCAACCATTAGCTAGTCGAAATTGTTCCCCTCGAGCTACGTTTTTTAGATTCGGGTAGTGACGGAGTGGGGCGGAACTTGGGATTGTTGGGCGTCATAAGCTGGGTAAATGTAGTTACGCAAGCAAAGACATCCATTCTGGCGCTCAATATCATTTGTCAGTTTTCTTCATAGACAAGAGTGACATCGGTGAAGATGCCTAATGCTAGCTAGGCCGTTGGCCGATGTTGGTCCAATGACGTTCGCGTAAACATGCTCGGTGCTAGAGCTTTGGCGAGAACAAAGGCGGCCGGATAAGGCTTATGATGTTGTTTAGGGTTTTACCGGCCATGAGAAAGATGTGGTGGCACGGTTTAACGTCTTAGAGTCATGAACATTTGAGCAATAGCCAGAGAAGCTCATAATAGATTGGGACCAACATGCATGCACATGTATGGTGAAAATGGTTTTTGCATGGATTTTCGGATGTGTGTGTATATATATGCATATTCTTGTGTGTGGTAGATTTGTTAGTATTGTTGTATTTATGTTTTCTGTTGTAGGACTTTCGGTCCATAGATTAGCGAGCTGTTGGTTTCCTTTTACTCTTTCTATGTTGATTGAGTTGGAGACTCATGCTCTTTATTATTAGTTTTTCGGCCTTACGTTTGCAAGTTCTGTAATATATATGAGATTTCCTCTTGATTAATGAATTATTCATTACTGTCAAAAAAAAAAATGTGTATACATATATATATATATATATATATATATATATAACCGTTCCAAAACGGATGTCCGCAACTATTTTAAAGTGCGGACGCCGGCTCAAATCAACTTCAGCGGCACCGATTGGCAGCTCTTCTTCCATCCTCAGACGCCATTGGCATCCTGGACGCCATTACCATCAAGTTGAATGCCAAGGTGATCGAAGAAGAAGGTCCGGCGTCGGAAAAACTGCAGAAACTTGAAGAAGCTCAATCCCGGCTTCGAAACTCATCAACGTTGAGTTTGCTGGTGAAAAGAAGCTCAAGATAGACCTCTTGCTTGGAACCAGCAAGAAGAGCTGCCGATCGGTGCCGTCGGAGTTGATTTGAGCCGGCGTCCGCACTTTAACATAGTTACGGACGTCCGCTCTCGAACGGCTATATATATATATATATAAAGAAACGCATTCCAACCTTCTTCGGGATAAACCATATAGAACCGTTTTGGTAAAGTCGTCTCAGAAACCTTACTACTCTTGTACTGGCAGAATGCGCTTCGTGCCTTTTGGAAACAACACCTGCTACAAATCTAGCCTCATATACACCCCTCTATGAGTATTGAAGTCTGGTTATGGGATATGATAGATATGTTGAGTGGTGAGACACTAGAGGCTTTCTTAATGGCCTTGTGGGTGATTTGGGTGGAGAGGAATAACATGGAGTGGAAAGGTAAGTACTATAACACTGTCAATATGTTTGAGTGGTCAACCACATTGCTCAAAGAGTACAAACAGTGTCACCTGCGCAATGGAAGCAAGAAGAAGAGAGGTAAAATGAAATGGTCATGTCCTCCACGTGGTCGACTGAAGGTGAATATAAATGGATGTTTTGCTTAGGAAATTGGCAATGGAGGTGTGGGCGTGTGTAACATCCCGATTTTCAAAATTTTTCAAAATTGGTTTTTCTTCTTAGAAATAGAAAGTAGATATCGTCACGAATTCGTCATATTTTTCAGTGAATTTTTCAGAGTCCTTAGATATTTTTAACGATTTTTTAAAATTTCGTTGAAGTTGGTTTGAGATGCTGACGTGGCAACTTCTCATTGGTCAAAAACTGTTACTTGGTGACTAAGAATACAGTCAAACGTGTCAGCTCTCTTATTCATGAGTCATGGGACATGTGTCAAGGTGGGGAGACAAGATTTGGTGAGAGTTGGACAAGTGGCACAAGCTTCTTGCTGTTAACCTTAGTCTTTGACAAGTGTCAATTTACCATAGGCCAAAATCATTTGATCGACGCTCTCTTGTCGGCTTAGCACCCTATATATAGCTGATCTGATTTTATTTGCTGTATAAGCTCTCTCTCTCTCTCCTCGTTTGTTTCTCTCTCTAAATTTTTGTCTTAAAATTTCAGCGGATCATAATTTTTGATCTGTAACTTCGATTCTAAATCCGCGAAGTTCGTATCGATGTTCTCTTTCTATCCTTGAGGTTTGAGTTAGATCTAACGGTAATTTATAGATGACACATTTTAGGAGGCTCGGTTTACGATCAATGTTCTTGGTGGGGATTTGTATTGACGAGGTGAGTGGATTTGTGTAATATGTTTCAAATATTCTTATTTGTTATCATAATAGTCGAAAAGCACGATTTTGATCTATTTATGAAATATCTCTCTGTTTTCGAGTGAAGCATGTCTATTTGCGAATTAAGCGGTGTTTATATATAATTATGTATTGGATCTATTATTTGACTAGTCATGGAACATGTGAACTTCTTGATTGGTTATGTCAAACTAAGGATGTGACACACAGAGGTATAAGACTTGAAAGTCATTAGGTTCTCGTGGGGATCATTAAATTGAAGGATATCCAATAAAAAGGGATTGTGCGATGTGATAAATTGCGTGAAGTGATGTGTATATGATATACGTATTTTGTAGCGTGTGTAAAATGACATGGTTTTACGAGCATATTACATTGGTCTACTCATTGAGTGCGTGGTTATGCTCACCCACCCATCTTTGATATTTTTTATAGAAAAGTACTTAGGTTGTATCGAGCCGGGAAAAAGGATAGACGAGTGAAGAGCCTAAAAATTAGTAATTTTGTTTACTTTCCACTTTGTAACACTCATTTACGTCTCGGAAATGGCATCCGGTACTTAAAACCCGCCGAGACCGGGGTTTGACAGCATGGTAATCAAAGACTGTTGGAGAGATGTGTTGCTACTTTTGCTAGGCCTTTTCAATATTCCTTATCAGCTTTTCATATGGAAGCGAAAACTCTTAGAGTGAGTATGCTGATATGTATTCAACAAGGGTGGCAAGATGTTGCAGTAGAAAATGATTGTGTGAACTTGGTACATGCATTTCAAAACACCGATGACGATCTCTCTATTACAGGAAGAATTATAGAGGACTGCCAAAGGTATTTTGGTACTTTTAGTTTCTTTCACTTTCAACATGTTTGTCGATAAGCAAATAGTGTGGCAAATAGATTAGCCCACTTTGCTAGATGCAATAAGTTTGATGTTTTCAGTCTAAATGAGACACCTGTTATTATTCAGGATGTTCTCTATGAGAATCTATGTAAATCTTGTATGTAGGTCTGGGTTCAGGTTATATGTCCCTCGATGCAAAATTTTAATTCAATAAATGAAACCGAACGTGGGACTGAGCCTCCCAGTTAGGCTGGATTCCAAACCCCTTAATATATATATATATATATATATATATATATATATATATATATAATCAATTTGAAGAAGTACCGTCAATTTTTAGATGTCGATGAAGTTAATGTTTACATATGTTTATTTATAATTCAGTAAATTACATATTTGAAATAAAAACTTATTTTCTCAGTATCCTTAATATTTTAGGAAAATAACACAAAAGTGTCATTTGAAGGTACAAATGATAAAAAAATCATCAATTGTTCCACATGTTAAAATGGTCACCCTAAATGTTATCAGATGATAAAATAGTTACTTAATTATATATAATATGATGTAATGGTTATAATCAAGTGTTAATTATGATAAAAAAGTACATTTTTAAATTTTATGGATTTACGATTCTACCCTTCTGTTAGTTTCTCTCGTTCTCTTCTCTCTCTGTTACTGCTCTTCTCTCTCGTTCTCTCTGTTACTGCTGCTCTTCTCCTCTCTCTATTAGTATCAATTATGTACCCGATCTTGATCTCTCTCGATCTCGATCTCTCTCGTTCTCGATCCCGTCGGCGCGGCCACCTGAGTTTCGTCGTTCGTATCCGTGACGCGTTGGCTCCATCAGTTCCGGCATCCACCGTCTTCTAACGTAAAAGAGGTCGATGCTTTGCTCAGACACAATGTTTTTGATTTCTTTTAGATTTTGATGTTTTGATTGATTTATTTCTGTGTTTAATCGTTACAATTTCATGTGTTGTCGATCGGTGAATTCTAGGGTTCATAGAAATTTAGGGATTTGAAACTCTTTGACTCAATCTGTGCTATATTCCCAGCCTCCCAGAAATTTAGTTATTTGAGTTTTTGAAAAAGTGATTTGTTTGCATTGTTTTGCTTATTTTGGTTGTGTTCTCTGGTGAATGAGCATGAGTTACTTGCATTGTGTACTTTGTGTTTGCATTGTTTTATTGTGTACTCTGTGTTTGCATTGTTTTATTGTGTACTCTGTGTTTGCATTGTTTTGCTTATTTTGGTTGCTTGCATTGTTTTGCTTATTTTGGTTGCTTGCATTGTTTTGCTTATAGGTGTCATGAGTTACTTGTATCTGAAATACTATACATATTCTGTTCAGGTACTATGGACAATAACTATACTGCAAAGCTTGTGTACTCTGGTGAAGGAGCAACAGTTTCATTTGATCATAGCGTCTCATATATTGATTTTGCTAATTCTGTACGTGACCGATTTCCGGTATTGGGCAGAAGCATTGTCAAGCTGAGGTATACTGTTTTTCCTGATGTTGTATCTTATCGTCTTGAAAATGAAGATGATATGAAGATGATGTTTAGAGTTTTGGCCCGTTATAGTTCAGATTTTGTTGATGTGGATGTTTGCTCTTTTGATGTTAGTGCTTCTGGTTCTGAAAGTGTGTTGAGTAACAATGTTAGTGAAGAGTCTAGCGTTTCGTTTGATGAAAATGATTATTTAGGATGCTACAAACCAGAGGAAGCAAAGAGGTATTGTAGCAAAGGGTGGGAGAATTATATCAAATTAAAGGACCCGAAGTTTCAAGGTGGTGTGGAAGAGTTTAGGTTGAAATTGCATATGTATGCAATTGAGATGGGATTTGAGTATCGGTATGTTAGAAATACTAAGAAACGTGTTGTTGCTTATTGTTCTAAGAGAGAGTATGAGCATTGTGGATGGTGTGTGAAGGCTTCATTGATAGAGTATAATTATTTTTTTGTTATTACTGATCTGGTGAACGAGCATAGCTGTCACGGTGTTGTTCGCTTGCAAACTAATAAGATGATGGGTTCCAAGATTATAAAGTCTATAATGCTTGATAAGGTTCGTGAGAATCCTAACAAGAAGGCTATAGATATATACCATGAGATAAAGTCAGATTATGGGATGGAGGTATCTTATCGTACGGCTTGGTACGGTAAAGAACGTGCTAGAGAATCTGTTCTTGGTGGTGATGCTGATTCTTATGCTCAGTTACTTTGGTTTGGTCAAAAAGCAGTGGAATCAAACTCTGGCTCTACTATCAAGATTGAGTATGAACCTGAAACTCACAGGTTTGAGCGAATGTTTGTGTGTTATGATGCGTGGATGAAGGGTTTTCAGTTTTGCAGACCCATTATGTTCATTGATGCTACCTTCATCACGAACAAATACAGAGGCAGCTTATTGGTGCATCTGCCAAGGATGCAAATCAAGGTAACTTTTTAGTGAAATATTTAGTTACATAGATAGTTACATAGTTTTGATTGTGATAGTTACATAGTTTCCAGGGGCTTCAGTTTTGATTGCTTTGACATTTTTATGTAACTGTTTGATGGATAGTTAAATGACTTGTGTACCTACATTAAGCTACTAATGTAACTATCAATGTATTTAACTATTAATGGATAGTTACTTGACTAGTATTCATGTAACTATCCATGTAGGCAACTATCCATGTAACCATGCATGTAACTAATCATGTAACTATCAATGTATGTAACTATGCATGTAACTATCAATATATGTAACTCTGCATGTAACTAAGCATGTAACTATCCATGTAACTATGCATGTAACTAATACAACTCAAGTCCCTGCTCACAGATGCATACCTATGAATTGTTTCTTTGATTGTTATAGTTACATAGTTTCCAGAGGCTTCAGTTTTGATGGCTTTGACATTTTTATGTAACTGTTCATGTAACTTTCATTATTCATACTGATTTTTTATTCGTCTTTTTTGCAGGTTATATCCAGTTGCTTATGCTATTGTTGATTCTGAAACTGAAAGTAATTGGAGATTTTTTCTTCAGTGTGTATCTGAAGTGTTGTCAAGACCCTATGAGGCAGGTGACATTCATTTCTGATCAGAATGCTGGTCTTTTTAGTGCATATCCGCATGTCTTTCCCAATAATCCACATGGTTTTTGTTTTAGGCACCTTATAGAAAATCTCTCCAAAAAGTATCCAAGTCAGCCACCCCTTCATAAATCTGTTCCTTATTTGTTCATGTGTTGTGCTTATTCTCGTACCCTGGACTCGTATGAGACCAACCTTGCCAAATTGAAGGAGGAAGGGGGTTCTATTGTTGAAGATTTTCTAAAGGACCTTCCCAAGAAGAGCTGGTGTTCTTTTTTTTTTAACGGGGAGAGGTTTGGTGAAATGACCAACAATTTGGCCGAGACTTTTAACATTGGGTGGGGGATTTGAAGAGTCTTCCTATTTATGATCTGAATGAAGGTATTAGAACCAAGTCTATGGAGAGAATTGCTGAACGGAAGGAAGGGTCAAAGGAATGGGTCACTGTTTTGTGTCCAAACATGGAAAAGAAATTGATTAATAACTTGGCGGTTGGGCGACATTGGCGAGTTATGAGATCTGATACATATGTTTATGAAGTTTAATGTCAAAAGTACAGGGTAATGGTGAACTTGGGAGAGGATTTCATTTGTTCGTGTGGGGAATGGAAATGTCATGGTTTTCCTTGTTCACATGCCCTTGTTACAATTCAGCAACATGGTGTCTCCCCTTACTTATATGTCAGCCCTTACTATAAGGTACTCTTTTACTCATTCTGTTTCTTTTTACTCCATAGCTATTCTTGTTTCCTGTTTTTTGTTTCCTGCTTTTGTTAACTAACTTGTCCAGTAACTGCTTGTTTTTCAATGTAACTGATTTAACTACTAATGTAACTGATCATGTAACTGCTTGTTTTTCAAGGTGGAAATTCCGAGAAACCTACTCTCACACCATTAACCCAATCCCTTCCATTTCAATGCCTGTTGATCTTGCTCGATCGTCATTTCCATTGCAGCCTCCTTTGACTAAAAGACCTGCTGGAAGGCCAAAACAAGAAGGTACCGAAGTAGGAGTGAGGTAAAAAGGCAGATCAAGTGTTCCAGCTGTGGGAAATACGACGGGCATAACATAACGAGTTGTAAAGCTCCAATATAGTCTTTGGTTATATATGACAGCTATTGATGGATACAGTAGTTACATTGATAGATTCAGTAGTTACATTGATGGATTCAAGTTCTTTTTAGTAGTTACATGCAGAGTTACAATTCTGCTGTTGGATGTTTCATATTTTTAGCTGTTGCTTTTTATTATGACAGTGGAAACTGTGTATCACATTTTTCGTGGTGCAGCGGCACGCTGCAAATTTTAATACAAACCTTTGTTTTTTTTTTTTTTTTCCAAGTGCTTGTTTATTTCAAGTTTCATTTCTTTGTAGTTACATTTTTAGTTACATGGGTAGTTACATTGCTAGTTACAACCATGTAACTAGCCATGTAACTACAGATTTCTGTTCTAATACCCAGCGGGACACTGCCGTTGCGGTAACTATCAATCTTTGTAACTATCTATGTAACTATTTATCTATGTAACTATGTAACTATCCATCTGTGTGTAACAATCCATGTAACTATCTATCTATGTAACTATTCATCTATGTAACTATCCATGTAACTATCTATCTATGTAACTATTCATCTATGTAACTATGCATGTAACTATGCATGTAATTATCCATGTAACTATGCATGTAATTCCATCTATGTAACATGGATTTTAATAGATTTTTGTTCTAATATGCAACGGGACGCTGCATTGTGGTGCAGCGGCACGCTGCAATTATGGCAAGTCAAAGCAATCTGTCAAACACATAATATGGCAAAGAATATGACAAAGCAAAGCAAAGCAATCTGTAACAAAGAAAAGGAAAGCAATCTGTAACACAGAATATGGCAAAGCAATCATGTAACCATGGCAAAGCAAAGCAATCATGTAACTACTTTTTTTGCTCACACAGAACACATAATATGGCAAAGCAAAGCAATCTGTATTAATAAAGATATGTTTCACACAAATAATCTTTCATTTAGCTGTTCAAATACAATTGATGAAACATTGATATTAAACTTGGTGAACCTACTGCGGATGACGTATTGAGTACCAACTATGCCTATGGTTAAGAAACCTCTTCACCACTTGTGCTTTAAGCTTCAAAACATCTTCCTTCTTCAATGTTCTGTCAAACGTTTCCTCCTTGGAAAGTTTGTCCATATAGTACATAACAAATATCCCACAATCCAATCTGTTTTTCAAAAAAAATTCAAGTCAAAACAGAATCTTTGAAAAACATTCTATTTGTTATGTAATAGTTTCCCTACGTAACTATCTATGTAACTACAAACTGATAGTTACCTGATTAGTTACATAAAAGCTACACTTGTGTATCTGTCTATGTAACTATCCATGTAACTACAGACTGATAGTTACCTAGGTAGTTACCTAACCAAAATTTTAAATCTGAACTGAAAACTTTTAAAACTTACGATGTGGGATGTTGCTGAGGTAGTGGTCCATTGACTTGACAAGTGATTGGGATGTTTTCAATATAGTTATTCTTGACCCATTGTATGAACTTTCTCTCTCTCTCCGTAAGCTTCTTTTTTCATTACAAGCTTCTCTGAACTGCTCCTGTTCATGTCCATTTTTCTGCGGGAGTCTTTTTTTAGCATGTCATCTGCTTGTTCTTTTACTGCAGCCATCCATAACTCAACCATAGCTTCCTGCACAACAAAATCATTGAACAAACAGTCAATTTCTTACATAATAGTTTCCCTACGGTTAACTACATTGACATGCTTATGCATGTAACTATCCATCTAAGTAACTATGCATGTAACTATCCATCTATGTAACTATGTATGTAACTATGTATGTAATATCCATGTAACTATGCATATAACTAGAGATTGGTAGTTACCTGAGTAGTTACATCTCACACAGAATGCAAAAGAAAGCAAAGCTATCCCTATAGCTACATTAAAGCTTCACAACAGATAACAAGAGAAAATATTTACCATTTTTTTGGCATCTTTCCATGTCTGCCCCCTATTCCCATCTGTTGTTCTTCCCTTCATTGAATCTAGGTGGTAGAAATAGGGGGGGTTGAACTTGGAATACAAGGAGTGTATGGTGAAACCTTACTTCACTTGTCATTGGAAAGAAAATCATCGTCGCTTCTCCCAAGTAGTCATATAACTTGTCAAGGAAGTAGTGGTGGATGTTCCTTCCGTGAAGATGTTTTGTTGAGTGCTATTAAAATGAAACAAAAACTATCAATGTAACTATCCAGTTATGACATGTAACTATCCATATTATCAATTATTAATAGAGATGTAAATAATCTCAGTCCTTACCCATGCCATGGTCTGCATAACCCTAGAAACAACGACAGACTGAGAATCTTGCTGAGAAATTTCGTCAGCTATAATGGCACCAAAGCAGTCTATAACATTGCATGCCACTGCTTTGTCCATTATAACCTCCAGCAGTTCAAGCTTTGTAATCTCTGAACCATACAACGGGCCTTCCCATATGAAGTCTCTGCAAGAAAGGATTAAGCTGGTTAGATTACAGGTTACATCAGTAGTTACTCAATTATCCATCTATGTAATCTCTATGTAACTATCCATATAACTATTCATGTAACCATGCATATAACTAGAGATTGGTAGTTACCTGGGTAGTTGCATGCATGTTACACTTGTGTAACTACATTAACCTGCCTACATTAACACAAGACCTTACTAGTGTGCTACATGCTAGCCACCTAGACATTTAAACAACCAAATCCAATATGAAAAATTTTATATCAAAAATGAATTTTCAAAGTGATTTGAGTTTACCCATCATTTAAGCTTTCCCAGCAAGTTGTCCATTTTTTCTTGGTCAATGGATCCATGCACTTGAATGCTTTGGAAGTTGTCCAAACCGCCTTCTTATTCATAGCCCGTATTGCTCTCGCGGTTGTTGGCACAATCTGTATTGGCATCGGTTCCATTTCATCATCACCAATAGTATGAATTACATCTCCATACTCGTTCAGTTCTTCTCCTTCATCTATCTTGTTCTTCTGCTCTAGATTTTTCTTCTTTCTTCTGCTATTTCTTTGGCCTTCTTCGCTCTGTTGTTTTTAACCTCCCCCCACCAGTATATATTATCTTTTTTTGCTGGCCTTCTTTGCTTGTTCTTTATCCGAGCCACATAGGAAGACATCCCCAAGGATGATGTGTCCTTCCAGAGTCTTCCTCTGTCAGCTCAATCTCAATATCACTCTCCTCCTTATCTAGATTAATGACAAGAACTGCTACATGTGGAGAGACAATCATATATAACTTGTTAAATGGAGAGTTACATAACCCTAAATAGTTTCACTGATAAACCAGTAATTCATAAAGGCAGCAGTTGAGAAAAGAACCATATATATGTTAAGCTACCCCTGAAACTATCCATGTAACTACAGTTTGACAGTTACTGTATAGTTACACAGAATACAGAAAAAATCACAGAATACAGAAAAAATCATAATATCATACCTGTGGAGATACGATCATCTGATATTTTGTAGGTTCTCGTTCCATCATCGTTAGGTCAATGATTTGAGGGCTAGAGGGAGTATTGAAATTTTTCTCTGGAACGGTTATTATTCCAGTCACCAATGGGCTATTCCAAGATACCCAGGGAGAGATTCCCAAATCAAAACAAGGCATGTCGGTCACCGGTGTTTTCGGCGACCAACGCGCTTCTTCTGCAACCGTCCTCCTTGGTGGTGACTTTGGTGGCTGCTCACAGTAAGCTGCATGGTAGAAAATAAATAATGTTACTTACTAGCCACTTCATGTCAGTTGCATATGGATAGTTACATAGACATGCATAGTTACATCCGTAGTTACATGCACAGTTACATCTTATGATTTTGAAAACATGAACCACAATTCATTCTTAAAATCATACATGTATATGTTTTTGTGCAAAGATCTGATTTGAAGACTCTAAAAATTTATTTCAAGTTCAATTCTTGAGAATTACCCTTCGTTTCATCGTTTGCTTTCTTCTTCTTTTTAAGCTCTTCCTCAACCCGTTCTAATTCTTCAACATATAAGTCTTTTGAATTTTGGGTTGGAATCTGAGGCTCACTCATCTCTTTTTTATGAGCACTTGCATCTTTCTCTGTTTCCTCCTCCTCCTCTTTTGTTTCCTCCATTTTCTCAGCTGTTTCATCTTCCTTGCCAGTTCCTTCAGGATCCTTATCCGCTTCCTTATCATCATCTTCTTCAGCTACCTTACCAGCTTCGTGGTCCTTCAGATCTTCATTGTTTTTTTCTCCCTTGTTTGCTCCTCCTTCAGGATCCCGATCATCTTTATTGCTTTCCAGAGCTCTCTCATCTTGAGAGTTTGGTGCTAATGCCGCCACCAAAGCTTGCAGCTTCTTCAGTTCTTCATTGAGTTTTTCATTCTCCATCCTTGTTTCATCGTTAATTATCCTCTCAACCATCAAATCCTGTACAACATCTTCCAACTTCTCGTGTAGTTCTGTCTGCCTTGATTGATACTCCTCTTCCATCTTTATGATTTCCTCTTTCAAGCATTCATTTTGACAGTGCAGCCTTTCATTCTCATCTGTTAACTGTCTCAATTCTCCTTCCTCTGCTGCCTGCCATGTCTTCTTTATCCATCAGTTTCTTCTGCACTGTTTCTTCCTCTTCTGCTTCAGATTCACAATCTGTTTTTTCTGGATCAGACTTGATTCCAGCGAACAGTTTCTGTAATAAAAAGAAAATAAAAATTGTTAGTTATATAGTTACAAAACACACAGCAGATACATGGATACTTACACCGCCAGTTACAATGGCAGTTACATAGTTCCAAGACACTTGAAAAACTGATCAAGTCAAACATATGAGTTGTATTGTTTTGAAAACTGTCACAATTCTACATGTAACTATCCATGTAACTATCTATGTAACTATGCATGTAACTATCTATGTAACTATGCACAAAAAAGGTAACTATCCATGTAACTATCCATGTAACTATAGATTGATAGTTACCTGGGTAGTTACATACATGCTACACTTTTGTAACTACATTAACCTGCCTACATTAACTGTGCTACATGCTAGATGTACTTTTATTATTTTAGCAGATAATAAATACCAGAATTGATGATGTATATATAAGCAAAGATTTATTAATTACTATGAAATGTCCATATATTGATTAAGTCGTATAAGAACCCATACCTTCAACGTTTTGAATTCAGCTTTCTTGGGTAGCTTTGTGAGGTCCCATTTTCTCATCATATGTTCCTCATCCTCTGTGCCTTCAATCGGTTTTATGACGTTTGTCTTCTCACAGAGCCAATACTAGCACACATAAAAAAACAAAAAAAAAACAGTAAGTTACCAAATGATTTTCTTACCAAAAACAGTTAGTTACCAAAGATACATACCAGAATTAAGTGCGCACAACTTCCTGTGTTCAACCCACTCAACCCCTTACCCTTTGATTTTAGTCGTTGTCTTAAACAACCCGACAAAAATCTTCCAACCTCTTTAGCCCATCCACAGCTCTCTATATTCTCCCATATTGCATTTATCAGCTCATTAGATACACTCCCTCCCTCATTTGCAAATAGAAACTTTATGCAAATTTCTAAAATGAGTAGCCTAACCAAATTTTTTCTCTTTCTTCTTTCTTCATCATTTGTTGGCTGCTGGTCCTTCAGCTCTCTTAAAGCGTCCATCACACACTTTTTTGTCACTTTTTTGTTTTTCCCAAACAATGTCTCTGCTGCATTCTCCTCCACTTGCATTGTGTCGAAGGAGCCACCTTTTCTAGGAAGTCCTAGAATCTCAGATACATCTACGCTTGAGATTTTGTATCTTCCTTGCCCGATCATAAATGCATCAAGCTTTTCATTGTAAGTGTCGGCGATTGTTTCAATGAGCTTGTTCGACTTCCCAAAATGCTTTTTGTTCACATGCTCATAAAATCCTTCAAAAAGTAAACCAAATGGGCCATTTCTTAGCTCATTCAGTGCTTCTTCATCTAATGCTTCTCTAAAGCTGTCCACTTCAAGCCATGTTGATCTGAACTGATTTGCTTTCTTCTTCTCTGTCTCATATTCTTCTTCCTCCTCCTCTATTTTAGATGTCATCTTCAAGGCCTTCTTCTTCTTTGGCTCCTTTATCTTATTTTTCTTCTCTTGTTTTCTCCTTCTTTTTTCCTGTCCCAGAAATAGTTTGGACAGCAGGACACCATCAGCCTCTTCATGTACTGTCCTCTTTCTCTTCTTCCTCCTTCATCAACTATCCTCTTTCTCTTCTTTCCTTCTTCATTAACTGCGTTCATTTTTCGCTTATCCATTTCCTTGCATCAAATAAACAGCATATAAACATTAACAAATAACAAATATATCATCCACAATAACAAATCATGTAACTATCCATGTATGTAACTATCCCTGTAACTATGCATGTAACAAAGCATGTAACTATCCATGTATGTAACTAAGCATGTAACTAAGAATGTAACTATCCCTGTAACTATACATGTATTAAGCGTGTAACTATCCATGTAACTAAACATAACAGAAGCAAAGGACTAACAAACATTAGAATCCAATATTTACACACAAATCAGAGGAAGCAAAAACCAAAGCAAAATCCAATGAAGGACAAATACTAACAACCAATGAACAGAATATCAGTGAACCCTAGATCTTCAAAAGTATATGGGCAGTTACATGTAAAACGACTAATACAACTCCAATCCCTGCATCACAGATGCATACATATGAATTGTAGAATCCTAAAAAAAAATACACACAAATAGCTATCTTTATAATACCAAACTAAACAGAACAAAAACAATGAATAACAAACAGTAATCAAACGAAAAAACGAAAGTCTCAGTAGTATTGGATAGTTACATGATAGTTATAACTATCCATGTAACTATCGATGTAACTATCATGTAACTATGCGTGTAACTATCCATGTATATAACTATCCGTGTAACTATGTATGTAACTATCCATGTATATAACTATCCGTGTAACTATGCATGTAACTATCCATGTATATAACTATCCGTGTAACTAATAACTCTAAGTCCCTACATCACAGATGCATACCTATGAACTGCAGAATCTGAACAAAAAATACACACCAAAAGCAACTTCATAATCCCAAACTAAATAGAACAAAAGCAATGAATAACGAACATTAATCAAACGAAAAAATGAAACAAAAACTAATGAACAGAATGTCAGTGAATCCTAGATCTTCAAAACCACATTGATATCAAAGTTCGAACTCCCAAACCCCTAAATTCCTAATCCTATTCCTGAACTGTAGATCTTCAAAACCTTTAAATTCTGTTAATAGGATTTACTGAACCAAAATGCAAAATACTCGAGCTTATAATACTGTGTAATCAGAAGGAATCGAAAGCAGGAGGCAGAGATTAAGGACTGCGAAGATGTGCGAAGATGTTACCTAAGGTTTTTCGAATTCTGGTGTTGTGGAGGAATTTTTCTCAACGCCGCCCTCGAGCCGAAGATGATTCTCGTGTCGACAGTTACTGGGGAGTACGACATTCGCCGAGAGAGGAGAGAGATGGATGATGGATTCGTCGGAGACACAGAGAATTAGGGTTTTCAACGAGAGTGAGAGAGAAGAGCGGTTTCAATAGTTTGAGAGAATGAAATGATTTTTGAGAGAATGAAATGAAAATCAGAGATGGGGTAACGGCGTGGATGGGGATAACGGCCTCAGTGGCATAATTTGTAGTTATTTTCATTTTTAGGGGCAACGTTTTAAGAGAACAGTGACATAAATTGTAATTTTTTTTATTTTCATGGGCAACGCTTTAAGAGATTTAAATAGATGTACTGTTTTATCATTAATGAACATTTATTAACTGTGTTATAATTTATTAGCTTTAAATGCACATTTTTATCATTGGCCCATAGATACATTATGTCTGATAAATTTTTCAATGTTACGGGAGAATCACGTGTAGTTTAACGTGGTCCTACATTTTAATTAAATTTGGACATGTGAATTTTCTTTATGAAAAATTATTTCAGCTATTTTGTCAAAGACCATTTTGGGTTTTCTATTGTTTTTTAAATACTAAATCCTAAGCCCTAAACCCCAAACCTTAAACCCATACCTTATATCTTAAACCTTATACCCTAAACCTAACCCTAAACTCTAGACCCTAGTTTGAACTTGCTAATTAATACCCATGAATGTTATTTCATAAAAATAAAAAATATTAATTTATATTTTAGTTGTAAAAAATCCATATGTCTAAATTTGATAAGAATATAGAACCACGCCACGTGTTTCTCCCGTAGCATTTAAAAATTTCTCCGTCATGCCCAATATATAACAACATTTTACTGCCCCTTGACGTTTGAGACAGTTTTCCCCTGCAATGCATTTATCCGCAAAAAATTGAGAATGCTGTATCGTATCCGTATCGGATACGGATACGTCCCGGAAACGCCTCAGATATGTATCCTGAGGCTGAAATACGTATCGAAGAATATTTAGTATAGGTTGACGGTATGGATACGTTTGGATACGGGATTTGATACGTTTTGGGTATTTTTGTCTGTTGAAACAATTGAAGAAAAAAATAAACACCTAACCTAATACGCAGCAGCAGTTGTATCGAATCCTCTCTTCTGCTCTTTATATTCTCTCCTCAAGCTTGAAATCGTCAATCTGGTTCATGAATCGTGAATTGTGGCCTTGAGACTTGAGTGCTTCGGTACCTGGTACCAGACTACCAGTAGCTTTGCAGATTGGGGTTCAAGAGTTGGAGACTTGGAGCGATTGAGATTTGAGGAGAGTTTTGTTGGGCTGGGATTCTGGGAAGATTGAAACGCAGCAAGCTTGCAGGCGTGCAGCAAGCCAGTGAAGCCACCAAGGCACCAACTCTCTTTTTTGTTCAGAGCAAGCCAACTCTCTCGGTCAAAGTTCCACCAAAGGTATAAGTTATCTACTTATCTATTTAGTAATACTATAAAGAGATGTGGTCTATATGACTTAAAGAGAGATGTGTTTGAAACTTTGAACTTGTTATTTATTTATTGTTGAACTTATTATTATTTTTGTTGAACTTTTTGTTAAACAATGTCTTTGAATTGTTTGTTTCTTGTTATTTTATAATTATTTTCGTAATTTTTGTTAAATATATTTATTAATATATATATATATATATTTTTATTATTTCTCGAAACGTATCCGTATCCTAAATTTTTGAAAAAAAAATATATTCCCGTGTCGTACCCGTGTCCGTGTCTGTGTCCGTGTCCGTGTCCGTGTCCGTGCCCAACCCAGAAGTCCATTAACTAACAACAAAAAGGCTGGCTTACACCCCAACTCTCTTCACAGCGCAGTTCACCAACAACTGGAATGCACTTTCTGCTTCATCACTGTCCTTCTTCACTTGGAGAATCAGTGAAATTCCATCCACCATATATAAATGGCATGCATGCCGCATCGTGTTTGTCATCGATTGGCAACATACACCATGCAATACACCACAAACAGTTCTAAATCAAGCAGCAGCTCCACTACTGGTCCGGGGCGTCACCCGACCTATCGAGGTGTAAGGCGCCGGAGAGCAATGGAAAATGGGTGTCAGAAATTCGAGAGCCAAAGAAGCCTAATAGAATCTGGCTAGGCACATTTCTCACACCAGAAATGGCTGCGGTTGCCTATGATGTCGCTGCACTAGCTCTCAAGGGTCAAGACGCTGAGCTCAACTTCCCCAACTCGGCATCTTCATTGCCTGTGCCTGCTTCCAACTCATCAAGAGATATCCAGGCCGCAGCAACCTCTGCTGCTCCTGCTATAGGTGCAGCTGCCGCGGCCATGGGAGTAGGAAGTCTTGCTACCTCTAGCTGGCCGAGTACTGAGAGCGGTCATGGGCATGTGCTAAATGATCACGAGTTTGTCGATGAGGATCTGATCTTCGATATGCCTAATGTTCTAATGAATATAGCAGAGGGAATGCTTCTTAGTCCTCCGCGCTTGGACATAGCAGGTGATCATGATGCATTTGCCACTGAAGAACATGGCACCCTTTGGAAGTTTAATTAGTCCATCTTGCTATATATAAGAACATATATATCCGGTGTACATATATCGGTATATATATTCATGCACTACGTGTGTTCAAGGTTAGGGAAAAGTAAAAAGTTAACAGCCCTCGAGAAAATCCGAATAAAAACGACATAACCCTTGATATTATGAACAGGTCTGATTTTCATCGAAACTTTGAACTAAGGGGATGACATATATGCAGCATATTAATATAAGTGCTATACCAATATATATGGTGGGATACGTATATATGGTGGGTGTTTGTACGTATTTAATAGATTGAACGTGCAGGAATCTTATTGTGAATACTTGTTATTGCTTGTAAACTTCTAGCCATTAATTTCCATCATCATCATCATGCTTCTTGAAGAAGACTGCATGTATATATTGCTCAAATCTAAACATCTGTGCAGAAGAAACTTGTATATTGCTGAGTGCTGACATCTTCTTCTGCATGATTAAACAGTTCATATTCTAGTTGTCTGCAACTATGAATACATTGCACTATAATGTTTCTGATACTAAAAGCGGACGGTAAACACCTTTTTTAAGAATCATATATTCTTAGCAACATATTCAATCTAAATAATCCAACCGTTTGTTCATGTTAATTGTTTCCGATAACAGAGTTATACAGAATGTGATCGAACAAATGAAAGGTCGGGAGCAATCACTCTGCTGACTTGCTTCCCAAAATGCATGAATGCAAAATGGTTCTAGAAGGGGATTCGCAAATTCCCAAAATTGCATACAGTTCAAATATTTTTTCTTAAAAAAGAATTTGCTCGCACATCCTCATTTCGTTTAACTATTGGGTCGTGACCAAACTTGAGGAATCCAAAATCCCAAATGTTTGTCATAGAGCTTGAAGTAGATCACAAAACCCCCATGAATTGATTCTGCAACAGCATTGAAGTGATTGAACAGAAGTGATCGAGAATGTGAGATGATTCCAGAATTGTCCCAGAAGCAAAGACTGAATCCATGCTTTTAGTTAATTTGGTCAAGAAAAGCAAACAAGTTGAGAAATTTAGTCAAGGCAGTAATGATGAAGACATCGATTTATCCCAAGTATGACGTATTTATTACTTATAATCTTTGCAAGTATATATATTTTATACATATATAATTGGATGTTTATAATTTATAAAAAGATCCGGCTCCTCTCTAAAGTATAAAAATAGTATATATAGATGGGTGTTTTTTTTTGATACGAGTATATATATAGATGGGTGTTGTGTTTTGCATCTGCATGTATTTACTTAATATCAAATCATCTGTGGATGCAATTTTAGCTTGGAGAATATTATGCAAGTGTATTGTTCAGACGACCGTGTTTAATTAGTTGTTTCCTGTCATAAACTGTGATTGCATGTTCAGATGGAGCTCACTGTAAAAAAATCTGAGAGCCACCTTATCCTTTGTTGACGAGTCATTTTCGACAGGTTAATTACATGAGTCTTCATCATGATCAGACGTCGCAGTACTCTAATAGTGGGAGAAGATACCAGAGATTGTCAAGGGTGGATTGTGACCCTTCACCTTCCTTTGGGTTGTTGGTCATGCAACAATCCTAGCTCAGCTTCCTTCAGGTGCATGCATAGATGCAAAATGGTTCGTATAAGAAAAGAAGCTAGCTTGCAGCTAGAGGCCGTCTTGTGAGTTTGTCACATCACTATGACGGGAGGCCGAAACCCTAGCTGAGTTGAGACTTCTGTATGCGCGCACCTCCTTGGTTATTTAGGTCACCTTTTGTATGCACTCGGCTAGTTGCTGAAAGAGGTTTGAGTTTCGGCGGATGCAGATATATGCATTTCCACCAGCAGTAACCCAACTTTTTGAATGAAGTGATTTAGTGGTCCAGATCGAACACCATACATTTAGGTCAATTCGTTGCAGACTACTTGTGCTTCTTTAGTGGACACAGTCAAAATAAGTGATAATTATGTGCTAAAGCACTGGTTTAAGCGCACACGAAGTGATAATATGACATTATGATGTAAAGACTCATTCTTCTTCTTCTTTTTTTATTTTTATTTTATTTTATTTTTTTTAAAGCAAATTTGCTAAAGAAAGTAATATTGATCGAGAGCCATAGATTTCAAAAAGTCCACACGTGAAAAAAGTTACATAAAAGAAATAGACCCATAATAGAATCCCAGTATGATGGGAAATTTTATAATAAGTTAACGTATGACATGCACAGAATTACCATAAAATAGAATAAGTCATCAAAGTAGTAATATAATTCTCAGTGTGGTAATATCAGTTAAAGTAATAAAAGATCGTACATTAGTCATCAAATAAGTGTTTAAAGTTGTCAATTGAGTTCTTAAAGTGGTGTTGATAACCGAAAAATCACGCGTCTTTTAAAACGTCATCACACATATATAGTCACGCAACTCGTATAAAAAATTTATTGATTTCATTCACGATCTTAGATCGTCAAGCAAATATACTCATTAATGCGGGCCCAAGCCGCATCCGCACGTTCTTGAGGCTTGTAGAAGTGGGTGTGGTGTGATAGGTTACGGAAGCGTATGATACTCGTTTGTCAGTTTGATGTCGTTGGTGATTTCAGACTTGGGCCCAAAATATAGACCCAAAGACTTAGATCAACATTTCTTTCAAACCCAAGCCAAACTACACTTAGGCCCAACAACATCTTTCTTGTTTCCATAGTCCAAATCTTTTCTTCCTTGCAACAAATCACAGTTACCTAGAGGAACCACCTTAAGCAACCTTTACTGATTTCAAACCAGTTGTACAAGCAAGAATAAGCTATCACAAAGATGATGAGTTACAAATCAAGCAAGAAATCAAGAAGCTCTGAGCTTGCGGTTTCATCAAGCCTATCAAGCACCCCACATGGGTTGCAAATATTGTTCCTGTGAAAAAGAAAAATGGTCAAGTCAGAATTTGCATTGATTTTAGAGACCTGAACCGAGCTTGTCATAAGGATGAATTTCCATTACCAAACATGGACATGCTCATTGATTCGACTTCAGGCCAAGGCATGCTTTCCTTTATCGATGGTTTTAGTGAGTATAACTAGATCAAGATGGTCGTTAGAGATGCTGAGAAGACTGCATTTCGCACAACTTATGGAAATTTCCTTTACACAGATTTGGCTTGAAGAACGCCAGTGCGACATGATGGGGAAAAAAGTCAAAGATTATGTTGATGATCTAGTGGTGAAGTCGAAGACAAGAGGAGAACACTTGGGCACGCTGCGAAGAGTTCTAAAAAGATGCATGTTGTACAATGTGAAGATGAATCCCAAGAAGTGTTGTTTTGGAGTATCACTTGGGAAATTCTTGGGCTTTGTGGTACACAGCAGAGGAATAAATGTTGATCCAGACAAAACAATAGCCATAGCTTCTGCTCAGCAACCATCAAACCAGAAGGAACTCAAAAGCTTTCTGGACAAACTCTCATACATCAGACGTTTCATACCAGGCCTAGCTGCAGTGATAAAGGCATTCACTCCACTGTTGAAGAAAGACGCTAAGTTTGTACGGAGTAAAGAATGCAAGGAGGCATCACCAAGCAAAAACCCAGAAAACACTTAAACATTGCCTTCAAAGCTCCCAGACATTCATGCCTTCAAGCCCTAAGCCTAGTTAGCCACCACCTTTAAACAACGACCATTCCCAAACCTCATTTTTTCCCACAAGCCTGATTACCCAGAAACACTCAAAATCTCTTCACCGCAGTGCGCTTGTAGCTCCCACGCCACGCTCACACTGTCAAGCTCTTTTCTAGTTTTCATATGCTTTGAATCACGACCAAACTCTTCTCATTAATCATAATTTGAGTTGAGTTTGGCCTAGTCACTACCCGATTTGAAAAAGGACCCTCACAAGTGGTAACAATAGTTTATGTATGAGAAATGTTAACCTTACCTAGTGAGTAGATGATCCATCATCGATTTCTTCTAATAGGTTGCTGGTAACTAGACCGCTCTTTCATCCAATACTCTTCAAAGCTCGAACTTCATTGTCAAAAGATATTAAGCACCTCTTGTCATGCAACATAAGAAGAGGTCAAGGGGAGAAGGAACATATAGTAGGAAGAATTTAACAACGAACATGCGAAAATGCCCGGGACAGATGCACATGATTACATATGAAAAATGTTTGGTCTCAGTTACGAAGCATGAAGAAAGATGTAGTACAATTGGCCGAAACAATCGAAACGATGAGGATGTCCTTAATGACATTTAGAGAAGACACGGTGTGAAACAACGTTTCAGAGATAATGAAACACTACAAACCTGAAGTGGATGTTAGGAACCAAGGCGTACAACTGACCCATAGATGACAACAACAGAAGTAAAGAGCAACAATACACACTTCAATGGTGTTCAAGAGGCGCAACCGAGAGAAAATCGGAGAGCAGAGACAAAAAAATAGGTACGTGAGAATCAACTTTTCCTTTGGAGCATTTGAAGTAATAAGTGTCATATGCATATTCATATTTGAAAGCAAGTTATTTAAATGTGGTAATCTCGTTATGTGATAAATGGAAATATATTACTAAAAGTTAATGGTTTACCAATGTGTCGTCGAAGAAACAACAAAAATGTACACAACCTTGTATTGCTATATCAGATTGTTCTGTTAGCCCTACTTCGTCATCTAAGAAATATAAAGAATGTGTAGGAGAAAAGGAAGCAAGCTTCAGTCTCTACCCCCAAGAAACTTCACCAAGCTCTATAGTTTAACAACCACACAAACACATAGTCTGGATGTCAAAACAATCCAAGTTAAAGGACAAGGATTTGTCGTTAATACTATTCATGCCGAACCTTTCCTGGTCGATGCAACTACTTCTAAAAAAGACATTCATCTATTGAATTTATATTTATGGATAGGCCTTCAACACACTTGAATTCATGGTAAGTACATGATTTTATGTCTTACATTGTGCAAAGTATTATAGTGCGTATCATCAAAGAAGTACATGAATACAAAATGACCACCCAATTATCATCAAAGAAGTACATGAATACAAAATGACCACCCAATTATCCTCCATGTACTTCTTTGATGATAAGCTATGTAATACTTTACACAATATAGGACACAAAATCACATACTTATCATGAATTCAAGTATGTTGAAGGTTTTTTCATAAATATAAATTCAATAGATAAATGTATTCTTTAGAAGTAGTTGCATCAACAAGGAAAGGTCCAACATGAATAGTATGAGCAATAAATTCTTGTCTTTTAACTGAGTTTGTTATGACATCCAGACTGTCCATTTATGTGGTCGTTAAGCTATAGAGTTCGATGAAGTTTCTTGGGGACAAAGACTGAAGCTCGCTTCCTTTTCTCCTTTACATTCTTTCGATTTCTCTTAGTTGATGAACTAGAGCTAACATAACAATTCGATATAGCAATGCAAGGTTGTCTACAGTTTTGTTGTTTCTTCGACGACACATTGGTAAACCATTAACTTTTAATAACGTAATCTCATTTATCGCATCCCGATTACCACAATTAAATAACTTGCTTTCAAATATGAACATGCATATGCACTAATTACTTTAAATACTCTAAAGGACATGTTGATTCCCACGTACCTCTTTTTCTGCCTGCTCTCCTATTTTGTCTCGATTGCGCCTCCTGAACACCATTGAAGTGTGTGTTGTTTCTCTTTACTTTTGTTGTTGCCCTCTTTGGCCAGTTGTGCTCCTTGGTTTCTCACATTCACTTTAGATTTGTAGTGTTTCATTATCTCTCAAACGTTGTTTCACACCGTGTCTTCTCTAAATGTCATTAAGGACATCCTCATCGCTTCGATTGTTTCGGCCAATTGTACTACATCCTTTTTCATGCTTCGTAACTGAGACCAAACCTCTTTCATGTGTTAATCATGTGCATCTGTCTTGGGCATTTTCGCATGTTTGCTGTTAAATTCTCCCTACTAAAAGTTCCTTCTCCCCTTGACTTCTTCTTATTCTTATGATGTATGACAAGAACCAATATGATATGGCTGAGATATCCTTTGCAATAGCTGAGATATGGTGTGAATATCACAACCAATATGATAGAAATTAGGACGAATAACAGAAATTTGCCGAAGAATCGATCTGGGCACAAAGGGAAATTCCCTTAAAGCTTTTTGGTCCCCTTCCGACCTATCAACCTATAATCAGTTTAATGATTAATTACAAAAGACCCCCCGAACTATAAGGTCGCTTTCAATTTTATACCTAACTATTAAAATTTTACATTTTCATATCTCAACATTTGTCCGTTAGACAATTTCATACCTGGTTATCAGTTCTGTTAAAAAAATTCTGTCAAATAATGACATGGCAGTTAACTGCTGACATAGGTTGTTATGTGATGACATGACACCACCTGATCCCACACAAAATGGGACAAAATTAATGCCACATGAGTAACATTAAGAAAAATATCAAAAATTAAAAAACCTATCTCCTTCCTTCTTCCTCTTCGTGGATTTTCCTCGCAGAAAACTTACAGATCGAGTATTCTTCTGCTATTCCCCAGGGTCTACAATTGAACTTCAAATATTACTAACTCATATCCTTTCGGTTCTACCGTCCCCCACCACCCGCCCTTTTAGTCTCTCTTCTTTATTCCATCCCCAATTATCCATAATTCCATATCAAATTTTAGTACTGAACCTAACCCTTCAAAATCCCCATGAGAACAAATTATGATACTGGAATTTGCCATATATTCCATAACCTCAGACCTCATAATCCAGCCAACGCAACCGTATTATCCAAGGTTCAGAATAATAAAATGAAAGCAACCATTTTTTAAGTTTTATTCTGTCTGAATAAAGAAAATATGAAAACAATTGGGATTCAAAGACACCTAGCTTTTCTTATAAAGTATAAGAAACCAATTGAACATAAAAACTCCAAACTGTCGCATTGATTCACCTACCTCAAATTCTTCTTCCTTAGAATCTATAACGCTAGTATTGACGCAATTCTTACCTTTGACTATCATCCTCAATCCCAGACCTCCTCGTCACAAGCTCATCTGACGGCTGAATACATCGTCGCCGCCGTAATCGTCATCCACCAGTTCAGCAAAATCCCTTCTTTCCTCTGCTACTCCATCAGCCGAAGCCGCGTGCTGCTTTACTAAGGGAATAACTCCTAGAGTGTGCCTTGAATCTCAAGGGATTGGTTTGAAGACGGAGAGATTTACGATTTGGTAGAGAATTTGGGCATTTGGCTGAGAGGTCTAACCCATTTTCTTTTTCTTTATATGGTTTTGTTTTAGTTTTGCTTTTGGGATCAGGTGGTGTCATGTCATCACATAACAGCCTATATCAGCAGTTAACTGTCATGTCATCATTTGATAGAATTTTTTTAACGGAACTGATAACCAAGTATGAAATTGTCTAACGGACAAATGTTGAGGTATGAAAATGCAAGATTTTAATAGTTAGGTATGAAATTGAAAGCGACCCTATAGTTCCCGAGGTCTTTTGTAATTAATCCTCAGTTTAAAATGGAGAGAGCTTAGTAAATTAAAACAACATTGCAAGATTCTCGGTTTAGATTAATAAAGAAAGAAAAGTATATTAAGTTCATTGTACCAACAAACTACTATAAGACCAACTGAATCAAAGAAAAAAAAGAGAGGTGTAAATGAGCAAGGAGTTTTCCACAAGAGAAAAAAAAATACAACACTTTGGGCATCAAACTAAGCAATTGAATAAAATGTTGTTGTACCCCTAAAGACTATCATCCATAGCAGAATCACCAAAATGGCAAAAATATGCCTAAGTCCTGCATCCTGAACTTCAATGAAAGCAAAAGAAACATTAAGAAAAGAATAACAATAATACCTTTACCTGAGAAATAACAATACGTAAGAATATCAAAATATCAAACACAGTTAAGACTGAAAGCAAGCGCAAATCATCCAAATAACAACCATAAATCTTTACACACACCTAAACAAATCAAGGAGACCCCAAAACCACGTACACGTTATTAGGATTTAGGAAATCACCCAGAGATTTAGGAAAACCTACAATAACAAAATAATAAAATAAAGGAAAATATATAACCAAGAGATTTGGTATGAAGTGTCTATTTTCATGCACGATCCCAACAGTACGTAGCTAGGAAAATAATGGCTGCAAGACCTTTATGTACTAGCAACCCCAATTCATACAAAGAAGTAACTTGAAATCTTAAACCCTAAACCATCACATTGCGAATGAATCAATCAAACACTCGAATTCCATATAAAAGAACCATACGATCGATCTTAGCTCCAAAAAATATTTATATATCTAAAATTCAAAACAATTCAAGCAGATTCCCAGACCTTAAACTTTAATTCAAGCACACAGAACTCATCAAACACTAACCTTTAATCGGTGAGAGAAGGCTCTTCTGAAATCAAAACCAGTATATATGCATATAACAATCTCTACTACTCATATCCGTAAAACCAAGAACAAAATTGATCTCAAAATTAATCAAATAGTAAACTACAGTTTAGTTACTAATCAAATTTTAACTTACAAATACATCATTTACAATATCTTACACATTTAAAAACAAATATTAACGAATCAGGACAAACTAATATCATCATGCCATCTGTCATTACCTATTTTACCCAAATACCCTTCTTCCTCATCCATAAAAATAGCTGAAAAAATCAAAAATCTCAGTTCCCAAACCTAACGTGATCAACCGTCTCTCTCGTTTTCTCTCTTCTCTTGACGAACAGTGTCGCCGAAACGAGACATTTGCCGAGGAATTTTGTCGTTTTGCTTACCGGAAAGCTCAGCAGAGAGTCCGATCAGGCGTTGATCAGTTGTGGAATTCAATCGTGTTGTCCAATCATCTCTTTTCGTCACCATCAGTTCTCTTCTAGTTCGTACGTAGAAGCAATCTACTCTTCTCTGAGATAATCGAATTTTCAGGTTAGATTCTGGCTTATTCTTATCCTTTTATGCTTTAATTTCATGTTTGATCGCAATTTGATCCTTGTGTTTTGTTTTGATCATCTAGTTTATATGATCTCTTGTGGAATTCATCTAGTTATTGTTTAATTTTGGTTCGTTTTGAATTTTGAACTACTTTTTGGTTGAAAATCATAATCGTAGCATAGCAGTAACAGGTTTCTGATTTTAGGTTAGAATAGTAGCATAGTAACAGGAAGTATTAGTAGTTTGTTTTTGTAGTTTTTGACTATAAAGAACTAGTGACATAGTAGCATACTGAAAAGAATTAGTTTAGGCTGAATTCATAATAGAGCAGTAGCATAACAGATTTTGCGCTTATGTATGTACTAACACAGTAGCATAACAGTAGCATACCAGATATGTATTAACAGATTTTGGTTTGTGGATAAATTGTAGCATAACAGATGAACACAATAGCAGATATGTTTATTAACAGTTTCATAACATATATGTTTCAGTTTTTGTATTGTGGATAAATTGTAGCATAACAGTAGCAGGTTTTGGTTTTTTGTGCTTATGTTATGTATTAACACAGTAACACATACAATATATTAGTAGCTTTGTTAACAGATTTTCTAATCGTGTTATGTAGTATGACAAAGTCTATATACAGAAGATTTACTTATGGCACAGAGACCATTCTTTTACCATTGTGTTCAAGCACCACCTATGAACAGTTGCTCGCGAAAGTTTCCTCAAGATTTCAGTATCTTGGTGTCGATTTGTTTTTAGATATGCACTCACTAATTGTTTCAACTGTCATTTAGAATGTGATGATGACATTTCTGTCATGTTGGATATCTTTCTTATGTTAATCTCTCCCTTTATAGATATACATGTTCTGGATATGGATGTAGTCTAAGAGCTGTATGATGAGGAAATTCATGTTGCTGTGCTGCTTGCTACTACTGTACCTAATGCTTCTGAGGATGTCCCTCTACATGTTGCTAAAGCTAATCTCTGAGTATCGATGATTCAAACTACGAAGATGTTGATAATATGGTGAAAATTTCGTTAGTAACAAGTCCAAGAGGAAGTATATGTCTAGTGAATGGAGTGAGTATATCAACAAAATTGGTCAAGTTTTTGTTGGTGGTGCCATAGAATTTCGGCAGAAGTTGTGCAAGTTTGCAATAGAGAAGGGTTTTCTATTTGATTATGCCAAAAATGACAACTTAAGGGTCAGTACTACTTGTTCGAAAAAAGAATCTGAGAAGTGTGAATGGTACATTTATGCTTCCATAGAAAAGGCTAGCGGCTTATTTGTCATTAGAAAGTTGGTGAATACTCATTCTTGTCTTGGTATCGTGAGGCATGAAAAGCATAAGAAGCTAGGGTCTAAAGTGATTTCCAGTATCATTGTTGATAAAGTGAAATCTGATCCTTTCATTAAGTCGACAAATTGTTAAGAATTTTAAGGAAGAATATGGTTTGGTCATTCCATATTACATGGCATATAGGGGCAAGGATTCTGCTAATGATCTTGTCAATGGTAGTGAAGCTCTTGGGTATGCTCTATTGCCTTGGTACATTGATGCATTGAAGAGAAGTAACCCTGATTCATACTGCATTCTTGACTCTATTAAAGGTCGTTTTCGATGATTGTTCATTTGTTATGGTGCTTGCCTAAAGGTTTCCAATATTGTCAACTGATGTTATTCTAGACGGGACTTTTATTAAAACAAGTACAAGGTGTCATGTTAAGTGCTTGTGCTAAAACAGGGAATAAAGGTATGCAAATTTTTTCTGAAGTTTATTTTTGTTATTTCGATTTTGTCTAGGTAGTAGTAGCATTGGTATACCATGATTCATTGTGATTTTTTATTGTAAATTCATGTGGACTTCATAGTAGTAGCCTTTTTTCTTGTGATTTTCACCCGATTATGTTCTGCATGTTGTTCCTATAGTCTAGTTGTATATCTTTATGCCAGTAGCAGTATCATTTTATAGCAGAAGCTGCTGTTAATTTTGATCTTATTTGTTATCTTATTTATATCCTGTTTTTGTGTTTTTGTTATTTCAGAAATATTTCAATTTGCCTTTGTGGTTGTTGACGCTGAAACCAAAGAGAATTGGAACTGGTTTCTGGAGCATTTCGCAATCATTCTAATGACTGACTATCGCAATATTGTGTTCATGTCAGACCGTGGACATGGTCTTTTGGATGGTGTGAAAGAGGTTTTTCCAAATGCGCCCCACTCTTTCTGTATTAAACATTTGAAGGACAACTTGAGTACATGTATCCAAGTTCTTTTGGTTCTACTTATAAGAAACACATTGTCAAATTGTTTCAGAAATGTGCGTATGCTAGGACTGTGGACATCTTTAATGAAAAAATGGAAGAGTTCAAGAAAGAAAGTCGTAATCACGGTGAGTCCTTTCTTGAAAAGTTGGCCCCAGAAAACTATGCTATTGCTTGTTTCCCTGCCAAAAGATATGGCGAAATGAGTAACTCTTTGGCAGGGAGCAACAATAAGATGCTCATTGATGAGAGATGCATGCCGCTACCCCAGTTGCTTGAAGGCATTCGTGTCAAGACTATGAATAAGTTTCATGAAAGGAAGGCCGAATCTTCTACTTAGAGGTCTGTGTTGTGTCCTAAGCTTGAGAAAAAGTTGTCGTAAAGGTTGGAAACTGGGAGAAACTGGAGAGTCAGTCATTCTAGCGTTGATGTTTTTGAAGTGTGCACAAAGGATAGCAATGATGTGGTGAACTTGGCTGAGATGGAGTGTTCTTGTGGTTGGTGGCAATTTCGGTGCTTCCCTTGTTCTCATGCAGTTCAAGTGATGCAGAAGACAAATCACCTACCTTACCATTACATTGAAGATTACTGGAAGACTTCATTTTATAGAAGTGCACATGACCAAGCTATTATTCCAGTCCCGGATCGTGATAAGCCTAATCCTAGCAGTTTTGGTGATTCTGCTTTGCAGCCTCCCATTACTCGAAAACCTCTCGGAAGACCAAAGACAAGGAGGATCATGTCTTTTGGTGAAGAGGCCAGACCAATGCAATGCCAACGCTGTCATCAACTTGGCCACCACAACAGCAGGTCATGCACTGCAGCTATATGAGCAGTAGCATATGTAGGGAAACCGATTATGTTAGGGAAAAATTGGTCATGGATCAATGTTTTTAAGCCAGTAGCACATTTTGACAGTAGCAAATTTGACTTTAGTAGATGTTATTGCTTTGCTGTAGCAAATTACAGATTTTCAGATTTTACAGGAAAAAGTTTGAATTTCAGCTACTTGATATCTTTTGCTAGTAGCTATATCGTACTTCTATTTTTTTAATTTTTTTCTTTTGAGGTCAGTAGCAGGGTATTCACGGTGCAGCGGCACGCTGCTTTACTCATGTACTTTTTTGTTTATGAATTTAGTTTGATTTTGCCTCTTCTTTTTTGTGTCAAATCCCTTTGCTTTTTCATAGAAAGAGGTTGTGCACAGTTAGCAAGTATTTGGCTCTCCTGAGAATGATTACCATTACCAATTAACAAAGTAGTTTTTTGGCTTTATTTTTGTAATGCATATTGCCTCTAAAACCTATCAGCAAAACTTCTAGCAACCAAACACAACATTAATGCCTGTTTTTGCACAAAACATTTAATTATGATATACCAAGAGCTACATGACGTAAGCCAACCTGTACAAACTCCCAACTCAGTAGCATAGTAGCATACTGAAAAGAACTAGTTTAAGTTGAATTCATAATAAACTGTATCAGAGCAGTATCATGTTTTTACAGTTCATCCAAACAAGGTTATGAAGCAATGCTTAAACAAAAACCTAGACCGCTATCTATCCTAATGCAGTAGCAGCATTTTCATTTTCCATTCCTTGGTTTTTTCGAGAGTCTATGCACCTCGTAATCTTCCATTTTCTTCTCTTTTCGGTCCCTTCTTCCTTTGATCCTCTTGACTATTGAACGCGTCCTTGGGGAAGTAGCATGTTGAGCTTCATTTTCAACTTTGCCCTTTTCTGTGGCCTTTGTTGTGGCAGTTTCAGCTATTTTGTCATCTTTTGCAACTGCACCCTTCTCAGCTTCTTGTGCAGTTGCACATTCTGAGCAAGAACCACATTTGCAATGACAAATTTCCTTCTAAGTAAGAAAATTGCATATTCATTAGACAAATCAAACTACGTCTCAAAATTTTAAATTCTCAATGAACACATAACAACAAAGTAAATCAAGACAAAGAAATCACCTCAGTAGCAACCTTAGCCACACTCTCTTCAGCTTCTAGAGAGACAATTTTTTCACTCCCAGCTCCACCTTTTTCACCCTCAGTGTCTTTCTCACTCCCAGCACCCTCTAAACCCTTTTGCAGTAGCTATAGTTGTCTGCACTTTATCCTTAACTTTTTAATATGTTCTTCCTTCTTCTTCAGCTTTGCCTTCAACTGCTTGTACTTTTTGGTCACTTCTTCTTTTTCTTCACATAACCGTTCTATGTAATCAAAATTCCTCTTGCAGGAGGTGCAGGTGTCTATTGCAGACCCATCCTGCCGGTGCTCCACAATGTTAACGTCTTTGTCTTCACTGCTTTGATACTCAATTCCGTTATATATCATGGCCTTTTTTTCCATTTGCTTCACCCACTGTTCAAGTTCTTCCGGAGTACTCATTTTGTTATGTTTCATTGTCTTTGAAAATACCTCAGTTTCTCCATCCCTATCCTTATTGAAAAACTTCTTCAGGATTCTTTCTGTCTATACGGCATTTTGTTCATAGATTGCATCCTCAAACTCATCTACATTTCCTTCAGCTCCTCCTCCATTCTCAAAGTTAAATTCAACCATTTCCTTACCCTTTCCATCCACTTTGGCATGTTGATTCTCTATTTCCTCTGTGCTTACCCAATCTTCTAATGTCAAGTATTTAGGTTCCTCTTGAACTTCTTCAGCAGCACCCTCTTGAACTTGTTCAGTAGCTATCTCCATAAATTGGTCGGCAACATCCTCTTGAACTTCTTCAGCAACATCCTCTTGAACTTCTTCAGCAACATCCTTCTTTTTTTTTTTTGTTTGATTTCTTTGCAGTGACTTTGGCTTTCTTTTCGATCTTGTTTCTTCTCACTGCAACACCTACTTTCTCTTTCTTAGCTTCCATCTTTCTTTTCTTGGGTTGAATCTTCAACTGAGGGTCCTCGAAGTCATCATCACTGTTTTCTTTGACTGCATAAATGTTTCTTCTTTTTTCTACAACTGCATTATCAATCTGCAATTCAATTTTAGTCAATTTAGTCAGTAAGATATTGCACAGTAGCAAAAGATACATAAGCATATTTACAGTAACATATTTACAGTAACATATTCTTACTTCTATTTCTACAACTTTCATTTTCTCTAGTTTTTTCGTGAATTCTGGTAGATTTCATTTTGCACACCCTGGCATCATTTCTTCTCTGCCGTCAATCTCTATAAGCAATGCACTTCTCTCGCATATCCAGTACTAAAACAAAACCAAACAGATATAAGTAACACACAGAAAAACAAAAAATGAATTGCATAGTAGCAGTAGCAGTAGTGAAGTTATCGAAATTAATGTCGTACACCTACTGATTTGAGTTGCTTGTCCATTCTTGACAGTACTCAAACAGAAAAAAGGTATCTCTCACACCTTTCACCCAGTTATACTTGTTCATGGTTTCCATATCCGCTATGCACTTAACGAAGCTCCATCCTAATTTTGATCCAGCGCTTGCAAACAGTTGCGTGATGAACAATGCAGTATCATTAACATTGCAATATTCTCTATCCGTTCCGGAGATTCTTCATTGTCTAGCTCAGCATCAATACAACTCGTTATCTTTGCTCTTTCAATCCTTTTTTTCTTCGGCAAAAAACCTTTGAACAATAGGATTATCAGTTGGCTTCCTTGAACCATCTTTTGGGTTTGGCACTGTGAGGCCTAACATAGGCAATCCCAAAATGTAATGCACATCAGACACTGATATTTCAGCCAAATGTTTCCCAAACCTGAACTTCTTCAGAGACGTGTCATAACATTGAACTATTCTATGCACATCTTTATCCGACTTTTCAGCTGTGGCCTTTTTCATCAATCCCTTATCATATAGTGCAATCAGGTTCCAAAATGGATCTTCTTCAACACTTCTCTCAATAGCATTCTTTCTCTAGTTTTCAGCTTCTCATATATCTTAAAAACCAGGTCTTGGAAAGCAGTCATATTGCACTTATATTGGCTATATGATTGTTCTTTTTCAAAACGTGTTGGAGCTTTGATTCTCTTTAGTCCTTTTTGCACCTGCAGACAGTAGCATATTCATATTCTCACATTCCAAAACACAAACATTCTAAGTAAATGCAGGCCGCACAATTCATAATAACAAACACTTGCTCAAATAGTAGCATAGTAGTAGCATAGAACTAATATGTGTAGCCTGGACTCGATCCAGAAAGCCAAAACTAGTTGCATAGAAATAAATCATACAATAGGTAATAAATATATCCTTCCTCAAACATGCTTGCATTTGATCACGCCCCTACTACATGAAAATATCATAATAGATAATATCAGCTAAAGAACTTGGTCACTAGATCTCATGTTACTCATTTGCACAAGTTGCTTTCACTTGTTCTCCAAGTTTCAAGCCATAACAGCAAAAGAACTTATGACTTCTGTGCCTCAAAACTCACAGACTCACAACCACCAGTCTCCAAAACTATTCACACACACAGCACCACAACAAGTCTTGAGGCTACACGAGTCCACAAAATTATGAAGACATGCATAGACTCATGAAGAACAAAGTAGAAGAAACAACATATTCCAAGTTTCGACACTATAAACAACATTAATAGTATAATTACAACCAATTTTCAGACAATAGCATTTTGCACCTGCAGACAGTAGCACATTCAGATTCTCACATTTTCAAATTCAAAACACACAAACATTCCAAGTTAATGCAGTAGCAACTACAAATTAAATGCACATTCATACATAATTACCTTGTTATTTTTGTCCATATCTTTGTGTACAAAAGCTGCTACTGTCCTGTAAAATGTGAAAATCACACCAATAGAGCCTGCTTCCCTACCTTCAACACAATTACATTTATAAAATCATTAGAGCCTGCTACTTCCATAAATCAAACTGTACCGCTACTTCCATAAAACGAAAGATGCTACTGATTTTCTCCCAAACAAAGCAAAATCATAGGAATTGTTTCGATATTGAAGGAAACAAGGTTACTGCTACTGGTTTTCTCTCAAAAACGAAACCAAAGACCAAAAACGAACCAGAACAGTAGCAGAGAGAGAAAGAAGAGCAGTAGCATCACTTACCAGAGATGAAGGCGAGAAAACCCTGGACGCGGTGAGAGGAGACAAAGAAAGGAGACGCTGCGTTTGCTACTGAACCAGAATTGGGAATTTCGGTGAGAGGAGAAGGCGAGAAAAGAAATTGAACCAGAACAGTAGCAAAGAGAGAAAGAAGAGCAGTAGCATCACTTACCAGAGGAATTGCAGAGAGATGTTGAAGAAGATGAAGGTGAGAAAACCCTAGGCGCGGTGAGAGGAGACGAGAGGAAGGAGACACTGTGTTTGCTACTGAACCAAATTGGGAATTTCGGATCCTTTATTAAAAGAAACGCTACGGTTTTTTGGTCATTTGTAAACGCGTTTGTGGATTAGGCCTGGTGCCATGGACCATGGGCCCGAGGCTCATGTAGTGATCTGTTAGAAAATTTTTAGAAGTGGGGTTTTTGTTATTCTAAATTTGGTCATGTGATACTATATAATTTTCTCTTAATCAAAATCAAAGATATATATTGAAAAGAGGAAATTTTGCAAATGATGCCCCAAATTAAGTCCATTCATCATTTTGATATCTCAATTTTGAAAACTATCACAATGGTACCTCAACATTTAAACTCAACCTAACATTAGTTCCTTCCGTTATTAACACCGTTAAGTTAGAGTTAGTCCATGGACAAAATGTCTCTTCATGTTTTTCCTTCCTAAACCTTTCCCTCCTGAATAATACCTCTTTTCCCGCCAATCACAACTCCCTAACCCACTCCCTAACCCTTCCCTCCAAAAAGATCTTCTATTTTCCGCCAAACACAACACCATAAGTCTTTTCCCTCCAAAACAATACTCTATTCCTCAATTTTCCCGCCATAGGTAAAACACCAAAAGCCAAACGAGCCACAAAAGGCTTCTTATTTATCAGATATCACTCTATCAGAATCTCACAAATACACTCTCTTGTCTCCCTCTCTTCAAGTGAATCTTAAAAAAAACAGGAGATAAGAGATTTTTTACTGCAATTCTAGAACCGGGTAAACTGGTAAAGTATATTCAGGAATTCCATATCCGGAATCGTGATGGCAAATTATTGGAGATACTTTCGGATTGATGGAGATCCACCTGTAGCTCCAAGTAAGCAAAAATGGTCCTCCCAATATGACTTTGTTTTCTTATAGGGCTCTGTCCTCTTAACTCAGTAACATGCATGCATGTTAGTGGTGTCGGAAGTATAGATTGTTAAGAAAGAGAAGCATTGTCTATTGGCTTTTTTGTTGTCATGTTCTGTCATTCTATAATCCTATTATTGTTGGGACTGGAGTTTAAAGTTGGAAAGCTTAAAAAACTGGTTGGTGAAGTATTGAACTCTCTGTGACTAACACAAGAAGAAATATGCTACCTATTTGGACTGACAAACATAAATGAAACAGATTGAATGATTATATAGAGGTCTCTTGATTATATTCAGTATACAGTTGCCATCATGTGTATTAGGTTGAGTATATTAGGTTTGAATATGATTATTCTGGACTATTGTTGACTACGATTGTTTATTCACTTGGGTTAATTATGGTGAATGGTGCAGGTCTTAATTTATTTACTGTGAAAATACATTTTGGGGGAAGATTTTACAGTCAAGGTGGTGTGCAACCGACACTACAGAGTGGATCAGTTGTTTTTTTATGGATGGTTGTGGTTCCGGAGAAATTGTCATTTACAGGCTTCAATTACTGGGCTAATGACTTGGGTTATACTCAAGGTCTAATTGCATATTGGTTTAGGATACCTGGCAGTGAACCAGGAAGTGGATATTTACCAATTGCAACAGATGCAGAAGCTGAGGATATGGTTCAATTTATTCCAAGCACCAAAAGAATCTTAGATGTCTATTTAGTCTGTTTGGGGGAGAGAAAGAGCTTTCTACCTTGGGAGCTAGATGCCTATGATGATGAAGTAAATCATTTGTCGTACATTGGGCATGTCATTCATGATTTAGAAGATGATCCTGAACTGCTGAGAAATGACGGGATTGGTGAAAATGGGCATGTAATTCATGATTTACTAAATGAAGAACTGTTAAAGATGACGGCAGTTACTGAGATGCAACCTGCAGTTGTTCATATTGATGAGCCAACTAATGACTCCTCAATCCAAGAAAATGGAGTTGCATCTATTTGTGACAAGCAAAGGGATAAGGGAAAGAAGAAGATGGAGTGTGTTGAGGTGAATAAGAAGAATGTAGGCCGACCCAAGAAAGTCTTGAAAAGGAGATATGAGACACGATTCAATGGAGAATGTTCTTATGCTGCAGACTTGGCAGATAATTCATCCAGCTCAGATGATCCAGACTATGATGACGAAATAGTTGATAGTGACTGGGAATTATTTGCTGAAGATGATGAACTAATGTTCCAGGGTTATGTAGATGGGGATCCTAGTGAAGTTCAAGAAGCAGAAGTTATGGGATTTGAAGGAACATATCTGATGGTGAGGGAGAGGATTCCGATGGGCTTCCTAGTTATCATGGATCCTCAGATGAATCCGCTGAAGATGCAGGAATTTTTAAAGTGAAGTCTAAGAGGAGATTTTCAAAGTGGAAAGAATTCAACAAGAACTTTGACAGAAGAAGCCAACCTTTGAGCTTGGCATGGCATTTCCAAACTTTGTTGTCTTCAAGAATGCAATTAGAAAGCATGCAGTTTTGACAAAGAAGCAGCTCCGCTTTGATAAAAACACAAGACACAAAGTGAAAATCAGTTTTGGACTACATTCATCTTTTGGACTACATTTATTAGCCAGTTTATACATTCTTATATTAAATAAAAACCTAACTTCACTATTGTTGTGCAGCAACAAGTGCCAGATGTGAATGTTGAAGTTCCAAATGAGAACATTGAAGTTCCTGCCAACAACAATGTCGAAACCCCTACTGATCCTACCACTGTTTGAAGGTTCATATATATAATTTTATTAGGACTATATATTACTCTATTGGCATGTATAACCAACTGTTTATGGTAGCAACTTTTGTGTGATCTTTGATTTCGCTATCCATGCTCTTATGGGAAGTTCTGCAAGCAGCTGCAGTGTTGAAGTGCTTGGCTTGTAACTTTGTGTAACAGTGGTTATATTTTGAGACAATATTAATGGCCAATAATGTTTTTATTTTCTAGAAGTTTTTATTGGCATGTACAACCAACTAGTCCTTTGGGAATTTTTGTAAGCAGTTGGAGACTTCAAGTTCTTCATCTTGTAAACTCTTATGTAATAGTGGTTGTATTTTGATTAATATTTATAGCCAATAATGCATTATAATTTTTATATGTCTCTTTTGGGAAAAATGATATATTCTAGAGAGAAAGGTTTGTGGAGGGAAAATGTTTGGAGAGGAAAAACATGAAAAGACAATTTTGCCCATTGACTAACTCCAACTTAACGGTGTTAATAACGGAAGGAACTAATGTTGAGTTGAGTTTAAATGTTTGGGTACCATTGTGATAATTTTCAAAATTAAAATATCAAAATGATGAATGAGCTTAACTTGGGGTGTCATTTGAAAAATTTCCTCTATTGAAAACGAAATAGATAACAGACTAACCTGAATTTCCGCTATATTAATCCGTTTTACGTGACCTAAAGACTTTTTGACGAAGAATAGCAAAGCTCGAACTGAGCCCATAGAGGAATCCCGGCCCAGCCTGGATTCCTTTATTCCAAGGAATCCTAGCCCATTACGGATGAAAACTTATATATGAACACTCTAAACCTACCCTTATTCCTAGACTCTCCTCTTTTCTTTCTCGTCCCTTGTACTAGCCACCATGCATATGATCGTAACCACCCCTGCCGGCGACTCCGTCTTCACCAACCACGCCTACTGCTCGCCGTCCGATCTTCCCACCTTCGCCGCCCCTCAATCTGACCGCTGTTATGCCACCGTCGGCGACAACTACGTCCTATCTGTCAGCCCACAAGAGGGCATAGAGAGCGGCCACATTGCTCTGAATGCGACCCAACAAAACCAAGCTGGGGTTTCTGTTGGTGAAAAGGTTTCTGTCACCAAATTTTTTCCGCCCGAAGAGCATTTTAACTTGGCACTGCTTAAGATAGAGATAGAGCTGTTGGGGAAGAGAACCAAAACTCGACAGGTTGATGCTGTTTTTCTCGATGAGTTGCTTAGAAACAAGTACATGTACCAGGTATGTAGCTTGTCTTCTTATTTTATTTTATTTTATTTTACACTTCCAGTTAGTTTATATTTGTTTGAAGATTTACCTTGTTTAGTAGACACAAGTTAAAACTGTTAAAAGTTCAGTTCTTGTGATTGATAATTTGATATGGTATCAATGTTGCTATAGATGTCTAACAATAGTCCTGGGAATTGTGATCTTAGTCAATTTTAGTCCAAAGTGCACAATTTTCATTCGTTTAGCCTAAAAGTTGTCAAACATATTATTAAGAAACTGAACATATTTTGAAGTATCTCCTATGTTAATTAGAACTTTCTCTAGTATAAGTTCGAATCTTTTGCAGTTTCAGACAAATGATTAGTTTTAGGCAAATGTGCTCATAGTCTGAGATGCTTGAATCTGTTCTTTGAATGATGCCATCGTTTGTTCCTTTATTAACTCTTGCTGAAGTATTTATTTGTATGTCTGGATTGTGGAATAACATTAGGCCTCGATATGTGCAGATTATGACGGTTGGACAAAAAGTAGCATTCAAGTCTGAAGGAGGTCGTGAATACGTTTTCACAGTCCATCAAGCTGCGGTAGAGGGACAAGAAAAGGCTGATGCTGATCTTGAAAGAGGGATGATTTCATCTGGGACATACTTCATCTTCGAGACACCTAGGGGTTCAAATGCACTAAAGATAATAAATCAGCGTAAAATCTTCACGCAGAAGGAACTTAATCTTCAAAAGCTCGGCATCGGTGGATTAAATGCCGAGTTTGAAAGTATATTTCGAAGAGCTTTTGCGTCCCGCGTAATCCCTCATCATGTGGTAAATAAATTGGGGATTAAACATGTGAAGGGAATGCTGCTTTATGGACCACCTGGTACTGGAAAAACTCTGGTGGCTCGTCAAATAGGGAAAATTTTGAATGGGAAAGATCCAAAGATTGTCAATGGCCCTGAAGTGTTGGACTGTTACGTTGGTGAAAGTGAGAAGAATGTTAGGGAGCTATTTGCTGATGCTGAACAGGATCAAATAGTTCATGGGGATGAAAGTGATTTGCATGTCATAATATTTGACGAAATTGATGCTATTTGTAAGAAAAGATCAGGTTCCAGCCGTGATAGTTCACGCATTCATGATAATATCGTGAACACATTACTTACCAAGATGGATGGAGTGGAGCCTCTGAATAACATTCTAATTATTGGATTGACTAACAGAAAGGAGTTGCTGGATGAAGCTCTTTTGAGACCAGGACGCCTGGAAGTTCAAATTCAGATAGGCCTTCCTGATAAAAAAGGCCGCCTACAGATTCTTCAAATTCATACAAACAAGATAAAGGAGAGCTCTTTCCTTGCTCCAGATGTGAATCTTCGAGACCTTGCTACTCGTGCAGAAAACTACAGTGGTGCAGAACTTGAAGGTGTTGTTAGAAGTGCTGTGTCATTTGCTTTGAACAGACAACTGAGTCTGGACGATCTTAAGAAGCCAGTGGATGAGGAGAATATTAAAGTTACCATGGATGATTTTAGACGGTCTCTTCAAGAAATTAGACCTACTTATGGAGCCTCAGCAGAGGAGCTTGAACGATGCAGGTTAAATGGCATTTTGAATTGTGGTGATCGACATAGGTATGCTTATGACAGAGCTATGCTACTCGTGGAGCAAGTTAGATCGAGTGAAGGAAGCCCTCTTCTCAAATGCCTTCTAGAAGGCCCTAGTGGCACTGGCAAATCTGCCTTAGCAGCTACCACTGGCATCCACAGCCGATTTCCATTTGTCAGGATTATTTCGGCTGAGTCCATGATTGGTCTTCATGACGAAAGGTCAAGATGTGTTCACCTCGAAAACGTCTTTGAGGAAGCTTACAAGTCACAATTGAGCATCATTATCTTGGACGACATTGAGAGGTTGATGGAGTTTATTCCTATTGGTCCAAGGTTCTCAACCATGATGCATCAAACACTATGGGGTCTTCTGAAGCGCCTTCCTCCAAAGGGAAACAAGCTTCTGGTGATAGGACAACTAGTGAATTCGAATTCTTGGACTCAATTCGCTTTTGCAAGACATTTTCTCACACTTACAATGTTCCTACATTAACTAGTGAGGATGCAAAGAAGGTGCTAGAGCAGTTGAAAGTTTTTGCTGATGAGGACATAAATGCAGCTGCTGATGCCCTGAATGATATGCCTATCCAGAAGCTCTATACGATAATTGAGACAGCAGGGCAATGTGCCAAGCCTGTTTACCCTGGAAAAAAAAAAAAAATATCACTGACTTCTTTAATTGCCTTCAGGATATTGGGCGATAGCATTACATGTAACTTCTATTCTGTAGCATTACATTCTTCTCAAGTGAATTCCAAATGTGTTTTGTTAGAGTTTGTTGATGCCGACTGTATGTACATCACATAGCTAAATGATGGAGGTAATTGGATTTTAGAATCAAGGGAAATGATTTCATTTTCCTTATTATCACCATCGAGTCTAAATCTAATAGAAAATAGAAAATTTCATTGAAGTCACATTTTAAACATTTTTTTCTACACAAGTCCACCCCCTAATTTTTTTATCTATATAAGTCCATTTTTAAGATTAAATCTGTCACTTCGTTTTTGTGATATTCCTAAAATACCCCTTTTCCCTAGAAATCGGTTTCTCTCTTCTAGTCTCTCTTCATTCTTCTTATACGGCTCGTTTTCACTTTCTCTCTTCGTCTTCCTCCTCCCTTTCTTCTCCGAGCTCGAATCTTCGGGCATGGCAGTGTCTCAGGCCAACACCGACTAGAAGATGATGCTCGACGTCGCCGGATAGACGACGACGACGTCTTGACCTCAACGTTGCCGGCTCGACCTCGACGTCGCCAGATCGACAACGACGACGCTCGGATCTTGACGCCGCTAGATTGACGACGACGTTTTCGGATCGAAGTTGACGCCTTGATCTCGATGTTGCCAGATCAATGGCGACGATGCCTAGATCTCGATGCCGCTGGATCGTCGACGTCGTATCGGCTCCGTCGTCTCTCATACATCAACGACGCTCGGCCCAAACTCATCATCAGCCGCGATCGGAGTCGGGAGCTCCTCATCTATCTCTTTTCTGCTTCAATTTCTTCGCCAGACTCCTCCTCATTAGTAGCTTTTGCTGCTTGCGGTAGTAGCTTTTGCAGTCGATGGTAGTAGCTTTTCTAGCTAGGGATAGTAGCTTTTGTAGCTAGGGATAGTAGTTTTTCTTGCTGCAGTAGTAGTAGCTTTTCTAGTCGGTGGTAGTAGCTTTTGTTGCTGGCGGTGGTAGTAGCTTTTCTTGCCAGTGATAGTAGTTTTTGTAGTCGGTGGTAGTAGCTTTTCTAGCTAAGAATAATAGCTTTTGTAGCTGGTGGTAGTAGCTTTCTTGTTGGCGGTAGGTGGTAGTAGCTTTTGTAGTCGGGGGTAGTAGCTTTTCTAGTCGGTGGTTGTAGCTTTTATTGCTGGCGGTAGTAGCTTTTCTTGCTGGTGGTAGTTGCTTTTCTAGCCGGTGGTAGTTGCTTTTCTAGTCGGTGGTAGTAACTTTTCTTGCTGGCTATGGTAGCGGTAGTAGCTTTTGTAGTCGGTGGTAGTAGCTTTTGTAGCTAGGGATAGTAGCTTTTGTTGGTGGCGGTAGTAGCTTTTGTAACTGTCGAAAACCTCATCGGAATTCAGCCGGAGACATTGCCGGAGGTCGGCCGGAGTCTGTCGGAGACCTTGCCAGAGGTCTGGCAGAGACTTTTTCGGGAAAAAGAGTGGTTGTTGACTTTTTACATTAGTTGTTTTTTTGTAAATATAAAATAGAAAATCTAATTTTTTTTGTTGGATGACAGTCTGTAATTATGTTGAACTTCAATACCTAAACCAAAACCTTATTTAAGCTTGGGTGGACTTATATGGGTAAAAATGTTGTGGTGGACTTATGTGGGAAAAAATGTCTCAAAATGGACTTATATGTAATTGGCCCTAAATCTAACTACATAACTAAGGAAAATTAATCGACTATCAAGATAATGATTTCTGTTTTACTAGATCAGATCATTATATTCTTGTGTTACAGACGAATCATCTAACTCAAAACTAAGAAATGCATGCTTTTTTGTAGTGCTTTAGTCATGTATTATAAGAGGGCCTTATAAGCAAGAACGAGAAGTTGATGGTTGTTGAGGACTTGAGGATATGCCTCATCATGGGCAGGGCTAGGGCCGCCCTACCATAAATTTTAGGGCTTAGGGTAGGGTCGGGTAGAGCTTTGACTTTATCAATAAATTTTAGGATCGGACCGGGGCTCAAATATGCAAGCCCTTATCCGCCCTTAAAGCCCATTTCGCTAGGGCTAATAAGGCTGGGTAGGGCCGGGGCTCAAATATGCAAGCCCTTATCCGCCCTTAAAACCCATTTCGCTAGGGCTAATAAGGCTGGGTAGGGCCGGCCTTTGAATAAAGCCAAATAAGGGCGAATGGGCCGAATATGACATTATTTTTGTTTAACGAAATAAATTACTCATATTTAACATACATATACATTATATTTAACTTAAGACATCTAAAATTATTAATCTAAGTAGTTATATTCATATATTTCATTAACTATCTCTCTAAATCACCAAAAATCAATTGTTATTTAACAAAGCAAAATACAAATTAAAGAAATAAAACTTACAAGATTAGTTGTTTTGTATGAAACATATTTAAAATAATAGAAAATAAGTAATTATTAAGCCTAAATGACGGGCTTTTAGGGCCGGGCCGAGCTGGGTTTGACCCTAAAGGGCTCAATAGGGTAGGGTCGTGTTTCATTTGCTTGACTTTTGCCCTACCCTAATTGAAAAGGGCTAGGGCCGGCCCGCCCTAACGGAGTGCCGGATAAGGCTTCGGTCCTATAGTGTAGGGCGAGTTTTAGGGTGGGGTAAGGCCGAAGGGCCAAATGATAAGGCCTACTTGAGGATTATACATTTTGATATCTTAATCATTTATACATACATAAGTGATATAAGGTATTAGAAGAAATTAATACACGAGAAAATCTACATTAGTAGGTTGAAAGTGTTGCAATTTTGTGTAATTTTCCGGAGATTAATGTGTTGTGCAGCCATTATTTGATAAAATTCTAAAGGATAAAATATAATTTAGCATTTTTGAGATACATTTTAAGGTTACAATTACAAATATATGTAACCATTGAAAGATGAAATCACATAGAAAAAGTGGTGAGATTCAAATCAGACATGATGTTTGATATCTTCTAATCTACAATAGATGATGAATCCCCTAATTTCATGTAAAATTCTATAGATCTCAGACACATCACATTTTAAATGTGTTACAAAAACATATTATTCTCGTTAAATATGTGTGAATAGAGGCTTAGTTTATTAAAATCATAAGAAGCTGGTGTAGCATTATTTCTACTTTGATTACTCAACAATCAGCTTGCATTCCTATACGAATGCTATATGAAAATGAAATCAGATTGACGAAAATAAATACGGTTATATTTTCTCTTATTTAAGTAATCTCCAATTTATGAATTAGTTAATTTCAAGTTCTTAATGAAAACTAACCGTAAAACGGATATCGTATAATACAGTCGGGCCGGGTAGGAACATCAGCCCAGTAATAGACCCGGTCAACCCAAAACCTTCCCCCTCGGGATTTTACCAAAATACCAACAAACTGGGACTTTGAATTCCTGGGATTCCAAAGACAGGAAAATTTGACGTGGCGGAGTTGGGCTTTCACTTAAAACTTGAAGCCGAAACGTGCGACCTTGTTGCCGTTCTCCAGGTTCGATTTCCACTTTGCGCCTTTGTTTTGTCTCTTTATTCTTGGATTCGATCTTTGGATTTGATTTCATGGAATCTGAAATGACCATGTAGTTTTAGTAGCGTTTTCTTTGTCTTCTGTTTCTGGGTTCTGTGTATTTTCATGAAATATGAGGACACCATCCAATTCTGCCATTATATCTCTATTATGTATATGTATGTTTCTTGGTTATTTTATTTGAACTAGAAACTGAAAAAGTATGTGCTTTGAGAAATGGGAAAGAATTTAAGCCTATTCTGATTCTGTGCTTTTCGTGATAATATATGCTTCAATGTTATGTTGAGTTGTTGGGCGTGCATAGCATGGTCCCATTTTTCCTACATATATGGCATGAATTGAAGCTTCATTTTACTACTGGGAATCTGTAAGAATTATCCATTTTAACTTCGCATCCTCTGCTTTCGGTTTGAATGTCTGCTCAGTCGCAACTCTCAAAATTTGAAGGTCTTCACTGATTTGTAGTGCTATATTGCATTTTTGGCTTTTAGTCTAGAATAGTGAAAGTAGAGTCTCAAAATCGATTTAGTTCATGCTTCAGTGTGCTGGTTTACTTTTATGGCTTGGTACTTGTTGTAGATGATTTTTAGTCTCCTGTTTTATTTGTTCCCAGCATGTTTATTCTTTGTTGTTGGATTTTATTTATGTAGCATATTAGCATTCTCAATAACAAATATCTGGTTTTGGGGATAAATTACATAGTAGATCAGCACAACACCTTAAGCTTTAGCACTGTGTTTTATTTGTTATCTTCTCTGATATATATCAAGTAGATGTTATATGTTAGACAAGTATTTATCAGGTAGTCTTGAAGTTCTAACATCTAGTTTGTCTCTCAACTTATGTTATTCAGGAGAAGTCCACACGTGCATTTGCAGATTCCATGATGGGGCGAAATCTAACACATCATTCCAAACCTCCCGTACAGGACCATGAGTCTCCTCATAGTAGGAGTCCGTATTGGAAGAGTCAATATCGAAGAGAAAGATCACCTACTCGTCACAGAGATTCCCACAGAGGCAGTTCTCCATCAAGTGAGAAATATTCAATTCGCCTCAAGTTTCCCAAGCATGCAAGGTCACCCTCTCCTTTCTATCCTTTTCCCCGGACAAAACGGTTAAGAAGAGCTGAAGCTGGAGAAGTGCTTGAGACAGAACAGGAAAGGATCAATGGTGGGGGGATCAGTTGGAATTTACAGGAAGGTGGTTCTAATGGATATGTCAGAAGTAGAAGAACAGAGAACTTTTCTGGAAGGAATGATACTCATGGTAAATCTTCAAGATCAAGGCATGGTAGTTCTCCATCAGATAGAGAGTGCAGGAGTAGACATAGACACTCGCCTCAACATGCTTGTGATACAAGAGATAGGGAGAAAGTAACTGAGGGCCGTGACAGAAATCATACTAGAAGGAATGATAGAAGAATGTATAGGGAAAATGAAACTGATAGAATGGAAAGAATGACAGCAAAAGACCGTACGGGTTATCTGTCTTCAAGATCGAGGCATGATATTTCTCCATCAGATCAACACCGCAGGAGTAGACTTAGATCTTACTCACCTCAACATACTTGTGATACAAGACATGGGGAGAAAGTGATGGAGGACCGTGAAAGAAATCATAGCAGAGAGAATTGTAGATGTATGCATATGGAAAATGACAATGAAAGAATGGAGAGAATCACAGCAAAAGACAGTACTAGTCATAGGTCTTCAAGATCAATGCATGGTTCTCCATCAGATCGAAACAGCAGGAGTAGATATAGATCTCTTTTACCTCAACATACTGGTGATACAAGAGACAATGAGAAATTAATTGAGGGCAGTGAAACAATTTATATCAGAGGAAATCATAGAAGCATAGATAGGCAAAATGATACTGAAAGATCAGAGAGATTGACAGCAGAAGAGAATACTGGTCATAGGTCTTCAAGATCAAGGCATGTTACTTCTCCATCAGATCGACACCACAGTAGTAGACATAGATATCACTCACCTCAACATGCTACTGATACAAGAGATGAGGAGAAAATAATTGGAGGCCGTCAAATATTTCATAGGAGAGAGAGTGATAGCAGTATGCACAGGGAAAAGCATTCAGAGAGGGAAATTCAGACTGAAAAAATGGAGAGAAGGACAGCAAAAGACAGTTCTGTTCATCAGTCTTTAAGATCAAGAAAGGGGCAATCTACTTCTCTGTTGAATGGATACCACAAAAACAAACACCGAACTTATTTTTCTGAACAAGCTGCAGATTCCAGAGCTCACAGTAAGGTGTCTGGTGATATCCACTCCCCCTTCAATTGCAACAACTTTGTTTTGAACCTTAATGCTTCTTTGAATGACAACTCCATGCAAATGGTTTTTCATATAAATGCAGATTGGAAAAGATTCTTTGGTATAATTTTTTCATATATATTTTTTTTAAAATTGTTTTTTGGGTTTCTTGTTCATTTCTTTCACTTCCTTCTTTATACCAGACTCCAATAACATCCTACCATATGGAGTGAATTAAGCTTAGGACCTTTTTCTTTTAGACATGTTGAAGACTTTCTTGGATAAATGAAAACATGAAATAAAGAGATTATATATTTTGCATTCATGTTGGGTCATGTTAGTCTGTGATGCTTGTAGTGGTTTACATCTCATTGCATTAATTCTTGTTTTGAAGTGTTCTAACTGTAAGTAACAATATTCCAGGTGCCCAAGTCGACGGAGGCTAAATCTAGGTGAGTTGATCTTTCATATATTATGTTTAGGCAATTTTGAACAAGTTGATTAAACTATTGGTCGTCATATATTTTTCTTGGGTTGCACTTTGATATATTTACTAATTATATTCATTAGTTCCAGTAAAAGGAAGAGGTAAAGTTTATTGGTAGTTGCATGCTCTTGCCAAGTTAACATAGTAAATCTTATTATTCTCAAAAGTACTAAAATGTGCCAAGTTGAATACACTAACAGATGATGTTCAGTGGAAGAAGTATTTACTAGATTATCTTAATTTCTCAAAAATCTGAATATATTATGGTCTTTGGTGTTCGATGTTCTTTCTAATGATAGGTTTATAACACGTTCTTTGCTCAATTCTACTTTCCTCCGAAATTCAGATAATGTTTTGACTACTGTTGTGTCTTTTGTCCAACTGATAATAGGCAGAGGGAAAATAAGTATGAAAAAGTATAAACTGAAATTGTATAAGAAACTTAATACATGAGTAAGTGTTTGGGCATCAATGAATTGTTATTTCCCACAAATGTTGCAACAGGGAACTCAAGAAAATGAATTTGCGGCTTACAATGTCGTGCTTATATCTAAGGATCCAAGTGCAGCAGTGCACTCCCCTAAAGAACTGAATGCATGATAGTTTGCTAATCTTGTTTAATAAATATAGGTTACTGTGCTTTGGAATATATTATTTTTTACCTCGTCGTGCACTCTTGTATTAGGCCTGGATGTGGCTTTGATAAACTGTTGCTTGCTTTGCTTGAGCAGGATTGATGAGAATGATTCAGTAGCTATGATGAGGGCTGCTGAGGAAGTCCTGGAAGTGCAGAAAAAGGTGAGTAAATAGCTTGTTAGCTTTGTGTTGCACCTTTCTTGACATCATAGCTCTCATCTTCTACTTTTTGGATGTACATCAAATTATTCTCAGTAACCATGTGCAAGCTGTTATGGTTCTTGATTATCCCTACCCTTCCAAGTATCATAATTTTATTCCAAACCATTTGTGACTCAACTTGCAGCAAAAGTCTTCATTTGAGTTATTTGGAAAGCATGCTGTGGAAACCAGTAGATTCAGGGGTGAGTCTTCATTTCTTTATTGTGAAACAGTCGATTAATTTTCTTCAGACTTTGTTTTTTCTTTTTCCCTTTTTTTTCTTTTTTGTAAAATGTTGATGTGACAAAAGACTGCACTTATCTGAAAGGGTCTAAGTATAAAAACCAGCACCCAGCAATCTATTATCTTTCTGTTCCTTAAGAGTAGATTTGTTTTTATCAATATGGCAGGAGATGGCCCTAAGAAGAAGCTTATATCGAGTAATGCCAATGGTGATGAAGGCTATGATAATGGAAGAACACGAAGCATATGTAGGCTGAATTTAGCACCAAGAAAAAAGAAACTTCTTGTGTTCGATCTCAACGGCTTACTAGTCTACAGAGTTTTTTGTTTTAACAAGGGTGGTATTCCAAGGGATCGTACTTCTGATGGGAGATGTGGAAACCATCTAGGTAGTGATGTAAACTATTATTTGGTCAGTCTAATGATTTTGTGAAATTGTGGATCACAATTTATTTTGACATATATAATGAGTCTGACAATGATCAATTTTTTGATGATGTAGTTTATAAAAGACCTTTTGCTGAGGAGTTTATGCTATTCTGCCTCGAAAGATTTGAAATTGGAATATGGACTTCTGCTCTGGAGTTAGCATTTCATTGAGATTTTTTATCACGAAATAATTTTTTTTTTACCTTTGGACATGTTTCTAAATTTTCTTTAATGATTGATCAACAGGAAAAATGTTGATGGTGTCTTGGATTGTGTGATGGAAAAGCTGAGAAGCAGACTCATATTTATGTGGGTAAGTTGGAGCAGATTAATCCTTGAACTATTTGACTTGGAAAAACTTACTTATATTAATTTGTTCAATAGGATCAGCATCGATGTACTGATTCTGGGTACAAGTCCCTGGAAACGAAAATGAAGCCTCTATATCTCAAAGAACTGAAGAAAGTATGGGATCATTTTGAGGGAAAGTTTTCTGCATCGGATACTCTATTGATTGATGATCAGCCATACAAGGCCCTTCTCAATCCTGTAATGTCTTCAAATACTCTACTCTTATTCTTTTTTCTGAAAAGACCCTTTCTCTCTGTTTTTTTTTTTAACTATATTAGGATAAGTTTATACATATATCCAAATTCTAGGCATCTAGCTAACTTTTGAGATGATCTATAAAAACAAAACACTTCAGTGTTGAACCTTTTCAAGTAGTACGTTTGGATCCTCTTTAAGAAACACTATGTGTTCTATAATTTTTAAAGAGTTGGCATTGTCCTTAAGGGTCCAAGTTTGGGGTATTTCACTTATTTTTGTATATTTCTGTTCTGATCTATCTATTTCATGATGCCACTGCAGCCTTACACAGGGATTTTCCTGGATCCTTACATTCCCGACAATGATAGTGACAATACTTTAGGTAAGAAAAGAAACACAATGGGTGCAATATGTAAAAATGTTGCAGTTGCTTTGTCTAATAGGTGCTCTTATTGACACTGAATGAACAGATCCAAAGAAAGAATTGGGGGAGTATTTGGCTGGCCTTGCGGTTGCAGATGATGTTCAGCTTTATGTAAAGGAAAATCCCTTTGGCCAGCCTGTGATTTCATCTGAACATCCTAATTGGAATTTTTACTCTGCTGTGCTAAAAAAACTTGGAAAATATCTATAGTGTTAGGCTTCGGCTTCAATGGATTGATGTAAACCGGATTCCTACCTTGTGGTTGTATTTGCTTGTGGAGTTCAACTTGTCTCATATATTTCACACTTCATGGAGTTCAAAGTATGTATACATCGATTGTTTCCTTTTCTGTTGAACAATGAAATCATAAGAGATACTTTACTGAAGACTCCTGATATTATAAGATGTATGATTTATCTGTTCTTTTAGGTATGCAGCTGAATTAGGTCCCTATATGTCTTTGTACTCTGCCTGATTTAATGTAATAACCTCTTCGTGGCAGAATTTTGACTTTTGTATAGGTACCTGAGTTTGGACAATGTAGTACGTAATCGGAAAAAAAATGGGAGGAGTACCAATGTGATATATATGACCATCTCCTATCAGTGACAGGTTTGTTTTATGAACACTGATAATCTGAGTCACCTATATAAGTTCGACCACACACAAGATGATGAGTAATTTGTGTTGCCATTGATTTTATGTCGCATGATTAAATGAATAGGTCGGACTGACTAGTTCAGGTAACGGCACCATCAGAAGATTTCCAAAGATCAAAACATGGCAGGCTCCTCATAGAAGTTGAAGCATTTGGAGATGTACGGTTGTGGTGAATCTGAAAATAAGATACTATTTTCCATGCTGCATTAAGAAACCTTAGGAGTTTAATAGCTCTATTCATATTACCATATGTTAATGAACCTTGGGAATTAAACCGTTCCTTGATTAGCAGTGAATCAAAAGGAGTTCAAAAGACCAAAGAGAAAACGATTGATCTCAGAAACTCTTATCTATTACTCAGTAGTCTATATATAGCTACCGGTGCATGTTCATCTCACATAACGAAAGATGATGGCAGAAAAGTATAAGAGCAAAGTTGTATGTTCAGATGAAGATGATCGCAGTGATAAACTTAACCTTGGCCCAGAAAAGAAGAAGAAGCTTCTGGTTATTGGTCTCAGGGGCTTGCTTTGTCATAGAGTATACCGCACTGAAAAACTCCATATCCCAAAACATCGCCGTCCTGGTGCAGCATATGGAAACTATAAGGGTACGTACAAACTGATTTTATGACAAATTTTCTTTCCCATTATCATTTTGTAGTTTTGTTCAGTACTTGTGTAAGATCTCTATTATATTTAATCTTTCATCATAGTTTACAAGAGGCCATACTGTGAAGAATTTATGAAGTTTTGTCTGGAGAGGTTTGAAGTTGGAATATGGTCTTCTGCAAGGAATACATTCTAATTTTAACACAATTCATACTGATGGAGATATAGTTTTGAGAAGAAGTGAAGCAAAAACATGTTCTCTCTCTGTTCTCTCTTGCGAGAGGTTTCTCGGCGACGGCTAAGTCAGACTAGCAGTGGTTTTGCATCTGCGATTGAGAGAGACATCTCTTCCTCTCTCTCTCGTCAAATCTGTGGGAGTGATAGCGGGCATGCTCGATGGTCCTCTCTATATACATGTTTCGGCGGTTTTCATGCTGCTTCTATTGGGGAGGTTGTTGGCGGCATCGATACATGCTTGGTGAACTGGATCTGGTTTCGTGTTGAACAGGAGACGAAGTTGAAGGCTTTGGTTTCTGGTGGTGATAGAGAGATTGATGGTGGCTGGAATGACGGTTGTTTCTTTCCAATTTTTATCAAGGGCAATGGAATTGAGGGTGAGGCAGCGGTGGGTGAGCCTTGCGTGGTGGTTCAAGATGGGGTTTATGCGATGGTGCTGCGGGATGGTGACGCAGACATTTAGATCGATAGTGAATGGAAACCTGGAGATTCTTTTCTTCTTCCTCAGGTCGTCACTGTAGTTGATGGTGAAGTGCTGGGAAGACTGCATCACCTCCTGGCTGGGCTGTTGATGGTGGGTCTCACAGTGTTGGGGAGACGATGGTGGTTTCAAGGTGGGGTGCCGGCGGCGCTGCACGTTGGTTGATGGCGGCTAGGGTTTCCATCAAGGTGACGGCTAGGGTTTCCATCAAGGTGACTTTAGCTGGGCTTTGTTGGGCTTGAGTAGTTATTTTGTTTTTTAATTTTATTTCTGTTTTGGGTTCATATCTTTTTTCGGGGAAGGATATTGGATCTTTTATTATCTTGCCTTGAGCGAGAAAGATCGCAAAGGAAATAGAGACTCGGTGGTCCCTTAATTGGAACGTATATTTTATTCGCCGGGCTCTATAATTTCTTTGTTTTGGGCTTCATACAAGAAGGTGGGTGTACTAGGAGATTACTAGTATAGTTTGCTCTTTTTTGGGTGGATTTGTAGTAGTTTCTACATAAAGGTTCTTTCTGTCGCTCTTACTAAGGAGATCGTTTTTGTACTGCTTGCTGAGCTAATAAAGGATGACCTCTTTTGATCAAAAAAAAAAATGGTCTTCTGCGAGGGAGTAAGTAATGAAATTAGTCAAATTAAAATTACTGTCATCCTTTGTTTTCCCTTCTTTGTTTGATTTACTTGTCAATCCCTTCTTTGTTTGATTTACTTTGTCAATCTCAGATGGTAGTTGGACAATGCCTTGGATTGTGTAATGAAAGGGTTGAGGAGGAAGTTATTGTTTGCTTGGGTACATACACAATATCTCATGTCATGCACTCTTAATTTGTAATTACATTGATGTGATTTACAATTACATTGTTCTTGATACCTTTAGGATCAAGTGGAGTGTACTGATTCAGGGTTCAAAACCTTGGAGAACCAAAGAAAGCCCATCTTTTTGAAAGAGTTGAAGAAAGTATGGGAAAACAAGGGTTTCAAAGCCTCACTTCCATCTTCCATGGGGAAATACTCTTCTCTGAACACCTTGTTAATTGATGATAAGCCTTACAAGGCTCTGCTGAACCCGGTAATATTACTACTTCATTCTCTATAAATCATTATATTGTTGTTAAATTTCTTATAATGTGTGTATGTATTTAATTTTGTTTATTGTTTCTCTTTAGGCTCACACAGCCATCTTTCCTGATGAATACAAGGTTGACCAAGTTGATGATAAGGCTTTAGGTGAGCAAAACGTCATTAGGTTGTCATGTATTTGGAGGAAAATTCATGTACCTGAAAAGTTTATGTTCAAATTGTGTTATTAGGTCCTAATGGTGAGTTGAGGCTTTACTTGGAGGGACTTGCAGATGCTGATGATGTTACTTCTTATGTTAAAGAGAATCCATTTGGACAGCCAGCAATATCAACTACTCACTCTGAATGGGAGTTCTATTCAAAGATCATCAATGCTATTGAGCTTGAGACATTCAAATAAGATTATTATCAGCAGCCTGCAATAACAACTGGTCTTTCTGAACTTAATTCCCAAGTTTTTGCAAAATTCTGAAGCTGAGGCCAAAAATGAAATAAAATGGTGATATGATCTTAGGTATCTTGTACTAGTCAATCATCAGTGTCATTTTGTCATTTGTTTAAATTTGAACTCAATCTTGGCCATTTCATTAGGAGCAGCATTTTGTCTTGGGCTACCAAAGATTCACACATAGAGAGGTTCTATGACTATTCAAGTACTCTTGCTATCTCAATGCTTGAAAGATCCGAAATGGAATAAGTTGTTTGAGCATCAAGTAAACCTTTTCAATCGTCCAGGTACATAGTTGATTTGGGTAGTGGAAAACTGGAAATGCTAAGTTGAAGCCTTAGCAGGCGTCTATCTTCTCTTTGGTCTCTTAATCAGGGATCCTCAACAAGCCCTTATCATCGAGTTCTGGTTTGAGTAGGCATGAATGAACTCCATATTTTCTTTCTAAATACATGTCTTGAGAGTTTGGACGAACATACAAAAGGTTGCATAGAATGATGAAATGTAAGCATCATAATTATTGATACAATGTGTCAACGAATTCCAATTCCATGTTTTGAAAAACAAAAAGAGCTGTGTGGAGACATGTAGTTGCGGTAGTTAAGACTTCAGAGCATTCGCTCAATAATTAGGGGTTTATGTTCCGATTCTGCCTCCACTTAGAATTATTTTGTAAAAAGAATGAAAGAAAGAATCAGAGTTCTATGTACAGCACAACAAAGACTCCAGAAAAGAAGGAATAAAATGATCGATATGTAGTTGAGTAACATTAACGCTTGACGTTCTGTTCCTCCTTGACATCATCATCAAAATCCTGAGTTCGGATCTTGAAGCGCTCAAGCTTCTGTGATGAGTCCCCAGTTTCTCGAAGGCCACGGCTAGTAGTAGTTGTACCCCTTTCCACAATGACAGGACCTTCATTTTCTCTATGATTCATATAGTTATCAAGTAATATGTGTTCTAGTTTTGCAGGAACTTTTTCAAAAAGCTCTGAGATGTACCCAAGTAACCCATGAAGACCTTCCCTATCTTCCTCTTCAGTTGGTTGTGCCTCATGGACAAAAGTTTCATTATAAACATCTTGTGGAGCATTGTATTGGTCTATGCTAACCGGTCTTGTGGGATGAGGAAAAGATGAAGGCAATGAAGACATCGAAGCCATATCGCAGCTGCTCATTGATCTTGTGAGTTTAGGAAGTTGATTCACTCCATAATTCTGGCATGCACAGGTTTCTGAACTCATTCTGTAAAATCTTCAGAGAAGCTGCCCTTGTGTATTGTATAGAAGCAAAGTCTGATAGCTAGCTCTAGTGGCTGTAGCAGTGCTTTTCTAGGAGACTATGGAGCAAAGAGATTTGTTTTGGAATTGAAAGTTTTTCTTTGCTACATATATATATGGAATCAGAGTTGAAGAAATCAAAACTCAAAGATTGCAATTTGATATTTTGAAAGGCAGTCAAGAGAAAAACCTGCAAGTTGACAAATCAAGAGTCAAGCTTGAGAAGCAGTCAAATTCATATTTGAGATCATACTGCGGCGGCAAGACTAAATCTCGGTTAGTTCTTGGTTAGTTCTTCAATCTTGAGTGTGCGCCAAGTATTCCTAAGGCTACTACTGTTTCTACTTGCGTGTTTATAGTTTTCAATGCAAATTATTAGTATTATGTTAAACACCAACATGGTTCTATGTAAGGTGATTTTATATTCTGATCTTCCAGCAAAGAAACTTGACCAGAACTAGAAAACTAGCCAACTTATCTACTTGCTCCATAAAAACAACTCCACAAGATGGAGTTGGTGCAGCATATGTATAAAACTGTTAGTTGGCCTATCCTACAAACAAGAAGATGCTGATGTTTTTTTTCTCTTGGTCTGATGTCCTAGTCTGATGTGATGGCTTACATAACAGCAAATTGTTTCTATTATATTCAAGACGACAGCTTAAATTTGACAATTCTATGGGCTGGTATTTGACATTTCCATGGTCATTTTTGTTCATACTACATGGAGCTCATCCTTTTACGTTTCGACGATATAGCATGAATAAAGAAGTTACTGGTAGATATGACAGACTGTGTTAACCTTGTCAACAAGGAGTGTTATTGGATCCTGGCTACTCGAAGTCTGCTTCTTTCCAGAAACATTGTCATTGGCGCTTTTGTAACAGTCTCTTGATTTTCTTAGAAATTAACCTTCGGTTTAGTATCAGTTCTAGATGTCCAAAGTTTGAATCCCCTCCTTTTCTTTCTTCTCCGTTATTATTTGCGCTGTTTTTCTTAGCTTGTAGAACATGCATGCCTAATAGTTTTGACAGATCAGTTCATATTTCTTCTGCATAAGAATATATGGCATAAAAGGACACATGGATTAGTGTTTAGCATAGCACTTGATCACTAATTTTAACTCCATTCTCCTTCACCACCTAGGCTTAATTTAAACGGCAAATGTTACATACTATATACCAATCGACACAGGGTTTGCATGCCTAATTGTTGCCAGAAGCAAGAAAATAGAGACATGTCAAAGACAAAACAAAGGCCTAAATCATGGTATTTTGATATAGCCAGTGTACGTAAATCGTGGATTCATGTCAAAGAAATAGAAGAGTCTTTATAATCTATTTATACGTACAGCAAAAATATCTTCATCTCAAGGATGATAATAACTGAGAACAGAGTATAAGGTCTGCAGCAAGGTGAGAATGAGCAAAATCAAAGCAGCAAAAGCCGAAATGAAAGACCATGGAGTGTCGAAGTAGGTGTACTTGAAGCTAGCCCATTGAACATGCCAACTATTCCCGTAATATACATGAACATCATTGAACAATTTGGACAGATAACACTTTTCCGGATCAAAAACCACATCCTTGCCCAAATTGTTAATAAAATTAGCAACCTCCTCATCGTTTCCGAAGCAATTCTCGATTATGTTTCTGTCAGCCAAATACTCCACATCCTTGTAAGTGTTGACGATGTAATCCAGAAACGTAGCGTAAGTGGTGATGTGTTTGGAGCATGATTTGTGGCATTGCTCATAGGCCACACAGTTCAACAAGAACGAGCTCATGAAATCGTCTATGGTGATTTGGGGCATTTCGATAACTCCACGCTTGAACTTGATCACCAAGAAGCTTTCGAATGCCTTACGAGGATTATTGAGCTTGATTCCAGCGCGACGAAGCTTTGAAACACAGTGTATAAGGTGTGTTGGGGTATCATGCTTGCTTACTGGCTCACTAAGGTCTGCTGGTATCACACTTGACCGGACCAAGTCAAGCAAATGCTTACCTACAAGTATTCATATGTGAGGACCAGAAAATATAAATGTACTAATATGTATCGAGTGCTAAAACAAAATATTGAACCTAAGATTAGGGAAACGTTATTTGAAACCGTACCTGTGAGATTATGCATCTGTGCAATGGCTTCTAGCGGCCTCATCATATGGTTGTTGAAGAAATCCAAAGCAAGCAAGGACAAAGACTTCACAGATTCTTGACCATCTTCCGACGTAGTAATCAGGTCATACAAATGTTGGAGAATAAAGTAGGGGATTTGGTTTTCAAGACGAAGAAAATCTCTAACCATGAACGGAATTACCCAGAACATATTGACGAGTGGATCATCGCGCTCAAACCGAACCACTCGGCCATTTTTTCGAAACAACTCGATCAAGAAGCAACCATCAAGGACCATCATCTCGACGAACTCATCAGAGCTGAGGTGGATTGTCTCAGAGTAACACTCTCTGGCTCTAGCTTCCATTGACTCCATGGACTTCAAGTAGTGCTGGAGAGTCAACCCTCTAGGCTCCGTTCTCGAAAGAAGAGAGCCCAGGTAGCGCCACTTGTGCTCCTCGATCATTCTGAGGTGGGGCTCGCCGCGGTGGAAAGGGCCGATGGAGACGATGTGGGGTTGGTATGACTTGCCATTTATCTCGAGGAGGCTCTGCGGGACTCGGAAGATGCAGCAGGAGGCTTTAGCGGCGGCATTGCTGAGAAGTCTCGGAGGCTCTGCTATCTTCTGGTACAAGGAAGCTAAACGATCGTTGTTCATTTCGGAGATGGTGGCATGGTTTTGTTCTTCTTGAAGTGATGTGGTATCCATGATAAAAGGAGATTAAAGTTTCTGATAGTTCAGTTGGGATGGAGAAAGAAGGCAACAGACTTGGAGGTGGGATAGTTGGGGGTTTGAGCGACAGGTAAGACGAGGGAGGACCATGGAGCAATGATTTCTTGTTGGACAATGGTATTCTGAGGCAGCCCAACCCGGGAACAATTTTAATTCCGAAAAAACCCGGGACCACTTTATGAACGGGCAGACCGGCCCAAATAACATATGGGTCTCAGACGATTTTCACATGAGAGAAGACTAAGATCACGCCGGTTAAAGTTTTTCACCTTGTAATAGGCCGGCTCGTAAGCATTCGACAGTCGGGTATCATGATGACTCAAACACTGTAGATGCTATAATTGTATACCAGCATCATGTGCTCAGTAATCTACTAATAAGTGCTCGTGAATTTTGGGACTCGAACTTGGGTGGAGTTTTCAGTCAAGCAATTGTCTTGTCTTGAAAGTGAGACAAAATTGGGATATAAAGACCTCTCTTTAGAGAGGATACAAGTACATCAAAAGAAAGTACACATTCATATAACTATAGTTTTTTTTTTTTTGATAAACAGAGGTACATGTAACTATATTCAGCCTGTTCAGCTCACCCTCTATTGAATTTTATTCTAAAGTAAAAAAAATAAAAAAAAGTACAAAAGCAAGGAACCTTAACGAAAATTAGGCAACCACAAATAATCCTTGTATAATGAACGAATAAGATCCTAGGGCATGTCTCAATTTATATTACTATACTATACTATACTAATATCTAATATCGTAATCTAATTGAATATCTTTGTATTTTGACTAAAACACACATATTTCAGATATCTATCAACACCTTTGGTTTAATACTAGATAGTTTTTAGATGTTCAAAGTTTCAATTCATCCCTCATTTTCTTTCTTCTCGGTTCTTATTTTGTCTGTTTTTCTTAGCTTGTAGAACACGCATGCCTAGTTAGAGTTTTGAGAAAACAACCTAAAGAAATCAGTTCCATTTTCTTCTACATCAGAAGAGGTAGATGACACATAAGACGCGTGTTATTATTGTTTACTTGTTTAGCGTAGCACAAAACTGGATCCGTTCTCCCTCACCACATAGGCTAAACCCGTACGGAAAACGTTACATACTAATGATACATGGTTTGGATGCCTAATAGTGGGCAGGAAAAGCAAGAGAAGAGACGTGTCAAAGACAAAACAGAGGCCTAGCAAGTAAACAATGTATGTTCTATTGAGTGTAAGTCGTGAATACATGTCACTATTTGTGTGGCCGGCAAAAACATATTATATCTCAAGAATTATAAAAAGATAGAACGGAGTATAAGGTCTGCAGCACGGTGAGTATGAGCAAAATCAAAGCAGCAAAGGCCGAAACAAACGACCACGGTGTGTCAAAGTAGGTGTACTTGAAACTAGCCCATGTAACATGCCAACTATTCCGGTAATAGTCATGAACATCATTGAACAATTTCGACAGATAACACCTATCATAATCAAAAGCCACATCCTTCCCCATATTGTTGATGAAATGAGCAATTTCCCCATCGTTTCCATAGCAATTCTCCATTATGTTTCTGTCACACAAGTACTCGACATCCTTGTAACTGTTCACGAGGCAATCGAGCAATGTGGCATAAGTGGTGATGTGCTTGGAGCACGACTTGTGGCACTGCTCGTAGGCGACGCAGTTCAACAAGAAGGCGCTCATGAAATCGTCGATTGTGATGGTTGGCATCTCGATCACTCCACGCTTAAATTTGACCATCAAGAAGCTTTCGAATTCCTTAGCTTTGAGCTTGATACCAGCGCGACGAAGCTTAGACACACAATGTATTATGTGTGTTGGTGTACTGCTTCTTTGTGGCTCTGCATAACCCGCTGGTATCACACTTAACCGCAACAAGTCAAGCAAATGCTTACCTAGAGGCATTCAAGGGTTAGAACTTAGAAAATGCAGAAATATAGACCAAATAGCAGCAAGTAGTAAAATGTTCTAAACCAAAATATCCACACAAAAAATGTAATATCTGTAATGACTAATGAGTATCAAAAGTAGATATTTCAAGGCATGCCTGTAAGACTATGGAGCTTCTCTATGACAGGGTCAGGCCTCAGCATATGGTTGTTGAAGAATCCCAGAGCAAGCAAGGACAAGGATTTCACAGAATCTTTACGATCTTCCAACGTAGTAATCAGATCATACAAGTGCTCAAGAACAAAGTAGGGCATTTGGTTCTCCAGCCGAAGAAAATCCCTGACCATGAACGGGATGATCCAATGCATATTTATGAGTGGATCATCAGACTCAAACCGAACCATACGCCCAACTTTTCGAAACAGCTCAATCAAGAAGCAACCATCAACAACCATCACCTCAACGAACTCATCAGTACTGAGGTGGTTTGTCTCAGAGTAACACTCCCTGGCTCTAGCTTCCATTGGCTCCATGGACTTCAAGAAGTGCTGGAGAGTCAACCCTTTGGGCTCTGTTCTTGAAAGCAGAGAACCCATGTAGCGCCACTTATGCTCCTCGATCATTCTGAGGTGGGGCTCGCCGCGGTGGTACGGGCCGATGGAGACGATGTGGGGTTGGTACGACTTGCCGTTTATCTCGAGGAGACTCTGCGGGACTCGGAAGATGCAGCAGGAGGCTTTACCGGCGGCATTGCTGAGAAGTCTCGGAGGCTCTGCCATCTTCTTGTACATGGAAGCTAAACGATCGTTGTTCACTTCGGAGACGGGGGTGACATGGTTGTGCTCTTCTTGAAGTGGATTGATATCCATGAAAAAATAGGTGATTGAAGTTTCTGATGGATTGAATGGGTGATGGAGGGAGGAAGAAGGGAACAGAGAGTCGGGATGTTTGAGCGACAGCTAAGACTAGGACCAAGAGAATAATGATAATGTAATAAAGTATATGTTTTTATTAAGTGACATTCAGATTTACTCAGTATACCTCTACATGTATTGATTTATTGGATTGCAAATATAACTTAATACAAGATGACAGTAATAGACATTGAATTTCACAAAAACAATAAGAGTGCAGCTATTGAGACCTCCAGATTTGCTCAGTATACTTCCACATGTTTTGACTTATTGGATTACAAATATAACTTCATACAAAATGACAGTATTAGACATTGAATTTCACACAAAAAAATAAAATAAATTGTAATAAGATTAGTATTCTTCCTTCTTTTTTTCTTATTCAAGTTAACGATACAAAACGTGAGGAGTCTATAAACCCTAAAGTGCAACTGTTGCTCAATCGCAAAGAACTACTACACCTATGGAAGACTCTCCATTGATGAAGACGCAATCCTTTGTTTCAAAATCTTCAGACAATGTATCTTTTCAATACTAATATAATTTTTGTTTCGATTCATGATATGTTCTTCTTCTTCTTCCTCCTGATTTTCGTTTAGTTTAGGAGACGTCTTCTTCGTAATCTTCTTCTTGGTCTTCTTCTTGTGAAGGAATCTTCTCCTCGAGGACATGCTTCATGTAGTGGTGGTCGACGAGATTAGCCTTTTTAGGGTTTTCTTTTAGGTCAAAGGTTTCTGGGTTTTTAACTCCTTTTTTTTTTAGAACATTAATCTGAATAGGTCATCGTCATTCTACAAGAGAAATGCTTGCTTTAATATTTCATCAGATTTGCTTCATGTATGCCTATTTTCTTACTTTTGTAGTTACTAACTTATTACACATTCGGTCAGAAACACCACTTTACTGATTTTCAATCTCTTACGACATATAGGATGGAGAAAATGGTGATAGCTTTACTCCAAACATAAAAGTTGAAGTTGATGATGTATTAGATCATACCACTCAATTTACAACTGACAAGGTAAATCATTTCTTCATTTCATTAAATACTGTAAGAGTCTATATTAGCTAGCATATTTTTATTTCTGATTAGTTTATGTTTTGGTAGGTACTCAAAAGTAAAGCTGAGATGATTGAATGGACTCGTTCTGAAGGAATTCGAAATAATTTTGTGATTGTTATTCGACGATCTAACTCCGGACAAATTGGCAATAAGAAGAAATGACCTAAACTAAGGTTTTTCTTGTGAGAGGAATGGGCAATATAAGTCATATAAGTCTTTGAAGTCTGATACAATTATGGAAGAGTCTAATGTAGAGAGTAAAAAAAAGAAGCAGCCGAGGCATACTGGTACAAAGAAATGTGGATGCCCATTCTCATTACGAGGCATTAACATTGGAAATGGAGATGATTGGAAGTTAGAGGTGGTTTGTGGAGTGCATAATCATGCTGCTTCGAAATATCTTCATGGGCACTCATTTGCAGGTCGATTATCGGTAGAAGAAAATTAATTTTTGGTGGATATGTCCACGAGTTTAATTAGGCCTAAGGATATTTTGACTGCCATCAAGAGAAGAAATTCAAAAAATGTAACAACAATGAAGACAATATATAATGCCAGGCAACGATACAGGACAAAGATTAGAGCTGGGAGAACACAAATGCAGCAACTGCTAAGTAACTTGTCTGAGCACAAGTATATTGAGCATCATAGAAGTGATGGTAATCCTGGGAAAGTAACAGATTTGTTTTGGTGTCACCCTTACAGCATTGAGATTTTAAGTTCATGTTACGGAGTTGTTGTTATAAACTCATCTGATGGACAGTGCCTGACCTTTCTTCCTTTAATAGAACACGTCATTGGAAGATTTCAAAATCAAGAACTGCCTGAACTTGGATTTGGTTATGTAATGGAAATCACTTTGTGCAGGTAAGTACTATCATTACATCTTTATGCATTTGCTTAGTTATGAAGTCTAAACTAATAGGTATCGTTGGTAGCAAGATGTGCATTACCACCAGTTTCACCAGATTGGTATCGCCATGCTGATGACAAAGTAAAATCATTATACAGTAGATATATTAATCGTTTGTATCTCTATACTCAAATACCCCATCCAGAAAGAGTTACTACAGTTTCTGAGACTATCACACTACTTGAAGATCATTAGAATATTTTTTCGTTATGTTGAGATTTTTTCTATTAATAGATGCTTGGAAAAATGTTTCATATATTGGAATTTATGTATTTTATTGCTTTGCAATAGAAATTCATGATTTGACTATTTTTTTTTTTCAATTGTTGTCATCGAAAAATCGTTCTTACAACTTGATTAAATAATAGAGGTTAATGACATTCTATCAAACAAAAAAAACAAGGGATTAAGGTTGCGAAAGAGGTTTTCATGACAAAAGAGAAGAAGAAAAAGGAAAACAAGTAATCGAGGTCTGAAATAGATGTTTGCATGCAAAAAGAAAAAGAAAAGTCAAAACATAAGTTGGCGTTGAAAATCAGATTCACACGTGGCATGACCTTCGTGTGTCACATCCCGACCCTTAAATTGTTACATTTTTACTAGCTTGGTAATAATAAGAGTTTTTCCGTCTTCGTCAATGAGTCTATAGTTTATTTGGTCCCTAGAGGGGTTTTGAGGGACGATTATTTCAGAGGATTTATTCGTAGGAGAAAATGTGACGACGGTAAAAATGTAAGTTTTATTAGGGTATTATTTTGGGGGTGTTAAATTTTGGTTTTGGGTAATATATGGGTGTTGGACCGGTTTGGGGAGGCCCAAGCCATCTCTCTCTTTTCTCTTCTCTCTCTCTCTTTTCCCGGTTCTCCCTCCCGAGCTCTCTCTCCCTTCGTCGGAAGACCAGCGCCCGCCGCCATCGTCCGGCCGAGCAAAGCTGTCGCACCGGTCGCGTTAGGACCGGCGTCTCCTCCTCTCCCACCCTAGGCCGGTGAGCACTGCCATAGCGCCGCCAAACTCGAGGAAATTCGTCCCGAAGGGCCGACTGTGTTGTCGCCGGAACTCCCTCCTCCGGCCGCCAAAACGGTGATCCTTTGCTCATTTTGTAGCCCTCCTCCCGTGCAACAACCCCCCCCAAAGGTCTCACTCCCTCTTGAGCTAGGTAAGGAGAAATTTGAGGTGAAAATTCTAGGGCTTTTATGATGTTTTCGTTCAATTGACATAGTTAGGCTTAAAATTGGGTGTTGTGCTAGTTAAGAAAGTTGTAGAGTAGGTTGAGAGGAAACTACTTTCAAATTTTGGTAGTCATTAAAGGTCGCCGGAGTCGGTCTCCGGCCGCCGCTGCCGGCGCCGCCGCCGCTGTTTGGGAGATTTTTATGGTTTTAAATGTAGAATATTAAGGGGAGTTTATTGATGTGAATTATGGATTTTTGGAGAAGATTTGGTTAGGTTTGTGATTTTCCGAAATTTGGCATTTTTTGCGGTTATTTAATGTAGAATCCGGCTGTGGATTTAAAGTCGTTAAATCTGAGGGAGGTTGTGTTACGGCTACCGTTTTTGGTATTAAAGTTTGGATCGTTTCGGTTTAGGATTATCGAAGTGAGGCGAGAATGAGCGTGGTTACGGCTCATTTTTATTTTGCCTATTTTTGAGTATGTATTAGAATTTTGTTGGGAAATTAATATTATATTTGGAACAGGACGTGAGGAGACTCGAGCAAACGAGGCCCCAGATCGACATCAGGCTTAGGCCTAATTTGTGAGTGGACTTTTTTTTGAAATAATATGCATACTATGGTTCATGATTGAACATTTCCTTTTGTTGGAGTTTTGACGTCATTTAATTTTGACGCTTTTATTTTTTTTGAAGAGTTACCAAAAATGGGATTTTTGATAGATATAATTATATATTGATGAGGAGAGTATGTATATAAATGCTAGCTAGCCCTATGTGTCTGTCCACCTTAATGGCGTAGCATATAGCCGCATTATGGTGTAACGTGAGCGTTGGACGCGAGCGTAGTAGCCCTATATGAGTGTTTAATTCATATATGGGGTATGGACACATATTTATACATCCGTTTGTCCACCTTAATGGCGTAGTGTATCACCGCATTAAGACGTGATGTGAGCGTTGGACTCGAGCGTAGTAGCCCTATATAGATCCATAAATTTATATAGGGAGTATGGACGTGTGTAAAATACATACATATATTTTACAGCCTGAGAGGCTCGTTATTTATGTGTTGAAACTTTTATCGCTTGCAGCATGCATTCGATTTTTCCTTGGAAATTGATTTGGGGAAACATAATATTTTATCTATTAATTTATTTTTGTCCACTCACTCTAACGTTATTAAATGTTTTCCCCTGGGCCATTCGTTTTAAAATGCCCAGTCTGCAGAGTTCGGGTTGGCACGTAGTAGGAGGCGAGGCGTAGTTACCCACTTTTCCACCAGTAGGTTACCTGCTTAACCTACCAGTGTATTTTCTTGCTTCCGCTAGTATTAGTAGCTCTGATTTTCTTGGGATATTGTTTAATTTTTCGGTTGTGTGCTAAGTCCTTGTTTATTAATTTGGGATATATTCTAAGGATAATGTATGCTATCTTTATTTGGACGAATTTGAAGTTACTTGATTCTTCTAGGAGAGGTGGGAGGTCTAAAGAAGGTATAAGAGGTATAATAAGTAAATTATTGAAATATATATGAATAACAAACTTAAGGTTATTTTAGAAATTTGAAAGGAGGTTTAATGAGCAAATGCTTGTTTTTAAAATAAAAGGGATGTGTAAAGAGACATGGAGGTACACTGAGCAAATCTGGAGGTCTCAATAGCCGCATTCTTTTTTATTTTGTGAAAAAGAAATTAAACACATAATATGACAGCCTTAAGGCCCAAACCCTGAAGATTACTACTAATGGGCTTTTATAATGAACCATTCGAGAGCTAATTCGAGAGCCCAAACCTCCATACAAACCTTTCAAACTATCCTCCCAAGTAGGTTAAGAAATATTGAGAGAGCCGGTTTCAGATCATAAGGTCATGTTCGAAAGGCTAGGCTCAATTTGAATCAACTCACCCAAGTATACACATACCAATAGCTGGCTAAGTGAAAGTAACATGCAAGTTTTTACTGTTTTCACTCCCCAGTGCCACCCCCCCCCCCCCCCCCCCCCCCCCCTATTTACAAGAATTCTTAGATCAGTTCCTGAATTGATGCCTCGTAACATTAGCAGTACATGAAATAAAAAAGGACTAATTTTTACATACTCCACATGCATTACATACATCTTAGGTTAATTACGTACTCAGAAACAATGCAAGCACTTCCAATGATCCGTGTAGATTAGCAGTAATTTGGGTCTATACCTCATATGAACGAATAAATAATGATTCATAGCGGATATATCCCTTCATATTTGTCCCCTCCTTCATACATTTGTGTTTCTTAGCGTAGTTTTTATCAAATTATATGGTTGAGAAATATATCGGTGGAACTTGAAACAAGCTACTACAACACACATTGTAATTTCCGACAATGGAATTGTCGGTAAAAGTTGTTTTCTCGTCGGAAATACTGTTTCCGACAAAATATTCCTCGTCGGAAGGCGTCGCTAATACTCCGTGGAAAATACTATCTTTCTGACGAATCGTCGGAAATTCTTCCTTATTTCCGACGAAAATACCCGTCGAAAATTGGTCGGAACTTATTATTTGTTTCGTCCAAAAATAAGTCGTCAGTAACTCGTCGGGAATAGTTCTAGTTTCGACGCATTAGTTTCGACCATACATTTGTCGGAAAATAAACTTCCGACGACTTAGTTTTGACAAATCTCCTTGTCGAAAAACTTTTTCCCGACGAATTGTTCCCAATTGTAGTTGTTGTCGGTAATTTTTTTTCTACGATTTTCGACCAACAATGTCGTCGAAATAAATATTTTCTATAAATGTAATCACATTTGATTTTTTTTTAGTATCAAAAATTACATTTAATTTTAATTATTTTTCCCACCAATTCAATTTTAATTATTATAATTTTCTTGGATTCTAAAACATGGAACAAAATATAGACCAAGAAGATTCATAGAAATTAAACTCAATTCAACTATATTGTTAATACATTTGAAAATAGCATCAACTATAATATCCATAATAATAAAAAATATTACGAGATAAAATACCAAAGTAAAAGCTGAATTTAGAGGTTATGTTGCTACATATTGATAGAATAGGGGTTCTCCAGAACATTCTGTATTGCTAGCAGCTAGAGATCAAGGTGCACATGCTTCATAATCTCCATGAGTAGATTTTGAGATTGGTGCAGTTGTAGGTGAGTTTGAGGAACCAAGCTGTAACACAAAAAATAAGTTATAGATTATACTTGAATAACACAACAAAACTAGACATGCATATGCCTAAGCATGTTAAAACCATTTTTATCAAGGTATGACAGAAACCATGTAAGCAAAATAAACATGAACTAAATAAAAGGCGGGAAAAAGCCTGCTCCACACAATGTAGGCGTCCTTAGAAACCACCTCAAATTTTATTGCTTATGCAGGAACTAGAGATGCTCATCCACCCTATTCTATTCAATGAACAATGTGTAGCAAGCCAAGAAAATTGGTAAATAGTTAAACAAATTTCTCTTTATATAAGTATGAGAAGTTTTTTAAAACACATTTTGTTAACCCCAATCATAAGAATTGCAGCTACTTTGGGGTCCAATTATTTCATGACATGCAATCACTTACCGAAGAGGTTGATTCTCTTGCAAGCAAAACTTGAATGAGTTGTTTCAAATCTGCCACCTCATCCGTAAGACTTTCAACTTTATGTTTCACTTGTCCAAACTCCTCTTCACGTTCTAAGCACAAATGCTTATTGCAAGTTTGGTTGCTACTCGAACCACACACAGCTTCAGGTGGTTCCATTCCGCCACCTAAGCCAAGTGTTTTGCCACATTTGGGCTCTTTGAGGACCTCCTCCTTATATATGTCCCAATCATCCAATTCGTCATCACCCAAAGCTTCATCTATTTTCTTTTTCAGTTCCATAGATTCCTTCAATGCAGACATACATAACCAACATAAATACGTACTATTATGTCAATGAGAATTAAAAAACAAAATGTGAAAACATACATAAAGATCTTTTGCCTTCTCACTCTTCCAATGTTCCGGCTTTCCGTCTTTAGGAGTAGAGACATGAAACCTTCTAAACATCTCTATTGGGCTTGGTTCAACTCCGGTCCTATCGATCTGCCACATATAAAGAATAAGGTGAAAGCATTTGTGAGAAGAAAGAAATAAAGAGTAAAGGGTGAACCAAGAATTTAATCCAACTTCTATTATAAATTAATTTGTAGCTGTTACCAGTGTTCATTTACTTCATTCTCTCAGCCAAGTTTGTTAAATAAGTCCTCATAAGGATTTACAGACATTCAAAGACTACTTGTCATGTAAATTGCCTGATTGGAAGTAAGATGTAACTTTAGCTTCTGCAAGCTTCTTTTTAATTCTAGTGTCCAGACTTGTAGCTTCTATAACCAGGTTTTAATTTTCCCTAGCTTTTAGAACCATCCTGTTATAGTAGTTTTCAAAGCATCTTTGATCTTTGTTTCTAATCTTCATATGAACTTTTACAAAGTCTTTTGTTTTCCAAGTTTTAGGTTCCTTATCTTCCACTGATTTAATATATTTACATTTACAATCAGACTGATATAGTTAAAGGTATAGTGTTACAGACTTGAATCTAACTAAATTATATATATGAACACCCTTCGTTGTTCCTACATGGTTATGTTAGCAAAGAGCTTAAAAATGTACTTAAGCCTAATCAATATGGACAGAGAAAGACAGAAGTACATGTTAATGGAATAATAATTGATTCATAGATATAGCATGAGGAATTAACAACCTGTGTACATGACCTTACTTTTATGTAAATTTAACAATTGTAGAAAATCAATAACTCGAGATATAGGCATTAAACTCAAATGCTTAATCAAACTGAGTTAATTGTTGTGCGTACCTCCTCTTTTATGTATTTAGCCATTGGAACTGAACCTGTTGTATGCACCATAGTCAATTTGTCACGATTAATCACGTTTTGTTCACTCACATCCTATACATTTAATTTGAAAGAAACAAGTAATGAGAAACACAAGAAACAAAGGGAACCATATTTAAACAAAAAAGAGGCCAAATTTTAAGAAAGATCAGAAGTTAACTTTGGCACAATTAAAGGAAACATCACTTGCCATTCTCTTTTTAGCCATTTATCAACCATCTGTGTCCATATCTCCGGAATCACATATGATGGATTGTTGGCATATCTAGCTGCAGCAGTCTTATGTTTGGAGAAAACGCTTTTTAGAATCTCACACATCCATTGCCTATAATTATTCTTGATATAATGCCTGAATGCATCTTTCAGTTCTCCCTCGGAGCAATCAAATTGGAACTTTTTATTCCTCCACAGTTTAAATAACCTGTCAAAGGAAGTACTCTTCGCGATATACTCTTTCCAAGTTACAAATGGGCCTGTTATCTCTGTTTTGAAAAGAGGCCAAATACTTCGTGCGGCATCACTAGTTATAAACCTAGGCATTGTAAACGGAAATAAACTTCGTAAGAAAGACAAATGCAACATCCTAGCATCAGTATTAATTTAGCCAATTTGGCTTATGGAACTACTCTTGGTTAAACGTTCAGATATCCCTTCCTTTAGTACTCTGTTTTGAAGTGAATAAATATTAAAGAAGGATAACAAGGTAAAAGAAATAATAAAAAAAGAGAGAATTTTATAAATACGGAATAGTGCAGTTGAAAAGAAAAGGAGAGTAAAAGGGAGGAATGCAGATCCGTTAGTATTTTGCATAGATATTAGTAGACAATTTTATCCAAAAAAAGAAGAAGATATTAGTGGACAAGTAAGTACTACTAAGACCGATTGTTATGTCTGCAAATAATTGATATTGGTAGACCAAGCTAGTATTATTTTAAAGAGCATTTCATAGGCTGCTCCGAAACTAAGATATGTGTAATTGTGTAGTACTATACCAACTTTAAATATACCTCTTTCGAAAAACCTATGCATTATTGCCATAGCCTTTATCACCTTTGGCAAGACCTCTGCCCTTCCTTTTGGTAGCCTCAATTTCCAGCCCGGTAGCCTCAGTTTCTAGCTCCTCAACCTCTTCGTCATCATCTGTTGATTCATTGGGAATGTCTTCCGGTGGAGCACGTGTAGAGGACTCGGGAAGTGAGGTGTTTGCTGCCCTTTTCTGCTCTTTTCCTTTCCTTGTCATGACTACAACATAATATAGTAAATTGAGTAACTAATTACGGCAAAGAATAATTGTATGTTTTATCTATCATAATTTGTAAAAAAAATATTTGAGGTATGAGATAGGTAATGTCAATTGTCAAATCAACAAGATGACAAATTTACGGTTTCCAATAGAGTTCTACAAGTACTTTAGGAGTCCTTGTACATCCAACTCAGTTTTTGCAGATTGATCACCACAAATAATATAACAAACAGACTCTTCAACAACATGTTCCAACTACATTGCTGTATCAAACGGACTCAACAGATCCACAAGTCCACATGACAAAAAATGCAATTTGCAACAATAAAGCTAATTATTTAAGGGCCGGCCTTGCAAATTTAGAGGCTCAAGACGACAAAATGAAAAGGCTCAATGAAAATACCTAAACCTACCCAGGCATCAAGTTCTACTCTACGGAGGATTAAAACAAAAGCAAATTATAGTTCAAGGTAGCGATGAGATCCTGTGGTATGTTGATTGGGGTCGACCTGATCTGGAACGACGACATATCTGCAAAGATAAATCAAGAGGATTGGAGCCGATGGATTGTTAATTGTATAGAGATCGAGATGGTGATAGGGGTTTGAATTACCTTGGGCGTTTGGTTGAGGCAGACCCTTGGGCAGCCATGGATGGGAGGTTCAGAGCAGCCAACCGTTTGTTGTTTCGTCTAATATTCTCGAGCCTCTTGAGCTCGTAGTCTGTGAGTTTCTCCATGAGAGATCGATTCGTATAGCAGTGACCTGAGAGAGAAGCCGTTCTCTACCTTTCAGCGCGCCACTAGATTCGTATAGTAGTAGCGTGAGTTGAGGCTTCAAAATTTTAGGGGCACTAGACATTTTGAGGCCGCGGGAAGAAAAACTTTAGCGGGGAACTTGAATTTTCAGCCAAAATTGAGAAGAAGTTCTGCCAAAAAGAAGAATAAGGAAGAGGGGGGGTTGGGGTATAAGAAAGTATACCGAATATATGTCTGATGCACCCCTATCGTCGATTGCTTCGCTAATTGCTTCACTATCAGAAACAAAGAGAGATCGATTAGTGGAGGAGATCGGCGTGAGGTCCGAATTCTCCCTCCTCCTGGTGATTCTTGAGAAAACAAAAAGATAAGAGTCCTGGTCAAGCTCGGTGCAGCCTTTTTTTGTTTTTTTTAGGACAACTTTTATCTAGACAACCTTTGTTTAGGTGGCCGGGTTGTACCGACCTCTCTAGAATCCTTTTCCCCCTCATACTATTATTTATCCATTGTTTATAAATACACACACACACGTACGCATATTTTTTGTTTATGAGAGTAAGTATACATATACTGACTAACATGAGTACTCTTACAGAACGAATACCATCAAAAAGTACTTTCCAATAATTTCTAAGTGAGCAGATTTTAATATTATTGAAGTATAACACACATTTATGTTAATGTCTCTTTGATATACTTCGATTAAATTAATAAATAATGACGAATTTGTTGGTTTACTAAGTTGAGCACTTGTTACTAGATTGGTGAATTCCTTGACACAGATTTGGATGTAGAGAATCCCGATTTTGATGACGATGAATCTCATTGAGGCCAATAACTGAAGTAATTTTTGTAAAGATGGATATTTTTTAGTAGTACTTTTAACAAGAGAGGGGTCAAATCACCAATACTTTTCGGGGGAGAAATTTAAAACATAAACCCTAAACCCTAAACTCTAAACTCTATACTCTAAATCTTAAAGTAAATGTTTAGTAATATTGATATCATTCTGTTTTAAAGTGTTTCTATAACTGATCTTGTGCCTTGTCTTCAGTGACATTATCTTTTGCATCCTCAGTGTTCAAAAATTCTGGGAATCTCAAAAGAGACCATCTTGGTCTATGTACGTATTCTTCATTCAGACGATTTTGATTAGCTTTCTTGTTAAGTGTCATTTGAAAGTATTAATTCCCTTATCCATTTTGGTACAAGCTGAAAGTACAGCTTTATTTGCAAGCTGAAAGTACATTTTGGTTTAATCCCGGAAAGTACAGCTTTAATCCCTTCTAATCATTTTTGTTCTTTTTCAGGTGTTGCAGGCAGAAGTATCAATTTGTTTTTGAAGTCCGGTGAACAAGGTGAGGCCGTCAGATATACTTATGTTCTTTCAATTACTCTTAACATATATAGATGTTTAGACATTTTTATTTACAGAGATGTCAGTTGATAAATCATGGATGAAGCTCGGACTGTCTGATCTCAAGTATTTTGAAGGAGTCGCAGCTTTTATAGACTATGCTACTAGCCATGTAAAACACAGTGATGGAAGAATATATTGTCCATGTCGAGATTGTTTAAATGGAGATAGAATAGAACCAATAAAAGTACACCAACATCTACTGTACAGAGGTTTTATGCCAGACTACACAATATGGCGAAAACATGGGGAGAATGAAGACACTGATGATGATAACAGTAGTGATAGTCGAAATCATAGTGAGGAAAGTGAGGCTCCCCACTTTGATCAGTGTGATGATATAGAACAACTTGTAGACGAATTTATCGAACAAGACCCGAATGGTGATGCGCAGAAGTTTTACAAGTTGTTGGATGAATCAAAAGTGCCATTGTATCCTGGGTGCAAGAAATATTCCAACTTGTCCTTTGTTGTGAACTTGATGCACATCAAGAGTACTGGAAATATGAACAACGAAGCATTTGTCAAGTTACTTAAATTGTTGAAAAATGCATTCCCCATGTGTGAAAAACTGCCGACAACACAGAACGGAGCAAAGAATATTGTAAAGGAACTCGGGCTTCATTATGAGAAGATTGAGGCATGCAAAAATGATTGTGTAATATATTACAATAAGCTTGCAGAAGCAGAGACATGTCCTAAATGCAAGCTTTCAAGGTGGAAGCCACAACGCACCACAATGAAAGAAAATGGGAAGAAGGTTAAAAAGATTCCGTGGAAAATTTTGCGATATTTTCCCCTCACACCGAAACTTCAATGACTGTTTATGTCATCTAAGACAGCTCAAGATATGATATGGCACTTTGAAGAACGTGTGAAAAATGGTGTTTTGAGGCATCCAGCAGATGCAGAGGCATGGAAACATTTTGATCAAATTCATCCATTGTTTGGCGACGAGCACCGAAATGTAAGACTTGGTTTGGCAACGGATGGATTTAATCTTTTTGGAAATATGAGTCCTAATCGTAGTACTTGGCCTGTTCTGTTATTCCCATATAACCTTCCTCCATAGATGTGCATGAAAGAGCCTTACACCTTCTTATCCTTACTCATACCAGGACCAAGGGGTCCCGGCAATAATAGTGATGTTTACTTCGAACCGTTGATTGATGAGTTGAACATTTTGTGGGAACATGGTGCAGAAACATATGACATATATACAAAGCAAAATTTTCAGATGAGAGCTGCAGTCATGTGGACAATAAATGATTTTCCTGGATACGGTTACATGTCTAGTTGGTGTACACAAGGGAGATTGGCATGTCCATGTTGTGCTTCAAAGACTCCTAGTCGTAGATTGAAAAATGGAAAAAGACAATGTTATATGAGAAACCGTCGATTCTTAGCACCTGATCATAAATGACGTAAACAACGGAAAGCTTTTGATAATACAAAGGAGATGAAATCTGCGCCAAAAAGACAATCTGGCCAGGAAATTGTGGATCAACTTTAGAATTTAGGGGCAGTTGAACCTGGAGATAATCAGGAAACTCAAGTTATCCCCGGATTTGGAAAGACTCACAATTGGAAAAAAAGAAGCATACTTTTTCGGTTGCCATACTGGAAAACACTTATGTTGCGTCATAATCTGGATGTGATGCATATCGAGAAAAATATTTTCGACAATGTGGTCGGCACAGTGATGAACGTTGATGGAAAAACAAAAGATTCTTTAAATGCTCGTCATGATCTCCAAGCTATGGGTATAAGGAAAGATTATTGGCCTAGAGAGGAGGACGGCAAGCTAGTTTATGATCGAGCACCTTTCGAGTTGTCAGCTGATGATATCAAAGCTGTCTGTGAATGGTTGTTGAAGCTGAAAGTTCCTGATGGATATTGTGCTAATATCTCCCGTTGGGTGAATGATAAACGACATGGTTTAACTGGTATGAAGACTCATGATTGTCACGTTTTCTTAGAGAGACTACTTCCGCTTGTGGTGAGAGAGTTACTGGCTAAATAACCATGTGAAGCTTTGATTGAGCTTTCTTACTTTTTCAAGGAATTGTGTGCTAAAAATCTGAATGTTTCTGATTTGGAACTTCTCGATAATCAAATTGCAACAACTCTATGCAAGTTGGAAACGATATTTCCTCCTGCATTTTTTACCATCATGGTACATTTGTCAATTCATTTGGCATGGGAAGCAAAAGTAGCTGGTCCTGTACAGTATAGATTGATGTATCCTGTTGAAAAGTAACTAATGTAATTTAGATATTGAGTTTTTATTTTATTTTATTGTTTTTAATTTATAATCATTTATCATAGTTATATATCTCACACTTCTCAAATATAATATTTGTTTGATCTCTTGGTAAATAGGTACTTGCATAAGTTAAATACTTATGTTCGTAATAAGGCCTATCCAGAAGGTTCTATGGCAGAAGGTTATTTGGCAGAAGAGTGCATCACATTTCTTTCTCGATATTTATGTGAAGTTGAGACTAAATTTAACCGAGTGGAAAGAAACTATGATGGAGGTCAACCACCGAAAGACAAGACTCAGTTATCTATCTTCTCACTTCCGGGTAAAACTATTGGCAAAGGTGTGTTGACAGTAATGTCCGAGGAACTTCATCAGCTTCTCATTATATCCTGACAAATTGTGATGAATGCTTACCTTTCATTGAGTAAGAAATCCTATCACCATAATTGTGTATTTAAATTTTTATGTGTTTGAGTTTTTTTTTTAAATTATAAAGTATTATACATGCAGGGAGCATAAGGATATTCTTCGTATACAATATGGTGATGATCAGGTGGATGAGTTGCACAGGAAAACTTTTGTGAAATGGTTTCTGAAAGGGTAAAAACAGTCTTGATTTAACATATAACTTCTGATAATTATGTAAATTTTTTTTTTGAAATGCGTTTGATTTTTCACATGTAGATTGAGCAATTATATGCAGAAGGAAAAGAGAGTGCTCAAATGTTTTCTTTGGCCCAAGGTTCTGGAAAGCAAGCAGTCTACTATAAAGGTTACAATATCCATGGGTTCAGGTTTCATACAGAACGACATGATGAGAATAAGAAAACACAAAACAGCGGAGTTATAGTCAAAGGAGAGAAAGAGATTAATTGTGTGCCTTGGTATGGAACCCTTACAGACATCGTTGAGCTTTGGTATACAGATCAGAATAAAGTTATCTTGTTTCACTGTAATTGGTTTGACACGGCTACCAAAGGCAAAGGTTATAAGGAAGACCGTTATAACATATTGAGTGTCAACAATAAGGGTAAGTTGAATACCCAAGAGTCATTTGTGCTAGCATCCCAAGCAACCCAAGTTTATTATGTTACAGGAATAAAAAACTGTACTTGGAGCGTCGTGGTGGAAACCAAACCTAGAAATGTTTTTGAAATGCCTACTGATGAAGAGGAACCGTATTAACAAGAAGAATCTCAGACAAGTCACACGTATGCAAACCGTAATGTGGAAGAAGACGATGAAGAATGAGGTATTAATTGTACTTTAAGTTCATGTTGGTGATTTATGTCTGTGTGTGTATTAATTTTTCCCATCTAAATTAATAAAATAATAACAAATTGTTTTGTGATTGCAGCACTGTGCTTTTAACAAGATATTGTACTCACGACATCTAAAAGCAAAAGACAAAGTTTAGGCTTATAGATATGACAAACTTTGAATTGTATCTTTTTTTTATTTTTTTATTTTTTTTAAGTGTTCCTTAGAATGACCGGTTTGATTAGATGAGACGCTTGTAATTATTCAAGATTTACTCTATGAGGACGGTTGTACTAATGCTCGAGGTCAAGGTTTTATGTCCCTCTCGATGCATAATTCTAATATTAATATAATAAGTCAGGCGTGGGGATGAGCCTCCCAACTTGGCTGGGTTCCAAACCCCTTTAAAAAAAAAAGAAAAAAAAAGTTATATTTAAAATAAGGGTTCAGGGTTGTCTTTATATCGCCTATTAAAAAAGTAGAGTCATGTATGTGTACTTTTCAATTCTTTTGAATGATCAAACATTATTTTTGAAGTGAAGTTTATTTTTTATTCTTTGAATAAAACATGGTTATCCTTTAATAATATTGAATTTTTTTTTTTTATATATTTCTGACAACTTATTATGTGTGGTCGGAATTAAACCTTTTATTTTTCGACGAATTTACGACAAAAGAAAATCTCGTTGGAAAATGATCATTTATTTTCCGACCACATTGGACCTCGTCGGTAAAATAATTAGTGGGAACCTTTGCCGCCAAATTATAATTATTTTCGACGACTTTTACCGACATATTGATTTTCGTCGGAAATTGTGTTATTTCCAACCAATAATTTGTTTGGTCGGAAAATGTTCGTCGCAAAAAAGGTTATGTGTTGTAGTATATACTAATTAATGGGTTCGGCTGCGCACTATACACATTTGTATGTATGACATACATTAAGCTGTGAACCGTCTGATCGTTTAACGATTCAAAATTTAAGACAATCGGACGGCTCACGGCTTGATATATATTATACACATATGTATAGTAGAAAAGTCCCTAATTAATAATCCATTTTCTCTTTCAGGATAACTGTACTTTATTTAAACAGTCACCAAGCTAGCTCGATCAAGCTCGAACAGCAACTTACGAAGCCTACCATCTATAGATCAATCTGCCCAAAAAGAGCAACCAAAAAACATTTGTATCACGCACAGATACTAAACTTCTTTCGACCCAAAATAGAAACCAAAAAAACCTAGAACAGTAGTACATATAAGATTTCTAACCCAACCAAAATCGGTAAGCGTCGATCTCCGCAAAGTTTCCTCTTCCTTTCGTCGATCAATCTTACTGCCATCAAAAACATCAAGGGGGTAGTTTCCCTGCCGTAAACTTCCGTCCGGTTTACAGGACGTCTCCGATCCGCTTCTTCTTTTCTGATCCACATACTCTCCTTCAAAAATAATCTGGTAGATGATCATGGAATCCTGAAGCTTCATATAATTCTACAAACATTACTAACTCTATGTAATTCTAAATGAACAATCAAGCTAGAAGTTTCGGTATATATATGTTACATACGTACATTGGTGGCAACAACGTACAATACGTACCCTTTGCCTTGATCAACAATCCCGGTCAGGAAGTTAATCATCACTCCACAGAGAAAACTCTACGGCATTCTCCAAATCATAATCATCCCAGTTAAAACCTTTTTGCATGGCTGGGGGAGTGAGAATCAAACCCTCAGCCAAACTGTCAAGTAACTCCGGCATGTTAAACAACTCCTCCTCATCCACATACCCTATCCTCGAGGACCTCGACTCTACTTCTACGTTCTCCAAGTTCACCATACTCGTTAACTCCGGCAATGACATACTCGAAGTCGAAGAAGAAGCCTTAGCTTCCTCTGGAAAGTTTAGCTCAGCAGATTCACCTCTCCGAGAAAGAGCTGCTACATCATAAGCCCTAGCAGCCATTTCAGGACAAGTAAAGGTCCCGAGCCAAACCCTAGACTTCTTGAGATCCGGTTGCCTTATTTCGCAAACCCACTTGCCGCTCCTCCGCCTGACGCCTCTGTACACCGGGTGGCGAGTCTCGGTGAACTTCTTCCTCCCAGCTTTCCTCTTCTTGATCACTCCACTCTGAATGTGGGTTAGGGTTTGCCCCATGTTCATCAACACCGAAGCTGGAGAAGATGGTGCTGCTGCTGCTGGTTGCTCTCTGTAAGCCATAAGAGATAAGCCGAAGCATCGGAGAGCATGGGGATTTATAATAAGCATGGAAAGGTACGTACATGATATTTTCTCTACGTTTAAAACGATGTTTGTTGGAGGATTCAGAATGTTTGAAAAACAAAAATGTTTAAACGTGGAAGAGGTGGGAAATCCAGAAAATAAATAAAGAATAAAAACCACGTGGTTATATTTTGGTTTTTTTTTTTTTTTTTTCTAATTGATTGGATATTTTTGAGGGACAAACGAGGCTCTCTGTTGGACAAGTCAGATTAGTAGCCACGGTTGTTCCATCAAAACCACAATATATTTAGGTAAAGGCACAATAAGAGCCTTTTATAATTTATACTATCTCATTCTGATTTTGATAGGATTTAAAATGCCCTAGAAAATGTCTAAATTTCAATACGAAACGATGAAGCCAGGTCCGGGTCTTTGTCAACAAAAATCAAAAGACAAATGAAGGCATGGCAGTGGGGTGGTACAAATTTGGGTCGGGACCAATAAGAAAGCACATTATGCTGGTCCTTCGTGTGTGACCAGAATCATAGACTCATAGTCATGTGCTTAAACTGTCTAATTTAATAATGGCACGTGTTTTTTGTCAATTGGTATCAAAAGGCAATTCTTATTTTTCATTATTGATGTTTATCGCATCGTTAAAAACCTTTGAAAATGCGTGAAATTGTCTGTTACAAAAATGATGATATTTGTTATAGTCATCGGTATAGCTAGTCTCTGCTCAGTTCTGGCCCTTACTTTGTCTTTTCATTGATCGATTACTACATTTTACTTATTTATTTTTACTTCAGAAAGAAAAACCAAAAATTGTTTCCTTAAATTCTTCGGTTTCTTGACTTTCTTCCGGTTCATTTTTCCTTACTAGAGAGATTGTACGTATTTTCATACATACTTTCGATCATATCCATCTCTTTGAAGGGTTGCAGTGCTCCAAAGTCCAAACCTGCTTCTTGCACCCCATCTTTCAACACCAATTAAACACTGTAGTCCAACGAACGGCACACAAGGTACCACATCCTCACTGCTTTCTCTGATTCTACAGATAGTTTGATTTCGATCTGAGAGTTTGATATATGGCTGTGTTCAATCTCAAGATTAATTTGCATGATATATTGCATTGTATGGATGATTACTTATATGTTCCCGTGCCAAATTTAGCACATGATCTTAGCATATTTTCAGTCCAACAAAGTAGAACTCCCAATCTCCTTCTGAACTCTGAAGAGAAGACAAGTCTTCTTACACTTCATATGAAAGATTATGACTTATCCTTTGAATCATCTCCAACTCCGAACTCCCGAGCATAAGCGCAAGAAGCATATGCTTTGGGCTCTCAAACTCAAGGGCCCCAAAAATCATTAATCCTTTTTATATATGTAAAAAGAGAAATTCGTTTGGTATACGAATTTTTGTTTCTTATAAATTTTAGTATATCAAGTTTTAAAAATATCTCGTGTTTCCCTCCCGACCTAAGATTAATATATATAGCTATTAAAATTACTAATTTATCCTCAGACAAACAAAAAAAGATGACCAATTTACCCTTAAATTATCTTCTTTTTTTTCTTTGTTTTTCTTCTTTGTTTTCATATTCTAATTTTATTTTTTAGATTTTTTATATTTTTAGGAACGTAGAGAAAAAATTCATCGTCAGTTTCTCCTTACTAATAATCAGTTCTTCATCTTAATATCATCATTGAATGTCAACAGTAACAACAAAATCTTTTAGTGTCAGCGGAAACAACAATGATTAAACTTTTGTATGTTTCTCTTCTTCAATTTTCTTTAAGTTTATAAAAGTCAACCCAAATCATCAAATTCCAAAACCTCTTCTAATATTTCTTGAATATAAAAACAAATAAAAAAAATTAAAAAAAAAAGAAAACTTAAGGGTAAATTGGTCATCTTAATGGCTATATATATCAATCTTAGGTTGGGATAAAAACATGAGATACCATTATGATATTTTCAAAACTTGATATACCACTGTTTATAATGAACAAAAGTTCGTATACCATTCGGATGAATTTCTCATGTAAAAAAGAAAAAAATTAGAATACAAACACAACTTACATAAACTGCGCACATATTTTCTCTGGGTTTATTTTGAAATCTATAATTGCTCAAAATCTAAAACATGTTTGCTTTGTTGACTATGTGAGCAGTGAGCCTTCATTTTCAATTGACAATAAATGTTTGTGGAGATATTGAAATGTTTGTGGAGATTTTTTTTTTTTTTTTAAGGCAAGGAGGCCCCAATTGTTGTTTTCTTTGGCATGGGTCAGAGAAATCTCAAAAATGAAAACACAAATCGAACGCAACGCGAAAACTAATTTTTGTCTGATTTTCATATTGCAGATTGAAGTTTCGCGGAAAACATAAAATTCTTCTTCTCAACAAAAAAAAACAAAGAAAACATAAAATTCATGTTAAAAGTTGTCCCATGTGTGATCCGCGTGTAAGCACTATTTGGGCATGATCCAAAGTGAACACTGTTGTCACTCTTGTTCTAAAGGAAAACAATGATGGGCCTCCAGTTATGTGACTTATAGCCACGAGCCCTATTAGAACATGGATATTGAGAAAGATGCAAAGAAAATGGTGGCAAATCTCTCCTCTCCTCTCATTGCATATCGGCATTAGCTTAGTCATTTACCTTTACCCTGGACATCAAATTATCAATATCCTCTTCTTTCTCAATTACCCTGAAAGTACAAACTACTACTAGAGGTTCAAAAGAATCGCACAGCTCTTCATCAACCTACAACTTCCATATACAGGTCAAAAATTGAATAAACGGTACCTCTACAGGTGAGATCTAACTCGAGAAGTGTCAAGAACTCAACCATGGAGCACGGAGCTACAGATCCATGTGCCCAAGAATATGACATTCATAAAAAGTATCTAATGAATTATGAGTTCAATACATCATGTTTAGCATAAAGACAGATATTCCTTACTCATTATCAGACAATCACTTATTCACAAACCTCCTGTGGGACTAATAGTTTTCATTTCTCATCTCATGGGAAACCTGTTTCGCTCCGTTTAGGCGGTTTAGCCATATCCCTCTGTAGGGGTATTTTAGTGATAGGTTCTATATGAACTGGACTATCCTATTTGGTCAAATACCTAGTGACAAACTCCTATATATGTTCCTTTCATTACAATATTTCTGAATCTTGGTAACAAGCCCAAGGGTGTTGCTCTCCTTTAGAAGATCCAAAGCTCTAGGAGGTTGGTTAGGGCATCTTCAATTATTGGTCTATAACCCAAACCTAAATTCAAATTTTAAACCAACTAAACCTACAAATATTCATATAGGTTTTGCATCTCTAACCCATTGAGTCAAAACCCAAACGAGTCAAAACCCAAACCTATTTTGATTTTTATATCATTGTTTAATCTTAAATGGAGTAAAAACTCAAACATATTTTAATCATTAATTGTTTTATATTAATAAACTATGACACTAACTCATACTCACTCACTCATTAATTATAGGTTTTGGTCTTATTTAGTTGAGTCAAAATATGACACATTTTAGGTAAATCATATTTTAGCTCAACTTGGATAATGGGTTGGAGATTAAATTTCACAAAACTCAAACCTGTTATAGGTTTTAGATCAAAGGGCGGAGAGATTGTCTAATATTAGGGACCAGTGCAACAACCCACTATAAGTTGTACTTGCATGAAATGGAAGAGTCTACTATAAGATGCATGGTAAAACTAGTATCGATATCACTAATTTAATTTGATTAGGATGCATGTGCTTAATAATAGAGTTTGGTAGACAGTCCCATCTGTAGTAGGAAGTACAAGACCCTAACTAATCATGTCTTTCTTTGCTCAATAATGTCCCTCTTGATAACATTGTTATGCAAAGTAACCAGAGGGCATATATGATTAGCAATAGAACAATCAAGAAGCCACCAACTTCTTTTTGTGAAAAATTGTTCTTGTACTTTATTCCTTGTCTATCATACTTGCCACAGAATCTAAGGGTTGGTAAAGTGTATGTTTCCACCTTATTGGATCCTCCAAGCTTTTGCTCATTCCACTGTCTTTTGTTAAAGTGTGTGTCCCAAAGTTTTATGCTTCATCATCTGTAACACACACCCTACCTGCTCCTATATCCCTCTTACATAATCTTCTAGATCTCTTAATGTATTGAAACCAAAACTGTATACATCATATGAGTGATATGACATATTCGAAGGGCTAAAAATTGTACATACCATATCTAAATAAGCAAAGGATACGTACATACACCAGTCCCCCACTACATACATGATTCATATACATAATACCGTACCATGAAACCATTTCCTTGCCTGCTCAGGCATGTTACCTTTAGTAGCCTATTCCTGCTTCCCAGGGGAATGTCAGACTATACTCCAAGACTCCAAGTGATCATATTTTGGTTTCGGAAACGACCAAAAAATGATAAACAAAAATTACCCTCAAAACTCTTTGGAATGATCCCTAACATCAAAGCTTATTCTAGTTGATTAGTTTCAAGTTAAACAAACCAGTTCCATTGCCAATTCCTCAACTAGAAGACTGAAGATTGCAAGCTCAATCTCTACGGCAGTCTCTCCCACCTGACCTTGATTTTGTTTCCACCCACTGAGTTCCTTTCTGAAATCTTGTTCCACCATCATATCTATGGTGTTTGACTCCACCTCGTTCCAGGAATTAAACCTCTTGCAGACCCTTCTCACCACCTCTTCCTTATTGCTGAAACCATCATCCTCTTCTCTGTGTTCCTCAACAATGAGATCTGACACCAACCTCTTCACGTCTTCCGGTATTCTCTTCAAACTAGGAAAGCTTGATTTGCTAAGTACTTCTCTGACAAACCCGTCAAGATTTTCTTCCCTGCTGCTCTCTGATGTTTTCGACTCATCATCAATATCATCATCACATTCTTCTAATTCGGCTCCTAAATCACCAATGCTGTTATATTCTTCATCTTCATCATCATATTCTTCTAACATTCTTTTTCGAGTTCAACTGGATCTAACTCTGCCAATTTCTCAAATCTCCGGAGCTTCTGCATTAACTGCTTCTTTGTCCCTGAAAATTCAATGCAAGTAAGATCGAGTCAGTTACTTGTTTCACAGTTCACTGAATCAAAATAGATAATTATTTCAATTACCAATTATAACAACTAATAGTTCTTACTGCAGTGGCAAACACATACAAAATTAATTTGTTCATGTTTTGATAGCTCCTATTGGATAGTTGTTCAAAATCGACATCATCTGTTGGATTTCAGTGCACAACAAACTGCTACAGATTATGAACAAATAGCAATGGGTTCCACCAATCACTCATAAGGCAATCAATAAGCCTATAAGTTTAGGCCCCGTCAGAAAGGATCACACTTAAAACCATCAACTACCAAAAATATTCAAACAAGATCACCAAACTGAAATGAAGACTTTATGAGCTGATGAACTCGACCAAACCAACACATGCACTACTACATCTGCAGATAAGAATGTGGGTCACATATGCAGCAAGGACTGAATCATGTAGATATGTCGATCTCTTACATCAAAATATTAGGACAGTGACAACAAATATTTCATAACATAAACGAGAACAGAAATATTAGAGCATTCAAATTACCGATCTTTCTATGGAACCCACAAAGATAACATGCACGAGTCAAAATCAGAACAATTATATGGCTTCAAATGGTTTATTGGTTCATTGAGTTATAGTAAGAGCATGCTCATGGAAAACGACCAGAGACCAAACAAAGAAAGGTACAAAATTGAATAAAAATTCAGTACACAACAAAGGAGTATAACATACTCTGCATTATGGCATAGCTGCATTCCATATCGAAACCATGTTCTTCGTCTTCCTCGTCATGCTCCTCGTCATCATCTTCGAATGGAGGGTCCAATACTGATACAGGACTGCACTGTTCCTTATCTTCCTCCTCTTCTTCAACTTGAAAATTCTTTAACCCTTCCTTCTCCTGTTAAAAGTTCAAATCATATATTAGAACATTACTTGTTACTCTTACATAATTGAGCTTAATGAACAACAATCTACTAGCTAAACAGTGCCAAATTTGGATTAATCCCAGATCCATAATTGCTTGTGTTCTTGACTTTTCCTCTAGTATTCAGAGAATAAGACCGAATAACTACACATAAGAAGTATATAATTTGGGGATGTCGGTTCCAACACAAACAAACAAAACCCCATTTGTCTTTTGTTATGGAAGATTATTTGCTATAGACAATCTCTGATAGCAAAAAGATTTGTATGCAGAGACTTTTACCAGTGATCACAAATGCCAAACTCAACAATTTTTTCTTTTCTGAACAAAGCCAAACTTATCAATTAGCATATACATAAATACAAAGAATTCTAGCAAAGGTGTTTCAGGCTTCAAATTGACACATATGGCCTCCAATGCGCCTAAATTTTCCAACCTTAATCTATGGAAAGCAATTTGTTGCCGACAATTTGATATATGCAACTATGCGAGTGCCCCTCCGAGTTAACCACTAGAATTCTAATTGGTATTAAAAAAATGGTATGACAAATTAAGGAAAAGAACAAACCTCTAGTTTGTGGCGAACAGGGGACGTCGCCGGCGATGAGAACTCCGGCGTGCGGTTACCGGACGGCGAGGGTGATGTTTCGAGCACAAAACGAAAAGGGCTCTCACAAAAAACCTTGGCCTCGCAGCAAGCGCAATCTGTTGTACCCAAAATGGCTTCCGAGTAATCCGACTGACTACTAGTTGAAGTGTCCATGTCCAAAGACCAAACTTCACTACTGGGCCTACTGTTTACATTAGAAGAAGCAAAGCACATCTCACAGCTAGCGCTTATTTCACAAGCACTTTGTTGTTGGTGCTCAAAACTCAGACCAGAACCAAACCTGTCCTCCGTTTTTAGCTGACTGTCTTCAGATGAAATCTTTCCACGCCCTTCGATTTCGCGCTTTTGGGTTCGGGTTTTAAGTCTCTTCAAGAACGACCCGATTAGCCCAAAGCCATGGTTCTTGCTGTGGTTCTGGGTTTTGGGTTTGGAACTTGTCGACTGTTTCTGGATCCTCATGGCAGCTTCGACGAGAAGGGCTGCGGTTCTGGTAGGGATGTGAAGAAAAATGGCGTTGGGACTCTTGCATGGGGACTTGGCCGCCGGCGAGGAGAACTCGAACAGCGGGGACTTGCGGAGGTCCGGCGAGTCTTGGAGGGAGAAGAAGCAAGCGTTTTTGCATAGGTTTCTGGGGAAGTTGGAAACTTCGGAGATGGGTCTTCGTTTCTTGACCTGCAACTGGGTTCTGGGGGAAGGTCTTTTCAGCTGGCCACGTTTGTCAGCAATGTAGCTCTTGAGAAGAAACGGCTCCTGATCTTCTTTCAGTAGCTCCTGTAACTGAGCCATATCGAAATACGGGTTCTTTCTACACTGGAAGATTACACACAAACAAATGTTGGATGAAAGTTCCTAAGAGGGTGTGAGTTTCAGCACCATGAAAGAGTTGAAGAGGTTTCAACCAAAAACGGGGGTGGCTTCAAAAAGGGAGGTTTGAATGCTGGGAAAGTGGTCACTAATATAGCAGATAGAGAGAGGAGAGGAAGGAATGAGGAGACTTCATGATTCAAATCTGAAAGGGTTAGAAAATCGAGGACAAGATGAAGATGGTGATAATAAACTAGTTGGTCATAAAAAAATGAAGCACAATATACGGTTAAAAAAACATGGGGGGTTCCAAATGAGAGAGAAGGATCTGGTTTGGGGTAGGAGAGGTTTTGATTCTTCCTCCTATGCATAATGCATCAAAGAAAGTGTGTGTGTGTGTATATAATAGGGTAGAGAGTGTTGAGGTAACAGGGTTTTGTCTAGAATCCAAAATACAAATCGTACTTGTATTACAGTCTGTGTCCAAAAGAGTATGAATATATTACGGTATTTTTCTTGAGGTTACAAGTTTAGAGGTAGGGGGTAGAGAGAGACACACAGGATTCATGAGCTGCCTGGCTGGATGAGTTTGGAGGTTTCCATCTCATTTCTTTCCCGAGATCCGCAGATTAATGGTGTTGGGTTGCTTTGATTGTAACCTAGGTTTTTTTATTGGGGATAACAGATCTTTCATCAGACTGTAAACCTTGAGTCAAATAGTTTCTGCTATATTTGATATTTCCCCTTTTCTTTTCTTTTTCCTTTTGGGCCTTTTTTCATACTGTGCAATTTATACATTATAGTTTTGCTTCCAGAAAACAATTGGATCCAAGAGAAGTAAAAAGAGATTGCCTAAAATTTTGATATTTTGAAAATTAGCATAAATTAGGCAAAACTCAAAATTTTGTACAAAATTCAGTAACCTCCCATCGATATCTATGTTATTTTTTCACTGTGTATAAGGTAACAAGCGGTGTAACGAAAAAAAAAAAAAAGACAATACGATTTGAGAGGTATAGATACAAATTTGAGATGTTTGACTGAAACAGTAACATAATCAAACGGCCGCAACTCGTGATTGAAGTGACATTGGTCACATAAATACCAAATTCTTCAAGTGATCTAGTTAGCATCTTAAATTCCAGCTTCATCATTTGCATATCTAGCTGGATCTGAATGACAGGACGAGTCAACAGGTTAGTCAAGCATAACAAAAATAGACACTGACCAAAATTTACATCCTTTCACTAACTCGTTACAATCCTGGAACCCTAGTTCATGATAAACCTGCAAGAACCCTATTTGCACTCAAATTGAACTGGTATCTTCTATGCCTCATTATAGCAGTACATCTATGCAATCAAAGGAAACTCGGGTAAAAATGGAGGTTCTGTTTTTGACAAGATATTAAGTAGAAAATAGAAAAGGCACTCAGCTCCTCCCTCCCAATCGTTACAGAGTTTGCAGGTGTTCTGTTTTGGCAGATGGAGCAGGAGGTTGTGTTGGTACTAATGCCATGAATGCAATCCCAGCATTGCTTGCTTTGCTTTACAGCTGGGGGCACATACGAATTCACAGAAAACACACAGTAGACACTAGACATGGTCCCAACATGATATTTGTTTACCCACCCCAATATTGCTAGGAGGTTTCAAATTATAGCATGCTTGATGAAATGACTAACCAACTACCTTAAATAAAACTCAGTCTTCTTGATTATGTGTCATTTAACCGACTCATAATGCATCCATTAATCGCATTAATCATGGAGGAAGTTGTGGCTGACTGACTCAGGGTAAATTTAACGCACGAGGATACCGATTTTTGACTCGAGTCCTATAAGTCTATTGAACAATGCTTTATATTGTCTTACACTTGGGTTTTTTTTCTGATCAATTCTCACTTTTCTTATTTATATCGTCTTAAACAACACGACCAATGTCTTACACTTAAATATGATTTCAATGAAAATACAAAAATTCAAAATTATGAAATATGTTGACAAAGTAAACATGCAAATATGATATACTTTTAGTAGTTACAAGATTCGAGTGTTATTCTGTTGTTTCGAAAAAAGTAACATAAATTTGGTTTCGTGTTTACATTACTCGATCTTTATGCGTAACTTATGACATAATGTGAAGCTTGAACACAAATTGTTTGATGGATCGATTTCGAAACCCTAATCAATTTATGAGAAGGATGACCTTTTATATCCAACCAGGTACAAGAACAACAGTGATAATGATATACCAAAATCTTCTCATATCATGAACAATGATATTACGAGTGCAATCACTTGTTGGTAACTCACCCTTTTGTCTACTTGGTCAATGACAAGTAGGGTATTTACCATACGTATGGACGATCAAAAGATGACAAAAGACGAGATTAGGAGCATGCAGCCGTTGATCTCGATGACTTTATACGTCTTTTGTCTTTTTTTAACCTGCTGCAGTAAAGTTAAAATTGCTATTACACCGTTGTGGATATGGTGGGATGGAGCGTTCTGACTGAGCAGGCTCTTCGTACGCTTTTTACTCCATTCACCTTTGTCCAGTCCATTTCACAACTTTAATTTAAATTTTTGAAATTTTTTTCATATTTTTTTATTTTATTTTTAGTCTTCATTGTCTTTCATGGTTTTGGCTAATCTGCTACTGCAGCACAGCAGTCATGTATTTTCGAGAAGAGTGTGAGGCGTGAGACCAAGTTTGATTATTTTTTGTAACTGTTTTTTTTGGGGGCTTCACAAATTTGGCTGAAATTGGAACTGAACCTTGAGAATGTTTCTTTGAATGAACTTTTCACTTCGTACATCAACCGTTTTACTTTTACCCTATCCTCTTGTAGAAATGATTGATTAACATATAAGAGATGGTCTTGGCTCAAGCGGCCGCTTGACCGTTGATTTTACCCTGCTTAATTTTTCTCTGAGTGAGTCAATTTCATCAAATTACTGCTAATTCTGAATTTCTCTGATATTATTAAACATAGAATTAAGCCATATGAGCATCTTATTAGTGGTATTTACGCGAGACACGTATCTCTCATTACAAATTATTGATAACAGTAGGTTAATTGATTGATTAGTGTCGACTTCAAGCTAGGATGATGAGATGTATATATAACTAACCACAATAACTAAACTTCATAAAAGAAGTAGGAGTAAATGCTTGTGACACCCTGTAGTTTACATCTAAAATCAATTTTGTCCCTCACTTTTTTTTTAAACTAGTATACCCCTATACTTTGAATTCTCGACTGATTTTCCCTTGTCGTCAATTGAATCTGTTATGCAAGACTGTTAAGTTGCTGAGATGACCGATCCTGTGATTCTAACTCAGCTAGAAACCTGCCACATCGACATAATTGATGATAGGACCGGTCATCTCAGCAACTTAACAGTCTTATATAACATGTTCAATTGACGACAAGGGCAAATCAGTTGAGAATTCAAAGTATATAGGGGTATACCAGTTTTAAAAAAAGTGAGGGACAAAACTGATTTTAGGAGTAAACTACAGGGTGTCACAAGTATTTACTCCAAAGAAGTAACATCCGAACCTACCTATATGTTTCTCATTGACAACTAATGACAATCATAAGCAAACTCTGCTTGAATTAAGTGTTCATAGATCCCTTTAATAGAAGAATTAGGAGTACCTAATTAGGGGGTGCTTAAATTTTGGATTGATAGGAATAAAGATATATCGGCGTGCAAGATCTTCGTCTGTTTCCCAAGAGAAGAAAAGGGCAAACGAAATAAAATAGTGCATGGAATACCGAATATATGAGACAATAAACTAAAGTCTATTTGCTTTGATATTTCATATAATCCAGGAACTTGTTCTTGTGAAAAAAGCTGGGAGTAGGTTTCTGTGTAACTTTCTCTATCAAAAGTTGAATACCATTATAAGGGTTTGTGTAAGAAACTACAAGCTTTTGCAGGTCAGAGTTCTGAACGAAATGAAATTTGAACTCTTTTTTTTATTTTTTTACTTACAAGAATCTTTGGCTACAGTAAGTTGAATTATTGTCTTTAAGCTACTATTAAATTAATTTGGTTTTTCGTAATCTAATAATTCCACTAGCATAAGTGGGAGCTGGAAAATTATATTGATGGAGCCAAAAGTAAGGAGAAGATATAATTGGGTTATCCGAAATAGCATGCCGGCGGCAGGAAAATGATTGTCATTCATCGCTTTTACTCTAAAGAGATTCGACTCGAGCTGTAGTTGTCTATCTCATCAACAATATTTTGATAAAACGAAGCTTTGCTTGAGTGCTTAGCAGATGGAAGGGAGGGTCAGAGGGTCCTAAGCTCTCAGTGCTTTCCAGTTAATTAGATCTTATCCATAACAAATTAAGGAAGTGCTTTGGAGTATAAATCAATAATTAACTACTTAATCAAAGTTATTTAAGAACAATTACTGATTAGCTAGCTACCAACTTAATAATTGGAGGGTATGTACGTATATAGTACATTATAGACGATTGGCAATCATCAAGAACTACATTTTTTTTATGTAAATTAAAGGTACTACTCGATTCAGATAAGAGGTTTGGTGGTCGATCTAGCTTGATCGAAGTACTAATTGCTGGTAAATTATTCGACATATTTCATGAGCCAAAAAATAAATCGTATATCTAATTAACTAAGATCTCAATTATCATTTTAAGGGTATTATTGTTTAAGACGATGTAATCTAAGCATTAATAACCAAATATACGAAAATTTTTGTACGTATCATGGTGTAACTAAACGATCAACTAATATGTAATATTAGCATTTCATTTGATACAGCCATCCACGTAATAGTATCATACATACATACAAACGTTGTTATCAAAATAAGAAACTCAAAAAGCTAGTCCAAGTGTTTCAAACACATAAGATGAGGACCAAGGTCGAATAATAGGTTTTCTTATTATGAGCGTTTAATCTGACCAAATCAAGAAGAAATAGACCACATGAAGGAATTGAGTGTTTCCGGTCTTCATTTTTTCACAACTCAATTGTCATGATCGACTTGCACATTATTGGTGCAAGCATACCTTGGTGCATGAAATCCGTTCTCCCGAATGTAAATAATGACATGAACCATGGTGAAACAATCCTAAACAACCACATTTTCTACCGAAGATATTTTCTATGAAATCCTTGCATATATAAATTTTTTGCACTAGTGTTCTCAATGTGTTATCTGTTAATTAACTAATAATTTAATTTATAAGCGAGGAAACTTTCTTAGTATTATTGAGCATAATATATCCAGTCAATTCGACAGCTCGAATTGAAGTTGAATCATATCGTTCAAGTTAAACTATGCGGTTAAAATCCAAGACATACGACAGCTTCTATACATGTATGCTTCTTGCAGTGTAGTTTCTTTAGGAGATAGGCCCCCGATTGCTCGGTAGTAAACTAGTAATTAATTAGCTACATTAGTAATTAGTTGAGTAATCACATGGTTTAGCACGTACTTTAGGTCTTTATCAATGTTAAACAAGCGTTTAACTGTTTAATATATATAATCCAGCAGTTAGCTTGATGTTAAAATAAGAAGATGCATGGGGTTCCCTTCCTAATATGAACCCTATAGTAATCTAGTGTCCTGGATTGTCTTCTCGCTGTCTCTCACAACTCGTACGCAAATTCCATTATTGATGCAAGGTAGGTACAAACAAGATATTAGATAATTTGAACTCTAATCTAACCTATTAGAGAATATGTTGATTTTGAAGGGAACATATAGGGTGTTTTATAATCAAGACTTCCACTTTCATCACCTTCAAGAATAAAGACTAGCTAATCACTACCACGACAAGCATTTAATTCGTCGGCTAAGATCTTAGCCGACGAAGGCTTGTCGGCTATAGTTTCGTCGGGAAAGGGTCGTCGGCGATGACTTTAGCCGACGTAAAAAAAGTCTTCGTCGGCTATAGTCCATAATTAGCCGACGAAAAAAAAGTTGTCGGCTTTTATCCCAAAATTTAGCCGACGAATATCTTAAAATGTTTCGTCGGCCTAGTCTGAGACTTAGCCGACGAAACATATATTCGTCGGCTAAAGTATGTAATAAAAAATTAAAAAAATCACTATAGCCGACGAACTATAGTTGTTTCGTCGGCTTTAGAGGGGTTTAGCCGACGAAACACGCCATAATTCGTCGGCTAAACCTTATAAAAAAAATTAAAAAAAATATAGCCGACGAATATAGTATTTAAACATCGTCGGCTAAAGTTGCTGGTTTTTGAAAAAAAAAAAACTGCAGAAACTTTCGGCCACCTCCAATCACCACCAAAATTTGATAGAATCATCCTCACAACATTTCGAACAACTTTCTAGAAGAAGTCGAAGCCCAATTCTAAGCCTAAACAGGTCAATTGAATCAAAATATAAAAATCCCCAATTTTAAACCCTAAAAACTTCAAATCTTTGATTCTCCTCACACACACCGAATCGAGCTACCAAATTCTAGGGGAATGTAGTACTAATCAAACTCAACTTATCCATATATAGAACTCACCAAATGGTGACCTGAGGAAGGAGAAATTCGATCGACACCGAATCCGAACCGGCGGAGTTTTGGAGCTCGATTTATCCCTCACGGCGGCGCCACTCGATGCGCCACTCGATGCACCACTTGTCCAGCAATGAAGTAGAGACGACGGAAAAGCTTTTGGGACAAGTGTGGCGGTCTCCGGTGGCTTGACGGCGGAGCTAGGCCGAGAAGAAAATTCGGCAAGCGAAAGCATTTCTGATTTTCTGAGTTCTTACCCCTATATAAAGAACTTTACCCGACGAAATTCTTTATTTTCGTCGGCTAAACTCCTTTGAAAATTTTGAAAATTTTCCCCCAAATTTGGTTTGCCCGCTAAATGTTTTTGAAAATTTTGAACTTTAGCCGACGACTTTTCATATATTTTCGTCGGCTAAAGTTTATTTTTGACCTTAGCCGACGAGATATTAAAAAGTCGTCGGCTAAAGTCTATAAATTCACGAAAACGCTCATATCTCCCTCTATATTAGGTAGTTTGGTCAAACCTTCCACACAAAAAACTCTTATGTAGATGAGACGCAACCGCCTATATAATTATTTTGAGACATTTACCGTCCGACGATAGGGCTCCCCGTAGGGAATAATAACGGTAAATAAGGTTGACCGCTACTATCGGTACCGAGACGTTACCCGATTTACGTGATTTTTGAACCATAACCGTATTTCACCATTATGAACACATCTTATTTCACGAGATTTTTGATAATTTTGCTTCCTATGTAGAGTTGGTTCACAAAGTTGTATAACCTACTAAACAAGTTATACAACATTAGTAGACACGTTGTGATTCCGATGACTAAAATTCACAAACCAAAATTCGAGCGTCAGATATAATCATTATGACGAAAGATGTCTATGGTAAAAAATTCAACTGGATCCGACAACGTTAAGGGCTCGATCGAAACGGTCAACCATAATCCATCGTTACTTATCACACGAAAACACTCATATCTCCCCCTATATTACGTAGTTTGGTCAAACCTTCCACACGAAAAACTCTCACGTAGATGAGACGCAACCTCCCATATAAAAATTTTGGGACATTTACCTTCCGACGAAAGGGCTCCCCATAGGGAATAATAACGGTAAATAGTAGACACGTTGTGATTTCGATGACTAAAATTTACAAACCAAAATTCGAGCGTCAGATATGATCATTATGACGAAAGATGTCTATGGTAAAAAATTCAACTGGATTCGACAACGTTAAGGGCTCGATCGAAACGGTCAACTGTAATCGGAAATAAGAAAACCGCATTTTGAAGCCCTAAACGGACTCGGATGGCCAAAAAGGCCCATATGTCATGGCAATAGCGATGAGTCTAACTCGTAGGGCTGTTACGCTTCCGGAAAGGTATCACAATAGTCAATCAGACACCGAACGCCAAATCTGCAGCATAGTGAATAATAAGAGAAAATTACATTGACCGCAACTATCGGTACCGAGACTTTACCGGAATACCGTGATTTTTCAACCGTAGACGTATTTCACCATTCGGGTCATATCTTATTTCACGACTTTTTTGCGTTTGAATGATCTACGTATAGTTTGTTTTTGAAACGGAACATTTACTTAACACTTGATAAACAAGTTGTACAACATTAGTAGGCATGTTGTGATTGTGATGATCAAACTTGAGAAACGAAAATCCGACCGCCAGATCTGACCATCATGATAAAATACATATATGGGAAAAAATTCAACTTGATCCGACAAGGTTAAGGGCTCGATCCGGACGGTCAATCCCGTAAGTCAAACCCCTAAACGCACCGAAAAGGTCATTGGACCGTCTAAATTACGTATTTCGGCCGGACCTTCAACTGAAAATAGTTTCAAATCGATGAGACGCAACAAGTCGTATAAAAAATATATCACCATTAGGGTTTAGCCGACGAAATATTAGGGTATTCGTCGGCTAAGGTGCGGTTAGCCGACGAATTATTACTTAGGTTTTAGCCGACGAAAAAATTCGTCAGTTAAAATATTTTTAAAAGTCGTCGGTTATAGTGCACAGACTATAGCCGACGAAAAAATTCTTTAGCTGATGAAATTAAAATTTCGTCGGCTAAAGTTGACCATAGCCGACGAAAATTAAATTAGCCAACGAAGTCAAATTAAAGTGGACTTTAGCCGACGAAAAAATAATTCGTCGGCCTGGTTTTTTTATTTTCGTCGGCTAAAACCTTTCTTCTGGTAGTGAATCCATCAAATCCCTTTATTTTACTTCAAAATTTTGGCAATTACAGAGCAGATCACATAAAAAAAGTTTCTAAACTTGTTTCATACTGTTAATGGGTAAGAGTAAGACTGCTGCTTTATGACTCATTTTATCAGCTCAAGAAAACTCATTTTACAGCAATGGCGGAGCTATACTTAGACGGCACCCCTCGTAATTTTCTAAAACTTGTGTACTATCATGTATTATGAAGAGGTTTTGATATAATTGAAGTATAAGCTTTGTAAATTATAAGGTTTGGCCCTTGTTTCTTTCCAATAATAAATCATAAACATCCTTTGTTTTAATTTATACAATTTATTTATCCTCCCTTGATCATCTCTTGCCATATACTCTATTCGTAATCAATTACATAATGAATAATTTCTTCTTTTTCTCTCATTCTATTATGTACAAATATTTTGTATTGATGAAGTACTCATTTCATATCAGTTTTTTAAGCCGAGTATGATGTCCAAAATACAAAAGTTAATTATATCTTTTAATTTTGTACTCGTATATACAATTATTCAATTTTCAAATAATATGTAATTTTTACTTTCTAACTCAGTCCCCCTTAATATATAGTCTTGGCTCCGTCCCAGTTTACAGCTTGCATTAAGAACTCATGTAGTCATGTACTAACTCAAAGAAACTTGATCATTAAGATTTAACTACTTTAGGATCATTGTCTGCATATTATACGTACATTAACGCTCTAATTTTTATATCAACAAGTTGGAGCATATTCTACTTTACTTTAAAGTGATCGTTATAGTTTTCTATTGTGTGTTGTTTAGAAGTCATACCTTAACACAATGTAGAATTTTATATTTTATACTTAATGGGTGAATTCCTCTCCAAAAATTTGTTTTACAAGCGTTCAAATTTATTTACTTTGTTTTATTATTACACTTTTGGTTGGTGAGGTAGTGGCTCAATGATAATCCTATTGTGTAAACAAAGTGGTAATTTGTAAATTTGTTTATTGAAGGGAGCCGTTGGACAGTTGTTATGGCTCGCGTACAAAGTCACCTTCGATGTTATTGAATATTGATCACTAATGGTGCCAATATGACTGGTTTGTAACTAAACATTATTTGTAATTTGTATGATCTTTTTTACGTATATGTTTGTTCTTGTTCATCTTTTTCAAGAAATTTTGTCCCAATATGTATCCGTTAGAGAAAAGGTCGAGGTATTACCTTGATTTTGTTGAAAACAACAATAATGACAGCCAGATTACTACTACAAAATTGTTATCAGACAACACTCATCAGACAACCTTTTAGGGTTCTCTACTTGTTTGATGAAGTGAATTGTTATATACAACGCAAAGTTACAAAGTTTTGTTGTCTGATGACACGAAATTGTCAAGTTATATTTCAAAAGTTCAAAACACAACAATGATATTAATTTTCTGTTGTATGATTTATGAAAATTTTGACGGAAAGATTCCCCCCATCACCAAATTAAAAGTCGTGCAAGATACAAAATATTTGGACAATAGACTTTTATTTCTTTGTTGTATGATGTTGTTACAATTTATACTAGGCAATACCTAGTGTAAGTTTAGAAAATATATGCAACAGTTTAAAACATTCTGTTGTGTGACTGAAAAATCTGGTGGCATGCCAAAGTCGTTTTGGCTCCAAAGTTTGCCTCCATTGATTTGGTGTGCTATGCCAAAATAGTTTTGGCTCTAAAGTTTCCCTCCGAGTATATATTCTGTTGTGTGAAAAAGTTGACAAATTTAATAACGTACCCACCAACCCTAAACGTTGTCTCACACTCTCACTCTCTCGCATTCATATCGTTGTCTCTCTCTCTCTCTCTCTCTCTCTCTCCTCTCTCTCTCTCTCGCTTCTCTCTCTCTCTCTCTCTCTCTCTCTCTCCTCTCTCTCTCTTCTCTCTCTCTCTCTCTCTCTCTCGCATTCATTCACCCTAAACCCACCAAACAGATCGACTCTCAACTCTCACTCTCAAACAGATCGAGACTCTCGCTCTCTCTCTCTCAATGATGTCTCAACTCTCACTCTCTCGCCCTCTCTCTCAACTCTGTCGCTCTCTCAGCTCTCTCACTCCTCTCAAATCGATTGAATCTCTTAAATGATTCAATCTCTCTTCTCTCTTTTATAACTGTGCACGGCGAGGCGAGGCCGGTCGCGGCGACTAGGGCTTAGTTCGGTTCAATGATTCAATCTTTTGATTTTGCATGCAGGAGGTTTGTTGCTGGTGGATTCAACTGGAGGTATGTCATCTCCTCTCTTCTCTTCTTTTCGATTTCCCCAAAATGCCATGCTGCTTGCTTTGAGTAATTGATGCTTGCTTGCTTGTGAACTGTGTTCTTCTTGCTTCGATTTCCCCAGAATGTCATGCTGTATTGCCGATTATTGGTTTTGATTTATAAATTATTTGGTTTATTAGTGATTGTTAATGCTGGTGAAATATTCATGTTATTACTTATTGTTGCTGAGAAGTTACATGTTGTTGAAATTACATGTTGTTGTTTGTTTTTCTGAAATTGCATGTTTGGATATATATATATATATATATAGATGGATAGGTCGTGGCTAGTTGCTGATAGGAGATCTTCTGAATATAAGTTTGGTGTTGAAGATTTTCTTGAATTTGCTTTGAGAAATGCAAGAGATCCCAAACAGATCAACTGCCCTTGCATGTTGTGTGGAAATGATGATAGCTATTCTGTTCGGGTAGTTAAGGATCATTTATTTGTTAACTGCATAGTGGCATATCAAGGTAACATTTGATGTCAAATGGACTATTCTTGGTGTATCCATGTGAATTTGGTTGCTGATTAGAATTGGATGTTATATTAGGTTTTTAGGTACTTGTATGATGTCGTGAAAACACCAAAATGCTGGATATGATTGCCTTTGTTGACCCTGCTATGGTTGGAGAAGGGTGTGGAACAGTAAGAAGTAAGGCTGAACACTTATGTGCTAGGTTCCTAACCTTAAAACCTGGACAGCTTTTCATCGTGCCATATAACTCAAAGAAAGTGGCTATAACTCAGAGTATTTTTTATTTTTTTTTAATTTTATTCATGAGCCTTATTTGATCAAAATCTGGTAACTTTGTCATACAGTCAATATTAGGTGCTTACTGTTGTGGAGCCGGAAAATAAAAGGTGTATTACATGGATCCCCTGAGGAGGCGGTTACCTATAACCTTGGCAGAATGGAAGTCTGTCATCAATAGGTAACTTGTAACAAAACTATATATGCATGCACCGAGATTTATGGAATAATGTTTTCTTCTAGTTCACTTTTCATGATGCAGTCTCATTGTGGTCGGTTTTTGTTTTAGTGCAATAGCCAAGTATAATACAAAAAAGGCAGGCCAAGCCTAAATGTAGTTGCTTGGAAGAACCTTGGGGTATGTAAATATTGCTTTAATTTGTTGGATTCCTGGATTGTTTCTTATCAAGTGTACGTATTTGGATTATGGTATGACAATGGTGGTGGAATTTGAAAATTGAAAATCAGTTATAGGATTTTTTTTTTTTTTAAGAACCTGAAAAACTGAAAGTAATATTTTAAACTCAAGAGCAGCTGATCTTAAACGCAAGAGAAAAGCCACAAAGCTCTTATCTAGTTGAAGGGTAGCATGTATAGTGACCCCAAGATATTGAGATAGTAAGTAAAACTGAACACTTGTATTGTATTTGCTAAAGGCGTGTATCTGTATAAGATAAACATTTTCATAAACACTCTGGTTGCTTTCAAGAGCTTGATACTATCAAATTGAACATTTAGGAAACTTGAGCATAGTTTCAAAATCAGTTGTAATCAAAACTAAAGAAACACCTACTGAATTTGATAAGATAAAAAGGCTGAATCTGTTTCATGATATACATAGCCAAAAGATGTAGTTTATATACAAAATAGTTCCACCATCTGGTATCAGGCTAACTGTTCATGTATGAATATAAATTGATTTTCTGCTTCTAGGGTGTTCCTCACCAACCCGACCACATTCAATGCGGCTTTTATGTCATGCGGTTTATGCGAGATATCATACATGATCAGGATCACACTTTTGTGACAAAGGTACAATCAACTACTATTTGTGTTTCTGTTGGGAATCAGATTTTCGGGATAATGTCATGTTCATGTCTAACTTTAACATTATGTTTTTCAGTGGGACAGGAGAAACAAACTTGTCTACACTCAAGATGATTTGGATGTGTTAAGGAATGAGTGGGCAAAGTTCATCATCAGCAAATAGCTGTAGGGTGCATGATTTGGTCTGTTTTGGTGAACTTGGTGCTTTCTATATGTATGTGGTAGTACTTTGCTTTTGAACTTGGTGTTTCTATATATTGGAACAGCTATATGGTAGTACGTACCTTGTGCATTTCTCATGTTGGAATGTTTTTGGACATGTAAGACTATCTAGAAGCTTAACTAGTTGTTTGTTTTCAGTTTATTATTCAGCTGTATTGTTGTTTGTGGAAGATTAAATGATATATATGGAAGCTGAAATGCAATGTTTTATGGTATCAGTCAATTTGTGCAGCAGTTTCTTTTGTGATGTTTGTGTGTGTAAAACTTGGACAACAAAGTCTGTCCACATGAAAATGCAACTGTTGTATGATTCTCATCAAACAAGAAAGCAAAATGCTATATCTATTGTGTGATACAACGGTCCAAATATTCCAGTTGTAGGTTATTCAACGTCACACAACAATAAAGATAGAGAATAAACCGTTGTAGCTTATTGAAAAACACACAATGGTAGAAATGAAAACCAACAGTTGTTTGAAAGGGTAAAAATACAACGAAAATGTTTTATTGTTTGTTGTCTGAGTGGACTTATCGATGTCGCGCATGTCATCGATCTGCACAGCGACTTATACAACGAAAGTATTGAACTGTTGGAGCGAAATGTGATCATACAACGGTGATTTTCACACTTGTCTGAATGAATATTCATATTTAGACAAGCCCAAGATATACAACGGAAAACCTATAGTCACACAACGGTGTTACACCGTCGTGTGTTGACAAATCTATAGTAGTGCGATAATTTAGTATAGATAAACATCCTTTGTATCTACGTTTGTTTGGATCTTAATCCAATTACCATTTCTCTCATTAGAACCAGTCAAGTAGTACTTGAAAGCTGTGAAACTACCAAACGTTGGGTTGTACACAAATTCACTCATGGAAACTGTTTCTAAAAGAAATAAGTATAAGAAACAATAATAAGTTTTGGAACATTGGTGAAGTGACACAGTACAAAACAATATATCCCATATATAGGAGTGGTTTCATGCACAAATATTTGCATGAAGTATATATATTACAACCTATAACTTGGCAAATGCGTGGATAAATTTGAGACACTATCATTTTTAGTACGAATCAATATTAGATCAAGTAAGCTGTGCAAATATCATTGTGCATTTCTTTACCAACTATGCCTTAGATTCTTGGAGTAACACTTATCCGAGCTTCATTTTTGTTGTATTTCTCAATGACATTACTTACGTTTTAATTGAATTGAATAAAGAACGAAATTTTCAATCAAAAATGTCTATTCAAAAACTTGAACGTACAAGTAACAAAACGTTGATCAATATGAACCACCAACTAATTGAAACTAAGGGCTAGTTTAGTATTGCTGTGACTTTAAAAAAAAACTGCTGCTGCTGTACTGCGAAAATAATCAGCTGTGAATTAAAACAGTTTTGTGTTTGATAAATATTAGTTTTAAAAGTGCTGCTAAGATAAAATTATTAATTTCTAGTGTTTTTAATGACAGCTTCTTTTAAAACTAACATTGTTCTTCTTGTTATTTTAAAAAAAAATTGTTTTTCTTTCATTTGCCAAATACTATAAAATCTAAAAATTCAGATAAAAGCTGATTTTTTTTAAAACGAAGCTGTACCAAAACAGGTCTAACAGACACATGTTTATCTTACTTCCACGATTCCACTCATTCTCGATCATTACTTATAATTTAAATTCAAAATCGTATCATCATCTAAAAGTATACAACAACTTTTACTTCAAAAAAAAGAAATAGTATACAACAAAACAAACCCTAGTCAATGTTTATCTGAGCAAAGGAGACAATGAAGCACACATTCAGATCATTACCAAACAAACTCCAAATTGCATTTTCCTAATCACACCAAATAGGATAATCAAATTTGCTCGTTGTATTTGTTTGGGAATTGGGACATAATACTAAAACTCTTTCTCGGGTCGAAACGTGGGGGCTGCCCTTCAAATTAGGGTCATTGACCTTCAGAATCTTGCCCCAGCTAGCTTAAAGACAATCTGACCCATCATCTCGACAACAAAATAATTTCTATAATCTTCCGTGGGCCCCTCAAAAGATCCTAACCTTTCCTAAACGACAAAAAAGAGAGAGAGAGGGGAGAGGCATATGGCCCTCCGTAAATGCACCGTCACATTAAACCGAGCACTGTGGAGCCTCCACGTAATAAAGCCAGCACCGCGCGGTCCGTTTTCGCACGTGTGAGCATGCGGTGGCGGGACTCCGTCCACGTGTCGGAGACGGTCGGAGGGTTTGTCCCGTCGCTTAATGTGGACTGTGCCGATCTCAAGTCAAAACGACAGTGTTGTATGGCCTCGTCTTTGCTACGTGGCAATTTCTCTACATAGGATTCCCAGGACTGCCTCATTTTCTGTCATGTAAATTCTTCTCTCTAACCAAGATTCTACATTTTTCTATTGTCAGTTGAAATATCTTAGTTCTTTTTACCAATTACTAAAGTGTTCTCAAGTAACTAGTTCTTAACTTTTTACTGGTTCCATGCAACTTGATCATCAAACAATTCCCGCTGTTTGAGATTTGGAGTTTCCTTCTTGATCATCAAATGTAAAGCATACACTCGGTTTCTAACTAATATATAAAAGTTACAAATAAAATTTACGAGCCTAATTGATTGGACATGTTTTTACGTCTAATTTATGTATATATAATTTCGCCTGAGTTTTACACATCCAACCAATTGACTTCACAATACTTTGCGGCCGGAATATGTAATGTGTAAAACGCCAATTAGTTCAATTGGTATTTGTTTTGACCTATAGATAACCCTTTCTAGGGCGGCTTTTCCGAACAAGTCTCTTAGTCAATTTGCCATGTAAGCTTGAGTTTACATTGTTACCATTCGGTTCTCAAACACAATCAAACTTTTTCCAACGAACCTTTTTACCACCCAAAGGCATGTTTACCCTTATTCTTCTGTTCCAATATACCAAGGTCGCTCTCATATATATCCTCATAGGAGACATCAAATCCTCCGAGCAAGAAAATGACAGATTTCCCTCTCGCTGGATTGAGCTCCTCTACACTAATTTTATGTAAATTTCACAATATCCTGATCCTCCAACTGATCTTATGGCCGGTGCTTGCCACATCATCCAATGTCATATTTCGAGGCTTTCCCTCAAACCGACGTTGACGTTAACGTTAACTTCCACCTCTAGTTTCAACCGTGAGAACTCGTTCTTAATCGACGTACAATCCAGCAAAATCTCTATCGTCATCCCCCTCGATCGAACTCGTCAATTTACTCAATCACATCTACGAGAAAAACCTATTGAAACCCACACCACCATTGACGCAATCAAAGCCCGTCTTCCTCTTCTTTCTTCCTCAACTCCTTTCTCATACTCTACTGACTTATCTACATGACTGCAACCAAGAACCATGGCGTCTTCCTCTTCTTTACACACCAGCGTGGCCAATTAGAAAACCCAGATTTTGGCTAATATAATAGAAAAGCAATGCAATATTAACATGACTGATCAGTCAAATATGGATGGGTTTTGGGATTGAAATATGAAGTGTCCTCTTCTCCACAGAACCTGCAAATCCATATGAATTCTTACAAAAGAAAGTGAAAACTCATCGAATCCAAAACAAAAATAAGGATGCAAATTAGAGAGCAGAGAATTGGTTAGAGGAGACGAAATACAAGTTTTATATTGATTAAAAGACATGCTCTTTTGTTGCTCAAAGATCTGGTTCATGTTCTTCAAGACAACGATCTGGAATCGCGGTTTGTATGGAGAACCGTGTTTTTTTTTTAGTGCAGCTAAGTTATTAAGACCTCCAGATTTGCTCAGGATACCTTCACATAGATTTGCTCAGTATACCTTCACATGTTTTGACTTATTGGATTACAAATAAAACTTCATACAAAATGACAGTATTAGACATTAAATTTCACATAAAGAAATAAAATAAATTGTAATAAGATTAGTATTCTTCCTTTTTTTTTTCTTCTTCAAGTTAACGATACAAAACGTGAGGAGTCTATAAACCCTAAAGTGCAACTGTTGCTCAATCGCAAAGAACTACTACACCTATGGAAGAATCTTCATTGATGAAGACGCAATCCTTTGTTTCAAAATCTTCAGACAATGTATCTTTTTAATACTAATATAATTTTTGTTTCGATTCATGATATGTTCTTCTTCTTCTTCCTCCTGATTTTCGTTTAGTTTAGGAGACGTCTTCTTCGTAATCTTCTTCTTGGTCTTCTTCTTGTGAAGAAATCTTCTCCTCGAGGACATGCTTCATGTAGTGGTGGTCGACGAGATTAGCCTTCTTAGGGTTTTCTTTTAGGTCAAAGGTTTCTGGGTTTTTAACTCCTTTTTTTTTTGGAACATTAATCTGAATAGGTCATCGCCATTCTACAAGAGAAATGCTTGCTTTAATATTTCATCAGATTTGCTTCATGTATGCCTATTTTCTTACTTTTGTAGTTACTAACTTATTACAAATTCGGTCAGAAACACCACTTTGCTGATTTTCAATCTCTTACGACATATAGGATGGAGAAAATGGTGATAGCTTTACTCCAAACATGAAAGTTGAAGTTGATGATGTATTAGATCATACCACTCAATTTACAACTGACAAGGTAAATCATTTCTTCATTTCATTAAATACTGTAAGAGTCTATATTAGCTAGCATATTTTTATTTCTGATTAGTTTATGTTTTGGTAGGTATTCAAAAGTAAAGCTGAGATGATTGAATGGACTCGTTCTGAAGGAATTCGAAATAATTTTGTGATTGTTATTCGACGATCTGACTCCGGACAAATTGGCAATAAGAAGAAGTGACCTAAACTAAGGTTTTTCTTGTGAGAGGAATGGGCAATATAAGTCATATAAGTCTTTGAAGTCTGATACAATTATGGAAGAGTCTAATGTAGAGAGTAAAAAAAAGAAGCAGCCGAGGCATACTGGTACAAAGAAATGTGGATGCCCATTCTCATTACGAGGCATCAACATTGGAAATGGAGATGATTGGAAGTTAAAGGTGGTTTGTGGAGTGCATAATCATGCTGCTTCGAAATATCTTCATAGGCACTCATTTGCAGGTCGATTATTGGTAGAAGAAAATTCATTATTGGTGGATATGTCCACAAGTTTAATCAGGCCTAAGAATATTTTGACTGCCATCAAGAGAAGAAATTCAAAAAATGTAACAAAAATGAAGACAATATATAATGCCAGGCAACGATACAGGACAAAGATTAGAGCTGGGAGAACACAAATGCAGCAACTGCTAAGTAACTTGTCTGAGCACAAGTATATTGAGCATCATAGAAGTGATGGTGATCCTGGGAAAGTAACAGATTTGTTTTGGTGTCACCCTTACAACATTGAGATTTTAAGTTCATGTTACAGAGTTGTTGTTATAAACTCATCTGATGGACAGTGCCTGACCTTTCTTCCTTTAATAGAACACGTCATTGGAAGATTTCAAAATCAAGAACTGCCTGAACTTGGAATTGGTTTTGTTAATGGAAATCACTTTGTGCAGGTAAGTACTATCATTACATCTTTATGCATTTGCTTAGTTATGAAGTCTAAACTAATAGGTATCGTTGGTAGCAAGATGTCCATTACCACCAGTTCCACCAGATTGGTATCGCCATGCTGATGACAAAGCAAAATCATTATACAGTAGATATAGTAATCGTTTGCATCTCTATACTCAAATACCCCATCTAGAAAGAGTTACTACAGTTTCTGAGACTATCACACTTGAAGATCATTAGAATATTTTTTCGTTATGTTGAGATTTTTTCTATTAATAGATGCTTGGAAAAATGTTTCATATATTGGAATTTATGTATTTTATTGCTTTGCAATTGCAATTCATGATTTGAATTTTTTTTTTTTCAATTGTTGTCATCGAAAAATCGTTCTTACAACTTGATTAAATAATAGAGGTTAATGACATTCTATGCAAAAAAAAAAAAAACAAGGGATTAAGGTTGCGAAAGAGGTTTTCATGACAAAAGAGAAGAAGAAAAAAGAAATCAAGTAATCGAGGTCTGAAATAGATGTTTGCATGCAAAAAGAAAAAGAAAAGTTAAAGTGTGGGAGGTCTAAAGAAGGTATAAGAGGTATAATAAGTAAATTATTGAAATATATATGAATAACACACTTAAGGTTATTTTAGAAATTTGAAAGGAGGTTTAATGAGCAAATGCTTGTTTTTAAAAATAAAAAGGATGTGTAAAGAGACATGGAGGTACACTGAGCAAATCTGGAGGTCCCAATAGCCGCACTCTTTTTTTTTCTTTTCTTGTTAGGAATAACGGCCAAGTTTGATGACAGTTTGAGATGAAAACTCAAAACGTAAAACAAGCTGATGTGGCGACTATCTGACCATTGGGTATTTTCAATGACTACGATTTTATGAAATTTATAACTTTAGAGAAATATTCACCGTAGAGGAGCCGGATCCCTCCTCTCTCTCTCTCATCAGTCATTTTTGGCCGGGTAGGTAGGAGTGAGAATAAGTTTGCGGGTGGTGCAGGAGTGAACGTACGTTTGTTCTCTTCATCTAGTCATGAGGTGCAAGCAGCTTCAAGAAACACATAGAAGACCAAAGATATGCTGATTAATATGGGTGCCTGCATATTGGATTCTCCTTTGCATGCTTCCAAAACTACTTTGCTTCACTGATCGATCACTATTATTGTTTTTTTTTCGATTTGATTGACCATAATCGATCAAGTTATGGGACAATAATGAGTATGTCGCTGCTTCATGTCTTGATTTTCATGGATCAAGTTTGGAATATATGTATTGCCTCGACTACCATACTCCTCTCCGTTCATATTTACATATCATGCATGTTCTAGCACGCACACCTCTTATGTGTGTCATTCTACAACCTAATTTTCCGACCACAACAATTCAACTATGTTTATTCCCTTTAAAACGAAATTAGTCTGCTATATAAGCTCTTGTTTATTGTAGATATATGCCAAGAGAAACATCTTGGAAGCTTGGTACGAAATGGGGATGCATATGAAAAGAACAAAACAAGATCATATCAGATACTTGTTTAGGATTTATTCATGCCCATTGGTAGGATTCAGTGTATCATATATCTCATCATTTCACACTTATGACTGCTCTAAATGGGGGAAACAGAATTTTACCATGGGTTTTTATCGGGATTTTTATGGGGTGGTCCTGGAGTTGATAACTTGGTTCAAGCTTCAAGCTTCAAATTGTTTCTAATTTGTCAATGTAGATCGACTTCAAAGAAGAGAAATTACAGGCATGCGTAGACGGTACGAGACACACTGTTCCAGTAGAGGCCGGGCGCTTTCTTTTGACCCACACTATCTCTTCCTAACCATCATGGCTATTTTCCTTTGCCCTTCGTTTGAGGGAACTCGATCAAAACTCAAATCACCTATCTTCGTGTAGGACAACTCTCTTGAGTGCGAAAGCAATTGAGAACACGATTATTATAGTCTATCTGTCTATGCATGCCATATATAAACGTTTAGTGTTTGCCTAACTGGTTTATTTTTTATATCTGCGAAGTAAGGTGTGTTTTAATATAATGAGCAATATATCCTAGATCATTCACAAATCATATAAACACAACTACATGAACGAAACAACTATACTCAAAATAGAGTGCTCACATCAGGAATATGAGACATTGCATGTGAGTTTATAAGGGTTTGGGTCACTTTATCCATTGTCAATTGATTTTAAATGTAAACTCTAGACTACTTTATCAAAGAGAAGATTAATTTTATTCATTACCAATTTAAGACGAGCCATTTCCATAGAGCATCAGAAAAAGATTCCTAGCCTTAGAGTGACAGACCAAAACTCATTAGGCAACTAGGTAGATAATTCATACGTTTCAATTAAGTTGAGAGCAAAGCTTGGAGTATGAACTTATGAACATCGATCAAAGCTCCAAATCTGTTTGAATTTGCAAGATGGCAGATGAAACATCTAACAGCTAGGCATCTAGTTATAAACAAGTATTACAGACATTTACAAATTGGATTGATATTCTGGATGATATAGAACTGAAAAATACTACCGTAAGTTGCAATAATCCTCCGGTTCAGATTTCTTTCTTTCACGCATCATCTCTTTAATCAAAGAAATCAGTCCAGCCCACTTAATTATTGGGTCACACGAATGACCCATGTCACTTTGAGCTTCTAAAGGATTGATAATCGATGCTTTGCAGCTCAACTTTATAATGGCATAAACGATTCCTACAAAAATACGGTAGAAGACAGTAGAACACATTCATAAGGCTAAGAGATGAGAAATCATGCATTCAGTACCAAGACACTCCCATATATTTCGAGGAAGGTACGAACTCCGCCATGAGGATCTTAGATAGTGCCGGGAGGGAATGGAAAAATGAGTTCAAGGGAGATGCTGAAAAAGTTGCCTATAGAGGGAACCGGATGCATAAGCTTGTGACTTGTGAGTAGCTGCGAGCATGCAAACTGAAGACACATTCTTTCCAATAAGCATTCCCTTTTTTACTAATTTACTATCCAGAATCTTTGGCATTCGTGTGAACTTCCTTTAATTAGTGTTTGGTTAGCCCTGCATCGAATTCATGTGTGCAAAGGCAATGGAAGTCTTGGAGTGAGTTCCTTTATATCCTTCACACGTCAATCCTTATTTCAAACAATCATACAGAACCTAAAACTCACCGCAACTACATATATTTGTAACAAGATAAGTGATTCAATTCAAGGACTTCCCTAAAGCTCCTAATTACATGCAAGAAATTGAAACTACAGTAATTTTGGTTGTAGCTGTAGTTGACAAAACAGTTAACCTAACTACTATGAACTGTCAAGACAGTTAACAATTTTGGAACCTCTGGCGTGCACAGGAATTTCTAAGTCATCAAAGCCATGTCTGGCCAACTTAGTTGTTAAGTTTTCTAGTCCCTTTTGACCACCAGAAGTGACCAACATGAACCACAGTTGGCAAGAGTATTCGCCAATAAGCCATCTCCTTACAGAAGGTGCGGGAAAAACTAAAATAGAATTGACGAGCATGCGATAAACAACTAAGCACTACACCACCTTCAACTACCGCCATTTTACAGCATGAAGAAGCATTACGGTTAATATACAATAAGAAAGAGCAAGACGACGGCAGAGAAGACCTGCAAGAAGATACCATAAAGAACGAAAAGAAGAGAATAATTCAATTGAATTTGAACTATCCTACCGTTGGACATATTTGTCTGTTTTTTCTTTTCTTACTTGGCCAAATTGGGCATAATTTTTTATGCTTATTTGTGTAGTCATTTTTGAATTTGGGTCAATTATTTTGTGTAGTGGCAAATAATTGCAGAGTACGTACCATGAGTCTTGAACTCGAGGCTTATTTTCATCGAACTCTGAAAATCGTAGTAAAAGAAAATAAAGTCTGGAACAGTTCAAGTTACCAGAACTCATTGACTATATATGGACGTTGAGTATTTCTACCTCAACCTTATATCAGTAAGATAATCTAATCTATCAAGATAGGATTAGTATGATCTGGGATTCTGGGTTTGGCTACGACTATATGAATTCAATGACTTCTGCCTCTTCTATGATTCAAAGACTTGTAAACTTTTTGACCTGGTAAATCACTAGCCAACTTCGGTCGATGTTAGCTGTAGTTGGCGAAACAGATGACCTAACGGTAGCCTGTCGACTATGCATTCGATCAGACAGGTTTGCAGCACAAAAAAAAGGGCTAGCCAAGTCTGTTCTGCTATTTGTTCTGGTTTTCTCTAACAAGTTTGGTGAGCTGTCTATTATGTTTGTACAGCGATGGCAACATGACGTGCTCAATCTTTTTTGAGCAGTATAAACTACTAACCAACTTGCTTATACAATAAGCAGGTCGAAAGAATGCTATATCTATATGAATTATTCATCTGGATTATGGACCACACTGCATGCCCTGCTGTTCTTGGACCATGTATACATCTTTAGCCTTTCATTCATTACAAAATCCATCATCAAATTATTGATTTTGAGAATACCACTCATGCAACGAAAAGAAAGAAAACCAACTAAACCTAACTGATGATCTTAAAATTGAAGATACATGATATGGACAACGAAACAGATTCCTAATATGGTCTAGTACCCAATTGGAATCAGAAGCATCTTGGATGATGAAGCCCTCATCTCTTATATTTGGGTCATTGACGTCATTTTATAATTTATTAGATTTGACACACTGATAAAGATATCTGATATGTATCCTGTTGTAATTTGTAAATGGTCTATAAACTAAATTTGCTGATTGCATTGCTTATACGACAAGCCAACAAAAAATTGATTGAATATAAAAAACGCACAAACCCAAGACATGAAAGCTCAAAGCTTGTCTCAAATTTTCGGAATAACGGTCACTGCAGTAAGATTACTTGCATATAACCGTTTAGAAAGTGCAGAAGTCGCATAACGACATGGATTACAAGTGAATATGGCAGATGATCAACAGTAAACAAGAATACAAGATGGTTACCAATGGGGGGGGGGGGGGGGGTTTGGTTCTAATCACTAAACATTTGTAATCTAGTAACGAGATCGAGAAGATGTTTGATCTACACTCTTCTTCAACTTTCAATTTATTACGGAAAGCCTCGTTTGGTGGGTTTGGAGAGGTGTAAGTTTTTAACGGACAATGTTTGCAAATCAGCTGTCTTGATCACATTTAATGGAAATGCTAGTTTTCCATAAATATGGTACTTAAATAGTGATGAGAACACAAAGTACAATCATAATTCTCTCGTTTAAGCAACGACAAAAACATACTTCAAGTTGGTCCTAACATGACCACAAAACTTTACATACCGATTACACAAAAATGAAAAATAAGAATTTTCACAAAGAATTTCAAAATAAATGAAGAAAATAAGAATTTTCACAAAGAATTTCAAAATAAATGAAGAAAACCCACATTACACTAAAAGAGACCTTACAATGAGAAGAAAAGGCGAAGTTCAGAATGCGTTTAGTTACAAACCTGTTTAAACTTAGAAGGGTATTTCCTGCCTAAATCAAGCTAAAAGTTTTATCAAATGCCTAATGAAACAACCAAACTTAGAATACACCACAGCCAATCACCCATATATGTAAACATTAACAAAGTAGTCGTCATAAATACATCACACACGCCTAATCAGAGCTATCATCAATGGCTAAATTCACTGCATTGAATCAACGTTCTTGCTCAGCTCCTCAAGCTTCTTCATCCTCATCTTCTCACTTTCGCCACCAGCTGCATAGACTTTCAACCCAATATTATACACAGCACAAAAACAATTTCAGAAACCGGAATTAGGAACATAAAGATTATGTATGGTTCTATTACTGGAAGGAAAACTGATCCTCTAGCAACTATGTGCAATGTGATTGAGTTCAACACTACCCCTTTTCTATTCATCTTTCCACATGAATACTAGACCTAAAATGTAACATATAGCATAATTTCAACACAATGAAGAAACATATAAATGTCCAAGAAACTAACCTCCATTAGCTTTGTGATGAGCTGTACTTTTTCCCTGTTCTTCTCGTTGAAAGCCTCAAGCGCTTCTTTGTATTCTCTTTCCTGTAACAAGTTACAGATCCGAAATCATTATAATCATGCAAGAATTAATGATTGCATATGCATAGCAGTAAATATTGATCAATTTGGTAAAATATTAAGCTAAGTGTCTAACCTTCTTCTGGCAGCTTTGTCCCAGAGGCTTTAACTCCTTGTTAACTGTATCAATCTTCTTACGGACCGCTGAAACTTCCTTCCTCATTGGATCTGAAAGCCCTTCAAGCTCCTGGAAGTTTCATAATCCGAAACAGGAACAAAGATTAAATTATTAACAGTTTTAAAGTAAGATTATTTTGCATGAATATACAGCTATTGGAGTTGGGTTAGTTGTAACGGGCAGAAAAAGAGGCATGGATACTTTCAGAAAGGTATTAATATTTTTCTGACAGAAATAGAAATGAAAATAATTGGACCCTATTCGAGTTTATCAAAATTTAAACGGTCAGATTTTCCCATCAGAAAGTTGGTGGCTCATGCACATCAAAAAGATCAAAAATTTAAAACACTGTTCTGCTAATCTTCATGTTTTGCTCTCTCCAGATCTTGAATTTGATATGGTAACCACATGAAACTAAATACGACTCTTAAATAAACAAACTTTTAACAGAAATCAACACTCAAGTATGAAGTATCAGAGAATTCTATTCAACTTTAACTCTCACCTTAGTTAATCTATGAACCAAATTTGAAAACCAAAAAATTAAAAATTAAAAAGGTGACAAGTGAAAAAGAAAATTTGGGATCTGGGTTTTCCATCAAAGATTGTTAACTGAAAAATTAATGAAATTTAACTGGAAAATTGTCAGGAAACTGGTGACCGTTTTCAGTTTAACTGTGTTTACAAAAACCTTAAAATCTGTGTTTCACACACTTAAAACTTAAAACCCAAAAGGAATCTGAGTTAAACCAGCTAAAACCGTGGTGTTGTTAAGTGAGAAGCACAAACCTCACGAATGGTAGCCAAGCGCTTGGTCTCTTCCTCAACACGACCCAACTGAGCCTGAACCTTCTCTCTGACCTCCATCTTCTTCCTCTCGATCTCTTCCTCCTTGGCTCTGAAAGTGGAGAGAGCCGACCTGGACATCTCCTCATCCTCCTTGGACAGGTTACTATTGAAGCTCAGAGACCCAGCAGAGTTCTGCACCGCCAGCTGATGCTGCGGCGGAGCAGGCGCAGTCGGAGGAGGAGGAGGAGCCTGCTCGATGGACTGCATCATCTCACCGAGGCGTTGCTTGCTCATACAACACAGTGTTAACCCTATCTTCTTCCTTGGATTATCTCTCTTTTGAGAGAGCAAGGCTTTTGCTTTTGCTTTTGGGAGGGTGAGAAATGATGGGTTTTTGCTCAAATGCTCTCTTCTCTGCTCTGTTTTTCCTCTCTATACTTTCTGGGATTTGCAGAAGGGGGCTTAATATGGTGAATGGATCTCTCTTTTCTCTCTTCTCTCTCTTTTCTCTCTGTCACTGTGTGTGTGGCTGGCGTTAAAGGTTTTTTTAAAGCCAGCGGCTAATTTGATTCTTCTTTTTTTTTTGGTGATGAATCAAAATATGAAAGAGAGAAATGAAAATAGAAAAGAAAGGTTTAGGTTGAAATGACCCAACTGCCAACCCACTGATAAAGATATTGTGCATTTCTTGCTTTACTGAATGAAATGAGGTGTTTCTGTCTGGATTTTTTTTGTTGTTGAAATTCTTGTCCCATCAAGTTTATGTGAAGCCCCCTCCCCAACTGCTATATCCCCTTGTCTGGATTTCAAAATCTTTGTTTCTGTATTCATGCCCTAAATTTGTAATTTTTACTTTTTATGTAGTTAAATTTTGACACCGTAAATTATTATTATTGATTCATATATGTTCAACGATGAATTGTTACTTGAAAATATATTAAAATATACTAAAACAAAACATGTGATACTACAATTTTAGAACATGTGATACTACAACTTTAGAACGCCACATACGTATTACAAAACCAAAAACTTGAGGAGCACATTTCATTAATCAGTTAGCTTATTTTCTAACTTCAAAAATAGTCTTATTTTTATTTTTTTATATATTTTACATATATGTTGTGCAAATGCTTATTACTTTTTTGTTTAAGATAGTGTTCATAATAAAAGAAGACAAGGGTCTTCAACAATATCAGACATGTTGCACATCAATAATTCAACCAGAGCTGATATTTTTAGCACATAACTCACAACTAGAAGCCACAAAATTGGTAACAAAACCGATACAACATGAGCTATCGAAACAAAACCACGAGAATACCCTAAACTCTTTAAGCAACGATTTGTAGGGTGCAAACGTGTAATGCAAATCCTAACATTTCCATATTGTGATCAAACTTGTTGAACGTTATTGGGTGCACTACAACTCTGTTTATTTTGGAAAAATGATGTTCCATATCAAGTATATTATGAGAACCTGAGAAGTTTGGAATTGCTATTTGCCTGCGTTGCAATGTTGGTAGAGTGGCAACTTCATGCCACCTTTTATAGTCAAGTCATTCACATGGGCTACACCGCAAGTGAAAAGCACATAATGCCTCTGCTAGAAAAAAACACGATGATTATTTTCATGCCATATTAGAGTAAAATGCTTCATCATGTTCTTAGGTTGGTCATTCCACCAAGCACCTGTTTGCAAGCTTAGTTTGTATGAGGCATGCTTTCTCTAATTTTCCATCAGTCACACTTTTTGGGAAGGGAAAAATTGTGTGAGTGTGTGAAATTCGGATGGAGATCTCTATCATTACCTACCATTTAGATTTTTACAAATTTAAAGGAAGATATATATATTATTCTGGTTACACTGACCACATACTGACTAAGAAAATTTAAAACTCTTGTTTATCGATGTCTGAATTGCAATAAGAGCCATCAATATCAGCTATAGCAACTTCTAAAATGACGTAGTGTCTTCTTTTCATTTTTGTTTTTTTTTTTTGTAAAATAAATCAAGCAAGATACGTCTATGTATTTTTTAGGTAGTTTTATTCATGTATGGCTTCAAAGGGCTACCTAAAAAATACAAGTACCAAACAATGTATTGCAAACTTGCAAGCTAGAGTTAAAAGAGGCAAGGAAAGACCAGAGAGAACATTACTCAGAGGAAGAATTAGAATACATTGAAGAACTGGAATAGGAAGGTTTCAAAGTGGTGGTGAGAAGCAAGTAGATAGCAGAACAGTGTTGTAGCCCATGCCTGGGTTTGAAGGGTGCTTAAGATGAACGTTTGGTGTGGGTTGGAGGGAATGAGGGTGACCAACATTACACCCATCAGAACCTGACCTCCACTTCACTTGAGACTTGGTTATTGAGATTGACAGAGAGAGGCGTAAGAGCCAAGGCAAAGTTGGGGAGGGCAGCTCGGATTGTGGTTTTTTTGACGAGTATATCACCTTCCTTTCCGCTATGGGATGGGCCTTCTAAAGCAAGAATATATATCTCTCTTTTCTTTTCTTTTCTCTCTTTTTCACTCTTCTTTTTTGTTTGATTTTGTTTAATAAGTATGAACATGTTATAACTAAAAAAAAAGAGAAAAGTATGAACATGTTAAAAATGGTTTATGTAATGAAATCCCAAAACTTTCTTTATATTAACTGAATTGTCTTTTAAATACAAGTGTTTATGTCAATTTGACAGTGTGTGAAGTGATTCAGCCAGAAAACAAATATGTCTGTAAAAATAAAATATACATGCGAAATTCAAGAGTGTGATTGCTGAAAAAAAAATAGTGACGAGCAAATACATCACAATTGTGCACAATTATTACACACAGATTATTGTAATAAAAGTAGTTTTGTTCTTCAGATGTTGATAAACATGCATGTATGTTTTTTTTTTTTAATATAAGGGTTAGAAATGCAGTCCTCACGCCATTACCATTAATGAAACCACAACATGTAAGGGGGAGGGACATTGAACCTAAACCCCATATTGTAAGAACACACCAAAACAATATCAGGAGACTTTACAAAATCCATGCTTTCTAGTAAGAACCATTTTGTAAAAAGTGTATCATTGGCTACTCCATTTGCTTTGATTAAAACATGGTGACATAACAAAAAGTTAATACTCATACAGAGCCATAAACTACTTTTTCTTGTCTATCCACTTTCTCATTATGCAAAAATTTCACATTGCTATAAAAATGCTTCGACCATTTGACTAAACAAGAAATTCGTTACCTCCTCAGAGCAGGTGATAAACATGTATGCTCTATATATTTGTTGTTCACACTCTAATTTCAAGTCGGTAAACCCAAACGTATCACAAAGGATCAAATTCGTAATTTGGCCGAAAGAAATTATCTTTTGCTAATTCTTAATTTACTTGGCATGATTGAGTCAAGATGTACTTTAGTATTCCAAAATGACATAATCTCTTTGTTAATGGGATTTCTGCTTTTTCTTTCTCCTATGGGGGTCCAACTCACCATGACACCATTTTGACAATTTCAAACCCAGAATTTCATTTTGAAAACATGAAATCTTCATCAAACGGTTGGGATGACAAGACCAAATCCATGATGGCCCGAGGAATCTCATGAATGGGTCCTTCTAATGGTGGGTGATCAGTGCACGCATTAGCTTACCAGCATGCTAATTTGTCCCCAATTGTTAATCATGATGATGAATCGAAAGAGAAAAAAGATAGCAACTTTTACCTAATTGCCAGCACAAACAAGCTGCCCTTACAAAAATAACAAGAAGAAGAAGAAGCAATTCCGGTATAGTTTAGTGAATCACTCAATGATTTGGGGGGTGTCAATGAATCCCAGAGAGGTTCTGGTATTTGCAGAGTGCTGTCATATTTTGTTGCCATTGCCAAATGTTAATGTTGTAATATTTTAGAACAAGATGACTTTCTGTGACTCTTTCTTGGATTTCTCTCTGTCAATAAGTGGAATCTTTGTTCTGGGTGGCAGTTATGCCAACTGTTTCCTTAAGATGGATTCTCAGCCTACACAAGTGGCATGAATTAGTTAATCTTGTAACTTAATAAGGCAAACACATACTAAATACTTCTTTTCTTCTTGTAATTCCGGCAGTTGTGTTCCTAGTACTTTTGGTTTTGCTTGGCCTTTCAGTTTGGAATCTCACGCACAGTCATACACCCAAAAACAGTAAATTACCCAAAAAAGATTACTGATAAACTAACAAAAAAACAAGTATGGCTATGGGAGACATATTGTTCATGCATTACTTATTTTTACCACCTCACGACATATTTTACCATTTAAAAACTAATTTTGCTATTTAAGAACTCGTGTGGTAGCTAATTTTTTTTTACCATTTAAAAACTCATACTACAACATGTTATCAGTACGAACCTCTAAGTCTCTAACCACCTAATAACTGAAAAGTTAGTCTTCAGCCTAACATGTTATCAGTACGAACCTCTAAGTCTCTAACCACCTAATAACTGAAAAGTCAGTCTTCAGCCTAACATCTTGCTACGCGCCAATAGCTCCACAACCAAAACCCTGGGCTTACCACATAGTGCATCACAATCGATGCCGACCCTAAGTGAGAAGATAGCCCGACCGAAACTGCCTCCTCCTCCATCTTAATAACACTTGGTAAGAGCAAGTTCAAAAACTTCTTTATATTTTCTACATAATAGGGAAGCAAAACTCAAAATCTTTAAAAAAAATTGTATACTAAATCCAACAGTTTTCCTATTTTAAAGATTCAAATATTTATTACAACAACAATCTTCATTTATTACAATATAATAATAAGTATAAAAATATAAAAGTTGATGAAGTGAAAGTAATTTGAAAATAGAAAATCGTGAAAGATGTATATATTATTCATTGATAGGAGCCCTTTATATAGGGAATTACACAATACCAATATGGTAAGGATATGAATACATAGATCTAGTCAAACTACATATCCTATTGGCATAAGGCAAAGACACACATAATGAATATCCTAAAACACTTCCCTTTGTGCCGCGCGCTGATATGCCGATGACGCTGATCTGTTGCTTCGTCAAAAACCTCGTCAAGTCACAAAACCCTGTGGGAGAAAACTGAACCTTGATCGTAGGAGAAAAAGAGTACAACACACCGCCTACTTCATTGAGATGATACTACCCCTGATGTGAACATTATTCAGAGAGACTTGATAGTCGACGCATGCCTATATTTTTCACAAGTTTCTCAAAAGTAGACTTAGGTAACGACTTAGTAAATAAGTCTGCTGCGTTTTTTTCGGAACTAACTTGGGTTCACTTGAATGTTGAGAAACGCCTGTTGCTGTTGGTTGTAGAAGAACTTAGGTGAAATGTGCTTTGTATTATCACCCATGATGTAACCTAACTTCATTTGCTCAATACAAGCTGCATTGTCCTCATAAATGCATGTAGGTCTATCAATTGTAGAATTTAATCCACTAGTCCCTCTAATGTGTTTAATGATTGATCTCAACCAAACACATTCCCGAACAGCTTCATGCAAAGCTATAATCTATGTATGATTTGAAGATGTCGCCACTAGAGTATGCTTAATAGACCTCCAAGATATTGTCGTATTCCCAATGGTGAACACATAACCAGTTTGAGAACATCCTTTATGAGGATCAGATAAATATCCGGCGTCGGCGAAACCCACCAACGTATTGTTGGGTGTCTCGGCATAGGACAAGGTGGCGGTGGCGTGCTCGGCATTAGACCGTGTCCAGTAGCCGTGCCGGCGGCGTTCAAGGCGGCAGTCCGGTCCCTTGGTGGATCGGTGCCGTGTCTTCCATGAGCCATATGACTATCTTCTGTCCTTCTTGAATCAGTGTAGGGAAAGAACAGTCCTAAGTCAATGGTACCCTTAAGATATCGAAAGATGTTCTTAACTCCGGTCTAATGACGTTGGGTTGGCGCTAAGCTAAATCGAGCTAATAAGTTGACTGAGAATGCAATGTCTGGTCGAGTGCATTGAGCTAAATACAAGAATGCGCCTATTGCACTAAGGTATGGAACATCTGCGCCCAAGACCTCTTCGTCGTCCTCTTTCGGACGGAATGGATCTTTAGTTATATCCAGACTTCGACCAATCATGGGAGTGTTGACAGGATGCATCTTGTCCATATTAAATCGCCTGAGCATCTTTTGGACATATGCAGACTGATGGATAAGGATTCCACAGACTCGGTGCTCTACTTCAAGACCTAGGCAGAAACGAGTCTTCCCAAGATCTTTCATCTTAAACTCAGATTTCAGATCAGCCGCGGTCTCTTTGATTTCATCAAGAGTACCGATAATGTTTATGTCATCGACATAAACGGCCACTATTGCAAATCCGGGACTTGTCTTCTTTATGAACACGCACGAGCATAGTTCATCGTTCTTATATCCCTCCCTAATCAAGTAGTCACTTAGACGAGTATACCACATTCGTCCTGATTGCTTTAATCCGTAAAGTGAGCGTTGCAACCTTATAGCATATGCACTCCGTAGTTTAGAGTCACTTGATTTAGGTAACGTAATGCCATCAGACACTTTCATATATATCTCTGAATCTAGATCCCCATAGAGATATGCCGTAACCACATCCATGAGCTGCATGTCAAGTTTTTCGGACACTACCAAACTAACTAAGTAGTGGAAAGTTATGACGTCCATGACTGGAGAGTAAGTCTCCTCGTAATCAATCCCAGGGCGTTGTGAGAAACCTTGCGTCACAAGGCGGGCCTTATACCGAAGTACCTTATTCTTCTCATTACGCTTCCTAACAAAGTCCCATTTATGTCTAACAGGCTTTACACTCGGCAGAGTTAGCACTACTGGGCCGAAGACCTGTTTCTTTGTCAGAGAGTCTAATTCTGTCTGGATTGCAACTTTCCATTTAGGCCAATTTGCTTTGTTTTGGCATTCTGCAACATAGCGTGGTTCGATGTCATCGTGCTCAATGATTTCATGAGCCACGAAATAAGCAAATATATCATCGACATGGGTTGATGACCGGTTCATCAATTCATAAGTGTTATCATAACACATGGAGATCTCTTGTTCTCTGATGTTGACATTGACCCTGAGGCGTCCCCCATGGATTCTAACATCAATTCGTGGACATAACTGTAATCAGAGATGATCTCGTGAGAAGTATTCTCAACATCGATGATCAAGGATTGACTTGTGCCTTGTCAGTCTGTTTCTTTCTTGGACGCGTGTCAACTGAACCAGGTGGCCTCCCTCTTTTCTTTTGGGGAGCCACGGCCTCTATCCCTCCACCGTGGGCGGTGCCAGCGGCGACGGCAATATTGAGCCCGAGGATGGCCGTGCCCTTTCTAAGGACTTCGAGCCTAGCAAGAATATTTGCAACTGGTATATCTGATCTTGTCACTTTTGCAATCTCGGAGAAAGAGTCAGGCATCGTATCTGCTACTTTCTGAAGTTCGAGAATACGCTTCACTTCACTTTCAGTCTGTGAGGTGCGGGGATCATAATGAGACAGAGTGGGGACAAACCACGAAAATTCCTGTCATTCCACATGAACATGTTTGTTTATATCTCCCCCTAACGACGGGAAGAATGTCTCATCAAAGTGACAATCCGCAAACCTTGCGGTAAAGAGATCACATGTTAATGGCTCGAGGTATCTGATAATCGTTGGAGATTCATAACCAACGTAGATACCTAATCGTCTCTGAGGACCCATTTTAGAACGCAGTGGAGGCGTAATTGGCACATAAACCGAACAACCGAAAATATATAGATGTGAGATGTCAGGCTCATATCCAGTGACCAACTGGTACGCACTGAATGGTTGTCTGGCAGTGGGTCTGAAATGAATAAGTAAGGCTGCATGCAATATTGCATAGCCCCATGACGCAATTGGGAGGTTGGTGCGCATCACCAACGCTCGAGAAATAAGCTGAAGCCGTTTAATCGTAGCTTCGGCGAGACCGTTTTGCGTATGAACATGGGGTACGGGATGCTCGACTTCAATCCCGATAGACATGCAATAGTCATCAAAAGTCTTTGATGTAAGTTCTCCAGCGTTATCCAGTCGAATTGACTTAATTGGATCATTTGGGTGGTGAGCCCGAAGTTTAATAATCTGTACTAGGAGTTTTGGAAATGGAACATTACGTGTGGACATGAGCGCGACATAAGTCCAACGCGTTGAAGCATCCACCAGAACCATAAAGTATCGAAATGGTCCACATTCAGGATGGATGAGTCCACAAATATCACCTTGGATACGATGTAGAAATAGAATGTTCTCGGTGTTATCTTTAGCGTAAGACGGTCTCGATACTACTTTCGCTAAAGAGCAAGCTTTGCAAAACGAATGATGAGCGTTGAAAAGAGTCAACGACACATCAAAGGAAGAACAACGCGCCTCAATTGCTTGAGGGATCAGTCGAGCGGCAGCCATGAAGTTGGTGCCGAGCCCGGGAGATGTAAGTCCCCTTTGGGCCATGGTGACCATTTGAGGCGTCACCACCATGATTCAAAGTGATATCATTTCCTAAATGTTTTCATTTTGATCTGAAGAAGGGATGTCCATGAGAATTACGCAGAATTCGGATCATCATGTCCCTTCCAGGATGACCAAGGCGATCATGCCAAAGCTTGTATGAGTCAGAGTCCCAAAGATCTTGTTTGGCAACTACATGAGATTCAATAATCCGAATCGTAGTAAGGTAAAGACCACATGAGTTTCTCCAATATACGTTTACATCCGTATTCATGAGAAGTTATACACAAGAACTCAGTTCCATCTTCACAATGAGTTTCCAAGTGAAAGCCATTAGCGCGAATGTCCTTAAAGCTCAACAGGGTTCGGTGCCCTTTTGGGGCATAAAGAGCGTCCGTGACGTGGATCATAGTGCCATGAGACAGAAAAAATTAAGGCAGAAAAAAGCGAGCGGTTCCACGTCCGAGGATCACAGGAGAAGATCCAATCATTGTCGTCACATATGATTTACAAGGCACTAACTCAAGAAATAGTTGCCGGTTTCTTAGAATTGTGTGGGTTGATCAACTATCTGCGAGGCACTCGATCTCTCCAAGAGACATACCTACAAAAGAGAGTAGATATATGAGTAAATAGGTTGATATCGAGCCATTTAGAAGGACTGAAAAAACTAAAAGTAGCAACAATCTTGAGAGTGCTGAAAATTTCTCGCGCAGAATGATTTTTGCGTACTAAAACAGTCATAACTCCTTCGTTAAAATAGATATGGACAAACTGCAAAATGTTCTGAAAACTAGACTTGTAGAGCTTTCCAATGATATAAAGCTTACTGTCTGGTTCGTCCGGAGCTGTTCACAAAGCTCAAACTTAGTGACTGTCCAGGGAGGACAGATTACTGTTTTTCACAGATTTGGCATTAGCAAGGCTTTTGAAGCTTGCTGGTGGTATGGAGGCGTATTCTCAGCCACAAGGACGTGTTGATGATCAAATCCAAGTCCAGAGAGCCTAGAGGATTTGATGGTGATCCGGTTTGGCCAAGTCTTTAACGTCTTTTACAAGACGGCAATTGGAGTAATAACGTAAGAGGAATCTAAAATCAAAAGCTTTCAGTAACTCTAAATTAAGAATGACCAGGCATGTCCGTGGAGGGTCGGTAGTGCGAGGCACACTTAGACCACTAGCTCCTTAATTTCGGACAATTCTAAGACATCATACTAACTTGGATGAGCCTGGTTGAACAATTGATGATGGAAAATCCGCTATAGGTAAAAGACTTGAACCGGAAAACACGTGAGTAACTCTCCTTGAGAGTCACGACGCCGTACGTCACCTCCTTTAAGGGAGAGACCAAAGACGGCGTTGATGCCATGTTTTCTAAGGTAGATGTAAATCAATTCGAACCATTATAGAGACAAGAAGAACAAAAAAAAAATTATATTTCATTAATGCGCTGAAAAAGAGTATATAAGGGTCTCAAAAAAAATTGAGAAGAAAACTAAGCATGGCATGCTAACGATGTCTTATTACATCATGACTTGTAAAAATAAAAACAATCTAGCCGATGACGTCAAAGTCAGGAGCATCTGAGTCAGAACAATGTCCATTGGGGTCTGCGACCTTGAAGGTAACATTATGTTCAACTCCATTGTTTTCAGTGGAATTGACTTCCATCAATGCCTTGTATTTCTTGTGTGTGGCAACAACATTTGCAGGAGCGTGACAGCTTTTAGACCAGTGGTCCTTGGATCCACATCTGTTGCATTGACCATTAGAGGCAGAGGAAGAGCGAACATGCTGCTTCCGAGGAGGGGCGGCGCCGCCCTTGGGGCCGGCAGCACCGGTATCTCGACGCCATGTGTTGGTATGGCCACTAAAGCCACTACCTTGTTCCCGAGAACCAGAGGCACGGTGGTGTTGATTTCCATGTGCATAAGGTTCATTCTGATGTTGATCTTTGCGTTTCGGAGCTTTCTGACTCCGTTTGCTGTTGTAATTAGATTTTGGAATTTTCTGGGCGCTTACAGGACGTAAATTATGCTGATCATTGATCATGTTGTTCTTTTCTCCCATAAGGAGTTGCGTCATTAAGCCGCTAAATGTAGTAATCCTCTTATTTGTGAACTCAAGTCGATATTGGTTTATTAGGATCTTAGCAGCTGAAGGGAAGGTCGAGAAAATCTTTTCAATCATGTCGGCATCACTTTTCTCGACTCCACATGAGCTCAATTGAGCTTGTAGGTAAAGCATATCTCTGTTGAAGTCATCAACCTTCTTGTAATCCAAAAGTCGGATTTCATCCCAGCGAGCAATTAGTTCTGGGTGCAAGGTCGAATGGATATTGCCGAAATGTTCGGTGAGTGCATCCCACATATCTTTTGGATCATGCTTCGATTGATATTGTCTGCGCAGTGTGGGATCGATATGCTTACGAAAGAACTTGAGCGTCTGAGATTTTATTCTCTTGTGGGGTGGTTCCTGAGTTGGATCGGGGAATATGGTCTCGGTCAAATCCTTAGCAATGAAGATCTGCTCTATGTCCGAGACCCAGCGATGGTACTCGGTACCATGGGCGTCGAGGACGTTGAATTCAATATCTGTCCATCTGCATACAAGAGAGAATAAGTCGTATTAGTTTTCTGTTGAGACCCAAAATGATACTCAAATACGATGTTTTTATATTGGTTTGTCTCTCTAGGGTTGATCAAACATAACCCTAAATGTCCGGAGTCGATCAAACATGACCCGGAAAACTTGTGTGAAGGTGATCAAACACACCTTCAAAATAGCAATAACCAAAGTTGATTAAACACAACTTTGGACCCGGGGAGGACAACCGGGATTTTAAACCTACAAAGACACCGTCCCAAGCATAGAATAGAGTAGAAGAAAGGGAGAAAACACTTTATCTCCCCCGAGGTTATTGAACTTGGAAGGGTTTTAGGGTTATAAAGAAAACATACCGTAAAACTTGGATGCTTGATCGGAAGAGAAGAAAACAGCGGAGCAGGCTGCCGGGAAGAGGGTGGTCGGAGAGCGATGGCGGCGGCGACCGAAGCAAGGGCCGAGAGTTTTCGTCTTTGGGTGTTTAGGGTTTGGGAAAAAACTATTAGCTCAAAAGGTTGAGCCAAGTGCTGATAACGTGATGAAGTGAAAGTAATTTGAGAATAGAGAATCGTGAAAGATGTGTATATTATACATTGATAGGAGCACTTTATATAGGAAATTACACAATACCAATATGGTAAGGATATGAATACATAGATCTAGTCAAACTACATATCCTATTGACATAAGGCAAAGACACATATAAAGAATATCCTAGAACAAAAGTTTATTTTTTAGAATAAATTATGTTTTATTTCTTATCTTTGAGCCTTGAAGAATGTCTAACATTCAATTCTTCTTTCCCTAAATATTTTTAGAGAATCTGTAAATATAAGGAAGCAAAGCTTCTCTTTTATCTCTTTCCCTATTTTAGAGAATGAGATAAGAAAGCTGTTGGAGTGGAAAATGACCTCATATTCCTCAAAATAAAAAAAATTAAAGAATTTAAAGAATTTTTTGGACTTGCTATTAAGGCCCTTTCAGTCACAACCGCTTCTTCTTTTCCTTAATCTTCTGCGCACCCGTGTGTCCTAATTTCAAGATAAGTTAAAGAACAAAAACTACAATAACCAAGTTAGCTTTAAGAAGAGTCGATGCTTTCAGTATTTAAATTTCTTCTTCTTTTTCTCTCTAGACTTGTAAACTCTCGTCTTCTACCTCCCACGTTTATTATAACGTGGGATTCATGAAATTTGAGCTGAGCTGTGGGGGTTTGTGCATGTACCCTAAACGAGGACTTCGTTGAGAAGATAAACAACTAATCGACATCAAACGTTCCTCTATACCCAAGACTTGGAAAAGTTTTTGTTCAGAGCTTAAAAGTTAAAAGCTCATAATCGATTAGGTTTTGTCCGAGTGTACTCCGAAACCTGATGATTTTGTCGAAGCTATTTAGCATTGAAATCACCCATGTACTTGTTTTCCCCTATTTAGCATGTCAAACATGAAAGCACTCGAGTTCACTCCATTGGATTCCGTAGACAATAGATATCTCAGTGGACTCATGATAACCTAATGCAACTATTCGTGTAAGAGCTTCTAAGTCCAACCCATGAGCGTTGCTATGATTAATCGCTCTACACCCTCAACATGAGATTGGAAATGCCAAGTCTTATATATTCTGATGAAAAGCCATATGAATATGGGTCTACAGCTTGAGTTCAACATTAGATGGAAAATTGTTCCATTTTTTTTTTGAACCAAAAACAATTTAGTCATTCATAGTTTCGTATTTAATTAGAGGTTACAATACAAATCAGTTTACTACGTTGCGTACAAAGGGCAAATAAGATCAAATGATTCGCATATGGATACGTAGTATCCATCTTACAATTTTCGGCTCACAAAGTACCACAAGTGAGCCTACAATCCAATAGGGAATCGATCATAAGCAATTACTCTAAACAATGAAAAGAAAATAACATAAATTTAAAGACCCATAATCTATGAAAAAACATAGATCATAGGAAAGTTCATAAGAACAAAAATAATTAAAACACATCTTTGCCCATGAGATTGGGGAAAGAAGTTTAGGAACCTTCATAAAATAACCAAAAGAATACTAGTATCAAAAATTAATTAACATAAAAATAGATGTCTTGATTAAAAGACTTGGTTATTAAGGAACTAAAGTAGGAAAGCCCAAAGATAAATTATAGAAAACCAACAAAATTTTGGAGACTAAAATGGATGAAGCTACCTACTACTTTCGAAGTTTTATCGATCGAGCAAGCGAGCAAGCTTACAATTTTTTTTTTGATCAGATAAACAATTAATATGCTATAACGTGTCTACTGTGAGTCAAACTCACAACCTCTCACTTATAAGAAAAGACTTATGCCATTAGACTAAACGGTTATGTTTATGAACGAGCACCATAAATGTAACTTGTGAAAACTTATAAAAATTTATAAAAATTATAGAGATTGATTATACACTAGAGTGACCAAACTGGATTACTTCAAATTTTCTCTATAGATAATGTACAAGAAAAGATTTCGAATGTAGAACCTAAAATGCAAGACTAAATATTCTAAATTATTATTCAATATCATTTGGTCTAATGACATTTGCAAGTAATAGATAATGAGTTCGACTCACGATAAGCTAATTATAACATTTAAGTTGTCTATTAGATGAAAAAATATATTATAAATTACTAGAATTAACTACGTACAATATGCTCCGAGTTTAGATATTCAAAACCCTCAAAAAACCAAAATGTATAAGAAGAGACTTATGCCACTAGACTAAACAGTTATGTTATGAACGAGCACCATAAATGTAACTTGTGAAAACTTATAAAAATTTATAAAAATTATAGAGATTGATTATACACTAGAGTGACCAGACTGGATTACTTCAAATTTTCTCTATAGATAATGTACAAGAAAAGATTTCGAATGTAGAACCTAAAATGCAAGACCAAATATTCTAAATTATTATTCAATACCATTTGGTCTAGTGACATTTGCAAGTAATAGACAATGAGTTCAACTCACGATAAGCTAATTATAACATTTAAGTTGTCTATTAGATAAAAAAAAATATATTATAAATTACTAGAATTAACTACGTACAATATGCTCTGAGTTTAGATATTCAAAACCCTCAAAAAACCAAAATGTATAAGAAGAGACTTATGCCACTAGACTAAACGGTTATGTTTATGAACGAGCACCATAAATGTAACTTGTGAAAACTTATAAAAATTATAGAGATTGATTATACACTAGAGTGACCAGACTGGATTACTTCAAATTTTCTCTATAGATAATGTACAAGAAAAGATTTCGAATGTAGAACCTAAAATGCAAGAACAAATATTTTAAATTATTATTCAATATCATTTGGTCTAGTGACATTTACAAGTAATAGACAATGAGTTCGACTCACGATAAGCTAATTATAACATTTAAGTTGTCTATTAGATAAAAATAAAATATTATAAATTACTAGAATTAACTACGTAAAATATGCTCCGAGTTTAGATATTCAAAACCCTCAAAAAACCAAAACAACACATAAATATCGTCCAGGTTGTAGACAAAGATTTCGTGGGGGCTTCCCATGAGGCCATGATGGCATGATCCCATTTCGTCTCGTAGGAATCTTCTGCTGAATGAATCTGAGAGTATTGTATATATCTCCTCTCTCTCTTTCTGTCATTATCAAACACAAATATATACATCAATACATAACAAATGGAGCTTTTCAAAAAAATACATAACAAATGGAACGATATGTAGCTCAGAGAAATATCTTAAGCCATTTGTGTGAATCCCATTGTTTCTATAATTCCATGTCTTTGTTTCAATTACAATCATGCTGCAGTCAATTTCACTTCTTGTCTGCAGTTGTGCGTATAATAACAAACTAGTTTTATTATAATCTGTTATTCTGTTAACTCCATCATCTTGTATGCTTGTGTTTTGTTAATAAAACCACGACATTATGAAGTGTCCAAACTAATCTAGGAATCTGAGGGAGTTTTGGGATTTAGGGTTAGTATAATGGGAATATGGGATGACCATGAATTGCATATGGAAGTATCTGTATGATCAGAGTTTCGAAGTCCCAAGTTATATATAACTTTTGATAAAAACCAGCAAACTATCACCCATCCTAGCAAAGTTGAAGATGGATCAATTCACTGTTGGAAAATGGTGTTTTCCGCTATTTTATTTAATCAATTTAAATTGGAGAATTTTAAATTGATTATAAGATGAATAAGAAATGGTCACCTAAAGATTGCTACTTGAAACGTTTTGGACTTTCACTTGTGCCTAATCTTTAGAATTCTAGAATTTGTTACAACTACATAACCCTTTAAATTCTGTAATTACAAGTTCAATAATGGTTGAATTTTGTAATTAAAGAATGTTAAGGGTTAACATGTTAAAGATTGTAACATATCAAAGAATGTCATAGGTTGGCATGTGAAAGGTTGTAACTCATGAATTTGGTTTCATGACATTCAAGTGGTGATCACATTCCTCCATATATAAATATGTGACACTTCCTTTATTCTAAACACACATTCGAAACACAAACTCGATAGTCATCTCCTCCTCTCAAAGAGTCATCTTTTCTATAGTTATAGTTGTTCTGGTGATAGATATAAGGTACTATAAGTTCGTCGGGTGTTCTTGGTAACAGTGCAGCTCCAAAAGCACAAGCAGTTGTTGTATCCTAGGAGACAAATGTCATCAAGCCTTTTGCACCGGTAGAGGAGACTTAATTTGTCTTAAGAAAAGTGTGTGAGACACACGACTCGACTTCAACACTTTTCTCTGGTCCTACATCCGAGTTGATAGCATAAAACAATATTTGTGTTTTTTGTTCTAAGTGTTCCAAAACACTCGATTCGCTTTCACAAATTTCATTTCTCCTTCAATCATGAGTGGTAACCAAAGTTGTTCATAGTAATTGGTTTCATATTCATCATTTCATTATTTATAATTATTGTTTAATTATAAATTGGATTTATGTGAATGCAATATCTAACCCTTTTTCTTACATTAACTCGAGCAAGGTTTATTGAACTTTTGATTGATTGGGGCTCGCTAGCTATACTCTAAAAGATCATGACAAGATCTCGTAGCAAGGAGAGTGTAAGGTTTATAAAAACAATAACAAAGATCAAGGTTATAATCTGTGCTGCTCAAGAATCTACTGGATGAAGATTATTAATTTGTCGAAGTTATCCTCGAAGTTAAACAAGGAGATCTGCCATTCCACAAAAACAACGAACACAAAGAGCATGATGATTTAATCAACTCTGTCGGGCCTAGATTTTGGGATGCACACATTAGGTTGTTTACATTCACTATGGAATCAGAAATCAATCCAATGAACCAATTTGGATCATCATCGGCTTTGATTGGTTAATTTTTGTTATATGGGCTTTACTATTTGGTTCATGATCAGTAGCCAACCAACCAGGCTTCGTGGAGTAATGAAGCCCAGATGTCCAAGAGACACCATAAACAATTGGCCCAACTGGTAACAAATATTCCAAAGCTGAACACTATATATAGTGTGTAGATACACACCGGTGTACTGCAGACTCTCACATTCTCAGATTTAGGTTGATGTTTGGTAATATATGTAGATTTTATACAAGTCAATAGGGTTGGCGAAAGAATGTAAATAAGAGTTTGGGGCACCTAAATGTTTTTCAAATTTTGACTCCATCATTCCTTCTGAAAAAATATTCTTTTCCGAACCTATTTGGACAATTCCAACAAAACTGTTCTCTTTATGTCTTGTTCTGCATGGTATAATTACTATGTATCTTTCTAAGTACGCTTTAGAGATCATCAAACTACATTACGAGTTTACAAATAACTTTAAGAGAGTGAAATTTTCACTTTTTATTTTTGGTAACTTCAATTTTTTCCTTAATGACTTAACTTTTGTCTTCTTATGAAAATGATGACTAAAAATAGAAAGTGAGAGTGTAGATTACAATTTAGAGTGTGGATTTCACATCCCTAACTCGAAACCTCATTTTTCGTCGTCTACGGCTCAGTCCTCCTGTTCTTTTACTTGATTTTTGGGCATCCATTATTGAGAATCAAATTGAAATGTGTAGTCTCTTGCATCAAAATATATATAGCAAGTTAGCAACCCAGATGAGAGCCTATCCAGTACATAAACCCTAACAATTTTACTTTAAATTCTGCAACGTGGATCATTAACTTTTGTTATCTGCTAGCTTGTCAGCCAGCTTAATAAGTTCGGAAACTTTAAGGGCTAGCTTCTGCATAGCAGCTCCGCTCCTGCCCAGATCATTACAAGTTATCCAATTTTTCCCCAGCCTTTGAAAAAGTCAAAAAACCATGCAGAAACATTAACCACCATAAATATATATACACACACAACGCTTCTCAGCTGCGGACGTCTGTATTTACTCTTACGGTGCAGATTTCCACTTTATATTACTTTTCAATCGAATTTTCACATCTCCACTATCTAAATATTAGATACTAATGTATAGATCATCTCTGCAAAATTTCAGCCAATTTGGTTATCATTAAGGCACTTAAAACTGTGTTTTTCTGTTATAAACATCAACGGTTCAAGTTTGACAGAATTATGTTCATCCACAGAAGAACGCAGTTTGAGTGCCTTAATGATAACCAAATTGGCTGAAATTTTGCAGAGATGATTTATACATTAATATCTAAATACTAGACAGTGGAGATGTGAAAATTCGATTGAAAAGTGAGTGTAAAGTGGAAATCCGCACCGTAAGAATAAATGCGGACATCCGCACCTGAGAAAATCTGTATATATATATATATATATATATATATATATATATTATATATATATATTATAAGATCCAAATATTTTTATTTATTCAAAAAGTTTTAGATCATATTTAGTCAAAAATAGGGATCTAAGAGCTCATTTCAATAAAAAACTTTTACATAAGCTGATTATAATTATTCATATAAAAAAGACAACATTACCCTTAATCTAATATTTACAACTCAACCCAGCTTCCTGATCTACTCTCTCTCTCTCTCTCTCTCTCTCTCTCTCTCTCTCTCTCTCTCTCTCTCTCTCTCTCTCTCTCTCATCTTCAACGGCGACGACGCCGCCGATAAAGCCTCGACAACGACCACCGGACCATGACGACCGGTGTCTCTTTTGCGTCAATTCGGGATCTGGTTCAGCTCCATCATTGTGCCGGCCATATTCTTCTCTTCTAGCTCAATCTAGCTCGTCGTGAAGTCAATATCGGCATCGAAGCTGCGTCTCTTCAATTCCACCGCCACAACAGTAGCCACCAAACCTGAGCGATCTCCAAGCACTCGTCGGAGCTCGTTGAGTTGGTGAAGGTCAAGTCGGATCTGAGGGATGGAAGCAATGCCGGTGAGAGGTGGAGGAGCTCCAGATCCATGGCTTGTGCAAGACAAATCAATGATATTCTTGTATGGTGTTTGTGAGAGGAAGGTATATGCAACGTTATGGATTTGCTTCAGAGAAAATTCTTCTTTATTGTTGGTACTTAATATCTGATTTTAATCCAAGCTTTAATTCTTTTTGTTGTCTTGTTGTTTTTGCTGGTTTTGCTATTCTTGTTGCCTTTTGCGCCAAAATCATTTACTAGAAACCTACAGTAACAATATGTCTTGAGGAAGAAAATGCTTGATTATTAGGGTTTGTAACCAAATTATTGAGAGTCAATAACTCGATTATTGGGATTAGTAACTCGATTTTTTTCTGGTATTTCTTCTTTTCTGGTATTATTAAGTTGAAATAAGTTGATTATTAGGGGTCAGTAACTGAGTTATTGGTGACCGGAATCCAGCAACAACAAAAAAAATCCGAGTTACTAGGGTCAGTAACTGATTATTGGGGGTGAGTAAATGATTATTGGGGGTCAGTAACCAAGTTATTGGGAGTCAGTAACTGAGTTACTGGTGACCGGAAAAATCCGAGTTACTGGGGGTCAGTAATTGAGTTACCGATGATCGGAATTCGGCGACCGGAGAAAATATGAGTTACTGGGGGTCAATAACGGCGACCAATGAAATTTCCGACAACCGGTGACCAGAATCCGGTGACCGGCAACCAGAGTCTGGCGGGAGGTGACCGGAGTCCGGTGAGGTTCTGGTCAAGTATTCTCTCTCTTCCACTTTCTCTCTCTATACATGTTGAAATGGTGAAGGTAAACTTGTCTTAAAAATATACAAAAATTATATGTTTATTATGACGTTAATAAAGATTTGTGTATTTGGGCATAAAAAATGTTACTTTATATTGGAATGGCTCATGAAAAAGATTATCATTGGAACGGAGAATGAAATGTTTAAATTAGTATTAAATGAGCATTTTTCCTTATATTTAAGGATTTTTAGAGATGTAAGAAGATTAGAATAATAAATAACCCAGCAAATTGAACAAATGAAACCCATTGTCCAATTTGTGCCCACTATGTTCTAGAAGAAAATAGGAATGCAAAAATAAAAAGGCTGCAGTGGAGGTGAATCGAACTGCGGTTGGCTTGATGTTAGCTAAAAAAATATAGATCATTTCCATAAACACTTTGAAATCTGTTTCAAATATGATATCTTATTTTCTTTTCTTTAGAAATGATGTTTATGGATACGATTTTGAGAACTTCATGTTCCAATAGTCAAGACTCGAGTCTGCTGACTGAGTAATCTTAGGCCTATGGCTCTATAGACATCACACGAATGTTTTTCTCGTGTTTTTTCTGGGATCCATTGTTCATATCATGAACACTTTGAAATATGTTTCAAATATGATATCTTATCATTTCTAAAGAACATATTAGTTCTAATATGAACCAAGATGTGGCTATGGTAACCATTTTTTAGGTTTTTTTTATGCATGCCCTAACATTTAGTGGCACTTTATCAAGCCCTCCCAAAGACAATAATTAAAGCTAAAATCAATTATATATATTGGTCTCTTTGAGATTGATCTGAGTCATTAGACATCACTCTACTCGAAATCAACAATTTTGTTTTGTGGAGGATGAAAATTAAACATATCGTTGACATGATCAACAATGGTGTTCTTAACACCGATTAATTGTAAGCCTATATTTTGGCACCAATTAAATGTAATGACGTTTTATTACCATAAACGGTAGTTATTGTTATAAATGATAATTTCATTATCATTTTTATTGTCATGAATGTGTTTATTCCTATTTTCATTATCAAGCTTAATTGCTTTAATAATGGGATTACTACCACTTTTGTTACCACAATGTCATAATGTGGAATATTTTTGAATAGTTTCTAATAATTACGCTAAAAGCGTTGATCGTAAAAGTTGGTTACTATATCATTTGAGTTGGGTTACGTACACAACCATCCCACCAACTATGACTCATTACTTGAGTATAACATGAAACTTGATGAGGCTATGATCCTCCATGGTAATATTAATATGAAATATATTCATATGGACAACTGTCTGAAACTTAAAATTCAAGTATATTATTTTGTCAAATAAGTTAGATCTAAGACCTTATTTTTTTTTTTTTTAAGGCTTGGACTATGACTTTTCATGATCCCAAATAATGACAAAATATATATTTTTCATATCGTCCAAATTATGGACATGGACATGTTGAATTGCATATATTTTTTCGTAATTTTCACCTAAAGGGTAACAATCATCTCAAGAGTTACGAAACTTGATAGCTGGCTCCAATTGAGCTCATATTATGTTACCAATATGAAATACGTACCGTTACGTATAATGATGAAGATAAATTCCACTTAATTAGGTTGTATTAATCAACCATAGTATACTACTGTATAGATAAACCATGTGTTTCATTTAGCCAAATTTTGGCATGACAAATTTTTGTCAATTTCTATTTATATCGTCACTTAGACTCCTATACAATTTTACAATGTTATAAAATACAAGGGAATATAAGCGCATGATTTGCGAGTTGTCACTTTTAGTGATACATTGTCACATCCCGACCCGTAAAATTTTATCTTATTACTAGCTTGATTGTAATAAGAATTTTACCATCTCCGACACTGAGATATAGTTTAATTGGTCCCTAGAGGGGTTTTGAGGGACGATTATTTCGGAGAGTTATTCGTAGGAGAAAAATGTAACGACGGTAAAAATGGTAAATTTTAGCTAGTAAAAGGTAATTTTTATTAGGGTATTATTTTTGGGGGTGTTAAATTTTGGATTTGGGTTGTATATAGAAGAGTTGGGCCGGATGGGTGAGGCCCAAAACTCTTTTCTCACTCTCTCTCTTCTCTCTCTCTCTCTCTCTCTCTCATCTTCAACGGCGACGACGCCGCCGATAAAGCCTCGACAACGACCACCGGACCATGACGACCGGTGTCTCTTTTGCGTCAATTCGGGATCTGGTTCAGCTCCATCATTGTGCCGGCCATATTCTTCTCTTCTAGCTCAATCTAGCTCGTCGTGAAGTCAATATCGGCATCGAAGCTGCGTCTCTTCAATTCCACCGCCACAACAGTAGCCACCAAACCTGAGCGATCTCCAAGCACTCGTCGGAGCTCGTTGAGTTGGTGAAGGTCAAGTCGGATCTGAGGGATGGAAGCAATGCCGGTGAGAGGTGGAGGAGCTCCAGATCCATGGCTTGTGCAAGACAAATCAATGATATTCTTGTATGGTGTTTGTGAGAGGAAGGTATATGCAACGTTATGGATTTGCTTCAGAGAAAATTCTTCTTTATTGTTGGTACTTAATATCTGATTTTAATCCAAGCTTTAATTCTTTTTGTTGTCTTGTTGTTTTTGCTGGTTTTGCTATTCTTGTTGCCTTTTGCGCCAAAATCATTTACTAGAAACCTACAGTAACAATATGTCTTGAGGAAGAAAATGCTTGATTATTAGGGTTTGTAACCAAATTATTGAGAGTCAATAACTCGATTATTGGGATTAGTAACTCGATTTTTTTCTGGTATTTCTTCTTTTCTGGTATTATTAAGTTGAAATAAGTTGATTATTAGGGGTCAGTAACTGAGTTATTGGTGACCGGAATCCAGCAACAACAAAAAATCCGAGTTACTAGGGTCAGTAACTGATTATTGGGGGTGAGTAAATGATTATTGGGGGTCAGTAACCAAGTTATTGGGAGTCAGTAACTGAGTTACTGGTGACCGGAAAAATCCGAGTTACTGGGGGTCAGTAATTGAGTTACCGATGATCGGAATTCGGCGACCGGAGAAAATATGAGTTACTGGGGGTCAATAACGGCGACCAATGAAATTTCCGACAACCGGTGACCAGAATCCGGTGACCGGCAACCAGAGTCTGGCGGGAGGTGACCGGAGTCCGATGAGGTTCTGGTCAAGTATTCTCTCTCTTCCACTTTCTCTCTCTATACATGTTGAAATGGTGAAGGTAAACTTGTCTTAAAAATATACAAAAATTATATGTTTATTATGACGTTAATAAAGATTTGTGTATTTGGGCATAAAAAATGTTACTTTATATTGGAATAGGCTCATGAAAAAGATTATCATTGGAACGGAGAATGAAATGTTTAAATTAGTATTAAATGAGCATTTTTCCTTATATTTAAGGATTTTTAGAGATGTAAGAAGATTAGAATAATAAATAACCCAGCAAATTGAACAAATGAAACCCATTGTCCAATTTGTGCCCACTATGTTCTAGAAGAAAATAGGAATGCAAAAATGAAAAGGCTGCAGTGGAGGTGAATCGAACTGCGGTTGGCTTGATGTTAGCTAAAAAAATATAGATCATTTCCATAAACACTTTGAAATCTGTTTCAAATATGATATCTTATTTTCTTTTCTTTAGAAATGATGTTTATGGATACGATTTTGAGAACTTCATGTTCCAATAGTCAAGACTCGAGTCTGCTGACTGAGTAATCTTAGGCCTATGGCTCTATAGACATCACACGAATGTTTTTCTCGTGTTTTTTCTGGGATCCATTGTTCATATCATGAACACTTTGAAATATGTTTCAAATATGATATCTTATCATTTCTAAAGAACATATTAGTTCTAATATGAACCAAGATGTGGCTATGGTAACCATTTTTTAGGTTTTTTTTATGCATGCCCTAACATTTAGTGGCACTTTATCAAGCCCTCCCAAAGACAATAATTAAAGCTAAAATCAATTATATATATTGGTCTCTTTGAGATTGATCTGAGTCATTAGACATCACTCTACTCGAAATCAACAATTTTGTTTTGTGGAGGATGAAAATTAAACATATCGTTGACATGATCAACAATGGTGCTCTTAACACCGATTAATTGTAAGCCTATATTTTGGCACCAATTAAATGTAATGACGTTTTATTACCATAAACGGTAGTTATTGTTATAAATGATAATTTCATTATCATTTTTATTGTCATGAATGTGTTTATTCCTATTTTCATTATCAAGCTTAATTGCTTTAATAATGGGATTACTACCACTTTTGTTACCACAATGTCATAATGTGGAATATTTTTGAATAGTTTCTAATAATTACGCTAAAAGCGTTGATCGTAAAAGTTGGTTACTATATCATTTGAGTTGGGTTACGTACACACCATCCCACCAACTATGACTCATTACTTGAGTATAACATGAAACTTGATGAGGCTATGATCCTCCATGGTAATATTAATATGAAATATATTCATATGGACAACTGTCTGAAACTTAAAATTCAAGTATATTATTTTGTCAAATAAGTTAGATCTAAGACCTTATTTTTTTTTTTTTTAAGGCTTGGACTATGACTTTTCATGATCCCAAATAATGACAAAATATATATTTTTCATATCGTCCAAATTATGGACATGGACATGTTGAATTGCATATATTTTTTCGTAATTTTCACCTAAAGGGTAACAATCATCTCAAGAGTTACGAAACTTGATAGCTGGCTCCAATTGAGCTCATATTATGTTACCAATATGAAATACGTACCGTTACGTATAATGATGAAGATAAATTCCACTTAATTAGGTTGTATTAATCAACCATAGTATACTACTGTATAGATAAACCATGTGTTTCATTTAGCCAAATTTTGGCATGACAAATTTTTGTCAATTTCTATTTATATCGTCACTTAGACTCCTATACAATTTTACAATGTTATAAAATACAAGGGAATATAAGCGCATGATTTGCGAGTTGTCACTTTTAGTGATACATTGTCACATCCCGACCCGTAAAATTTTATCTTATTTACTAGCTTGATTGTAATAAGAATTTTACCATCTCCGACACTGAGATATAGTTTAATTGGTCCCTAGAGGGGTTTTGAGGGACGATTATTTCGGAGAGTTATTCGTAGGAGAAAAATGTAACGACGGTAAAAATGGTAAATTTTAGCTAGTAAAAGGTAATTTTTATTAGGGTATTATTTTTGGGGGTGTTAAATTTTGGATTTGGGTTGTATATAGAAGAGTTGGGCCGGATGGGTGAGGCCCAAAACTCTTTTCTCACTCTCTCTCTCTCTCTCTCTCTCTCTCTCTCTCTCTCTCTCTCCGATTTTCCCTCCCGCTGCCCGATTTTCCGGCTGCCCGTCCGCCGCCGTCCGGCCACCGTTCGCCGCCAAACCGGTCTCAAAAGGTCGGCCAACAACCCAGCTTCCATTCTAGACCGGTGACAGCCGCCCTAGCTCCGCCGTGAATTAATTATATATTTGGAACATGACGTGAGGAGGCCCGATCAGAAGAAGCCTCGGAGCGTCATCAGGCTTAGGCCTAATTTGTGAGTGGACATTTGTTTTAAATAAAAAGCATGCGATGAATGATTTTATTAATCATTTATTTCTTCTGATGAGATTTATTGATTTCTCGCCTATTTGACAATTTTTCCTCCTTTGGAGAGATCCCGAAAATGAGATTTTCGGTGGATATATATATTTTAGATATTATGAATTTAGTATGTATATAAATTCTAGCAAGTCATACGTGCTTGGTCAGTCATAATGAGGTAAAATACCATTATGGCGTGTCGTGAGTGTTAGACACAAGCGTCATAGCCCTATATGAAAACTACTTTCTTTTTCGGTTTATTTAGGTTTTCATATAGGGAGTCCACATGTATATATACACCGTCCTTTTCGGTCATAATAAGGAAAAATACCATTATGGCGCAACGTGAGCGTTAGACGCCAACGTTGTAGCCTTGTATGAATTTCTATTTTTCTAAATTGTTTCTAGGATTCATATAAGGAGTCTGACGAGTGTAGATACATACGAATATGTTTATATATAGTTCAGCCAGAGAGGCTCCATTTTATTTGAGTTTGTGACTAGCCAGTGCTGGTCGTGAAATTATCAGTTTATGAGTTGAGCACTTTTAAGCTGCCGCATGCAATATATTTTTCTATGAAATTAAAATGGGAATGCATAAATATTTTGTTATTAAATTATTTTTGTCCACTCACTCTAACATTATTAAATGTCTTCCCCTGGGCCCTTCGTTTTAAAATGCCCAGTCTGCAGAGTTCGGATTGGATCTAGTAGGAGACGAGGCATAGTCACCCGTATTTTCACCACCTTTCACCAGTAGGTTACCTGTTTAGCCTACCTGTATTTTCTTACTTCCGTTAGTGTCTAGTAGCTCTGAATACTTGGGTTTAATGTATATATTTTTTGTTGTGGGTGAAGGCTTGTTGATATTTTAGAATATTTTCGGATGATGTATATTATCTTAGATAATGTTTATTATCCTATTGGTGGTGATTGTTTTTGGGGAGCACGAAGGCTCCAGAAGTTAAGGTTGGATTTGGAACCTTTAGACGTGTTTGCAGGTTTCTATTGGAAGGGTTGTGCATTTTCAAGTGAAGTTGTACCGAATTTTGCGGTAAATCTTTTCTTAGAGGTGGTCCCCGCACGATTTACTCCGGGTTCAGGGTGAAATTCGGGGCGAGTCGTGTCATACATTCCCTGCTATCAGGGGGAGAATAGTCTATTCTCAAATTTGTATTGAGATATTTATCCACCATACAAGCCTCTTGTTTACTTTTGAGGAAATCTCAATCAATTAATTGTGAAAGTAACAAGTTCACAGTATTACATACTTTGACCTTAAATTTTAGTTTGAGCTCGCCACCCACCACTAGATAAGAGTGATGCTACATACACCAAAAAGTTTTACAAAAATTTAATACCAAATGAGGTGGCATCCTACATGGTTTGTATCACGTCATCGTGAATAATTTGATTAATTTCCATATCAAAAGTATTTTTTTTTCTTCCAATTAATCTAAAAAGATTGATAAAATAAATGATAATGACAACTTCCTTATTAGAATAAAAGACTTGATGAGATTAACCTAGATAGAATAATCGAAGTACTGATCATCAAGGTTTGATCAGATCTAAGAGTATTGTAAATTTGCTTCCTCATTCCGAAACAGAAAAAGAAAAGAGCAAACATTTGGATTTCTTTGTCCGCTATATATATGTAGGTGGGAGTGTAGAGCAAGAAAGACAAAATTGAATCAAATTGAAAGGAAAGTGTCAGGTGGTTGTGGGAAAGAATGGAAGTTGTCAGTCGGGATGAACTCAGAAACTACATACATACCTTGCCGCAATACCTTTGTGGCAACCCCTTAATTCATAGTCAATCTTCTAATTCTTTTTTACAACGATTAAGAAAATAGATAACCAAACCTAGAAATTTTCTGAAATTTTTTTGAATAAACGTACTTGCTTTCACTACCAGGACAAGCACTTTAGCCGACGAAAAAGTTTTGTCGGCCTGTTAGCTTAATTCGTCGGTTATAGTTTCATCGAGAAAGGGTCGTCGGTGATTACTTTAGCCGACGACACTAGAAGACGTCGTCGACTATTGTCCCAGAATTTAGCCGACGAATATCTTAAATGTTTCGTTGACTATAGTCTGAGACTTTAGCCGACGAAACAGATATTCGTCGGCTAAAACATGTAATAAAAAATTTACAAAAATAACTATAGCCGACGAAATATAGTTTGTTTCGTCAGCTTTAGAGGGGTTTAGCCAACGAAACATGTTATAATTCGTCAGGTAAAACTTATAAAAAAAAATTAAAAAAAAATATAGTCGACGAATATCTTACATGTTTCGTCAGCTATAAGTCCATTCTAGTAAAAAAAAACCGAAATTTCTAAATTACTATTCCAAGCCACCTGCAAAATACACCAAAACAAATTGCAATAGATCAGCATAGATTGATCATACTAGGAGTACTATACAATACAAATTGCAATAGAAAGCTTATTCAACAAATTAGAGCCCCATTCATTTAAAAAGCAAACAGAATTCAGAAACCAAGCAACATATTCATGCTAACAATGCAAACATATGGAAGAGTAGGATGATTAACAAAAGATCAACACAAACTTAGCCATGACGAAAAGTTCTCTAAAGCAGGACTCCTTGTTGAATCAAACAAAGAGTGTCATAGGATTAGTGACTACGGGTAAGCAAATAATAAAAAAACCAATAAATTGAAAATGTAATTATACCTATGGCTGAGCTATTCCAAAACTTTCAAACAATTCAGGATGTTTAATCGGAAGTTCAATGATTCTTCAAATTAAAGTGACCTGTGGAGATCACAAAGCAGTAAAAGCAACATGCAATTCTAATTCCAAATACCCAAAACTCAAAAACCCAAAACCCAAAAAAGAACAACATGCAACACAGTCAAAGCAATAAGACAAAACCCAGCAATATATCGAATACCCATAACTCAAAACCCCATAATTCTGATTCCAACAATTACCTTGAGAGAAATATTTTCAGAAAATCAAAGCTCCAAGTCGTATTGTAGTCACCTGCATCAAAATTGAAACCTTCAATCATCGAAATCGAAAACGATGTATGAGAGAGAGAGGTTAGAGCTGAAATCAAAATCGATTTATGAGAGAGAGAGAGAGAGAGAGAGAGAGATTAGAGCTAGCTATGGCTCGAGGAGGCGGTGGAGGCTGTGGAGCGCGGTGAGGGCTCGAGGAGGCGGTGGTGGGTTTTTTAGGGTTTTTTGGAGCGCTGTGGAGGCTGTCAAGCGCTGGGTTTAATTATATACCCTATAACTTTAGTCGACGAAATAAAAATTTCGTCGGCTAAACCTATGAAATTCGTCGGCTAAACCTGTGAAACTCGTCGGCTAAAGTAATGAAATTCGTCGGCTATAGTGCTTTTTATTTAATATTTTCAATTTATTTGTTTTATTTTAATTTTTAACTATAGCCGACGAATTTTCAATAATGTCGTCGGCTATAGTATTTTTTATACATTCAGCACATTATGATTGTGGTGATCAAACTTGAGAAACGAAAATCCGACCGTCAGATCTGACCATCATGATAAAATAAATGTATGGGAAAAAATTCAACTTGATCCGACAAGGTTAAGGGCTCGATCCAGATGGTCAAACCTCTGAACGCACGAAAAAGGTCATTGGACTCTCTAAATTACGTATTTTAGCTGGACCTTCAACTGAAAATAGTTTCAAATCGATGAGGAGCAACAAGTCGTATAAAAATTTTACGGAAAATAACAACGAATATAGGGCTACACATATGGAGAAAGAATGAAAAATTGCATTGACTGCAACTATCGGCACTGAGACTTTACCGGAATACCGTGATTTTTCAACCGTAGACGTATTTCACCATTCTGGTCATATCTTATTTCACGACTTTTTTGCGTTTAAAGGATCTACGTATAGTTTGTTTTTGAAATGGAACATTTACTTAACACTTGGTAAACAAGTTATACAACATTAGTAGGCATGTTGTGATTGTGATGATCAAACTTCAGAAACAAAAATCCGACAATCAGATCTGACCATCATGATAAAATACATGTATGGGAAAAAATTCAACTTGATCCGACAAGGTTAAGAGCTCTATCCGGACGGTCAATCCCGTAAGTCAAACCCCTAAACGCACGGAAAAGGTCGTTGAACCATCTAAATTACGTATTTTGACCGGACCTTCAACTGAAAATAGTTTCAAATAGATGAGATGCAACAATTTGTTTAAAAATTTTACGAAAAATAACCACCGAAAATAGGGCTACACATAGGGAGAATGAATGGAAAATTACATTGACCGCAACTATCAGCACCGAGACTTTACCGGAATACCGTGATTTTTAAACCGTAGACGTATTTCACCATTCTGGTCATATCTTATTTCACAACTTTTTTGCGTTTGAAGGTTCTACGTATAGTTTGTTTTTGAAACGGAACATTTACTTAACACTTGGTAAACAAGTTATACAACATTAGTAGACATGTTGTGATGTGATGATCAAACTTGAGAAACGAAAATCCGACCGTCAGATCTGATCATCATGATAAAATACATGTATGGGAAAAAATTCAACTTGATCTGACAAGGTTAAGAGCTCGATCCGGACGGTCAATCCCGTAAGTCAAACCCCTAAACACACGGAAAAGGTCTTTGGACCTTCTAAATTACATATTTTGGCCGGACCTTCAACTGAAAATAGTTTCAAATCGATGAGACGCAACAAGTCGTATATTAGGGTATTCGTCGACTAAGGTTTAGGGTTTAGCCGACCAAATATTAGGGTATTCGTCGGCTAACCGCATATTTTTCCCAGAAGAGTTGCTGTCCAGATCTGCAAATATAAGGCACGTTAGCCGACGAAATTATATATTTCGTCGACTAAACATTTAAGATATTCGTCGACTAAAGTTCACAGACTAAAGCCGATGAAATTTTAATTTCGTCAGCTACAGTTGACCATAGCCGACGAAAATTTAAATTAGCCGACGAAGAAAAAGTTCACTTTAGCCGACGAAAAAATAATTCGTCGGCCTGGTTTTTTTATTTTCGTCGGCTAAACCCTTTCTTCTGGTAGTGTTTGAAGTTTTTCATGATAACCAAACCCTCAATTTCACCGTGATATACCATCAGTTTCCATTACATAATACCAAAATAGTTCTTATTTTATTTTCAATGTTGATTTTTGACTTGGATTAAGAAGAATACAATATAAAGGCATGCTGGAAAATATTTGGGATTAAGAGGTATAAGATTTTTGTAAAATATTTTGGGGTCTATAACATTTTTCAATAGGTAAATAATCAAATGTTTGTTTGAAACGCATATCTGCGTATGGTCAAATTTTATAGTCTTCCCGCCGTTAGGGGGAGAATAGACTAATGTAACGGCGTAAATTTATGTTGTGGAATATATCCACTAAGTCCAATATAATTAGTTTCCCCTTTGAGAGAATGTTATACAAGTCTTATAACACTCTTCATGAAGTTATATAAAGATCCACATTCTCAAATAAATTGTTCTTAAGAAACAAATAGTAGCCCTATTAGAGGCATGAGTACTCAATATCTCTAAAGCTTATGATAGCTTATGCATGCATGGAAGAATGTGTGAGATCAAAAATTGATGATACATCTTATCAATAATAGCTACTAATATCATCAAGGGTTGTATATTATTCCACGTTTTGTTATGTCGACAAACTATACTATTGGCCAAATTGGAAAGGGGCAATTCCAATGAAATGATTGATGGAAACGTGCTGAAATATTTGGACTTCACATTCCTTAAATAACATAAGGGTGAAATTTTAGTGAATTGAAATCATTATGATGCATGGGATCATTATTCTTCTTCAAATGACAATTTTTCTATAAGCACAGTGTTACATTGATTGGTATGGACGAGAGGCTTATGACAAATTGTCTTATTTTATTATGAAGATGGTAAATGCATATTACTGCATGTTCCCAAATTTTATGTGTCATTATAAGTAAATTGCTTAACCAAATCTTTGAAGGAGTGATATTGCCAAAGGCAAATCCATGAATGATTACTAGAGCATGAAGCTCACTCATGGAGTCAACTAAGTAGTCAAAACTCGCATGCTCATTCTATTAAAGTCAAACTGACTTATTGCCTCAATGAGTATTATGCACGGCAAGAATAAGATATCGAATTTGATTATGATTATAATCGTGATATTGCAATATTTTCTAACTTCCATGAAGTTATCTAGAGCTCTTATTAAGCCTATATGAGATTATCAATTAATTGATATCTATGGCTAAAGTGTGTCATACTTAAATTTTGGTGCTTAAGAATAATGCACGAAGGTAAATGTGTCAATTGGTATTCCTTAATATCTTTATACTTTAGCGAATGTCTTATCAAAAATTTAAAACAAATTAATCTGGTTTCTTACCAAGTGAGGTAAAATTTATTCATAAAATTATAGTTTTGTTGGTATTTTCCTAACCTTTGCAGGATTGAATATTCATGATGAGTCACTTTCATGCAAAGCTCACATAGTCTCATTTCTGTGATCGACACACCATATCTACTATATAAGATACATGTATTTTATCACATACATGATATTGAAGCTTTCATCAATCAATCAAAAGGAGATTCTCATCAGGGAAAACATTCAAGATTATGCTACCTAAGACATATGCGTGTTGCACTCTTTTTCTCCTTCGACTAGAGTTGTTTTTTCTTATAGAGTTTTTATTATCTAGCAAGGTTTTTAACGAGGCAACAATAAGCGCGTCTAACACCATATCATTTATTGGTAGACATCCAAGGGTAAGTGTTATAAATATTATAATTATGTGGATGTCCACATAAATACTCATTACTTATGTCTTTATGATGTAAACATTACTGATATATAAAGAGGTCTAATGAAAATGAATGACAACTTCTTACTCCTCCCACATTCTATCTCTCTCTATTATCTCTCTCTCTTATTCTTAGTTTATAACAAGTAAACTAACAAGTATATAGAAAACGATGTGTCCCATAAAATTGGTTATTGGTATGTGGTACTTCCATCAAATAGTTGATGCATATGGTGTATCATTGAGCATCAAGCCTTCCAGAAATGCCTGCAATTGGTGGAATCGAAAAATGTTGAGTAGCAGTACAAGCAGAGACAATGATATGAAAAACTTGAGGTATCGTTGGGATAGTGTTGGATCGATCAGGGAGATCCAGATCGATGATACTATTGAATAACAGTAGTGAATCCAAAGATATGTCATTGATCCATCACTACGCATATAAATGACTCACAGTTCTTCATCTATTGAATGATCGATTCAATGGTAGTGGTGTACTCCTAACTCCTGAGAGCTTGTATGTCCTTTACAGTAAACTATCCTAGAAAATATTAGAGTATATATGTAAGACTTTTGAAATTAGTTTTTTTGTAATGGTTATTGCAACACATCTTTTTTTTTCCCATCAAATTTATTGAAAAATTGCAACATGGCTTCAATCATGTTTAAAATTTTACGCAACCACTTTACAGAAAAAATAAATAAATGGATTAAATTCAGTGTGCTACTCTGACTTTATGTCATCTTTCACTTATGTCCCTGAATTTTTTTTTTTAGTCACGTATACATTTATACTCTCAAAATTCATTAAAGCTAGACAAAATTTCAAATCATCTCTTAACATGATGTAAACATCTTAGGGCCCACTTTTCAAATTATAACACCCAATGCAGAACTAGTATTTTGGAACTGGGTGGGATGAATTTTTTTCTTAAAGTTCTCTATTTTTATTTTTAAAGTTTTACGCATCATATCTTAGATTAAAAACTATAGTAGTTAACTGAGTAACCGTTGACTTTCTTTTTGCACTAGTGTTTACCTTATGTGAGAGATTGATCGAGCTAGGCGGGGGCTTCGATGCGGCTATGTCGGAGGCGGGTAGTCCCGATTGTCATAGGTGGCGAAGGCGGATCTTCAAGCTGTTTCAAGGGTGCGGAAGGAGGTCTACATTTTATGGTTGGGGTCAATGGTGCCTTCGTGGGGTAGCGACAACTTGTTGTTTTTTGGTCAACGGAGTCGAGGTCAACGGTCGGGCGGTAGTGGATCAGGGATTGCTACGGCCCATGATCGGGTAGTGAGGTGTTGGTTTTGGACGGAATACGGTTGATTTTTTGCCCGGTCTAAGGCGGCTTGCAAGGAGCCGTTCTTGGGATTCGGGTATGACCTTTAAATTTACTAGTGGAATTGTGTTGGACTCGGTGATGAGTTTGAAAGGAGGGTGGCAGTTGGCTCTTGCGTTTGAGTGGATCGAAGATGGTGGAGGAGCGAGGCCGGCCATTGGAGAGGAAGCTCTTTTGATGGTCGGTGCCAGAAATTTGGCTTTGCCTGCTGAATCAAGACATGCCAACTTATTTGGGTCCCACCATGGAAATTTCATGATATGGAACCCTCATGTTATGGGTTCGAACGCTGGTGTTGCTCAATGTTATTACTAAATCTAAGGGAGGGGCTGCAATACCATGTTGGCGGGCAGGCCCCTGGCAGATTAGTCTTTGGGCCTACGAAGCCTTTAGGATACCGCGAATAATCCAAAAGAAGGGTGTAAACAAAAAAAAGACATACCTACTTACGAGTTTCATCAAGTGAAAGATAGTTGAATCAAAATATATGCACTTAGAATTGAACTAGTGCATCTCACTTTAAATAATAAAGTTGGCTCAACGTACCTCTTCTAGTAACCAAAAAATATGTTGACAGTCACCCATTCCTGTGAATTTCATATCTTCGAGCCAGTATCTCACATCTATTCAAGAATTTGGGACAAAAAAAACATGTATAAACTTAGAAACTTTAGAGCAAAGCTATCTATCACATTCACTTGTGCCTCATTAGAGATCTATTTTGTGAAGAAAAAAAAATCACCATTTTTGTAGGAAAAATATGGCGATGTAAGGGTTCGAATTCTATAAAATCATCACTATATATCTGATTTGTCATCAAGGTATCGTGTCCAAAGTGCTTCATCAACAAAATCGTTGCTTCATCATCCCTCGAAGATTCTATCTTGGCTTGTCCTCCTAAGCCCGCCGATGCTAAATGTGTGACAAAAAGGTGCTCAAGCAGTCACAACCTCTCACACACCTTACAGTGTGAAAACTATGGAATTCATATAGGAAAAACACTCGATTAATAAAGGTAGGTGAGGACATTTCGCACTAGAATTGTAGTATCACACTATACAATACCCGTTTAAGCCGTATTGCAAACCGCACGGGTTGTAGTGGATTGAACTAGGATTAGAAAAATACCAACCCGTAAGAAAGCGGATTGCATTAGGGTTAGAGTCCTACACACCTGATTTAACCAAACCAACCCACTTTATTTATGTCATTATTTGTTTTACTATTTTTAATACATTTAACCTAACACCCCAGCCTCTTATATAGATTTTAATGCTTTTACTGCGTTATTTTTAACACATTTCATACGTGTGACTGTTTCCGTTTGTTTATATGCTGACTCTATCTATGTAATTATGTTCATATTGCAGAATTTAAAGTTAACTATTTTATTATTGGGCCTAATTATTGGGTTAGATAGAACCCAGACCCAATTTAGAACCGTTTCAAAATGAACTTGAAATCGAATTGACAATGGGTCGTCTGGATATCTAGATTAAGATTTTTGTAAACTTGGTTTGAAGAATCGTTAAATCATACGAAGTGAATTGCATAGTTTTCGGTAAGGATTAAAATCTCTACGATATATCTCCCAATATCTTTTTTTTTTTTAAAGACTGATATATCTAGAGGGGCAAATATCTTATATTCCACCGTATCTCCTATATTTCTTTGATATTTAGAATATATTAAAGAAACATCTGTAAAATTTGTTGGCATAAAGAAAAATCACCTCCAAAAATATTCGAGAGATAAGTGATTCCCTTGAGTATATCCTATTGGGTTAGATAGAATCCAGACCCAATTTAAAACCGTTTCGAAATCAAATTGGAAACGGGTCGTCCGGATATCTAGATTACATTTTTGTAATATGGACCTGGTTTGAAGAATCGTTAAATCATACGAAGTGAATTGAATTGTTTTCGGTAAGGATTAAAATTTATGCGATATATCCCCTAATATCTTATTTTTTTGAATGACTGATATATCTAGAGGGACAAATATCTTATATTCCACCGTATCTCCGATATTTCTTTGATATTTAGAATATATTAAAGAAATATCTGTAAAATTTGTTGGCATAAAGAAAAATCACCTCCAAAAATATTCGAGAGATAAGTGATTCCCTTGAGTATATCCTATTTGGTTAGATAGAATCCAGACCCAATTTAAAACCGTTTCGAAATCGAATTGGAAACGGGTCGTCCAGATATCTAGATTACGATTTTTGTAATATGGACCTGGTTTGAAGAATCGTTAAATCATACGAAGTGAATTGAATAGTTTTCGGTAAGGATTAAAATTTCTGCGATATATCCCCAATATCTCATTTTTTTGAAGGACCGATATATCTAGAGGGGTAAATATCTTATATTCCATCGTATCTCCGATATTTCTCTGATATCGTTAAATATCTCCGATATTTAGGATATATTAAGGAAATATTTGTAAAATTTGTTGGCATAAAGAAAAATAACCTCCAAAAATATTCAAGAGATAAATGATTCCCTTGAGTATATCCTAACGAAGAGTGACGGTCGAGTGAAGTGAGGGACCAATATGCATCTTTTCAACCATCATGAGTGTCTTTCTAGATGTGGATGAAGTTGATGTTTGTATTTTTATATTATTTATATGTAAGTGTAATAAATTTCAGATAAAAAAATTTTCTCAAATTTCCGGTATTTTTCTCTAAATATTTCTGATATATGGGATATCTTTTTTTTCTTCTTCAAAATACTAAATTTCAATGTTTCGTTTTCGGTGGTATCCCGCACCGCACCGCATGGAGCCGCGGTTGATTTGAAGGCTGTCAAGTAAGAAACGAAACGAAAGAGGGTACCCCTAAGAAAATGAAATGTGAACATTAGGAAGGAAACTAGCTAGTGTATAATGAAGTGAAAGGGAATATTTTCATATTAAACGAAAATAATAACAGAAAGAGAAAAAGAAAAAGATAAGAGCCTCGAGAAAACAAGTCACGTGACTCCACGTGAGGGCTCTCGCGTGCCGGCGTGCCCTGCTTTATCCTACAGAAAATGTTGAAAATCAAAGGGGAAGGGGCCCACGTGAGAGGCAGCTGGCTCTGAAGCTTTTTCTCTGACACAATGTCAGTTACGCGGGGCCTTCAGCTCGTCCACAGACATGTGACCACTTTGTCTTTTATAATGTTTTATTTTATTATTTCCACAGAAATACTGTTTTTGTTTTTTTAGGCTAATATTTTATTTTGAGGAAATAAAAGACGAAGTAGCTGAGGTGGGGCCCGATCCAGATCCGTACGTGCAGTGGATCCGAGATGGTCTTTTGCCCAGTGGGCAGCAGGTGGGTCTGAGATACGAGATGACATATATACCCCCGTCGAGCTAGCAAATTACTCGAGCAAATTTTGTTCTCCATGCGACCATGCATGGTTTGGGTCTTTGGGACTTCGGGTCGACCAAACCCTTATTATGAAGCCGAAAGTAAAAGTAGTGTGTTACTACTCAATTGAGCGGTGGATTCGGTATAAAAGCCCATGTTTTTTCTACAAGAAACATGAAATGTGAATTGCAATTTGCAAATCGTAGATTTCACCTTACTAAAACTAAAAACAAAGTTTACAAGAGTTGACAAAACGAATGATATTTGGTCTAAACAGTAATGATCCGTTATAAACCGTCCCAAAGCCAAACTGTTTGGAGGTTCTTCGAATTTCTTCATTTCGGGGCCGGGGCCTTGTACATATATACCTTAGCTTGTGCAATGCAAGGAAGCTATATATTGCTTGTTAGTTATTACAAATGTTTTTGGTAGCTAGGTTAGTTACGTACTTCGGCTTGTGAACTTTATAAACCTGATTCCTACCTTTGTTGTTGTTGTTGTTAAGCTTGATGCATCATATTCTTATTATAAAAACCCACAGAATCAGTGTTGGGTAAAGGAAAACCTTTCGAAACACTACAAAATCAAAATCACAAAGCTAGGTCAATATATCGAAACACCATAACATGGGTAGAGGGTACTATTCCTTGCTTAATAAACACACCATCTAATCAGACAAGAAATGTGATTCGTCTTCGAAGAACCAAACTCAGTTTGATATATTTCTGTTAGCTTGACTATTTACTTCTCCATAAGAACAGCAGTATATAATGTTATCTATCTATAACATGTTTCTAACCTTAACTAGTTAATTATTTGGGTCTTGGAGAGTCTGAATATGCTCGAATACCAAATGTTTTTCTAAACCCTAAACTTAAAGAATATGAAACCCTAAACTTTGATGAATGGCGAACTGGGATGTGCGTCCTTTGATCGGAAGAATTGGCTGATAATATATATACTGATCTTCATCAACGAAGAAGATGATACGCTATCCCACCAACACTAATATGAGTAATATCACATCATACCAGCTCCAGGCTCATCATTAAACCTGTGTGCTTCATCATCGGCAATGAAAACTAGAAGCAAATTTATTTTACATTTGAGCTGACAGAACGAACAACAACATTTGGTCCAAGCAAATAATAGCGTCCACGAATTTGGTCAGGTTTTTAGAGCTTGAGAGACTCAAGAGGCAAAGCTTCCGAGTAGTTCTGGGTTTTCTGACTACACAGTATTAATAATGTTGGAAAGACTATGCAAATATTAAAAGGAAGTAGGGCAAGGGTTTTGCAGAGAAGAGAATTTCGTCAAAGGGCCTATTGTAATTGTAGAGAGATAGGGACGGCAGAGAGTAGGGGAGTAGGTGGTAATGGGGTTAGGGCTGGGGTGGAGTTGTCACTTCGTTGCAGGAAATGGTGGTTGGTCGCATCAAATAAAGCACAAGCACATTGAAAACAGTAGGAGGAGTCTTGTTTGTAGGAGGAAGATGTGGAAATAATGAGGAGGTTTTATTATGAATCGGATGAGCTTTGCTTGCTTGGGTCAATTAGGGATGCTTCATTGCGCCCTACCCACCAGTTCTCTTGCCCTGTTCTAATATGGTATTGCTCTATTTGCTCATGCTCGATCAACTAGTGCCTTCCACACTATCCACCACACACTTCCGTATCTTTTTCCACGCACGCAACTTGTTTGATCTTATTAACGTTTGGTGAGTTACATAACTAGCGTAAATGTCATTGAGATACTTAGGTCGGTTTGAGGTATTTTATAACTTTCATCCAATAAAAGTTGTCACTAATTTCTATTAGCCGATGTCAACTAGTGTGATTTTAAATTTTTTTTTAAAAACTTACTAATTTGTAACCGAATACATTTTGTTGCTTAAATTACTCGTGGTTGAGTAATGCTATAAATTATTTAAGTCACTTCAAATAAATCTTTTTTATATAGAAAAAAACTAAAGATTAAATTTAGATCTTCATATCTAACACAACGTACCATGATTTACAATGTCAAAGATTAAGACTTTAAAAGTTTCATTAAATATCTTAATAACTACGTCCCAATGAACATACTTCTCTAAAAACATGTCTAAATATTAAACATCGTAACATTTTCAGATGAAGCATCTATGATGACTGGTTTAAGGACCCAAGGTGGTCAGCTAACTCCATTGATAACCAGCTTGGAAACTCTTTCAACTTCGATTCTTCTGAACCCCATCTCTGCTTGCATAAGAGCTTTATAATCATAGCTAGGAGTATAAAGCGTTGCGGTGCAATTCGAACCTAATTTCATACATTCATTCAGGTTTTAATGAGGATTCAGATATCTACTTGCGCAGTACGTGCAGTATCATTCAGATGATATGTTGCATGTTACATGGGCGAGAGTTGAGTGCAAATATAGTCGTTGGACAAACAAATCAAAACCTTGGAGTAGGATCAATGGCCTTTGGGGAGGAAAATCATACATGCATGTAGGGGCATAATGCGGGTCAAACAATAGTACTTGCTTCCTTTCCTCTCGTATGGTAGAACTGTAGGATACACAGAGGTCTGGGAGCCCACATTTCTGTGCCCTCCTTACAAGACTGAAGAAGACTCTTCATGATCAATCATAATGTTTGGCTTGGCGTTACTGGCTCCATTTTCATCTAAATTAGCTAAATTCATATTATTCAAGCAAGTTAATTTGGAACCGTTGAGATTCTATATTAAGCAAATGGTCAAACTACATGAATTATATGGATTGGGACTAAAGATAAAGAGACCGAAAGTTGAGATTTTATGAAATTAAGGTGGATATTAAGCAAACGTAACTTGAGCCCTGTCTAAAAGACGGATCAAATTAACTTGTATGAATTATATGGATTGAACTAATGACAAATAGATCAAAAGTTCAGATTTTATAAAATTGAGATGAACTCATAACTTCTTCATTTTAAAGAAACCGGATCATCATTTTAAAAACAGAATCCTGACGAAATAAACTTATAAAAAATACACGTTATATTGGTTTGTTTCTCCAACAAAGTTCTGTAAGCCGAAAGTATAAGTTTCTTAGAAACACAAATCTGAGTTAAATACGATTCTTACTGTACTTGCAATCTAAATCCAATGTCTTGAGAAAACCTAACACAGCATACATACTCGTACTTACTGCACAAGAAAAGAATATTAACCTTGAAAATGGGGGTGGTAAAGTCTGGGCTCGGCTGCAATGTAACTGCAAAGTCGGCTTGAAACCCTCTCTGTCAATTATATAATCATGCATATCATATGAGTCTCGGGTTTAGGTTACATTACTTAATGGTATAGTTATGATTAAACTAAACCAATGTAAGCCTAATAGAAACAGTCTGAGTGCTAGTTCCAAAGCAAAACAGAGAGACAGGAAAGACTGCAGGTTCTTTGCTCTCTCTACTAGTCTAGCTCTTCCATCTATTCATCGTTTTTCGAAAATTTTTAATCTCACTTTTTTCGCTCTCAACTGTCTTGTCCGAGTGTCTTTTTCTCAAGTGCCCTCAGGCTTCTTCACTGGCTTAAACCAACTTTGCAGGCTTTAGTTTTTCATTTTTCCATTAAGTTTTTCTTTTAATGTCAGAATGTGAAGGTATCTGCCAAAGCTATAAAAGAACCACAGAAGCCTCTGCAGAAAGCTTGAGCAAACTTTCTCTTCACATAAACCCAACCAAACACCCACCCAGACAAGGATAAGAGTCTGAGATATAAATAAACCAAAGCCAACCAAGTTAAAACTCAAACCCCACTTTTCTCCTTTCTCTATGGACTTTCATCTCAAGCAATGGAGTAACCAGCAGCAGCATGAGTCAGAGGAACAACAGCCCTATCCTTCTGCTGCAAAGATACCAAAACTTGAGACCCAAACACACCCTGAACCAGCGTCTGGGTATGCTCTCCCTTTGTTTGTACCTGAACCAAACACCAAAGTCATCAGCACCCTGTCAGCATTTTCTGAATCTACTACCACCACCACCACCGCAGCTTCTTCTGCCACCAGATTTCCCAGTGAGATTTTCTCTCTCTCTCTCTCTCTCTCTCTCTCTCTCTCTCTCTCTTCTCTCTCTCTCTTTTGACAGAAACCCAGAGAAGTCTGAGTCTTTCCTTACAGTTTGTTTTTTTGGGTGCTTATTAGTTTAATTTATTTCTTGTGTCTGTTTTTGTTTTCTGTGTGTTTTTCTAGGAATGGGGAGCTTCTTCAGCATGAGTCAGTGGCAAGAGCTTGAGCTACAGGCTTTGATATTCAGGTACATGCTTGCTGGTGCTGCTGTTCCTCCTGAACTTCTTCAGCCAATCAAGAGAAGCCTTCTGCATTCTCAATTCTTCTTCCAACACCATCTTCAACATTACCCTGCTTGTAAGTATCTACTACCTCATCACATAAAAAGATTAATCTTGTGTTTTACTTGATGATTTTTACCAAGCATTGCATGTTAGTTCTTAACACATTGGATTTGGATCCGCATTTTCATGTAACTCCCACGTCAACAAGTTTGAAGATTGGGAAATGGGTTGAGAACTTGGGATTGTAAATGGTATTTAGATTGGGTTTTGAGTTTGAAACAAGTTGTGTTTTTTGTGGTAGTGTTGCAATCCGGGTATTGGGGAAGAGGGTCCATGGATCCGGAGCCGACCAGGTGCCGGAGGACAGATGGCAAGAAATGGCGGTGCTCTAAAGACGTGGTGGCTGGTCAGAAGTACTGCGAGCGCCACGTGCACCGTGGACGAAACCGTTCAAGAAAGCCTGTGGAAGTCACCACCGCCACCACAAACGCCGCCGGAGGCAGCGGAGCTGCTACCAACAACTCGGTCGTGACTGTAGCCTCGTCGTTGGGAAAAGGGTCGAATGGTACCCACTTTGCTCTTTCTGGGTCATCACCTTCCATTGATCTGCTCCAGCTCAATCAGCATCAAAGGTAATGCAACAACCAAAATGTTTTTGTCTTTTTTTGTTGGGGGTTCAAATTAAATGTGAATTATATGCTCAACGATTGGAGGGTACAGTAGTATTGAAATGTATGTGGCATTGATGAAGCCATTGGATTCTTTCCTCTTTTTGCAGACATGAGATTTGATAATAATAATAGAATCTCATGGACCATGTTTGTCTCATTTTCTAGTACATGTTCTTAAATCTTAAAGCAAAAGGCCTGCTTAATAATGTGATGCCTTAAATCTTAAGAAAAAATAGAGTTCCTCCTCGGAGTCCAGCATGAAAACAGAAGCTTCTTTGATGCCTGCAGGGAAGTTTCGGGAGGTGTTCAACCTGACAGCCATGTCTTGCGGCCGTTTTTTGATGACTGGCCGGGACAGCTCCAAGAACCGGACGATGGGAGAAGCAATGCTACGTCAAATAACAATGCCACCTCCCTGTCCATTTCGCTGAAGTTGTCTACCGGCAATGGAATAGAGCCTGGCCAAGAGAGCGAGCAGCCGCAGTTGAATTGGCCCATGGGATGGGGATCAAACCATATGGCTTCGATGGGAGGGCCTCTTGCAGAGGCGCTGCGGTCATCCAACTCCAACTCCTCACCCACCAGTGTTCTTCATCAGTTGCCTCGCGGCTCTGTCTCTGAAACCAGCTTCATCAGCACCTGAAAATCATAGCACAGTTCCAACTTCCTGTTCTCTGTTGCCTGTATAAATTGAATGCTTCTTCATTCTTAAATGGACCGGATTCAATTGCTTGCTTTATGAAGAAAAACTATGTTGCAAATTTTCTTAATGAAATTAATTGACAGATGAAGACTGAAAGTCTGAAACCCATCGGATGACAAAATTTGTGGGGTTCTACAAATAAAAGTATAATTTATTCGAGTGTATGACCACAAATCAGCTACATGCTATCTATACAATGCAAAATCTCTAGCAGAGTCACTGAGCTTAACCTGGAAAATAATTACAGAAGGATTTTTCCCAAACTGGGACATTAGTCTAGTTTATATGCCTACGTGGGGGGTTGGTTGTCTGAACTATAATTCTCATTTTTGAAGCTCATGTTCTGCAACTCCTTTCATGACCTTATTCTTCTGACTTGGGTTGGCACAGCTGCCAAAGATGGCAAGCATGATCCCACATGAACAGCTCTTTGCTTTATTAACCAGTATACAGGGCGTCTTTGCAGCAACATGTAGACATTTCAGCACCAGAACTATACGTATCAAAAATCAGCCTTTGATGGGTTTCTTTTCCTTCCTTGTTTCCTTGCTCTCTACTAGAGCATAGACCACAGCTGTTCTACAAGGTGCATATAGTTGGAAAGAATTGGGACGCTCATCATACCATCCGTCCTGCATACAATTATGAGGGTTTAACATATGAAGTCTCTGTATGATTGGGCAGAAAGAAGCAAAAGACTCTGATAATAATGCAAGGAAACGTTTCTTACAACAGTGAAGTAATCAGCGGTGTGATCAATCCTATTGAAGCCTCCAAATATTGACTCATCTGAATCCAAGACAATCTGTAAGGAAACAAAAATGTATGTTAGAGGACAAAATAAACAAAGTGGCAGGCACATTAAAAAAGATGCAAGAAATAACAGCATAGTCAGCAAGCATCGAGTTTTAAATGCTCAAAATATTCATGATACATTCCCAACAATCAGAACCAACCTAAGATAGGACCCCCACCCACATTGCAGCACACTTGGATGTCTTATTGGATTATTGCTATGTGAAAAGAAAATCAGCCAACACATTTGGGACTAAATCGCCCAACAATCTCAAGATGCACAAAGAAAGAAAATAAATAAACAATCACCTAACATCTACAATTAATGCTAGAAAGAAAATGTGAAATAATAAATAAGTATGGAAAACCATCTCTGAGTACCATATAGAAGTTGAAGAGGATATACCTTATACTTTCCTGGCTTTAAGCAGCCTACTCGGTAGTCTGAATAGCTTTTACTCCAATGAAAATTGAACACAAAAACCAGGTTCCCCTTTCAAAGACGATAACTTTATCTCCTTCATCCTTTCGAGATATATATTGGTGCTCAGAAGTCATGAACTGCATCAAGAGTTGATTAAATTTAGTAATAGAACAGCCCAGCTGACATTAAATCAGATTGAACTTATGATTATCTAAAAAATCAGGGGAGTTTTAGAACACATTAGAAAACGGTTAAAGAAGCAATCCTTGGCCTATGCAACCAAGGCTACAAAACTTACACTATAAGTTTCTTCAAGATGATGCATTGCTCGATCAAATTCTTGCAAGCCATGATATCTCAGATAGTCAGCATCTGCCTGGGTACATAACCAACAATGTTCATAAAACATGAGCACAACTTAGAAGTAGCAAGTTCAAAATACACTTACAAAGGACGGAACATAAACCCTTTGCAAATGAAATCATCCAGAAATAAAAAAAACAAGACATGCAGCATGCCAGTGTTTTGTAATAAGATAGCAGGTGAAGAACTATTGTAGAACATAAATTTTCCAACATGATTTAACAATGGGATGAAGATGGGTTGGAGCATCTGTTAAGGCAATGCCAAAGAGCAAGCCCCTCTGTCCAACACAGGTAGATCTCGAATAACAATTCAAAGGAGACTGGTTCCTATCAAACTGTCACCCGTGTGCCTATTGACTCTTAGTGTTGGAAAACTCCTTTACCGTTAACTAATGTCTTTTGGGAAGCAATTTGTATGTTCTTTCTTGTACTGACATTACGATACTACCCTATTCTACTTTTGTGTCAAGAATGCGTAGAGTATGAGTAAAGTGTATAAAGAAATGGTTCATGATGAAAATCTGGTCTCATCAACCAATAGTCCTATCATGTGTAAACCCCACCCCCCTGCGAGAAACAAGTTCTAACTACCAGCAGTAGTGAATGCATTAGATCCATAACTTAGGAGAGCGTATGGATCCTTTGAATAAATGAATAGTTGTACTATAAGCTGGGAAAATCTTACAAGATCAAATCTACGCCGGCATTTGTCAAAACTGTTGTTGTTCCCAGGAACTATTTTTCCATTTGGAAGATGTTGAACACCTCTTGGAAAATCAATCCACTCTGGGCAAAATAGAAATTAAACCACAAACATTAGCTACAATCTAATGATAAAATCAAATACAATAAATTGACGTGATGTCGTATCGTACCAGGATGTCCAAATTCATTCCCCATAAAATTCAGATATCCTTCACCACCTAATCCCATAGTAATAAGCCTAATCATTTTGTGTAATGCAATTCCTCGGTCTATAGTGGGAGTTGATGGTCTATCCAGAGCCATGAAATCATACATATCCTGAAACAAGCACAGAAAAATGAGATTATCAGTACTTCAAGAGACATGAGTTGGCACATTATTTGTGATCAATTTTAACAAAATAACAAGCAATGTACAACATAATTTCACTCATAAACAGATATAGAGAATTGGGCAGTTAATATGCAGAACAGAGTTCTCAGGTCTGGGATCATGGGACATCTTGGTTCATGGTATGTGCATGTTACCATGATTATTTATCTACTTCAATTAATATTGAACAAGTATGATGCAGTATACAAAGTGCCTAGATACCAGATATTTCTCTTAGAAAAGACTGATCTAGAGAGGAGTTCCCCAAGAACAAAGGTCAAGGTTCATACTTGGGAGCTTTGCCATACTAGAGTCATAATATGATATCTTAATAAGATTTATAAAGGGTTTCATAAGAGCATATGTATAAAGGATTGCATGCTTAAGAATTTTCAGATAATGACTACCGGGTCAATGTTGGGTTCCACAAACGGCACTTCCTAGAGAAAATTTCTTTTAGCCCTGAACAATCATAAGCTACCCAGGCTTCTATAATTCAGTCAAGGATGATCAAATAAATCAATAGTAACTGACATTACATATGTCCATTAGATTAAGGATGTAAAACTACGCATCAATAACTGTAAAAGTCAGCCATTTCTCAAAATATGGATTGAACAGAGCACATGTGAAATAAAACTAACTGGGTATTTTGGAACAAAACAATTAAGCTATATTGAATCCTTTAGTAAATAAGTGTCTTTTAAGTTGTATGATATGCTCGATGGAATGGGAATTTTCGTGACCTTGTCCATCAACCAGAATGCAATGGTTTTGTCACCAACAAGAGCTTGGTCATGACTTTCCGCATAAGCAACACACTTCTCTCCCCATCTTCTGTTGGTCAGCGTGTGAACAATATCACCCATTTGCCAGCACTCATCCATTTTCCTACAAGAAATTTCATGACACAATAAGGCAGCAAGAAGTTGGTCCATTTAATCATTAACATGTACTAGATTGGTGATACAAGACCCTGATTTCAAATATCTCGAAGAGTTATTTTTCAGATGGCAACTTACTGGAGGAGCTCAATCCATTTATCAGCAACAGCCATATGCAGGCGATAATCAAATCCAACACCGCCATCTGCAACAGGAATACAAAATGCTGGCATTCCACTAACCTGTAATGACAGAACATGCAAAACTAGAACAGTCAATGATGTTGGTAGTATGATCATTAAGGTTTTAAGTCAACTACTATACTAAATTAAAACTTGTATCCAAAGAGCTGGAAATATTGCCAGTGTTTGCAATAAAATTGTTGAAAGGAAAAGGCTTCCATCTTTAGGCGAGGGTAAAAGTATGAGGACAGAAAATCAATATATACTGACAAATAGAAAAAAAAAATGAATCGGTGATATAGAGGTAACATCTTAGTTTCCTTATTTCAAGTTACTGAAGCAGCAAGTAACTTATTTTCAGTTCACTGTACTGAGAAATATAATATGTTAATGAAGTGGTAATTGTCAACACAAAGGACGCTCAATTGTACTTCTGAAAGGAATAGAAAACATACATCTTCACCGATGCTAACAGCTTCAGGGTAGAGCCCGTGAATCAAATCATTAACCAGCATCAGGTAAGTAACAGCATCTACATCTGTTGCTAATCCAAAATACTCGCTGTAGTTTCCGGTAAATGCTACCTACAGAGAGTTCAACCGATAATTGAATTTGTATACAAAAATGGCATTATGAAGATAAAATAGAAGTGAAACACGGTAATGTAGCATATGTGGTGAAAAATATATTGTCCTAACATGGATGTCATTGGTACTTTCTGTGTGAGGTAATTTTCCTGCATGGCCCTTAACTAATTCTTCATCATGAAAAGTAATATCAAAAACATCAAGTGACACATCAAAGCATTTTTAAAACCTAGACATTGAACAGCACTGCCACATTATCATGATTCACAACAAACAAAACTGGACTTTGCAAGTGTTACCATGATACTTCGGTGCAGTTCCCCTAGTTCCTAACAAATCACTTTCAAAACATCTATCAATCACAGAATACAATTAGGGCATGGAAATGCATGAAGGTGCCTAATACAATTCGGAAATTTGAATGAGAACACCAAGATTGATATAGAGGTTATAAAAAAAAAAAAAAAAAACAGATGACACTAAAGAAGAATCAAAGTGTTCAAATTTGGTAGAATCTTAAAGCTAAATAGTGATAATAATCATTCTAAGCCATAATATGACTAAAAAAGGAGAAAACATATATGCTTGCCTGTTTTAACAAAACTACAGAAATGCATAGCAAGCACAATATCAAATAGCATTATATTTTTGGAATAAAAGTATCCATTGATGTGATGAAATTACAATTATCTGACAAATAAGTCACATTGAAAACCTAAAAAAACACCTGCAATCCATGGTGAGTGTACATCATTGAAGTTACACCATCAAATCTGAACCCGTCAAACTTAAATTCATCCAACCACCACCTTGCATTTGAGAGAAGATACCTCAAAACCTGACAACAGAATTAAGAAGAAAAATTAAGGCCATATTTCTCACAACAGTAACATACTGTAACTGTTTTGAAGAAGAAAGCACACACCTCCCAACTTCCATAATTGAAAAGGCGAGAATCCCACATCCAATGATATCCACGGGACCCAGAGTGGAAGTAGTGACTATCGGTTCCATCAAACATGTTCAGCCCATCCAACGTATTATTTGATGCATGGCTGGATGTGTGAAATATTAGAAGACTTATATAGAAGACAAAAGTGTTCATATAATAATAAGTTATGCAAGTTTAAATGCATCATATAAGTTTAATAGTCACATATGCTTTTCATAATATCAACCAAATAAAACATAGCAACGTGTGATTAACACTCTACAAACTCAAGGAGGAGAAACAGGGACACTACAACTAGTTGACAAAAGAAGTATTAAAAATCAGTAGTTCTGTTAAGCCCTGTAGGCTGTGGCCACATGATCAGCCAAAGGGAGGTGTTATTACGCATTAAATAAAGTTCTACAGATTCTATAACTCAGGTGGAAATTCTGCGATTTGTCCTATCATAATTTAAAGTCAGTATGAACGTAGACTGCACCCAACAAAGATCTTAACAAACTTGTGCGCACTCAAGCGTAAGTGCACAAATTTCACAAACAAATATCTTATAATGTTGCAATGTGCAGATCTCATAGAGAGAGAGAGAGAAGAGAGAGAGAGAGAGAGAGAGAGAGAGAGAGAGAGAGAGAGAAAGGCATGTCCATTATGGAAAAAGTATGTTACATCTCCTATGTAATATTAGCCCGTACCTGTGAACAATATCCATGAGTACAAGCAGACCAAGTTCATGAGCCCTATCTATCAGAGATTTCAGATCGTCAGGTGTTCCACATCGGCTGCTAGGCGCAAAAAAATTGGTGACATGGTACCTACATCACAGAAAGAAGTGCAATTTCACTTGTAGAATAAAGGGAAGATCAACCGATCATAAACAACCGCCAACTGTAATGTTGGCTATCCCATTGAAAACATAATGTGAAAGTACAAAGTGTTGGAGCAGATGCTATAAAAAAATGGGATAAAAAAATACCCAAAGCTTGCATAGTAGGAATGCTCCTGAATAGCCATGAGCTGAACAGCATTGTACCCAAGCTTTTTAATGCGTGGTAGCACATCATCTCTGAATTCAGCATATGAGTTAATTTTTGGCTCCTGCAAGATGGGTCAACATTACTATAAGGTTAGAAAGGTTTTAATAGATAATGAAAAAATAAAAGGGCAGGAATTTATAATGTTTAAAACCTGTTATTGTTATATAACCATATAACATGTGTTGAGGCATATACTTCTAACTTTCAACCAACACTATAAAAATTCTGGAGTTCACCAGATGGGGTTGAACAGTTGCGTTCAGGTTGTAAAGTCTCATTTTGAGACAAGACCAGATTTTGAGGTTGTTGGAGAGGGAAAGTCTCATTTTGAGACCAAGACCATATTTTCAGGCCATGGTTGGAGTTGCCCCAAAGGACTGACCCCATCTCCAGCTCAAAATTCAAGTCAGATTGAAGATTTTCATTCCTACACAACCCAATTTCAAAGCTCAATGCTAACTTTCCCATTCTCATTGGGCTTTGGCACGTGCCCACCCAAGGAGTACCCTCTAGCTTTGAAGTCATTAATGTATACTACAAGCTGGATGAAAAGTTCTCCTTTTAATCACCAGGGTATTCACAATATTTTCCTTGCACTTGGGCTCATCCAAGTTTATATCTGATAGAAGTTCTCTTGAAAAAGATGCATTATACATTTTGGAAAAACGAAAAGAAAAGTTAAGATATTCTTAAATAATATCCTGCATCTCTGCAGGATGTATGTATTAACTGACCCAAGGTAACATTTATTGTAAAGTAACAGAAATACTAATTATCAAATACAGATATACATACATCTTCATATACATAGGTAGAAAGAAACACTACACAACTAGAGGGGTGGCAATGCTTACTGTGCTACTCATTCCAACATGTGCCTCGTAAATGCGGAGTGATTGTGGTCTATTTGGCTGAGGATGTTGAAATACATACTTCTCCTGAAAAAGAAGTGAACAGCATTTAGCCATGAAGATTGTTACCAGAAATACATAACAAGATCAAGTGCGCTGAACTTGAATGAACATCTACTGGAAAATTAATTGAAGGCTCTCCTATCCAACCAATGACCAATATGAGAATCCTATACAAATATTAATGACTCGTGAATTATTTTCTATGCCGACAACTTAACAACGAGCTTCAATACTACGTTACCTTTTATTTTTTGTCCTTTAGTTGTTATTGTGCAGCATGGTGAAATCTAAAGAGATCCACAGACATGAAATAATTTAATACAACACTACTGCAACCTTTCTTTTACCATAGCATTCTTATTGCACAAGGCATAATTAGTTATAGCATTTGTAGAAACACCCAGACACCAAAAAATCTGTTGAAAACATACCTCTTCTGGAGGATCATAGTATATTCCATTGTATGGGATTTCATTAGGAGCCTGTACCGAAAACTTGATCCAAGCAGGAATTGAGTCTTTGATACCTGAAGGGGTATCCATACGGATCTGCAATTTTACATAACACGTTAGATGAACTAGACAAGGTTCTCTTATAGCAATAATATTACACTGGTGAAATCAATTCTCTTACAGTGGTTGTTTATCAAATTTCACATAACATCCACCTGAAATTGTAGCATGCCTAGCAACTAGTCTTATTCCCACACAAGAAGTTGTAAACAGACTACATTAAAATAGCTATATATAATCAAAATTCCTCAGAAAATTTTCATTATTTGTCTAGTTCATAGACATATGAATTACGGTATATTATTTGAAGAAATAAATAAAAAAGAATACTTTAAACTTCTAAAACAATAAATTAGACTTACAATGATCAGCAAGGAATGTTACCTTCACTCGAGAACCATGTGGAATTGCGGGTGAACCATCTGCATTGTTTGGCAAAAAGATCTCCCAGACCCCAAATTCATTCTGTGTGCATAAGAAATGTTGCGAACAACAAAATTATCATGCAAGCTTCATGTCATGCGTTCATTCTTTTGGTTCCTATGTACGAAATCCCACAACTAAAGTTCGAAAAACATACCCGAGTCATCACATCCGCATTCATATTCCAATTGTTGAAATCTCCAATTAATGATGCGGACTGAAATGGTGAACAAACAATCAGAAGAATTATGGGTGCTAGAGTAAGGACTGAAGAGGATTCAAACCTAATACTGACGTTTTCCTTCATGAGTAAACAACAGCAAAAGATAAATACTTGAAATTCCAAAAGAGGCAAACAAACCTTAGCTCCAGGTGCCCACTCCCTATAAGTGATACCTGTGGCACTGAAAAACCAGTTTGAGATTATAATCAGCACAAACGATTTTAGATTATTTTTACACCAAAAGTATAAGAAAGAAACATATATTCTCCAGTAAATATAAACATGTAATGCTGAAATGAGCAAAACAGGCCATATAAAATACCACTACCACCCTAAAGTGGCAGAGACCGCATCTTCACTACAGTAATATGGGCAACAGTTTTTTTGTCCTTTTTTTTTTCAAAGAAGCCCGGGTGATATTTGTTACAAATCTGAACAGAACCTGCAAGTTGACGCCTCAGGCCATGGAACGGGGCTCATAAACAGACAGGCGGGCTTTTCTATTACTGAAATAAAATTGTAAAAGCTTTTAAAAACAAGTTTCTATTTTGTCAATCCTTGGAACAAAATATATTGAAGTGTTCTCTAACCAACAAAAGGCTAAGGGAACCAGTGTCATTTTGAAATATTAGATAGGTACTGGAGACGCAAGCAAGAAGTAGCAGGGATTTTTTTTTTTTTTCTTCTTTTCGTTCAGCTGTACTGACATTATGCATCACCTCTCTATTAGTTTGGTTTACATTCTAATTGCTTTTCTATATCAAAAAAGATCAAGAGACAAGTGAAAGTGGTTCATGGTTATTAAATTGAGTATAATACTGGAAAGATGCAAAAGTTGCTTCCACCATTGCAGAGGTCAACAAAAGTAGTACCTGCGTGTGAACCCAAACTTCTCATAGCCACGAGAAAACACCTCCAAACCACCTTCATACTTGTCAATTTCCTCACGCAGCCTTTTGTATTGTCCATAACTGAGCATAGTATTATACAGTCAGTAAAAGCCAATAACCTAATTTGGAAATAAAGCAGGCAAGAAAACACTTATATGAGAAATGAGAAAAATCACAAACTGTTGCACTACCGAAACATAAAGAATCTTGCAACTTATAGACTAGTTAGCTGGGCACTGTGCCATTTTGCTTGATAGGGGAACAGACCTTACTAATTCATGAATTATTTTTGTTCTCTTCTCAACTTCAGACCATTAACCATTTCAATAGTTAGATGTATCGCTTAAGTGCGCAGATGTGGAAGAGAAACCTACCGGTAATCGAGATGATCCCGGAAGCCCTTCAAAAGTGGATCTATTTCATATATTTTTTGCCCAGTGCCAGGTGGTGGAATTGTCTTTGTAGCAGTACTTGCTGTCACTTCTAAGTGACTAGGTGTTTCACCATCAACACTGCCCACATCTAACAAAGAAATTGCTTCATCTTCAATCTTCTCATCTTCCATAGTTACACCGTCTACATCCTCTAGCACCTGAGCCAAAATCATAGTACACAGAAACAAACTGTGATGTGATTCAAGTTGTCAAACAGAAAGTGATATTGGTACGGCATTTTTGCTCATCGTCTAAAATCGTCAAATTGAAAGTGGAATACATTTTGTTTTGGGAATTAAAACTGGCATATTGTTGCAAAAACCATAAATGATAATGTAGAGAACATTTGGTTACGCACACCAGTAATGTGTATCACAAACCTGAGGGTCCTCTGAATCAGTGTCGGGAGCTTCCAATTCCTCTGTCAAAGGTGGAGAGCCATCACTCGGACCTCCAGGAACAAGAATTTTCTTTGAAGCAGCAACAGTTAAAGAAGAAGCTGAATCAGAATCATATGAAGACTTTCCGGCAAAGATCTTCCCTAAAAACAAGAACCACTTTAGCTTAATATACTTAACGAGCTAACTAATAACATAGGAGACAAAAGCTTAAATGTTTTCATATGCGACGCATCGAGTTTTTGACATAAAAATTAACCGCTAACTAAGCACATGTTCGGAATAACCCCCAAATAAAGGCCATTGTGTCCAATTTGAAACACATAAACCCAAAAGAAGAAACAGAGGTAATCAACATCTCTTCTAAAAATCCCAATTTTCCTCGGCTGTATCATAATTGGTTCTTCTTCAGTGCTCCATATATTCATGATCAACCTCCGAGCTGATCATCCTCATTGTTTCCAGTGCCCACATTTCCGATCACCGTCTCTTAGATCCTCTATTTCTCCATAAAATCCTAGTTTCTATATCAAAAGCACATTCCTCCAAAGCTCACAACACATCAAGTAAGCTCCAACGAGTAATAATAATCAGTCCTCGAGAACAACAAACAAAGACCAAAATCAAAAGTGGTTGAATTTTTGACGTAATCAATCTCACTCGCTCTTCCATTAACAGCTAGCTCCCTCTCAAACAGTCCCAGCACACGTTACATTGCTGAAATGAAAAAGAAACAGAGAGTGCGGGAGGAGAGAGAGAGAATACGAGAGAAAGAGGAGGAGTTGTCGAGCAACAGGCAGAGGCTGGTGGAGCGCCGATCGCCGCCATTGAAATGCAAGGAGGACTTGAAACCGGAAGGGACGAGAGGGAAGCGTATCCCCGAGAGAGTCGAGACCATCTTCTTCTTCTTCTTCCTCCTTTAGTTTCCTTGTAGGGTTTGTTATCAGATCAAGATCTCTATTAGCTGAGTCTCACCGGCCCGCCCGGGAGAAACGTGATATGAGTGGAGAAGCAGCAAATATCGGAGGGAGGGATGGAGTCACAGTCGCTACTCTCTCTCTCGTTCTGCAGAGTAACGTGTGCTGGTGTGTGCGAGGCGCTTGAAGCCAATCGAGAGTGGCTACTCGCTCGCTTGCTACGTGTGCAGTCAAGAATTGCATGGGAATGGGTGTGTGGGACCCGGTCCCTCGCGTTTTCGATCGTCGATTCAAGTTGGGATTTGATAATTTAATCACCAAATTCAAAATATCAGTCTGGTGGAAAATTATTTTAAAAAAAAATTGGGGGAGGAGACACCGGGAGAGTGAGAGATGAGGAACGAAAGGCTGTGGAAAAGGAAGGAGGGGCCACTCACCCTTTCTCTCTAATCAGAAAAAGGTCCTCTTTTTTCTCATACTATTTTTTGGGTGGCATCTGTTGCTATTAAAAGATTTTTTTTTTTTTTTGCCCTTTTTTCTCTTAATTTTCCTAGCATCTTTGGGCAATAGGCATATTCCATGAACCATATTCCACACTCCTTTCATGCCAGCATGCGTTTCAAACTGTTCTTCAATTACTAAAATTCAGAGTTAGTCTAGCTTCTCTCAGCGGCGGGAGCCAGAATTTGAATCTGGGAGTTGATATTCACAACAAAAAGAATATGGAGAATAATAATGTTAAAATTAAAAAGTTTTACCTTCTTTATTAAGTTTATAAAATAAAGTAATTGAATAAATTAGACATTAATGATAATTAATTGCAAAAGATCCTAATTCTAAGCAACATTTACATAATTCTTTCTATAAATTAGGTGTAATTAGTACATATTGAGTATTATTAGTTCTAAATTTTTCCTCTTTAATTGCTCTTACTTGTTTTGGTCAATCATTAAGGGGGTTGAGTGATGAAATTAACACTGCACTTCTTCATTTGGATGAGATTATGTAGCGTTTATGGGAAGTTTGAAAATGTTGGTAGGGTCCGAACCCCTTCAAGCCTAAAGATAGTTCCGTTCCTGGCTTCTCTAATAATATTAACTGTTTTTATAGACATGTAAAATTTAACGAAATTTAAAAAAAGATAGATCGATATAGATTCGTTACATGTGACATGCGTACATAAAGAAAGCAATCGACTCATTTTTAGAAGGTGATGCAACATAGCATGACACGCATTGATGTCCTTCCTCCCCTGAAATAGCTCTAGTTATCTACCTCTCACTTTCATACCCTACATTCAAGTCCTAGTACCACCTTACCATAGTGTTGCTCCCACATGACCTGCTTGCTCATCAAACACCTTATTCTTCCTACACTCGAGTATCAGTACGCCATTGCTCTCTTGTTCTTTTTACAATTGAGTACAACTTTCCACCTCTTTCATTCCAGCAACTCATACTTCTCTATAGCTTTTGTTTCTTTCACCCTGTCACTGTCCACCGTCAAGCTCATGAGTCACACTTTGTTTCCAGTTTCACCTAACTACAATTGTACCCCATGCCTGTAACTGTATGCTCACAAATATCTTAGCAATGGTGAACCACACGCATTGGTAACAATGTGAGTCTCACTCTCTGGTTGTCCCAATCTTCATATAGGGTTGTGAATACTGAATAGAAATGATCCACATAATCAAACATAGGTCATGAAGGAATATGCCTTCATAATTGGAGTGGCAGAATGACACTCCAATGTACTTTTATGATTCCATACGAAGTTCTGAAGCAAACTTCCATATGTACACTCGATCAAATTGTCGCAGTTTTCAAATGGTAAGACAACATTGTTCAAACGGCCTCTACATTTCAGCCATGTCTGCAAACCTGTTCGTAGACATTACTTATTGGTTTGATAGTAGAGATGTTAAACAGCCCTCCAATATGCGAATATCATTCCGGCTCAACTCTTAATTATTCATAATTCATCTACAAAAGCCTTGTAGCTGATGATTGACCTTGAGATCACAACACAAGTACTTCTTTTCCGGAAATTTCATTCCTATTTGACCTACAAAATCACAAAGGAGAGGTAGTTTTGTACTGGTGAACACTGGTAGAATTCTTGACTGTATGTAACGATGCTCAGACCCTTTTTTTTCTGGAAAAATTCTACTTCCTCAAACATAAATGAAGATGGCAAGGGAAGAGTAGGAAGGAGGATAATGTTCCCAATGTTCAGACCCTGTTTTTCTAAAAAAAAATTATACTTCCTTCAGCGACAACAAAACAAGATTCCATTGATATTTCCATATCCCTCCTACAAATTACATATCCTGTGATGTAGCTGAACACCAAATTATGCTAGCAAACATATACTTTATTATGATGAGTATATGACAGTGTAGTATGTACCCCAGACACTTGAAACTAGTTTGCCAAAACATCTGTATCACGGACTATCTTCATTGAGGGAAGCCAAATTGCAGCCACAGGGTTCTTTGCAAAACCACCGCCTTCATCAATAATCAGCCTTAGGCCTTCAATGTGAAGTTTCCCATGATGACCACTTACAATAACAGTTGGAGTGTTTTTCAGTTCCTATAAGATAACAAAACACCAGGTCACCAGCAGACGTCAAGACTTCAGTAACATTTCATAGTATGACAATTTATAACAAATCTCAGTTAACCCGCACAATTCAAAATCTTTATCAAGAATAAATATATGAAATTCATGGAATAAAATAATCTTGGGACCCTAAACCAGGTAAGTTTCACTAATGAGGGTTACCAAGGACTTTTCCCTTATAGGCATAAAAAAAGAATGCACATTTGAGTACGCATTCTCTTACATGCGGTTGATTGCCAACGACGTAAAACAATTGCATGCTGTTGGCCGGCTAAAAGAGAATGCATGCTTGTCTGCTGATAATAAGAGTAAATAACCATCACCTCTGGTATATTCCACACGTCTTTCCTGCCACTCAGAGCCGCTATCTTAGGTATCCGAGTATCTCTGGCCTTCAGAAACTCCAACTGTTGTTTGGCATCTTTATCTTTCTCCAAACCAGCATGAACAGCTATCAATTTGTAGTATTTGGTTTCACCCTCAATCTCTACACAGACATCATCCTGGAAAAAGTCACCAAAAAAAGAAGAAGCACATCATCAAGACCCACTAAGCTTCATCATTTGTTCTCAATAACTGCATCTGCTTCAGAACACACAGAAAATGGAAAGCGAAGCAATTACATATTTTCTTTTTTACGCAATGACTCTAAACAAATGATCTCTAGTCTCGTAAATGATTTTTATGGACTTTTGAGAGCAAATAAAACAAGCCTGACCTCTTCATGCACCCAAACCATATTGGCAAGAAACTTCTTATGATCATCAGGAACTGCCTTCACCAAATCTGACCACAAGAATTGTTCCAATTCAGGAAGTCACCAAACAAAACATATCACCGATTTTACTGAGAAAGCACAAAAACCATCCAAGTATAGACAACTAGTTACAAGTATTAAATAACACAATGGCACATTCACCATTTGGCAAACCAAGATTCAAACTTATCAGACTAAACCATCATGCAATCAAGAGACATGAATTCGTCAAACAAAACGGTTTCATAGCCACTCTACGTAAATTTAACAGTACACCGACCTTAGGTTACTGATTACTACACATATTAACACACGATGAAACATTAATGAGTCGACAAACCAAGATTGTCACTTGCATAATATACAGCTGAATAATTCTAACAACCAAAACACACAATCAATTTCGAATAATCAACCAAATCAAACACCAAACACCCAACAACAAAAAAATCATACCGGCAGAGCCATGAGGCACCCCGTAGGACTCAAACGTGGGCCCGGCATCATAAATAGAACCCTGATACTCAGTCCCCTTGGCCTTATTAAACCCCGTCATCCTCCCAGCCCATCTCCTCCCCTGCAAATGCATCCCTTCATACCCCTCGCCCTTAAACCACCCTTCTCTCTCCTCATTGTCCTCGAACTCCCTCCACCCCTCGCGGAACTCCGACCCGTCCAGCGGCGGAGGCACGACTCCGAGAAATGCGGCGAAGGCGAAGTCGTGGTTTCCGGCGATGAAGACGTGTTTCTGACGTGGGTATCGGGAGGGGAGGGAGATGAGGAAGTCGAGGACTTTGTTGGTTTCCGGGCCGCGGTCGCTGTAGTCGCCGAGGAAGATGATGAGGGCGGTGGCGAAGTCGGAACAAGGGGTGGAGGATTCGAGATTGGACCAGAGGTTTTGGAGCTTGGTGTGGAAGCCGTGGATGTCGCCGATGCAGCAGACTAGTCTGGGTTTTGGGTCTGACATGGGTTTTTGGTTTTCCGGTGAATGGAGGAGGTGAGATTGGTTGAAAATGAAGGTTGAAAGTTTTTTGTGGCGGGGTTTGTGGCTGTGATTGGCGTTGAAATCAACCCGAAAAATTTATTTTTATTATTATTTTTTTTACCAAGAAAAAACAAATGATATCGTGAAAGACTTTTCTGGACGCAAAGATTAATTTGTGTTATGTAATTATGTATAATGTCAAATCGCTTTCTTCCCTTGATCAAGAATACGTTGGAATTTAAACTCCGATCAGCATCGACGGGTTACGAACTTGGATATGAGGAACCACACATAAATTTTTACTAACTCGATCACATGTGCTGGTTAACTCAATTGAGTTAAGAACAAAGACATTTTAATTTTTAAACTAAGAATTTACATATTTCTTCACACTTTAAGGAACTCGACATGGTAAAAGATTAGAGGGTACATAGCTCGATTATTAGTTTTTCATGATACAAAGAATATGATTATAAAGGATTAGAGGATCACAGCTCGATTATTAGTTTTTTTTTTTTTAAGTATTTGAGAATTTACATACTTCTTCACACTTTAAGAAACTCGACATGGTAAATGATTAGAGGGTACACAACTCGATTATTAGTTTTTCATGATATGAAGAATATGATTATAAAGGATTAGGTGATACGCAGCTTGATTATTAGTTTTTTTTTTTTGAAGTATTCCCAAATGTTCTATGGAGTGGCTTGTCAATATGATGGTCTGCAAGAAAATGATTATTATCATGAAAGCTTCCAAAACTGATCAGGATGGAGAACACTTGGACCAAAGAATGATTATTATTTTGCATCAAATCATTTTAGTAATTGTCTGAGAAACAAAAACAACAAAGATATTTTGTGTCCCTAAAATAGTTGAAGTATAGCTGCATTGGTGGAAAACCAGGACCAAAGAATGTAATAATGCACAAGATGGACTACTTTACACAGATGCTATCCTATTGTATTGTCCTAAGAGTCTCATATTTGTAGCAGCAGTGTCAAGATGGTTATCTCCTCTGAAAGTTGAGGTACTTGATTCCATATGCAAACACAAAGAAGAAAAGGAGAACCCAGCCAACATGCGCAGCCGCGACAGCCGGTAGGAAGTCATAATCAAAACCCAGCTGATCCTTGAGGAAACTCTTCAATGGCGTAGTGCCATATCCGGGTAGCACAAGATCAGCATTCTTGTCACCCACTTGAGAGGTCACAAGGCCGTAAAGTGTCCAAGCGACAGGTGAAGCCCAGTAGTACCACCTCCACCAAATTGGGATTTGCTGCAACATATCAAAAAAATGTGGTGAGCTCTTGTATGCCAACACAAATAGAATGTCAAGTATGATTTGATGCATTGTGCCATATGTATCTGGTTACAATGTCACATACCGGTCTTGGAATGAGAAACCCGAAAACAAATTCCAGAAACTGAGGAAAAAGGACATAACGATTGCAGCAATCTGGTGGCCTGGAGTGAGTGCAACAACCATCATCCCATACATTGTGAAGTAGATGAAGCACATAAGTATGTAGTAGTAGAACCAGAGGAACTTGGTTATCTTCCACTCAAAGCCAATCATAGAGTAGAGGATCATAGTGTAGATAAAAGTTTGAATTGCCACATAGATTGTCTCTATGGCCACCTGCAAAAGAAGTAAGTTAAGTAGGTCTTCATAATGATTAATGAGTAACCAGTTTTTACTAGATTCACTAGGTTTAGATTGATAAAGTTTAGACCAATTTTTTTTAGTGTCTGCATTACCTGAGCAAATGCGTAAGGAAGTTCAGAGTACATCCCAGCTGCCCTTTCACGATAGAAAACTGTTCTTTCAATCGCGACAACTGATTGCACTGCAGAAGCATTGGTAGCTCCAAGGAATAGCACAGCAGCATACATGGCTCCTAAAAGATTCATCAGATCTTGTTGCTGGGTTCTGTTACATGATAATGTTAGTTAACATCAGATAATGACACCAATAGTATGACACTATGATATACTTAACTAATTTGATCTGAATGATATACTTAACTATGCAGCAGTCAATGTAATTAGTCCGAGAGAATGAGATCTTACGTTTGTTGTCCCTTGTTCCAGAAGATAAGACCAAATAAACCACCAATGACTATTGTCATGAAGAACCTGATAGCGTTGTACTGGGGGTTTCTCCAATAAGACCAATGCATTTTCCAGAAACAAGCTTTGCATTGAACAGAAAATGGTTGGGAGTATTTGGTTGGGAAGTAGAGATCCTTGGACCCTGGCACCGGAGTACTGAGCTCTTTGATAAGCTCTTGATTCCTCCTGAAAGAAGATCAAGAACGGGAAATAATCAAATGATAGAAATTTAGAGGAAGCAATAACATTTAGAGGAAAAACAAATCACTCACTGGTAAAGTGAGGAGTTGGCATAAATGTCTGCGAAGTCCACATCCAGTTGAGCCTCAACTGAAGGAGCAGTAACCTCAAGCATCCATGTAGCAGGATTGTAACCATCCTTAATCTTAGTGACCCCGGGAATGGCCTGTAACAGATTTATGTTAGTCGATAGGGCATTAAAATTCAGTATAACTCAGTAACAAAGTCCCTGCTCAGATTTTCAAAGCCAAGTAAAAATGTACACAAAATCACAACCACAAAGAATGCTCACTTCAAAATATTCTACAAGCTTGTGAGATTGGCGACCTAGAGGTCCAGCATATATAACTTGCCCTCCTCTTTTCATCAGAAGCAGCTGCAGAAAGCACAAATCAAGTTGGAAATATGCAAGAGGCAGTGAGGTACACAAGAATACACACAATGGTAACAAAGACTAGGAGGTTGAGTGATACCTCATCGAAGGCTTCAAAAATATCTATGCTTGGCTGATGAATAGTGCAGACGACAGTTCTTCCAGTGTCCACCGTGTTTCTCACAGTACGCATAACGATGGCAGCAGCCCTGGCATCAAGTCCAGATGTTGGTTCATCCATGAAAATAATAGAGGGGTTGGCTACCAGCTCCACGGCTATGGTTAGTCTCTTCCTTTGTTCTGTTGAAAGACCATCTAGTCCAGGAAGACCAACTAGAGCATCTCTAATGGGATTAAGCTCAACCAACTCCATGACTTCCTCAACAAACATCTGTATCATATCAAAATGAAATCTCAATACTGATGATTGTTGAAGAATAGGACTTCAAAACTTAGAAAAGAATATGGTATGGTTTATGTAAGGGATTCTTATTGAGTCTACATTGTATACAACATACCTTTCTTGTTTGGGTCTTTACATCTGAAGAAAGACGGAGCCAGGCTGAATACAGCAGAGATTCGTACACAGTTACATGTGGGGAATGGATGTCATTCTGCTCACAATAACCGCTAACACGAGCAAATGTTTCTTGGTTCTTTGGATAACCAGAGATGTTAATGGTCCCTTCAATATAACCACCCGTCTTTCTTCCAGCCAAGACGTCCATAAGAGTTGTTTTTCCAGCACCACTGACACCTACAAGTGCTGTCAATACTCCTGGTCTAAAAGCACCGCTGACATCTCGCAGAAGCTGAAGGCGATCTTGATCAATTCCTTGACTCTTCATTTCCTATTATTAGATAACATAAGCTTACTTAATAAAGACCTTTTGAATGATACACGAATGATGAACATTTCTTAGAGGGAAACAAGGCATACAAATTTTACAATAAATAACTTACAGCTGGCATATCAACGTAGTAGTTCACATGGTTAAATGCAAGTGAAAGGGGTTGGAAGGGCAAAACCATTCCTTTCGTTGGTGCATTCTCTGAAGAACTTCTCAATGCCATATCGATACCTGAATTTTCTCAGAAGAAATTTTTGAAGGTAAGAATTTATCACTTGTCTTAGTAGAGACATACCGTGAGGGAAATGTAACCAAAACTTATAGGGGAGGAGATAATGCACAAACCTTCAGTTGATGACTTTTTCTTCTTTTTTTCACTTTCTTCATCAGCTGTAACAGCTTTCGTATCTCCAAGAGCTGATGTTCATGATCCAATACAAGAAACATGGTTCATCAGCTTTAGAATTTCACTTTTATTGATGAAACAGAAAAAATTGAAAATGTGATGAACTTACGATTCAGAAATGTCAATGCTGCAATGAATAAGATGTTAAAGAGAAGAGAAAATCCAAATAGTGCCCCAATACATATCCAGAACCAATATTCATCTGTGAAGAATCCTCTGGACTTAAGGAGGACTTTCCCAACTGTAGGTGCATTAATTCTTGGATCTGTATTTGGCTGGAGGTCCAGTTGATAAGAGTCTTTAAAACTTTCAGTAATGTCTTATGTTTGAGAATTCAAAAACTGGCAATATTCGAACATAAATTTGCTTAAGCATGAAATTGTTCATGCACATAATTCAAAGCATGAAATAAAGACTATTAAACCTCTGAGAGATCTTACCGCACTCCATCTTTTATCGAGGAATTCATTCATGACAATTGCATTTTGTCCATACATCATAGGAGATATATAGTAGCCCCATATCATCCAAGGCTCAATGTCATCTGCAGTCACAAGAATTAACTATTACAGATAATGAAATACCAAGATGAAGTATCTGAAATTTGCAAGTGATTTCTAACATTAAAACATAAATACTAACAGATTGCTCTAACAACAAGAAAAGGACTCAAGGTAGAAGAGATTGAGCACATACTCTTGGCAACAATGAATCCTCCCAGGACAAACACCATAAGCAAGGTAAAGGTACCGAGAGTATTTGCAACTGTTTGTGTTCTTCCAAGAGCAGCAATGAACCGAAAGAGGGACAGTGCCATTTGATGTATGCCAAAAAACGCCAAAAACTGTTTGAAAAATCTGTGAATAAGAACTATGTGAGTAGATGTATCTCTGATCACAATAGCCTCAAATATGACTAAATTTATATTCCAAGATGAAAGTTAAATCCTGTTTACCTGCTAGCAGCTGGAGCAAATCCAATGGTGTAATAAGTGAGAATAATCCATATTGCCGATTCCATAAAAGATAGGGGGATCCTAAGGACCCAAATGGGTAATCCAAAAGCCCAAGCAGGATAAAACAAGAAATCCTCTGTTTATAAAACACAGGAAGCCTGAAAACTGTCATTGCCAGTTCTGCCATTCCATTGAACATGACATTGATCAAACTGAAAAACAGCGCTCCGAAAAACTTCCCTCCATCTTGTACAGTTCCCACTGGCATTTGAGTTCTAAGGAACACTGTGAAGGCAATTACAGACATGATTGTTATCTGAGTGGTCTTGAATACATACACAAAAGAATTGCGCTTCATTAGAAGCCACTCCCTTGCAAAACAAGCCTTGAACAGTTCCCAATTTGAAATACCATATTTCTCTTTGACTAATGCAGCTGGGTGAGCTCTTGACTTCTCATAAGGAACCCCAAGTTCCGATGCAATCTGTTGGCCACACTGGAAATTGCTGAAGCACTTAACAAACTCAGCAACATCAATGTATCTGTAAGGTTCACTTTTCTTGAACCAGTATTGTTCTTGATCCTTCTTTGATGTTACTTCTTGCAGAAAGTCAGCAACTCCTTTCCTCTCTGGGCATTTGAAACCCATGTATTCAAAGAACTCAAGAACACTGTCACGCGGACCTTGGTACACAATCTGACCTTCTGAAAGTAAGATAAGGTCATCAAACAGCTCAAATGTCTCTGGTGCTGGTTGAAGAAGAGAGATGATCATTGTCACATCCATTATATGTACCATTTGCCTCATGTACCTGCATATCTGGAAAGTTGTGGAACTGTCTAACCCTGTTGAAATTTCATCCATCAATAGCACCTTTGCTGGTCCTACCAACATTTCCCCTGCATATTGTTTAAGCAAAACCCATTAGGCTGGTAAGACTGTGTGATACATTACATTGCAAGACTGTGACTTGGGACCTTAATAGGGTAATTCTGATTTAAAGTTCATCAAAAAAACATTGTCTCTAATCAATAAGAAATTTCTTAGATATCTGACAAGAAGCATACCAGTTGTGACACGCTTTTTCTGACCACCAGAAATACCCCTTCTCATATCATCACCAACCATGATATCAGAACAGATATCCAAACCAAGAATCTGTTAATGATTCATAAGAAGTTAGATTTTCCAAAATATTTGGATTGATGATACAATAAACTATATATTTCGGCTTCAGAAAAGAACTGGCAAATGGCAATTAACGGTTACAAACCTTGAGAACATAATCTGTGACCAAACTAGTCTTCTGGCCTGAAACTGAAGTGGCTTTCATGAATGCATCAATCTCAGGATCTGGCTTGATTCCTGCTTCCTTTTCTCTTCTGGAAAGTTCAGCCAACATTTCATATCTAGTCCCCACACCCAAACATCGTCCGGAAAAATCCAATGTCTCCCTCACTGTCATTTCTCCATAGTGAAGATCATGTTGACTGATATAAGCACATGTCCTCTGGGGAACAAACTCACTGAATTCGTGACCACAGTAACTGATGTTCCCAGATACCTGTTCACCATTTCCAAGTCATTCAATACAGAAATGGGTAAAAAGTAACAATGACAAGTGAAAATTGGATGAGAGAATTGAATCATCACCCTCAGATCGTCATCAAGCTTCCCTGCAAGTGCCAAAAGCAATGTTGTTTTACCTGCACCTGGAGGACCCAAAAGCAGGGTCATCCTGGAAATTACCAAATCAGTGAAAACGTAATACAAGTACTAAAAGACTAACCAAACCTTTCAGTTTCAAGAAATGAAAGAACAAATCATCAAATTTACCTAGAGGGTCTGACTATTCCACTGATATCTTTAAGTATCTGGATCTTTCTCTTCTTTGATGGAGCAAGACGAATCAAACCCAGAACACTCTATACAATCCAGAAACAAAATCAAGTAACAAACAAATTCAATCATCCCATTCTACAAATTCACTAGATAAACTATTTGCAGCCTCAAATAACATCACAAAATTGATACCGAGAAAACAAAAGAAACTTACCTCTATGGTGTTCAAGGTGGCATTAAGCAGAGTAGGCAGTGCTCTACTCCCAACATACACATCTCCTTCAATCGACAGATGCTCATATCTGACTTCAATCTTCGGAATCTCAATCCCAACTCTTTAAAACCCAAAATTCCAAAATCAATAGTTAAAACATTAATAAATCAAAATTAATTGATTCTTTGCTTTGTTAGAGTGAGCTTCACAGTCTCAAACCTGTCGGTTCTGTCTCGAAGTCTTCTAAGAAACCTTTCATTATCATCTTCCACAACTTTGAGTATGTTCTCCATCAACACCTTCTTGTCTTGCACTCCAAGCCTCGTAACATCCACTTCATCAGTGACCACTCGTCCATTGTCGAGTACCTGCCGGAGCATCCCTCTTCTCAGTCTATCATAAGTCGGAAGCCGCTCGATGGCGGCCCACCGGAGCTCTTCATCCTCGTCCTGCCGGCCACTCCGGTTAAACACGTCCGGCGGGGCTTGCCATACTTCCCGGAAACTTGTAGAGGCCCAGCTCCGCTTGCTCCCATGTGAAGTATAACTCCTCCGACTGCTCGTCGACCGTGCCAGATCGTCTCCGGCCAAAGCCGACGCCATTTTGATCTACTTCGATTACCAAAACAGCTTTAGTAGTACTTTTGAGTTTTCACAAGACTCACAAGAGCTTAAGTGACACCAGCAGCCACCTTGTATGACGGTTGTGAATGAGGACGTGATATTCTAACAAACTCGACGACCACCTGTAATGGATGGAAGCTCAGAAGCTTACAGAGATGTCAACATGGCATCCACTTGTGGTGGCGGCCAGTGTCATCGTTGTCATTAAGATTAGAGAGCTAGAAAATGGACGTGGGATGTTGAGAAATATGTACACGGAAATGGGCACCAGTCTCATCAGGTTTGAATTTTTAAGCAGCTTGATTATTACTATTCAATACGGTGCTTATGATTTGTGTAGAAGATTTTGTATAGATTTCTTTTCAAGTTTTGAATATTCGTATAATTATTTGCGTAACGTAAGTATCACTCCTTCTACAGCTCACACATTGGATTGTTTTGTTTGTAATGTTGTCTTCTAGATTAATCAACAGATTAACCAAACTTCAGTGATTGAAAAGTTTGGAGCTTTATGAGTGATAGTAACACCAAACTAAATCCCAGATATTTTTTGATCCAAAATAACGACACTTTTTTTGTTAAGAGTTCGAAAAATCAAGCTTTGTGCAAACAATAGTGTAATATCAAATTTCGGGTTTATCCTAAACCCAATATTTTGATCTGATATGTGTTTAGGGTTTAGTCTAAACACTACTCCATGTCCTGGTCGGATAAATAGTTACTATCCCCCAAAAATTTTAGTGATTAAACCCAATGAATACTTACGTTGTATAGCAAAATTAACATAAACTAATCTGGTGTGATAGGGAAATGGTAAAACGTTTACGTAGAAGAATTAAACAAAGATCACATAAACAAACCAGAAAAACAACAACTACTTGGACTTACTTGTTCTGTTTTTCAAAGGTCATTGAAACTATCAGCAATACTGCAATAGTACCAAAATTCAAGCCTCGAGATCGAAAAGAATATATCGTAAGGATAAGTATATGTAAAGTAATCGAATTGACTGGTTGAAGAAAACGCTGTGTTGTAATCTGGAGAACTCTGCTTCTCTCTACTCCCTATATGTGTTTTATAGCCAATAACTGTTATGACATCATTACTATATATCCCCAAAATAATATGAATTTATTTATGGACAATTTCCTGCCAAAAACATTTCCATTCCGTATTAATATGTGATTGTCATTGGCCGTAGGTTAAAGATTGGATCGTACGTATCCTTGTTAATCGAAAAGGTTCTTTCTGGATCATCTAGAAGAAAGCAGCAAACGGAAAGATATCTATTGGCCTTCTAGAGATTCCATTATGCAATTTATATATTTAGCAAATTACATATACATCCTCTAAAAAGATTTGAAACACAAATAAATCTACTTGTGTTGTTGTTAAACAAATAAGGACAGTTTTTAACAATTAAGGACAATATTTTCTCTACATGCCATGTGTCATAGTTTAATTTACCAAACTAACCCTACACTAATTAAATATGTTTTTAGAAGAGAAAAGTCTCTCCTTTTGAGATTTTTAGTAAATGGAATTCAGTAGCATGTTTTCAATAACTTATTGTAGTAACAGTTAATTCTAGTGTAGTAGCAGGAGTTAACATCCCAATAGAACTAGTAGTAGTTAATTCCAGTAGAAATAGTAGCAGGGGTTAACATCCCAATAGTAGTAGCAATTAATTCTAGTATAAATAGTATCATGGGTTAACCTTCTAGTAGAAAGTAGTAGCAAAGGTTAACATCCCAGTAGAAGTAGTAGCAGGTTTTTAGTGGCTCAGCTAATGTAGTAGCATGTTTTGCTGGAAATCTACACTTCTAACATATGTAGTAGCAGGGTTTTAGTGGTTTAGCTAGTGTAGTAACAGCTTCAGTAAGTGCAGTAGCAGGTTTTTAGTGGCTCAGCTAATGTAGTAGCATGTTTTGCTGGAAAGCTACACTTCCAACAGATGTAGTAGCAGGATTTTAGTGGTTCAGCTAGTGTAGTAGCAGCTTTAGTAAGTGCAGTAGCAGGTTTTCAGTGGCTCAGCTAATGAAGTAGCAGTTATTTTCAATACGTACAGTAATAACATGTTTTTAATGGTTCAGCTAGTGTAGTAGCAGTTACTTCCAATAAATACAGTAGCAGCTATTTCCAATAAATGTAGTAGCATGTTTTCTGTGGCTCAGCCGATATAGTAGCAACTACTTCCAGTAAATGCAGTAGCAAAGCTATTTCTAGTAAATATAGTAGCAGGCTTTTAGTGACTTAGCTAATGTAGTAGCAGTTATTTTCAAAAAAATGCAGCAGCATGTTTTTAGTGGCTCAATTAGTTGGTAGCAAGACTAGCAACTATTTCCAAAAATGCAGTAACAAGGTATTACCAGTGGAGCAGTAGCAAGCTTTTAGTGACTCAGCTAGTGTTGTAGCATCAACTTTCAGAAAATACAGTAGCATGTATTTAGTGAAATCAATAAATAGTAGCTTAATTAACACATATTAATATAAACTTCATTAGATTATCTTGTCTATAAATTGTTATTCTTATGTGCAAAAATGGATTTATTCCCACATCATGATTACTGAATCAGTAGCAATTAGATGATCAACATGTAAAAGGGTTTTGTATAACAAAACCTCATTAAGGACTTTCATCAAACACCTTATTTGCATAACTCCCATTGTGCTTAAAAACCCAAAAAAAGATAATCAAATCTTTTGAAACAAATACACCAATTTGCCTAAAATCAATACAAGTTTCCCAAACAAAATCATGATCATTATTGAATCAAATCAAACAGACCCAACTCTAATTTGGAAATGGGACATGGAGCAAATGGAAAGAAAAAAAAAACGAACAGTAGCAGCCTCTCACTCCTTATTCCTTTTGGGCTTGGCCACGACGGCGGGCTTCTTCTTCACTGGAGCAGCAGCGGATGGATCTGCGAGGGACTTAGCGGAGGGGATCTTGTAGGAGCTTTTGACTTGATGAGCTTATCAGAGAGAGAGAGAGAGAGAAAAAAAAAAAATCAAATCTGAAATCAGAGAAAGAGAGAAAAGATATTTTTGGTTAGGGTATTTTTAGTTGAGGCAGTGGCAGTTTTGTAGATATTTAAAAAAAGATTGGTTTTTTGGGTATTTTGCCTAAAAAATTGCTGACATGGCGTAATACTATGTATTGTGGGTCTGGGCTTATGTCCTTATTTGTTTAAATCTGTTGCAAGGTGGTTTTTTTGTGTTTTGCAACTGTCTATGGTAGTGGGTTGTCATTTTCTCTTATATATTTACCAAATACCATATAAAGATATATACTTCTAGAAACAATCTTTTTCTTTATAATTCATTGCTATTCAATGTCAAAAAAAACAAATAAATTACTTTTCCTTACATGAAAAGCTTGGCGTGATACAGTTACATCAACTTAGGAATTTTATGAACGGAGTCCAAGCCGATTTCCACATAAGAACAGTAAGACTTTGTTGGTCTATGATATCTATTGTCCACCTGACATCGTTTATTTTTACTAGGTGGCATCGGCGTGGGTCCACGTACTATTTCTAGTGGTCTTCTAGAAGCAACAAGTTAGCACTACATGAAAAGCTTGGCGTGATACAGTTACATCAACTTAGGAATTTTATGAACTGAGTCCAAGCCGATTTCCACATAAGAACAGTAAGACCTTGTTGGTCTATGATATCTATTGTCCACCTGACATCGTTTATTTTTATTAGGTGGCATCGGCGTGGGTCCACGTACTATTTCTAGTGGTCTTCTAGAAGCAACAAGTTAGCACATACAAATAAAGAAGCTTATTTAAAATTACCACTTTACCCATGCATAGACGGAAAAAAAAAATTAATGTTTTTTTTATATTATAAAATGAAACCTCTAGGTAGCTGATATTTACAATGTTAAAGAGTAAGACTCTAGAAACCTCAATAGATACAATATCATTCTAATACAAAGATGAATCACTAGAATGACAAATATCATATAACAAATAATTAGCTTCATGGAAAACCGGATGTAGCTGTCGAAAGGACGGACAAGGCCGTCAGAGGGACAGACAACACGATCAGGCAGGTGAAATAGAGCCGCCAAGGGAAGGAGCACGCCGCCGACGCTCAACGATGACTCCCAGGAAGAGAAAGTCTAGAGAGAAGCTCTCTACCCTCTCTAAAATTGTAGTCGGTTATCAATGCGACCATTTGGTTGCGCTTCAATTACTAACTTGGAATCTCATTCCACTTTCAATCTTGTAAAACCCTTCTCTTTTGCTTTTACCATGTTGTCTCGCAATACTAATGCCTCAGTAATAGCCTATTACTCTTCCAACATGGTTGGATGCAGCAGATATAGGTCTGCACGGCCGGAAAAGGTTGGGGTTGATGATTGGCCAAACCTTAAAGCTTTGTTTATAATTTACGGCCGCCGGGAATCAGATCGATCAATTCACTCGACTGTGATATGCTCTGCTAAATGGCAAAACGAGTTTAATCTCTTCGATCACTTTCTTTCGCTGTTTAATGGGTCCAATCTCTGATGTTGAAATATCAAATATGAATCTAGCTAGATAAGAAAGGGAGGGTGGAGCTACTCCATAATAGGATCACTGGAATCATTTTGATTTCTAGTAACTTAAGGAATTTTAGATCCTTTCCTCTTTGATGGAATATATTGGGTCTTTGTTTCTAGCAAAAGTCCTTGCCATTCTTTACAATTTAACTTTTTCCCAGAAAGACAAAAAAGCATTGCTAAAGCCTAAATGATGGCTGGCATACATGATCTTCATTCGTTGATGACTTTGTTGCCTCTTCCCAGAACTCAAATTCTACCGGTACCACTGTGACCTAGGTTTTTGAAATTCTCTAGTCTTTCTGTTCAAATTTCATGGTCTTTGGAGTTTGACTGAGATACACATATTCTTGTACACAATCTAAGAAATTTAAGCATATGATATATGGAGCCCTAATTAACCTAGCTAATACCCTAACAACTATTCCTTCCATTATCTTGGCTGCGGAATCTTTAGGTACAGTTATTAAGCATGTAGATTGTTAAGCATGCTTTCATGAATGCGCAGCATAAAATAGGTACTTGATCGATCTTTGTTAAGGGTTAGCTAGCTTTTCCCCACGTTCTAAATAATAATTCGATCGATAAGATTAAGAACACGTCATGGCATTGTACAATATTAGAAACAATACAGGGGAGAGTTGGAAATGAAAGAGATATGGATATCAATCAAAAAAATTCTGAAGAACTAGTTTTATAAATTTTCAAACAGAGATAACAGGTTAGGTGATATCGTATATATACATGAGAAAACATATGGGGAAGGCAAGAACAGATATCAGAGTGACATGAAAGTAGAAGATCAAGCTCACATGTATTTCCAACGTTTTGCTTTGATGGATCTTTAATTGGTGTCATGTTCAAGATCCGGGGCAAAGTGTTCTAACTGCCCAATATAAATAATTAAAACAAGCTTGAAACAACACATATACGATAAAGTATACACATGTTAGTTCAAGCTAGAGAACCTGTCCGTAGTAGTCGAGGAATTGTTTTTGCCTAAAAATAAATAACTAAAACTTGGGACGTAGCTATTGTCAATTCTGAAAGCGATTTGATTCTCAGTATTCTTGTTCCTTGGCCTTTGCTGTGATATCTCCCAAGTGTCCATAGCTTTTCTTCTTTCCACATAAAAATAATGTATTCGTACGTACTGGAAATGTTAAACTTTGTGTTAATTGGATTTGAAAATATCAAACATTTGTCTATATTTTAGCTTATAAGTACTTGATGATCAGCTTCATTCGATCATATAACATGTCCTGCCTTGCTAATTACAAACACATGCAACTGACTTCCGACTAATTTACCTAAAATCAATTATTAAGAAACACTGACAAAATTAAGGAGTGATCTAACAAATCAGATCTCGTCACTTCTGGATTTCTTCACTTTCCTTAGTTTCCAGCAATCTTTCAACCATATATGCACATGTCGCATGACAAATAAAGTACAAGAAAGCATGAAATAATACAATATGTAGCCTTTTCTATTCATGCAAACCAGCCTCTTCTTCTTTTTCCTTTTGATCTTCAACAACTTCAACTGCTTTTTGTTTCCAGCAAACCTCAACCTTTTCTTCTGTTTTAAGAAACATCTGGATTCCAGAGCACTATGTCTAACTGTCAACCTTTACTTTAGAAGTGGGCCGAGCAAGTCATCCGGATATTGTAAATTTGTAATGGTTAGGTCTTACTCTTATGACTTAAGACTTCAAGAGTGAGTGTGATGCTGCAAATCATGTACATGGGTTAGGTATATAGTGCAACTGCACACATACATGTATTTGGGTGTTCATAAGATTCTAACACTCTATAGCTAGCTTAGGATGCTCGACTCTGGTTGGTGTATAAGAGTAAAAGAAGACTCGCAACAAGGTCTTTGATCTTAGGTATAACAAGCTATGAGTCTACGACGATATTATTATGTGCCCAGAAATTAGACCCACTAGACCAAGAGGCGCAAGTGATCCTTCTCTATCATTAGCTCAGCATGTTTGCCATTATTGGTATAATGCGTATGTTTCATTACCAAACTCACTCATGATTGCAAATTATAGTCGCATCTTCCCACTTCCTAAGCGTTGATCATGAAGCAACGAGATTCCATGGTTTCAGAAGGATTCAGATTTCTTTGTGGTCTAGAATCTTTAGGTATATCGGACACAATTTGTTGAATGTAGGGTTTCACTTTTATTCCTTTTTCCCCTCTTTTTCTTTGTGCGGGACAATGAACAGCTTAATTGACAAGTCTAGTGTGTATTATGCTTTTTCCAGTGCTACCACAGAAGAATGAACTAAAGCTTAACTTGAACAATATTTGGTAGCCAAAGAGTCCTCTAGCCAAGAAAACACACCGAGTTGTCAAGCGGGAAAAATCTGTTTTACATTGTCACTCTGGAAATTACTGAGAAAATAAAAAATCCATTCCACACAAGCAACATTATCAATAAGCAAACTCATGACAAACCAAAACAAATAATGCATGACGGCATGCTTTTTCTAAGCTTTCAAGTTTGCATTTGCTTAAACATCACAACAATTTGTTCTTGCAAGAGAAGACATACTATTACAACACCCAGCTGAAAAGATTCAAGGTCAGTTAAGGGGGGTACAATCACTACACATGGGCAAAGGCTAAACTGGGCAAACCATTTGAACTTGAAGAAGAGAACAGTAATCAATCTCCACTGGCACAGCCCCTGCAGCCACAATGCACACACTCTATAACCTTCTCCTCCCTCAGATGCTTGGGCACTCGGCAGACACATGTGGTCGCAAAGTTGTGATCCCGAGGCTGCATGCACCTTAAACAGCAAAGGCGTTCATAACCCGGCTGCAAACACAAACCATATATCTTTTAGTTGAAGTTGGAAATTAAGAGACTAAAGTAAATAGACAGCATAGCTTATGAGTTTGATGCAATATTTTTCGATCATTTTCCAACATATTAATTAAAGTCATGTTCATCCAGTAAACACCCTCCAGATATATGGCACATGTAATATCAAAACATGGGTTTTCATTACCAAGAAACTTCCGAAATTGAGTTTAACCAATGTTGAACACTTTTGGAATATGCAGGTCATTTCGAACATATAAATTGAAGCAACTGTCATCCAATCATTTCCCATAACCTCCAAATATGTGGGATAGGTGTACGTTCCTTGTCTTAATATCAAACATCGACACTTACAATGCAGGTAGTAAAATGCTGCAGACAATGAGTATACCCAATGTTAAAGACTTTTCATATCAGGAAAAAAATGTTGAACTTTTATATCGACTCTCTTAGGTATATGCACGACATGTGTTCAACCTCTATGTATCTCCCTTGCATGGCTAAAGGTCTAGCATGCTATGCCAACTCCAACTTATTCCTTTACTGAATAAACTTTTTCTTTGCTCACTTACAGTACCTTCATCATTATTTACTAGGTTTCAAATCACAATTTTGGGCCAGTTGATTTTCAAATTCATTTATGAGTCAACTTATTCACAAATAAACCAGGGCAACATATTAAATATCAAATCAAATTGAAAGAGATTCTGAAAGAGACCTTCTTCCACTTTGCAATTAGATTGCGGTCAGCATAACCTTGGTCCAGGCAGAACTCATACAATTCCTTGGAAATTTCTTTTCGGCGATGGTAAAGGTCAAAAATGTAGCGACTCTTTTGATGTGCTATCTTGAAAATGGGCCATAAGGTTTCACATTTCCTTTTACCATCATGAGTATCGTTCTCAGCTTCTCTCATCTTTGCTTGCAGTTCACGAAGAGTAGGCTCGATTAGTTCCCAGCCTTCTGGGTAGGTGACTCGATTAGTCTTTACCTTCGGCATTTTCTACCTGCCATCAGCGGCAACATAAGATGAGTAAACTATCTGAAATTCAATAAGCCATCAACATCAACACAATATAATGTCCTGACAAGATAAGGGATCCCCCAGATAATATCAAAATGATATTAATCAGTAGAACTATCATCAAAACAACTATACTACCAATAATTAATACAAGAAAAGAAAAGAAAAGACCATCAGTAGCAGCAGTAGTCACAACTCACAACAAAAAAAGCGAATTGAGTTATTATATTGAGTTTCCTCTCATCATGGTTTCAAAAAACAAGTGCAATGTTCACACACAGTCATGTTCACCTAGTCAGTGACTGACCAAGAGATTCATAGTCAGTCACCATTAGATTTAAATCTAATGGTGGGGAGAATTATTTTTAAGTAGAGTTGTTTTGTTTTCAACCCTTGGATTTAAATATAATGGTAACTGATCATGAATCTCTTGGTCAGTCACTGACCATGTGAACACTACTCTGTTCACACATCAAACCTAGTTCTGACCCTTTGTCTGCCACACTGGATCGGACTGTACAATGTAATGAGATAGCTGTGTAATCATACTGTCCACACTATTCCGTGCTGCATATTATTATCATCACTAAGAAGGCAGACAGGTTGAGATCCCAATGGGTGTGGAAATACCATTGGAGAAATTATGGATTGAACTTGGGAGTTTTAAAGGGAGCAGGGTGATTAAATGAAAGTGGGCATAATTATTTTTTCCTTTAATGTTATGACATATTATCATTCATCATTTGACTCTTCATTAAACAGTGTAGATAATGCAACCATATGCTAAAAGTTAGCACAAACTCATAACTTAGAATTAGTATTACAAAAAAAAATGATTACCACAAATGCATAGCTCACCTTACAAAAAAAAATGCATTGCTCAAAAGTCACAAAGATAAAGATGTAACAGCCTGTGTCAGTTACTGGAAGTACATCAGTCAAGCTTCTCAGATACATCATTTTCAACAACATTATGAAAGACCCATCATTTGAAAGTGCCACAGCCTAAAAACAAGTAAGGTAAGGTATCTAACAATCTTATTCTTCCATAGCTATCCATATAAAAAACAATCAAGCAAGACAGTGAGGAATTCAAATGATGCACACCAAGAATGCAATACAACCAAAATGGAAGAGTGACATACTTACATTTATAAATGAATCATAAAGTGCAAGTTTATCAGAACACAACTACAGAGAGAGAGAGAGAGAGATTGTAAACTATATGAACCATCCCTACAATACAAGATTTTTCCTCCTAGTCCACCAAAATGACCCTATCCAAAAACAAAAAGAACAAAAAATATATTGAATACCATGAGAAAAACTATTAAGGCAGATATCCAACTTCCACACTTAATCTAACAGTTCAAATACCTTTGCTTGAACAGAATAGTCCAAAGCATCCTCTACGAGTTCCTATTGATGAATTCTAATTACAACAAATCGCTCAAAACTAACAGCTCATTAGGTCTAGAAAGTACAAAGAATGAAAAGGGGTACCACTTGAGAGATAAGCAACAGGTATAGAGCAATTTAGACTTCTGAGACAGCACAAGAGAGTGAAGAGACATTAAAGTATTATATTGAATTCCTTATTGGATGGCATTGCAAGTGACACGGAATCAAATAATGGGAATTTCTAACGCATTTGGGCCATTTAACGCAATTATACTTTCTCAAGTCTGGCACAACATTCCATTCCCAGAACTCCCCGAAGCGCTCGGTAGACCCAACTTCAAAACTGGAACCTCTGCCAAACCCTACAATCTATAGGAGGCAAAAAGCCGTAAAAAAGTAGAGATCTTAAAGAGGTTCAAACCCTAGACTACATGGCTACAACCCAAGAGCCTGACCATTTCACAGAACCCTAATTGGTGAATTTCTTATGCATTACACCACATGGTCTCTACATCACTGATCAAGTAAAACCATCTCGGCGCTTTCACAATAAAACTAAAACTCGCAAGACATAAGTAAAAACTACAATGCCGGAAGAAAGCCCTAATATTGGAATAACAAAGAAGAAGAACTGATAGCAAAAGAAGCCCAGACATTTTTGGAGCTTAGTTTATGCTTTTTTCTATTACAGACCAAAATTATATAATTTAAAGCATACTCAATTCGAAAGAAAAAAAAAAAAAAAAAAAAAAAACCCTAAACCATCAAAACATTCAAATTCGACGAACGCGCACCAGAATCGTTACTGCTAAAACAGTTAAACAAAACCTAAAGGGTGAGTCGGATTCCGAGAGCTTAATGAACTTCCGGGGAGAATTGAAACCGATGAGAAATGAGAGAGAAATAAGTACCTGGTGACCGGTGAGCAGATACGACGGCGTTGCTGAGAGAAGAGAGGGAGGAGGGTTTGGGATTTCTCGATTTATGCTGTTATAAAGTTGATGGCGTGAACTTTTAGTACATGGAAAAAGAGAACCTCTACGGCGTCGTTTTGAATTATTATTATTTTTTTTCAAACTATCAAAGTTAGATTTTTTTTTTTTTTTTTTTTTTGAGAATGTATCAAAATAGACTTGAGAAAAGGATGTTATTTCAACTAAAAAGTAAGCAAAATAATGATTATAAATGATTTTATTTTCCAAAACTCGATACCAAATGGACCTAAAAAAAAAATTCTAATTAACTGAGGCACAAGCTTCATATGAAGGAATAAGTATACTATGGATGTGCATGAGTCTATATGATCTGCGACCGGTTGGATGCACGCCGACGAGTTTAGTCATTGTGACGCAGTTGTACTTTGTGCCCAGGCTATGGTCATACTTGGGTGATATGTTTGGTGTTGATATGAGAATAATCTAGACATGTACAATATTTCATCAAGTCTTACAGTAAGTGCCCCCCTCTCTTTTCTTTTCCTGCTTTTCAGTTTTAAAGGATGAAGTTATTTGTGAGATCGTAAACACGGGATCAACATATGGCAAATCTTTCATATTCTTCTCCGCTTGTATTAGTAATAGGCAGTGGTAACCAAATTCATGATGCATTCAGAAACAGTAAGGACTAAGGACCCAAGTTACACACAAAGTATATCACAAAATTCAGTTCCAGCTTCATGGCATGACCTTTTGTGCATTATACACTTTAATTTACCTCAAAAGTACTCGACATTGTAAATAGTACAGCGTAAATACATGATAAGGCAGTTGGTACACCTCTTTGACATCCCCGAGCTCAGAGCATTACAGCCTTTCCTTCACCACTGTCCTAATGATAGTGTTGCTGTTCCATACCACCAAAAGTGTTTCTTTGTGTACAGGCCTCCTACGAGCCTCGACAAACTGAACATCTAGACCGTACCTCTGAGACTTGCATCTAGCGATCTTCACAGTACTTAGAAAATACCTGTCAGCATACTGTGGCAAATAAAATAGATTAGACCACGTAATAGAGAGAGTAATAGAACTAATAGACAGATTTTCAAGACTTACATCAGGAATTTCAAATTCACCTTCACTTGCATCACACAGATCTAATGATACCTTCCTAAGCAGTGGCAACTGAAACCCACATGAAAGGCAAAAAGTTGATGTTAAGCTTGGTTCCTCTAACTGATATCAAGAACGGCAATACAATAATTTCATCATCACCTTTGACGCAGCATGGGAAATAAAGCTTTTCTTTATCCCAGGACCCTGTACAATCCAGCACCACAAAAGCACGTGTTCATTATGTTGTCAGAGTATATTCCAATTGCATATACATCAATGCCGGATGAAAGGAAACAGTCATGGAATCTCACATTATGACGCAGCACAAGATCTTCAAGAGCTTTACAGTCAAGAAGAGAAGAAAACCCTTTTGTTGTCATTTCACCACATTCCTGCACAACAAAATTGATCACGTCTGTAAACATGCAAAAGTATATATAAACAACACCATCTTATACCATACCAAGTCTTCAATTGTAAAATTATTGCAAGAAAACCTCCAAAAGACACTATGAGAACAGAACACTGATATCACATGCCAGCTGATAATTGTATAAAATGAATTCAAACATCGACACTTAACTACTTTGTTGGCTGAAAAGCACTACTCAGAGAAGCAATATATCCATTATTTACACTTTCCTTCACATAGTCAGAACAAGGGTAATTAAATGTTCCCCCAGCTCGTTCAGAGTCAGACGAGAAAGGCAGCATGCCCATTTGCAAATAGTTACTGGTCATGCTTCAACAGATATTTGGTAATAAGTCATGAGAAAACTGAACTAGGCAAACCTCGAGATGAATAGAAACCAAGCCGGGCCATCCATGTGAGATTATTTGTTGAGACTCTGCAAGAAAGGCAGGAAGAGAAAGGTTGTATGGCATATCAATCATCTCCCGTCACTCAAAACAAGAAGCTCTTTATTTTACTTGCTCTAGAAGTAAACCAACACATAAATGAGATAAGTAATGAAATCCACGCAATGCACTTGAAACTTGAAAGAAAACAATAACAGGTCATGCACCGGAGTCTCGGCTCCTTGTTGGTTGTTATGCAGAAACTGAATCATGACTTAGATTTCCAAACATACGGCATATTTAAGTGATCCCTTTGAAAGGAAAACTCCTGACCTGAATTGAGAAGTACGCACCCTAGCAATGAAAGCTCAATTAGATTCACACAGCTTTTAGTAAGAACAACCAAATCATTGTTTGTCATCCAAGGGGTCACCCGCTCAAGCTTCAACGTCCTCAGGTTTGGGACACAAAATTTGAAGCTTACAATAGATATATCACCCATACAGTAACACAAAGCCAATACTAGCAAGTTCTTCAGGTTTGCCATAATTTTCAGAATGATACTATCAGATAACACCTGTGAAGAACAGAGATAAATTCATATTACTGAGCCAACTGAGGTACATAAATGAATAAAGTATGAATAAAACGCAGCCTCCCAAAAACATATCTCAACAGACAATAATGGAGAGCACAAGGAATACAAAATTCAGTGCGTCTCTTAAGTACGTCTTCACAAATAGTTACCACAAAACACGTTAGCATTTTATATTTTTAATAACAGATGAGGCATCTAATAACAGTGTAAGTCAAAGAGGAAATGCCAGGTTTCGCCTACAATATTCTTGTAGTTCACAAGCAATCACCTGAAAGTAAAGAACAATAGACTCAAGCATAGGACAAATGTTTGGTAGTCTTCCCAGTGAGTCTTCACCCAATGATCCACCTAAGCCCACTGTTATTTTCCTCAGTGATGAGATTGCAGGTTTCAGAGCTTCCAAAGAGGAACAAGAAAATCCCCATCCAAGTGCAATTTCTTCCAACATAAGAGTTTTTCCAATTGTGTTAAGTAGTTCTCTGCAGGAATAGACTGATGAAAATTCTCCTTTTCGAGTGTCACGTTCTTGTTGAGACAAATTTCTACAGCCTCTCAGTTTCAAACACTTCAAACCTGGATTTCCACCAACAAGATGAGCTAAAGCAGCTTGTGAAACCTGCAATTTACAAGCACATAATTACCATGGTTGCAATGACGATAGGGACGCAGGTGACTCTTGCCATGGGGGTGTCTGACTAAACAAGACAAGGCAGATGAGTTTGCCTTCAGACATCAACAATCAATGTCTTGTACATAATTCCAACTGGCTGCTCAGAGACTAATATGTCTTCTGTTGATTCTGAAACAAAATAGTAGGTTCACTACACTTCACGATTTACCTTAGTACTAGAAACGTCAAGCACCTCCAAGGATGAACCTCCAAACTTATATAGAGCAGCATCATCTATGTTGGTATCGCGCAAGCATAGAGTCTTCAACTTTTGCATTTGAGACATAATCTTTAGAAGAGATGGTTCTTCCACACCTAAGCAGAAAGATGGATTGGTCATCATGCGGTCCCATGAACTTTAGGCATTTCAATTCCTAAGTCCATTTTTCTATTTTATAAAGATCATCAGGATATGACTTTATTCAACCAGGAGCCCACGTTTACAACTTATCGGACTAATTTAGCAAGCATTTGCAACATCTTAGATCATTACTTATGTCAAACCATCACCAAAGCACAGTCATTTGAACACAGGTGCAATCATAAGATTGTGAAGAGAATAACTGACTGTTCAATTCATAAAATATGAGAAACAGTAGTTCAGATAACAGCAAATATAAACCTCAAAAGGTATTCTAACAAGATAGAAATGACACTCACAGTTGCAGCCACCCATATGAAGCGCTTGAAGATTAAATGCCACGGGCTCCAAATACTCATTTTCTATATATTGGCCAGCAATATAATCCGAAGGGCTAGAACAAAGAGCTAGGACCGAATTCACCCCGAAATAAGTGTCACAAACCAAAACTGAATGTAGCTTACGACATTTGAGAAGAAGACTTGCGATGCCAACATCAGTTAATGAAATACACCCTCTAAGGTTGAGGTATTGTAAGGAGACAAAGACATCAGATATATATTGGAGATCAGAATCTGCCATAAACATAATAACGAACAATTAGTGCGACAATCAATGAAATATCCAGGCGATGCACATAAAAAAGTAAACAAATACTGCACATGGGTTACAGGTGTTCACAACTGTGCATTCACAATATGTAAATATTGGAATTTCATGGAGTTGCTAAATTAGAAATCCAACAATCAGATACTATCACCACTGCAGCATTCATACACCAGCGTAGAACATGTCAATATTCTATATCCCACTAGATTACATGTAGATTATCATTTTCATCAATTGCCTGCTATAGATATGCCCAATTTCATTTTTGTAAACTCTACAATGATCTCATGCCTTACTTTGAATAGAATGGTGTATATTTTCCTAGCTCATTTGCCACATGTTTAACAGATGAGCATTCACTGCCAATCTCATTGTAGAGTAAAGATAAACTATCATGAGAAGGTTTGGAGAACCAGTGATCAAAAAAGTTATCTCACCACAGAGATCGCTTCTCCCCTCCAGTGTGAGCTTTGCTAATAATAATCCAGACTTGCGAAAGGGATTCATATAGAGAGGATTTGACCCTGCATTTAAGGACAAATTCGATCTTTGTGATATTGTGGCTGGATTAGTGCAAACTTGTGATGTTATAATTGGACTAGTGTCAGTAGTTAAGTCAACTTCATAGACCATAGGGCATTTCCGAACCAGGTGACTGAGAGTTTCTATGTTGAAGTTCAGAAGAAAAGCTGCCTTTAGTGTCCTTAAAGATGGAAATGATGTGCAGAAGCACTCAATAGCAGTATCAAGTTGTAGCCTCGGACACTTGGAAATATCCACTTCTAATACTGCTTCAAAAGACAGAATTGGCAGGGATCTCAGTAATAATGAACACTGATCTCTGCGAAGACGGTCAAACTTAATTGGTGACTGTTCAATACTTCTTAATGTGGATCCAATGTTGTGTGATGAAGGAAGCACAGACAAAATTATCATTAATGATGTTATCTGCGGGCAACTTGAAAGGTTTACTTTCTGCACAAAGAAAAAGACCAAATTAAGCAGTGACAGAAATTGAACAGTCTAACAATAATTTAGGCAGACCACAACGAAAATTTATACAAACTACACAACGAAAATTTATACAAACTATCTGCCAAAAGCTACAGATATTAGAATATTTTACCCAATGATCTAGATTGCCGCTTTGATATAACAGATTAACCATTTCATAAGCACATAAGTTATCCCTTCTTAACTATTTAAATTTGCTATATCTTCAATCTTATGAACCCTCGGAAAAACAAAGTGTGGAACATCCTCCTAAGGGTGTTATAGAGAGATAGTATCAGGACTAATTACCTTAGAAAATTTTGTCAGCCGAATCCTTAAATCATGCAAGTGACCATCTCCTAAGGCAATTATTGAGCCAGGGGATGGAATTTTCAGTAGTCTGAAAATTGAATTAATGCTCTCATCAGCAAACATAGAAAAATGACAAGAACTTCTTTTCTCTGAAAAAGGAACCCAATCAAATATGTAAAAATGGACGTGACAAAGAAAGGGAGTATTTATCAGTTTTTTTGTTGTACATCCGAGGATCAAGCATACCTGCAGCAAACCACAACGGCAAAAGAGTTGTACGAATCTGTTCAACAGCAAGAATAGATAAATTAATTGAAAGACTGTAATCTACAAACACCCATGTTAAGTATTTCATTAATGAATACACTGAAACATTTTTAACATGTACCTGTTCCAAAATGCAAGTGCAGTCATCTTCATTTCCATTCAAACCTTCCATCCTTGCTGTCTTAGCATTGAGCCAAATTAAAAGTGCATCAGCAAGATGCATTTCACTGTAAAGACAACCAGGAGTCTAACATATCAGAGTTCCACGATGTCTAGGAAAGGTACTAAGCTAATTAAAGGGTAACTAACCTATCCACAGTCAAATTTATGTTCTTCACACACGATAATAATAATTCGTATGGAATATCTACAAAATAATTCATAGATATGGCCCACATCTGAAAAACAAACCATAATCCGTCAAATTCAATAACAGCAGGCTGAGCACAGTGACAAAAAAATATTGCATTAAAGCTTGCAAGCTATTAAGGTACAAATCTCTAGGATATAACTCGAGGAAAAACGGTTCTCATTCAACCTTAGCAAATCGCAACAAGCCAACAACTTTATCTGTAAAGACACGTGTGTAAGCATCTGTTTTCACTCTAGCCAAGAGTAGTAGCCGCTTGCCACACATCAGTGAGTGCATATGCACATCATCAATACAGGTAACATGCCAGGTACTTGATGCAATGATGTTATTTTCATTATGCTAACACCATATCCTTCATTAATCTCAGTAATCTTATCAGTTCATTTTGCCTCTACCATGTCCCTTTTGGCTACTGTCAGCCCTTATATCCTTGTAATTTTCTATCCCTTATGTATCACCAAGAAACACGATTGTCATCCAGAGAAACTATACAATCCTTAAATAATAGAATTACATCACAATGATACATGATTGTCTATTCCTTATCGAGTCAAAATGTGTCTTTGAGCAGTGGCTGGCCTCTGTGTATGAACTAATATTCAAGCATAATTGTATTCAGAACAACTAGTCCGAGTATCCGGAAGTGAACGCCACAAAAATAAATGGGCAGAAGGAGGTTGCACAAAAACTAAACTTAGGTTTAGAACATACAAAATTTCTCGCAAGATAGCTCGCACACAGTTCTGGAAGAAAAGCACAGGCTGTAACCAATTTCAGCTGTTAGACTAGAGTCCATGACAGTAAGAAGAAAATGAAATTAAAGAAAAATTGTCAGCTCTAATCAAACTAGTGATTTCAGATAGTTTCTCACCGTGCTCTAAACCAAAGCTCCAAATATATATCAAGTCCTCCAATTGTATTTGTGGTGGCACCTCTGATGATGCAACCTCAGAAAACCAAGTTTTACATCTCGTGAGCAGCATCTCCACTCCAAAGTAAAGTGCACCCTGCAAATGTATCACAATTAATGCAATTTTCTCTAATAATGGCCGGAGGATGATTTGTTGGTAAATGAAGAAGAGAAAGAAACCCCCACTGGATCAGAACTACTAGATAAAATAAAAGAAAAAATTCTAATCCGGATCAATGTATGTTACCTCAATAAGAGGGAGGAAGTTATCAAATGTAACATCCAACGCGCAGCCGTAGATACAATTCAAAACATCTACAAAAGTTTCCAGGTTCCACTCAATTGCTATACAGTCCAGTCCCGATTCGCTACACGAAATTTACAAAACAACTCAGCTATAGCAACACTTGAGCATCACTAATGTCAGCACAGACATGATAATTCATATTGAACAACACTTGTGAATTTCTTTTAATCTACTCACTGAAACTAATCCCAAACCCTAACAAAGTTGAATTTAAATCACAGAAAGCTTGAACCTAATCAATCAATTGATTTAGTGATCGAGAATTCGGGATTGATTTACCTGAAGCTGCCGGTGAGGAGTCCATGGAAATACGAGGAGTGATGGATGAGCCTGCAACAAGAACACAGTGATGAATCTTTTTTCCGGCGAAGTAAACGGAAAAGGAGTGAGGAAATGAGAAGCGACGAACCTGCTCCGATGAGCTTTAACTTTGAGTGATCGGCAACTGAGAATTGCTGGCAAATCCCAGCTTTGGATATCTGTGACTGAGATAAATACTTCTGTGTTCGCGGTGGCGGTGGTGGCGGTTGCTTTGGGGTTTGTGCATACGACGGTGATGAAGTCGTCGTCTGAGCTTGAATCCATGCTCTGGTTTCCCGTTTCCGGTGCCTCAGCATAACAGTTTTTAAACTTTCTGAAATTACTAAGCTGCTGGAGGAACCATTTTATTTCAACGTTTTTACTGCAGTCGGGACACGTTTTACTAATTTAGAATGAAAATTATTATGAATCGGTATCAACAACAATCGGTATAAGAATATTTCATACTATTCTACTGTTTACTTACCATAAAGAATCAAGGAAAAATTTCCGCTAGCCCTAATTTTGAAGATTTTTTTCCCACTAACAAAATTAACTTCTAAAATTCCCATCAACCTTTAGACTCTTAAGGATTTATTCCCTCTAACAAAGTTTTTAACTTTTTGTGTTTGTTTGCTGACTATAATACCCTCATATCTCAATCTCTCGTCTCTCTCTCTCCCTTCTCCGTCTTCTTCAGATATCTCTCTTCTTTAGACCTTTCTCTCTCTCCGACGACGCCGGCTCGATCTCAACTGCACTAACCTCCGACGACGACGGCTCGACCTCGACTCTATCCGCATCGATCTGAAAGAAAGTCTGAGATCTGAGAGAAACCGAATCGAAAATCAAGTAAAGAAGATCGGAACAGAGTTGTGTGAGTCGGCGATTAAACCGACGAAGTCGATGTCCTTCGCGTCGCCCTATGCGTCGGTTCCGTCCTCCAAGTCTCACTCCAAATAGATGCCGATCAACGTCACACTCCAAATTCTTCTCCGACGTTCTCCCTCAGAACCTCGCCCTCGACGCCGTGGAGTTCGCGGCCGCCGTTTCGGAGATGACCAGAGCTACTCCTGGTGATTGCAATTGTTGTGTACCTCAGCTAAGCCAATTCATTTGGATCATCTTATAGGTAATTTTACATTGCCAGCACCTAGGAACTCAGATGCTAGAGAGCAAGGGGATTAGGGGAGACGTGATTGGAAGTAAAAGAAAGAGGAAGGAGAATTGGGGAAGATCTTTCTTCGGTTAAGGTGAGTGAATTCAAATTTCAGTTTGATTTCTTTATTTGTCTGTTTTGTTATTCTTTGGCTTAAAGTAGAGAAGATAATTAGACAAGTTGAGCAGGAAATGTGTGGACTTTGAATATATACTAATATATAGTTTGTATGGGCAGACATAGCTGTTTGGATGATTCTGACCGCAAACTGAATTAGTAAAGAAAAGAAGGTGCTCGCAGAATTGTGATTAGGAGGAGCATGATAGTGTTTACAAAATAGTGCTTATATTTTTGTTCTTATTAATGTGCTAGGCTGTATCTCTATGTTTCTTTGAGTTTTAGTAAACTTAAAAAGGCAAGCTAAGCATATTTGTTTATCTTTGATGTTTCTATGCTAATTTTGGAGTTTTTTTTGCTATAAAATGTTGTTTTGCTCTATGTGCTTGTGTTAGTATTGATGCTTGTATATTAGTTTAACTCCTATTAAGGGCAATAGACCTTGACATACCTCGTATTGCCGTCAATAGACCTTCAATAGACCTCCTACTGCCCCCAGTAGACCCTCCTACTGACCCTAGTAGACTTTCTTACTGCCCCCAAAGACCCTCCTACTGACCCTAGTAGACCCTCCTACTGACCCCAGTAGACTCTCCTACTGCCCTCAATAGACCCTCATACTGCCCACAAAGACCCTCCTACTGACCCCAGTAGACCCTCCGACTGACCCCAGTAGACCCATGTACAGACCTCCTAGTGCCCCCAGTAGACCCTCCTACTGACCCCCCTACTGCCCCCAAAGACCCTCCTACTGACCCTAGTAAACCCTCCTACTGCCCTCAAAGACCCTCCTACTGACCCCAGTAGACCCTCCTCCCACTAGAAAATTAGGGCTAGTGGGCAGTAGGAGAGTCTACTGGGGGCAGTAGGACCTCCTACTGGGGTCAATAGGACCTCCTACTGGGGTCAGAGGACCCTTGATAGACCCCAATAGACCCTCCTACTGACCCCAATAGACCCTTGGACAGACCCCCTACTACCCCCAATAGACCCTCCTACTGCCCCCAATAGACCCTCCCTCCTACTGCCCCCAATAGACCCCCATACTGCTCCCAAAGACCCTCCTACTGACCCCAGTAGACCCTCCTCTCACTAGAAAATTAGGGCTAATAGGCAGTAGGAGAGTCTACTAGGGGCAGTAGAACCTCATATTGGGGTCAGAGGACCCTTGATACATGACATTAATTTCACCAATTTAATGCTAATTCCACTCTAAAATAATATATAATAATCAAACAAGATGATTCAACTTTGTACTGCACACAAGGACCCTAACTATTAAAGAGATATGCGCACTGACTCTGCTTGGTTTTAATGCACAATCAAGTCAATCACAATTGAAAAGGTAAGATAGACTATCAATTAATCACATCATGTATTTACAATGATATTACCATAATTTATGAGCCAAATATAGCAATTTAATATTTTCCTTCAATGCATTTGAATTCACATCTGCAGCCCAAAAAAAGTGAACAAAACCTGACATTTCATTTCAATACACCTCCACCTCATTCACTATCACCGTCGTGGCCTCCTCCACCGACAATGTCAACCACCGTGCCACCCGTCCTCCCGATCTCCACCACCGTCACCTCCGCCGGATCCATCGAGTCCCAGGCCCAGCCTCCGATCGCCACCCCTGCCTTCCGCGCCTTCATTAACCACATCATCGACACCGTCCGCAACGGCCTCTCCCAGCGCTGCCCCTGGGCCGAGCTCGTCGACCGCTCCGCCTTCGCCAAACCGGAATCCTTCTCCGACGCCATCGTCCGTGTCTGCAAGAACCACTCCTACTTCCGTGTCAACTACCTTGCCGTCGTCGCCCTCATCGTCGTCGTCTCCCTCTTCACCCACCCATTCTCCCTCGTCGTCCTCCTCGGCCTCCGATACATTTTGTCAGTGATGATGTCGTCGGTGACATCGCCGACGAGAGAGAGAGAAGAAGAAGAGAGGGAATCGGTTAAGGAGAGAGGGCAGTTTTGTCAGTAAAAATTAGGAAAAAACTGAATATTTTGTTAGAGGAAATAAACACTAAGAGTGTATAGGGTTAGTAGGAATTTTAGATTCTTATTTTGTTGGTGGGAAAAAATTCCTTAAAATTAAGGTGGATGAGAATTTTCCCTATATTTTAAAAGCGTAAATTTAACTATTTAAAAGTTAAATCAGTTTTCAAATATCATATATGCAAAGATAGATAGCAGTCCAAAATTTAAACCCTTATGGCACGTTTACTAACTTGGAATAGAAATTATCATGAATCAGTATTAACAACAATCGATATCAACAAGAATCGGTATGAGAATATTTCATACAATTATACTGTTTACTTACCATAAGAAATCAAAACAGGAATAGAAAAATTACGATTAATGTTGTTTACTTACCATATAAAATCGGAATTAAAACTAGTTTGATTACTAAAATACCCTTACAAGAAATGAATTTAAAATGCCCCTTAAATATAATATATATATATATATATATATATATATTTAAGGTTGGATAATTTAAAAATATTATAATTATGTGAGAATATTTTAAGAATAAAAAATTGATTCTATTACTTTGATTCTGATACTTATCTCTTCCCTTGGGTATCAAATAAGGGGTTTCGTCAGGAATCAATTCTTGATAAGCAAGTAGGACTCATATCTATTCCAATACTTGACATGTTAGCAAACGCTGAAATTCACCAATTTTGGAATCAAATTATACAACTCTCAATTTCATTCTTAGTAAACATACCCTTAATATCTCACTTTTCATATTAACCTCCATATAGCCTTGTGCATTGCAATGGTCAAATTGTAACAACCACGAGTAAAATATGTTTTAACTTTTTGGAGCGAAATGGAAAAGACCAATTCATCTGGGAGGTTACCTCATTCTTGCCAGTCATTTTCATGCATAATCACAATGGACATGTCAATGTGGAATCTGACATAGTGGTCGTACTCTACCAAATTTACATAAGCTTATATTCGAGTTACAACAGGGAAGGAGGAGAGAGTCTTTCACGAAGTAATACACAAGCAGACAGCTTCTCCCGGGAAAAATTGTGATTCCTGTCTCAAAATAACTCAAACTCTAGGTGGCCTCCCGTTGCTTTAAACTCCAAATACTTGGTGTCATCGTCCTGAACAGGCATGTCTGGAACGTCAAAATCACAAAAATCAGGCAGTTCCGGTGGAATAGCACAGCGGATTAGTGCCCAGTTCAAACCCTCAAAGAACGGATGTTGCTTAATCTCACCAGCTCCTTTCTCCGTGCCCAACCGATTCTCTGGCTCCTTTACCAACAGAGCTCTGATGAGATCCCTAGCATGGAAGCTAACAATTGGGGTGTCAGGGAATCTTAGGCTCTGCAATACCACATTGCCTAATGTTTCCTCATTGGTAGCACCCTTAAACGGTGTTCTGCCATATAGAAGCTCGTAAAGAAAGACACCAAACGTCCACCAATCAACTGCAGCACCATGACCGTCTCCTTTGATGATCTCGGGAGCCAAGTACTCGTGGGTCCCAACAAAGGAATTGGACCTTGCGTCACTAGGCTCTGCCACAAGCTGTGGCAATGATCTGACTTGAGATGCAGCGTCATTTTTTGCCTTCCTTGCTTTTGCCGCAGCAGGTAAAAACCTAGGGCTAAAGCATGAGACTTGACAAGAGGAGGGCTCAATGCAGAAGGCTCGGCGCAGCTAGATGCTGTACATGGACCCGACATTCTTGCAGGATCCACATCACATGAAGGTGATTTCAAAAGAGTTGGATTGACAGAGCATCTAAGAGACAGGTCAAAATCTGTGAGCATAATGTGACCATCTTCCCGGACAAGAATGTTTTCCGGCTTCAGATCCCGATAAACTATACCAAGCATGTGCAAGTACTCCAAAGCGAGGAGGACTTCAGCCACATAAAACCTGAAAATGCAGATTTAAAATTACTTATAGTTAGCATGTTATGCAAACTACAAACAATAAATGAAAGAGAATAACCAATTATAAGAAAGTTTCCTTTTAGTCAAGTAATCTCAGCTAATATGCAGCATATTATTTGATACACAACAAAGATATAATGAAGGACCTGAACAAAATGCTCAGTGGCCTAATTTAATTGCAAGTTTTAGAGCTGTCATGCACACAACAAATAATTTCAATATAGATGGTCACAGGAGTAATCAAAATGGAAAAATATTCAAGTTTGGTCTGAAATGAAAGTTTCTTCTAGGACTTGCATAACAATAGGAAAGGAACACAACTACAAAGAGTCAAAGACATCATATATTTCTTCAGGTGAAAACCTGAATAAATAAATAAATAAATTTATTTTGGTGCAAGTGGTGTAGGTGGAGCTTGTAAATGGGTATGGTGAGTGACTGTCTTCCTATCTTAAGAATGCATGACCAACACACTAACACATGTGAAATCATAATGCACTATAAACAGCAATAAATCTAGACATGAAATGCTTTTCTTGAACACGTATATCTTGCACCCTAATGCTTATTTTCACATTATCTCTCAAATTCAGATATATCTGAAACAAAATGAATATAGAGCTCATAACTAATTTGTTTTACCTCGTAGCTGCTTCAGAAAAACACCTTCCGACCTGCTTCTGCCGGAGGACATGAAGGTCTCCACCAGGACAATACTCCATTACTAAACATGAAAGATTATCTGATGTAAACTGGGAATACAATGTAGGGAGAAAAGGATGATCAAGCATCCTCAGTATTTCACTTTCTGTGTGAGCCCTGGCATCTTCTTCCTTCTTGCCAAGAACTCATTGTCCATAACCTTTATGGCAAAAAGGCAGTTTGTGCTGATTAGCTCAGCAAGATATACAGTTCCAATGTCTCCACAACCAAGCTTCTTCAAAAGATTGAAGTGTTTCAAGCCCAGGGCTCCATGCTGCATCCGAACATGACGGATGGCTTCCCACCTCACATCCTTCGACATGTGAGGTTTATTGCTACAACTAGTCCTACTTAAATTACTCTCATCACTCAAACTTGTACTACTACTATACTCACCTTGGCTACTTTTTGAGCTTTGGGAGAACTCCCCTGTTCCTTTTGATTTTGGGTTCTTATTTGCTTTCACGACATCACCTCCACTTGTACTACCAGTCTTACAGCTGTCTACGGTGAAGCCTGGTTTACTTGGAGTGGACTGTACATTGCTTGAGCTTATTTCAGCAGCAAGAGTGGGGGTTTCCAAAGCTTGATTGTATTGTTTTCCGGCACCTTTTAAGGCAATATGGCATCTCTCACAGACCAGCTGACTTGTACATGGATCGATATCGGCATCAGCTCCATTACCCTTATTAGACTTGCAGGCAGGAGAAACTGAATCTTGGTTTTGCTTCATCTTAACGATACTTTTATTCCTGCTAGATGGTTTGATACTGCGGAGGGTGTTTCTGGAAAACTTGCTTGCCACATTTCCATTGACAAAGCTAGATGAAGAAGGCACTCCATGCACCTTGACTTTTCGGCCCGGTTTTGCTGCTGAAACCTTATTTACTAACTTGGTTTTGGTAGGACTATTTCTAGAAGAAACTGAATTGTTTTCCTTTGTGGATTTTCGTTTCTCTTTCTTCCCCAGCTCTGCCTCTAATGTTGTCTTCAAAACAGCTTTTGCAGGTGCATTTTCAGCAACTTCAGAAATAAGCTCGCTACCATATTCATTTTCATTTTCTAGACCCAGCTCCGACTTTATTGTTTGTACCCCAACCGTCCTCACCGTGGAAGCACTTTCATTTTGTACTGCTGTGCACCCAGCACTATTTTTTGTTGTCCCATTTACAAATCGAGGAGAAGAATGTGCACTATGGCTTGATGACTTCGTCTTGGCATTGGAGGATGCTCAGGCATCTTCTCACGTGAATATGATGTGCTTTCTTCCGGGACCAGAGAGATTTCAACTACATTTCCCCTGTCTTCATGTGAGGAAGGACCACATTGAGTGGCTTGAACAACAACCGCATTGTACAATGTCTTGATCCTCCCAGCTTCAGAGGCTCTTGAAGGACTTGTCAACTTTGTTAACCGTTTCATAGCAGCCATTTCTGATGCCTTAGTAATAGACAGCTCCCTTAATGCCTGCTTTAGAGTCGCTGGCTCAGAAGTCCCAATCCTTGGTGAGTGAGACACACCCACTGTAATTGGCTTTTTTAAGGCACTCTTGTTCAAAGTGCTAGTGGCTATTTGCTTTGAATGATCTGAACCCTTGGATGAAGTTTTGAGATGGATTGCCGCAAAAAGTTTATTAATATCATCTTCTATAGAATCTCTGGATGACCCTAGTTTAAGTGCAGGAAGCTTCTTATCATTCTCACCAAACCCCGAATTTGGTCGATATGTTGCACGAGAATATTGACCTGAGCTGGGCTCATCTGTCGCTTCAACAATTTCAGAAGTACCCGCAAATGAACCCATTTCTAAGATTATTGGAGCCTGTTGATTAAAAAACGAAGCACCAAAGAGAGAAAGAGTTTAGTCCAACACGTTAATGATATCCAATTCATCGAAAATCTTTCCTACAGCATGTTACATGTTTTTTCACTTCAAATAACATAATACTTTAACCCAGAAAAAGATGAGCAATTTATTGAATAACAACACTCAACCAGCAGAAAAGGTATTTAATTTCAATGATAGGTACAAGTAAAGATGAGCCAACAACAATAAGCCTTCATGTAGAACCCAGAAAAAGACTTGAAGCTGCAAACCAATACTTGACCAAGTCGTATTAACATTGAAAAAACACTAAATACAGTCAAAGATTCTCTCAACATCACATAGAAGCCCTGAAAAAGGACGATTCACAAAAACAGATTTCAAATATAACCAGATGCAATTTAATCCCAAATATTCAACCACAATCCTAAGTCTTACATGGGTGCACTTTTACCATGAACATCACATACCCCAATTTCCAGAAAAAAGGAACCAGACTACTGAGAAAGCTTCCGAATTTCACCTTCCTTTTGCTTAAATCAAAAACTCATACAGAATGTGAGGTGTATATATATATATATAACGTGAAGCAACACCCAGTTGCATCTTTCCAGTTCCTTAAACTTATAGTTCAATTCTTTGTATAGATTTGCTTCAACCCAAAATTTGAAAATAAATATATGCAGCAAACAAATTAAACAGCACCCATCAACAAAACCAATAAACAGTAAAAATTAAGAATAAAAAAAATCAAAATAAAAAAGAGAAAAATGCCAAACTTGCGGACCAACATTTAGATGAGGCAGAGTGGTATAATGATGAATAGAAACTCCAGAAGCTCAAATCTGAACTGAATATGACTTATCTAACAATCAAAGAGCTGAAAAATCAAAACCAGATCGGAGGGATGAACAGTACCGGATGAAGCGGTGGGTTCAGAATCGCATTGGTGGCAGAGTCCGTAAATAAATCCGAGAGGGGATTGAGATGGAAGAGAGAAGCCCAAAAACCCTTTGAAAATGAAACCCTTGGGGCTTGAGAGATTGGTGTCTCAGGAAATGAGAGAGAGAGCAGTGTGATTTCTTTCTCTTTCCGCTCTGGCACAGATTATTTTGAAGTCATGGTGGGGTCCGCGTCTTATGCTGTGGGGTTCTCTATTTTTAATTAAAAGAAAAATATATATTTGAAACGTTTCCCTGGGGATTATCCGAATCTCAGTCGTTTTGTGAATGTCAGGCTTCAGGTTTTTGTTTTTCTGGGTTAGGGATGATGGATAGGAGAGGGGGTGAAAAAAGTGTTACTTTTTTTACTGTTTCGTGTTTTCACTGTGTGGGTTTTGTCTTGGAGGTTGTAAATTCACCCCGGCCACATGTGTAGATTAGATCTGGGATTCTGTACAAAATCTAAGCACACCATGTGCGGTAATTTTGGATGTGGATCTTATTTTAGGAACAGAGAATGGCATCTCTATGCTTAACTTTGACGGCGTTAAGCAACAATGGAGGCCAGGGGGTTGAAACTCGATCAAGAGAAGATGATCTTAAATTTTCAAACAATCTCATCTCGTCCCTACTTGGTGAGGGATAGGTAATCAGACTCTCATGCATTTCTGAGTTTATTTTAATTTTAAACAAGTAATGTATACTACCCATTTTGGTATATGGTGTTGAAAGGGGTCAGTCTTTTTTTAGATTGGACATAAAAATGTATCATATGGAAATTCTTCTATGCATCAAGGTGTAAGTGAACCAAGTAATTAATATGCAATATTTTGATTCAGTCATCTACGTCGCACTAACATGCATATATACTAATATCGTTAACAAAAATGAAACCCAAAAAAATAATCCTAAGGGCACGTTTACTAACTTGGAATAGAACTTATTAAGAATCGGTATCAACAAGAATCGGTATCAGAATATTTCATTCCATTATACTGTTTACTTACCATAAGGAATCAAAACAGGAATAAAACTAAATTACGATTGATGTTGTTTACTTACCATATAAAATCGGAATTAAAACTAGTTTGATTACTAAAATACCCTTATAAGAAAGGAAACTAGATGTTTGTAATTTTATTGTTCTTCTTTTCAAAGATGTAAATATTCTTGGATGATATATTCATCAGAGCACCTAAACTATATATATTGGTTAACTCAAGTGCGTGTGTTCAAAGTTTTGCAGCACAGATATGAACACTCATGAATGAAATAGAACCGAACGAAACAGAGAGGAGACGATAAACAAAAACAAAGAAGCTTATCGATCACCATGGAAGAGAGAAACAGACATTGGAGTGCGCCGTCTTCTTTTCTATTTTTTCGTCGTTGTTTTGTCGTCTTCTCTTATATATATATATATATATATATATATATATATCAGGGAGGATGTGAAACGGACGTCCACACTCCGGCTTAAAGTGCGGACGTCATCCGTTCTCCGCCGTCTCACGCCGGTAACGGCTTCTCTCCTTCCCGGATGACAGCACAGGCTTCCAGGACGGTTTCTCTTCTTCTAGGACTGGCCGGCGACAAGTTTTCCGGCCAACCTTGATCAATCATGGTGTTTTTCGTCCAGAGCTTCAATCCGGCCGGAAACTTGTCGCCGGCCAGTCCTGGAGAAACCGTCCTGGAAGCCTATGCTGTCGTCCGAGAAGAGAGAAGCCGTCGCCGGGGTGAGACGGCGGAGAACGGATGACGTCCGCACTTTAAGCTGGAGTGCGGACGTCCGCTTCACATCCTCTTTGATATATATATATATATATATATATATATATATATATATATATATATATCCTCACATATCCTCACATAATTATAATATTTCTAAATGACCCAACCCTAGATATATATATATATATATCTAGGGTTGGGTCATTTAGAAATATTATAATTATGTGAGGATATTTTGGGGAGAAAAAGTTGATTCCATTACCTTGATTCTGATACCCACCTCTCCCCTTGGGTATTGAATAAGGGGTTTTGTCAGGAATCGATTCCTGATAAGCAAGTGGGACCCACATCCATTCAAATACCTTGACATATTAGTAAACGCCGGAATTCATCCATTCCGGAATCAATTACACCACTATCAATTCCATTCTAGGTTAGTAAACATGCCCTAAGTGTTTCCAACACAAGAGGTGAGGACTCAAGGTCGAAGAGAGGTACTATTATTATAAACGCTTAATTTGATTGAATCAAAATGAAAATAAAATGAGTGAATTTAAAGTCTATAGTCTTCATTCAATCTTTGCATAAAACGATTTAATGACTTGCACATTAATGATGCAAGTGCATCTTAGTGCTTAGAATTCGCTCTCACTGATAGATTAGGGTATTTGTAACAATTGGTTATACATTAAGGGTATGTGTATTTAATCAAATTAAATAAATTTCTTCATTCTCAACCAAAAAAAAACAATGATGTATGATTTATGTTTTGATTGAAGTATAATGGAAACATCTAATTTAGCTAGGTCCCTTTAAATATTGTGATGTGTAACAACTCAATCTTGATATGTTCTTGTATTTGTATTCTTATACGATGTAGACAGTGGGAACCGTCGGCACATCAATGTTGACGTCCCAAACCATCAATACAGGAGATCACAAAGTCTCTTTTTCTTTTCTCTTTAATTAAGAAAATAGTTGTATTTAGGCAAAATGACAAATAGAAAATGGAAGTGACCATAACGTACAAGAATGTCACTGTAATATACTAATGTATGGTTGTACCCTTCCCGCCTAATCTGTGTAACACTTGATGGTTTACTTCACGTACTAAATGAGACCAAATGGCCAGCTATACTATCATAATTTACCATCTCCAGTAGTTGTTTTACCATCATCATTATGTTGAAGGCTCAGCGGTGTACCGACGGTTGTTCCAGCATGTCGTCCAATTTTCACCTAGCGGTGGTATGGGACTGGATTAACCGAAGCGATGATGTGGTGCGATGATCGGGAAGACTGGTCCGATTCGATTTTCATTTTGGATTACGTCTCTTTGTTGTGTTTCTCGATGGATCTTGGAAGATGGTGCGCTGAGTCCAGACGGTGGAGCTCTTCCGATGGTGGCCGACATTGTTGGCGGGGCAATGGTATTGGCTCAAATGCGTTGCAGCTTTATGGGTCGGGCTCCTTGTGTGTGGCATGCGTCTTGAGGTCCATTGTGGTAGATTGGGCCTAGGTCTAGTTTTTCTTTGTTTTTTTTAATTGAAATTTGTTTAGTTCTTGTGGTTTGAAGTCGACATTTGTTTAGTCATCAATGGTATTAGCTCAAATGCGTTGCAGCTTTATGGGTCGGGCTCCTTGTGTGTGGCATGCCTCTTGAGGTCCATTGTGGTAGATTGGGCCTAGATCTAGTTTTTCTTTGTTTTTTTTTAATTGAAATTTGTTTAGTTCTTGTGGTTTGAAGTCGACATTTGTTTAGTCATTGTAGTTTTATTTTAATCTGAATAGTCTTTAAAATCACAATTTTTCATCTAAATAGTCCTTATGGTTTTATTTTAATCTGAATAGTCCTTAAAGTCATGATTTTTCATCCAACAGTCATTCTGACAATTTTCTCAGTTAAAGGTCATAAGGACTATTTGGATGAAAAATCATGATTTTAAGGACTATTCAGATTAAAATAAAATCATAAAGACTATTTGGATGAAAAATCGTGACTTTAAGGACTATTCAGATTAAAATAAAACCATAAGGACTAAACAGATGTCGATTTTAAACCACAAAGACTATACAATATTTTACCCTTGTTTTTTTTTAGTTAAATTTGTTAGTCATTTGTTTTACCCTTGTTTTTTTTTTTAGTTAAATTTGTTAGTCATTTGGCTTTGGATTGTCCCTCCTCTTTGAGCGAGGGTTTATAGTTTGTGTTGTCGATCCTCTTTGAGTGTCTTGAGTCGTGTCAGTGTGCCATGGTTTGGCGTCATGTCCACAGATTATCAGTATCAATAACGGTGTTTTCCTATTGCAAAGTAATGGGGAAGTTCCCTTTACCTATATGTTGGTAGTTTTAGGAAATAATGTTTAAAGTGTGTTTTTTCATGAGATTGACCGTAAGAATGTATCAAGGCTTTTGGACTAGGTTAGATTATAGTTGATTGTAATCGCTGGTGTTTTAGGTAAGGAGAAAAGTGAGGAATTTATGTTCACAACCGATATCCCCAAAAATTATAAAGTGTTTACCTTTCTAAAAAAAATAATTGTCATACTTAGGTGGCTAAATGGTGAGGACCATGATAAATATTTTTGGTGATTCTACCTTTTCGTATGCTTTCTCGTTAACATAACATATGTTGTTATTGTCATGTTGCTTTAAACCAATGTGTTCAATTCTCGTCAACCTTTATGTCGATATTAATCCTAGTGAGGCGTCGTCGACTGATGTTGCAATATATGTACATATGTGGATGTGGATTGTAGATGAATTTTTACGGGTCGAATACCTAAACAATAATATGTATTGATTAAAACAGAAGACCAACTATATCATTTGTTACGGTGTTTACAAAATGAATTGTCCATCTCTATTGTCTCTCATATTATCAAGAGGAAAAAAAAAATTTGTTACTTCAAAATTCAAATTGTCACTATACACTATGTCAATAAATTTATTTTTCTTTTCGTTTTTATAATACCGGGTGTACCATATAACAGACGTAATAGGCTACATTTGTATGGACACAACTCAACCTCCTCCACATTCATACAAATTAGTACCAACAGCATTGTTCTTATGCTATGATGATATTTTTATAAACATGAAAGCGATGAAACTAAAACTCACTGTACACTTTATGTACTGCCTGATTACTTGACCCTGTGGTTACAGGAGCACCATGCAATGAAATTCAGGCTTTAGTGACAGTGTGACATAGCCACAAATTTGTTTTTGCATCTTCTGCTTGAATTGAGTGCATTGTCTTTTTGATATTTTAGGGGTAGAGAGATAATTGAATCCAGTGTCAGGTTTGGGGAAGTAAGATATTGAATGTGTGCCAGTGCCCCCCTCCAGCGCCATGAAAACATGATTTCTCTGCTATACGTTTCGGCTTCTTTCGATTGCAATGTCCCACTCACCGGTCGGTCCAATAATGACCATCTTCAAATTGAAAACGAAATTTTAACCAAATGGCCAGAGATATGGTCTTGTTGGGTTCACGTCTTTGGGTCATATAATTTTGGTTAAGGGTCTTACGCAATTTTCTGTATATTGTTAGGTTGGGAGGGGATGCAAACCAAACAGATCCACAAACCAAACGAAGCCTAAATTTTTATTTGGTTAAAGCAAGTTTCTTGAAAGTAGTACTTAAACTTTTCTCGAGTCATTATATTTCATTATTTTCAAAAATGATTGAAAAAGCATAAATTAAGAAATTAAAAATATATACGATAATTTCCTTTACTTCACATGCCAATGCCAACACCATTAGGCCAGCCGAAAGGGATGGAAGCCTGGTAGGTAAAGGACTTGGCCCGCCGTGACCCTCAAGTTAAGCAAGTAAACTTTGGGGAACCATAATTTGACTATCCAAAAAGTGGCCTATCAGTTGTTAATCCCAAGCTCTCTGGGGCGCACCTAAAGCGGGGAAAGGAAACCATTCTTCCATTACATTATGGCATTGTGCAACTTTATTTTGGGACCAACATTTTGGATTTTGAATGGAATGGGTTGAAAGCAGCCTTCTACCTTCTAAGAAGATATCGGATATGAGTAGAGAGGATCAATGTAATGATGATGAGCTTTGGCAAATAGCCAAATACCACCCTCTTCTTTCTCCTTTTACCCCAATGATGATGAATCGAAGTGTGTACTTGAATAACCCTTTGAGAAGCCACCTACTACATTAGCCCCATGATTTATACCATATGATGTTTGATTATGTAGGACAATGATCAACAACTTAGCTAATAAGAGTTGATTAAAGTGAGGAGAACTAGGACGCTCTAGGGTAATAGTACGTACTATATATATATAAGCATCGAGAAGAACAAGGATTAAGAAAACATTGTTAATTAGAGTTAGTGGCTTAGCTCTACTCTACGGAATCGACTACCTAGCTAATATTTGAATTCAACACATAGTAGTAGCAAACCTGCTCCAAGATCTCTTCTTCATCAAGGCATTGAAAAGTTTAAGGAATATGAATTTTTGCTAGTTTGAGTCGAGATGGAAGTCGTCTACTGTACCGATACATTAAGTAGCAAGTCGATCAAACCAAACTAGTCTATTTTTGCATGAAAAGTCAGTTTACTTGAAATGTATTGATGCAGTGATACTATTATTATGGACTGATGGGATTAGTCTATATCTGGAAAATGATTTTGAAATTGTTTTCAGAAGTCATTGGAACCACTAACTTTAGCATTGTTATCAGAATGTCTTCCACGCATGATCAGTTAGGGGTCAGTCGAAGCCCAACCCAAATCAGACGTTGAATAGCCAGTAGCACTATCATTGGGCTTACTTCAACGTCCACAACTCACTAAAATAGGAAATGGATTAGCTGCCGTTGTGGGTCTTCCTTTTCCATTTCTTTACTTAACCTAATCAGACCACTAATGGATGAAGATATTTGCCGTCACTGCTTACGTCAACGATTCCAGTCCGAAAGTACGGGGCCATATTGACACGGGATGAGAACTTTGCTTCTCTACCAACCGTGCGGCCTTAGAGTTGTTCACCTCCTTGAACGCTCTAAGTCAGCCTCGCCTTTACGCAACGGAAACAAGAGCAACACAAGAGAGCAAGAAAGCTAGAAAGGAACACTTAGGCAATGTGGGAGAAAGGAACTTTGTATTAAGTATGAGAACTTTACAAGGCTTTCTAGGATTGCAAGGATGTGGGATTCTTGGATGGTTTGGCTAAGAGCCCTCACCACCTATTTATAGGCATCCTTGCCTTCACCTAAAGTTCTAGACTAATCTAGGACATTACAAGTGAAGACAAAGTCTAGAGACTTCTACATGTCTCTAGGGAAGTCCTACAAAATCTATACAAGGCTTGAGTGTTCTAGAGAGTTCTAGGGAACTCTAGTTGCTTGAGCCTCTTCCAAGGTTCTAGAGATTTCCATAGTCTCCTAGAGACTTCTCAATGCATCCGGACACCTCCGAGGCTTTCCATAACGATCTAGAACACTCTAGTATGCTCAAAATTATCCTTGGGCAATGCTTGCCTCAAATATGCCCAAGGGACTTGGCGGGTCGTGACATTCTCCCCCACTCAAGTCGGCGACGTCCTCGTCGCCCTTGCGAGCTCCTCTTGCTCGAATTCGGCGATCTTGTCCTTGAATTGCCACAAGGACTCCTCTCTCTCCCAACTACCCTCGGATGCGGGCAGCCCCTTCCACTTGACAAAGTACTCGGTATACCTTGGTATCCGCTTTTTCCGCACCTCGCGTTTTGCTTCGATGCTATCCACTTCTTTGTCAAAGGAAGTGTTCATATAAGCGGGAGCTCGATGAGACTTACCTCGTTCGGGTGCTTCGGCATCTTCATGATAAGGCTTCAAGTGGCTCACATGAAACACCGGATGAAGCTTGGTGTTAGAAGGTAGCTCCACTAGGTATGCCGCTTTGCCTACCTTCTTAAGGATCGGAAAGGGACCTTCATACTTCCGTAGCAAACTCTTGTGAAGTCCCTTGTTCGCCTTGTGTTGTGTTGGAATGACCTTCACGAACACTAAGTCGCCACTTTGGAACTCCAAGTGTCGCCTTTGCCGGTCCGCATACTTCTTCATCTTCTTTGAAGCCTTCTCTAGTTGCGAACGAGCGAGCTCATTGGCTTGCTGCCACTCCTTGGCTGTTTTGTATGCAGCGGGGCTACTTCCCGCGTAGCCGGTCACCAACGTGCTTGGAGTCAAGGGTTGTTGTCCGGTTGCTAGCTCGAACGGACTTGCTCCCGTCGACTCGGACCGCTGCAAGTTATAAGAGAATTGGGCAACATCAAGCAACTTTGCCCAATCCTTTTGGTTGGCACTCACGTAATGCCTCAAGTATAGCTCCAACAAGGCATTTACGCGCTCCGTTTGCCCATCGGTTTGCGGATGAAAGGCCGTGGAGAAGTTTAACTTTGCCCCAAGTAGCTTGAAGAGTTCCGTCCAAAACCTCCCGGTGAATCGAGCATCTCGATCACTCACTATGCTCCTTGGAACTCCCCAATACTTCACCACATGCTTAAGGAATAAGCTTGCCGCTACCTCCGCGGTACACTCCACGGGTGCCGGGATGAAGGTGGCATACTTGGTGAATCGATCTACCACAACGAGGATGGATCCACAACCATCGGACTTGGGTAGATTGGTGATGAAGTCCATGCTTAAACTTTCCCACGGTCTTGACGGAATGGGAAGGGGTTCCAACAACCCTCCCGGATGCTTTTGCTCCACCTTGTCTTGTTGGCACACAAGGCAAGTCTTCACATAGGCATCCACATCGTCCCGCATATGTGGCCAATAATAGGTGTCGCTAAGCAATGCCAAGGTGCGATGAGTGCCGGGGTGTCCCGCCCACTTTGAGTCATGGCATTCTTCCAACACCTCCCTCCTCAAGTTGTCCCATTTCGGAACATAGAGCCGCTTCCCCGTGGTGTAAAGCAACTCGTTCTCGAGCCAAAACCTCCTTGTCGTTCCACTCTTGACAAGCTCCACCAAGTTCTTGGCTTGAGAGTCATGGGTTAATCCCTCCTTGATTCTTCCCATGAGATTACTTTGAGGAGTAAGCACTACGGGTGCTAGCTCGGCTTTCCGGCTTAGGGCATCCGCTACCACGTTCTCCTTGCCTTGCTTGTACTCCAACTTATAGTCGAACTCGGCAAGGAACTCTTGCCACCTTGCTTGCTTCGGGGTGAGCTTTTGTTGCGTTTGGAAGTAGCTCGTGGCGACATTGTCGGTTCGGACTATGAAATGGGAACCAAGCAAGTAGTGCCTCCAAGTGCGCAAGCAATGAACTATGGCCGTCATCTCCTTCTCATGCACCGAGTATCGCCTCTCGGTGTCATTGAGCTTGCGACTTTCAAATGCAATCGGATGTCCCTCTTGCATAAGTACACCACCAATGGCAAAGTCCGATGCATCGGTGTGTACCTCAAATGGCTTGCTAAGGTCCGGCAACCTTAGCACGGGTTCCTCCATCAAAGCCTTCTTCAAGTCTTCAAAGGCTTGTTGGCATCGGTCCGTCCACTCCCATGTCTTGTTCTTCTTCAATAGGTCCGTCAAGGGTGCCGCAATGGCGGAGTATCCTTTGATGAACCTTCGATAATAATTAACCAAGCCAAGGAAAGATCGAAGTGCGGGTACCTTGGTTGGCGGCTCCCAATCTCGGATGGCCTTCACCTTGCTTTCCTCCATCAAGAGTTTTCCATCCTTGATCTTGTGGCCTAGGAAATCCACTTCCTCCTTGGCAAAGGAACATTTCTCCTTCTTCACATAGAGTTCGTTCTCCCTAAGGGTTTGGAACACTATGCGAAGGTGCTCGACATGCTCCTCCAAAGTTTTGCTATAGACCACAATATCATCGATATAAACTACTACGAACTTATCAAGGTAAGGATGGAATACCTTGTTCATCAAGGTGCAAAAAGTTGCCGGGGCATTGGTGAGACCGAATGGCATGACCAAGAACTCGAACGATCCATATCTTGTTACACATGTGGTCTTCGGTTCATCTCCGGGTGCGATCCTTACTTGATAGTATCCCGAGCGAAGATCTAGCTTGGAGAAATACCTTGCTCCTCCCAATTGATCGAATAAGTCGGCAATCAAAGGGATGGGATACTTGTTCTTGATAGTGATCTTGTTAAGTGCCCGGTAGTCGATGCACATCCTTAATGAGCCTTCCTTCTTCCTTTGGAACAAGACGGGGGCGCCGTAGGGACTCTTGGACGGTTGAATATAGCCGGCCTCAAGCAACTCCTTAAGTTGCTTCCGGAGCTCCTCTGGCTCGGGTGGCGCCATTCTATAGGGGGACCTTGATGGGGGCTTTGCTCCGGGTTCCAACTCGATGGCATGATCCACCTCCCTCCTTGGTGGCAACCTCTTTGGCAACTCCTTGGGCATTACATCCCCAAACTCCTCAAGGACTCCCTCTATTGCCTTTGGCAACGGTTTGGCCTCTCCTCCAACCTCCTCGTCCATCTTGAGGGTTGCTAGGAATGTCGGCTCGCCCTTCTTCCAAGCCTTGGCAAGTTGCATGGCGGATAGAGCCTTTGTCTTCTCCCTTGCTTGCCTCGCCATGGGCACCACGCAAGGCAATTCTCCATCCGCAACGATGCAAAAGATGTTATAGAATGGAATGGGAAATGCTCGTACCTTGTCCATGAATTCAAGGCCGATTACCACGCCATAGTCATCCATCTTGACTATCGTGAAATCAACTTTCCCCTTCCAAGTGCCGATGTGAACCTCCACATCGCGTGCTATCCCAACAATGGGTGTGGCAGGTGTGTTCACCGTCTTCACCCTGCCCGACTCCTTCGTGACTCGGAGGCCAAGCTTCCTCGCTTCTTCCGACGTCATGAAGTTGTGAGTTGCTCCGCAATCCACCAAGGCACGAACCATCGTGTCTTTTGCCTTGACATCGATGTAAAGCGAACCACCTTTCGCTTGTTGCCTTGGTTGAGGGACGCTAGCCTTCACGGCATTGAGCAACCGGATGCATCCCATCCTTGATGCATCATCCTCCTCCTCCTCGATCCTAGACCCTTGCAAGGTCATGGCTTTGAGGGCCTTCTTTTGAGGACAGTCGCGCATCATGTGAGGTCCGTCACATAAGTAGCACTTCCCTTCCCAAGTCTTGCTTGCGGACTTGTCGTGCTTCTCGAACCTCTTCACCTTTGGCTTGTAGCTTGACTCGAGCTTTTCCTTCGGCTTTGGCACGTCTCCCCCACTTTTCTCATAGCTCACCTTCTTCCCCTTGAACTTGGCGTCGCCTTGGTAGCTAGTCTTGAACTCAATGAGGGACTCGGCAGCGGCAATGGCTTGTGACAAGGTTTGCACTTGTCTTCTTTGCAACTCGAGCTTTGCCCAACTTTGTAGTCCACCCATGAAGTAAATGAGTTTGTCCTCCTCCGACATAGTGGGCACTTCGAATAGCAAGTTAACAAATGTGTTGACATAATCCTTGACGCTACTCGTTTGCCTTAGCCACCTAAGCTTCTCCTTGGCTTCATATAGAGCATTTTGGGGATAGAAATGCAACTTGATATCATTCTTGAACTCCTCCCAAGTATCAAGAGAGAACGTACCTTGCTCGATTTCCATGCTCCTTCGACGCCACCACATAAGGGCATTATCGGCTAGGAACACGGTAGCCGTTGAAATTTTGGACTCGTCATCCTCAAGCTTTAGATACTTGAAGTACCTTTCCATATTCCATAGAAAGGTGTCAAGCTCTTTAGCTTCCCTCTTCCCGCTAAAGGATTTGGGTTTGAAAGAGTCCAATGCCTTCGTCTCCTTTGGCCCTTGCGACTTACTCAATGCGGCCTCTTTGCATAACGCCCAATCTCCCTTGACCTCCTTTACTTCCTCTCGGAGGGCTGTAAGCTCGGCGGACATGGTGTCAAGCTTATCTCGGACTTCCCCTCGGATCTTGTCCGCCATAATGTTGAGAGCGCCGTGCATTTGCTCTCGCAACTCTTCCACCATGGCTGCGAGATCCCCCTTTGTCACGACGTCATCGTCAAGTCGAGTGTCAAACTCGACCACGGCCGATTCCACCTTACCGAGCCGTGCATCAAAGGCAGCAAGTACCTCCTTATGGGTCCTCTTGGTGCCGACAACCGCTTGCTCCACCGAAACTCCTTCTCCGGACATCTTCCTTCTCTTTGTGTTGTGCGCGTGCAACTAAGCTCTGATACCACTTGACACGGGATGAGAACTTTGCTTCTCTACCAACCGTGCGGCCTTAGAGTTGTTCACCTCCTTGAACGCTCTAAGTCAGCCTCGCCTTTACGCAACGGAAACAAGAGCAACACAAGAGAGCAAGAAAGCTAGAAAGGAACACTTAGGCAATGTGGGAGAAAGGAACTTTGTATTAAGTATGAGAACTTTACAAGGCTTTCTAGGATTGCAAGGATGTGGGATTCTTGGATGGTTTGGCTAAGAGCCCTCACCACCTATTTATAGGCATCCTTGCCTTCACCTAAAGTTCTAGACTAATCTAGGACATTACAAGTGAAGACAAAGTCTAGAGACTTCTACATGTCTCTAGGGAAGTCCTACAAAATCTATACAAGGCTTGAGTGTTCTAGAGAGTTCTAGGGAACTCTAGTTGCTTGAGCCTCTTCCAAGGTTCTAGAGATTTCCATAGTCTCCTAGAGACTTCTCAATGCATCCGGACACCTCCGAGGCTTTCCATAACGATCTAGAACACTCTAGTATGCTCAAAATTATCCTTGGGCAATGCTTGCCTCAAATATGCCCAAAGGACTTGGCGGGTCGTGACAATATGCCGGTTTGAGCATGACGGCGATGAATTAATTTACTTTTACCATTCATCTGAATTTTTTTACTGTAGGTGGACTTCTTTACGGCGATTAATTTTTTTTTATAACCCGGACAATTTTGACTTGTCTATGTAGGTGGACTTCTTCTAGGCAGTATACATTTTCTTTATCTGCCTCATTAAAAAAACAGATATAGAGATCTCAATAAATTTGACAAAGATATTTTTTTTTTTATAGGAACCGGATCCAATGGTGTTCACATTTATTTTTGAGAATGTAATTCCATTCAAAGAGGATCAATAGGATCATATCGTGTTCACACACCACCATACCAAGTCACCAACACATAATATTATGGATAAGGATTTCAATGAATTTATAAAATATAGATTCTGAACTTTAATAGGAAATTAAGTGATGGTGTTCATCACTGAAGAGCTTTAGATTTTTTAGATTTTCTAGGATGCCGAGAAAACTAAATGTGTCATTCTTATATTTTTATGAAAACTCTCATGAACTATTACAGATACAATATTATTTTTTTGGGCCAATTACATATAAGTCCATTTTGAGATATTTTTTTCTCACATAAGTTCATCCAAACATTTTTACCCACATAAATTCACCCAAGCCTAAATAAGGTTTTGGTTTAAGTATTGAAGTTCAACATAATTACAGACTGCCATCCAACAAAAAAAATTAGATTTTCTCTTTTATATTTACAAAAATATCACTGATGTAAAAAGTCAACAATCACTCTTCTCCCTAGAAAAGTCTCCGGTAGACATCCGGCGAGGTCTCTAACGGACTCCGGCAATGTCTCTGGCTGAATTTTGATGAGGTTTTCAACGGTTACGAAAGCTACTACCGCCAGCAAAAAAAGCTACTATCCCTAGCTACAAAAACTACTACCACAAACTACAAAAGCTACTACCGCCAGCAAGAAAAGCTATTATCCCTAGCTACAAAAGCTATTATCCTTAGCTAGAAAAGCTACTTCCACCGACTAGAAAAGCTACTACCACCGACTATAAAAACTACTACCGCCAGTAAAAAAAGCTACTATCCCGAGCTACAAAAGCTAATATCCTAGCTAGAAAAGCTACTACCACCGACTAGAAAAGCTACTACCACAAGCAAGAAAAGCTACTACCGCCAGCAAGAAAAGCTACTATCCCGAGCTACAAAAGCTACTACCACCGACTCCAAAGCTACTACCGCCAGCAAGAAACTACTATCCCGAGCAAGAAAAGCTACTACCGCCGACTACAAAAGCTACTACCGCCGACTACAAAAGCTACTACCGCAACTAACAAAAGCTACTCTACAACCACCAACAAAACTACTACCACCAGTAAGAAAATATACTAGTGCAACAACAAAAAGCTACTACCATATACAACAAAAGCTTAATACTGCTAGTAACAAAAGCTACTGCCGCTAGTAAAAAAAGATAGTATCGTGACAACCAAAAGCTACGCCGAAAAAATGAAATTACCAAATAATACAAAATCTACTCAATATATCAAAACATACTATCGCAGTATCGAAAACATACTATGACCGTGTTGAAGATATACTATCTCATACAATCCAATTCCATTCATCTACACTGTTACAAAACGGTTTCATGATTTCTCATCCACTAAATTTCAATCGAATTAGAAACTTCAGACGTAGATCAATATCAACACAAAACATCAGCAAACTCTTTGTTTACTTTTTCTCAAAACCAAGGAAAGAAACTCTGGCCAAATTACACTATCATGTAATCAGAACAATCACCTCCAATCGGAGCTCCGGAGATCTACAAGTCGTCGACTAGATCTAGTATTTCTCAATCGGTGACCTTCGAGTTAGGTGAATCGACGACGGCGTTGCTGGAGATCGTCGGAAACAAGCTCTGCTCCACTCTCCTCGCTCCTCCACGACCTCTTACTCAACACCTTATCCTCTAACGCCGATCAGATCTGCCTTCTCGATTCGGAATCTAGGCCGTGTCGTCGAGGAGCGTGATGTCGGTCGTCGTCGAGGAGCGCGACGTCAGTCGTCGTCGTTGTGGCGGCGGCATCGGCCATCGAAGAATGGAGAGAGAGCAGAGAGAGAAGCGAGAGAAAGAGAGAATGAACGAGAGAGAACCTGGATTGGTAAAAAGAGTGAGGAGAGGGTATTTTAGGTAGAACAAAAAATAAATTGACGGGCTTGAACTGAAAAAGTGGACTTGTATGGACAAAAATATCAAGGTGGACTTATAAAGGATAAAATGTTGAAAAATGGACTTCTATGAAATTTTCTATATTTTTTTTTGGAATGAAATCATACATGATTTCCTAAAGGCTTTATAGACCCAGAAACTCTAGAGACTAATCCGTACCGAGAGATCACGTCAGACAAAAATTTGCACTTACTTCATAAATACAGCCAAACAATAGTTGTTGTTGTAAAGTAAAGAAAAGAAGAAGAGAAGACACAGAGAGAATAGTTGAGAGAATATAAAAGTCTACTCATTCGTTCTCATTCGCCTCTTTATATAGATGTAGGGTTTACATCATAGTATATAACTAATGAGTAATTACGTGGACAACCACATAGATTATAATATTTATAACACTCCTCCTTGGATATCCACCAATGAATGATGAAATTAGATGCGCTTAATGTTGTCTCGTTAAAAACCTTGCCAGGTAAGAAAAACTCAGTGGGAGAAAAATAACCCTGGTCGAAGGAGAAAAAGAGTACAACGCGCATATGACTTAGGTAACATACTTCTGGATGCTCCCCCTGATGAGAATCTCCCCCTGAACGTTGCAAGCTTCATGCGTCGTAAATAACGGTTTGATTTGTCCATCACTAAAGTGAGACCATGCGTGCTTTGCATATAAGGGTTCATCATGAAATTTCAAACCTGCAAAGTTAAAGTAATAACAATAGCTAGAGCTAGACGATTATAAATAGGTCTTACCTCATTAAGTCGTATGACCTAATTCATACACTAAGTAATAGCTAATCAACATAAGCTAATTGACATTAAAGCATTGAAACATCATCATGGCGTATCCAGCCATACATATCAATATCTCTGTGTATGATACGTCTCATATAAACTCTACAAGAGCTCTGAGTAATTCATAACTTCTCAAGAGTTAGAATATGTAGCAACATAATGATCATAATTCGAATTCGATTGTGTAGTCCGATCATAATACTCATTGAGGCAATTTTGATCACGTTAGCTATAATGGAATGAGTATATATGAGTTAACTTTAGACTATTTGATTTCATGAATTAGCTTTAAGCTATCTCAAGTATTCATGGATCGAATTACATTAGAATCATTCATGTACTTGAATCCTTTAAGGATTTGACAAGCGATACGCTTGTAATGACACTTCACTTATGGGAATTTGGTTTATCAATGTGTCTTTAAAGGCCCTCGTAATATACGATGACAACATGTCATAAGTTTTATCGTCCATGTAACACTGTACTTATAGAAAAATATCATTCGTATAAGGGCAGATTCATAATCCCATGTCTTTTGTAGACATTAAATCATAGTGATTTACTTTCACTGTGGTAAACACCCTTTTGTATCTATAGGGTTAAAGGTCAAAGTATCTCATCACGTTTCAAATATTTAGTTTCATTGGAATTGTCTCTTTCCAATTTGGCCAATAATATGTTTTGTCGACATGCATAATGAAACGTGGCATAACATCGATTAATACAGTTCTTAATGGTCTTTGGTAGTTACCATTTGTAAATTGTCATAGATGATCATCATTCATAGATCTCACACATTCTTATATGCATGCATTTTTGATATTGGGTACCCATGCCATTTCTGGGGCAAATATTGTCACTCCTAGGACAAATATTATCTAGCAAATGTGGATATTTTACTTGTAATATCATGTAGACCATTAGAGGACCTGTATAATCTTCCATTTTCAGGAGCTTAAAACTTTAGACCTAGTGGATACATTCCACTCAAATTCACGTCGTTATTCAAATGACAATAGTCTTATTCTCCCCCTAACGGCGGGAAGACTGTCTTATTTTGACCATGAGCATATATTGCATCTAAAGATCTATCACTTTCTTTCGAGTGAGATGTTCATTGGCTGGTGGCGAACCTAAACCAAGTATGAGGTCAAAAACATTATATTCATTAATATCAACCAAAATATCATTTTCTAATGGCGTACATACAACCTTTGTACTCTAACATTGTATCATGACATTCTCTTCAGGAGAACCATGTCACTTGGATACATGTGCATCCCACAAATCAAATGGGGTATAGAGTATTTGAGTTAATATGGACAATCTCATAGACTTAAATCCAAGTTGACGTCTATACTTTTAGCATATATATTTGTCAAGATCTTTTATCAATCATTAACTGAGACATTTCTCAAAATCAAAATGAGAAGGTGGATAAACAACTCACACTACTCTACATTGTTCTTCAGGAAACAATCTATCTCCCCCTCATGATAGGAGGATTGTCTCATTAAAGTGTCAAATAAACGATCGGCTATGAGTAAGGTTAGTGGTCATCAAAACTTGTTATTGATTCCAGGTAACACTATAAGTAAAATATAACATAACTTGTCATGCCAAATAATGTATTTGGTTCAATGAACTTCTGGTTATAATATAATTATATACCACAAGTTATTGGATAAATTTAGCACTCTATGTGCTCTTCTTGAGCCATCAATCATATGTGTAATCGAAGCTTCAGGTTTGAATATTTACTATTAGAACTTCGGGTTCTACAATGCAATATTTTGAAACTTCTGGTCCAAAAATATTACACTCGAAATTTATATGATCAAGATGTAGGGCTGATGGCCCATATGAATAACAATAAAATTTAAACAATGAGTACAGTAATGAAATTGCATAACAAAATAAGAAAATTGTAAACAGCTAAAATAAATAAATTTTACATTGGAAACTTCCAATTCTATTAATGAAGAAAATATACAGAGTTTCTGGTCTGATTAACTTCACATATATGATGATCTTGTGTATTTCCTCTAATTGTATGTACAAGAATATAGCATCGTAATAAAGTGAGGAGCTTCATGCCCCAATATGATTAGGGATCACAAGATGTGGTTTCAATGAATATTTCATAATTATAAGGAACTTCTGACCCTTGTTAACTGTATAAGTTTTGCGAAACGTCATATCGCAATTTCGATTATACTACTGATGAGGAACTTCAAGCCTCTATATTTCAATCAAGAGACTTTATGTCTCGATTTGAATTCAATAATCAATCAGTTTGATAATCAATACCACAAGATATATATATCTGAACATCGGCTAAAGGAATAACATTCAAAGCCATTCATATTGGCCACCCATAACAGCGGTAGGCTTTCTACCATATGATTCATGCCCAAATCTAAAAAGAACTACCAGGCAGTCACTTTAAATCAGTATTGGGACCAAAAGCTTCCTTAGCACATTGTCCAACTGTTAATCAAAGGATTTCATCACTCTTTTAATTCAGGAATGGTACCATGCATCAAATATCCAAATCATAGCATTGAATATAACAAAAAAAAAATAAAAAAAATGGCTGAGGTGCGATGCCTATGAATACGGGGAGATAAATATACATAATCAATGGTCTGTATAGATATTGATATAGAAAACCAAACAGTAAAAATAAACTAACCAAACACGAAAAATGTCGGACTCGTAGATCATGAGTTTTGGGCAAGCAATCACCAAATACTCTTAGATCATCATAGAGTCTAAAACAAAACAAAAATTGAACAAGCTTGCTAGGCAACCGGCGTGCATGGCAGCAAAGCCAAGACTGAATTCTAGATAACGGCAGAGAAACAATTATGAAGAATTTAGGGTTTTTGGTGCTTTAGGATTTGGTCGTTATCAACACGAAATTTATCAACTCAAAATGTAGAGTCGTGTTAATAACGTGTTGTAAAGTAAAAAGAAGAAGAAGAGAAGACACAAAGAGAATAGTTGGGAGGAGGTAAAAGTCTACTCATTCATTCTCATTAGTCTCTTTATATAGAGGTAGAGTTTACATCAGAGTACATAACTAATGAGTAATTATGTGGACAATCAAATAGATTATAATATTTATAACAGTTGCGCAATTATTGAAGTTTCAATTGATAGAATTTAATTTCATTATTTCAAAAAGAGTGTGGCTATTGAAACCTCCAAATTTGCTCACTTGACCTTATTCTATTATGAATTATTAAATGACATATTTATCCTCTTACATAATAACTATTAAGGACACTAATTAAACAAAAAGTAATATTACATTTATTCTCTCTAAACTTTCTAATTCAATAATAATGGATTAATACATTTTATTATTTTTCTTATTGATTTTTATTTTCTAGTTTTACCACATACTTATTAAAGCATTTATATATTATATTATCATACATGTCATCACATGCATATACAAAGTGAGAAAATATTTTTACAAAAATCAATTATTAAAAAAAAAAAAATAAGTATCATAATATTTTTACAAAAAATATATCAATTATTAAAATAATTTATCATCATGAGGTATAAAAACAAAACATATAAACTTACAAAAAAAATAGTATATGTAAAATAGAATACAAAAAGTAACAAAAATATAGAATAATTCATGTAAGAATATTCTTTTGATGATTGATAAATAAAATTTGAGACACAATCCTTGTTTTTTTTTTAATTTTTAAGAGAATAGTATTTTTCATGATTCAAATTAACTTTTCTCGAAAATTGATGTCATTGAAAATTATTTCTTACAATTTGATCAAAAAATAAATGTCTAGTGACATTTTATGCAAAATTAAAAATACAAAAAATAAGAAAATCAAGAAATCAAGATTGGGAATGGAGGTTTGTGTTCAAAAGAAAAAAGAAAAAAAAATAAGAATGGAAGTCGGGAATGGATATTCGCATGCAAAAAGAAAAAAAAAAGAATTAGATGTATAATGAGTGAATAAGAGGTGTAATGAGTAATATATTAATATATATATATATATATATATATATATATATATATATATATATATGAATTACATAAACAAGGTTATTTTAGAAATTTAAAAGGAGGTCTAATGAGTAAATGTTTATATTTAAAAATAAAATGAACGTGTAGAGAGAATGAGGTATACTGAACAAATTTAAAGATCTCAATAACTGCATTCTTTCAAAAATTCTCTTCCAAATGCAACGTAAGAACGAGCAAATAACATAATAAACTGCTCTATTTCATTGATGAATACTTTAGGGAAGACAAGAGTACCATATGATACAAACCAGAAATTATAATCGTGGCTAGATAATATACATTTTTTCTAGGTGGCACCGTGGCACATACAATTAGATTTCGTTCGACACTTTTCTTTTTCTTCAGAAAATCCGAGCCTCGGTTGTCGTGGCGATTGCAGAGTGAGGAGCGATTGACGGATACATCTCTGCCACGTGGCAAAATTCCATTTACATGGAGGGAGAGACCAGAAAGCTCGCACCAATGAAACGACGTCACAATCGGGCCTTATAAATATCAGACCAGTACCCCACAGCTAATAAAAAAAAAACCTCATCGCCTTCTCTCACTCTTCTCACCAGCGCAAAAAGAAAGTCACAAACGCACTTCCCTTCCTTCTGAATCGTCATCAATGGCAGAGAAGACCTTCAAGTACGTCATCCTCGGCGGCGGAGTCTCTGCCGTAAGTTTCTCTCCGCGATCCATTCTCATTTCTTTGATCATAATTTTGGTGATTTTTTTTAGTCTTGAGAAATTGATGCGAAATCTGTATATTTGAGTGAAGTTTCTGGCCACTCCGGTTAGGTTTTAGGAGTATTTGACTCTAGGATTTTGGTACGTGTTACATAGATCTGTGTAATTCAGCTATGAAATTTTGAGTACTGCACGTTGTTAAGGTCAATGTGTGCTGCTATAGTGATTTTAGTTCAGAGATTAAATTAATTGTGAGGTAATGAAATGATCGCATATCGGAAAGCTGTGTTGTGAAAGCCTTGATCACTGAGAAAATAGAAATGATGTGTTGTTTGTTTTTCGTATACTGAAGGGATATGCAGCTCGGGAGTTTTCCAAGCAAGGAGTTAAGCCAGGCGAGCTAGCAGTCATTTCGAAAGAGGCGGTATGGTTAGCTTCGCTTTGTTTCCAGTTGGTTGTGGATTTCGAGATATTTTTATGCCATTGGTCGTGATGTTTTTTTATAAGAGTATACATCAGAAATAGTTTCCACATTGAGCTTCATTTTGGATATCAATGCTCATCGTTCATGTGGCTACCACGCTTACTGATTGTCTTACTTTTTGTATAGGCTGTACTCACTGTACTTAATATCGTTTCTGCTGATTCAAGTCGTTTCATCTGATGGTCTTTGGTATTTGGTTTTGTTTAGTTACGATTATTAATTTCTTTTGTTTTTTCTTGCAGGTTGCTCCCTATGAACGTCCTGCACTCAGCAAGGCTTATCTCTTCCCTGAGTGTAAGTAGTGTTCTATTCATTTTCAACTTTCCTTAAAAGCTTTAGTAGTTATTACATTATTACGTGTGGCTCGTTCTTGGACCTGGCACATCAGTGCAGACCAGTCTCCTTTTGTATGTTTATCACATTCAGTGACATAGTAACTTAAAAACGTAATTGGTTTTTGCAGCTCCTGCTAGACTTCCAGGGTTTCACACCTGTGTTGGAAGCGGAGGAGAGAGATTGCTTCCTGATTGGTACAAAGAGAAAGGTTTGTTTCTCCTTTACATCACAGTTTATACCAAACATAGTTAACTAATTCTGGAGAACTGTTCTAAGCAATATATAGAGGCTCATTCTCGTGCCAGTCTCTGTTTTACTATGTTATTGAATATTTTATTTAGATAGTTACAATGCACCATTCTGATGGAAATGGAAACATTATTTATAATTTCAGGAATTGAGTTGATTCTTAGCACTGAAATTGTCAAAGTAGATCTTGCCGGGAAGACTCTAGTTAGTGGAACTGGGGAAACCTTCAAGTTTCAGATTCTTATCATTGCAACTGGTTCAACTGTAAGCAACTCTACATAGAATTTGAAGTTCTCTTTTATATTTACCCATCTCGGCATACTTAAGTACATTTTCTATTTATGTAGGTTGTAAGGTTGTCTGATTTTGGTGTGAAAGGAGCTGATGCTAATAACATTTTCTACTTGAGAGAAATTGATGATGCTGATAAGCTCAATGACGCAATTAAAGCAAAAAAGAATGGGAAAGCTGTGATTGTTGGAGGAGGTTACATTGGTCTTGAGCTTGGTGCAGCATTGAGAATTAACAATTTAGATGTTACTATGGTCTACCCTGAACCATGGTGCAGTAAGTGATTGCTCCTCTAAGTCTTATATTGTTTGTGTATGTTACACACAACAGCAAATTTTCTACTCCATGTAGTTAACACCCTACAGGCCTTATTCCCCAATTTTCTTTGCCCTTGTAGTGCCTCGGCTTTTCACTTCTGGTATTGCTGCTTTCTATGAGGGTTATTATGCAAACAAGGAGTTAAAATCATCAAGGGAACAGTTGCTTCTGGGTTTACTTCTGATTCAAATGGAGAGGTAAAAATACAATTGCCTGGCATTTTGGTAGTGATGTTTTTCTAAACAGTATCCTGAATACTGACGCTTGACCTTGATGCAGGTCAAGGAAGTGCATCTAAAAGATGGTAGAGTGCTTGAAGCTGACATTGTTGTTGTTGGTGTTGGGGGAAGGCCACTAACATCCTTGTTCAAGGGACAAGTTGAAGAGGAGAAAGGTGGAATTAAGGTATCTAAAGTCCTATATCCCTTGATTCCTTCTCCCTATCGCATACCTTAAGTAATTTACTTCCATGCTTAAAGTTCTTAATAATAGTGTTAATCGTAAATAATGATCAATTACTACTCATTTCAATATATATGAGCATTCAACTTTACCACATATTAAGAAAACTACATAGAAATGACCTATAAGTTATTAAGGAAGTTGGACACTGATCCATTTTACTTGATGTCTTTATGGGTTGTATAGATTTTATGAAGTGACAGCACTTTTCATTTACCAATATTGCATTGAATCCATTTTGATATATGCTGTTGATTGCAGACGGACACATACTTTAAAACAAGTGTTCCTGATGTATATGCTGTGGGTGATGTTGCCACTTTCCCCTTGAAGTTGTACAATGAGCTCAGAAGAGTTGAGCATGTTGATCATGCACGCAAGTCTGCAGAGCAGGCCGTAAAGGTACGCAGCTCCCCTTGGGTCTTTATTTATTCTAACAGTGTATCTCCTTTCCATTATTCTGGCAAATGAGTTGGAATCCAATTTTGTAGAATCCAGGAATCATGTGGTGTCTTAATTTTGCAGGCCATCAAGGCAAGTGAGGAGGGAAAGACAGTTGAGGTCTATGACTACCTTCCATACTTTTATTCTCGCTCCTTTGATCTGTCATGGCAATTCTATGGTGATAATGTTGGTGAGACCGTGCTCTTTGGAGACAACAATCCCACCTCACCAAAGCCCAAGTTCGGAACCTACTGGATTAAAGACGGCAAGGTGATCGGTGCATTTCTGGAGGCTGGCACTCCCGAGGAAAACCAGGCTATTGCCAAGGTTGCAAAGCTCCAACCTCCTGTTGAGAGTTTAGATCAGCTTGCGAAGGAAGGTCTTTCTTTTGCTAGTAAGATCTAAACAACATGATGTTGATACAAAATAAATGGATATTACTTGTTACCAGGAGTCTAGATAGCTTTTACAGACATTGTTAAATTGGTTTTCATCGAGTGATTCCAGTATGGTACTTTGGGATTGAATACATAAAACTCCAATTGTTGAGAGTGGTTAATCCTTCAATGCCTGACTATGTTATCAGCTGGGTGTGTTTCCCATTGTGTAATATTACAGAAGTGGAACCATACTTGTATAAGCCTCTAGTTGTCCGATTTTTAGCAATGTCACTTAATTTCGTTCTGCTAGCAAAAAACGCCTTCAATCCAAGGCAAGTAATTCAATGCTTTTTGGAAAAGTGGCTTAAATCTTAAAATTGAATAATTGATGGTTCAAGATTGTCTACGAATGGTTCCGTAGCAGCTAGGGGGCTAATTCAAAACAGTGATGGGGATTGGGTTTGTGGTTTTTCTTTCAATCTTGGTGTAGGAGTGGCTGAATTGTGGGCTCTATGCATTGGTTTGAAATTGACAGCAAGATGGAATGTTACCCATATTTTTGGTCGAGTCTGATTCTTCTCTTGCTGTGAATAACTTAATATGGTTAAAGGGAGTGAGATGATACCCATCCTCTTCATGGCCTTCTTACAGTGTGTAAAGTTTTTTGAGAAATTAGAATTGCTCTATAGTTCATATCTATCGGGAATGCAATATAGCGGTAGATGACTTAGATCATTATAGACACATTTTGAATTTGAGACGCCGTATATTTAAGAATCCGTCTGTAGACCATAAGAAGACAAAGATGTTCTTTTACGACCACGGCTTATTATTACTTAATAAGTTGTTTTACGCCCCCTCCATGTAACAATAAGAAAAGCCTTTCGATATTTTTTTTTTTTTTTTTTTTTTGAGCTTACGAAACGACAGGCTTCCAAAACCAGGGGTTGGGCAACCGCCAGTTTCAACTCAATCTATGGGGCACCACGTACCTCTGTTTCCTTAGTTTTTCCCGAAACTGCATCCGAAATGTAGCCCCTGGTTTTGGTTCTGCTCTTCATCCCCACTTCCCCCATTTGACTATTTATATCCAATACAAAACCAAATCTCCCACTCCTGTTCCTTTACAGCCATACCTTGTAGACTAGAGTATATCCCTCTGTTATTCTCCTTCTCCAATCTCCTTCATCTCAACAGTTTCTAGTTTATTCCTTTTTTGGTTTTTACATCTTCCTCATTCTCTTTCGCATTTAAACCAACACTATCCTGGCCATTGTTTCATATGGGAATGGAGGCTGCTGGTTCGGTAGAGCAGGCTAGAGATCATTTTCATCATCATCATCATGTTGGTTATATGAAAAACAGGGTTATAAGGAAAAAAAAGTACTGCAGCAAGAACAGGAAGGTTAAGCATTCTTCTTCTGATTCTGCTCTGCAACGACTCTTTGTTTCGTGTAAAGACGTTTTCAAAGGCCTTGGAAATGGAACTCTTCCTTTGCCTCATCAAGTGCAGGAACTGCGCAGCGTTCTCGATAAAATTAGGCCACAAGATGTTGGGCTAAGCAACGATTTGCAGTTCTTCAAGCCTAACACTAAGGTCAAAGGGACTCCGAGAGTAACATATACAACCATATACAAGTGCAGTAACTTTTCCTTGTGCTGTTTCTTCATTCCAGCAACCGGTGTTATCCCCCTTCATAACCATCCCGGAATGACTGTTTTCAGTAAGCTTCTTCTGGGCAAGATGCACATCAAATCATACGATTTGGTTGATCCCATTTCCACAAAGAAGAATTCAGATGGTTCAAAATTGAGATTGGCAAAGTTGAAAGCTGATAGTGTATTCACTGCCCCATGCAATACATCAGTACTATATCCAACAACAGGTGGCAACATCCACGCCTTCACCGCCATAACTCCTTGTGCAGTGCTTGACGTGCTCGGCCCTCCCTATTCTAAACAAGATGGTCGGGACTGCTCGTATTACAGAGATCATCCCTATGCTGCTTACTCAAATGCAACAGTAACGCAAGAGGAAGGCCATTATTATGGGTGGTTGGAAGAGATTGAGGTGCCTCCTAACTCAGAAATGGATGGAATCGAGTACTTGGGTCCGCAGATTATTGACACTATCTAGTTGCGCCTCTTGTTGTTTGTAGATCCATAGGGAGCTCTCGGTTCGTTTTATCTTTCATTTTCTTTGTTGTTAATGTAACACAGTTTTAGATGTATGGATTTGCACTACGCCAAAAAAAAATATCTTAAAGATGGAATGTTTTTTTACTGTCGCTGAAATTGCATAATGGTTAACATTTTTGCCAAAAGATTGATACAGTCAATGATAAAGAGTAAGATATCTCATCGGATAGGTCTCTGGATGAAAGAACATGATCCAATAAGAAAATTATAGAAACGCAACAAGTCTGATGAACCCGAAGGATAATCGTCTTCACAGACGTCTATGGCTGCTATGGCAGCACCGCCAGCACGCATTTGCTCTTCCCTTTCTACAGCGGGAGGGAACGACCTGTGGACATGCGACCATCTCAGGGCAAGGGTTCAAGGGTCTAAGGTCTTCTTGGTGGGTAAATTACTGGCTGCTTGTGATTATAAGCACAAACACGTTTTTGGAATCTTGGAGGATGCAACTGATAGGCTATAATCAGGACCATCACTGCTGATAGTTTCAGAGTGGATTCAGTGGAATGATGGATCTCGTGTTTGCTGTCCATCATCGACCGGCAAAGCTAAGGTTCAGCGTGGGGTTTCTACAGATTGATTTTAGGCCGATAACAAACTAACCTAACCTTTGATATTTGAGCAAAAGTTCTGGGTAGATGACACAATCAAATAAACAAAGCTTCCTACCTAATTGTATTAGACAAATTCAAACCAAACTCTGGATGAGGGAAGGTTGTAAATGAACAGAGTAAGGCAGAGATCAAGGCGGACATATGGAAAGGACGCCAAATGCCACTCAACTTGTTTGTTAGGTCACAAAAAGCAGCACTAAGGACGCCACCGAAAATCTGAATAGCTAAGAGCCCTAATCATATGTAAGATTTGACAACAAACAAATTATAAGAGCAATTAACAAAACATTTGCTAATAATAGGGACAAGTCATTCATCATTGAGAAGAAATTTAGATAGAGAAAGGCATTCAAATCCACAGTAACTGCATCAACTGCTACAATAACCAAAAAGTACACTACAGCAAACAAAAATCTCTATTTGACTTGAATAAGAAATTGGTTCTTCAGTGCGCAAGCATTCCAACCACTCTAGTCAAAGAGACTGAAGCCCATATCCTGCAACCAGAAACACAAGGAAATGTAAGAAGAGGTTCAAAACCAGATGATGCAGAACATAAGGTATTCTAAGCAATCTGAGTTTCAGAGTTATGGACAGCTCAGATAGTGAGCCAAAACAAAGGACTATTGATTGGACTATGATTGGACTATGATCCTATAAACATGCATATGTTACCCACCAGCAAAATAGCACATACAAATCTTGCAAAGGATCACAAAAATGCAGACTCTGCTTAGTTATGAATTTGTGGTATTGGACAGGACATAATCTACAACATGCATAAATATAAATCTTAATGAGATAACTTACATCATCGGACTCCTCTTTCTCCTCAACCTTCTCTTCCTTCTTTGCCTCAGCTGCTGCCGGAGCAGCACCACCGGCGCCACCAGCAGGGGCAGCAACTGCAACAGCACCACCGCCACCAGATGGGACAGAGGCCAACTTCTCCCGTCCAGAAGCAATAAGCTCAGTGATGTCCTTGCCCTTGACTTCCTTCAGAAGAAGCTGAATCCTGTCCTCATCAGCTTCAGCACCAACTGTGAACAAATAAAAGTATTAGCACTTGAATTTTGAAACCAATCCTCTACAGACATAATTCTAAGAAATCAACTGATCAACATGCACAGTCGTCTAATCTCCGGATGATTCATCATCATAGACCGAAAACATCAACTAAAAAATGATTCCCAAGTGCTCAGAATAATAACAATGTATATGAAATTATGAACAACTCCGTTTGATTATAAGAGAAAGAAACCCTTGCGAGACTTGCAAAACATAGCTTTTCAGCCCGATTTCTCGAGACCCAATTCATTGTGGTCAGTAATTCGTTTCCATTGGATTGAGGTCAAGTAATTACAAACAAAACGCTATACTAGAGTCAAATAATACAAAAACACGTCTCAAAATTGAAAACCCACATGGTAAAGTAGGAATAAAGAGCATAAGTTTAGAAATGAACAGCACTAATCGATCTGAAAGTCACGAACTTAGAGCTTAACCACATAAATGAGAAAATGAAGCCACAGAAAGCGAAAACGTACCGGCGCCAAGGATGGTCTTGATGTCCTCGGCGGTAGGGCTGGTCTTGCCGCCCAACAAAGCAAGCAAATAAGCAGCGATCACCTTCATCTCTGTTTTCAACAATTACAAAAACTGTTAGTATCAATCAGAATCGAACAAGGAGAGAAAGAGATCTATAGATGTACAGAGAGAGAGAGAGAGTACTTGAGCGAGAGAGAGAAGCTCTGGATCTGGGTGAGTGTGAAGAAGGGTGTTAGCAGCAGGCAGGTGCGAAATGAAGCAACGGAGGCCTGGTATAGAGCTTTTATGTGGAGCTGCTAGGGTTTTCTTTCCTAGGAAGCCTCTAGGGTTTCTAATTGGACTTCGCGGGTTTCGGTTCCGGGTTCGGGCCGGATCAGTTTTCAGTAGTTGTTTACTATGTTGGCCCATCTTTTATTGGACATGTGCCGTGGAGGTTACAAGATGAAAAGGAGATGCATGAGCTATGCTCCATTTTCCTAAATATGGACTCATGTAAAAACTTCTCTCTTAACAACATATGGATACTCAAAACAAGTTAGCAAGTGTTAAATGGCTTTGATGAAAAGCAAGAAAGAAAAATTTCGGTAATTACGGAAATTTCGACCCTCTAAAATATGGAAATTTCGACGGAAATTTTGGAAAAATATCAATTACAGTAAAAAAATGAGAAAATTGACGGAAATTTGAAGAAAAACAAGGAAATTTTAACCAAATTTTAAGAGATGTTTGTTTTCTATATTATGTACTATATTTGAAATGAAAACCTTGAACAAACATTGATCTATAGGGAGTTGTAGTAAGTTAAGGTGAAAAAGTTAGTGATGAACAGTTAATAATTCTTAAAAGTTTACTTTAAACATTTTTTTTTATGGCTGGAAACCCAAAAAGAGGCTAGGTCATCACGCCTTATATACATATGATACATTTCACATGGAATTTTATAAATGAATTTTTTTTAAAGGTAGATACATTAAAAATGAATTAAGAAGTGTATGTAAATTTTTTATTTTTTTTATAGAAGTGTAGGTAAAAAAGTTAGTAACTATAAATTAATTATGTTGATAGCTATGAATAAGATAATATTATAGATAACTCATATTATCAACCAATGTAGTTTAAAGTGAAAGTGGAAACATTGTGAAACCCACAATTAAATACTAAAGGCCACGTCCAGGTGTGCAAACCAAGAGAAAGTCATCCATCATTTTACTGCGTCTTGTCTCTTCCTTGTCTCTATTCTATATCTTCTCAAGTTCGCTCTGTTATCTTCTTTCTGTCTCTTCTCCAATTTCAGATTAGTCGTGAGTTGTGATTTTTTGTCTTTCCTTTATCAAAGGGTCGTCGAGGAGTAGACTGGATCTCTTATGGATTCAATAACAGATTGAAACTTGAAAGAAGACCGATGTGCCGCCGACCCACTCTGGCGTGCCGTTGACCGTCGCGTTTCCTGATCAAGACTCTGCGCTTCCATATCGGAATCGGCCACTTCCGTCGCGATTCTAAAACCTCTTTTCTCTCGGAATCATGCTTCTTAGCGCTTCCGAGTGCTTCCTCAAATTTCGGTTTCGACTGGAAAATTTTCTGGGGATTTTAAAAGTTTCGATGAGATATCGAAAATATCGCCGAAAATTTCGATTTTTTTCTTCCTTGATGAAAAGTAATTCATTTGTCTCAATGAGAAGGGAAATAAAATTTTCCGACAACTTTCTATTTCTGATATTTAGTAACACAAGGAAAAATAAAAAATCATCATTGTTAATTAAATAATAAAATAATATATTGTGAGTAATAAATGTAAGGAAAAAAGATGAGAAAGCTGAAAGTGGTTCATATAGATTTTGGATAAAACCAATTTCCCTTACATTTTTCCAACCTTCATAAAAATATTTCATTTCTTTCAACCTTCCTAAACGCAAGAAAAGAACAACTTTCTGCAGACCAAACGAAGTCTTAGTGGTGTGATGATATATCTTTAGGTTCTTGACATATCATCAATCTCCCAATTAAAATTATTGCATCCTAAGATGAAAATTATCTCATATAGAAAGTGCAGCGCATACTTGTCTGTGCTAAACATAAAGTTGAGAGGTGAGTTGCCATCTTTGGAGACCCAGAAAAATATAAACGAATTGATAGCTCGGGCCTTAGAAATCGACCATATCTTTCCTTCCACTTTCTTTTTCTGTCTTTATCTTTCAAACGTCCACCTTATAGTTACGAAAATGACATGCAATAAAATTATGAATTAATTATAAAACACTACATGAATTATGATGTTATTTTCATTTTCATATCTAATTATTAAAAACTTACATTTTAATACCCTACGTTTCATTCCGTTAACATTTTGATACATTGACCATTAACACTGTTAAATTTTGAGAACATTTTCGTCATTTCAATAAATGTATCATTTTTTACATTTAGATTTACATTTACATTTACTTTAACAAAATAATTTATTTTTTGAAGCTATCAAATACAAATAGAACAATTTACTTTAGCAAAAAATATTCAAAAAAAAACTCCAAAATTAAATATTTGTTTTTGCAACAATAGTAATAAAAGTTAGTAGAACTCTTGTATATATATATATTTTTGGAGTTACATGTTAAGCAAAGTAAAATAAAATAAATTATAAATCGAATATCGATGAAAATTTTATCAAATTTTATATAAAAATGGTATATTTAACAAAAAATATATTAAATATAAAATATAAAAAAAATATGAAAATTAATATGAATGCTTATAAAAAACAGAAAGTTTGAGGAAATATCATGGATATTTTAGTCCGTGATCACAATAACCCATTGATTTGGGTGAAAAAATGGTGTTCTCGAGTTGGAACAATAGGAATGAAAAATATTTAATTTTAATAACAATTTTAATGTAAATTTTAATTTCAATTACAAAGATATTATGAATTGACATAAACGCTCTTGAATATTATCAAAATTTAACGGTGTAAATGCTAACGGAATGAAACTTAAGGTATGAAAATGCAAGTTTTTGATAGTTAGGTATGAAAATGAATACAACATCATAGTTCGAATGGTATTTTGTAATTAATCCTAAAATTATTATAGAGCCAAAAGACCAGGATTTTATTTTATTTTAATTTTTTTTTTAGTTTGACACATTTTCCTTCCATCAAATTATGAGTGCTTCATTCATTCAGGCTAGGCAAGCCACACGAACATGTGACAAATTAGGCTCACCGACTCTAATTCAATCTCTTTAACCAGAAAATGGACATCTTTCTGGGTCGGGCAATATGATTATGCTATTATACTTGGAGCACAACAGCACAAAATCTTTATCTGAAACCATAAACTATTGTGCACCTGATGTACGAGTGTGCTTAGTACAATCATTCGAGGGTATCACATACATATATATATATCCTCCTTCATTTTAATTGTTACCCAGATTTCACCATTAGCTTTAGTGACCCTCATATCCTAAAAGCCTTAACTCTCAATATTAAAACTTTAGGTTACCATGTTCTTGAAGGAACCCAACCTTTAGCCTTGATTTATAGAATCTATTACAAAGTCACTGGTACAAATATGAATTTCCAAGCCATTAGCAAAAGTCCCAAAAACCATACTCTCTCAAAGTAGTCAAGAAAAAGCAACATTAGTGTCCCTCACACAATCCGATGGTTAGATGTCCATCTTCCTTCTGAATGGTCTCTCACTAGTGAGAATCAACCATCTAATGCACAACATAGTCTTTCTGATTTAGACTGTATTCAACAGTATAATGATGGCACAGTAAGAATTAATTTTTAAAATTCTAGGATAAGTCAAAATTCAAGAATCCAAGAAATAGGGAATTCCTCCAGACACTCTTTTGCCACTGCTAGACATTCATTTGCTGGCTCCACTACGGTTGAAACAATGTCTAGACAAGAACAAGACTTAGATAAAGAAATAAAAAATATTAGAATTAGAGAACTAGAAGAAGAATTGCAAAAACTCAAAATTAAACACATTAGAACTACTTCCCAAATTAGTTACCCAAACTATACAGAAAATGAATCCCAAAATATTTCAGCCACGGATGAAGATCAAACTTCTCCAACTGCTTCTGATTTTTTAGTTACTCCCCCACTAAATCCTCAATTAAGTACATTTACCCAACCTCTTGTGATCAACTATTCTAGATTAGATAAACACCTTGAACTAGAAGAAAATATCCTTAAAAGAAACCTTTATAGGATGAAGTTCCCTTTCATGGATCAATGGAAGCAATTATTTCGTGATTGGCAAGCGTTTATGCTTGAAACAAAATCTGAAATATTCTTTCTTGATTTTATAGACCGATTAAACAACCAGAAAATTCAAACATTAACAAAAGCAAGATGGAAAACCTCCAATAATTCAATCATTTCCAGTCATCCTCCTGTTGAAACAATCATAATTGATCATCTTAACAGTCCAATCATAGCCTCATCCTTCAAAATTGCTGTAGAAGATCCAGAATCTAGGAAAATTAACCCAGAAACTAAAAAAATTATTGAACAGAATAATTACACAAACCAAAGTCTAGTAACCATAGGAGCCCAATTAGATAAAATAGAAACAAAAGTTGACAACATATCTTCCAAAGTTAACATTCTACCACAACCTAAAATAGAAACTCCTTTAGTTCATTTTAGTGAATTAAATAAACTTTCCCTAAAACCTACTTCATCAATTCAAAAGATAGAACAAATGTTAGAAAAATTAAAAACTGAAACAGCAGAACCTAGTAGAATTGCAGTAATCCATACCCAACAACACTCTTCATCCATTTCTTCTGATAGCGATTCTAGTAATACTAGCCAAATTCCAGAATTAGACCAAATGTTTCAAACTTTAAAACTAGACAAAATAATTCATCCAAAGAAAAGACATTTTAAAACTTGGACAGAACGTCCTCTCCCCTTAGATATACAACCTACCAATCATCTTAATAATCATTTTCCGTTTCTTCAGACAAAACTTATGAATGGAACATTGATAATCTATCAGAACAAGAAATCCTAAATAAATTACATCACATGTCTATGGCAGCCAATAGTTATGTCACTAATCATAATTTCAGCCAGCCTGAAATTATTGACATACTCTCCACATGATTTACATGAATGCTTCATTCCTGGTGGGAAAAACATCTCACTTCTGACTCTAGATCATCTATTAAACATGCAATCAAACGTGATGAAGATGGAATGCCCATCTTTGACGATCGCACAGGAATGGGAATTTCTGATGCCGTTAATACATTATTCTACACAATCATCCAACATTTCATAGGAACTCCTAGTCATATTACATCCAGAATTCATGACCAACTCAGTAACCTTAGGTGTCCTACCTTAAGTGATTTCAAATGGTACAAAGATGTCTTTATTTTCCGAGTCATGCTTAGAGACGATAGTAACCAACCTTTTTGGAAAGAAAAATTCATAAATGGTCTTCCAAAATTATTTGCTCATAAAATTAGACAAGTCCATAGTAATGAAACATGTCATATTAACTACGATTCCTTAACCTATGGAAATATAATTACAGTTATTCAAAAAGAAGGATTAAAAATGTGTATAGATATGAAACTAAACGCTCAAATGAAATCAGATAAGAAAATAGTTAAATATGAATTAGGAAATTTTTGTGAACAATATGGCTTACCTCCTTTACCTCCTTCAAGGAGAAAAAAGACAAGCAATAAGTTTATTCCTTATCATTCAAAAAGAAAATTTACACCGCATAAAAATAACTTTGAACCAAACAAATTTTATTCAAAAAACAAATTTCGAAAAAATTGGTCCAAAAAACCAAATCACCAACAAAAGAGTAAACCTTTTGATAAAAGTAAAACTAAATGTTTTAAATGCCATAAGACTGGTCATTTTGCAAATAACTGTCCAGTTAAAAGTACTATTAATCAACTAAAAATCAGTGAGGAAGAAAAAGAAAAACTCATACAAACTTTAGAATTACGAAATACTGATTCAGAAGATGAGGTAAGTGAAGATGACATCTCATTGATGGAATCTTATTCCTCTGAATCCAATGAACATTCTTCTCCAAATATTACTTTTGGGTGTAAGGATGCATGCAATTGTAAAACAATAAATGTCCTTTCCAAACAAGAAGAACAAGAAGAACTATTAATTGATTTAATAGGTAAAATAGACAACCCTGAACTTAAAGCAGAATACCTCAAAAAGTTAAAAAAAACTAATTACCCAAGAAAATATCATTAATCCTCCCTCACAAAAAATTAGCCTTACTACAACTTTCGACAAATTTTCTACTAGCAAAAAGGAAATAACAATCCAAGATCTACAACATGAAGTAAAAACAATCAAGAGTCAAATACATGCTTTACAACAAACACATTCAGAACTTACGAATGACAATAAAGAAATTAAACAAGAATTAAACTTACTAAAAATAAATAATCAATTTCTTAAATTACAGGATCCCCCTGAAAATCATTTTCCAAATCCTCTCCAGGAAAATATTGAAGCTGAAACCTCTGAAAACAATACTATTAGTACCATACGCTAAATTCAACTTAAAAAATGGTACACTACCGTCCAACTTAAAATAAAATATTTCCAAATAACAATAACAACCTTTATTGATTCCGGAGCAGACCTTAACTGCATCCAAGAAGGCTTAATACCTTCAAAATACTTTGAAAAAACAAAAGAATCTTTACGATAAGCCAATGGAACAAAAATGGATATTAAATACGAAATCCCTAAAGCCCATATCTGTCAAAACAATGTCTGTTTCAAAACTTCGTTTGTCTTGGTTAAAAATTTAACTGATAAAGTAATTTTGGGACTACCTTTCATTACCTTAATTTACCCCTTTAAAACTGAATATGATGGTATTATTACCTACCCTTTTGATGAACCAATAAAATTTACTTTTCTTTCAAACCCCGAAATCCATACTCTAAGAGCTTTTCAAGAAAATAATATTTCAAAAACTCTCAGTTGCATCCAAGCAAAAAATAAACAGATAATCTTCCTCCAAGAAGAAATTAATTTCAAGAGAATTGAAAATCAACTTCAAAACCCTTCCCTTCAGCAAAAAATCAAAACTTTTGAAGCCAAAATAACCACAGAAATATGTTCTGACATTCCTACAGCCTTTTGGCACAGGAAAAAACATATTTTTTCACTCCCTTACATCAAAGAATTCAATGAGAAAATATCCCTACTAAAGCTCGTCCAATCCAGATGAGTCATGAGATTATGGATTTTTGTAAAAACAAAATTAATGATTTACTCCACAAAGATATTATTCGCCCTAGTAAATCCCCTTGGTCTTGCCCAGCTTTCTATGTTCAGAAAAACGTTGAACTCGAAAGAGGGACTCCTCGCCTAGTTATTAATTATAAACCTCTTAACACAGTCTTAGAATGGATCAGGTATCCTATTCCCAACAAACGAGACTTTATTAACAGATTAAACAAATCTGTTATCTTTAGTAAATTTGATATGAAGTCAGGATTTTGGTAAATTCAAATCAGTGAAACTCACAAATACAAAACTACATTTGTCACACCATTCGGTCATTATGAATGGAATGTTATGTCATTCGGATTAAAAAATGCCCCTAGCGAATTCCAAAACATAATGAACGACATATTCAATCCATATAGTCATTTCTCCATTGTCTACATTGATGATGTTTTGATCTTTTCACAATCAATTGATCAACACTGGAAACATCTTCACCAATTTTTTCCATAATAAAGAATAATGGTCTAGTTGTTTCTGCCTCAAAAATCAAATTATTCTAAACTAATATTCGTTTTCTTGGATTTAACATTCACCAACTCCAAATTAAACCCATTGATAGAGCGATACAATTCGCTGACAAATTCCCGGATGTCATTTTAAATAAAAATCAATTACAAAGGTTCCTAGGATCTTTAAACTATGTAACAGAATTTTACAAAAACCTCAGAAAACATTGTAAACCTTATTTGATAGATTACAAAAAAATCCTCCCCCTTGGACATCAGTACATACATCCTTAGTCAAAGAAATTAAGAGTCATGTCAAAACCCTACCATGTTTAGGAATCCCTCTTCCCGATTCCTATAAAATAGTGGAAACTGATGCCTCTGACATAGGTTATGGAGGTATCCTCAAACAACAACTTTCTCCCAATCATCCAGAACAAATTGTTCGTTACCATTCTGGAATTTGGAACCCCGCTCAGTCAAATTACAGTACTATTAAAAAAGAAATTTTATCAATTGTTTTATGTATCAGTAAATTTCAAGATATTTATTAAATCAAAAAATTTTAGTCCGTGTCGATTGTAAAAGTGCTAAAGATGTTTTAGAAAATGATGTTCAAAATATTGCCAGTAAACAAATCTTTGCCCGTTGGCAACCAATTTTAAGTATCTTTGATTTCGAAATTGCATTCATTAAAGGCAGTGACAATCATATCCCCGATTTCCTAACTCGTGAATTTCTACAGGGTACCAAACCATGAAGCCTAGCTCATCCAAAGGGAGAAATCCCGAAAATCAATTAAGACATCATCCTCTCCAGTCAAGCCAGAATCACCCGAGTCAAAATCAAACATAGTTCCTTATACAGGTCATTCTCCTATTGATTTAGTTAACCATTATAGTGCTCTTGGTAGCACCCCCCTCGCTCTGTTTACTGCCCTCGGAAGCACCCTCAGTCAAATGAAACCTAATTACCAGTCAGCCCTAGTAAACCAATATGACCCTTACAAAACAGACCCCTCATCAAAACCCCCAGTCAATTATAAAAAATCATCCCCTTATTTTGACAGAGATGAGCATTTCCTATTTCATGTAGAACCTTCTATGAGTCATATAAAAAATCCCATTTCCTTAGTCAAAAATTACTTCGGTCCAAATTCTCATTACCTTCCAGGTAAACCTTTAGCATTCTATAAAGATATCTTGTACAAATCCGAGTCATTATCTATTAAACCAATCTATGACCCAAAAGATCCAACCAAAATATTATACCATTCCCTCTACATAATCCGTATCATTTCATTAGCTCAATGGGGGTGATTCCCTCTTTACTCCCCACAAATTAGACACTATCACATTCACTTATCATGATTACACTGCAGCATGGAGTAGAATTCTCCTCCACCAGTCAGAACATTTCAGTCATTCATGGTTTCTAAATTTTGATAGAAGATTCAATCGCCAATTTCCTATGTGGTTTGGTGATTGGTGGAAAAATCATGGTTGTCCTTATGACCTTCTCCCCCTTGATCTCCAAAATGCAGTCAAAAAATTTGATTCAGTCATGACTTTCTCAGAATATGAGAAAAGATTTCCAGTTACTCTCCAATTCATGGCCAAATATAAAATCCCTTGGATTTTCAAATGGCAGTATAAACTTGAAAATCACATGGTTCTAAGACAACTCTTAGTCAAATGGTGGGACAAATTCAATACTGAAAGAGTCCTTACCCAATTCAGTGAAGAATTTTCAGTTACTCCTTCGAGTTCAAAAACTCCGGCTTCCATTCAGCCAGTTCCTCAGTCACCTCAGATTCCTCAGTCACCATCTTCTTCTACGAAGAAAATTGAGTCACCATCTTCTTCTAAAAAGAAGAAAGCCTCCAGTCCATCATCATCTTCCAAAGCAGAAGAATTAAAAAAATTAGCCAAACAATTACTACAACAGGCAGCCAGACTATCCACAGATGATGAAGAAGAACGCTCTTCCTCAGAGTCATCATCAACTCACAGTCATCAAAGTTCCCCCAGTCAACCACCAAAAAGATGGGCCGATTATGAAGATAGTCAGGATCCATATGCAGAATCAGATTAATTCCAGTCAAACTGCCCCAGTCAGTATTTCCACCGAAAGCATAAACAGTTTTTCAGTGGCAGACAAGCTCATATTCACCAACAGTAAACCCCAGTCAGTATTTTCACCGAAAGCATCAACAGTTTTTCAGTGGCAGACAAGCTCATATTCACCAACAGTAAACCCCAGTCAGTATTTCCACGAAAGCATCAACAGTTTTTCAGTGGCAGACAAGCTCATATTCACCAACAGTAAATCTGTGACCGACAAGTTACTATTCACACTATTCACTTTTTACTATTCATCACTTTGTAATTTCTATTTATAGTCGCCTCTGGCTTCAGAGTAAGCAGACTTCATTTTTTCCTTCTCTTCTTCTTTTCTCTCTTCCTCTCTACAATTAGCTTCAGTTAGCCTAAACAATTATCAAGAGAGCTCTGCCTCTCACTCATGCATCAAGTTTAATTTGTAAGTTTGTAACTCTTGAGTTAAATCAAATGTTTTATTTACTGCTTCCGTGTTTTGGTATCAGAGCAGTACCGTGTTTTGGTATCAGAGCCAAAAACCTGATATAGTTAATCATTAAAACCTCCAACCCCAGGAGGCGGACTACCGCCCAGGAGTGGCTCTGGAGTTTTATCTCTTATTAGCTTCTCAATCCCCAGGTGGCGGACTACCGCCCGAGAGTGGCTCTGGAATTTGATTTCTACTAACTCCTCAATCCCCAGGTGGCGGACTACCGCCTAGAAGTGGATCTTGAGTTGATCTATTTTGCTTTACTTATTTTGTGAAGTGTTTTGTTTACTATCCCTGAATTTTAAGGATTACAGATTTACTTCTTTTCCTTATTTTCTGTTAAGTCTGTTATTTTCTCCAACCAAACAATAAGTCCAGGTCTAAATAATAAGTCCCAAGTGAGGCATGAGCGGATGCGGCATGAGCGGAGTCGAGTGAATAGTGGTCTTTAGGATCATAAGCCAAGGATCTTAAATCCTATTATCCTATATATATATATACACACACACACACACACTAAGGGATCTTTTTTTGACATATACGAGGGATCAAACATTAGACCAACTTTTCAATCACATATCAACATCTCCACCGTTCAATATTTAGATGTATATATTTAAATTTCATCCCATTTGGTGATCGTTAAGGCTTCGAACTAACTGAAATCGATTGATGGATCAAATCTGTCAACCTTGAACCGTTTATGCCTATAATTTTAATTCACAGTTTTGAATACCTTAACGATCACCAATTTGGATGAAATTTTGCAGAAATGATCTACATATTAGGACCTAAAAACTGAACGGTTAAGATTGAAAAATGTGATAGAAAAGTAGGTCTAATGCTTGATCCCTCATATATGTCAAAAAAACGGATCCCTTAATGGAATGACCTATATATATATAATATATATATATATATATATATATATATATATATATATTATGGTGATAGAGTTCCATTTTCAATTGTGTAAGATTGTATAGCAGATAGTTTTGCTTTGTTTTATGTTTTGCATGTATGTAGGTTATACATTGATCTCATATAATGTACGTAATTTGATGGAAGATGCATCTAATTAAGTGGAAACCTGCGGTGCTTTCCAATTCAACAACTTTGCATTGCTTTTTGATCATCGAGCATCTCCTACAATGAGGAGGAGACTAAACCTTTGAATAATCTCCCAACAAAAACTTGCATGTCTTGCGAGTTGCGACTACTTTTCATTTATATATGATATCAACAAGAGACAACATATATTGTCCTAATTAAAGGAAGCACACGACATGAATGATCAATCACGTCCTCCTTCTTATACAAAAAAAAGCAGTGCTAGAGGGCCTTAATAAGATATAAAATTTGTAACATTAATCTTATGTGTCATGCTATGTAAGTAAATAAAAATATTTATTTTCAATTCTACATAATATATCTTGCCAAATCAAAACATTGCATTACCAATTTTACCATTTCTATTTTCTTTTACATTTTAAGGGGTGAATCAATGATATTAATATACTTTATTAGGTAATGGAGACAAATATTACATATTAATAGCAACCACTAATTATGTATAATATAAGGAATATGTTTCTTACATCAATATGAAGATTAACTATTTTTTAAATAATAATTAATTAGTTTTGTCAAATAAACTCTAACCTTAACCCTAATTTGTCCAAAGAGCAATTATAATTCATCAAAAAGAAAGTTTGTCATTGGAGTGATTTTATAAAAAAAAAACCTAAAGAGTCGTCGCTCCCAAAACCCTAAAGAGCCGTCGCTCCCAAAACTTTATTATCCAACCTCGTCCGGTGGCGCTCGAACGCCTCGACGAGCCTCTTGGCCTTGTCCTTGCTTCGGGGTCTGCTACTGGACGGGATCTGCAATTTGCTTGCTGGAAGAGATCTAGAGGGATGCTTCTCGACTCATAGATTAGCGGATGGCTGGGCATGGTCCATGGTCCATGGTTTTTCTCTCAAAAGGGGTGGCTTCTGTGGTGGTGAATGGCTTACGTCTAGGGCATTGGCGAGTTTCATGCCTTTGTGCGCCGGTGTGGGTGGGTTCCAAAAGAACTTGGCTGGGGCGCTGTTTCACAGGTGTGAACTTATGGTGGCTTGGGCGCAAGGCGGCGACAGTGTGTCTTGGCTGGCTTTGTGTCACGACATGGCATGACGGCGGTGACCGGAAGGTAGGTCAGTACACTAGCATGAGAGTTGCAAACTGTGAAGATGGTAGTGGGCTGATTTCTTGCCATATCCTGTTGGGCTTTGTATTGTGAGCATCTTCTTTTGGATCTTCTTTTAGGCCTCAAATTATGGCTAGAGTGTTTTACTTCTTCCCTAGCTAGTCTAAGTTTTTAGTTAATCTAAAAACAGTAAGCTCCTTCTTAGGAGACCTAGCTTTGTTTAGTTTTCAAATATTTCTTTTCTGTTGTCTAGAAATAAGTGAACGGAATCTTTGTAATGAATGGTGTTAGCATGTCACGTCCTTAACTTGCCCAAATGTTTGGCAAGGGAAGGCGTGTATCCGTGTCATTCTAGCTTGAGTATCAATGAATTTGCCATATGGCTTTTACGTCAAAAAAAAAAATTCATCGAAAAGAAAACACTAATATAAGATAATTCGGATATAATTCATCAAAATTTTCTATAATTCGTTTAAAAAATAATTTATATACAAATAATTTCTCTAAATGATTTACATACAGATTATTTATATAATATACATGTTTTTTTTCATAATAAATGTATTATAAATATATAATATAATGTTATTTTGATGTTATATTTTTTATATTTAATTAGATATTTAGAAGAAGGAAAGCTAAAATAGTTTTATTTTCAATGAAAAACTGAAATTTCTTAGAGTCATTGTTTGAAATGGACCAAATGGTAAGATGATCTTTATACTTAAGTATTACATGACATAAGATTTTTAATATGTGATGTGTTTAAATGATTTGACATGCTACATAGATTTGAGGCCTAAAATCTCAGGCCTTGATAAGACCTAGAATCATTTTCCAAAAAAAAAACTCAAAAGTGTCCAAGGATCATATAAGATTTAGATTCCGTTTCTTTCTTCTTCTTTTTTGTTTGTGAAACTGAAGACTAAAAACATGAAAATTAAGCTACAGAAACTTGCTCTTTTCTTTGTTAAGAACATTGCAAAAAGCAGGTGTCTAAGACCAAGAAAGGGTACAATACGCCTGAAGAATGTATTCTGTTTGATCCAGCCTGGGAAGGTAGTCTGAAGCGATCAGATGCACCAACTTTTGATGAATGTTTTACTGGAACTGACATTTCTTTATACAAGAATCAGTTGAGAGATATTGGTGTGAAGGTAGATCCTCTCGAGGTTTGTTCTCTTCTTTATGGGCTTCTTTGTTCACAGATAGACACAGCTTATATAACAAGGATTTATAGCTTCGATTCCTCACTGAGTTCCTCTGGAGTCCGCAACTCCGCAAGTGCTAGAGAAATGCAACTCTAAGGTTTGGATACCTGACCCGAAGGGCACTGGTGAATGGATTAATTCTCTGGATTGCGTACTTCATGATAGGAAAAATCTCTTTGGCTCTCGTATTTTTTGTCTTGGCAAGTTTTATAAGAAAGAGCTTCTCCCTATGTTTTGTTCAGCATTTGGAGTTGCAGAATATCCTTCCATTGATGATTACTTGCAGCTATGGAACACATGAGCTATGAGTGCAACTCGTTTTGGGAATGTGTAGTCGACAACTGGAATCAACACGTAGTGGATACTCTGAAGGAGAAGTTGACTAAATTACCTGCTACGATGTCTGTTGATGCCAATTTTTTGCACCAACGGGTCAACAAGAGTTTCGTTGACATCCAACGTGTAAAATGGTGGGTTGTTCTCTTGTAGTGGGTTTATTCCCTCGTCGGTTAGTTGGTCCACAACCGTGGTCTTGGTCGTCCACCTATGATTACTGAAGGTATGCCTCGGTGGTTTAGGATCGTGTCTTCGTAGTCCACCATATGTGACTTGAGGAATGACATTGATGGTCTAGTGCATCCGAATTCCTTCAGTGAGATTGAATTATTGGTCATAGACATTAGCTCTCGTCTTCTTAAAGTGAGGTGTCTTAGAGCATTGTTGTTGTTGTTTAGCGGAGGTGGTCATATAGCCTTTGACATTCTACTCGATGTGAGCTTCCTCCACTCAATGATGAGCTTCCTCCACTCGAGGGCGAGCTTCCTCCACTCCCTTGTTGGGGGAACTGATAGTTCGTCTTGGACTTCGTCCACCCGGCATTGAGCTTACTCCATCGGATGGTGGACTTCCTACACGTGATGGTGGTGTCCTTGCTCATTTGTTGGATGATGCTGATACTCTCCTCTTGGACCGCCTTCGGTTGATATTGAGCATTCACACTGGACGTTGAGCTTCCTCCACTTGATGAGAGAGGAGCTTTCTCCATAAAGACGACCTACACAAGTGAAGAGAAGGAAGATCATCGGAGGACCAGTCTAAGGACGGCCAAACACTCTCCGACGCTCAAGTCAATAGAGTGTTTGAACAATGGAATAAAGATTTGAGAAGTGTATGATGTTTTGGTATTGGGCTGATGCATCCCTGGCATGCGAGCAAAGAAAGAGATAGAGAGAGATTATGCACTTTGGCATAATCTTTGGGGGAGAAGTGAAATAGTTTCTCTTATCACTTTGACATAGTTTTGGAAGAGATGAGAAGAAGAAAATGGAGATGTAGAGTTGTCTTTCTGCCTTGAGAACACTTGGTATTTATAGGGGATGAGTTGCTTATGTGGAAAGAGAAGGCATGGGTTCTGCACCAAACCCCTTACCCTAAGACGCTATGGGTCTGATTGAGTGGGTGGCTGACACAAGATGGGCTGATGGAGTGGGAGGTCAAGGCACGTGTCACATATCTATGGCTCCATTGTCCTTGAGTTAGACTAAAGCCATGCCTAGAGTCATGCTTGATGTTGGATCTTGACACCTGGAAGGTTGGTGGAGTGTCAGGATATGTGTCGCACATCCAAGATAGCTTTGACTCTCGAATCACCATTCATATGTCATAAGACCAATACTTGATGTTGGAGCATGACATGTGGAAGAGTTGGTGAGTTTCTCCTTAGCACTCCAGCTGACTATTGCATGTCTAAGAGTGACCTGAGGGTCGAGGATTAGCCTTGGAGGTTGTGGCTATGACAATCAGGGGTCGAGGCTTCTAAGCCTCTGATGTCGAACTCTTGGCCTGAGAGTTAAGGCTCTTGATTCGTTTGGACTTGGCTTCCCTAATGGTTAGGTTACGATACGCTCTAGTCTTGCCAATGCCTGAAACTGAGGTAATCACTTAGTGATCATCTAAGATACTTGGTGGTTGTCCAAGACACTTGGTGAGAGTCCAAGGTTGGAGACTTAGAATGCTAAGTTAGGCACCTTAAATGTTTAAGCGCGTTGAAAGGTCAGAGTTCTACGTGGTTCTTTGACATTTCAACGTGTCCTACGTAGAATGAGTTGAAAAGTTAAGTTTTGTTGTCGAACCAAATTATAACATCGACAATGTCATCCATGGTTAGTGAAATATATATGATGAGCAAAGAGGAAGTATTATTGCTGATGACTTTCAACTGAAAACTATTTTTTCAAGCTCGTCTGAAAACTATATATATGATAAGGTTCCTTTGTTTGTCTGGTTTCCCATGAGTAACAGCTCGTCTTTTATTCCTCCTAGAAGACTACGTAAAATTTACGATTGCCTTGGAGTTAAAAGGATTTCTCAATCAGTTGAGTACAATGTGAGTGGCATGGAATCATTAGATCACTGGGGAAAGGTTGAACCAACAAATGAACTGATCAGAAGGGGTTTAATCAAACTTATTCTGGGTATTCTTGCAGGTCCTTTGGTAGATATGCTGTTGAAAGAGAGACACAAGGCTGCACAGTCGATAACTCTGCTGTCAGTTTATACAAGTGACAAGCCAATTAAAGTCTGCTATCGACTAATGCCATCAGCGAGTACAACAATGGAGGTAGAGAAAATAAAGCTGGTTCATTGGGAGAAGAATTTGCAGCAATAACTGATTGATAGAAAGGCATATCAAGATGGAAAAACTGATCTAGAATTTGTTACTTCTTTTGCTGATGAACTGGCGCAAGGACTGTTAGCACATGCAAGACCCACAGCAGCAGATGCACTAAGCAAGATTATCCAAATGGGATTTATGTTTGATTATGTTGAGAATGAAGTTGATTTTTTGCTGATGAAAGAAAATCTGGAGTTATATATGGAAGACGAGCAGTTTCTTGATTCTGCATTCATCTCATCTGGAAAAACTCGTCTTGTTTGTCGAAAGCGATCATATGAGCAGTCACAAGAATTTGACCCTTCTGCACCAATGGTGTCTTGCAAGAAGCGGCGTAAGTGATAAAGGGTTTTAATCCATGCCAGGCTCTTTCAGTCTTTCTTTTGTTCATGGGTTAAGTTGTCATATAAGTGCCTTGAAGTTTCGTCATGTTGTATTTTTGTTGATCCTGGGATGCAAGTATATACTGTTTGGATATGCAACTATGAAATGAATATGTTCTTTTGTTTCTGCTGTTTGAAGGGGTACTGTTGACTTCTTTTACTTTGAGGTCTGACTGTACAAGGTTAGTGGATGAGCCTCTTGAAGTTTAATTCAATTTTTTCTCTTTATCTGAACTTAAGGGATCAACTTCGTGAATTACTCCCCCCCTCCCAGACTTTTATCTGAAGGAGCTTGTTGCTTTACCAACACATTATAGGCTACAAATTACAAAACTTTAATGTTTACGCATTCAAAATTAACTAATTATTATTCGATAGGATTTATATGTTAGAATAGGATAGCTAGTAGATGACTCGAAGTGGGATTGTAAAGGACACTAAGGACAAAGTTTATATCAAAATGGTTTGGTTTTTGCAGAAGTATGGCATGTTTATATTTATCATTTGTTAGACTGTTACTATTGCCTCTTATTTAGATCTATATTTATTCTCATTGACTATATATCTTAATTTTATCTGTTTGGAATCCGGCAACTGACGGATTTTTTTAAATGCTAGCTCAGAGAGTTTAATGAAACATTAGATGGCAGATTGGAATATGCCATCAAAAGAACATAAGTTGGGGTACCACATTCTATACTTTTCGTTTATTTGTTGGAATAGTTTTAGCTTCTGGATTTATGATTTAGTCAGGATGTTCTGGATCGTATTTATACAGCCGTTTAAAGTAATTGAGGACTAGACTAGGAGTTGATAATCCTTTTCTAATTTTAGCTTCACACGTTGTTTGTGAAGTATTGAAACTGGATTTTGTTAATTCAGTTCTTATATTGTCTGTCAAGTATGGTAACTTGGATTGCATTAACAATGTTACAATCACATCTTTCACTTTGTAGTTCTTTAAAATTTGAAATATGCCAACTGTTCTAACTTGCATCTAATTCTCTGCATAGATAGAGAGCACCTATTAGAGCTTGTGAAGCTGCCAATTTTATAGTTTGTTGTTTCTTGTTTTATCTTTCCAGTTTTGTTTGGTGTTTTAATTTGTTGCTTACCTGAGATGTATTTTTCTTTCTCGCCCTTGTGGCTTAGTGACATATCTCCTAGCACCTAAAATCTAGTAAAAGCACCGATAGTTTGTAGGGTTGCAGTTTTGTCCTTGATAGTAGCGGCTTAAGTCCATGGTTTTTTTTTCTTTTAATAGTTTTATTAGATATATTCATATATTCTTTTGCACCTGAAGAATTTAGAAAACATTTCATTTATCAATCAAGACCAAATTTAGAGCATCTCTATGCCTTGGGAGTGAAATCATATTTTCTTCTCATATACCTTTTTTGGCTGGACTATGTTTTACTAGGTTTGCTAGTGTTGCCCCATTGATACACGCATTTTATGTTATATTCTTAATGTATTTTCGATTCTATTTAGTTTCGTTATTTCCTTAATAATGCAATTTCTAGCTTGTTTCTGTTTTTGTAGGTCGAAAGAGACAGTTTACACAAAAGAAGGCTAAAACGCAAGAATTGAGAGAAATCCTAATCAAAGGAGTATTCCTGGTGTAGCAAGGAGTCTCATTAAGTCGCAAAATCAAAGGATAAGTCGTTTAGGAAACTTTCCTGTTTTGAAAAGGGAAACTTGCCTATTTCATTTTAAGAAATTTTCTTATTTTGATTTAGGAAACTTACTACTTTTGAATCTTTCCTATTTTGACTTTCCTAAAATGTTTAGGAAACTTTCTTTCCTTATGAGACAGGGAAACCATTTGAAGTCAGGAAACCTAATCCAACTTGGAATAAGAATTTGTGAACGTGTATAAAAGGAGGAGGATGAATTCTGCAGTAATCAAGGGATTTATGTGTGCTAATATAAATCAGAAATTAAGGGAGATTATTTCCTTTAATTTCATTATTTAAATTATGTTCATTCTTACCTTAATTATTCGACTTTATTTCTCTTACATGAACCCTAATTGCGCACAAATAAAATAAGAAAAATTAAGGATTTTCGTCAAAGGTCTGATTGAAGGTAGAAGAAGGAAAGTTGTTCACTGCTGAGATCCCCTTTGGAGAACAAGAAACGTATCTGGTCCTTATTCAAGTCTCATGCAACGAATTATTGCACAAGACATTCCAAAGATTTCTGAGGAATTCTAAATCAAGATTTTGAGCAATAATTCATCACCGTTGGATCAGAAGTAAATCAATGGCTAGGAGGATAGCTAGGGTTCGGCCAGACCACTATGTAAAGGAGCAGAGAGCAATGTTTTCAGCATCACTTCCTACACTCCAGAAATTCAGAAACGTGCTCTTAGTCTCTCTAATTGCCGTGAGTCCCTAGAAGAAGAAGGAGAGAAGCCCTTGCTGCCTCGGACGTTCCAGGGAGTACTGAAGCCCTAGCACAGCCTTGCACGACCTCAAGTTCTTGATCGGCCCATCAGTCCATTAAAAAGTGTAAATCTATGTCTAGTACTTTTCAGCTATCTTATTCTAATTTTAGTTTCCGATTTAGAACTATGTGTTTTATTTTCCGAATTGGATGGAATCATTGTTGAGAACTAAGTGATTTTCAGTTAACAATAATTATGATTTCAGTGTTCTGTTAATGTTATGTGATTGAGTTAATTACCTTAGAAAATCGTTGAAAGCATGTTTTTGTTTTATTTATATTGCTGATTCTGCAGGTCAGTAATGCTATGATTTGTGCTAAGCCTCGTAGGTAAGTATAAATCACCAATAGTGGAGGCCGTATCCTGTATATATGGTTGAGAGCATGTTTTGCATGTGAATGGTTAAGCGTCGTACGTAAACTCTTTGCATGTTAGGGTTTGTTCTTTTACTTAATGATTTGCATGCTTGTAGACAGATACTTATAGTATTGATAGCAGCAACATGTAAAATATTCTAAGTTTAGACGTTCTAGCTTGGATGACTATTTAGAAGAACTGATTAAATGCATGACCTTGTAGGCTTGTATTTAGAACCCTTATGTGTTTCTCTTTATGACTATTTAGAAGAACTGATTAAATGCATGACCTTGTAGGCTTGTATTTAGAACCCTTATGTGTTTCTCTTTGGTGATAACTCGATGGTGTGATTAAAGTTCATTGGATTATGATTATGTTTTCTGGAATCTGGTTTTAAAAGTGTGGAAGTCGATCACTTGTAAATAATAGTTTAGTATCTTTTCTTTTCTGTTTTTGTAGGAATATTAGAACCAAATCTCTAACCCCCCCCCTCTTAAATCATGTAAATGTAATTGTTGTACATATTCTGTAAATAAAACCTTATTTAGATACTAATATGTTCTAGTTTTGTAAACGCAAGAGCACCCTAAAGTCCTTGGATTGATCGAACCTTATTTGCTTTATACTACGATTGTCAAAAATGGTTCATAATTGTCGCACGCCCGGTGCCGAGCCACGTCACTCATGGAGTGTTCTCATCCTAGGAACATTAAGGTCATGTCTTCAGATTATATATGTAGGTTGCATGTATCTTTACTAGTTATTGTTGAAGGTAAGATTTGTTTAGCTGTTATCATATGCACTATTAAGTGACATTGTTTTTTGGCAATGCCATTGTTAACTGGAAAAATTGGTTGGAGATTGATTTTTCAGTTCCGTGATGTTATTGTATTGGAAGGGATCAGGGAGTTGGATACAATCTTTGGCTTGTTGATCGATACAGATAGTTTCATGAAATTTTCTTGAGCTTAACAATCCCAGAATATTTTTTGTTTTTGTTTTATGATTTAGTCTGCTGTGATCGATGAATTTTGGGCAATGATCGATGAATTTAATTGGTAATTTGTGCATTAATCTTTGTCTTAAATTTCTTTATATAATATACAATTTCCTTTCTCAAAGAAAACAAGTAGTTTGATCAGTTGCTCATAACAAAACGCTCTCTGGCACTTGACCATTTCGGAGTAGAGAAGCTTTAGGGTTTCGACGGCAGCATCTTCACTCTGGTTGGGGTGGGAGGGCCTGATCACAACGGTGGCGGCGTCTTCACTCCAGTCTAGGGTTGGATGGCCTGATCGTAGAGGAGGCGTGGGCGGATCTCCAGCGGCTTCGGTGACACGGTGGGAAGCCCGGATCGCAGGTTTGAGGTTGACGATGGTTATGCGACGTTGGCATGTGGTTGATGGTGATTCGGATATGTCAGATTGGATTGGCTTCTGACTGTGCACGACAGCGTGGGTGGTTGTTGGCGGTTCTAGATCAGATTTGTTGTGAGTTGGTCTGGCTTTTGAGGTGGAAGGATTTTTATGGATCTGAGTTGTAGGTGGGTGCAGCGGTAATCTAGTCTCTATTTGTTCGGAGGCATCACGGCTGATCGACGTTAGCGACTTCTCATGGCAGAGGCAAGAGGGCGGCCGCCGGAATGGTGACGAGAGGGCTCCGATGACGGCTCTGCGTTGGACGAAATTGGAGGGGGTGAGAGGAGGAGAGGTTTTGGGCCGGGGGTGTATGATTGTGGGCCTACTGGGCTCATGATTGTGGCCTTGGTAGGTTGTTTGGGCCTTCATTTCCTTTTCTCTCCTTTTTAGGTTGGCCTGGGATGGGTTATTGGCGGAGTGACAACCTTTATCCTTTATTTCTAATGGAGCGGAGTTAGTTATTCGGTCTGTTGAATGGAAACGTATAGCATTGGGTATTAGGCGTCATACTCACCAAGACGGTGGCTTTGTTTCAAGGTTGTATACGTTTAGAGGTTTTATTTGTTTTTCTAGTTTGTTAATGTCCATCTTTTTGGATGATAATTTTGATGTTGTCTTTTTAATTCGTAGTTTGTAAGCTGCTTGTATGGTCTTCGGACTATTCATGTCTGACCGTTTAGTCGTCATGATCTTTGATCAATTGAACCGTCTCCTTTACCCTAAAGATTGAACTTTCTCCTTTACCCTAAAGAAAACAAGTAGTTTGCTGTCATATTTGAACCAAAAAGTCTACTGTGCATAAACAATTGATAGAGATGCAAGGAAAACCGCTGACGTCCAACTGAATAATGAAGGTTAGTTTACACTTGATGTCATGAGCTTTGAATTAAATGCAAAGCATCTTATCAATTGGGTTCTCTAATATTGCAATTGGGTGAATTTGTTATGTGTATCAGTGTTTGAGAGTATGGAGCATAGAGAGTATGATGGTATCACAATAGTAGAGCCAAGTGGTGATCATGATGCACTGATGATTGGTATAGACGAATCCGTAGCTGCTATGCGAAGGCGCCTAGCGGGAAACAAAGGCCTCGTTGGAGGAACAAGTTCAAAGGACACAGTCAGTGTATATAGAGTTCCTCACAGCCTCGTTGACATCCACCCATCAGCCATTCAGCCTGAACTGGTCTCAATTGGCCCTCTCCACCAAGCTGAAGGGAAGTCATTAGAATGTGAAGGCCACAAATGGTGGTTTCTTGATGGACTTCTTTTGCGGGAGTCACAGAGATGCGGGCCTGGTCTAAGAGGCTTCTTTGAAGCAATGAAACAGTTGGAGGACAGAACTAGAGGATGCTATGATGAGGACATCCCCATGTCAAGCTCAGACTTCGTTCAAATGATGGTGCTTGATGGGTGCTTTATCATTGAGTTATTTCGACATGTTTGTAGAAACGATGATGTCATAGGTAAAAATGATCCCATCTCAAGCATGCCATGGTTGATTCCTATTCTCACTAGGGACCTCCTCAAGCTCGAAAACCAACTGCCTTTCTTCGTCCTTGAAAGATTATTCGATCTCACCAGAACCCCCGGGTTTGGAGATCCTCTTCCCTTACTTGCCTTGAAGTTCTTCAATCTTTCATTTCCTAGGCCAATCCAAGTCCTTAAAGAGACGTCAGGGGATTCTGAGGCCGGTGTCAGCCATTTGCTCTCCTTGTTTCATTTAAGCTTCTTCTATACGGTCTATACCCCTTCAGAACGAGGGGAAGTATTACTGGAACACTCGATCCAATGCACAACCCAGCTAAGACTCTCCGGGATCAAGTTTAAACCACAGAAATCAGACAGCTTCTTAGAGATCAAGTTCAAAAACAGGGTTCTACAAGTCCCACCTATTACCATCAATGACCTCACAATTGCTGTCTTGATCAATTGCATGGCCTTGGAACAATGTAAGTATTCCATTCCAAATTACTTCACCAGTTACATTGCCTTCATGAGCTGCCTCATTAATTCACCTAGAGATGTTGGGTTCCTCTGTGCTGATGGAATCATTACTAGCTACTCGCACAATGATTACTACATAGCCGGGCTGTTCAACAAGTTAGGGGAGAAAGTTTACCTCGACAAAAGTGACTGCTACCTCTCCCAGCAATTCAGGGATGTGGAGGCCTATTACAGCAGCCATTGGGGTACCTTTATGCGAACCTATTTCAGCACACCATGGTCCTTCATTTCAGTTGTCACAGCCGTTTTCCTTCTTGTCCTCACTGGTGGCCAAACTGTTATGGCTATCTTGAGCTACATTAATAAGAGATCCTGATCAAAGAAATCAGCACAGATCAGCCTTATAGCGCTCCTGCTTTGCGCTCTCTGCATGAGTGTTATAGTGGGGCTTACCTCTCTATTTTGCTATATCCTTGTCAGTTCTGGTCAATTGAGCTGGGTGATGGTTCCCATGCCGCTAAGCATTTTGCATCGGCTGGATTTGGCATTCTCATTTACTTGTTATACAGCCATATACTATTCCTTGTATGAAAATTCAAGGTGAAGGTATCATATTGATCGAGCAACTTGTAGGCCTATCGATCGTTTATAACTTTTTCCAAAGCCCCTTACAGGTTTTAAGAGGAGATTTGATGTCTCATAGCTACGATGACACTAAGGCCCAGTTTGGCCGGAGGTGATTATGAACTTATGGCTTATAAAATTGTTTAAGTTGCAAATTGTAATTGGTGAAACAAAAGCACAAAAGCTAGCCACTTATAAACAAGCTCACACTTCCGCAAATAGGCTTCTTGTCCTCACCGGAGGCTAGCTAAACTCTTTAAGTACATAACAAATGCAGGAATTTATCTACGGACGAGGCCTCAACAGCAGCAGTAAGAACATGGGCAATATGAAGCGTGCCGGTCACATTTGAAGGAGGCAAAACCTGCAAGACATGTAAGAACAAGTAAATACTGGTACTTGAAATCAATACAAACCCCAAGAACACAGGGCGCAGTAGCAACTTACAATCACAAACAGAGGTTTAGAGCTCTTAGCATCCGCCACAAAGTAGCCCGCTTTCTCCCACCACTACTCGTACCACCTAAACCAGCAAGCACAGATTACAACATGCACAACATACAGTTCAAAAAACCGAGAGCGAAATCGCACTAAGCACACACGACAGTCACCCTTTCTCCACAGCAGTTGGACTGTACTGTTTGGCCATGCCATCTGCTTCTTCTGGCCAACAGGAGCCGGAGGGACGACAAAATCAGATGCATTTTCATCCTCCTCATTCCCACGCTTCACATTCTTCTTCGAAGGAGCATTAGCTTGCTGTGTCTAAAAGGTTAAAATTAACCACATCAGTTTGAATCCATAAACACCTCAGCAATTCATCACTACTTGTCTAATACACCATAATGTGATTGAAATTGTATCCAAAATCACTCCAAATCCAAACTAAACCATAATTACCTCATGCCAAGGTCCCTAATATTACAAGGGTCCTTCATTTCAGTTGTCCCTGCAGGCTGCAGCCATCTTCGTTCTTGTCCTCACCGGAGGCCAAACTCTTGTGTCCATCTTGAGCTATATTCATATGAGATCCTGGGGGAAAAAAAAAAATACTGATTATTGATATGCATGCATTGACCATACACTAATTTCTCATGCATTCGTTGTCATCATAAATAAAAATCATTAATACCATGTAAAATATCTTCACCAAGAACATTACGCAGCAAACCTAATTAATAGGCTAATACAACATTAATTCGAGTTTATTTCATATGTTTATTACAGTACGTAGACGGTAGACATTCGTATGTTATATGCAGAGATCGACTGGCACCATCCAACATTTCATTTACTTGTGAATTGTGATTTTATGTTCTGGAAATTAAGTTTGTACAACAGATATGCATTACAAACGAGTGGATTTTTTTAGTGGCGTGATGATGTATCTTAACATATCATCAATCTCCCAAAACTTATGAAAATTATCTCATATAGAAAGTGCAGCGCAGACTTGTCTGTGTGCTAAACATAAAGTTGAGAGATGAGTCGCCATATTTGGAGACCCAGAAAAATATAAACGAATTGATAGCTCGGGCCAATGGGCCATAGAAATCGACCATATATCTTTCCTTCCACTTGCTTTTTCTGTCGCCCTTTTCTTTATCTTTCAAACGTCCACTTTTTCTGTAAGGTGTAGTAGTTACGAAAATGGCATGCAATAGAATTATTATAGAGCCAGCCAAAAGGAGAAATTTTTTAGAAAATATAATATGTGCACGTACAGGTGCATGTAAACAGTGATAGTCTAAGTTCGTATAAGCCTTAATTTGACACATTTTTCCTCCATCAATTATGAGTGCTTCATTCATTCAGGCTAGGCAAGCCACACGAACATGTGACAAATTAGGCTCACCAACTCTAATTCAATCTCTTCAACCAGAAAATGTACATCTTTCTGGGTCGGGCAATATGATTATGCTATTCTACTTGGAGCACAACAGCACAAGATCTTTATCCGAAACCATAAACTATTGTGCACCTGATGTACGAGTGTGCTTAGTACAATCACACACACATGACCCTTCCACTAAAGGATCTTTTTTTTAACATATATGAGGGATAGGGGATTACACCAACTTTTCGATTATATTTTTGAATCTCCACCGTTCAGTTTGTTGGTCCTTATATATAGATTAAGTATGCAAATTTTCAGCCAATTTGATGATCATTAAAGTGTCGAACAAGATTAAATCAATGAACGAACCAAATCTGCCAAACCTGAACCGTTCATACTTATAATTATAAATCGTAGTTTTGAATGCCTTAACTATCACCAAAATTTCTGAAAATTTACAGAAATGATCTACTCATATAGAACTACATATTGAACGGTGGAGATGTAATTTTGCTATCAAAAAGTTGGTGTAATCCTTCATCCCTCATATATATCTAAAAAATGGATCCCTTCCACTAAGGGTACTGTATATATATTTTCAATTGTGTAAGTTTGAATAACAGATAGTTTTGCTTTGTTTAATGTTTTGCATGTATGTAGGTTATACATCGATCTCATATAATGTACGTAATTTGATGGAAGACGCAACTAATTAAGTGGAAACCTGCGGTGCTTTCCAATTCAACAAATTTGCTTTTTGATCATCGAGCATCTCCTACAATGAGGAGGAGACTAAACCTTTGAATAATCTTCCAACAAAAACTTGCATTTCTTGCGAGTTGCGACTACTTTTCATTTATATATGATATGATATCAACAAGGGCTTCAGGGTCGAGTAGCTTAATCATTGGTAAATGACAAATGTATCAAACAAATTAAAGGTGTTAGACTTGGCATTTAGGAGTGGTGTGTGACATCAATACCCACATAAGCAGAGAGGCACGCACATGCATTATGGAAAGTGACATTCAACCTCAACCATTACACATATATAGAATTAATTGTAACACCTACTGAAATGAAAATATTCATACCTTTTTCAACTTTAGGACGACAATGCAGATAGAATAGTACCACTATTATTTGTCATGATCGAGTCCAAATTACCATTCTATTGTAGTGGCTAATTAAATTGAGACGCACATGTTATTTTCAACTAGTGGGTACTCGGGAAGGTTCTCGGAGATGAGATACTGATCTATTTCAAATGGTCGAAAATAAAGTAAGGAGATGTGAGATATTTATTCGAACTTAACGTTAAGATCTATGAATGTAAATTTACCGTCTACCTATAACTTATTCTAAGGAGACATGTGACTAATTTAGATAACTGATAAGTTAGAGATGGACAGTAAATTTACATCCTAAATTTGCGGATGAGAATGATCGAGCATTTTGATAAAATTTAGAGTAGGTGACGAAATCTAATTTTTAAAAACAAAAACACGAAAAACATAATCATCACTAACCAGCTACCCATGCATTTAGATTACCCTAATTTTCTTGGAATTTCAAAAAGAAAGTTGTAGTAATTAGCTGAGGGAGTCAAATTCGTCGATCGGATTTTGATATTAATCATTGAGCTAGTAAAGAAAGAAAAGTCGAGGGAAACAAGTATAGAACAACTAGGACTAGTGGTTTTTTTTTTTTTTCTTCAAGATTTGTGTGTTGCATGCTATGTATGTAGTGCTGCACTGCTGCATGCACCCAGAATTAGATACAAAGAAAGAAGCACATTGTTAATTTGACGCGGCATATTGATAATGTCAAATGGACACGAGCTTCATGCTCCATTGCTCCAGAACTCGATACACTACAGCACTACTACTTCCTCTACATGTCTCCAGAAAACCAATCACCAACCAAAGCTAGCTAGCTGCTAGACCGTTAGAATCCATTAGAATACAATTCTACTCCACCATTTATAACTAATTATATATTGGGTAAAATATTGTATAGTATTTGTGGTTTGAAGTCAACATCTTTTTAGTTTCCTGTGGTTTTATTTTAATCTGAATGGTTCTTAAAGTCACAATTTTTCTTCTAAATAGTCCTTACACCAATTTTGCCATGTTAGATTGCTGATATGGCCATTAAAAACACAACATTTTTAACGGCCACATCAACATTTTTAACGGTGAAAAATGACTGAATAATCATTTAGAAGGAAAATCGTGATTTTAAGGACTATTCAGATTAAAATGAAACCATAAAGACTGAACATATGTCGACTTCATACCATAGGGACTAAACAAATTTCAAGTCTATATATTGTGATGTGATATCACTTGATATATATATGTTTTGGTTTGTGGCTCGGTTGTTGCATCACGATAGCGATATCACTATTGAACTTTTAGTTTTAATAAGTCATTTTTCGATAGGATTTGAAGAAGCGTTGTTGCATCACGATAGCGATATCACTATTGAACTTTTAGTTTTAATAAGTCATTTTTCGATAGGATTTGAAGAAGCACTGCTGTAGTGATGTTAACAGCATACAGATTTGAAAAGATGGCAAACAGAAACACTTCCAATAACTAGTCATTCAACAACTAGCTAGTAATAGTAAGCATGTCTAGAACGAGTCAGGAAAACATGCACCAGATAATTGGAACACTAGCTAGCTTGATTGTAGAAAGAAAGACGATCGAGCTTAGAGGTTGCATTAGCAGCTCCGGCCTCCGGCGTAACTTTGCTTATTCGGGGACTAGCTAATCAATCTAATAATGTACTTGAATGTGCAAGATTAAACTATATATTCCGTAGCGTTGTATATCTCATGAGAGGATCCGGCTCCTCTAAAGTAAGCAAATGATGAAGTTAGTAAAGTTCATAAAATGTAGACTTTTTATCTAATGTAAGGAGTTATAAACATGATACATCATTTTTGGATCAATTTACTCTAAACTATGGTCAATTTGGGATAAGAATCTCTTTTTTTTTTTTTTGAATGGCTTAACAAATGCAGTTAACATGAATACTATAAATGAGTCACCGTAAGAAGTACTATTGTATGATGAGACATGTGAGTCACCGAACCGCAATTAGTAAATTTTATCCTGAAAATGAAATCATAATGAAAATAAAACAAATATTTTGTTTGAATTAAATTTTTTTTTAATTAATAAAACAAATATTAGAAAAGGGTATTAACGCAATATCCCTATCATAATACCACACATTGTATCTGGTTTCAATTCCAATAGCAGTCTTAGTCCATTGTTTTGTTTGTTTCCATATACTCCTTGTTCCTAAATTCCTCCGCCCCCTCAGTATTTATATGACCTATTAGCCATTTTGTGGGCAAATCTACAGTCATTTGTTTCTGTCAAGTTTTAGTATTAGGTTTAAGCTTAGACAACATAGAATAATGATGAAGGCTTCAGACCCATCTGAAGGCGAAGGCGAAGATGGAGAAGAACATGGCGCTACCGCTGGAGAACACCTAAAATCAATATCGAATCTATGATTTACCAGATCTCTAGGGACAAAGGTATCTAATTTAGTCAATCAATATGTTTTTGTTTATAATTTTCTCATCGTATATAATTGTACAACTAGGGATTTCTTTGAATCGCTAATTTCACCTTATTGTTTGATCTCCGATCCGGCATGTTTCATAGTTTCTGCTGTTGTTGTTAGATCTATGTGCAATATATGTGTATTCATGTTTGATAGACATAAAAATTGCAATAGCAGCTGCATATCTTTCAAAGTTTTGATCAATCAGATATATTCATGTTATAAGATCGAAGTTTCAAAGTGACAGAAGCCACATTAACTGGAAAAGAAAAAAGATAGAGAGAATCACATTGCTTGATAATATTGTGAATATAGTTGCACTTATAAGAAAATCCTAAAACAATCTTATGGTCAGTACAAGAGAATCAGTCTAGCTATGAAACCAAATAAGAAAGAAAAAAAAATTCCTATGCCAAAGAAATTATGAAAAACTAGATCAAGATAATGAGATTCGAACCTCATTATCTAGATCAAGACAAAAATTTTAACTGAGGGTTTTATGAACAGAAACAGGACAACATAACAACTTTTTGAAAGTGTTGTTAATGTCGTTATTTAACGAACTATGTATGTTATCAAAATGGTAATACTATTACGGCTTGTACAACTTCTTCCGTTAAAGAGAAACATCGCGGTAGTTTGATGTTCAATTTTGTATGCGACAGTGATTTACAGAGCAATAAATACCAGTTTCTACGACCCAAGCTAATTGCGGTAGATCCCAATTTTGTTGTTGTATTTAACTCATTATTCGATCTCAACCACTCACTTTAAATCTCTTTAGCCCTAATTTACAAACTTCATAACTTAGATGGTTTTGTCCATTTTACTAACCTGGAATGGAATTGAGAGTGGTGTAATTGATTCCGGAATGGATGAATTTCGGCGTTTACTAGCATGTCAATGTATTGGAATGTACGTGGGTCCCACTTGCTTATCAGGAATCGATTCCTGACAAAACCCCTTATTCGATACTCAAGGGGGGAGGTGGGTATCAGAATCAAGGTAATGAAATCAACTTTTTCTCCCCAAAATATCCTCACATAATTATAATATTTCTAAATGACCCAACCCTAGATATATATATATATATATATATATATATATATATATATAGGGCCGTTCTAATGAGGGATCCCTTTTTTGGACATATATGAGAGATGGGAGATTACACCAACTTTTCGATCACAAAATCACATCTCCACTGTTCAATATGTAGTTCTATATGAGTAGATCACTTCTGTAAATTTTCAAAAATTTTGGTGATCGTTAAGACATTCAAAACTACGATTTATAATTATAAGCATGAACGGTTCAGGTTTGGCAGATTTGGTTCGTTCATTGATTTAATCTTGTTCGACACCTTAATGATCACCAAATTGGCTGAAATTTTGCAGAATTGATCTATGTATAAGGACCAACAAACTGAACGGTAGAGATTCAAAAATATAATCGAAAAGTTGGTGTAATCCCTCATCCCTCATATATGTCAAAAAAAGGGATCCCTCATTGGAAGGGCCTTATATATATATATATATATATATTATATATATAATATATATATATATATTATATATATATATACAGTCCTCTTCCAGAGAGGGATCCCTCTTTGAAATTAAAGTGAGGGACTCCTTATTTCGCTCACTTTCAAGTCGTATTTTCACATCTCAACCGTACAATGTCTAAAACACAGTGTGTAGATCATTCCTGCAAAGTTTCATCAAATTTGAAGATCATTTGAGCTTCCGTAATCGTAATTTACACGAACGGTTCTGTTTGGACAACTTTTGTTCTGTTGATTTATTTAATCTAATTCGGTACCCAAATGATCTTCAAATTTGATGAAACTTTGCAGGAATGATCTACACACTGTGTTTTAGACATTTTGCGGTTGAGATGTGGAAATACGACTTGAAAGTGAGCGAAATAAGGAGTCCCTCACTTTAATTTCAAAGAGGGATCCCTCTCTGGAAGGGGACTGTATATATATATATATATATATATATATATATATATAAGAGAAGACGACAAAATATTGTTAGATTATAAAACAACGACGACAAAATAGAAAAGAAGACGGCGCACTCCAAAGTCTGTTTCTCTCTTCCATGGTGATCGATAAGCTTCTTTGTTTTTGTTTATCGTCTCCTCTCTGTTTCGTTCGGTTCTATTTCATTCATGAGTGTTCATATCTGTGCTGCAAAACTTTGAACACACGCATTTGAGTTAACCAATATATATAGTTTAGGTGGTCTGATGAATATATCATCCAAGAATATTTACATCTTTAAAAAGAAGAAAAATAAAATTGCAAACATCTAGCTTCCTTTCTTGTAAGAGTATTTTAGTAATCAAACTAGTTTTAATTCCGATTCTATATGGTAAGTAAACAACATCAATCGTAATTTTGTTTTATTCATGTTTTTATTCCTTATGGTAAGTAAACAGTATAATGAAATAAAATATTCTGATACCGATTCTTGTTGATACCGATTCATAATAAGTTCAATTTCAAGTTAATAAACGTGTCCTTTAATCATTTGACCATAAGTTACCGTGGTTCTAAATACTGCTCTTTTTGTCCATTGGATCATCACTTATTCAATGACTATGTCTAATGACGAAAAAAAAAAATTATTGTTTTGTTCTTTGATTAAAGTAAGTCTAAACAAAAGTTATATATATACACATCTAAAAGTTTTTCTGAACTTTGTTTTTCCTTTTGCATGATTTGTGAGGTTTAGCTGTTTAGGTTATAACAGCGTTCATTTGTCTTTATAACTTTCCTAAAATTATAACAATATTGACATTTATTTTATTTTCATTTTTTCTTGAAAGGGGACGTCAATCCATTAAATAGTAAAAGTTTACTTAAAAACAACGTACCCTACCTAAGATTCTAAGAAGACTACGACAAAATTGAGCCACTCGTAGAAAGCCCTAGTTGGTCTAAAAAAAAATACAACAATACATAAGCAATTCAACCTAACATGCAGCTATTAGATATGACAAAATATAAAGAAATCTAAAACATAAATTTTAAAAAACTTAGTCGAGAATCTAAGAGAAATGTAATATATACAGTATTTTGTTAACGACATTTATTCTTGAATACACTTTTTCTTTAGTGCAATCTTGAATTTTGTTGGATTCTGGTCTTTATCACTTCATCTGCTCTCTTTTTCTATATAACGCTCCAAACATTGCTTCATATCTCCACATCTCTTTTCACTATATTCAGGGTCTTTGCCGAAAAAATTTAGCAAAGGTTACCAGTCTCTAATCATCGATCGATCAATCTTGTGTGATAAACAAAAAAATGGATTAACCATCATGTACTACTGATATATAACTGACACTAATTGAGTATTCAGCCCTCCTGGGTTCCCAAATCCCTAAACAACTTACATACTGACCTTGCTCAAATTAACAGTGCTTTCGCAAAATTGTCGAAGCTAGAAACTTACATGCAGAAGCATGAGGAAGAGTTGCGTAGAATTCAGGCATTTGATAGAGATCATGATCTGCCTCACTGCATGCTTCTCTTGAAGGATGGTAAGCTAGTTAGCCCATTTAGTTCTTAATTATATTCTTTTCAAGTTAATTAAAAATATACATTAATAATTTTTAATTTTTTATTTTATTAGGGTTGAAGATAAAAAGCAACTGAAGGCTTGAAGTGATACAAGAGCAAATTTCGATTATCAAGAATGATAATGTAAAAGCCGATAACCATACCGCACCGTTGATTTGAAAGAAGTGTAATCAACCAGAAAAACCTAACTTTCCGCCTTCCAAGCATGACTGGGTTTTGGTAAGAATGAGATAGATCGATATCATAGCTTCAAATATTCATTTCTCTTTTTTCTCGTCCGATTTGTTTCTCATTTCCGTATTTTATTTTATATTGAAGATGGTCCCACCATTCAAATGGAATAAAATAGAAATAGCTCCGAGGAGCAATTTCGAATAGCCACATGGATTATCACTGTAGTTAGCTGCAATATCGAAGATCTTGAGCTAGTTTTCCTATCGAAAATGGCTCGACATTTGAGTTGCCATATGACCTCCTTTTTTTATCGTGGAAAATGCACCCAAATGCTTGACCATATGACCTCCTTGATTGTTCAACTTTGAAGACTCTAAAGGTGGACTTGAGCAGCAAGACTCTTAGACTTCCCGCTTTGGCTGTTCCCTCCAATCTCCAGTGCCTGCATTAATTGAAGGAAGTCATCATATCGGAAGAGGTTTGGAAATGGATTTCCAGCTTACATCTTACAGAATTGCGGCTCAAATTTGTTAATGGGGCTAGAGCATCAGCATCGAAAGCCCGTCATTGAAAATATTCCATCTTGAATTTGTGTCTCATCAAAATATGCTCTCCAAGCTTCTCATCTCAGGTGATAAACACAACTGCAAGTAGGCCATTTGCTTGGCTGGTAAACTCTGGTTCTAAATCTTAAACGTTTGCGATTGCTGATGTATTTGATGGCCTCTGCCCCCCTTATAGTTCATATTTTTGATGAAAAAAATAGTGTAACCATGATATCAGAGGTTACTTTATTCTCATATTAGTTTATTCAAATTGTATCTTGAACAAAATAAAAATGAAACAATGATTAATTATTATTATTATTTTTATGGAACCCCTTGTCTTGTTTGATTATATTATAAAAAATTTACAGGCATTTTGAAAAAGGTGTTTATTCTCATATTAGTTTATTCAAATTGTATCTTGAACACAATAATAATGAAACAATGATTAATTATTATTTTTTTTTATGGAACCCCTTGTCTTGTTTGATTATATTATAAAAAATTTACAGGCATTTTGAAAAAGGTGTAAACAATTTCTTCAATTGACCCAAAACTAAGAGAATTAGGAGGGGAATGAAGCATGACTTTGTAGTCAAGCTAAAACATGTGTTTCTATTCACCAGCACTTTGTGGCATGACTTGCATACTACTAAGTATGAACAAGAATTTAGAAGAAAATTCATACGAATATATAACTGTGATAATTAATCTCTAAATACGACTTGATAACCCGTCCAATGTGTGAGTTATACTTCATTAAAAAAGTCCCAATTGACCTCAAATTATTCAAAGTGAGCGTCGTTGTGGTTTGCAAGAAACACCGAAGCGTCTTAAAATCTGAAAAACAATAACACCAACACTACGCGCATACATATATTTTCAAGTAGAAAATACGTATGAAACATGAAAATATAGTATGTTGTGCTATTTTCCTACTCATCTTAAGGCCTTTGGTGTTTCTCGCTTCGGTTAATTTAATACTAATTTATTTTCTTGTCTTCATATTTTTTTTAAAAAGAAAAGGAAAAAAGAAAAGAAAATTAAGGTGTTGAGCTGTTTTTTTTGTTTTTTTTGTTTCCTTTGGCAACAAATTCATTGAACGATTATACAAATTGTGGGGCGGAGACGAAGACCAAGACCAAGACCAAGTATTCTAATTAAGTAGAGAATGGTCGTCTACGGTGGCACGACCAAGTTATACCAGAGGGACACAGAATCACCAAACCCACCATTAGATTTGCAGTTTGGGTTAGATACCAAACGACGACGTCAAAGTCTTTGCTGCATTTTGCTTGTTATTAAACGACGACCACGGCGACACAGTACAGATCTTCTGTCCTTTGGTAACTCGCGCGTAGCCGGAATGGGCCCGCAGGATGGCAGCGTCAGATGCATCGTCACCCTCACAATCTGAGGTGCACGGGTGGCGCGTCTACTAACTCTCTCTCTCACATGACCACATTTTTTTTCTGTTTTTTTAGTTGCGTCTATTCTCACCCTTTAAATTACCTTATACATAATTAATTTATTAAAATATTAAAATACTTTGATGTAAAATTACAATAAAGGATAATAAATTGTTACAAATTACATTTTTTTTTTATCTTTTTGTTTTGGATGAACACAAATTTCATAACTCTAACCCAGATTTATCATATTCATTCGTGAGTCTGAAGACACTAGCATTTAACCTGAAGATGAGGTAAATTATTTGTATTTTTTTTCTTTGTTGATGATTCGTCAAACCATTTACTCATTATTTCTCATGTCGACTTTGTATATAAATTCTTATAGACAACTACTATACCGTATTTATGAATAACTGATAGATCAGTTCAAGAAACTTAGAAGTATGGAAGACGTTGCTACTATAGATACATTTATAGACATTGTGCATCTTAATATCGACTAATAGCATTATGTTGTTAAATTTGAGAGTTTTTTTTTGTTCTTTAACCTGGATTTATACTTTCATATGAATTTTTGTTCAATTGGTGATTTTACTTACCTTGAGCAAATCTGAATTTGACAAAATATATGAAGAGAATGGAGGACAAAGTAGAATTGAGAAAAAAGTTTTTTTTAGGTATATTATTAATGGGTGAACAAAGTAGACTTACAATTAAAATTATACTAGTCTTCTACCTGTGCATATTTGCATGGAATCACGATCAAAATCACATAAAGATAAGCGTGAGCGGTTAAATAAGTTTACCGTATTATACAGTTATTCATCCTACCAACCGTAGTTTTTATGATTATTTATTTATTTAATTTGTTTTGATTTTGATTTTGCTTTTACTATAATATCCATTGTTTTTATTTGTGTTAGTTAGTTCATTAAGGGTAATTATGGAAGTTCATAATTTGGTGAATCTTTTGAGGGCTTGACTTTATAGTAGTAGAGATGAGTGGGGTGTGAAGAGAATGTGGGGTGAGCAAAGTGGTTTGTGGGATGACAATATATACACATTTTTTTTTTTTTTTATAGCGCCTTTTGAAAATTGTAATTTGGTGAATAATCAAATTTAGGTGAAATTGTTGTGTTTAAATGGTTCGATTTGAGTCCAGTATAATTTTGTCTAACTCCCTATCTTCATAAGTGGAAGGTTGTGATTTCGACTCATAAAAAACTCGTTTTGACATTTGAGTTGTTTAACTAATTTAAAAAAATGGTTCGATTTTAAGATCTGTTTATTTTAAAACAAACTCAAACTATGAACCGTGCTCACAAATAATCAAATTAAGAAGTCGTTGAGGCGTAACTTATTAGTTAGCCAGTCTGGTCAACATTGTAGATGTTATAGGTTTAACGTGAAGAGAATTGAACTGAGAATAAATCTTTGTAGTTGAATCATCCAAACTATATGATAATTTTAACATAATCAATTTCTCTTATAGACTTTAAATTTAGATTGAAATTTTATACTTATCGGTACTGTGAGGCCCTTCTTAATGGAATTCAGTAAAAAAAAATCCAAAGTGTTGAAGGAGAAAAGATAACGAGAATAACGGTCTACTCATTCATTAATAGAAAAACATATTTATAGGCATTACATAGAGTCTCCAGAATGATCTAGAAGTTCTATCAATTGTAATATATTCTAATAAGGAAACTGAATTAACAAATTCTACGTGTATTAGGGCAAGACACATAACAGAATGACAAAAATATAATTTCCTTAAACACTCCTCTTGTGTTGCGTCCCTAATACGATATGGTGCTTATGGTGTTGCCTCTGTAAAAACCTTGCCAAGTAAAACAAAAACCTCGTAGGTAAAACAAAAGACTTGGACGAAAAGAAAAAGAGCACAACGCACCAACTACAATTGAAGATAACATGTGATGCATGTAGACTCCCCTTGATGTCTACACAACGACTCTCCCTGATTGGTAGCTCAATCTTGAAGTTCAGATAAACAACGCAAACCAATGCACTTCACATACTTCAAAAGTAAATTTGGACAACGATTTAGTCATTAAATCCAGCCACAACATTCTTAGATTAGACTTGCTATGCTTAGCATTATTTTGATCTTTAAGGAGAAGGTTGCCTAACAACTCAAAACATAAGTTCGCGTTGAAAATCATATTCACACATGGCATAACCTTCATGTTCTTAAACAGTCATAACGTCTTCGATATAATAGGTATGGATGAACCGTATAAAGTTCTGAAAACTAGATACACGTAGATTTCCAACCATATAAGGTCCATAACCTAGTTCATCTTGAGCTGATCACAAAGCTCTGTCGAAGTTGACTGTTCTGCCAAAGCAGATTCACGGACAGATCCGTCCTACTTTACGAAAATAGCTATAACTCACTCAATATGATATGTGTGATAAAATAGTTGGTGTCCCTAGAAAGTAGACACAAAGACTTTTCCAATGGTACTAATTTCACTATTTTTCAACGAGTGGGCTATCATGTAGGTCTCGTGGAAATTGACCTACGAAACTGGGCAGATTCTGATTTCGTTGTTAATGTGTCTTTCTGTAGGGATGAATAAGCCTGAACCTTTCATATAAGGAATCACTACTATTACATTAGCGTTGCATGGGCGCATCCGGCCACTACCTTGATATTCCTTCATACTTATCTAAAAGGGAGCGAAGCTGCTCAACTGCTAGGAAGAGAGTTAAAAGACTAAGGAGAACTTGGCCTTATAAGTTTATAGTGAATGAGATGTCGAGTCGAGCATATTGTAACAAGCACATGAATGTGCTACTGTACTTAGATGGAGAATTTCTCCTAAGACTTCTTGTCATATGGACGAAACAGGTCTTCTCATGACTTCGACCGATCAAGGGATACATATAGGCATAACTTCATCGTCCTTTAGATTGCCTTAAGTCGACTGATGAATAAGCATCATCAATAACGGTCCTCATTTTCAAGACCAAGTATTCCCAGGATCCTTTCATTCTTAATTTTGGATAAGTGGCATCTCTTAGTTTAACAAGAGTTCATCACGATTCATTCAGAATTTACACACAAATAGGCATAATTCTCATATCCTTCTCTAATCAAGTAGATACTTAGCAAATACCTTGCAAACGCGCTCCATAGTCAGGAGCCACTTGATTTGGGTGAAAACTGATCTATTCAAGGCCTTTATGTTCATCTCTTAGTTCCTAACAGAGATAAGTTGTGATCACAAGCGGCTTGTTCAGTTTTTCAGAAACTACCAAACTAACAAGGTAGTGGAGTGCAATGACATCCATTATAAGAGTATATCTCATTGTAGTCGATTCCAGGGCGTTTGTGAGAGACATTGCGTCAGAAGGTGAGTCTAAACTCTTTTTCTTACTACACTTTCTAACAAAGACATAACTGATAGAGATTACACTTGGGGTGTCGGCGTCACCTAACCAAAGCACTATCTCTTTGTTTAAACTAGATCGCATCTTTCCATTTAGACCAATCTACAACGTTGGTATTTTCTCAACGAAGTATGGTTCGATATCAAACTCATTAAACCAAGTCATCATGTACACCGATGTAATTTCTAAGTGTAGAGATTTCTATATGGATTTGTATTGACATTGAGGCATCCCCCAATAATGACCATAATATAGAAATAACAGACGAATGAGTATCATTGATCAAATGATCAAGTTGTGCCAAACTTGCATTCTTCCTTAGCGAGTATCTATCGAACCAAGTGACCTCCCTCTAAACCATGGAAGCCACGGCCTAATGATACCATCTACCACTTTTGTGGCATCACCATGCCACCATCTATGGGTGACGACATGTCCTCTTATCCGGACATTAACATGTCCTCTTATCCAGACATCAACATGTCCTTATCCGGACATCAACATGTCTTTATCCGGACATCAATCCTTGCAAGTATGTTTGCAGCTAACATGTATATGTGATCTCGTCACTTTAGGGAACTCAATGAGACACAGTAGGGACAAACCACTACAATTCCAAGTCGTTCTACTTGAACATTCTTGTTCTTATCTCCCTCTAACGACAAGAAGACTGGCTCATCAAAGTGACATAAAAAAGATCGCCTATCAAGGTCCTTATATAAGCGGACTATAGTCGGAAGCTCATGTCTTATTCAAAGACAATATTCATCAAATAATCTATCATTGTGTGCTTGTGGAGGCGCAATTTGGCACATACAACATGTGGACGATATAGATTATAAAACATTAACTCAATCCGTTAACAAATATGCATACCATTACAACCGTAACATAAAGATTTGAATAATGGTGGGTAAAGATGAATAAGTAAAACTATGACCCTGCTACAACCTGTAGTCGTTGGTCTTACAAGTCCAAAAACCGCTGGCCTCACCGCCGAGACCGGTTAAAAAGAAACCGGTTGAACTGACCGCCGACATCACTGGACCTTTGTTTTACGCTTCCTTTAACGGTTCACTATCTTTCATAACTCTAAACACTACCAAATTTTGTAAGCAGGTAGATATGAGAGTAAGAATTCTAAAACCGCCAGCCTCAATGACGGAACCGGCCGAAAATATGTCGAACCGTCCGTCAGAGTCGCCGGACATCCGTGAACACTTCTTTTGAGTGGTTCACCATCTTCTACGTCTCCAAATGCCACTAAATTTTGTAAATAGGTAGACTTGGATGTTAAGAATTCATGGCCGCAAACAAAACCTTAAGAACCGGTCTAATATTTGGTGAACCGGTCCTCACAATGACTGGTCCGCAGGCTGAAAAACCAGAAATTCTAGGTTTTTTTCAACTTTTCAATCATTGTTAAGGTTTCCCATAACATCCAAATGTTATGGCTTGAGTTAAACCATTGTGAACATCACCATATAATTATTATGCCTCAAAGTGAACAATGAGAAGTCATCTAGGCCAACATCTTATGTATCATTCTTGTATAATCACTCACAGACATTGCAATGTCTTACTTAGTGAACAACGACTGAGCATTTTGTGTATGCTAGTCTCTATATATTTTCTTTAGCGTAGGAGGGTGTTGCTCCTAATCTTTGCTAAAAAATAGGCTTCACAAAACGAGTAATGAGTATGGCCAATGTGAGATCATGGGGGTTCTTTTGCGTTATATGTGTTTGTGAAAACATGAGTAGTGCCTCCATTATATAGGAGGATGACGCGGACGGCTTTAATGTCATCCATAGGCCGTGAGCATTGCTCAGAGCTTCACCAAGTTGTATTTTGGTGATCTTTAATCTCAATGGCTTCTGTGCTCAAAAGAAAGGATGTTCGTGTGAGTTTTAATATACGGATCATCAAAACACATCCAAAATTTTCTTGGACAATTTATGTTAAAGCCTACATGAGTCGATGTCTCCATTCTCATCATTGGTGACAATAACCGATTTAATTAACCAAATCATACGAATCATAGTGACTCATGAAGGTTGTGCATTCATTATAGTGATACATAAGAAATTCTCATCAATTCTCACAATGTGTTTACAAGTGATAAACGTTGGCGTGAATATAATTAAGTCATAGCATGGTTTGATTGCTTTCTTATGCATAAATTTCTTATGTATAAATAGCATATGTGACTAGAATCATAACGCCATTAGGCATTGAAACTTGAGCATTAATCCGCTCTGATTATTTGTGATGATCTAGTCATCGTAGTCACAACAGATTTATAAAACACCAAATCCATGAATAGTTATCTATTCCTTGCAATAAGCTAATCATTCAATCTCGCTACAACACATTCATCTATCAGAATGTAAAGACAACAGTCTTATGTCAAGACATAGAAACCGAAATATGTTAACAATTTTGATAGAGATTGAAAAAATGTATTGGAATCCTTTAGAGTGCGTTACATGACATATAATACTACGAAGATGGACAAAACAAGGCTTCAAAAAACATGCCAAAACTTGGCAAAACTGGTCGTGACCACCCACGGCCCACTGTTGGATCTTATAGAGAAAGAAGAGGATTTTTAACATCCAATTTTGGATGACATTTAGCGTAACACAATTTTATTTTTGCAATTATGGATCCGCTTAAGAGTGCAAAAGACTACTCTTGTTTGTAATGTCTTTGCAATTGTATAAGTGTGCATTGTGCCACACTTGACATTACAAATCCTCTTTTGATCCAAAACCGATGTGCATTGCGCAACATCATGATATTTTAGCCTTTAGAAACACCACCTTATAATAACTGGTGGTCCAATGTAGTCCAATATAGTGTCATGTTGTAATGCGATATATTGCATTAACATATAACTTATGTAGATCAAACCATATGTGCAAGACAAAATCTGAATAATTATGCCAACAATTATAACAAGGTCTTGACCATGAATTTAATTTAAAATATAATGATTAAGTAACTTTAGTCAAATGTGTGAGGTGCATGCCTTCACAAAACTTGGAAAAATAAACCGATTTGTAGTCAGTTAGACTATTAAACCGAAGTCATATGCTTCATATCTTCCGTAATATACCTTTTATTTTTAAAATCTGTAACTGTGAGAATAATGGTCTCATCTTCTTCCATATAGTAAGTTTCTTGTTTCAAGAACTCTATATGTTATTGTACATTGACCATATTATTGCTTTCTTTGCAAGTAATGAACAGATCTAGAACCACAATAACATGATTTTTTTTATTTACTGGCCCAATCTTTTTATGACATATGTGGTTCGAGGCGTTGCCTCTCCCTCTTTTCAGAATTCGTGAATAAATTAGTCAATTTTTTTTTATGTCAAATTCAGGACTTATGTTTCGGTCAATTATTTCAAACAATAAGATGGAAGATTGACTATTATCGATATACGATAATTAATTTCAAATATTGAATTTGGTCAAGACCAAGGTTTATGGTAACTCAATTCAATATAAACCGTGACAAATTCAGTCACAAATCGATATTAATCGTGACAATTTCCGTCACAAATCAATGTTAACCGTGACAATTTCTGTCACAAATCGATGTTAATCGTGATAATTTCCGTCGCAAATCGATGTTTGTCCCTTTATTAACTACGACAATATTTCGTCATAATACCGTGACTTGTCAAACCGTCACAGATTTCAACTTTGATATGAGGGGTCCCAATTCCTCACATCAACCACGTTATAAGAAAGGTGGGGGTAGAAGAAGGCTACGAATCTCGGTTATGAAATTAAAATTCAAAAACGGCAACTTTTATAAAAGTTTACTTGCTAGTTTGCCAAATAAACTGCGTTTAACATAAGTTGTCTTTGTCATTTTCATATGTACTTCCACGTGCGTGCAGAAGTTACTCTTGTAATGTCATTACGATCCATCGCGCGAAAAATTTCATGAAAAATATAAACATATGGTTAGTCATATTCACCATATATATAAACAGTAAAACTAATTAAAGAGTTACTAGAGTAAATAAACTATTTTTACTAGTGGGGTAAAAACGTTTTACCCGAAAGGGCAAATTTATCGTTTTGCCCCTCTTACATTATGTAAAGATCCGGGTCGGATCTAGTTTGCATCAGCGGTCGGGGGGCGGACGTGGTGCCGGGTTGGCGACGCCGAGAGACGGGCGGGCAGGGGCTGGACTAGGCGGCGTCGGTCGAGTGGGGTTGATACTCCAGGATCTGGCGCAGGTCCGCTTGCGTTTCCGGAGATGCGCGCTCCTGACTGGGCTAGGGCAGACGCTAGCTGTGGATCAATCCGGGCAGAACTGGGTCCGCTAGAGATCGAGTGCTGGGTTCAATCGATCATGGCGGGTATGCTGGATTTTTAGCCGTAAAGGTCTGGGTCAAGATAGTGTTGGGGAAAGCCGGAGTAGGGCTGTCCACGCCGGAGGTGATTTGGAGGTCGCCGGGGAGTTGGTGGGTGCCCAGAGCAATTTTCTGGGTGCCCAGCGATAGGGCTTTGGCTGGTGACCGGCTTGGTTTCGGCTCGGGGCTGGGTTGAGCACGCCGGAAACATGGAATGGTAGGTAGCGGCTAGTGAGAAAGAATTTTTTAGGTTTCGTTATCAAGGTCGGGTTAGAGCGCAGTGTTGATAACGTGTTGAAGGAGAAAAGATAACGAGAATAACGGTCTACTTATTCATTGATAGAAATGCCTATTTATAGACATTACATAGAGTCTCCCGAATGATCTAAAAGTTCTATCAATTGTAATATATTCTAATAAGGAAACCGGATTAACCAATTCTACGTGTATTAGGACAAGACACATAACAAAAGGACTTAAATATAATTTCCTTAAACACAAAGTTATTTTTCCTTTTGCTTTGTAATGAGTCTTCTCCTTAATTTTGCATGACATATATCAAACATATAAATTTCTTTACCATGTAATATGTATTAAACTCGTACATCTAAAAGTCCTTAATTTTTTTTATTATTATTTCATCATATATGCGGAACATGGATACCAACGATAGAGTTATGTTGGATTTACCAACATACATGTAAGCGCTCATATACAAAAGCCTTAATCTTTGACAACAAATGTAGGTCGAGACTCCATGTATATGACACCATCAACTTCTCTAAACACGAGTGACCCATGATCAACCGCTATGTGAATCAAAGTGCATTAAATTCGAGTGTAGGTAGATGTCGATTGATTTTTAACACAATCACAAATCAAGTAAATCAATGACGGAACTACGAAACTATGTTTGAGGGGGCCAACACATGAATTTTTTCTCTAACTCATTAAACATATAGCCAATTACATATGAGGCCATGACCACCTCCAGCCCCAACGATGTTGTGCCTAAATTCTAAACGCGTAACATTTACGATTATTATTATTATTTGGCTAACAACACGACGACCGACAAATAAAATTAAGTTTCATCTATAAAATTGGCACGGGCTAATATCTATAAATAGGTTGCCGTACCACTCCACCATCCTCCATCCTTTTGCCGGAGGGTGGAATTGCAACAAGCCCAGATCTAAAACATTTTCAGCACACTTAAAAAACGAACCACGTGAATCACCCTCCTCCCTCAGAACCTTCAAAGCTCCTGACAACCAACAATTCCATCACCCACATTCCTGTTTCCCTCTTCAGTCTTACTCTCTTACTCCACAGTGAGTATAATAAACGTAGCCAAAACCAATCTGTACTCTCCAAAGGCGCGTGTCCCACACTCTCTCCAATATTAAAAGGTGACAGCCCGGTAAAACCACCCCACAATATTTATGCCTGGCTTCTCCTCAGCTCTCACACTCCCAACTCTTCTTCTCTTCTCTACCGTGGACTTTCTCTTCAAACCCAGAAAACCCTTCTGTGCTCAGAAATGGAGGTTCATACTCAGAGCCTCTCGGGTTTCGCCACCCTCCAGTTAAAGCCTCCGTCTCCATTCTCCTACTCCCCCAACGGCGTCCTCGACTCCCGCGACTTCCCCACCTCCGAGTTGTCCCCCAAATGCGAGGCCGTGAGTCCCAAGGCGAGTGAGGCGGACGCGCTTGGGGGAGAAGGGTCCGAGTCCAAAGCGGCCGTGAAGCTCCAGAAGGTCTACAGGAGTTACCGCACCCGGCGCAGGCTGGCTGACTCTGCCGTCGTCGCTGAAGAGCTGTGGTGAGTTCACCACATCTCTGTGGTTCCTGGTTTTGGTCAATTTTTGATTTTGATTTGAAGTGAACTAACGAGTGTGACAAATTATTGTATTACAGGTGGCAAGCGATAGACTATGCGAGACTGAATCACAGCACCATTTCTTTCTTTAATTTCTTGAAGCCCGAGTCTGTGGCTTCACGCTGGAAGCGTTTTAGCTTGAATGCCTCTAAGGTTTTGGTTTTTATTTCACAATCAATTAACTGGGTTTGGATCAGAAAAAGAATAGAAATTGTGGGTTGAATTTTGGGGGTTAAATTTTGAGGTAAAATTTTGGTCTTTTCTGGCAGGTGGGAAAGGGGTTGTCTAAAGACGCCAAAGCACAAAAACTGGCTTTTCAGCACTGGATTGAAGCTGTAATTATTTTTGTCTATTTTCAATTTTTTTCCAGTATTTTTTTTTTTTTCTGTGTGTTTTTGCTGAATGAGATTTTGGGTTTTGTAGATTGATCCAAGACACAGGTATGGGCATACCTTGCATGTGTATTATGAAGAATGGTGTAAAGCAGATGCTGGTCAGCCATTTTTTTACTGGTAAGCAATTATTACCATTTCCTGTTTTATGTCTGTAAGCTAAAACTAAAAGCTTTTGCTTTATGCATGAACTCCTTTAGCTGAAAGATTTAAAGCACTGAATGAACCAAAAAGTTGAGACTTCAATTATTTTTATGGAGGAAAGTATCTTATCTGTTTCTTGGACTGTTAATAGTGGCTTGTTATTTAGTCATAGAACTTTCAGGAAGGAAAAGAAATAAGTTGAGGCAGTTGCTGAATGTTCCTTGCTTTATGTGCAGGTTGGATGTAGGAGAAGGGAAAGAGCTTGATCTCAAGAAGTGCCCAAGATCAGAGCTTCGACAACAATGCATTAGATATCTTGGACCTGTAGGTGCTTCTGTACTGGTTATAGTTTTCGATTTATTGCCTTTTATGTGCAATACATTTGTTTTCTTTCATGACTTTCAAATTTTACCCCATTTTATGCTTATCCTGATATGCAATATATATTTTTTTTCATTCTATTGAATTTCGTTCTGTCTGCTTGTGGTTGTGGTTGTTGAGTTTAGCACGAGAGAATACATTACGAGTATGTTGTTGCTGATGGGCAAATTATTCACTCACAAACTGGAGAGCTACTGGATACAAATGAGGGATCGAAAGCCAAGTGGATCTTTGTTATGAGCACCACTAAGAAACTCTATGCTGGTGAAGTAAGAGTTGAATTAAGAATATTTCATTTTCATATGACCATATTTAAACAAGTCCTTAGTTTATTTCAAAACAACATGCATATTTCGTTATTTCCAGAAAAAGAAAGGAGTTTTCCATCATTCTAGCTTCTTGGCTGGAGGAGCGACAATAGCTGCCGGAAGGCTAGCGGTAGAGCATGGAATTCTGAAGGTACAGTTTTTCAGCAGCTATCTCCCATCTCTATACAAATAGAAGAATGTTAGCATGCACAAGTAATATTTTGGTCTATAGTATGATTAGTATCTGATCCTTACGGCATTGTGTTTGCAGTCAATTTCTGCATATAGTGGACACTATCGACCCACTGATGACCGTCTTGATAGCTTCTTATCATTTCTCAAGGAAAATGGTGTGAACCTTGATGAAGTTGTGGTAATTGTGAAACTGAGTTGTTGTCAAAATGCTTTTCTGCTAATTCATGGAGAATATTGTTGTTTCATTTTTAAGACTCATTAACCAGCATTTAGCTGATGGTATGTTTCAACTTTCTTTTTTCAAGATACACAAGGCAAATGAAGATTCAGAAAAGTATGATGGCAAGTCTAATAAAGGTGAGACTACATTTAAATTTCCAACCAACTCTGAAGTTCCTACTGAACCTGAGATACCGGAAGAAGCGGAAAACACCCAAGTCTTAGAATCCACTGATGGTCCCGAGACCAAAGCTAATTACCAAAGAACTTTATCTGGCGGTCTTCAGAGTCCAAGAGCTGAAGTACCTCAGAACAAGATACTGCAGAGGATCAACTCCAAGAAGCAAGCCAAATCATACCAACTTGGGCATCAACTATCCCTCAAGTGGTCAACGGGAGCTGGACCAAGAATTGGTTGTGTCGCTGATTATCCAGTAGAACTGAGAATGCAGGCCTTGGAGTTTGTCAATCTATCTCCAAGATCACCCCCAACACCATCCTACAGGAGGTTTGCTGGTCTCGCTTCACCTACATCTGGTCTCACATCACCTACATCCATTTCCACCTCAGATATCAACCATGGTGATTTGACCTCTGGTGATTGAACATATGATCACTTAGTTTTATGCACTTTGCCTAATGGATGTTTTAGCGAATGTGGAATAATCATATATCTCATCAGTTTCTTGTCAACTTTTAGAGTGGTATTTCCTTATCTTAGTTATATCTTGTCGTCAATAACATGTTTCATGGTCACTACTGGTTCTGGTTCTGTTTGATCCACTATGATATCAAAAGTCAGCCTTTGTGAAGTGTAACACTTGTTGGCTTCACAAATGTCAGCACTGGCACCAGTTCTTTAGATGCCATGGGCGTACATTGTTGTATCTATCTCTCTCGTTGCATCTCATTCCTAGTCGGGAGTGTGAAGCAAAATTTGAAAATTAGCATCTCTTCATTTTTTGCTGATAGCATGTTTGAACATAATGCTCGGCAAAGACGTAGGCGGTGCAATCAGTAAATGTTGTGGAAGGGATAGTTTGGTTAACCCAGATGTTTTTGACGGTGGAATGGTAACGAATGCCCTAAAGCTTCATTCTCTCCTTGCATCGACGAAACCGTCAGTGCTACAATTGTCCGTCGTCATCAAAAAATCAATATTCAACAATAAGAGCAACCAATCATTTAGTCAGATTCCAGAAAGAAAGAAAAAACTAGCAAAAACCAACTAGCAAAATATAAGAATTTTACTGAATACATTTGGTCTAATCTTGGCACTCTCACAATTTCAGAACAATAGAAAACTTCATCTGGAAACTGAATACTTCATCTGAAAACTTCATCTGGATACAATTCTTCATATATGTTTAGAATTTGAAGGCCCTGCTGCATAATTACCATCATTCATTGCTGGTTTGGATTCAATATCATATATCTTGTTCTCCAGCTGCACCACCCAGATGTTCAAGAACAAGTCATTAATGCCGTATAGTGAATGAATTTGATGCAAGCACATCCAACAGAATGCAAACCATTTTATGATTCTGCATAGCTAAACTTTGAGAGAAATTGCTACAAGAATAAGGACACAAAACCATCTTTTCATGCCATTTAGTAAAGTAAAGAGATAGTTAAGTATTATGTATTACCTGAATAATGGTTTGCAATTTGTACTGTATTCTCAGGTACTCAGCTGTAACTTTCTTCAAGGCCTCCAAGGACCTGTAAGGATATATAACAATCAGCACTTATTGTTCATAAATGAAAAGAAGAGCATGAAAGTATAGAAACCAATATTACGAAACTGTAGTTTATATAGAGGGTAAGTTGAGGTATGTTAACATTTCTCATACATGTCCTATTTCAGCAAGTAATATTTACCATTTTGTGGACTCATGTGGTAACTAGAAAATAGTCTTAACTAAGGTATATAAAGTCCTCAACGGAGAAAAGTATATAACGGGAGAAAAAAAAACTATTGAAAAGTATGCAAGTGGAAATTATATGTATGTCGATCATGTCATGTTTTAACATATTGTAAAATTTCTCTCATATAAAAGCAGAGAATGAGAAATGCTCAATGCACATTTGAGTTCTTACCTTTCCTTGTTTTGTTCATCAACAGCTTTAATAAGATCAACAGTAGCAAGGCGCATTTGATATGCTCCAATGCTGGAGAACAAAATAGAGAAAAAAGTCGAGTGATAGTCCTAGAGTTACATAATGCTCTTGAACTTCTACCAACATTAATACGAAACAAAATGGGAAATCAAGCAATCTTGGCATACATCACTATTGAAATGCATGTAAAACAATTTAAGCATTAACTTACGTGGAGCTACTTCCTTTTAACTGGTGAATGCTAGCATTTAACTTATCAAATTCAACTTGTTCTTCACCTCTGCAAGATGTAAAAAACTGAAACAATGAGCAAAGTTGGATAGGGGGTAAAGTTCTGCACAAATGGATAACCATATAAGATAGCATCTGGAGGTTGAGAGATTACAGAAACTTATTCAAATTGGTTATACTCGACTCTGCCCCGTCACAGAAATCGTTGAGCACTTGGGCAAGAAATTTAGGATTTTCTGAATTTTTCAGCTCTTGAACTTGAGCAAACTGTTGTTCAACTAAAATTCCCTGCAGACAGAAATTGCTTAGTAACTATTGTTAAAATTGGAAAGAAGCAATATTTGACTACACTGATGAGAAGTACAATAGACTATTAATACGGTCACAGTATATTACAATTATTCAAATCATAAAACTCTCATAATTCATAACTTCTAACATCTATAGGCTATGCGAAAATTAGTCTCTCACTTTACCAACAAGGGCAACACAAGCTCTTTCTATATTGTACCGGCGATACATCAAACCGGAAAAATTACTACACTAGAGGATCAGAGCTTTATATACAATTTGCACACCTAATGATTTTTTTTTAATCAAAATGTCAATCATTTATAATACTCAGCGAATAGTAAAATGACTTGAACACTGATAAAGGTTGACAAAAAAAATTATCCCTTATGACTACTAAACACATAGTTGCATCTAGGCCCATAACAATCAAAAGTAAATCAACCAATTGAATTCTCGAAGCACGAACCCCAACAAGTGTGATCTTGATTAAAAAGTGGCAACCGAGAGATCCAAAAACTGTTCTTGATTCAAATTTAGACAGTACTCAGGCCATAAAAACTCAGTCCAGCTAGCCTTCACCAAAGGAAAACTCAAAACAACATACTAGCATAAACGAGCTTGATAGTGCACACACTTAATTGATTTCATTTATGCAACTAGTGGACTCAAAAGATTAATTGAGATATTCAACATACACTCATTTTACATCTAACATATATGACTAAAATACAATTTAATTGAACCAATTTTACCATATTCACACAAAATTTATTAGCTATGTTTGTTGTACACATAGGGATTCTTGTACACATAATATTGAACCTAATTAATATGACATTGACTTTAAATTACGACACAAACTTGATAAGACTGTAAGTGGAGTAATTACATCTACCAGAACTACGGTTATGCCCAAAAAGAAACCACGTTATCGCAAAGACAAAAGACTTTGTTGTCACAGATGTACATACATGTACATATATGTATCACATACATGTGTGCAACTTAAAACTTACCCCAAGACTTAAGCCCTCATATGGGTGGAGACATAAACAAAGAAATCTTTAAATGAGACATACTATCAACGATCAATAATTTATTTTCTGAAACTAACACAAACTTATATCTTACAAGGTGCAATATTTTGCATGTAGAGATATAAGCAAAGACTTAAATGATTGAGATTTCATGCAAATCATAATCTATCAATACAAATTCCACCCACAAACTTAAATAATCAATATGGTCTCATCGTCCACATGGGGACTTATATCATGTTAGAACGAGATTATGATCGAATCTAGAACTCTGTTAGACAACCAAAAACATATCATAATCGATATCAAAATAATTGGAAGATGAAGAAGAAGAATAGTTGTTTACCTCGTTCACCATGGATTGGATATGGTGCTTGAGTTGCTGCTTAAGCCCAGAAAGTGCCATGGTTAATTATCTCAAATAAGCTGAAAATTGCATACATATGCAGAGAAGGAAACCAAAACCAAATCTTATTCTATAGTTTGAGAAAGACGTTGCCCAAGAAGATGACCGTTTAATTTGTTTCTTTGTTAAGAATTGCTTTCTTTTTCAAGTGCTTGGCAAATAAGGTATATGTGCAAGTATTTTGGTGCTCAATTCTACTGACACATATTAATCACCAGGTTGGCCGAGGTTAATAGTGTCAATAAGTGACAGTGTGGTAATGATTGAATCTAATAAATACAGAAATTTAAAAGATATATTCCTAATTGAGCTTTCCATTTAATTTTAATATAGATTAATGATTTATGGTTATTAATTTAGTTGGGTACTTTGAATTTAATTAGATTTATATTTCTCAAGATAAAGTCACTTTCCAAATGGAGCTAAACATTTAGTAAAGTTTCCTAAATTCTTTTCGGTTCATATTTATTTTTCGATAAGAAAAGAGTACAAGAGACAAGATCTTCTCAAGATATGCGGAGCGATTCTCAAAATAGGTTTCGAGATATGGCGACGGCGCATCTCTTATGGACGAGGCGGCGATTGTAATGGTGGCGTGATTGCAAAGACGGTAAGACCGTGTTGTTGGTGGTAGCGAGAGGCTATGAAGAATGCTATGGTTGTTGAGGCGTCAGCTCTGAGGCAGGGACCTCGGATTGGCTTCTCCGACTGTGGTTTCACATCGGATTCTACTTTGGGGTTGACAAAGTGGGCTTTGAAGATCGAAGTCGGATTGCTGGAAGGAGCTGATCTGGTCTTGCTAGGCAAATCAGTGGTTGTCCTTAATGATGGAGATGCAGGCTTGGTGGCCATCGGGTTTGGCTGTGGCTGGAAACGAAGGTCGCCGGAGGTATCTACATTACCACATGCACTGCTGGGTGGTTGTGTTTGAATTTTGGACGGAGGTGAAGCCGGCTAGTTGGACTGGTAGAGGCTGGAAGGCGGGAGGACGTGTGCATGGATCCTTATTAGTGTACGCCGACTTGTTTTGTTGGAGGAGGCGGCAACATATGGTAATCCAGAATTGGGCCTAAGGGAAGCTGATCTGGGCAAGGAAGTAGAGCTGAAGGAGGTGATTGTGGTCGGAGTCGGAGCGTGTCTGACGGGGTAGCTCTTGTCTTGGTGGCGGGAAACCCTAAGATTCTAGGGTGGACTAATGGTGGGTCGGGCCTGGTTTTTGTTGGGCTGACAGCTTGGTTGCTTGTTAGGATGGAAGAGGACCTAGGGGATGGGGGTGTTGCTGGACCACTTTGGGCCTGGGATGCCGGAATGGGCCTGAGTGGAGAGTAGTCCCACTTCCAGAATGGAACAGATCCCTACATCATTATTTTGAAGAGACTAGCCCCTCCTTTTGTTGGAAAGGTACACCGAAATGATCTTTAGGCCTCGGGTTCATTAAGCTGGGGTATGTTAAATTAGTAATGTAGGTTATTTGCTTTCTTGGTTTAAATAAGTTCGCTTGAATATTAGTTTTTTTGGGTTAGTTTTGTAGGTTTTTTTATTTGCAGACTTTAGATTGAGTAGCATATTTGTATATGGGGTTGTCTTTGGACATTCTCCTAGCTTGAACTTGTACGGTAAATGAACGGAGCTTGACTCCATTTTCCCTCAAAAAAGAAAGAAACAAGAGACAAGGTCTCCTCTAGCACAAATGGACCTAAAGAGGTCAATGTTGATGTGCTCGTATTTTTCTATATTTTTACGCCCTTTAATCTTGATATTTGTGTATAGTTCTCCTTGTTTTTAGTCTATTTACTTAGTTTAGTGTGTTTGTAGGTTTGAAGAGCAAAAATAAGGAAAAGAAGCAAAAAGAGAACAAAAAGGATTGAAGGTCATTTGCAGTCCTGACAACTAAAGCAGTCTTGACAAAATAGCCAACTTTGAGGATTTAACTGTACTGATCCATGAAGAACCAGAGAGTGAGCCTTATATGCACGAAAAACCCTGTATATCTACTTTCTATAGAATTTTACGGTTCAAGATTTTGATATTCCTAGAGGGAGATATAGCCATTTAATAACAGGCTGTTTGGTACACGTGAATCTGCAACATGTTTCCAAGAGCTCGAGTTTTCAAGACCTGAATGACTTAGCAAAATTCCGAAAAGATTAATATAGCATTATAGGCCTCTTGAGAGTCCAACATATGTTTTCCTTGGATTTTTTGGGCTATGTCATTAAAGAGTTCTCAAAGTCTAAAACAACATGGAAAAAGACATCATATAAAAGGAGGTTTATCAAGCACAAAAGGGGGATTGATCCATATCAGAATTTCATCCAAGAAACTGTTGTCATCCACCATCTTCTACTCTCATCTCCATTCAATTAGTTTCTTTATGTTTTTAAGAACTCATAATATGTTTGCTTTGAACATGAGTAGCTGAACTCTTTCTCTAGGGCTAGGATGAAGCCCTAACATGATTGCCTACATGTTTGATACTTAATTGATGGATTATTAGTTTCTTCTCAGATAAATTCTTAATCTCTGCTTGAATAGTTTTTTGTGTTAAAGTTCTATTGATTCGCGACCTTTAGGCTTTGCATTTAGCTATATGAAGTTGAATTTGAGGCGTAACTGCAATAGAATTCTACTTAGCTTCTAGAGATTAAGGATTGTGAATTATATTGTTGCCGTAACTGGAATAGTAGTCTGCATGATTCTCTGTTTTCTAAACATCATGAGTCTTATGTGTTAAATTTATGCCGTAACTGGATAAACTGCATACTATGATATACGATCTTTGCCGTAATCGGGGAGTATCATACTTTTAGGGAAAACTAAGGTCTAAGTGTCATACCTGGACTTAGATACGAGAATTGTTATCTGGAGAAACAAAAGAATCCATTAGTTGTGTCAAGCTGTAGATAAGATTGCTTGTGGTTGATTCCAACACCCTAGACTCATCATCATCTTATTCTCACTCTTATCAATTTCAATTACTTTCTTTTAGTATCTATTTACAAGTTATTTTTTATCATCATAAAACTCTTTTCAAAAACCCCAAAAATCATAAGTACAATTTAGGTTGAGTTTTTGTGTTCGTCTTTGTCAAGTTTTGTTTCTTGTTTTGTGTGTTTTAGTGTAGTTAGTTTAGGTATTTCATAATTTGAGTTGAACTAAGATCCTCGTGGGAACAACAATCCATTTTCTTCCATTCATTATACTACATTCACCCTGTATACTTACAGAAATTCGATCAAATGTTAAGAGAAGCTTCTACACTTAGAGACGGATGACCGGCTAACTAGTAAAGAGCATTTGTCATAAAGTTTGCTTTCTCTAAAGATCTAACTAAAAACAATCTTAAGTGAATGTAGAAAATCTGGTGCAGGTTGTGAGTTTAAATGCATAGAAGAAATAGAAGGAAACCTTTTCCTGAAATCCAGGCCAAGAGCTACCCCATTTCATACGAGAATCTTGATTCAATATTTACATTAGGGGTTTGGACGAGCAGGACTGAAAGCCCAACCCTAAAAGACCGATAAAGCTCGAATCCACCAAGCTTGAATTGAAAATTCTTGGTCCGAGCCTAAGACCGACCCAAATGCGAGATTTTCAATTTGGTTAAGACATAAAAAGTAAAGAAATATTTTTTGAAGTAGTTAAGTTGACAATAGATGTTAGAGGTTCCTTAATGTGTATTTATAATTTTTATATACTATTTCTTTGTGCTTTTATTAAAAATATTAAAAATATTTAGTATAATTTACTAATTTCTTTCATTAATTATTACTTTATATATTAACTAGAACCTTAAGGATATTATGAAAAATTATTATCTTATGATTTAGCGAGGTCCTTAGTAATATATACTGGCCTCGAGTAAGGACAAGATAATTTTATCTTTTAATCGAGATTATTAGAACATAAATAAAGTGAGAAATAGTTAAGGGTAAAGGTTAAATTCATTCTACCTCTTGAGGTTTGGGGATAACTTCATTTCAATCCATATTCTCTTAATTTAAAAAATTTCACCCCCTAAATTTTCTAATTTTCATCATTTGTGCTCATTTGCCAAGAATCAACGTTAATTTTGAAAAATTCAGGTGGTAAAGTTTTAAAATTTAGATAATACAGACTGAAATGAAGTTACTCTAAAACCACAAGAGAGGTAAACTGAATTTAATTGTAATGAAAAATTGAAACGTACCTGGAGAGATAAAGATTTAACATATGGATCAAGCATGGGGAAGGCAAAACCAGATGTAGCGCCTCAAAAGTTAAAATACCATTCACTGATCTTCTTGACGGGGGAAGGGTTAGCAAGAGCAAGAAACGAATTATTACTCCTGTTTAAATAGTAAAGTCGAATTCATGTAGTAACGAAGTAATCCATATATCTTCTTCCCAGACCAAAGCAGAGCAGTTACAGGAGAAAGGTATATCAGGTGATTGAAATAAGGATCAAAGTTATGATTGCTCATAACCTCGCTCTATATAAAGTAATTGAGAGAGATACAGATGATAATCGAATGGAAGGAAAGTTTGGCCAAGGTGGTCACTAATGCACCACCCACACGATTGAAAAAAATAATTTGTGATTTCCAAACCAGACTTGTACAGCGTGTGTCATGTTTTTATCATGTGTTTTTAAAAGGAAAATTATCAATAATTATAAGGAAAATTATCAATAACAAATTGTAAATGCAAATTATCATAATCATGCGTGTTTCTCTATTTAAATGTAGTAGACAATTAATGTATCATTTTTGGAATCACAATGTTGTGACGACACACCAGATTTGTGAATCACAATACATAATGGAAAGTTTATTGTGGGGGAAAAAGAAGTTAGCCGCACTGCTCTCTCCCTAGGTTTCGTACTTAGGGTTTTTCTTTCAATTGCTACTTAGCCCTCTCTGCCATCTCTCACCAAAAATGTCAGATGAGGTTTCCAATCGCTTTGTTGCTGTCTTGGCTATCCATGACGCCGACAAAGTCTCTTTTTGGTGCTGCAAGCACCACCATTGTCTTGCCACACTTTGTTACGATCGTACAACTTCTCACCATCAAACGACGTAAGACGGAACTCCAAGCAGTGATAGGAACCCTAACCACGGTATAGGGGCTCTAGCAGTCAAGCTGATCGTTTCATTCTGCGTTTCCCCAAAACAGAGAAACAAAAGCATGTTCTGGGTGGAGGTCCATGATTTTATAGACAATCTCTTTTTGTCATGGCAGCATATGATGGTCTAAGCGATGCAACCAAATTCTATATCGACTTCTTCCCAGTATGGATCAATATTCTTAGCATGCCTCCATCGTTGATGACTGAAGAGGTTGTAGGGCTGGTCGGAGCTTCTCTAGGGTGTGTTGAACTGCTAAACACTTGAACATGGATAAGTGTGGCCTATGGATCATTATTGTACTGATACTATCTCAACTTAACCACCTTAAGGTGTTGAGTTTAAATCACAAAACATCTCGGTACAATTATATATGATCCATCCACTTATAAGTAGTATGTTATTTGTCCATTTTTTGTTGTGCAACCTAACTTTTTAGGTCTGCACGTGAGATTTATTTGGTTCAATTTCACATCAGAATTCGGTAATGCAGTTTAATTCTCATTTCGGAAATTGAGACATGCGGTTCAAGGCTCACTGCAGGAACTTAGTATGAAACCAATCGGATTTTTTCCTATGGCAATACGATCAACCCAAATTTAGGCTCGTTATGCTGGGAGACGTAATAGAAGAGGAACCCGCTCTGATACCAACTTGAAAAAGGACAAGCGTGGCTCGTTGATCATTATTGTACTGATATTAGCTCAACTTAACCACCTTTAAGGTGTTGAGTTTTAATCACAAAAGACCTCGGTATAATTAGGTATGACCCATCTATTTTTTAGTAATATGTTATTTTTCTCTTTTCTGATATAGGATCTTTCCTCCCTAACATAAACAATTTAGGAATTCGTAGAGACATCAAAACTCGTGTTCAAGTCCTTCACAGGCTTTGTGATCCAATGAATGAGGTCTTTCCTCCCATGCCCTTTGAATTTGGTTCAGCTAGGGTTTCAGTGGACTTACAGTGTAAGTATGAGAGGGCGGTAGGGTTTTGCCGAGTGTGCGGCGTGCTAAGCACTCGGTGGCTGGATGTAGTGGTCCTCCAGGTTTAAAGACTCATCATATCGAGATTGAGTCCATGGTGGCTCCGAAGGGATATGGTGGCTCGATTGTGGCTTCTCTAAACCCTAGTTCTTCCTCCACGGTGATGAAGAAATTAGGGTTTGGTGGTTTTGGGTCCCCAAGTAATTCTTTTGCGGAAGCCTCTCCATACTCTTTTTCTTTGAGGGGTTTCAAGCTCAAGGCAACGGTTGGGATACCATCGTTCACATTTTCTCTGCCAAGATATCAACATTTGAGCTAGCCGCAATTAGTGTTTCAAATCTCCTCCTACTGGCCCTTATGATGCCCCTGCAATAAAGAGAGAGGCTAGGGTGATTCCGACTATTTCTGGTGTGAAACGAGGACCAGACATGGAACTGGAGCCTCTAGGCAAAAGAGGACATAGGGAGGAACAAGGGTTGAATGAGAAGCTGGCTTTAGTTCTATCTGGGCTTGCTTTTGAACCATAGATGACTTTCTCACATGAAGATGGACTGATCAGTGTTTCCTGTACTAAGAAACATAAAGTTGGAATGCCTCGTGGTTCAAAGAACAATAAGAGGTTCGAAGATGTTCATCCGTGGAAGCTGGCTGTCAAATCCGAGGGTCCTCCAAAAGCTAAAAATAAAAGCTTGGGTGCACGTAAGGTTTTGATGATGGGAGAGTCTTTTGGTGGATTGGTAATAAAAGATGTTAATCCATTCTCGGCTGATGGTGATTCTGGGGAGACCCCCTATGCGTAATTCTGGGTTCTAGTTAATAATAAGTTTGTCTACATGTCTTTTTTACTATATGGTTTTCAATCTATAGACCACGACATAGAAATTGCTTAGGTTTTTCTTAGGTAGTTTTGCATGATTTAATTCTAACATGTTTATATTGTTTTTCTAGTCGAACCAACATATTTGGTGTGACGTGATTGACTTCTTTATTTCAAAAACAAAACAAAAAACAAGCAAAACACATCTTGTGGGAGCCCGATAAAATTTCTTAAATAAAGACACACTTGTCACTTTATTATGTATTATGTTCTGAGTTCCAATATTGACGTCACACCAGATGAGCGATTCATATTATAAAATGAAAAAACGTAACACGTTCAAAGAAGCACAGTTCAATTACTCAAATAATGTTGTCAATGTCATGATGTATTCTTTCTCAGATCACAATATGATTTCTCCAGGAGTTGGATACTGAGTTGGATATTTCTCCATTCAAATGACTGGTTACCAAAATTGACCTAGGGAAGAAAAACCGAAACGAAGCACATGGAAAATGGGGTGGTTAAACAAGGACAAAGTACACAACCCAGCAAGCAGGCAAACAGTGATAAGTCTCCACCTGGTAAACAGCTGTGATCCCTGCTTTCACTTGAGGTGTCATTTTGTCAAAGTAAACTCCCATATGGCCCCACTATGTTTCACCGCCCGCAGTAAAAAAAATAAAAACACTCATCTCCCGCTCCACTGCCCTCCACGTATCCACCCACGCACACTCGACTCAACGCCATAGCGCAAAGTAACCCAGATCCACATGGTCTTCCCATCTCCCGCCACGTGTCACCCCCGCTCGCACGCGTGAAGCCCCTCGCACGCTCACAATCGGCTAAGCGAGACGTGGCGAGCGGAGATATAGGGTTTCGAATTCGCGGAGACGTCGTGGCCTGAGGTGGCTTGACAAGTGGCACGCTCTCACCTCCTGTAGGCTTCGCCTGCGAGCCAGTAATAAACCCCACTTCTCTCTTCCTTCTCACTCTGCTTCACTTAGAGCTTACCGCGTGCTGAAGAAACAGTTTCGACAAAGTACCAAAACAACCCTTCCGTTCTCGTCATCTCATATATAGTTTGTTTTCGTATCTTATCCTTAGTTTGATTGTTCGATCTCGTAATGGTGTGTTCGGAGACGACACGGTCTTTTCCGAGCTCCTCGGCGGCTTCGTCTTCGTCGTCGTCGTCGGTTTCGGTCGGCGGCGGGGAGGTGGCGGATCCGATGATGGTGAAGGAGGAGCTGGAGGCGGCGGAGGCGCTTGCTGATTTGGCGCATTTGGCGATGCGCGAGAATAGCGGCGCGGAATCCGCCGGGAATTGGGGGCTCAAGGGCAAACGAGCCAAGAAAAGAGTCAAGAGCGAGTCTCCGCCTACGCTCTCCGGTTCGAACCCGGTTCCGGCCTGTCCGGATCTTCCTCAGGTTGGTTTATGTTGAGGCTTTCACTGGTGTTATCCGCTGTGTTTTATATTATGTATTTATTTATTCCTATTTCTATCCTTTTTTTTTTTTTTTATGGACTTACTGCAAACAGAAAGAAAATGGCTGTGTGTCCTGAATTAGTAAATTCTCATTATTCGACTAAGTGATTCTACGAACTCACTTTGTTGCTAAATTAAGCTCGATTGCATAATAATAATAATACATGGCTACACAAAATGGTGACTATTTGGTAATTCTGACCAATGAGCTCAGAAAGGAGACAATAAAAATAAAGTTTTAGCATTTATATGAACCGCTACCCCTTTTGAGTGAAATTAGTCAGATAAGGCAAAAATTTAGTGACATTAGCTCTGGAAGCGGACAAAGGATGTGCATTGCATTGAGTTTTTTCCATTTAAGAGTTTGGATCAAATTAATCTTCATGTATGCAGGACTACATCATCATCTGAAATTGCTTGATTTTGATTAGTCAGTATGATGATTGAATGAAACTATGTGAGAAATTGTACTAAAAAATGTACCACCCGGATATATATATATATATAATTTACCTATCCAAAACGAAGTTTCTCTTTGAAATTAAAGTGTAGAGTTACTTGTTTGACTCACTTTTCAGTTATATGTCCATATCTTCACTATTCAGTTTGTAGAACCTAATGCATAGATCACTCATGCCAAGTTTCATCTAAATTGGTAATCGTTAAAGTACTGAATTAGATTAAATCAACGAACGGATCATAAATCTATCTATTCATAACTGTTTGTGTAAATAACGATAATGAAAACTCAAACGATCATTAAATTCGATTTAAATTCAATGAAACTTGGCAGAAGTAATATATGCATTAGGTTCTACAAACTGAACGGTAGAGATGTGAAAATATAACTGAAAAGTGAGTCAAATAAGAAACTTCACATTTTAATTTCAAAGTGAAGCTTCGCTCTGAATAGGAATTGTATATATATATACAGATTTTCTCAGGTGCGAATGTCCGCATTTATTCTTACGGGCGGATTTCCATTTTACACTAACTTTTCAATCGAATTTTCACATCTCCACCGTCTAGTATTTAGATACTACTGTATAGATCATCTTTGCAAAATTTCAGCCAATTTGGTCATCATTAAGGCACTCAAACTGCATTTTTCTGTGGATGAACATAATTTTGTTGAACTTGAACCGTTCATGTTTATAACAGAAAAACGCAGTTTTGAGTGCCTTAATGATAACCAAATTGGCTGAAATTTTGCATAGATGATCTATACATTAGTATCTAAATACTAGACGGTGGAGATGTGAAAATTCGAATGAAAAGTGAGTGTAAAGTGGAAATCCGCACCGTAAGAATAAATACAGACGTCCGCAGCTGAGAAGATATATATAAATTGCACTATTTTCTGCAGGACTTGAGAAATATTTTTGTCTATAGCAGGATGAAGCAGTAATAGGTCCAGTGCAATGTGAAAGGGTATGCATAAATGTTGTTGCAGAACCGGTGAAGACTGAGACGGTTATGAGCAAAAAGATTGCAAAGTCTGAGCAAGACACAGAGTTGACCAACTCAACTCCTATCTGCACTACAAGTTACCCATCATTTAACTGCACTAAGTCAAGACGAAATCTCACTGAGGTAAGACAAACTATTGATTCTTCATTTCCAGTGAGATTATGTGACTAGTTTATTATTTTATTGGTTTACCAAAACTTTTCCTATGTTCAGGAGGAAAAAGAAGAACGGAGAATACGCAGAATCTTGGCCAACAGAGAGTCGGCTAGGCAGACAATTCGCCGAAGGCAGGTAAGCTGTTGTTACTCTGCTATTTCCATATCTTAAGCACATGTTTTTTTCATCATTTCTGTTCTGAAATCCGCGTAAAAAGATAAAGCTTACAAGAATATGGTTTCTTCTTTAAAAAAAGAAAAAAGAATATGGTTTCTTCACACAATATCAAACTTGTGCTGATGATAAAATAATGATAGACGATGTTATTTATTGGGATATGGGATATGGTGAAAATGTTCCCAAGTATATCCTTGCTGGCAGCCGACATTTGTGTACCAAAAGTGTCACCTATATTTTTATAGATTACAACTGCAGCAATTAACCAAATAGGCATTTGAGTTTAAGTCGTATCTATAGAAGTACGGATGTTGAGTAAATCTTTGCTGGATTGGTGTTTGATAATAATTTTTTCTTTTATGCATGGAGAATTCTGATAGTATGTAAACCCTTAGTAAGACAGGAGTATAGCTGCAGGACAAGCTATATTCTTAGCTTGATACAAATTTCTAAAAAGTTTCCTTAATCCGTCGCTTTTTATGCACTGTTCTCTTTGTTAGCTGTCCTTAGTATTTAGATTCCACAGCTTGTGCTGCATGGAACTATATATAATATGAGGTGGCTATGAAGCAAAATCAAAGATACTGTGGTCATTTTTTAAGATCTAGTGATTATAATGTCTGTTTGGGCTTAGCAAAGTCAAGTAATTCTTCTGTTGATAAATAGCAAAATGTCATGGTTTTTCTTCCATTTGATTAAACAATCATATGTCACCAAAAAAAAAAAATTAATTACGGGCTAGATTTATCAGTGTCAGGTAAACTGCATGATATGGATGCATGTATACGTTGCTGTGTAGGACGGTTTGGATTTCGCAATGTCTCTGCCAAGTATAATATGACAGTACACCATGTACAGCTAAATTTGTTTGAAGTCACCAAAAAGATGTATATTGTCACTTTTTTTTTTTTTTTTTTTTCCTTTACCTTACTATATGTTGAAAGCAGATTTCTTTCTGGGCTATGATGTATTGATAACTTAAATAAATGCATATTTGCTTGTCTACAGGCTCTATGTGAGGATTTGACTAAAAAAGCTGCAGATTTAACATTGGAGAATGAAAGTCTAAAAAGGGTATGATGTAGTCCCCTCACTGTTTATTCATGACCACCAGTTACTATCTTCGTTTTCCGAATATGATTTATTGAGGCGTATTATATTCATGTTACTGACTTTATGCACATTTTGGGTGACTTCTTTAACTGAGAAGAAAAAGGAGTTGGCCTTAAAACAATATCAGTCTTTGGAAGAAACAAATAGGCTTTTAAAAGTTCAGGTAAGTATGTCTAACATGGAACAGATTTACACAATTAATTAACTTCACATGCTTGACATGCTCTCCCATTTGGCAGATGTCTAAGGCGAGAAAAGCAGAGGCTGAGGAAACTCTGGATGAAAATATGTCGGCCTATGTCCAGATACCTTCGTCTTCACCTACGAATTCCCCTTTTTTCTTGTTTAACCGTCCACCTTTTACACCCGTGTTCTGGCCTTCTATCATTCAATCTTCAAATTCCATTCAGTTGCAACAGGTCTCACAAAATCCAATGGCCATTCCATCAAACATCTCTTTACCCTGTAATAGTACAGCCGATTCTTCTCATGAACTAGGAAACCCCATAAGCATTAATGGGTCAAGAACCCCCTTATATGTAATTCCATGTCCTTGGTTCTTCCCTCAATTTGAAAATGGGAATGGAGCTCAACCTCAGTCATCATGCCTGGAAAATAAACCAGAAGGAGCTTTCTTTAATAATCAGGGCAGTGCCAGTTCATTGTCAAGAACTGCTGCGCAGTTGGACAACAACCAGTCAGCTTTCCCTGTTAGGTTAGACGTAGAAGCTTCTGGCTCAGTGGAAGCCAGACCAAGAACTGATCTGAATGAAAACCCAGCCCAGTTTCCTCTTGATGGAGGTGATCAACATACAGGCGGCTTTCACCCTAAAGAAAATGGACCTAGAGAGATATTTCTTTCTCCTTTGCTGAACCATGAAGGAATTGCATCCACCATAAAGAATGAGAATGGACTGGAGTCAGATTTCAGTGCAAATACCGAAAAGTCTATGACAGCATGCCATCCCTTTTCTGCCTTGCCTGAGAAGAATAGTGAGCCGATCATCTACCCCAGTAGGAAAATAGCGGATGCCATTGCAGCAGCTGAGGCACGGAAGAGGAGGAAGAAACTCACAAAGTTAAAGAATCTTCATGGTCGTCAGTGTCGAATGCAATGTTAAGCCTCAAGTCCGAGGCAAGTAAAGTCTCCTGATTCTCATACCGAGTCATTTTATTTTTCAAGGGCTCCTTGAAGATGGAGAGCAGGTCGCATAACCTTAATTATAGAAAGCTTTCGAGTCTATGGAAGAAAGATGTTAGCCTGTAACTTGGGTACATCTTTGAGGCTTCTGCTTTTACTTCATATGTTGTTTCAGACATGTTAAAGAACATTGGAAGTTTTGGTAACCCATCCAATGTGTATGGGTGACTTTTCATTATCAAATCATTGAGAACCGAGTAGCCGAGGTACTGCTGCATTTTCTCTTTTTACAAAGAGATTTTATTCCCCCGACGTCAGCGAATGTACCTCGAGAACGTTTGCGTTAGTTAGTTCAATGGAAATTAGGGTTTATCCTTTGAATTGAATCCTCGAGCTAAAACCCTAGACAGGAAGCCATACCGTCAATACTGAGAAACTCAGCTGCATGATTGTAAGCATTACTGGCCAATCGATCAGTGAGGCATTGAACTGGTGAGCTGACCTTCTCTTAACTACTGAGAAACAACCCTCTGACGATCAAATTAAATCAATGGATCCAAGAATTTGGTAACATTTATCGGAGTTCAATAGGTCTTGGTATCATTTTTTTTTTTTTTTTTTTTTTGGCATAGCATGGTTTATCTTATTTCTATCTTAGAAACAAAAAGAACTGATAGGTGGTAGGCCTTTGATTTCACATGTAGCCACTAAAATCCTAAATATGAGTATAGCTTTCCACCAACTAGACAGAATTACAATCCACATTCATTTACACGCATGTAGGAACTAGGAAGTAAACAAATCATCAGACAATCCTAATCTATATACATCCACAATTAGCTCTGCTCGTTATGGTGTCATCTGTGCTGCAAAATCACTGAATCTAACATAAACATTAAACAGGCTCAGAAGAATCAAGGAACTACAGAAAACATGGCTTCTCATTTCTTCCTTGCCCATTTCGTATCAATCTCAGACAAAGCAATCTCTTGACAACGTACAAGTCCAGCTGCCCCTCCATAGCACAACCATCTCTCACTACCCTTGTTCATGTTCCATCTCACCCTATGCATTGCTATTAGCTTCGAAGGAAAAACTTCATACTCAGTCCCAATATTTTCTCTCTGCATATTATTCAGCTCTTCATCTCTGCATACCAGTTCTTGTTCATCCTCTGTTTTCTTACTAGACTTAGATTTCTGTTTTACAATGCTTTTAAGAGATGTACCCTTTTCTCCAATTTCTTCTTCCAGAGTATTAAATGGCTCTTGATCCATGCACACTAAAGCTTGGTCATCCTCATATGTGCGTGGTTTGCTTCTAAGAGATGGCGCTTCTTTCCCAGATTCTAATTCAACAACAGGATCATCACCGTAACAAAGAGCTGCAACAAGAGACGATTAATGAGCATTGTTACAGAAAGATAGAAATAACATATGGAGGTTAAAGGAAATATATGGGCTCACATCACTAACAAAGCTTACCTAAAACTTTATCTTCTGATGCAGTTGCCATCTTATCATGTTCTCTCTTCACCTTGTTTGGCTCAGCTTTACGAGATGTTTTCAATGGGAAAGGATTATTTGGTACTGGGGTATTGATGGTTACAACAGAGTCCTCTTCAGTTAGTGACACACACAGAAAATGTGGGGCCCGGTTTCGTATAGCATCTTTCTCCACAGCTTTGGACGTAAGCTAGAGTATCATGACATCAACATTAGAGACATAAACAGCATGCAGTTGTTGTGTCCAAATGAGTATGGTTCATGGAGGCCTCAAGTTACGATAGCTTGCTTGATTCATTGTTAATGTGACTACTATAAAAATAGAAGGAAATATCATGACCACATCAATGGACAAGCTTCAATCACAGATTTTGAATGTATCCCTACTCTCCATAGAAAAAAAAAAATTATACTGAACCTTTCGGTCGTAAAAACCAAGAAAAATTGCTTGATTTGGTCTTTTCCTCCAATCATGATGCCTATTTAGTGCAACCGTATATCTTGAAATCAAATTTTCTAACTGGGCAATGAAAGGTAAGTTTAAAACCAATTTGAAAAAAAAGGGTCTGATATAGTGATATCAGTAACAGAAAGCTAAAACTCACCTGGAAGCGCAGAACAGTTCCATCTGCACCACAATATGCAACCATACCTACAATTTGACGGTGGAGTTGTCATTTAGTGTATATTCAAAAGTGCGGTCTGAGATGTGTTAAACAGGTATATCACCAAGTAGAAACATTAAAGGTGGCAATTTATACAGGTGGCTGGATTATCAATTGAAAGTGAACAAAGTAACAAAGTAACAATTGGCCTTCCTATAGAGTGTAAAGCACAAGATGAATGAGCCCAACCAAGGAAATGCAAAACAGAGCACCATACAGTACATCAGAAGACCAATGAGGGGAGTTAGCAGGTAGTGCTTCCATGCGGATTAGGATTCAGAACCCATCATAGGACCTACCTAGCTATTTTCTAGAGTTTCCCGTCTCCTGAAGAATGTAGGCTTTGGCAAGGAGATTTTTGGGTATTCAAAAATAGAACCACACTAGTCCAAGTCCAGATACAAGTAATGTTATGTGAAGCAGTAGTCAAGAGACTCAAGTCCTTAAATACTAATATACTATAACCTACCCAGATCCTATTCTCTTTCATTTTTCTTTTTCTTAATTTTAAATATACAAAACTGAGGTGCTTGTTTCGAGGTGGAAAAGCCAAATCTACTAGGTAGTCTTTCACTGTTATAGTACTCTTTCAACTGATCTTAGCACCAGGAGTGAGATGGTAAAGCCATTCACCATTAGGTATTAATAATATTTACACTAAATGTGAAATCTGACACAAGCCAATATATGTGCGCACACATGTTTGGTTAGCTGAAATATCAGCTCAAATAAGTACGCACAAGCCAGACCTGTTAGTCTTGATACTTGAACACTCCAGATAGCAAAAGGCAAACAACCAAGATTGTGCAGGCCTTGCTGTTTTGTTCCAGTAAAGGGTTTCCCTGTTGTAGGGGCATCAGAGGCAACCTTCGTCAAGCTGAGAAGTCTTATTGTTCCGTCATCAAAGGAGAGAAGTAGACACCTGAAAAAAATAAATTTTCGCTCGAGTTGACACACATGCACAACAAAAACCAACAAGATTTATGCCAACACTAAGATCACAGATTACCTTGGATCTGGAAGCCAATCCAGACTACATATGAACCTTGGTATATGATCAATGTCCCACAAGGGACGGAATGGATCACTGCAACACCAAAAGTTATAGATCTTAGAATGAAATGCGATTTCCATGGCCCATTGTTTGGAAATATCAAAACAAATGAGGAATGCCTAGTATTCAGGGAAGCATATGACAGTTTTTATTTTGATGCTTCTCATGAAAAAAAAAAAAAAAACAATTATACAAACAACCAATCACACTATAAAAAAACTGAGGTACTTCTCTCTCCTTAACTGTCATTTGAACCCAATTAAATATGGTCTGCGTAATCTAAATATTATATTTTATTCTTTTGGTAAAAACTTGAGATTTTTAACGTGGAACGTCTTCAAACTTGAATGATGCGTTTACACAAACCGTAGTATTTAAAGCCAAAGGTGAAGGAGCAGCATGTAGAAAATAATGGAAGTGAAAACAAACCACAATACTTACCGTAGGTCCCAAAATTTTAGGCCTCCATGTCCAGCAGTAGCTATAACATTTGCACTGTCTGAATTGCTGAAAGTTACAAATATTTGCTTTAAATGAATAAGATAATTAATAACAAGTATGGACATCTCAAAGTCATATATTTGACTGCATATAATATGTCCCCAATATAAAAATCAGAGTATAATAGGCCAGCATAGGAAGAAAAACAACTTTGAGTTTTAGCATAGCTAACCTTTCAACTGGGGCCCAAGAAAGCGCCCTAATAGGATTTGTATCTGCACTGAAACAAAGTAAAGGCCTTGTATCTGCAAAAAAAGAAAGCTGCCTTATTTACTTGTTTATCACTTCCAAGTCATCTATATTTTCTTTGTTTTCATCTTTCGAAAAAGAAAAGAAAAGAGGTGCCATGTTAGCTACCTTGAGATGCATTACTAGCTGAAAACTTCCACATAGCGACCTGAATTAATGAGAGACTTCCTTTAGCTATGATACCACATATGAAAGTAAAGAAACAAACTAATAGAGATATAACAACAGTTCTTCTAACTTAGTGGCTGAAGCAGATAAAAGTAGCAGATCGAAAAGTAAATAGATAGACCTAAAGGGTTGTAACAGACTGCATAAAAACTGTCAAATATCATGTCTCTATCTTTCTATTTATACCCTTTATGAATTTGACATAATATCTTTATTGGAAATTGTACAAAAGCATGATAAATATTCAAGCAGAACATTTAATAACAATGACAAGGAGCAGGAAGTGTTACAGTTCCATCATGGCATCCAGCAATTAAGTAATCGTGAGGTGGTGAAGCTGACCATTCCACAGTAAGAGGGATGCTGTTCAACAAAACAATGGACTTTTTAACTGAACAATGAAAGATATAAAGAACATCATGTGGTAAGAAAAGAGACCAGTGCAATGACAATTCAACAAGATTATGCAGCTACATGAATTGAGCCTAAAAAGATCTCCATTACAATATGCTCTGGGAACCCTTTAATGATGTTTGGAAGCTCTTGTATGATATTAGAAACTTGTAAATGATGCTTCTAATTGCAGGTGAACCCTTTTTTACCGTTCAGTATGCTTCCAAAGTATTGTCAAAATGTAGAATGTATCTAGTAATCGTGTACCTTTTTTTGTCACCAGACTTTAACATTGAGCATCTAAATACTGGTGCCAATTTTACAAAGCGAGGATCAGTGCCTTCTCCAGATGAAGAAGAATAAATAACTTCAATTGCACGAGGAACAGGAACCTCCCACCTGCAGTTGATCAGTTCAAGATAAGTATCATCAGATAGCAGAACAACAAACAATTGTCAGTAGAGCAGCATGAAGTGTGAAGCCTACAAACTATAAAATCCAACCACATTTTATAGGTAAAACATACTTCATCCTGCAATATATATGTATTGAGTATTCTAGAGTTACTATATCGTGATAATAAGTACTATAGCTTTTTATCCTCCCATTACCCCGCTCCATATCACAATCCACTATCAAACATACAATTCATAGTACCATTCCATAAGTATGTTTCGCACATTATTTCATGGCAACCTGAGTTTTGGCTCTCACTTTGAAGCATCGACTGTAAAAGAAACTTGATACTTGGTTCAGTACCCCAAATGCTAAACTAGTCCCTCCATGTCAACCATTCCATACATTTACCAAACAATCTACCAACCACAACTCATTTGAAGTTGCAATAAAATCATGTCCATCATGCATTTTTAAGCACTTTGACTCATGTTACCAACTCAAATTATCTTAAGAAAAGAAATGGACTGCAGCATCATCAAAGAAGATAATCTGATAGACATAAGCCAAAGGGTCCAAAGAAAGAGTTGATAAAGGAACCTAAGGTCTGGAAAACAAAGAAACTCATGTCTGAAGAGGTAAGAATATGTCTTACACTTCCAGAGACCCGTTCCCTAACAAAACAGCAAGATAGCCCATTCGATGCTTGCATCTCGAATCATATTCATTCAGGGGGCGCCATTTCACATCCCAAGCAACCTTTCCATGGTGAGCTAGGCAGAATATGATTCTTGGCAATGCTACATCCTTTGGAACTGAATAACTGGTTGATCCATTTTCAGCATAATCATTGTTAGAAACAATATCATTTGTTTTCCATCCAGAACTTTCTTGTTTTCCATCATGAGCTTTTTGTACATCATGTGCCTGAGTAAATGCAGGAACACAATGCAACTCTGAAGTTTCCTTGATACATTGGACAGCAAGAACCTCTGTATAATGGCTTCTCCCATCCAAGTTATCAACAGAATGTTCTATTGGCTTCTCTCCAGCTTTTCCTCTAGAAATCTTTGCTCGAGTCTTTCTGTACCTTTTTCTTTTCTTGCCATTATCATCTTGTACCTCATCTCCTTGAGTACTTTCAGGAGCACAATCCATGCCATCCAACTCCAATGATTCCTTTGGATATTGATCTTGTACAGCATCCCCTTGAGTATTTGCAAGAGAATTTGTAGAACGCAACTCCAGTGGCTCCGTTCGGTATTCAATAGCAAGAACCTCAAAATTATTGTTGCTACCCACATCTAAAGTGTCAACATGCTCTTGTATCGGCTTCTTTCTGGGTCTTCCTCTGGGCTTCGATTGACTTGATTGCTTTTTGTCATGATCTTCTTGTACATCATTTCCTTCAGTACTTGGAGGAACACAATCCATAGAATGCAACTCAGATGATTCCTTTGGATAATCAATAGCAAGAACCTCATCACCATTGGTTCTCCCATCCAAGTTGCCAACAGATTCATCTATTGATTTCTTTCTGGGTCTTCCTCTAGGCCTCTTTGGTTCAGTTGATTTTTCTGCTTTGGCCTCTTTGTCAATAGCTTCTTCTATTGGCTTCTTTCTAGGTCTTCCTCTAGGCCTTTTTTGTTCGGTGCATTTTTCTATGATTGCACTCCTTTTCTTGCCTCCTTTTGGTTTCTCTCCTATAGGACCACCTTTGTCCTTTACATTAGCATTAAGAAGACACCATATCTGAATGGCACCTCTGCCAGTAAGTGGCTCACCTAACTTGTGATAAGAAGATCCAGGGGGATGGGCAGCTATGGCAATAAACTGAAAAGTGGGAGGCAGATGATTTTGTCATAAAACAAAGACATAATTCTTATACGGAAAACTTCTCAAACTAGTACCCACCACACAAATTTCACAGAACTTACTCGAAATAACAAAAAAATTACTTAATGTTTCAACTCTATAGCTAAAAAGTAAATGCCTCATAATATATAAGGACTGAGGAGCAAAAAACAAAGATCAGCTCCACTAATAATCATGTAAGAAGATATAGAACATAGTTTCTAGATATGTATATGTATTTGATTAGTGACAATCAATAGTAATCCGACTTACAGATCCAGACGAAGAAATAGATAAAAGAGAGTACCTAAGTTTCGTGTGTATTCATTACTTTAGTTTCCTTTTCTTTTCCTCCGATACATTATGTAAATCTTAAGCAAATATACTGGCATTGGGCCTCTAAAGTAGTAAGTAAATATGTGAATCTGACAAAGTAAAATAAGATATTGAGCTAAAGAAAGCCACTTGAAAAGAAACTGTAACTAAAAATCATCTTATAATCTTCTCTTCCTACAAAAGCAATACTGCCAAGAAGCGGGGTGATAACATGTAGCTGAAAACCAAAATGCAAAAGGCCAATAAAAATGAGGTACTGAACATTCTCAAGGAATCTGTTGAATCAATTGTGGAAAATTTGATGGACCACATATAAGAGAATTACTATTTGGAATAGGACTCATGATCATACATAACCTTGTAAACAAGCAAAACCTATTGAATAACATTTCATTTGGTGAAATGAAAAGCCATAGCTACAAGCACAATTAGGAAGGGAATAATAAAAATCATATACCTCGCATTTGGCGTGAGATTCAAGACTTTCATGAACTCTAGGACACCAATCCAATGCCCAAACAGGCCCTCCAACATACATCACAAAGTTTTGGCTGCAGGAAAGCATAAACAAATGTTTCAAGGCCCGTATCACTGAGAAATTACTAAATTCAGTACATTAAGCCTTACTGCTAAGTACCTCAACTCCGGAGAGGATGTGTCCCCCGTCACGTTCTGCATCCATAAGTAAACCAAACTAATCAGATCATAGCTTATAAGCCATTCCAACACTTGATTCTAACAATGTGAACGCAAAATACTAAACGCACAAAGATGTAAAACCTGTGGAACAGTTGCAGAGGAAAACTGCCGCAAGTTTATCCCACTGATAACATCCTCCTCATCGGGGCTTGCTGCTTCGCAAGCGAATCGAACATCTCTAGGTTCATACTTGAAATCAGCCCACTCCCTTGAACAATCACACTCAACTTCATCAACTCTAAATCCATAATAACAATCCAAGTTTGAATAATTCAACAGAACTTGTGGTTCTTATTGTTTACCTGAGAAAAGTGGTGGATGATCGTAAGCGTTGAAGCTCGGTCTCTGGGATTGGCTCGTCTTCCTCGGCTTCGCCGCAGAGCTCGGAAATCGTGTGCATGACTCTGAAGTGATTCTCCACCGAGTCATCGAACATGGAGACACTGACCCTAGGAGGGCCATTCCTCGAGCTCTCCGGCTCAATTTGAATTGGCTCCGCATCGACTGGGACAGGCTCCGGTGCGATTTGAGTTGATTGGCTTGGTTTCTTGGCCGACTTGGTTTTCCCGCGCTTGCGACGCAGTAGAACAGCGAGTGGAGGTTCCACTCCCTCTTCACTCATATCTCTCTCGCTCTGAGTCTCGCTTTTTTACTCTATTTGTTTCAGAGATCCGGGTTCGAACCCTAGACCGGGATAAGTTAGGAAACCCATTCAGTGCACATACATCGTGCTGGTCACGTGCCTTAGACGACGTGCCCACCCTTAATCCAAAGAGTAAATTTTTCAAATAGTGCTGAGTCTATTCATCATTTTTATATTTCAATCTTGAAAACTATGATAATGGTACATTAACACTTAAATCCAACCTAACATTAGTTTTCTCCGTGATTGACACCGTTAAGTTGGATTTTGTCAATGGGAAAAATTGTCTCTTCATGTTTTCACTCCACAAACCTTATCAGTTGAATTAGAGTTTCTTGACCTGAAGATATCAACTATGAATGTGAGTCTTATTACCTAGTTATCTTTGATTGTTCTATTAAGTATATATGTTTCATGAACTTCTGTACTTGATACAAAATGTATTTTAATCAATGTTAATTCTTTCTCTCACCGGTGAGTTGCAAAAACTACTTTTAATGATGGATATTAATGGCTAATGGTGTATTATAATTTTTAGATGTCTCTAATTTTTGTATGTAGCCAATACATGGCTCACCACAAATTCTGATACTGATGGGAAAAAAAACATTATTCTGGAGGGAAATGTTTGTGGAGGGAAACTATGAAAAGACAATTTTGCCCATAGATAAAGTCTAACTTAACGGTGTCAATCACGAAGGGAACTAATGTTAGATTGAGTTTAAATGTTGAGGTACTATTATCATAGTTTTTAAAATTGAGATATCAAAAATGATGAATGAGCTTAACTTAGGGCACTATTTGAAAAATTTCCTCTAATCTAAATATATGTTGTAATATTCAGATCAGTATGGTATAATTATCAATTTGTTACCATAGCTTTTATTTCTGTCAATTTGTTACGTACCCTAGTTTCCAAAATTAACCAATTTGCTACCTTAAACTTTATTTTAGCCATTTTGCTACTTATAGCTCTAAATTTTCAATATTAACCAATTTACTTACCTACATATTCAAATTTAGTCATTTGAGATCTGACATTTTCAAAAAACATCAATGTTTGTAGCAAATTGGCTAATTGTAGGAACCGCAGCAAATTGACAGAAATAAAAGTTAGGGTAGCAAATTGACAATTAAGCTGATCCAGTATAGTTCAGCTTTTGAAACAGATTTCAAAAACGATGGTGACAAATTGTTAAGCAGAGTTACCATAATCTAAGCACGATTGCGTTCATGCTTGGTTCTCAAAATCCATGCCCTTGCTAAAATGGCAAATTTTAAAGGCAGCTAAATGTATTGGTTGTATGTTGGTTGCTTCCGCTCTCAAGCATTATGTCAAACACCTTCCGTGCCAGTCGAATTTAGAGTCTCTGGCATTTAGTTGAGATTGGTGTCGATAGTATCAACCGATGTACTTCCTTTGCCTTCAAACCCACATCAAGGTAGATATGGAAGCACCAAAAAAGAAAAACAATCAAAAAACAATTAAGAACGTCAAATTGGCCCAGAAGCAGCAAAACCTTCAATTTTGAGCAGTTAATTGCAAGAAACCGATCAGTGTATACATGAGCCAAAAGAGTGAGATGTTCATTCGCTTTCACGGGCTACCCCAATTTCCAAAAGCTATGATACCTGAAACTCAGAGCAAAGGCTAGCGTGTTTGTTGGTTCATTGGGCCAAACTAGGGTTGTGTTTGGGTTTGGGTTTCAGATTTTTTTTATTTTTTTATTTTAATTTTTTTTAAGAATGAGGTTTAGGGTTTAATTGGATCCATACAATTTAGTTTAATATATGGATGTTGTTCTAAGATATTCTGTATCTTTTTAGATATTTTTTATGTGTCTTGGCCTTATGCCAATAGGATATGTAGTTAGACTAGATCTATGTATTCATATCCTTACCATATTGGTATTGTGTAATTCCCTATATAAAGGGCTTTTATCAATGAATAAGATGATGATTCTCTTGCTATCTCTTTGTCTCTACACTTTATCCTACATCACGTTATCATGCACTTTGTTCTAACCCTAGAGCCAATAGCCCACCATTTGTTTTCCAAAACCCTAAGATCGGGCAGCCTTGTTTTTCCCGATTTCTGACCAAAATTCCGACTGCCCTCTGCCAGAATTTTATATCCCCAGAAAGCTCTCTCCGTCTCAAATCCAACGCCGCTAGCCTCACCTTAAGAACCGGCCAGAAAGTCTCCGAACCGGCCGCCGGAAGATTCCAGACCGCCCCGCTACTGACCACCGGTTCACCACCTTCCCTTCCTCCGATCAACCTGAATTTTTGACAGCAGCTTCACATCCAAAGCTGCTCCGCCTGTCAAATTTTCAGCTCCAAATTCGAAGTAGAAGTAGACAAAACGTTGTTTCTTCTCTCGGTAGCCTCTAGAAACCAAAGATTTCAAGATTGCTGGTCTTTCAAGGAAAGCCATGAAGGTTCCCAACCCTCGGCCGAAGCCTGAAATTGACTCAAACTCATCAGAGCTCCTATAAACGCAGTTTATTTGGCAAACTAGCAAGTAAGCTTAATATTACAGCTATTTACTTTGGAATAACTCGGGAGGATAAAATTTTTTCTCCCTTCTCTATCTTCATTCTATGCTTGGGATTTTGTGTGTGCAGGTACTAAAAATCTCGGAATTTTATTCGCGGGTCAAGAGTGTGTTTGATCACTCTTGTTTTCTTGTCCGGGTTGTGAATGATCAACCCCGACCTATCACCGGACTGTGTTTGATCAATCTGAGGCCTTTTTCCGAATTGTGTTTGATCAATTCGCGACTTTTCTGGATTGTGTGTGATCAATCCGAAGGACAAACCATTAAAAGCATTGTTTGTGACCTCTATCGAGTCTCATAACAGCTTGGTTTTGTATGCAAGAGCAATGTAACATTCTGCTCCTTTGAGTTTTGACATACTCGATGCCTAAGGCGGATCTTCGCTTGGTATCTGTGGAATCTTTCATTGGAAAGGATTAAACCACATGTTTTGACCCCCAAGCTAACAAGCCTAGATGCCGAGATTTCACATCTCATGCTCTCAAAGTCTTTGACGCGCCACATCGATAAAGGCCTTCAATGACAATCTGTGTAAAAAGTAATGACCACAAAGTACTGTGGAATGCACTTATGAAGTGTTTCTTGAAACATCCATCTAACTCAACTTGTTGAGTTATTAAGTCAAGTGGATTGCTTACCACCTTATTTGACTACATATCGTTGATGATATTCCATGGCATCTTGATCCATAATCTTTAGTGGATTCAGGCCTACGTACATGGATTTGTCCCCTAGTGTTAGGACAACAATATGGGTCACGACAACGGCAGAAAATACCGTGCCGATGTCTAGAAAAGAGGGGGAGGTGTCACCGGCCCTAATGGCGACACTCCCGGTCTAGACACCATTTTGTCAAAACTACTCACGTCAGCTCATGACAATGCAACCGTTGTGGATCTTCGGATTACTAGTTCAAGATTGTCAAGCTCCTTCAAATGTGAATGCATACAAAAATGTACGAAAAATCAATATGAGGACAAGAACATCATCTTCATGATCGTGAATATCAAAGATTTGGATCCTGCTCTAGCTACCCATGACTTTGACATCATCAGCTAGACATTGATTTTCGTTCCAAGCTATATGTACTAAGGCGTTGTATTGACGTCCTTAGTCTATTTGAGACCTCGATGTACTCACATTAGCAATAACGAATGCCTTGAGAATTTTTTCAAAGTTATGAAATTATTCTCCTCTTATGGTTCGTATTGATTTACAAACAAGATGTACATTTTTACATTGTCTTTAGAAGCATGGCATATTTACAATCTACATGGTTAGATTGTGCCGTTTTGATCTCTTCCAAGTGAAGATGACGCACGGCCTTGCATCCTCAAGAAGGATCGCTAACGTGTTACCGGTTAAGTCTTCTACCCTTTAGCGGATTTTCCATCATCAATTGTTCAACTAGGCTCATCCAAGCTCAGTGTGATGTCTTAGAATTGTCTGAAATTAAGGAGATAGTGGTTTCAAGTGTGTCTCGCACTACCGACCTTCTACGGACATGCTTGGTCATATTGACTTGGAGTTACCGAAAGCTTTTGATTTTGGATCCCCCTACGCTATTAAACAAATTCCCGTCTTGTAAAAGACATTGAAGACTTATCAAAACTAGAAAATTATCATCATGATTGAATCATCTAGGTCCTCTGAGTTAGTTTATGTTCATGTCAAGGAGCTTTTGCTAACTAGTCATGGAGTTTACGACCTTAGAACGACCGAAAGGACTTGGTTTTGATCATACACATGTCACTTTTGGCTAAGGCAAAAGCCTACATGCCACCTGCAAACTTCACAGCTTCGCACATGTCAATTCTGCGAAAAACAACAATCTGTCCCTTCTAGATAGTCAACTTAGTTTGAGCTTTGTGAACAGCTCCAGACGAACCAGATAGTGAGCTTTATATCATTGGAAAGCTCTACGAGTCTAGTTTTTAGAACTTCTCGCGGTTTGTCCATATCTATTTTAACGAAGAAGTTATGGCTGTTTTAGTGCACAAAGCTCATTCTGCGCGGAAATTTTTATGCACTCTCGGGATTGCAGCTTTTCGTAGCTTCTTTCAATCCTTCTAAATGGTTCAAGTGGAACTATTAACTCGCCTATCTACTCCTTCTTGTAGATATATCTCATCGAGACATTTAGTGCTTTGCAAATAGTGGAACTATCCACAACGTTCTAAGGAACCGGCAACTATCTTTGGATTTTGTGTCTTTGTAAATATTCTGTGATTACAATGATTGAATCATACCGGTCATTCAGAGATGTGGTTTAGCTTGAATCTTGATGCCTCATGACACCATGATCAATGTCACAGATACCCTCTATGCATTGAGAGGCAACCGAACCATATTGAGCTTTAAAGATATTCCTGCTAATAGTTTTCATTTGAAAACACATTGTGAGAATGAACAAGAATTCTTTTGTGTATACCTTCTCATGAATGCAGATTGAAATTCATCTTAGAGAAGTTTATAAGTCAATTTAGTGGATTGTATGTCACTACTATTCAAGTATCGAATCCCATGTTGTTGCCAAACATGATATTTGGGACACCGACTCATATAGACTTTGGTTTGACCAAATCGGTCATCTTGGAAGAGATATAATGGTCCAAATTTTAAGAAATTCTCATGGACATCCATTCTTCCGCTCAAAACAAAGACATTCGAGATCTAGCATCACCATAAAGTATGGTGGTGACCCGGGAGACATTGACGTCACCCGAACACGACTCCAACTTCCTGGAGGTCGTCCGGTCAATTCCTCAAGCAATTGAGGTGCACTGGCCTTCCCTCGATGTCGCATTGGCCCCCTGCAATGCTCATTGCTCGTTTTGAAAGCCTATTCTTTAACTCAATTAGGAGTGAGACCCTCCTACGCTAAATGATACAAAAGTGAACATTCTATTCTTACATCAAACTATGTAGATAGATACAACCAACTTACAGACACCTTTTTATGTTTTATGGTGTTGGTTGAAGTGTTAACACACTGGTCACGTGTTACACTATTATCTACTACTTATGCTGTTTATACTTCTACGTGCTCACTACCCATTCTTTAAAGAAGTTTATCGGGATATAAGTTGAAGTGCATGTCATGTACCCCATATTCACACGCAATACGGTCTCATCGAGGCTATGACCAAGCAACTTTAGCTTGTCGCTCGAACATTATTGATGCGAACCAATCTTCCTATTGCGTCTTGGGGCTATGCAATATTTGCATGCAGTTTTACTATTCATCCACAACCCACCATCATTGAATATTTTTGTACTACAGCTCGTGACTATGTACCAAGATTGCAATCCTTGAGCTCAAACAAGATTGAAACAGATCTCCAATCCTTGAGCTCAGTTAGATGTTATTTCTAGGTGCCAAATCGCACTGTCACTGCGTACAATGTAGGTCATTAGAGATGAATAAGTACTTAGGTTGGTTAGATATAAACCTCCAACTATTTAATCCGTATATGTAGAAACCTTGTCAGGCGATCTCATTCACCGCTAAATTACGGATTGTCACTTTGATGAGAAAATATTCCTGCTGTTAGGGGGGAGATAAGAACACAAGTGTTCAAGTGAAACGACGTGAATTGTCGCGGTTTGTCCTCACTAAGTCTCATCTTGATCTCAAATGCTTAAAGTAACGAGATCACATGTTGCAAATATATCTGCAATGAATGATGTCTTAGAAAAGAATATGGTGCAACCAAAATGTGTTGGTCTTGGCGCCATCACCATGGATGGTGATATGGTGACGCCATATAGTGACAAAATTGGTGTCAGAAGGCCGTGTGGCTCCCTAAAAGGAGGGAGGCCCTTAGGTTCGATATTTTCTCGCACTAGGAAGAAAGCGAGCTTGGCACAACCTGATCCATCGATCAATGATACTCAAATCCGTCTCATGAAGTCTGAGTTGTGATTAACGTTGGGGGACACCTCAATGTCAAATCCAATCCATATACAGATCTCTACAAGTATTACACTAGTGTACATGAGGACATGGGAAAATGAGTATACTATCAAACCACCATTCGTTGATGGATATCAACTTAGTTGATTGGCCTAATGGAAAGATGCGATCCAGCATTAACAAAGAGATAGGTCATTGGGCAGGTGATGCCGACACCGCGAGCTAAACCCTATCAACTATGTCTTTGTTAGATAGCGTAGTGAGAACAAGAGCTTAAACTCACCTTATGGCACAAGGTCTCTCACTGACACGCACTGGGATCGACTACGATGAGATATGCTCTCGTAATGGATGTCATTGAACTCCACTACTTTGTCAGTTTGGTAGTTTCCGAATAATTGAACACACAGCCTATGAATGTGACCATAATAACATCTCTACGGGATCAGAGATATACATGAAGGTCTTAAACGGACTTCATTCATCTGAATCAAGTGGCTCCAAACCATAGGAGCATGCGTTTGCTAAATGTATTGAAACACACATGGACTCTACTTGATTTGAAAGGGATATGGTGAATTATGCCTTTGAGTGTTCATTACGGATTCACATGGACTCTTGATGGATCAAGAGATGCCAATATGTATCAACATCCGAAGAAAAAGATCTTGGGAAGACATGGTCTCGATAAGGCACTCGATGATTGTATTGATGATGATTTTCCATCAATCGGCTTAGGCTCTCTATAACTAGTGAGGCCTACATATACTCCCATGATTAGTCAAGGTCTTTGCTCTACATAGAGATCTGTTGTTTTTTCTAAAGCAAGATGAAAAATATGTGTTAAGAGATAGAGTTTCCATCTAAGTACAATAAGACGCATCAATGTACTCAACACAATACGAAAGACTTGACATCTTTTTTCAATACTTAATGGTATGAAAGGTTGAGGCTTATTCTATCCCTACATAAGAAAGACATATCAAAAGTGAAATCAGAATCTGTCAAGTTTTGTAGGTCAACTTCCACGGGACCTATAGGAAATCCCTCACTGAAAAATGGTGAAATTGGTAACATTGGAAAGGTCTATGTGTCTACTTTCCAGGGACACCAACCATTTGATCATACCTATCATATTGAGTAAGTTATGGCCATTTTTGTAAAGTAGGACGAATCTGTCCGAGAATCTGATTTTGGCAAAACAGTCAACTTCGACGGGACTTCGTGAATAGCTCATGACGAACCAGAACGTGTGTAATATACGGTTGGAAAGTAAATGAGTGTAGTTTCCAAAACCGTTTATGGTTCATTCATATGTATTTCCTAGAGGAAGTTATGACTGTTCTAGTAACTGAAGGTCATACTGCGCGGAAATCTGATTTCTGCACGAATTTATGTTTTGAGTTCACAAGCGGCCTTCTCCTCAAGATCTAAGTGTAAAAGATCATTTGAGGACAATACGGCATGATTTAGTTAATCATTGCATAATGCCACATTTGAAGACATGTTAAAGAGCATTGACATGCTAAGTTGTTGAAACTTCCGTGATTAGTAAAAATCAGGAAGAGCCCTATGATTGATGTAAAGATCAGGGGGAGGTGCGAACTTCAGGGGGAGTCTAGCACATGCATACATGTCACTATCAGATGTGAAGAATGTGTTGTACTCTTTTTCTCCTACGATCAAGGTTCAGTTTTTCTCCCACAGGGTTTTTGTGACTTGACGAGGCAACAAATCAGCACCATCGGCATATCAGAGCGCGGCACAAGGGGAAGTGTTATTAGATATTCTGTATCTTTCTAGATATTCTTTATGTGTGTCTTGGCCTTATGCCAATAGGATATGTAGTTAGACTAGATCTATGTATTCATATCCTTACCATATTGGTATTGTGTAATTCTCTATATAAAGAGCTCCTATCAATGAATAAGATGATGATTCTCTTGCTATCTCTTTGTCTCTGCACTTTATCCTACATCAGATGTCTAAATTTTTCATAAGAAATGTTTTCTATTATTTAAGAAATGTTTAAAATTAATGCTTCTTTATGGGGATCGAGCCATGTCGTAGGGAGGTAAACGTTTCTAGGTTTTTACACGGTTGCAAGTTGCCACATCGCATCAATGTGCCAGTGCATGGGCGGAAGAATTGACAAAAATAAGTCAAAAATGGGTATGTAAGAGCGATTTCGTGTAATAAATGACGTTAACTTAAGGTTGACCGCTTTGAACGATTCCCAAACGTTACCGAATACAGCTAAATTTTGTACCATAGTCATATTTTACTATAGTAATGGGACACAATTTTTATATCTTTTTAATTTGAAAATAATATTATCGTCATGTCACTTGCATAATCATATTCATGTACAATCTCTAAATCCAACAAGCTGGATGTTGAGCCTGGGTTCTATTTAGGCCAGGTCCAATGGGTTTTATTTATTTATTTTAGTTTATTTTGTTTTGGTTTAGTGATTCAATCGTCCCTCCTCTTTCAGCAAGGGTTTTGGCCTCTTCTTCGAATAAGGGTTTAGGGTTTTAGTAGGTTTGGTGTTGGGGTCTTATTGTAAAGTGTGTCATGGTTATGGTGTTGTGTCCAGAGATTATTTTAACGTCGGTTAGTTCTTGTTGTCAATGTAATGGGGAGGTTACATGTGCATATATGCTGGTACGTATTTTTGACATATAGTGTTTCAAAGTGTTGTTTTTTCTTGAGGTTGACTATGAGGTATCGAGGCTTCTGGATTTGGTTATGGTTGAACCATTTTCTGTTCTTGTCCACTGTAATCGTTGGTTGTAATGTATGATTATATAAATATTTTTTTCTCAAAAAATTCTCACAGTCAATATCAACCATTGGATCAAGTTAGATCTAAGGGATAAAAATTAAGTGTCAAAAATTAGTTCGTTGAACCAGACTCATATGGTAATGAGGAATTTTTATCACATCAGATATTCGAATTTTCATTTTGTAAAATTTAGTCATTCGAATCACAACATACCTATTAATATGGTATAACTTGTTTAGCAAATTATGTGCAATTGTTTCTGCTACCGTTTACATAAACAAAATCAATGAGAGCAATATGACGAAATTGCTAGATTGAATCAAAATGCTCCACTTCTGAGATCAAAATGATAGGTCCAGAATTAATACATGTCGACAACTGACTATTAACCAAGAAAGAAATAGTAGTGATCGAAATACTGCACAACATTCACCACATACTTCCCCTGACGAATCAACTACCTAGTGCCGGCCGAACAGACAACAGAATATAAATGGTCTCGCCATATATAATTAAGCACTGATGCCGGTGAATGGACACCATGATATAATAGTGTCATTGAAGCAATCATGTTGAGCCTTAATCATCCATGAGACGAACACCTAATCGTGGGTTAGATATGTATAGGCACTATGGTATGGAGTACCATGGACATTATTTGAGTATTGATCAATAGCCACATGTAAAAGAATCCTAGATTTTTTTTTGGTAAGGAGTAGCTTATCGTTACCATACGAAAATTTATTGATAAAAAAAAGATACAAAAAGCTGAAGGACTAGGCTAATGTCAGTCATATAATACAAATAACCTCTTTTGTAGAGGAACAAGTAATCGCATAAAAACATCAATGAACACATGACAAAGACATTAACAAATACGAAAATTCGAGAGACCAAGTGTATCTCGTTGACAATGATCAACAATAGAAGGAGGATGATCATCCCACTATGACATGTCAGTCAATGACAACCCAATATTAGCAAGCGCATCCGCCACTTGATTACCTTATTTGAAAATATGAGAGGACCGAAAATGCATCTGTGAGATATGGTGCAAGAAATTGTTGCAGGCCACCCGTAACCGCCAAGGAACAAGATGATAGAGGATCCCGAGGATATTGAAGGACAAGAGTTGAGTCCACCTCAAGCTACATATGTTTCCATTCTCTAACCCAAGCTAACTCAATAGCTTGGATTACTACCATGACCTCAGCCTTAACGGAGCTAGGAATATCAAGATTAGACACAAAAGCACCAAGAAAAGAACCATGAAAGTCACGAAAAATACCATCGTATTCGGCTAGTCTTGATACACATTGTCATGCATCATTAGTATTAATTTTCACCAACCCAAGGATTGGAGGGTTCCAATTAACCTCAATAATACCAGGAGCTCTACGTGGACGACATGAAATATTATAATTCTTCAGGACTCGCAACTCCTCCAAAGAGTTGAACATACAACCTGTAGCTAATCTACTAGTAGCTTGTATGTGCCCCAAAATAAGCCTACGTAGAGCATCCACATCAATGAAACCACCATCATGCTTCATTATGTTCCTTGCCTTCCAAATAAACCATAGAGTAGTAGTAAAACAAAGCAGCCACAATTCTCTAAGTTGTTGGCTACGGCCATTCAAACCATAGAATAACACATCTATAATAGTCGATGGCATAGCACGTAACTCAAACCAAGATACCCATCATCCCCACAAGGAATAAGCATAAGAGCATGAGAAAAAAAAAATATGAAGCAATGATTCACCTCCCAAATTGACATGCATGAACTTAACGTGCGCGCAGTAGTTGAAGCTGACTAGTACTAAATGGTGGTATTTGCGACAGTGTGGGCAGGAGAAGGGCTGCAATATCTTGTTGGTTGTTTGGGTCTCAGCGGATTAGTCATTGAGCCTATGAAGCTTTTGGAATACGGAAAATTATGTTGTATTGATGTGTGTCTCATACAAACCCTATTTGTAAGCAAAAATCTCCAACCACCCACCCCGTGGCACATGTTCCCTTTCTTAGTTGTATGGATGAGATACACATCAGTACAACAGACAAACCCTTACGATACCATGATCTTGAATAAAAAAATGGGGTATTTGGGATACTGCCGACACTGAATTTTAGTGAACCAGAATTTGGCCGTTTTAATTGAAACGCAAAGAACCGCATGAAAATCAAATCATTGATGTACGAAATGAAGAGAGGCCTGGAATAAGGGGTAGTGCGCAGTACATAGTAGTCATGCAGTGCTGTATGTGCGTGGGATCCTATGTGCCTTGAGATCGAACACAGAAAACTAGCCGGTGGCCCTCTTCCTGGCTTGTGAGAACCAGAAACTAAGACATATGCTGCCGTGGGATCAATGGACATGATACAAACACGTGAAGACCTCCTTGCTGTTGCATGTGGTTGAAACAACTTCCCACGTACCATTCCTTTCATATATCGCAGATCGGCTTCGATATGCAGTACGTGGTGGAACTAAATTAACCACCATGGTAGATGTCCACTGAATTTGCATGCATGCGACAACCAAAACTCTCTGAATTCGATGAACAATGCATGCACAACCGGTACCCCAAATAAGACAAGTCAGTAGTTAAACTGGTTAACTAGATAACTAGGCAATTGGTGACTAATCCCCTGACCCCAGACTTGAGCTCGACAGCTTTCTACATGGTTGAGGCCCCAATGGCCCAAACGATTTGTCCGTTAGGGTTTTCGGAGAGCTAACAACCCTTAAAGTGGGTCATAGGTAGTTTAGGGTTTACTAAAAAGTAGTTTATCTAGTATTATTTTAAATTAAAACTAAACCTTCATCTTTTATATTTTACTAATGATAATTCGCATAGCTAGCTCTTTATCAATCCGTATTATATATATACACAAACTAAACGTGTACAACCTTATAGTACATCGATTTACAAGTAAATAGTTCATTTTTGGATCTTAACTTTTAACGTATATACTTCGAATACCTTGGAGAATCAGACAGGCAAATTCATATATATCCACCTGCACAGTAGGTCAAAAATCACCACCTACATACACCCAGAAAAATATTACTTATCTTTTACAGTACCCGACACAAACTGCAAACATTCTGGTTTATATATGGTGCACATTCAAATCAGACGAGGTAGGCACATCTTTGTCACACTGCACATCTCCCTTCCTTTGATTGGTTGGCAAGACTAAACATAGTAACATGCATAATATTTGTGTGGCCTGCATATAGCTAAGCAGAGATGTGACTTATGAGGATGGTAGCGTTTTCCTTTCTCTCACCCGCACAGGAAGCCCACCACGGAAAGTGGCTGTGAGTCCCGGTGAGAATCGCGGCACATTAAACTGTGCCGTTGTTTCGATCTCAAAGTTTCTAAGCAACGAAAGCGCCACAACTTTGAGCTCCATCAGGGCCATCTCCTTCCCCAAGCAAACCCTAAGCCCCGGTTGGAAAACCGGGTATTTAAATTGGTTTTCCGTGAAGAAAACACCTTCCTTCAACCATCTTTCCGGCTTGAATTCCATGCAGTCTGGTCCCCAGTTCTCTTCGATCCGACCCATCGCGTAGGGATGGTAAGTAACCCTAGTCCCTTTCTTCACAAACGTCCCATCCGGTAAAACATCGTCTTGGTCACAAAACTTTGAATCAAACTGGACAGGAGGGTAAAGTCTCATGCTCTCGTAAATAGCCGCTTGTAAATAATGAAGCTCTTGCAGCTGTTCAAAGCTGTTGAGGCCTACACTGGGGCCAAGAACTTTGTCTGCCTCAGCCCTAATCGCTGACTCGACGAGCTTGTGGGTGGTCATAAGCCAGAAGAAGCTTGTCAGCGCTGACGCTACTGTGTCTCGTCCAGCCAAGAGAAAGCTAATTACGATATCTCTCAAGTACGTCTCGTCATCTACACTCCGCATGAAGCGTGACAAGAGATCCTTCTGAGTAGCAAATCTCATCTGCCGCTTTGTTACGATAACCTCTCTCGCCAACACATCGATAATGTTAATGGCTTCTTTTAATTGCTTCTCGCTCCCCAAGTTCAGCATCCTCTTGATCTTCCAGACTATAGGAGACGCCGTCATGGCTCTCTCCGCGGACAACCTCGACGCCAGATCAAAAGAAACCGCGAACTCCGATAAGGGCAGGGACAAATCTAAACACATAGGGTCCAACCCAAAAGAGAACTTGCATATGCTATCAAAGGAGAATCTCTTGAACACGTCTTGCAAATCCAAGACATCTTTCTTCACCGACGAGGACGATAAAAGCGGGATGAGCCGGTGTTCAATCTCGTGATTGACGATCTCAAAAGCATAAGATCTCACCGACTGCTTATCCAGCTCCAGACTCGCCATCTTCCTTTGAAACCTCCATGGATGACCATCCACGTTGAAAATACCTTGACCCAGAAAGTCACCCAAGATTGTAGAGAAAGGTTTGCCTTTCGGGAAGTTTTCAAAATTTGTTTTGAGCATGTACTGAACGTTTTCTGGGTTTGCTGTGATGGTGTTTCTGAGAACATGTATGTGGATGGTTTTGGTTGGTGACTCTCTCAAAAGATGTGCGTACCAATCACAAAGATTGTGGAATTTTAGAGACCAAGAAGAGGTGAGGTAAGTGTTGCAGATTTCACAGTTGCACCATAGCGTCGATCTCAGAAGGTACAAGCTGATGAAAGAGAGCACAATGAAGGAAATGGAGGTGAAAAGGAACTGATAGAACGCAGAAACTTCAAGCTCCATTGGTTTTTGATAAAGAAAAAAGAGGAAAAACCTAAAAGAGTCTAGGAGAAGATATTCGATTCGGAATTAAGAGAATGATGAGAGAGACCATGAAGGCAAGTTGAAGGTGTATATTAAGTAGTATAAATGGCGTTGGTGTAAATTGTTTACGTATTGGGTTGTACCATTGTACAGTGATTTAGAATCCAGTGGTTCTCTATTTCCACGCAAAGCTAGAGAGATTGAAAATTTAAATATCAAGAGTGATATAAAATAAGAGCATGAAGAAACCGTGCGACTGGTAAGGCATATATCTGGGCTGCGTCCACATTGAAAATTGTTGATATTCTCCACGTGCTTATATGCTTGTTAGTACAAACTGGTGTTTTCTTTTGTTTATGAGAAGCTAACTGACAATTATAATGCAAGCAGTGGTCAAAGAAAGGAGGAATAATTTAGAGATTTCATTACTCTTGTTTAGTGTAGACAATGACTAACATGTTAGGAGAGGCAAACCAAAATAATGGAGAGTGAAGATACAAATATGTCCAGAGATACGTCAGAGTGATCATCTTAATTTTGGTATAATCTGAGTAAATTGCAGTTTAATTTGAGGAAATACAAAGAGGTATCATGAAAACTATAGAATGAAGGAAAAACTTTATTCTGCCTTATTTCGTTAAAGCAACTGACAAGAGTAAATTATAAAATTAGTAATCAAATAATGTAACCGCTTAATATGTTATCAATTAGTCATTATTATCATTATGTACGATGTAATCACCTTTGTAATCTCATCTCTATATAAAGAGGAGTATCAATTAATGAAATGAGTAGATCATTCCAATTGTTATTTTACTTTTACACGTATCGATTTTGTCTAGCCTCCGAGTCTGATAAAGACCAAGAAGAAAAAAAAAACAACCCTAGTTTTATTTTTCTTATCCCCGCCGTCTTCTTGATCGGCATTCTTGTGCATGCCCTAGATTTTGAGATTTCCGATCACCCCAAACTAGCATGTCACCAAGCCGGCATCACTTCACCTCTGCACCACCCACATCGGCCTCGGACCCACGTTGACTGCATCTAAATCCGGCGTAACAGCCTGGCACCAACCCAGCCTCGCGTCAGACCACCAATCCGGCCACAGCTAGCCTGGAGCGCCCAACACCTCTACCACTCTCCTCCTTTCTTCTTTTTCTGATCTTTTCTTTGTGTTTTATATGATATTGTTTTTCTTGCCATAGAATCGAAGGCCGCACAAAGGAAGAGAAGAGCACGCGAGCATGAACTTTTATACTATATATATGTGTATAGCATACATCAAACCGTGAGTCGTCCGATCGTTTTGAATTTTGAATTATTAAACGATCGGACAGCTCATGGTTTGATGTATGCCATACAAATGTGTATACTAGCTGAACCCACGCGAGCACAGCTTTGAAAGCCCTCTTGCTTTGCTGCTCCAACTCGCCCCCGATCTAGGCATAGCTAGCCTCGCTAGTGTCTGCCCTATCCCTACCTTGGTCAAGCAAGTGTCGCCGCTCCAGTCAACTCCAAACCGGCGCGCCTCTACAGCCCATCCCCGATCCGGCCACACCTTGACGAGCCCAGATCCGCACCATCCAATACGGCAGCTGTCACATCCCGACCCGTAAGATTTTATCTTATTTACTAGCTTGATTATAATAAGAATTTTACCGTCTCCGACATTGACATATAGTTTAATTGGTCCCTAGAGGGGTTTTGAGGGACGATTATTTCGGAGAGTTATTCGTAGGAGAAAAATGTAACGACGGTAAAAAAAAATGGTAAATTTAGCTAGTAAAAGGTAATTTTTATTAGGGTATTATTTTTGGGGGTGTTAAATTTTTGGATTGGGTATATTTTTGGGTTGGAACCAGTTGGGCCAAGCCCAACATATTTCTCTCTCTTCCCTCCCGATTCTCTCTCTCCTCTCCCGCTCCCGCACCCGACTCTTCCCCCCTGCCGGATTTTCTTCTCCGCCGTCCGGCCACCGTTCGCCGCCGCACCGGTCCCAATCGATCGGTCTCCAACCCAGCTACCGTTCTAGATCGGTGCCAGCCTCTCTAGCGCCGCCGTGAGGGAGAGACGTCGCCCGGAAGTTCCGGCTGCCTTAAGCTTTCCGTCGCCGGAACTCCCTCCTCCGGCCACCAATCCGGGCAAGCTTGGTACGGTTTTGAAGCTCTCCTCCCGTGCAACAACCCCTCCAAAAGGCTCGATCCCTCTTGAGCTCGGTAAGGAGAAATTCGAAGTTGAAATTTTAGGGCTTTTAGGATGTTTTCGTTCGATTGACCTAGTTAGGCTTGAAATTGGACTTAATTAGTGATAGTTATGAAAGTTGTTTGGAATGATGAGAGGAAGCTGCTGTTAAAATTTGGTAGAATTTGGACGTCGCCGGCCGCCGCTGCCGGCGGAGCAACCGCCGGTGCCGCCGTTGGAAAAATTGTTTTAGGTGGAGATTTTTATGAGGAATTTAATGGAATGAGTTTTAGAATTTTCGGACGAGTTTAGAATAGGTTTATGAATTTCCGAAGTTTGGTATTTAAGCGGTTAAATAATGTAAAATCCGACCGTAGGATTTAAATCAATTTCTGGGAAAGGTTGTTTATACGACTGCCGAGTCTGATATAAAAGTTTGGATCGTTCAGATTTAAGAATATCGAACTTAGGCAATGATGAGCGCAATTATGACTCTCGATTAATTTTGCCTATTTTATAAATACTGGAATTCAGTTGGTAAATTAATTATATATTTGGAACAGGACGTGAGGAGGCCCGAGCAGAAGAAGCCTCGGAGCGTCATCAGGCTTAGGCCTAATTTGTGAGTGGACCTTTGTTTTAAATAAAAAGCATGCGATGAATGATTTTATTAATCATTTATTTATTCTGATGAGATTTATTGATTTCTCGCCTATTTGATAATTTTTCCTCCTTTGGAGAGATCCCGAAAAGGAGATTTTCGGTGGATATATATGTTTTAGATTTTATGAGAATAGTATGTATATAAATGCTAGCTAGCCATACGTGCTTGGTCCGTCATAATGAGGTAAAATACCATTATGGCGTGTCGTGCGTGTTAGACACAAGCGTCATAGCCCTATATGAAAACTTCTTTCTTTTTCGGTTTATTTAGGTTTTCATATAGGGAGTCCACACGTATATGTACACCGTCCCTTTTCGGTCATAATGAGGAAAAATACCATTATGGCGCAACGTGAGCGTTAGACGCCAGCGTTGTAGCCTTGTATGAATTTCTATTTTTCTGAATTGTTTCTAGGATTCATACAAGGAGTCTGACGGGTGTAGATACATACGAATATATGAATATATATGGTTTAGCCTGAGAGACTCTATTTTATTTGAGTTTGTGACTAGCCAGTGCTAGTCGTAAAATTGCCAGTTTATGAGTTGAACACTTTTAAGCTGCCGCATGCAGTATATTTTTCTATGAAATTAAAATGGGAATGCATAAATAGTTTATTATTAAATTATTTTTGTCCACTCACTCTAATATTATTAAATGTCTTCCCCTGGGCCCTTCGTTTTAAAATGCCCAGTCTGCAGAGTTCGGATTGGATCTAGTAGGAGACGAGGCATAGTCACCCGTATTTCCACCACCTTTCACCAGTAGGTTACCTGTTTAGCCTACTTGTCTTTTTCTTGCTTCCGCTAGTGTCTAGTAGCTCTGAATACTTGGTTTAATGTATATATTTTTAGTTGTGGGTGAAGGCTTGTTTATATTTTAGAATATTTGACGGATGATGTATATTATCTTAGATAATGTTTACTAGCTGCAAACACATGCAAGGTTAAAAGTCCCCAATAAAGGGCACGTTGCCGCAGGTAGTGGCGACGCAACCATACTTAGTGGAGGTGTGGTTGAGGCGGTGGCTCCCTAAGGGAAGAAATGGAGGCCACTTGGTTCGATCAATACTTGCCTAAAGGAATAAGGCGAGTAAGGCACAACCTCATCAATGTAAAGAATCTCTCTCATGAGATTGTTTATGATTACAATTATGTCCATGAATCAATAATGGAGGATGCTCTGATGTTTAAAATGATTCTAGAGACAAAACCTCAACAGATTACGAGAGTACATACACATTGATGATTCACACTATTGCTCAAGGAATCATAGAGCACGGAAGGTTAATACCACGCTCTGTTGAAGAATGTCAACAAAGAGCATAGTGGCCTACATAAAAGTGCAATCCATGAAGTGCTAGATTCTCTGACAAAGAGACATGTATTTGGTTTTCGTGGTACTAACCTCACTAAGTGTAAAGCCTGTAGGACATAAATATGTCTTTGTCAAAAAATGTAATGAGAAGAATGAAGCCCTAAAGGACAAGGCTCGCCTTGTGGCACCAAGGTTTCTCGCAAACGCTCTGGATTGATTACGAGGAGACATAATCTCCTATAATTGAAATGTAGCTCATTGATGTGGTTAATACTTATCTCCATGGGGATCTTGATTGTGAGATATTTATGAAAGTGCACGACGGCCTTACACTATCCAACTTAAGTAACTCTAAACCACAGAGCGCATTTGCAATTAGAATTGAAATGCTCACTTTATAAAGTGACTACTTGGTTAGGAAGGGATACAAATGATGAACTATTCCCCTGCGTACTCATAAAGAAAACAAGTTTCGAATTTGCAATTATAGCTATATATGTTGATGATGGAACATAGCAGGTACTCTTGATGAAATAAGAGAAACCGTAAGCTACATGAAATCTGAATTGAGATGAACAATCTTGGGAAACTAACAACGAGTTTGTGGAATACTAATCCACCACTCTGCATGTGTCCAAAAGATTCTCAGGCGATTTACATGGACGAATTGCATATTGTTAGCACTCCCAATGATCGGTTGATGTTGGATGTAAAAGAATATCCATATCGTCCAAAGGAAGATGACAAAGAAGGGATGAGAATTGAAAATCATTCTCTATAGTGTAATAGACGCAATATTGTACTTAACCCGATGAACTTGACTGAACAATGCATTCTCAAAGAACTTGTAGCTAGACTTAGCTCAACGTCACGCAGTGTCACTACAAGGTATAAAGAACATATCATGATACCTAAAGGAACCATTGACTTAGGTTCATCCTATCCCTATAGAAAGACGAAAGGGAATGCATATAGAACTGCAATCCCCTACACTAATACCCCAAACGATGCTTTGGTTGGTTTTTACTAATGTCAGGTATATATAGGTCGTTCCAAACTGATTATGTGTTCATCATTGAGAACACAACGATACCTTGTGAGAAACAACAGACTCTCTTCAAGATTCAAGTGAATCAAGTAAGGTCCGAGGAGAATAGGATATACTTGTTTCTCAAATCACAACTTAAAGCTATATCTAAAAAGCATGTGAGAAACCTAGGAATGCAAAGACATTCTCAGCTCCCTTGTTTGATATAAGGATCAAGGATAGTGTAGACTTCAGGGGGAGTGTAGACTTCTGGGGAAGTCTAACACACATACACTATCATAGGTACGTTGTGCTCTTTTTCCTTTTGACTAAGATTTATTTTGTCCCACTGAGTTTTGTTACTTAGCAAGGTTTTTATGAGACAACACTTTATGCACCGTTTTAACTTTGACTTGACACAATGGGGAGTGTTGAAGGAAAAACCTTATTTGTGTTTTCGTCAAAGTAACTGACGAGAGTAAATTATGAAACTAGCTAGTAATCAAATGATGTAACCGTTCAATCTGTTATCAATTAGTCATTATTATCATCATGTACGATGTAATTACCTTTGTAATCTCACCTCTATATAAAGAGGATTATCGATCAATGAAATAAGTAGACCATTCCAATTGTCATTTTACTTTTACAAGTTTTGAGTTTTGACTACCATTTTAGGGTGGGTAATGGCTCAACATTACGTCTAAAAATAGTGCCTAAGATTTTTGAGAAGAAGGACGCAAGGTCTTGTATTCAGTGTAGAAGGAAATTACACATACATTACTTACCCAAGAAAGGCCATGTAAGAATCAAGCCATGCTGACTATCCTTAAGTAACCTAAGGCAATCACCCATTGATGAAACACAAAGAACAAGTAGAACCCAAAACTTGCTAACAAATCTAGCTTATTGAGGCTGGGTTCTACAATAACATATTAAAAATCCTAAATAGACTAGGTTGAACCTAGATCAGGCCCAGTCCCATAACCAACACCATGGAAGCCAAAAAGGACCAGCATCCACCGACACCCATCACCCGGTTAACCACCCTGTTGCCGACATCACCAAATCGCACCAGAAGAGAGAGAGAAGGGTAACGCCCTTACCCCGATCGAACGGAACGAATCCAGTACTCACAGACGACCGTCGCCAATTGACTTCCTCTTCTTCTTCTTCTTCTTCTCCTCAATCCTTACATGACCGACCTCATTCACCATCGCACAAGCTGAAGAGAAAAGCAAAACAAACCGGACGCATACCCGACCCTCAAGGGGCGGCGAAGCCCTATCGGACAATGGTGTAGAAGCACACTGCCGGACAGGGAGGATCTCTCTGTGGTGTCGCCCTCTCTCTTGCTAGGGTTAGAGAGAGGCGGCTATTGTGTTGCTTTCTTTTTTCTTTTTCTTAAATCAATGTAAAGATTAAAAAAAAAAATAGTGCCTAAGATGATTCAGGTATCTGTTTTATTGTCATACAGTGAGTTATGTGATGAATTACCAAAAAAGTATTTGTATGCAGATATTATTGCATTTAGGGACATCAAACTATATCTACATGTACAATCAAAAGTTTAGAAGTACCGTAAGAATCACATACAACCCGTACATATATAGAATAAAAAAGAAAACTTCTAAATGCGACTCTGCTTAACTGGAAAGGTCAAAATATTCCTTTCGATAGTTTTTATCGATGAACAATTGAACATGATTGTTGATCAGGCCCTACTCCTCTTTTCTCAATTTTAGGATGTTGTGGTTATAGTTCTCCGTCAGGTGAACTTTTGATATGTGTAACATGTGTTCGCAATGCGACACCACACAAGTGGAAAATATCATAAAATCATTGCACGTATAATGTACTATTGAGTAGCGACGTTTGATTGCGTAAAGTTAGAAGCATAGTCTCAGAACTCATTTGAGGTTTTGGGGGGTGCGCAAAATTCGTGAAGGTGATTGTGAAGTGAGTAGGAAGTGACTTTGCATGGATGTTGGGTCGCTGCCGATGTTGTTTGAGGATGGTCTATGTGCTTGTGGTGGAGAATCTGCCGACAAAGAAGAGTCATTCGTGTTGCCTCTGGAATAACCCTAAGTCTTCACCTCCTGTAGAGGGTGTGGTTACACCCAGGAGGGGCAAGGATCGCTTCTTGATTGCATGTGACAATTCTCTAACCTTTTTAATGTCCGTCAATTGGAACTATTGATCTGTATTGAATCATTGCTATATACACCAATTAAAGTAATACATTGCTATATACACCAATTAAAGTCTTAGACGTCAAGATAATTAGTACAAGAGTTCCAATTTTCTGATGTAATACCGGTTAGGGAAGTTTTAATTTCTTCGCATTTTTTTCCTCGTTTTCAGTCAACTCACTTGATTGCATATGGAAGTTGATTGTTTAGATTGAGTTTCTTTCTTTTTATATAGTAAATAATACGATTGCGTTAGACAATTGTTAATAGAATATGTTTGTTTTTACAGTCTTTTAAGCCTTACATTGTATTATAAGATACCAACTCTGTAGCTTGATGGAATGTCCTCTTTAATTGATCGGAAGTTGACGTATTCCTTTAAAAAAAAAAAAAAAACATTGTCTACTCTAAATCTAGAAACCAAAAGATTGAATTTTATTGGTAGAAAAACATTGTTATCCACGATCAGATTGAGTTGGACTCCAATTTAAACTTGGCAAGCCATGGGAACCATATATATGAATACTTTTTGACCTTTCCATACATAGTAATTCCACACCAACGTTAACTCTATTATTACATCCACCCATAGTTTCCTTAGTGGTTTTTCTGTATATTAAAATGATAATCATTAGCCCATTGATTGTAATATTTCCTTAGGGCTTAGGCTATATATAGCATGATGAAATTGATGTTCTGATCGCTATCAATATTTGTTGGATGGAAAAGATCTTATATGTAAAATGTACTCCTGAATGAGAACTAGCCAGCAACCATGTACTACACGATGAAGTAGTTTTCTTATATCAACACACAGCAGCAAGCTACCATATGGATATGATAATTCTTATCGATAATTAAGGACAAACTAAGCTGATGCAGATGAAAGTAACTTATAAGCTGTAAGCTATTGGCCTTAATATTAATAAACTTCAATTAAACTGATGGCTGGAAGGGTTAGGGCGCTGGGAAAGGGACGCAGCAGTAGTGCCGCACCCAATCCCTCGAGTTTGGGAAGGCTAATGTGATTGAACAGCTAAAATAACAGCACTGCAGCCATGGAAAACAAAATCGAACACGTACGGCTGTGTGCTTGTGCTACATTTAGGTTGTATTATATTTCGCCCAAGTCATCATCAACTAAGAAGCTTCACTTGGTGGATTTAATACTTATTTTGATTCGGAAAGAGCTAGAATCAAAGAGATGGCACCAATTGGATGGTACAGAGTGTATATATTATCCAGATTACCAACCCTCATGCCATCCCCTCTGCTTCCGCTCACTGTAAAGAATAATCATCATTTATAAGACAATGTGATAAGAGACTCTCTAACACGGCTCTTATACCGTTGGAATTACAGACATCTAGAATATTTTGAATATATTTACTTTATATATATACGGTTTTTATCTAGAGCGAAACTTCATTTTGAAATTAAAATGTGAACTTCCTTATTTAACTCATTTTTTTGTTATATTTCCACATATATCCACATTCAGTTGTAGAATCTAATACATAGATCACTCCTGCCAGATTCATTGAATTCGATTTATTTGGGTTTTCATAACCGTTATTTATACAAACAGTTTTGAATAGACAGATTTATGGTCCGTTCGTTGATTTAATCTAATTCGGTACCTTAACGATCATCAACTTCAATGAAACTTAGTATGAGTGATCTATGCATTAGGTTCTACAAACTGAACGGTAGAGATGTGGAAATATGACTGAAAAGTGAGTCAAATAAGAAACTTCACACTTTAATTTCAGAGCGAAGCTTCGCTATTAAGTGTGATACTAATGTATAGATCATTTGTTCACATCTCGACCCGTAAAATTTTATCTTATTTACTAGCTTGATTATAATAAGAATTTTTACCGTCTTCGACATTGAGTTATGTTTAATTGGTCCCTAGAGGGGTTTTGAGGGACGATTATTTCGGAGAGTTATTCGTAGGAGAAAATTGTAACGACGGTAAAAAATGATAAATTTTAGCTAGTAAAAGGTAATTTTTATTAGGGTATTATTTTTGGGGGTGTTAAATTTTGGATTTGGATTGTATATAAAGAAGTTGGGTGGGCCGGATGGGTGAGGCCCAAAACTCTTTTCTTCTCTCCTCCTCTCTTTTCTCTCCCGACGTTTTCTCTTTCTCTCTCCTGATTTCTCTCCCGCTGCCGGAACTTCCCCGACGTGGCCTGCCGCCGTCCGGCCACCAGGATCGCCGGACTGGTCCCGTTCGGACCCCCGCCGTCCCCTCTCTCTTTCTGGGCCGTGACCGGCCGTGTAGCGCCGCCGTGAAGAAGTGGTGCCGCCCGAAAGGCGCGGCTGCCTTGAGCTTTCTGTAGCCGAACTCCCTCCTCCGGCCACCAATCCGGCAAGCTTGGTACGTTTTGTAGCTCTCCTCCCGTGTAACAACCCCTCCAAAAGGCTCGATCCCTCTTGAGCTCGGTAAGGAGAAATTCGAATTGAAATTCTAGGGCTTTTTGGATGTTTTCGTTCGATTGATCTAGTTAGGCTTGAAATTGGACTTAGTGATAGTTATGAAAGTTGTTTGGGATGTTGAGAGGAAGCTACTGTTAAAATTGGTAGATTTTGGAGTCGCCGGAATCGGCCTCTGGCCGCCGCTGCTGAAAAATTGTTTTTGGTGGAGATTTTATAAGGAGTTTAATGGAATGAGTTTTAGAATTTTCGAACGAGTTTTGAATAGGTTTGTGAATTTCTGAAGTTTGGTATTTTGGCGGTTAAATAATGTAAAATCCGACTGTAGGATTTAAATCAATTTCTGGAAAAGGTTGTATTTACGACTGCCGAGTATGATATAAAAGTTTGGATCGTTTCGATTTAAGAATATCGAAGTTAGGCAATGATGAGCGTATTATGGCTCACGATTAATTTTGCCTATTTTATCAATACTGATTTTAGTTAGTAAATTAATTATATATTTGGAACAGGACGTGAGGAGGCCCGTGCAGAAGAAGCCTCGGAGCGTCATCAGGCTTAGGCCTAATTTGTGAGTGGACCTTTGTTTTAAATAAAAAGCATGCGATGAATGATTTTATTAATCATTTATTTCTTCTGATGAGATTTTGATTTCTCGCTATTTGGCAATTTTTCCTCCTTTGGAGAGATCCCGAAAATGAGATTTTCGGTGGATATATATGTTTTGGATTTTATGAGAATAGTATGTATATAAATGGTAGCTAGCCATACGTGCTTGGTCCTTTAATGAGGTAAAATACCATTATGGCGTGTCGTGAGTGTTAGACACAAGCGTCATAGCCCTATATGAAAACTTCTTTCTTTTCGGTTTATTTAGGTTTCATATAGGGAGTCCACACGTATATATACACCGTCTTTTTCGGTCATAATGAGGAAAAATACCATTATGGCGCAACGTGAGCGTTAGACGCCAGCGTTGTAGCCTTGTATGAATTTCTATTTTTCTAAATTGTTATAGGATTCATACAAGGAGTCTGACGAGTGTAATACATACGAATATATGTTATATATAGTTAGCCTGAGAGGCTTCATTTTATTGAGTTGGTGACTAGCCGAGCTAGTCGTAAAATTGTCAGTTTTGAGTTGAGTACTTTTGAGCTGCCGCATGCAGTATATTTTTCTATGAAATTAAAATGGGAATGCATAAATAGTTTATTATTAAATTATTTTTGTCCACTCACTCTAACGTTATTAAATGTCTTTTCTCTAGGCCTTTCGTTTTAAAATGCCCAGTCTGCAGAGTTCGGATTGGATCTAGTAGGAGACGAGGCATAGTCACCCGTATTTCCACCACCACCTTCACCAGTAGGTTACCTGTTTAGCCTACTTGTCTTTTCTTATTTCCGCTAGTGTCTAGTAGCTCTGAATACTTGGGTTTAATGTATATATTTTTGGTTGTGGGTGAAGGCTTGTATATATTTAGAATATTGACGGATGATGTATATTATCTTAGATAATGTTTATTATCTTGTTGGTGGTGATTGTTTTTGGGGAGCACGAAGGCTCCAGAAGTTAAGGTTGGATTTAACCTTTAGAAGTTTTGTAGGTTTCTATTGGAAGGGTTGTCCATTTCCAGGGAGGTTGTACCGAATTTTGTGCGGTAAATCTTTCCTTGGAGGTGGTCCCCGCACGATTTACTCCGGGTTCAGGGTGAAATTCGGGGCGGGTCGTGTCAGTTGCGTATCAGAGCTTTAGGTTTCCTTTTCCTGCTTCCTTGTCACTATCATATTTGCCTAAGTACCACATAGTGTCTATAGAGTGATGATCCGTCCGCGGCGGATTTATTGGCATTTTATGCTTATGATGCTATGTGTTATTGGGTATGTGATGTGATAGTTGAGTGTCTTGTTTATGGACTGTTAAATATTTTCTTCCTCAGGTACTATGCCTCCTAGGCGCCCACGGCAAACCCGTGTGGCTACTTCGACCAATGCCGATGAGGGCCATGAGGTCAGGGGATTGGTTGATGATATTGGAAATTTGCTGAGGGATGTCATGGATCTAGCTCCACAACCTCATGCGGTGAAAAGGAGAGAAATTTATGAGGCTGGAGCCAGAGAGTTCAAGGGTGCCAAGGGACCCCTTGATGCTCACAATTGGGTGGATAAGATGGAAAATGCTTTTACGATCACTGAGTTACCAGAAGAAAGAAAGGTGAAGATGGCAGTGACTTTTCTGAACGATTCAGCACATCACTGGTGGTCGCTTGCCAGCAGGAATGTTGAGGATGCTCTGAGTATGTCGTGGGAGCAGTTTAAGACTCTCTTCTTGGGGCAGTATTTCAATCATGCCCACCGCAGCAGAATTCAGTCGGATTTCTTGCATATGACGAAGAGGGATAATGAGGGGATCATAGAGTTTCCAGAAAGATTCACTTCCCTGAGCTACCATGTGTCATATCTGGTTCCTGATGAGAAGACCAGGATTGAGATGTTCATTGGAGCACTTGGTGGTGTATGCAGACAAGATGACGGGGGTAATTTACCCGACTTTTATGGATGCAGTTGGTGCAGCCATGGCCATTAAGAGGGGGCAGGGGACATATGGTTTCGGCCTCGTGATTACAGTGGTCCCAATCAGGGTCCATCCAAGAAGGCTGCTTCATCATCCGCTTCTGGGTCTTCTGCTGGTAGTGGACAGTAGTGGTAGATCTAGCTTTGGCGTTCGAAGTAGTCTAAAGGACGTTTCAGAAGTTCTTCTCGGAGCCATTTGGGTAGGCAGCAGGCTAGCAGTATGGTTATAGTGCAGTTTCCAAGGTGGATCATCCGGTAGCCAGACTTATTCTTATGGTAGCAGAAGTTTTCTAGGTGCTATGAGTGTGGTAGTCTGGATCACTTCAAGAGAGATTGCCTATTGTTGGCTCAGAGGACCACCCCTACCCCTACTCAGTCAGTTGGTCAGTCTTCAGCTAGAGGTTCTAGTAGTAGTGCCCAGGGCAGTGCTACGGTCAGAGGTGGCTCTCAGCGGGGCATGGTCAGCGTGGACGTCCTATGACTCGCGCTAGATTGCATGTTATATACCCCAGAGGACGTACTTCTCCAGATGTCATCATTGGTACGTTATTAATTTTTGGTCAGCCTGCATGTACTTTAATTGATCTTGAGCCACGCATTCATTCATGTCTAGTAGATTTTCTCTCATGCCAATGTGCCGTCATCGTCTCTTCCAGGCGAGTGGCATGTGTCTCTACCCTCCGGTGAGGTGATGAGAATTAATTGGTGTTTAGTGGATGTGAAGTTTTAGTAGAGGGATTTAATTTCAAGCCGATTTAATTCCTTTAGAAATAGTGAGTTTGATGTGATCTTGGGGATGGACTTTTTGGAAGCATATAGAGTTTTGATAGATTGTTTTCAGAAAGTAGTGGTGCTTCGAAGTCCAAGTGGATTTGAGGTTGCTTTTCAAGGGGAAAGAGATGTTATTTCGAGTTGCCTAATTTCCGCTGTTGCTGCTGCAAGGAAATTATTAAATAAAGGCTGTCAGGCGTATTTAGCTCATGTGGTGGATACAAGTATGGGAGTTTTGGGAGTAGAAGATATTCCTATAGTAAGAGAGTTTCCGGATGTTTTTCCTGAGGAGTTGCCTGGTTTGCCTCCTGCAAGGGAGATAGACTTCTCTATAGAATTACTTCCCGGAACTATGCCTATCTCTCAGGCACCTTACAGAATGGCTCCAGCGGAGTTGAAAGAGTTGAAGACCCAATTGCAAGAGTTGGTAGACAAGGGTTTTGTTCGGCCTAACATGTCTCCATGGGGTGCTCCTGTATTGTTTGTTAAGAAGAAAGATGGCACCATGAGACTATGCATTGACTATAGGAAGTTGAATCAAATCACAGTGAAGAATAAATATCCGTTGCCTCGGATCGATGATTTATTTGATCAGTTGAGGGGTGCTTCTGTTTTCTCCAAGATTGACATGAGATCTGGGTATCATCAATTACGGATCAAGGAGAGTGATATAGTCAAGACCGCCTTTCGATCACGTTATGGTCATTATGAATTTATGGTGATGCCATTTGGACTTACTAATGCACCTGCTGCTTTTATGGATCTCATGAATATGGGTGTTTAGTCCATATCTTGATCGTTTCGTGATCGTATTCATAGATGATATTTTGGTTTACTCAAAAAGTGAGAAGGAGCATGCCAAACATCTAAGAATAATATTGCGGACTTTGAGGAATTCCCAGTTATATGCTAAGTTAAGCAAGTGTGAGTTTTGGCTAGATAAAGTGGGATTCTTGGGCCATGTAGTTTCGGCAGAAGGAGTTAGTGTAGATTTCCAAAAGGTGAAGCGGTGTCAAATTGGAGAAGACCCACCACTGTGACGGAGATCCGTAGTTTCTTGGGATTGGCAGGTTATTATCGGCGTTTTGTGCAAGATTTTTCAAGGATTGCTACTTCTCTTACAAGGTTGACCAAGAAGAGTGTTAAATTTGAATGGTCAGATGAGTGTGAGCAAAGTTTTCAAGAATTGAAGAATCGTTTGATTAGTGCCCTGTTTTGGCACTTCCGGATGATAGTAGGGAGTATGTAGTCTTTTGTGATGCTTCTGGACGTGGTCTAGGTGGGGTATTGATGCAGCATGAGAGCGAGTTATTGCCTATGCTTCTAGGCAATTAAAGCCGCACGTGGGGAATTATCCTACTCATGATTTGGAGCTTGCAGCGGTAGTTTTTGCTCTCAAGTTGTGGAGACATTATCTTTATGGAGCCAAGTGTTAGATTTTTACCGATCACAAGAGTCTTCGGTATGTATTCACTCAAAGAAGCTAAACTTGAGACAGAGAAGGTGGATGGAGTTGATTAGTGATTATGATTGCACTATCGAGTATCATCTTGGAAAAGCTAATGTGGTAGCTGATGCTCTTAGTCAAATCCCTCCATATCCTTGTCTCACTTGAGGACGGTTTGTGTTCCACTTCTTAGTAAGTTGTGAGCTACATGAGTGGATTTGGCAGTAGATGAGGTTGTGCCTTGGTAGCTAGTTTTCATGTGATGCCAGTTTTGGTTGATAAAGTACGGGAAGCACAGAATAATGATCCTTCCATAGTTCGATTGATAGAAAGAGCTTTGAGCGGAGCCGCAGCCGATCATTTTTCAGTTAGAAGGGATGAGACTTTGTTGTTTAAGAATCGGCTTTGTGTTCCAAAAAGAAATGAAGAGTTGAAGAGTGAGATATTAGAGGAAGCTCATATTCCGCTTATGCAGCTCATCCGGGTAGCACAAAAATGTATCGAATTTTGAAGGATTATTATTGGTGGCCAAACATGAAGAGGGAAATAGCTGCTTATGTTAGTAGATGTCTGATTTGCCAGCAAGTAAAAGCTGAAAGGCAGAAGCCTTCTGGATTGCTTAAGCCGTTGCCTATTCCAGTGTGGAAGTGGGACCACATCACCATGGATTTTGTTTTCAGTTTACCTCGTACCCGTGAAGGGCATGACGTGTTTGGGTGATTGTGGATAGACTCACCAAGTCTGCACATTTCTTGCCAGTGGGAAAGAAGTATAAATTGGATAAATTGGCAGAACTTTATGTGAATGAAATTGTGAGGCTTCATAGTGTGCCTGAATCAATAGTGTCAGATCGGGATCCTAGATTTGCTTCTAAATTCTGGGGATCTCTTCTAAATTCTGGTGTGCCGATTACATTTCAGCACTGCTTTTCATCCTCAGACTGATGGGCAGTCCGAGAGACTATTCAGACTTTGGAGGATATGTTGAGAGCTTGTGCCTTGCAGTTCAGAGGAGTTAGGATAAAAATCTATCCTTGATGGAATTTGCTTATAATAATAGCTATCATTCTAGCATTGGTATGGCTCCCTTTGAGGCGCTTTATGGAAACAGTGTCGTACGCCTTTATGTTGGAATGAAGTGGGGGAAAAAGAGCTTTGTGGCCCAGAGTTAATCCATGAGACAAATGAGAAGATTAAAGTGGTTAGAGATAGACTCAGGCCGCTCAAAGTAGGCAGAAGAGTTATGCAGATGTCCGTAGAAAGATCTTGAGTTTCAAGTGGGTGATTGGGTGTTCTTGAAATTATCTCCTTGGAAAGGGTTGTACTTTCGGTAAGCGTGGAAGCTTAGTCCGAGGTATATTGGCCCTTATGAGATTATAGAGCGAGTTGGCTCACTTGCTTATCGTTTAGCTTTGCCTCCAGAATTAGCCAGGATACATAATGTGTTTCATGTATCCATGCTTCGCAAGTATATTGCCGATCCTCTCATGTGCTGCAAGAGCAACCGATCAGTTTGACGAGAGATTTGTCCTATGAAAGGAACCGTTCAGATGCTCGACCGAAATGAGTAAGTGCTTAGGAACAAGACAATCCCACTTGTCAAGGTGCTTTGGAGAAGTCATCAAGTAGAAGAAGCTACTTGGGAATTAGAGGAGCAAATGATGCAGCAGTATCCCTACCTCTTCGAATGACAGGTATGTAAATTTCGAGGACGAAATTTTTATAAGGAGGGGAATTGTCACATCCCGACCCGTAAAATTTTATCTTATTTACTAGCTTGATTATAATAAGAATTTTTAACCGTCTTCGACATTGAGTTCTGGTTTAATTGGTCCCTAGAGGGGTTTTGAGGGACGATTATTTCGGAGAGTTATTCGTAGGAGAAAAATGTAACGACGTAAAAAATGGTAAATTTTAGCTAGTAAAAGGTAATTTTTATTAGGGTATTATTTTTGGGGGTGTTAATTTTGGATTTGGATTGTATATAGAAGAGTTGGGCCGGATGGGTGAGGCCCAAAACTCTTTTCTTTCTCTCTCCTTTCTCTCTTTCTCTCCTGACTTTTCTCTTTCTCTCTCCCGATTTTCCCTCACCCTGCCGGAACTTCCCCGATGTGTCCTGCCGCCGTTCGGCCCCCAGATCGCTCCTTCCGTCCCCTTCTCCCCCGCACGCTCCCCGCTCCCCTCTCTCTTTCGGCCATGACCGCCGTGTAGCGCCGCCGTGAAAAGTGGTGCCGCCCGAAAGGCCGCTGCTTGAGCTTTCCGTCGCCGGAACTCCCTCCTCCGGCCACCAATCCGGGAAAGCTTTGTACGTTTTGTAGCTCTCCTCCCGTGTAATAACCCCTCCAAAAGGCTCGATCCCTCTTGAGCTCGGTAAGGAGAAATTCGAAGTTGAAATTCTAGGGATTTTTGGTGTTTTCGTTCGATTGACCTAGTTAGGCTTGAAATTGGACTTAGTGATAGTTATGAAAGTTGTTGGGATGTTGAGAGGAAGCTACTGTTAAAATTTAGTAGATTTTGGACGTCGCTGGAATGGGCCTCTGGCCGCCGCTGCTGGCGAGCCGCCGCCGGTGCCACGCTGAAAAATTGTTTTTGGTGGAGATTTTTATGAGGAGTTTAATGGAATGAGTTTTAGAATTTTCGGACGAGTTTTGAATAGGTTTGTGAATTCTGAAGTTTGGTATTTTGGCGGTTAAATAATGTAAAATCCGACTGTAGGATTTAAATCAATTTCTGGAAAAGGTTGTATTTACGACTGCCGTATGATATAAAAGTTTGGATCGTTTCGATTTAAGAATATCGAAGTTAGGCAATAATGAGCGTAATTATGGCTCACGATTAATTTTGCCTATTTTATCTATACTGGAATTTTAGTTAGTAAATTAATTATATATTTGGAACAGGACGTGAGGAGCCCGTGCAGAGAAGCCTCGGAGCGTCATCAGGCTTAGGCCTAATTTGTGAGTGGACCTTTGTTTTAAATAAAAAGCATGCGATGAATGATTTTATTAATCATTTTTTTCTTCTGATGAGATTATTGATTTCTCTTCTCGGCTATTTGGCAATTTTTCCTCCTTTGGAGAGATCCCGAAAATGAGATTTTCGGTGGATATATATTTTTGGATTTTATGAAATAGTATGTATATAAATGGTAGCTAGCCATACGTGCTTGGTCCGTTATAATGAGGTAAAATACCATTATGGCGTGTCGTGAGTGTTAGACACAAGCGTCATAGCCCTATATGAAAACTTCTTTCTTTTTCGGTTTATTTAGGTTTTCATATAGGGAGTCCACACGTATATATACACCGTCTTTTTCGGTCATAATGAGGAAAAATACCATTATGGCGCAACGTGAGTGTTAGACGCCAGCGTTGTAGCCTTGTATGAATTTCTATTTTTCTAAATTGTTTATAGGATTCATACAAGGAGTCTGACGAGTGTAAATACATACGAATATATGATTAGATATAGTTAGCCTGAGAGGCTTCATTTTATTGAGTTGGTGACTAGCCGGAGCTAGTCGTAAAATTGTCAGTTTTTGAGTTGAGTACTTTTGAGCTGCCGCATGCAGTATATTTTTCTATGAAATTAAAATGGGAATGCATAAATAGTTTATTATTAAATTATTTTTGTCCACTCACTCTAACGTTATTAAATGTCTTTTCTAGGCCTTTCGTTTTAAAATGCCCAGTCTGCAGAGTTCGGATTGGATCTAGTAGGAGACGAGGCATAGTCACCCGTATTTCCACCACCTTTCACCAATAGGTTACCTGTTTAGCCTACTTGTCTTTTCTTATTTCCGCTAGTGTCTAGTAGCTCTGAATACTTGGGTTTAATGTATATATTTTTGGTTGTGGGTGAAGGCTTGTAGATATTTTAGAATATTTGACAGATGATGTATATTATCTTAGATAATGTTTATTATCTTGTTGGTGGTGATTGTTTTTGGGGAGCACGAAGGCTCCAGAAGTTAAGGTTGGATTTAGAACCTTTAGAAGTGTTTGTAGGTTTCTATTGGAAGGGTTGTCCATTTCCAAGGGAGGTTGTACCGAATTTTGTGGTAAATCTTTGCTTGGAGGTAGTCCCCGCACGATTTACTCCGGGTTCAGGATGAAATTCGGGGCGGGTCGTGTCATCATTCATACAAAATTTCATCAAGATTGATGATCATTTGGGTACTGAATTAGATTAAATCAGTGAATGAACCATAAATTTGTCTAACCAGAACTGCTTGTGTAAATAATGATTACGAAACCCAAACGATCATCAAATTCAATGAAACTTGGCAGAAGTGATCTATGCATTAGGTTCTACAAACTGAACGGTGGAGATGTGGAAATATGACCGAAAAGTGAGTCAAATAAGGAACTTCACATTTTAATTTTAAAGTGAAGCTTCGCTCTAGATAGGAACTGTATATGTATATATATAGACAGATTTATGGTCCGTTCGTTGATTTAATCTAATTCGGTACCTTAACGATTACCAATTTAGATGAAACTTGGCAAGAGTGATCTATGCATTAGGTTCTATAAACTGAAAGGTAGAGATATGGAAATATGACCGAAAAGTGAGTCAAATAAGGAACTTCACACTTTAATTTCAAAGTGAAGCTTCGCTCTGGATAGGAACTGTATATATATATATATATATATATATATATATATATATATATATATGTATATATATATATGTATATATATATATACAGAGAGGATGTGAAGCGGACGTCCGCACTTCGGCTTAAAGTGCGGACGTCATCTGTTCTCCGCCGTCTCACGCCGACGATGGCTTCTCTCCTTCCCGGACGACAGCACAGGCTTCTAGGACGGCTTCTCTCCTTCCAGGACTGGCCGACGACAAGTTTTCCAGCCAACCTTGATCAATCATGGTGTTTTCCGTCCAGAGCTTCAATCCGGCCGGAAAACTTGTCGCCGGCCAGTCTTGGAAGGAGAGAAACCGTCCTGGAAGCCTGTGCTGTCGTCCGGGAAGGAGAGAAGCCATCGCCAGCGTGAGACGGCGGAGAACAGACACGTCCGCACTTTAAGCCGGAGTGCAGACGTCCGTTTCACATCCTCTCTGTGTGTGTGTGTGTATATATATATATATATATATATAGGTTAAATATTATGTATATGTATATATAGGAAATATTTTCATATTAGCACTACAATTGTATCTTTATATAAACCTCCTATATGGAGAAGAATAATACATTGTAGCATACCAAACCATATTGAATCATTATTTTCTACTTATCATCAGAACTTGCCTGGTTCGATCCTTTGAATTTACACCCAAAACACCATAAATCGCTGCGAACCAAAAACCCCACAAATCACACACAAATTAACAAATCCCAATACCAAACCTGAATCCCGAATCACACCACAAACAAATCGTTGCATATATCAAAATCATAATTCTTGAATCCTTGAATCTCAAAAACCAAACCTCTAAAATAACACACCAAATCAACTACCATACCACCGCACCATGCCGGTCTCCATGCAAACCAAATTCATATGCAAACTCAAAATGTCCGCTATGTGGAGTATTAGGTCATAGCAAGCAACGTTGCTTTGAAACAATTGGGTACCTGGATTGGTTGGATTTCACCCTGAAACCTTGAAAGAATCAAGCAAAAGTTGTCATAACCACTACAGAGGAAGACCAACCATTCTTCAATGTCGCACAGTCAGGTATGAGTGGTAAGGTATCTATGAATAAGTCTTGGATTATTGATACAAGAGCATCAGATCACATGTGTAATGATCCTAGCCTCTTGAAAAAATTAAAACCCTGATCTCAAAATTATCTATGAATAGGTCTTGGATTATTGATACAGGAGCATCAGATCACATGTGTAATGATCCTAGCCTCTTGAAAAAATTAAAACCCTCCTCTCAATATTTTGTTTCACCGCTGATGGTACTCCAACTTCAGTTACTGGAGAATGCTCTATTATCCTATCAAACACATGACCCTTGATTATGTATTAGTCGTCCCTTAATTGTCATACAATCTTCTCTTAGTTGGCCAAATCATTCAAGAATTATCATGTATTGTCACCTTTTATTCGTCTTTATGTGGGTTTCAGGACATTCTGATGCGACAGATTTTGGGTTATGAAGTGAGAAAAGAGAAATTGTACTACTTAGATCTAACAGAGACAGGAGAGAAAATATGCAGTCTTTGGGTCAAGCTAATCAGGTTAATAGAGCTGAGAGTGCTAAGAAAGATGTGTGGCTTTGACACTGCAGGTTGGGTCATCAAAACTTCGGTTATCTTAAAAAGTTGCAACCGTAATTATTTTCGGGTGTCCTCTATTCAGATTTTCATTGCGACATATGTGAATTGGCCAAGAGCCACCGTAAGCCTAAATAAAAGTCTTGTTCCATTTATGAAGATTCACTTTGACATGTGGGGTCCTGCAAAAATTTCTTCTCTCTTGGCGCCCGGTATTTTGTGACATTTATTGATGATTAATTGTACCTGTACGACTTGGGTGTCTTTATTAAAGAACAAGAGTGATGTTTATTCTAGATTCAAAGAATTTCACAAGATGGTGTCCACACAGTATCAATAGGTGGTTTGAGTTTTCCAGTCTGACAATGATAGAGAATATATTAATGGTCATATGCAAAAGTTTATGCAGTTACATGGAATTTGACATCAGACTTCAAATACTTATACTCCTCAGCAAAATGGATTGGCAGAGAGGAAAAATCGGCAGTTGCTTGAAGTTGTTAGTGTGTCTTTGTTTGGCATAAATGTACTTGTAGAATATTGAGAAGAAGCTGTGACATTTGCCGCCTACCTCATTAATCGTACCCCTTCTCGGGTTATTAAATGTCAAAACCTTCTATAACAACTTCAAAAACTTATCTCGTTTCTTTCGTTGCCTAACTTGGAGCCACGTGTATTTGGATGTAAAATGTATGTTCATATTCCAAAACCACAACGAAGTAAGCTTGATCCCCGTGCAAGGAAGTGTATTTTTGTGGGTTATGAAGATTTTCAGAAGGGATATAGATGTTTTGATCCTCTTACAGACACGATGCATGTATCCTTGATGTTTTTTTTCGTGAATCTGAACCTTACTACTCAGGGGGAGTATCAGAGTCTTCCCTTCAGGGGGAGAGAACATATGAAGGGAATTCCCGAAATTTATCTGAATATGAAGAATTTGAAAAATTAGAAGCATTGGAGTTGAGATTTAGAATCGGAGAAACCACAAATAACAAAGAGACGCAAGAGAAAGACAAAGAGACAGAAGCTGCTGATGCTGACACAGGCCCATGTGCTGACGCAGGCGCAGGCTCATGTGATGCCTAGCCGAGCCAGACGAGCCACGTTAGAGGAGAGACACATGCACCATGTGTCGTGCAGCTTGAGGAGGACGGCGGCAGAAGTGTTGGACCACAACTGGAAGGGAATCTGAACTCGCCACGTGTCGTGCAGCCACTAGTTGACACACCTTGCATTGCAGATGGTGTCGGTAGAAACAAAACATCGTCTTTACAGAGAGACCCACACGACAAACCCATCATTTTAACTGCTGAGCCTTCAGATGTCTTCCCTGTAATTCTAAATTCTTATGGGTCAGATAGTTTCCCTTTCTCTACACCATCAACCCAAGAATTTGTTACGAATGTCCCTGCTCAGGTACCTTTAAATTCAAACCAATTATATGGGGTAGATGATATTGTAACTAGGAAATCATAGAGGGTTACCAAGGGTATTCCAAAGAAACCATATGAACCAGACATCAAAGCCAAAGCTAAATATCTTATAGCTAATTACATGTCTAACCATAGGTTGGTTGGGTCACATGCTCTTGTCATTAATCAATTATCCAGTGTTTCTATTCCTAGTACTGTAAAGAATGCAATGACGGATCCTAAGTTGACTCAGGCGATGAACGAAGAACTAGAGGCATTACAGAAAAACTCGACTTGGGATATTGTGCCTAAACCAGCTAGGAAGAAGACCGTTGGGTATTCACCGTAAAGTTGAAAGCAGATGGGAGCATTGACAGGTATAAAGCACGGTTGGTTGCCAAGGGATACACCCAGCGATATGGCATTGATTATGAAGAAACATTTGCGCCTGCAACAAAGATCAACATTGTTCGAATCTTAATTTCACTTGCGGCAACTAAAGATTGGCCTCTACGATAGTTTGATGTGAAGAATGCTTTCCTCAATGGAAACTTGAAAGAAGAGGTGTACATGGACATGCCCCCAGGAGTCAAATGTAGACCTTGCGATGTCAGAAATGTTTGTAAGTTGAAGAAGTCTTTGTATGGTTTGAAGCATTCTCCTAGAGCTTGGTTTGGAAGATTCTCCAAATCAATAAAGACATTTGGTTATAGACAAAGCAACTCAGATCACACTTTGTTCATCAAACGTAATCAGGGTAAGATCACCGCTCTAATTGTGTATGTTGATGATATGATTGTTACAGGAGATGACCCAAAGGAGATGAAGCTCTACAAAAGTATCTTTCAAAAGAGTTTGAGATGAAGGACCTTGGACAGTTGAAGTATTTTCTCGGAATTGAAATTGCAAGGTCAAAGACGGGGATTTCTTTATCCCAGCGAAAATATGTACTTGACTTGTTAGCTGAGACCGGAATGCTTGACTGCAAACCTGTTGAGACACTAATTGAGATGAATCACAACCTTGCCATCTATCCGAATCAAGTTCCAACTGATACAGGAAGGTATCAACATTTAGTAGGGAGACTTATTTATCTTTCTCATACTAGATCTGATATTGCTTATGTTGTGTGTGGTTAATCAGTTTATGCATTGTCCCAGTGAAGAGCATATGGATGCAGTGTATCGTATTCTGAAGTATCTTAAGATGACACCTAAAAAAGGCTTGTTGTTTGAAAAGAAGAATGAATTGGAAGTTGTAGGGTACACAGATGTTGATTGGGCTAGTGATAAGACTGACAGACGGTCTACATCTGGGTATTTTACATTTGTTAGAGGAAACCTTGTGACTTAGCGTAGTAAGAAACAAAAAGTCATTGCAAGATCAAGTGCTGAAGCAGAGTTTCGAGGTATCGCACATAGAGTTTGTGAGATGTTGTGGATTTGTAATGTATTAAAAGAATGGGGCTTCAAACTCAAGAAACCGATGGACTTGCATTGTGATAGCACGTCTACTATTGAAATTGCTCATAATCCTGTTCAGCATGATCAGACAAAGCATGTGAAGGTAGATCGGCATTTCATTAAGGAAAAGTTGGACAGGAAAATCATGTGTTTCCCTTTCGTATATACGGAAGATCAATTAGCAGATGTTCTCACAAAAGGAGTGTCAAGGAAAGTGTTTGACAACTCGATTGGCAGGTTGGGCATGATTGATATCTATGCACCAACTTGAGAGGGAGTGTAGAATATTTTGAATATATTTACTTTCGTTGTATGTGTAGGTTAAATATTATGTATAAGTGTAAGAAATATTTTCCTATTAGCACTATAATGTATCTCTATATAAACCTCCTATATGGAGAAGAATAATACATTGAAGCATACTAAACCATATTGAATCATTATTTTCTACTAGACATCAGTACAAAAATTCAGAAGTAATTGTATTCAACTTATTTTAATATCCTTCCGTGAATTCTTCTAAAGTTCTTAAGATACATACATATAGTAGAGATATAGGGAGAAAAATTGTTCATTCATATACTATATCGAAACTAGCCGATGATCACTAGTTTCTTCATCATCATATTTGAAAAACATGAGCGAAAGTTATCTTTAATTACTTCTAGAAAGCCGGGGGTGGCTTTAGTGTGTTTTGTGAAGCCTTTTTTTTTTTTTTTTTTTTAATTTCTTAAAAACCAAAGGTAGTAGAAAATTCTCAAATAAATAAAAATATGTTGTAGGGAAATTTCACATGTGTATCTTGGTATAATGCTAATCAAATCAAATGAGGAATCTCAATTTCGTATAATGATAAGATACGAAGATATGTTTCCTTGTACAACGTACACCTAAAGGTGTTATGTAATTCTCTATATAAAGAGCTCATATCGTATGAATAAGATGATGATTCTATATTCTCTTACTATCTTTCATTCTCTTAATAATTCACCCTGAAACACGTTATTAACGACATGTTCTAACCCTAGAGTTAATAGCTATAAATCCTACACACCGAAAAAAAAACCCTAGTTTTCTCTCGTCCCCCCCCCCCCCCGCCAAAATTCTGTTCTTCACCATTTACACACCACAAGTCTTTGTTTTCATAGTTCATGATGTGTCATGTAGTAGGATTTATAGACCCTTAATCTTTAGCGGATTCGATCATCATCAACTCCTCTAGACCCTCTAAGTTAGTTTATGTTCATGTCAAGGATCTTTTGCTAACTAGTTATAGAGTTTACAACCTTAGAGTTAACAAAAGGACTTGATTTTGATCATACTGTTGCAAACGAGAATTGCATATACGCTAATGAGATAAACGTATTAGCCTATGCACGTGGGATTAACCCCTAGTGTGGTGAAGGCAATGTGGGTCAAAGCAACGACAGAAGAAGTCGCGATAATGTCTAGAAAAAAAGGGGAGGCGTCGCCGGCCCTAGTGGCGCCACTCCCGACCTAGATACCAACATGTCTAATCTACTCACGCCAGCTCAGGACAATGAAACCGTTGTGGATCTCTAGATCATTGGTTCAAGAATTGTTAAGCTCATCCTCAAGTCATGAATGCATACAAAAAGTACAAAGAATCTTTGGAGATCAACTGTACGGAAAATCAAAATAAGGACAAGAATGTCAACCTAATGATCGCAAACTTTAAAGATTCAAACCCAGCTCTAGATGCCCCTGACTCTGACATCATCAGCTAGACTTTGATTTTCTTTCCAAGCTATATGTAATAAGACGTCGTATTGATGTCTTTATATTGTTTTTACAATTTGAGACCTCGATGAAATCGTTGGCACAATTTCGAAGAATTTTTCCAAATAGTGAAAATTTTCGAGTTAGTTCTTTATGTGGTTTGTATTGATTTACAATAAGATGTACAATTTACATCGTCCTTAGAACAATCCAAAAAGTGTGGATTGTGCCGAGTTTCGAATCTCCCCTGACCTGATCACACACTCCCTTAAAATAGCAAAGGATTACAAACCCGTGAGGAAAAAAAGACGAGCTTTCAGTGTAGAAAAATGAAAGCCATTCAGGCTGAGGTGAAGCGCCTCAAAGACATCAGGTTCATCAGGAACGCTGCTTACCCAACATGGTTAGCTAATGTCGTCATGGTAAAAAAGGCCAATGGCAAATGGCGGATGTGCGTGTTCTACACTGATTTCAACAAAGCTTGCCCTAAGGATAGTATCTCGCTCCCAAGGATTGACCAGCTTGTGGACTCCACAGCAAGACACTAGCTATTCAGTTTTTTCGATGCCTACTCAGGGTAAAACCATATTTAGATGGATCCACGAGACCAATAGGACACAACCTTCACTACCGATAAGGGGCTTTTCTATTATCAAGTCATGCCTATTGGCCTTAAGAACACGGAAGAGACATATCAGCGGCTTGTCAACACCATGTTTGAAGAGTACATAGGGAAAATAATGGAAGTGTATGTTGATGACATGTTGGTCAAAAGCCTAACTCTTGATGCTCACATTGCCCATCTCGTAACCGTATTTGACACCACGATTGCAAATGACATGAGGCTAAATCTAGAAAAGTGTGTATTCATGGTACGAGGAGGAAAATTCGTGGGCTTTATGGTTAGCGAGTGTGGTATAGAAGCAAACCCCGAGAAACTAAAGGTAATCCTTGACATGAAGACTCCATAAACAAGGAACTAGGTCCAAAGTCTCATTGGTATACTTGTGATCTTAGCTCGGTTCATCTCTCGCCTTACTGATAAATGTGCTCCTTTCTTCAACAACCAACCACTAAGACAGGTGCTCCAAAAGCCCGACACCTCAGGACGTTTAGTTAAGTGGGCTATAGAGTTAGTGAAATTGATTTACGGTACAACCCGAGTACAACAATCAAGGAGCAGGCAGCAGCAGATTTCATAGCTAAATTCACTCCACTTGAGACGTCAGATGATATGGAAGTTGTCAATGAGGAACAAGCTATTATCCCTGAGACCAAGGAGAAGCAAGCTCCTATTTCTACCTCCTGCATAAAGGAATTAGAAGACGAGACATGAAATAAAAGAATAAAAGAATACTAGAAGTACAACAAATAAGTCCCGGTGAACAGAGGATCCCAAAACGTGGGATTGGAAAGCTTCAAAAATGTCACTCATGCGACCTTTTCACCGGCTCTGCCACAAGGTAATGATAACATTAGTCCCGGGGTACCCATCAAGAGAGACCGACATATCCTCCTATATAAAAACCTAAGCCTCAATCCTTGATTTCCAAATTCAAATCCCCAGCTTAATTATCCACTATCAACAAAAATCCAATCCTTAAAAATTCAAGCACAAACTCAGATGTCCTTTAACATCAAAACCACAAATATTAGACACCACAGAAACCCAATTCTGGAAAAATCCCAGATTCAATCTTTCAACAAAACATGCAAGGAAACAGGGAAAAGGAAACAAGAGTCAGAGCTCGGATACATACCTTAGTCCTTAGAAAATGATGAGTTGAGGAGAAGACGAAGACGATATAGAACCTACTATCTCAAATTTTAGAAAATCGGAAGGAGAAGAGTAAAAGCCCAAGCTGGGGCTTTTATAGAGAAACCTAAGCTCCTACCCACTATCGATTCCTTTCCACATCAACGGTTGAGATTAAAAAACACATTTTCCATTAATGCACGCTTCATCTCAAAGCCCGGCCCTAACGCCTTGATTTTCGCCATTACTACACGCGCATTAAGCGCGTCAATGAAGTTATAATTGTTTATCAAAAATAACGGTACAACCGGAACAACACTCGAAAGAAGCGCATACAAAGAACCCTTACTCGCATGGCGACTTAGGGGACTGGGGGACTAGACGACCCTAACACCATCACAAATTCGCCACGAGTCACCTGATATCTCTATAAATTTGTAAGCCCCCAGGGACTTGCTAGCTATGAAGCCCTAAATAGGCTTCATATCGGGTTAGTCATAGCTCATATATTGAGAAGATACGATTATCTCAATAAGAAAATGCAAAGAAAGCAAGAAAAAATAAAGGAAATTGCCTAAACAAGGGAGCTATAGAACCTATCAAACTGGCCCTCAACAAATACACTTGTACCAATATCTGAATATGGATTCTGAACAAGTGTACCTTCAATAATCCGAAGAGTCTATAGTCGATGCTTCACATATAATTGATTGGTGAGGGATTTGGTCATATACATCACTCCTTTTAGCGCCTTCAATAACCCTTGTTGAAATAATAGGGCTCACATCTTCAAACACTAAAGGTTAAAATCATTCATCTCGTCAAATTTATCGATTTCATATTTGCTGAATTAGTAGACTTCATATTTGAATCCAGAATATGAAAACAACCTCATATGTAGCTTGAGCTCTTGATACCAATTTGTTGTGAGGAAGTGGCAAACAAGTATGAAGTACCGAAATATGAGAAAATATAAAGTAAACTAAAAATCTAAAGAGACCAAAGATTTACTTGGCTCACCCCAAATCAAAGGGCTACATCCATGAGCAGAAACGATGAGAAGATTCCACTAATATCAAAAGAAGATTACAAGATGTTTAACACTGAAACCCAAAATCCCTATCACACCCAAAATACACACACAGAGCAGAAACACCAAATAGAAGAACAACTTCTATAGAACCCTAAACTGCGGCTACTTCTCAATAACCATAAGTTGCGGTTCTTTTTGTCTCTCCCACCTTAATTGGTGACATAAAACATATATTTATAGTGTATAGATAAAACCCTAACCTAATACAATCAAGTTGATTATATGGGCTTACCAAAAAGATAATTGATGGACTTTATTAATTTAGGCAAATACTTGTGTGTCTTAAGGTATGGATACCTTAACCACATGGGTGTTTGTGATTGGTTCATTGCTTAAAAGGATGACCTGCTACCCCTTTAGCCGGTCATATGACCGTTTGAAGATTTAAAGCATCTAAACTGACGGAGTGACTACATCCACTCACCTCTCCTTGTTCTCTCCGATTTGAACTCGGACTCTTTCTCTTACCATCTCTCTCTCTCTCTCTTTCTGTTCCTTCTCCTTTCTCTCTCCGATTTGAACTCTCTCCCTCTCTCTCTCTGTTTATTCAAGTCGAGAAACTCGCTTTCTCAATCCAAATGGATCTGTCAAACTCCCGAATTCTCACGTCTCTTGTAGGTGAGTATTGTATTTCAATTCGGTTTACTCTTCTAATTCGGTCTACCAGTATCTCGAATGAAGAACAACCAATCATGGATCCAGTATCTCTTTATGTTTGTTGTTTGGATTTAGTTTGTTAAGCAAATATTGATTGAAACACAGGTATGGATGCATCTGGGAATGAAGAACAACCAACCATGGATCCATCAGAGAATGAAGAACAACCTTCTTCGGGTTTTGAGGATGTAAAGGTACACGTCCCAAGACATGGAAGCTTTTCAGTTTCTGATACTGAAGCCATGACATTCAATACAGTTGATGAGGCAGAAAGTTTCTACGCTGCCTATTCTGTGGAAATTGGGTTTGGTATAAGGAAGAGTGACAAGGTGAGTCTAATGGTTTGATTCGGAGGAGGGAGTGGGTCTGCAACAAGGAAGGAACCCGAAAAGCAAACAAGTCCTTGGAACAAGGAGAAAGCAGTCGCTATGCTCAGAGAGAGACAAGAACATTGTGCGGAGCTAAACTGAGGATTGGATACAGTGAGGCAACCAAAGTTTTATGTGGTGAAGGCATTCATTCCTCAGCATAATCACATGCTGGCAACTAGCAACCAAATCCCCTTCATTCTTACTAATCGACATGTTGGCGAGGAATCTTTGGCTCTAACAAATACGATGACAAGGGTGTTAATTAGACCTTGTCACGCCTATGAGTATATGGTCGAACAGAGCGGGGGATATAGGAGAGTGGGATTTACCGTGAAGTACCTCTACAGACCAGCAAAGAAGGACCGCCCCATTTGAGAGTGATTCTGAAGGCGCACTTTCGTACATGAATGCACTAGCGGCAAAAGACCCTCACTTCTTCTGCCGATTCACGGCAGATTCAGAAGATAGGATGGTGGACATGTTTTGGCGAGATGGGCATTCATTTGTTGACTATCAGTGTTATGGGGATGTGTTGATATTCGATAGCACTTACAAAACCAATGTCTACAACATGCCATTGGTTTTGTTTGTTGGGACGAATAATCATCGAGGTAGTATTGTGTTCGGTGCTGCTATTCTTTCAGATGAGACCGTGGAGACTTACACTTGGTTGCTTAGAAAATTCTTGGATTCGATGAACGGAAAAATGCCAAAGGCTGTACTCACAGACAGAGATGAGGCCATGCGTAATGCAATTCGAACTGTGATGTCGGAAGCAAGGCACTGTCTCTGTATTTGGCACATAGGTCAAAATGCTAATGGCCACTTAAAGTCAACGAAAAAGTTGAAGGCTTTCAACAAGTGCATTAGGAAGTATCAAACGGTTGAGCAATTTGATAGGTTGTGGCAGGATATGCTAGACGAATTTGATCTCCACGACAATGATTGGATCAACAGTATGTATGAAAAGAGAGACAAGTTTTGTCAAGCATTCTTCCGTGATATATTTTTGGCCGACATGAGAAGCACACAAATGTGTGAGGGAATGAATAAAGACTTCAAGCTTGTCCTATCGAAAAGCAAAACCCTTGTGCAGGTTGTTTCGTTGGTGGACCGAACACTTATGAGAATTAGAAACAATCGAGAAATGGATGATTTCAACACTATGAATTCATTTCATAGTGCGAAAACTCACTTGGAAGATTTGGAGAAACAAGCATCTTGTGTATTCACACACGACGTGTTTAAGTGGATTTTTAGGGAGATCATGAAAGAGGCTCATATCACACTAAAGCAAGGAACATAATGTCATGAAGATGGTTCCCGGGTTTACAAGGTATCAGTTTACAAGCGTCCTGATTTTGAACACACTGTTACCTACTACCCTCGGAAAGAGACTGAAAGTGCAGCAGACCCGATTATGGTGTGCTCTTGCGGAATGTTTGAGTATAGGAGAGTGTCGTGTCGTCACATGTTCTCGGTGATGAAAAACAAAAACATCTTTCATCTTCACAAGTCACTGATAGTGAAGAGGTGGTCGAGGGATGCAAGAAGTGTTTGTGAAATCCCATATCCAGACAAAGAAATGCCCCAAGAAGCCGTGCAAGTGAGCAGGTATGTTCATGGCTTGAATTTTAGTTATTTTAATTACGGACACATGTAAGGGTTCGTTAGATGTAATATGGGTACCTGTAATATTAGTCTGTGAACACATTTGTTTTCTTTTCTTTCGTCGTAGCAGGTATGGTGCTTTGACTGTTGATTGCAATCGGTTGTGCTTTTATGCTTCAAAGACGCAAGAAGGCTACAACATGTTGAAGATGGAGATTGATAGACTAGCAGCAATTATGAAAGGTTTGGAGAGAGATCAAGAAAAAGTGCAAGGTACAGCTACACCACGAAGAAAGGTTCCATTGTGAGAGATCCTGTCCCATCTAAGACCAAAGACAGAGAAAAGAGCGACAAAAAGAATGAGCCATCGAGACGGACGGTTATCTGTGGTTATTGCAAAGGCGGAGGACACAATATTCAAACATGTTCGGTAAGAAAAGAGCAGGAAAAAGAGGAAGCAGGGTTATGAAGCGATGATCCTCCTTTAGTAGCAACACCTGCAAAGAGAGTTGTACATTGCTGTAACTGCAAACAGGCTGGGCACACATATGTTACGTGCAAAAAAGACAACCCCGCAATGAGTAGTGATTCCTTGTAGTGATGGTATTATGTTAGTTGTAATGAAAACAATAGATGTGTCTTATGTTAGTTGTAGACTTGGCAACTTTTGCCATCTATATGGTTCGAACACAAGTACCATTTTGATTTCTAGAAAGTCTACTTTTTTATGATCTTGTTTAAGTAAATGGTAGATGTTTCTAATGAAAACAGTATATGTGTCTTATGTTAAATGTAGACGTTTCAACTTTTACCATCTAAATGGAACGAACACAAGTACAATTTTGATTTCCAGAAAGTCTACTTCTTTGTGTTTGTGATTTTGTTTATGTAAATAGTAGATGTTTCTCACGCAACTAGTAGACATTGCTTATGTTAGTTGTAGACTTTGGCACTTTTGCATCTAAATGGTTCGAACACAAGTACCATTTTGATTTCTAGAAAGTCTACTTCTTTGTGATTTTATTTATGTAGATGGTAGACATTACTAATGAAAACAGTAGATGTGTCTTATGTTAGTTGTAGACTTTGCCACTTTTCCATCTAAATGGTTCGAACACAAGTACCATTTTTATTTCCAGAAAGTCTACTTCTGTGTGATTTTGTTTATGCAAATGATAGAGGTTTCTAATGAAAAAAGTATATGTGTCTTATATTAGTTGTAGACTTTGCAACTTTTGCCATCTAAATGGTTCGAACACTAGTAGCATTTTTATTTTCAGAAAGTCTACTTCTTTGTGATTTTGTTTATGTAAATGGTAGATGTTTCTCATTCATCTAGTAGACGTTGCTTATGTTAGTTGTAGACTTTACCACTTTTGCATCTAAATGGTTCGAACACATGTACCATTTTTATTTTCAGAAAGTCTACTTCTTTGTGATTTTGTTTATGTAAATGGTAGATGTTTCTAATGAAAACAGTATATGTATCTTATGGTGGTTGTAGACTTTGTAACTTTTGCCATCTAAATGGTTCGGACACAAGTTCCCTTTTGATTTCCAGAAAGTCTACCTCTTGGTGTTTTTGCTCATGTAAATGGTAGACAGTTCTCATGAAAACAGTAGATGTTTCTAATGATAAATGTGTCGATGACACGCTGGCGATCCGGGGCATGTGTGGTTCACCTAATCGGAGTGTAGTGTTTTGTGTGAAACGAATGATCGGTTGAGATTTGAATTAGGGTACAAAGTGGACGGCTGGGAGCATGACACGTGGCGATCCAAGTGATGTGGGGTTCGGCCAATGGGGAGTGGTGCTTTGTGTGAAATGAATGAGCGGTCGAGATTTTAGGGTTGGGTTTAGAATCGACAGCCAAGAGCGATGACACGCTGGCGATCCAAGAGAAGTGGAGGTTAGGCCAATGGAGTGATTCTTTAAGAGCTACTGTTATCATGAGTCATGTCTACTATTTACATGAGTTAAGTCTACTGTTATCATAAGTCATGTCTACTATTTACATGAGTTAAGTCTACTATTGTTATCTTTGTTCTTGGGAGGCTACTTTCTCCTAGAACATATGTGACATTTCCTGAAGAGTATATAGAACTACTTGTTCTTAATGAACGCACAAAGGTGACATCTTGTGTATATAGAGCTACTTGTTCCTAATTATTGACCTAATGTAGTACTTCTCATGTATATAGAGCTATTTGTTCCTAATGATCGAACAAATGTGAAATCTCGTGTATATAGGGCTACTCGTTTCTAATAATCGAGCTAACAATACATCTTATGTATGTAGGGCTAGTTGTTCCTAATGATCGAGCTAATGTGATTATCTTGTCTATAGGGGCGCTTGTATGTAATGATCGATCTAATGTGACACCACCATGTATAAAAGGTTATTTGTTCCTAATGATTTCCATAACGTGATTATCTTGTCTATAGGGGTGCTTGTATGTAATGATCGATCTAATATAATACGTATTGTGTATACAGGGCTACTTGTTTATAATAATCGAGCTAAAGGTAGATCAGAAGTAGGGTTTAAATGTTTAGGGTTTACATGATTGTGTAGTTGAGATTTGAATTATGGTATAGAGTGGACGGTTGGGAGCATGACACATGGCGATCCAAGTGATGTGGGGTTCGGCCAATGGAGAGCAGGAGAGATGACACATTAGGTCAGGAAAACCCTAAAATCTTGTCTTCCTTCCAGCCGCACACCCTCTGTTTTCTCCCTCCCCGCTCCATCACTCCCAACTTCTTCTTTTTCACTGAAACCATGCACCGGCGACAACGGCTGCACCCTATGAGGAACAATCAGATCCAGTTCACTCAGATCATATTGTTGGCCGGTTAAATCGATGCAGGAAAAAAATGTTGTGAGGCTAAACAAGTTACTGAGAAAGATCCAGGTATGTGTTTTGGGTTTTTGTAAACTTACCTGATATGCATTGAATTTTTGTGATCTAAATCTGTACTTGGTTTGGTTTGGTTTGCATTACTGGTGGTTTAGCTCCAGAATGTGAATTTTGGAATTGGAAATTTCTATGAACATGCCTCTTTGTTCGTCTTTTCTGTTGCTTTAGTTTTTATCTCTCTTGTGAATTGTACATAAATTTTGTTACTAAGTTAGTTAGTATGTGAATGTGGGAGCTCTAATTTTGTTTCTATATTTTTGTTGCAAGGACTCATCGTCGCGTCCTCGTACCTCTTCGACTATATGCAAGAGCTGTAAGAGGGCTAGGCACTCTAAGGACTCATCCTCGCATCATTGTACCTTTTCTGAGGCCATTGATGCCGCTCTGCCCCCTAAAGGCAACGGGAAGAGCCCAGCTATAGAGGTAGAGGTATGTGTTTCTGTGTTATGTTGGCACCCTGAGTCTTCAACGTAAGAGAAAATTATTGTGTTTAGTTCACGTGTTTCTGAATTGGTTCTTGTGTTGTTTATGATAGGACTCTGAGTTTGGGAACCCTCAGAATATACCGGTTTCGCATATCTCTCAGCCTAATACCCCTCCACCCTTGTACCCCATCACATTGACTCATGTTTGGAGTACCCTCCAAGTTTTAGTCCGGCAAATTGACACCCTCTCAGGAGTTGTCCGAGCACTTCATGAAGATTACAAATATCAAAACGAGGAGAGAGCCGAAAAAGAAAGCAATCGCAAGGATGGAGGGGAGGAGGGGAAAACACCCAGCAATTAGTTTCCATAGTTCAACAAAGATGGAGGGTTTCCTTTTGAATGCAGTTAGTAGTTAATGTAGCTGACTTTAACATGGCTCTTTGGCTATTAGGCTGGACCACCAGTTGCCCATTTTGTTTGCCAAACCATTTGTGTTCATTTCTTTGCTTTCCCTATAAGCAATGTCACAAAATAGTTGGAAGTGCAATGTATGTATCTTAGCATGTCCCGTACCATTTTTGTTCAGTGTGCATGTTACCATCGGGCAATTTGTATCTTGGCATGTTCCCTACTCTTAGAAATACAAATTTGACATCACACTTTAGTGACGTAACTACACTGATTTGGGCGCCAATTCCCTTTTCAGTTTCGTTGGAGGTCAAGTTTGAATTTTCAATTTAGCGTGTGGCGGCAAATTTGGAAATTTGGCATGAATTTTAAATCACCAAATTCCCTCTTATAGTCCCTTTGTTATTTAAAGAGGGCTTCATTTCACTGCACACCACAACCTGTTTATTGAAAGATGTCTTCACTAACCGAATCACCTTGGAGTCACAAATCAGATGTGGAGCATGAAGTTGTTCAGAAGAAACCCAGGGTGGATGTCGAAGAAGTAATGAAAATAGTAATCTGTTCAGCAATCTGTTCTGATGCTGAAGTAGGATTTTGATTTCCAGAAAGTCTACTTCTTTGTGATTTTGTTTATGTAGATGGTAGACATTACTAATGAAAATAGTATATATGACTTATGATAAATGTAGACTTTGCATCGCCATCTTTATGGTTCTGAAACGTACTCCATTCTTGTGAAGACTCCAAGCGGAACTGAAACAAAATCAATACACGATCACTTCATACAAGCATCAAGTATGAAATAGATTAGGAACCTACACATATAAGGCAATTAACAACCCACAAATCAAGATACAATGCAATCGAAGACGGTACTCACAGTGTTATATGTAGATGGTAGACATTACTAATGAAAACAGTAGATGTGTCTTATGTTGGTTGTAGACTTTGCCACTTGTGCATCTAAATGGTTCGAACACAAGTACCATTTTTATTTTGAAAGTCTACTTCTTTGTGATTTTGTTTATGAAAACAATAGATGTTTCTAATGAAAATAGTAGATGTGTCTTATGTTAGTTGTAGACTTTGCAACTTTTGCCATCTAAATGGTTTGAACACAACTACCATTTTTATTTTCAGAAAGTTTACTTCTTTGTGATTTTGTTTATGTAAATGGTAGATGTTTCTAATGAAAACAGTAGATGTGTCTTATGTTAAATGTAGACGTTTCAACTTTTACCATCTAAATGGAACGAACACAAGTACAATTTTGATTTCCAGAAAATCTACTTCTTTGTGATTTTGTTTATGTAAATGATAGATGTTTGTCATGAAACTAGTAGACGTTGCTTATGTTAGTTGTAGACTTTGCCACTTTTGCATCTAAATGGTTCAAACACAAGTACCATTTTGATTTCCAGAAAGTCTACTTTTTTGTGATTTTGTTTATGTAGATGGTAGATGTTTCTCATTAAATCATTAGATGTTGTTTATGTTAGTTGTAGACTTTGCAACTTTTGTCATCTAAATGGTTCGAACACAAGTACCATTTTGATTTCTAGAAAGTCTAATTCTTTGTGATTTTGTTTAAGTAAATGGTAGACATTTCTAAAGAAAATAGTAGATGTGTCAAAATAACTTCCCTCATCACCAAAAACCATCACAGTAACTTCACTAATGGCTGCGACGTACATCTTTGTTCACACCCTTCTTGGACCGAGCCCTGGTGTTTTGTTTTCCTTCAACCTTCCTCATTCTTGCCGCCTTTTCCAAGTTATCCTCCTTTGTATCCTCCTTCTTCACTGTCTCTTGTAAAACCATTCTCAAGAGGCTATTGTACTTGCTCTTTATCATATAAAGCAGCAGTTCAATACGAGTCTCTTCTGATTTGAACTGTAATATTTAAACATGTATATAGTTATGTGTCAATGTCTCGAGTGATTTCATTCTCAAGAGATGAATTGATTAGTCCTTCAGATTACTTACATTACGCCACCACTCCTCACCATAACACTGCATGTGTCGGATCACAAAAATAGCACAATCAACATCGGATTGTTTGGCCTCCATCCGGTCCACCAACCTGAATTCTGTAAACTTCTTCTTCTTTGATGTCACAAATACATTGTCGCGGTAAATATGGTCCAGTGCTTGCAGCTGCATAACAAAAAACATATGATGTTTTGCTTAGAACACAAAAGATTACATCAACATACATAGTTGTTGACCTAGAGAATCTGACTTACAATTGCCTTGCACTTGTTCCTCCTACTATTTGTGCCATGCATGCTATCCTAATATTCTGCTTCTTCAGTATCCAATGGCACAATGAACAAGAAATAGTGATCCGAATCATGGACTGGTATGAAAATTTGTTCCAACGGTATGAATGTAGTGTTTGTTGAACATCTCATAGAATAATGTAGACAAGGTAAGACTAAAAATATGTTCAAGTGTATTTGACTTACCTTCTCGCAAGTATGGATAAGATGATCAAATCTCCTCACACATAAGTCTTTTGATTGCAGACCCAAAGAAGTTTTCGGCTTGGCATTTTCCGGAAACAACTTTTCCGCAAAGAAGGTAGGGAAGAACACACGAGTATGGTCCTCACCCCTTTCTAAATGTAATATGTCAGTGAAGCAGTTCACGGCAAATGTCCCGAGCCATCCATTAGGTCGGAATTTTTGAGCCCCATCCCGAGTACAACTACCAGCGGCACCAGTGTCCACAATGTCTTCTTTAAGTGGAAATTCACTTTCAAAGACAAATTTAAGGATAGCCTTGTCAGCCTCATCCATGCCGGCGTCCACCCTAAAAGGTCCAATTCTCTCTTTCCTAACAACTTTGGTCTTCGTCTTGTTCATGTCATGCTCTTCCATAACATCGTTCAAAGGAGATTTCACTGTCTCAACACTGTTGATGACTGCATAAGGCTTCTTTACAGATCTTATAGGACTCAAAACAGAAGAGTCAGATTCTACATCCACAACGGACACGCTCTTCTTCTTTTGCACAGGTGACACTTAAAAGGATAGAGAAATAGAAGCCCAAGTTATACAAGAAAAAAATCATATGGACACAGTAGAAATTCCACACATTTATTCAAAAAACACAGCTGCGTACAGATAGCTGTCGATTACAACACAAGAAAGAAATGCACTCAATGGATTCCTTATTGTTATATATTACAACAACTAAAAGGAAATGCATTAAGTGCATTCCTTAGTCCTTTATTCAGCAAACCAACAACATGAAACAAACGTGATGTAAAAAAAGAAAACATGACTTTAGCCGTTTCCAGTATGTCACTTCCTTCTCTTTCTTTTTACCTTTGGCTTTCCATCTTGAGGAGCTGCAAATTTGCAAGGGCTGTATTGGTCTGCCACCACTGAAGCTATAGGGTCGGGGGCCTTGGAGGGGCTTACTTGCTTAATTGGTACAATGGCAACGCACCCAGCTGCTTCTGTATTAGCTTCCTTGGCCTTGTTATAAGCGGAAACTAAAGTCTGCATCATGTCCATCATTTCTTGCAGCTTCCCTGATACCTCAGCGAGGCCATCTTGCAGCGAAGCCACTTTACCAGCCAATTCCTCATACTTGTCTGTCGAGACCTTGCTGCTGGCCTCACGTCCCCTCCCCCTCCATGTACGATCCTTGGTCTTTGATACATCAACACTCTCCGACATCAAACCACCCTGATTGTATACCCATCCCAGCAGCTTATTTGCTTCTCGGTCGCCCCAACTTTCAACCGGGTGCAGTGACTTGTCCACGATGGTTGGGTCGCTCTTGACACAATCCATGTAGGAAAGCTGGAGAAACAGGAGGTTTCCGTTGCAGTAGGTCTTATCACCCTTAAACTCCTTGATTCCATTCATCAACCACAGGAAAGAGTAAGCAGCCCAGTTCATGGATGAGATGCGGCTAGTGTCCTTGAGGAGCACCAACCACTTCTTCGGAAGGGAGAGTGAGGCAGTGGGCCTGAGGATAGTGGTCAGTGTGAACCAAACAAACACTCGCTTGAATTTGTCGTCGGCTACCGTTTGAGGATCCACCAAATACCTCACCAGCTCCTTCGAATAGATCTTCCCATCAGACCGAGAGAATTGACTGACTATATCCATCAACTCAGGGTGATCCTTGAACGAACCAGCCTGAATGACCTCCTCCCCACCATTCTGCAGCCCCATCACCTGTGCAACATCGAACGCAAAAATTTCAATCTACTTCCCATGCAGCTGAATGGTTCCTTTTTCAGGGTCTACCAAATCCACAAGAGCGCGCACCACCGAGTGGCGCAGTCTCATCCCAGCAATCTTCAACAACACACCAAAACCGAGCTCTTCACATGCTGCCTTCTTCACATCACTAAACTGAGAAAACACACTCCTGAAGGACTTTGGAGAGCATCTACTGTCAAGTGTTACCAATTCCAAAGACTCATCAGAAGCATCATCTGCGGTATGTGATGGCTCTGGAATGTACTTTTGTTTTTTCTCTAGAGGAAACGTACTCCATTCTTGTGAAGACTCCAAGCGGAACTGAAACAAAATCAATACACAATCACTTCATACAAGCATCAACATACGAAATAGATCTAGGAATCCACACATATAAGGCAACTAACAACCCACAAATCAAGATACAATGCAATCCGAAGACGGTACTCACAGTGTTATTCATCTCCTGTGGGGGATTGATGGTCTTGTGCCTGATATGACTGCAACCAAGCAAAAAATGCAGTTCGTAACCATACAATAGAAACAGTAAACAAACACAATTCCACAGAATTCATACAATCGAAACATTGAACAAACTTACAGGTAATTTAAAAACATCCCCCCTTTGTTGGAGTTTTTCTTCATCTTGGGCTTTAGTGGAGACCTCATCTTTGCAACCTTACTAGATTTTGGCTCCTCATCGGCCATTTTGGGTTTCAACGCCTCCGCCACAGCTTCATTCGTAATAACCAACACAGAGCATGGGGCAGTGGATTCAGGAGCCGAATTCGACATCTTCTCAATTGCCGATTTCTTTTTGTCTTGCTCCGCTAATCGCACTTGGGCATTAGAGACAGTGTCAAAGCTGCTGCCTGGTGGATCAATACCCAACAATCGGGAACTCTTCCTCGCCCTCCCATCTGCATCCGAGGCATTAGCCCTTTTCCTCTCTTGGACAGCCTTGGGCTTCTTCGTCGGGGCCTTCTTCGACGGAGACTTTTTCGTTTGTTTTTTCACCGGGGGGTTCTTCTTCGGCGACATCTAGGGCATTCAAAACTTCAAAATCAATTAGAATGCCCTAGGGCTGGTGAGAAGAGAGTAAGGATAGAGAGTGACTTAACGGTGTTAAAGGGTGTCAATCAATTTGGACAACTTATGTTTTTTTGGATACGAATTTGAACCATAAACAAAAAGATACAAGAGTTAACGGTGTTGAAGGGTGTGAATAAAAATTGTTTTTTTTAATACGGATTTGCAACTGTTGCCTTCAGTGGGTTCAATCTCATCAACCATTTTGATTTTCAAAAAGTCATTTTTCAGTGATTTAGCTTATCTTAAGGTTGATTCAATCTCAAGAACCATTTTGATTTCTAAAAAGTCTTCAGTGATTTAGCTTATGTAAGTGGTAGACATTTCTAATGAAAATAGTAGGTGTGTCTTATGTTAAATGTAGACTTTGCAACTTTTACCTTGGGTTGATTCAATCTCAAGAATAATTTCGATTTCTAGAAAATCTACTTTTCTTTGATTTCGCTTATGTTAATGGTAGACATTTATAATGAAAATAGTAAATGTGTCTTATGTTAAATGTAGACTTTACAACTTTTACCTTGGTTGATTCAATCTTAAGAACAATTTTGATTTCCACAAAGTCTACTTCTCTTTGATTTGACTTATGTTAACGGTAGACATTTTTAATAAAAATAGAATATGTGTTTTATGTTAAATGTGGACTTTGCAACTTTTACCTTTGGTTGATTCAATCTCAAGAACAAGGTTGCCCAAAAACAATTTCGATTTCCAGAAAGTATACTTTTCTTTAATTTTGCTTATGTTACTGGTAGACATTTATAATGAAAATAGTAGCTGTATCTTATGTTAAACATAGACTTTGCAACTTTTACCTTGGGTTGATTCAATCTCAAGAAAAATTTTGATTTCCATAAAGTCTACTTTTCTTTGATTTTTCTTATGTTAATGGTAGACATTTCTTTTGAAATAGTAGATGTGTCTTATGTTAAATATAGACTTTGCAACTTTTGCCTTCGGATGATTCAATCTCAAGAACAATTTTGATTTTCAAAAAGTCTACTTTTCTTTGATTTCGCTTTTGTTAATGGTAGACATTTCTAATGAAAATAGTATATGTGTGTTATGTTAAATGTAGCATTTGAAACTTTTATCTTGGGTTGATTCAATCTCAAGAACAATTTTGATTTCCAGAAAGTTTACTTTTTTTTATTTCGCTTATGTTAATGGTAGACATTTCTAATAAAACAGTATATGTGTGTTATGTTAAATGTACACTTTGCAACTTTTATCTTAGGTTGATTCAATCGCAAGAACAATTTTGATTTCCACAAATTAAGTCTACTTTTCATTGATTTCTCTTATGTTAATGGTAGGCATTTCTTTTGAAATAGTAGATATGTGTCTTATGTTAAATGTAGACTTTTCAACTTTTACCTTGGGTTGATTCAATCTCAAGAACAATTTTAATTTCCACAAAATCTACTTTTCTTTGATTTCTCTTATGTTATTGGTAGATATTTCTAATGAAAATAGTAGATGTGTGTTATGTTAAATGTAGACTTTGCAACTTTTACCTTGGGTTGATTCAATCTCAAGAACAAGGGTGCCGAAGAACAATTTTGATTTCCAAAAAGTCTACTTTTCTTTGATTTCGTTTTTTTTAATGGTAGACTTTTCTAATGAAAATAGTAGATCTGTGTTATGTTAAATGTAGCATTTGCAACTTTTACCTTGGGTTAATTCAATCTCAAGAACAATTTTGATTTCCAAAAAGTCTACTTTTCTTTGATTTCGCTTATGTTAATGGTAGAGATTTCTAATGAAAATAGTAGATGTGTCTTATGTTAAATGTAGACTTCTAATTTTATCTTCGGTTGGTTCAATCTCAATCACAATTTTGATTTTTAGAAAGTCTACTTTTCTTTGATTTCGCTGATGTTAATGGTAGAGATTTGTAATGAAAATAGTAGATGTGTTTTATGTTAAATGTAGAGTTGTAAATTTTACCTTGGGTTGATTCAATCTCAAGAACAATTTTGATTTCTAGAAAGTCTACTTTTCTAATGGAAACAGTAGATGTGTCTTATGTTAAATGTGTCTTTCGACTTGCAACATTTTCTGTGATATTTTTCATGACAATAGTAGTTGTTTCTTATGATAGTTGTAGACAGTCTCAAGAATCATTTTGATTTCCAGAAAGTCTACTTTTGTGTGATTTTGCTCATCTGAATGGTAGATATTTCTAATGAAAACTGTAGATATAGAGAGACTTAACGGAGAGTTAACGGTGTTAGTTTGCGTTAACCTGTTATAGCAAGTCAAAACTGGTTGGGTATCCATATCTTAAGGCGCACAAATGGAACCCATTAATTTAAGCCACAAACTAATAGGGTGATGACTATTTCTGGGCAATTAAACTCTTTATCCAATCGGAAGGTAACCAAAATAGATCGACGTTGGGAACTTGGGTGGCCAATGTTCCTTATACAATGGCTTAGGGCGTAGACCAAGTACGGCCGCCATAATTGGATTGCAAAGCCTTCGGGGCTAGGGTCTATTTAAAAAAACCAAGAGAGGTAGGAGATCCAAAATCTCTTTCTATAGAATAAAGCTTATGCATGCATGAATATGTGAGATTGAAAATTGATGTCACATCTTATCTATAGTAGCCACTAATATCATCAGAGAATGTATATTGTTGAAAATGGGCATTTGATATATGGAGTTAATATCTCTTTCTTTGGAAAAATCTTAATCGGAAAGAATGCTTTGCAGTAGCAGAAATAATTTCTTGTGCAGCTTGATATATATGACATCTTATGATAAGAGAACCGTACAACCCTTAAAAAAGAAAAATGAAAAACATAAATAATCACGAGAAAGATACAAATTAGACAGATAATCAACTATCATGGCATAGCTCTAATATATTGACTGGCGTGCTTAATTGGAGGTTCTAGTACAATTCTTCAAGTGTGGCTTGCAGAGCTGTATACACAGCAAGCCAACCTGTTGAGTAGGGTGAGCACCGTCCCAAAAGAATGCAGATGCAGGGTCGTCACATATGGTGTACTTCTTTGCACCGTTGTCATCGACACTTCCACAATCATATTTGCTGCTTATACCAACACAGCATGGCTTCAATGGATTCTCAAACTTTATGCTTCCTGTTCAAGACAACAAGATACATATTTATCCATGCCATTTGAGTTAAAGCTCATGCGTTCCCAAAGTGCAGAAACAAAAAACAATAAGACGTGATACAACTGCTTAACTCTCCACATATAACCTTTACTAGCTATAAGGAGAAACAAAGTTAGCCATGTAATTTATTTTTGGTAAGAGGTAGTTAATTACCTAGATGGTTTCCATTATTCTTGAGCACGGACATGAATGAGGTATACAGATCAAGAACGATAAAAGAACTCTTTGTTTCGTTGTTCAACTTGGCAACAGCTTGCTGCAACAAGAGGTTGTGGAAACCGACCAGCAAGTTTTGTGTTCCATTGCACTTCTGGAATGAAAAATCAGCTGTGCTACCAGGAAGACATCCCAAAGGTTGTAGAGCTGTCACAACTATTTTCTTCACTCCCAAGTCATACACACGTTTCAAGTTCACACTTAGTTGATTTACAACTGATGTGATGAAAGGTTTAAAACCCTGAATTACATAAGCAAACAGAAATATATCAAGGATATTACAAAATGTCGACACTAATCGAGTAACAATGTGTATGTGTGTGATATATGTAGTGTTCATACGTGTATAATTTGTTTCAATTATTGAATTCTTCGTCAATTTGTCGGAATGAAGCTAAAAACAACTGAGGAGAAGACATTGGTATGTAACAAAATTTTCTGGACCAAACATATCTGCCCAATTATGTAAACGAGTCAACTGATATAAGGTATTTTGGGTACAGTGACGATCATATTAGGTCATGGACCACATCCTCGCATCATCCTTTCCATAATACTCAACCTTAACATTCTAACTTCCAGTTCCAATGGTCTAGATTAATTTCATACATTTCACTTGACCTACAATTCTTTTTTGTTCCTATTTATAATGTCATTTGGACTTCGAAGGACTTATGACTTTCTTATCCTTCAAAACAACAGAATTAGAGGCTTATACAGCTGGTGTCAAATGCGAATACCTTATACAAGTTAATTATAAATTTGGCCCTTCTAATTTGGAGATTTAGTTTTCATTTGCGTGTATAGTTTTTCCAATTAAACACTTCCATATAGATTCGCACATTAGAAATTGGAAAAGGAAACAATCAATATAGGATTCCACCAATTACGTAGACGGAAGAATTATGGAAAGTGATCTTTTTGTAGAAATAGTAAAACAAGTGAGACACCCGTATTGTTCTTTTATTTAGAAAGTGATGCCTAAAGTTAATTTTAGAATGTAATTGACGCAATCTTTAATTTTTTCTCAATTTGCTGTGTTGGTTACTTATATCAGAGTGAAAATGGATAAAGCTTTTAATATTTTTCGAATTCGAAGTTTTGTTATATGACATAGTAGTAATGGATGTATGTATATACATACGAACTAACCTCAGAAGAATTATGCAGGGCCAGGTAATATGCGTAGTCATTGCCTGCAAGAGTGATCAATGCCACGGAGGAGTGTAGATCTTGGGCATTGAACACAGAATCTTTGATGAATTGCTGAAAAAAATCGATTTGAGTGGTCATGTTTGGTGCCGCAACCAAAGTATTGAACACACCAGTGCCTCCATATGCGAAATTCATTCCGTATTTCAAATGTTTGACTCCGACATTTCTAAATTTGTATGGTATTGGAGACTTTACCCCTACAAACTTAGCTGCAGATGTGCATTTCAAAAATATAAATAAAATGTCACAAACTAATCAATCATTATCTAAAGCTGTAATATTAACTTCCATTTCCGGTTACTAAAATGAGGAAGCAAAAGTTAAAATATCTAAAAAAATGTATGCTCCAACTCCAACGGCTTTTTCATTTTGGAGATTTCAGTATTTATTATAACAATAAAAAATACTACATAATTATTAATAATAACAAAAAAAAATCATATATTTCATTGTAACATAAATTACCCAATAAAATATTCTAAATTTTTGTTGTTATCGTTGGAGCATGTGAATAATTAATATTTATGAAATTAAGATTTTGCTACAAATTTGGGAAAATAATGTTTCTCTTTCTTCTCCATTCTCATTTTAAGAAATAAGATGAAGAAGCTGTTAGATCACAAAACAACCTAATATTTCTCAAAATTGATAAAATCAAGAAAATTGAAAAGCTATTGGAGATGCTCTAAAAGCTTCTGGGTCATTAGAGGAATGTGGTTTCTTAATATTGATGCCGAAATTGCGTGCATGATCGAGTCATGAAGTTCATAAGAGTTGGAAATCACATTGATATATGGATCAGTACTGAGAAAGAAACAAGTTTCTCACCAGAAGGGAAGCTCAATTAATTTTCTCAGAATATTCGGATAAATTTAGAACGAGATATATAAATTAATTAGCACAGTTTCTCACCAAATGCCAAGAAAAAAAGAACATATTTGACGAAAAGATGTCCAGCAAAGGAGTCAAGTGACTCCACAGAAATGATTAACATTTGATAATGGCGATGCAGAAAAATGTCTAAAGCTCTAGCTAGCTAACGAAAGAAAGAAAAGAATGGAATAGAGATGATGATCTGGTCTGACATGATAGTTTGATTAAAGGCGAAAGGTTTGCACAATAATACAATTTTTACAGGTAAAAGAGGTAGAACCACCCAAAATGATGCTATTATCTGAACCCACCACCACCACCCACGACAAATATAAACTACCACACACAAAAGAACACTAAAGCAAGAAACCAAAAAAGAAAAACACATTGCTTTCATACTCTGTACAAAAAAGAAAAGGTAAAGAAACAAAGGAAAGAAGGCAGATCATTGGAGAGAGAGTGGTTACCAAGGTAGTCAGTGAGGACGCGGCCATCGGAGAAACGGCCGGTGGGTCTTCCCGGGAAGGTGATTCCGTAAGGGTATTTCCAGGATTTAGTCACTGACTTTATGTTGTTGCCGGTGTCGGAGTACGAGTCTCCGAATACAAACAGTTTGGTTGGACGCCAATCGAACAAGTGTCGATGTGTTGGATGGTGGTGGTGGTGGTGGCGGCGGTGGTGGCCAGCTGAAACCAGTGACGCACTTTGTTGTGTTAGAAGAAAGAGAAAACATAGAAGGAGAGGGAGGAAGAGGGTCTGAGCCAACTCCATGCTCGGAGAGAAAAAGGAAGCTTTGCTGGGACAAAGATGGGGAGGGACGGAGATGGAGATGTGTGTACTTATTTAGTGAAAGATATGCGAGGAAGAATAAGTGAGATTCTGAAGGCAGTTATATAGGGGCCAAAGAATATGAGGGACTAAACAATGCATGAGTGCTTGAGTAGTATGGTTCTATTTCACAGTATAATGTGTGACCTAGCCTGGTCAACCGACTCAACCGCATGATGTGGCACTTGGATTGATGATGTGCAAGAACCATCACACGTTAGTTAATTGTTATCGACAATTTTTCACTAAACCACACTAATAGGAAAAGTAGAAAACAAAAAATTTAGGGAGCTGAAATTTACACTCTCGCATACCACTCTTTCCTTTCTGCTGTTTTTACAAAATTACCCCATATTTTTCCCACATTTCCACGTGAAACTACTCTTTCTCTCTTTCTGGGTTTGTTCTCATAATCTCATCTGCATATGTTGTTCTCTATAAAGAAACCAAATAAGGGTGAACTGATGATGAAGTTTTTAATAAAAGGAAGATAACTGATATCGTTTGGGTGGAGACGAAGGCTATCAAACTCTATTTTCTCATGAAGCTGGCCGAGTTTATCAAAAAGAGAGAATCAAGGTGCAGAGCAGTACTCCTTAAAAAAATGTACAGAGCAGTTGAATCCAATCTCCTCACTAATTTCATTTCTTCTTTGCCATCTATGCTATCCACTTCAACTCAATCTTCTACCATAAATAAATAAATAACTTCATCATTATCTCCGTCAAACACACCCAGCAAACCAAACAAATCCTATTTGGATTTATGGCGTTTATGACCAATTCAAAACTTTCATATTTCAATTTCCAGAAATTGAATACCTATGACCATCTTCTCCTCTAAATTTAAAATCAAATTTGAAAGACTCATGCCCGGCAGTGTCCCAAATGAGCTTGATGAGGCGAGACTCACCGCCGATGGTGAGGATATGAACAAGCTGGAACTGCTTGTAATTGCAGGACCAAGCATGATTTCCCTACACCTGTGTCGCCGATGATGATGTACTTGAAGAGGTATTCGTAAGACATGGCTGATACGATGTCGTATTGGAGGAGGAGGAAGGTTTTAATGTTTTTCTCAGTTTTCTGGGCTTTGGCGTTTTTAGCACTGAGGGTAGTTCTGGAAGAGAGAATTAAGAGAACTAAATAAAATAATATTAAATAATTAAAAGGGGGTGTGGTTTGTAAATATCGGAGCGCAAATTTCAGCTCCCAAAATTTATATAAAAAGACTAACAATGTTCATGATAATGTAACAGCTCAAAAGTATAACTTCAATTTTCTGTTTATGAATTCTCAATTGAAAACAAGAAAACATGACAATAGTTTAACAAGCAGGGACGGAGCATAGTACATCACTATCTGGCTGTAGTACATCACTATCTGGGATACAGCCCTGATAACTATTTTCTGTTTTGCAAATTAAGTAGACTTAATTACCCTAAATTTCACATCTTAGTCCGGTCAAATAGTCTAGCAATCAAGCATTAGTAATGTCCTAATCAGTAGAGAATTCAATACTTGATTGACTTTTTGTCATGTAATACGCACTAACACAAATGCAAATCTCATTCAAAATCAAAAATAAATGCTTGTTAAAAATTAGAAATACAGTGTTTAATTCTAATTCTTCTCTTCAACTTGGTTTTTTATTTTTCTTCTTCGGACTATGCGATTTAACTAAAATTCATTGGAGTGTATCTAATACTAAACAATGAGCCAGCTATATCAACTCTCAATGAGCATTTTTTAAGAGGTATTCATATGTTTCGGAGCTTTTATCAAATGAAAGTTTTAGCCCAGTCTATTTTGAGATCCTAGCTCCGTCCATGTTAACAAGTCAGTAACCTTTTAGAGTAAAACGAAGACGTGCAAATTATCTGCTTCTTTAACTAATTTGGGTTTTATTTATAATGGGGTCTGATATGTGGAAATTTCATAATTTGGTTATTTAGCGTATCATAAATACCGAATTAGACTCCCCAACTAGTTCAAATGATCTATAACGCCTCCTAAAAAAAATTGATCTTTAATGCTTTCTCATCATTCACATTGCGGTGTTTAATAAGCGACCTGTAAACAAAGAAATTCGATCTATTCTAGAGCAAAATTATATTCCACATCAACCAATCACGCACTTATAGTATTAATAGATAGAAGTCACTTCTTGATACACCACTAAGATGAGCAATTCCTTACTCTTAAGTCATTCGAATAAGGTCGATCTTTTTTGGTAGGAGCCATGGTGGACGATCTCTCTCACTAAAAAGAGAAATCAAAATCGTAAAAAAAAAAAAAAATAATAATTAAAACAAATAAACAAATAAAGTAATTAATTAGTACGCGTGATTGCTATTCTTTTGTTAATTTTGCATCCTCATATATGACGTAGGTTTCATGACGTCTTAATTACGGATTGCTAGCTTCACTTTCATCCTTAAGTAAGTCATTATTTAAGGTTAAGGATTATAGAATGAACTAATGAGAGTCATTATTTAACATGAAAAATTGAGTTATGATTTGTAGTGTGAGACGAGCAAAAACAAACGTTGACAGTTCTACGTTCAATCAATTTCAACAGAAACCAATGAAGGTCATTTATTAATTGTTATATATTAGAACGTGAAAACTACTAGCTAATTTGAGTTGAATATCACTTGACACTCAAGTCAGAAATTACATGCATAATTATAGTGATGATTACTATCTTTCTTAGCGCCTTTATTGGTGTACGTACGTTACTGGTGTAAAACCGGACAGCACCACTAACAAACGTAAGAGTTATCTCATCATGCATGTTAACACAGCCCAAGGTCAATGTTTACGACGTTGAGCTTAATTTGCTCAAGCTTCAAGATAACAACACCTACTAAATAAGGAATATAACGAAAGTTCTTGTATCATGGTGCATATGAATCTATTATGACTGACCAATCACTATCATTCATTTAATCTAGTCAACTATATGACACTAACATCAATACTAACACCGTTAGAGAATTGAGACAAAAAAAAAAGTAAATAAACATTGTAAAAGTAAGGCTAGGTAAATATTAATTGACAATTAATTCAAAAACGCAATTAATACGATTTTTAAATATTTTAACGAGACTTTTTATCCTTCTTTATTTATTATGTTAAAACGCATTAAATATAAAATTTACCTATTTACCCATTCTGAATGATGTAGATTCCATGTGATCTTATAAGGGGTAGGCGAGTAAAATTTGTTATTAGAATTAGGATTAGGTATGATTATCTATTTATTATTTTCATTGTTGTATTTATAATAAATAAAATTCACCTAATTAATCGAATATTTGAATTACATTAAAGGGAATGAAAATTATCTCTTGAGATTACTTTCATCTTGTCGGATTGAGCCAACTCCATTTCGTTCTATAGTTATTTTTCAAATGAGCTACATTATCTAAATAAAATGTTATGTGATGATATCAAAACATATGATTCCATTACTCATGCTCATCAAGTCCCTTCGGGGACATCCGATAAAATTGGAACGATACTCATGCTCATCAACCTTGTATTTTTTTTTTTTAGTTTTAGAATCCTCCCTCCTACATTATTTAGATAAATTTTGGTTATGAGTATCGTTATTTAATAGAGTACATTTGATCATGTCGATTCTGACACAAATGAATATCATAGGGACAATTATTTTGCATAGCTATTTTATCCTAAATTGCATTATGTGTGAAACAAAAAAGACTCGAGTCACTCGACATTGCCTATAGATACTTGAACAAGGACAAGCGTGACATGTAGATCATTATTGTACTGATAATGTCTCAATTTAACCACCTTTACAAAGTTGGTTTTTAACCACAAAAGACTTCGGTACAATTGGGTATGATTCATTCACTTATAAGTTATATTTTTCTTTGTTCATTTTCTGATATGGGATCTTTCCTCTCTAACATATATATGGCTTGGTAATATGAATTGTGTGAAAGAAATAGTCATGTCTATCATTGTTTAGGTTTGAATTAAGACAATGAATTTTTTATTTTTTATTTTCCTAAAATGATATAAATAACATTCAAATCTGATCTCTAAAATTTGGTGACTATAAGCTTTGATCGATTGCTGAACTTCAACAATTATTGTACAAATTTTCGGCAATCTGATATTGTCTAATTAATCGTGTATTTTCTCTGTAGTTAATTATCATGCTTATTTTGAAAAAAAAAAAATCGCTCTAGCTTGTAGATTGTCATTCCTAGATAAATACGGTTAATACTTATTTAAGTTAATTACATACATGTTTTTAAATTTGTTTTAAACACAAATAATATATATATATATATATATTAATGTAAAACCTCCATAAATTAAGGGTTTTTTCCCATCCGTCCAGTTTGTAAGGGATTTTTTCCCATCAACAAAATAATAATTTAAAATTTAAAATTTTAGAAAAATGCCCAAATGCACTAAAATAGGGTTTTCATACCCCAATTAAATGAAAAACATTTTACTTAGCCCATTCCAATGTTTTTTAACAAAAATACATTTTTACCCTCTCCCTCACCTCTCTCTCTCTCTCTCTCCTCTCTCTCTCTCTCCTCTCTCTCTCTCTCTCTCTCTCTCTCTCTCTCTCTCTCTTCTCTCTCTCTCTCTCCTTTCTTCGACGACGAACGCCGTCACAGCCTTGACGACGGATTTGCTCGATTCAACCATCGCGGCCAAATCCATGTCGTTTCGGAGCTAGGCGGGGTAGGGCAGGAGTGCGTTGGCGATGGGCTGGGTTCGTGCCGAGATGATGGTGTTGTCGGGGCGCGCTCGGCTGGAGTTTGATCTGGGCTGGATCGTGGCTGGGGAAGGGCGCTGCTTGGTGGTGCCTGTTCTGCAGAGTGAGGTGCGCCGGGGTTGGTGGAGGAGGCCAGTGTGCTCGCCGTCGGGGAAGGTGGGTGCCCAGAGAAGAAATATGGGTGCCCAGTGCATGACCTCAAGTCAGTTAGAGTTTTTTTATTATTATTATTTTTTATCCTTACATTTGAATATTAGGGTCAGTAAGTGATTATTGAGGATTGATAAGTGACTATTGGGGTCAGTAAGTTATTATTTGAGGTTTGTAATCTGATTATTAAGGGCCAGTAAGTGATTATTGGGTGTCAGTAAACAATTATTGGGTGTCAGTAACTAAGTTATTAGGGGTTAATAACTGATTATTGGGGGTCAGTAACTAAGTTATTAGGGTCAGTAACTGATTATTGAGGGTCACTAATCGAGTTACCGGCGACCGGAGAAAATTTGAGTTACTGAGGGTCAGTAATTGATTATTGGGGGTCAGTAACCAAGTTATTGGGGGTTAGTAACTGATTATTGGGGGTCAGTTACCGAGTTACTGGTGACCGGGGAAAATTTGAATTACTGGGGGTTAGTAATCGAGTTACCGGTGACCGGAATCCGGCGACCGGGTAAATCCGGCAACCAAAGTCTGGCGACCGGTGACTGCAGTCCGCCGGCCGGTGACCGGAGTCCAGTGAGATTCCGGCCAATTATTCTCTCTCTTCCATTTTCTCTCTCTATGCATGTTTAAGGGGTAAGGGTAAAATTGTCTTAAAATAATATGGTTTGTTAAGACTTTAGTAAAGATTTATGCATTTGGACATAAAAAAATGTTATCTTATATTAGATTGAACTCATGAAAAAATTATCATTAAAATAAGAAATGAGAGGTTTAAATTAATATTAAATAGACATTTTTTCCTAAAATTTTCTATAACCCTGCACACTAACTGTTTGACTCCCACTAGCTAAATATTTAATTTTTCTCTATTTTTCTAACAAAACTGCCGTTTCTTCTCAATCTCTCATCTCTTTCTCCTCTCTCTCTCTAGTCTCTCCCATACCAGTCTCCCACATCGACGACCAACGCTGGCAGCGCTGCTAGACCCGAAAGCCGCTAATACCATAGCCTCTAGTCGGAGCTCCATTTTCCGACGATGTGCGACGACCACCACCACCACCACCACCTCTCAATGACTCCTCCTTCCACTTCCCAACCCTCACCGTCAAAGTCCTTTGCATCGAGATCGTCCTTAAAGTCAATTGTCGAGATTAGCTTCGGGGTCGACGTCGGGCGGTGGATCTGACGGCGATCGTCAACTTTTCGACTGTGATAGATCTAATCTCGGGAGCGCAAGAGATGCAGGCTGGGTTCTGGTGGAGAGTGAAAGAGTCAGCGTTGTATTGTTTTTCTGGTTTTTACTACCGTATTGAATTTTTTTTTTACCGATAACCATTGTTAGTGAGTCTGTTAGTACAATTGACTAGTTCAAGTGCACCATCCGCTCTGGGAATATAATCACACTTTGTAATATCTTTGCCTCCACTCAGGTCAATATTATGAATTTAAAAGAATCTCGTTGTTAACCATATATATCCAACTAGAATCATATATATGATCTCACCATGAACATATATGCTAACTTTGTTGGCATTATAACGTACTATTCTCTTAACATGTGCTTCACATATGTACATGTCAATTTGTTTTTCTTAAAGAAATAAAATTAAATAGAGATGTAATGGGACAATTTTGTAAATGAATATTTTTTGGTGAATATTTTTTGGTGAAGACCTTGCAAATTTAATTTCCTTTGTATCTTGTTTGCAAGTGAGACATAGGCCGGCCGAATGACTACACCACTCTTATAAATTCTTTGAAGAAACCCTTCATTTAAATTTCTCACTATACGATAAATTCCAAAAAAAACCATACTGCTAAATGGCCATTGAAGTTCATTAAAAAAATAAACCCATTGAGTTTTAGCTTTTGAATTACATAATACAGCAAGCATAGAAATAATTACGAAAATAAGAATAAAATCTGATTATTAACTGATAATGCAAATAACAGACGCAAATTCCAAAAGCATAAACATGTTAATCCACATAAAGAAGATAGTACGAATCATTCTTAATCAAGGAAGGTATCCGCTCCTCTGCAGGTACTTCTCATACTCTTCCAACGAGTCGAACTCGTTCTGCTTCCCGCTCTCACCATCAGAACCCTCATTTCGAGTGCTTCCTCTCGATGCAGGATTGAAACCATTGAATCTATTTTTATTTCCATTGTCTAGACCAAAGTGTACTGACCCTTTTCCAAAGACCTTGTATCACTGAGCGCTTGCTGTTTAAGCTCATTCCAGATGTTGTCGTTACGATTGCCGTTGATATCATTTTCCATATTGTAAATGAAGTTATCCCCCTTGTTGTTCTTCTTCTTTTGATTCTCATTGTTTGAGCTGGTATCAATGGTGGCCGGTGAGTCCTTTGTAGAACGGAAAAATCCATATTCGCCGTACTGGTTGCGGGAGTAACTTGGTTGCTTTGGTGGAGGAGTAGGCACGTTTTGAGTTTGGGTTGTTAGTGCTGCAACTTGTGGTGCAAGTTTAGGCTTTTGTTCGTAACTAAGGGGGAGACTGGAGAAACTCGGTTGCTTTGGTGGAGGAGTAGGCACGTTTTGAGTTTGGGTTGTTAGTGCTGCAACTTCTGGTGCAAGTTTAGGCTTTTGTTCGTAACTAAGGGGGAGATAGATATCTTCGGCATTGTAATTGTTGTTGGAATGGCTGACTTTGCTAAAGAACAATCTGTCGCTGGCTTCAATCTGCAGGGAGGAGAAAAGCATGAGAAGGAAGAAAAATGAGAGTGATTTCATGATGGAAGCCATTGAAGAAGAAGATGTAGGCAAAATGGTATGGTTGTTATCTTCTAAGTCTGTCTTTCGAATGACTTAAATAGAGTGTTTTGCCGTGTTAATTTGCTCTCCAATTAAGAAATTAGGCGTTGATTGATGAACGGAATGAAAAGATCATGGAAAGTTTTTGTGAATTAGAAAGAACGTATATATATAATAGGGCACATAAAACAGAAAGGAAACCTAATCATTATGATTTTCTCCTTAAAAACTGTAATAGTTTGCGCCATAGGTAAAAACTTGATGAGATTACTATACATTGGTTGCTAATTATACTCGGATTACGTACCTTGATTGATGAATTAATACTCATATCTGTAATCAAGGCCTTTAATTAAGAAAGGTATAAAGGAAGTTAAACATTCACGTTTTGATTGCGTACATAACTTTTGGAAACAAATTTTAGGGTTTTAATCCCTGTATCTCATTTTTCTTTCTAAAAGATAATTCAGTCAGTCAGGCATTAAACCTAATCATCATTAATTGACATATATTCCTTAAATAAAAAATAATTAAATCAAAAAATTAACACTGATTGAGTCACAAACATAGACTTGTAACGATTCATTAGTTACCTTGATGGTCACATTTTTCCTGCATATCACGACTCGAATTCAGCCACAAAGATAGAGACTTGTAAGCGAATAGTTCGTTTCGATGTTCAACAATTGGCTACACTTTGCTGCAAGAAGTTTTGGTGACCGAATGACCGGAGAACTGGTTCACTTGTTCCATACAATTTTGTATATGACGAAATGACGAATTGCGAGTGTAGGTATCAAAGATGTCACAACAACATTCTTCACTCCAAGTCATGGACATGTTTTAAGTTCTAAGTTGATTAATTTAGACATTTAGTACCTCTGTCATTGAAAATGTTGGACTACGTACTCTGAAATATATTAGAAACAGAAACAAAGAAGTTTTGAGTGAACAGTTGAGCACTGCCTCTTCACGAGTTCCTTAAAAATCGATCTGGACGGTTGGTAGTAGCTAACCCGTGTCAATGTATAGGCAAACTAGGGTATATATATAGTAGTACAATTACCTATAGCCAAGTGTGATCGGTAAATACAATATTAGAGCTATATATGTATGAAATAAGTCGCCAACTACTTACAGTACTGCAGTAGAAATCATGTCAGTTACGGTATTAGTTGCTGCATTCTCAGGGATCAGCAAGTGTTGTAATCTTTTTATTATGAGAAATTTTGAGAAATAACCAATTTTTTTATTTAGTTGAAAAATAATCATTTTACACGATAAAATGTCTACAATACCCTTTATACTCTAAACCTGATGAAGTATAAACTGTAGAGAATGAGAGATAGTAAGAGAATAGAGAATCATCATCTTATTCATTGATATGAGCCATTTATATAGGAAACTATAAAGTATCAATATTGTAATGATAAAGAATACATAGTTTTATTCTAACTACATATCCTGATGGCATAAGACCAATATGCATATATATGAAATATCCTATAACACTCCCCTTTGTGCAGCGCGCCGATATGCCGGTGGTGTGATAATGATATGTCGGCTCGTTAAAAACCTCGTCAAGGAACAAAAACCCTGTAGGAGAAAAACTAAACCTTGATCGTAAAAGAAAAAGAGTATAACGCACCCTTCACCTTTGATGAAAAAGAGTATAACGCACCCTTCACATTTGATAGTGACACGTATGTGCTAGACTCCCCCTGAAGTTCACACCTCCCCTGATCTTTACATCAATCATAGGGCTCTTTCTGATTCTTACTAATCACGAAAATTTCAATAACTTAGCATGTTAATTAACATGTCTTCAAATGTGGCATTAGACAATGATTAACTAGATCACGTCGTATTGTCCTTAAACAAGATCTTTTACACTAAGATCTTGAGGAGAAGGCCGCTTGTGAATTCAAAACATAAGTTCGTGCAGGAAATCAAATTTCCGCGCAGCATGACTTTCAGTTACTAGAACAACCGTAATTTCCTCTAGGAAATACATATGAACGAACCGTAAACGGTTTTGAAAACTAGACTCAATTAGTTTTCCAATCGTATATTACATACATTCTGGTTCATCAGGAGCTGTTCACAAAGTCCAGTCAAAGTTGACTGTTTTGGCAAAATAAGGTTCTCGGACAGATCCGTCATACTTTACGAAAATGGTCATAACTCACTAAATATGATAGGTATGATCAAATGGTTGATGTCCCTGGAAAGTAGACACATAGACCTTTCCAATGGTATCTATTTCACCATTTTCCAATGAGTGAGATTTCTTGTAGGTCCCATGGAATTTGACCTACGAAACTTGGCAGATTTTGATTTCGCTTTTGATATGTATTTCTTATGTAGGGATAGAATAAGCCTTAACCTTTCATACCATTAAGTATTGAAAAAGGAGTTACTGTTATTATATTGACATTACGTAGGCGCATAGCTACACTTAGCTTTACAACTTTTCATAACGAATGAGATGTCAAGTCTTTCATATTGTGTGGAGTACATTGATGTGTCTTATTGTACTTAGATGAGAATTCCATCTCTTATCACATATTTGTCACCTTTCTTTAGACAAAACAATAGATCTCTCTTTAGAGTAAAGACTTTGACTAATCATGGGGTATATGTAGGCCTCATTTTTGTTAGAGCGCGTAAGCCGATTGATGGAAAATTATCATCAATATAGTCATCGAGTACCTTTTCGAGACCGTGTCTTCTCAAGATCTTTTTCATTCTTAACTTCAAATGTTGATACATATTGTTATCTCTTGATCCATCAAGAGTCTATGTAAATCCAAAATGAACACGGAAAAACATAATTCACCATATCCCTTCCAAATCAAGTAGAGTCCATATGCGTTTCAATACCTTTAGCAAACGCGTGCTCCTGTGGTCTGGAGCCACTTGATTAGAATGAACGAAGTCTATTTAACACCTTCATGTATATCTCTGATCCCATAGAGATGTTATTATGACCATATTCATAGGCTGCATGTTCAATTATTTAGAAACTACCAAACTGATAAAGTAGTGGAGTGCAATGACATCTATTACGAGAGCATATCTCATCGTAGTCGACCCCAGTGCGTGTTAGTGAGAGACCTTGTGTCATAAGGTGAGTCTAAATTCTTGTTCTCACTACGCTTATCTAACAAAGGCATAGTTGCTAGGGTTTGCGGTGTTGGCATCACCTGCCCAAGGACCTATATCTTTGCTAATGCTGGATCACATCTTTCCATTAGGCCAATCAACTAAGTTGATATCCATCAACGAAGGGTGGTTCGATAGTAGACTCATTATCCCACGTCCTCATGTACACTAGTGTAATACTTGTAGAGTTCTCTATATGGATTGGATTTAACATTGGGGCGTCCCCCAATGATAATCATAATTTAGACTTCATGAGACAAATTTGAGTATCACTGATCAATGGATCAGGTTGTGCGAAGCTGACTTTCTTTCTAGTGCGAGAAAGTATCGAACCTAACGGCCTAAACATATTTAAAGAATGGGTAGTGAGCCCGTAAATGTATAAGCAGTAGATAATAGTGTAACACGTGATCGGTGTGTTAACACTTCAACCAACACCATAAAATATAAAAGGGTGTTCGCAAGTTGGTTGTATCAATCTACGTAGTTTGATGAAAGAATGAAATATTCTCTTTTATGTCATTTAGCGTAGGAGGGTCTCGCTCCTAATTTCGCTAAAGAATAGGCTTTCAAAACGAGCAATGAGCATTGCAGGGGGGGCCAATGAGACATCAAGGAAAGGCCGGTGCATCTCAATTGCTTGAGGAATTGACCGGACGGCTTCCAGAGAGTTGGAGCTGTGTTTGGGTGACGTCAATGTCCCTAGGTGCCGTCATTTACATCCATGATGTCACCATCATGCTTCATGATGAAGTTAGATCTTCGTTTTGAGTGGAAGAATGAATGTCTATGAAAATTTCTCAAAATTTAGACCATTATATGTCTTCTAGGATGACCTAAATTAGTCAAAAACCAAAGCCTATATGAGTCAGTGTCTCAAATATCATGTTTGGCGACAACATGGGATTCGATACTAGAATCGTAGTGATATACAGTCCACTAGATTGACTCATAAACTTCTCTAAGATGCATTTCAGTCCGCATTCATGAGAAGGTATACACAAAAAAACTCTTGTTCATTCTCATAATGTGTTTTCAAATGAAAACCATTAGCAGGAATGTCTTTAAAGCTCAACATGGTTATGTTGCCTCTTAATGTATATAGGGCATCTGTGATGTTGATCATGGTGCCATGAGGGATCAAGATTTAAGCTAAACCACGTCTTTGAATGACCGGTATGATTCAATTGTTGTAGTCACAGAAGATTTACAAGACACAAAATCTAGAAATAATTGCCGGTCTTTAGAATGTTGTGGGAAATTCCACTATCTATGAGACACTCATTGTCTCTATGAGACATATCTACAAAAAGGATAGATAAACGAGTAAATAGTTCAACTTAAACCATTTTTTTTTTGGTCAAAGGAAACTTCATTAAGCCCCAAAGGGAAAGAAAGCAAACAAACAGCAAAATACAGAAGGAGCAAAAGCCCAGAAAGCAAACTAAGCAACAAAAGAAAGTCAAACAGCTTTGGAAATTAAATCACAGGTGGTGCGGGGAGACCGTCATTCCGGAGCACAGCAATAAGGGAGGTTGGAGGTCTATCAGACCAATCCAAAGAGCACACCCTTGTAGTTGCAAGCTTGGCCGTAGCATCAGCTACACGGTTAGCTTCACGAGGGATCCAACACCATTTGATTCCGGTGAACAAAGACTTCAGATGGAAAGCTTCCTAAACCATGGGATTGATTCGCCAATTTGACTTGTTGGGATACTCATTAAGAGCAACAATGACATCCCTGCAGTCGCTCTCAATTATGATTCTTTGCGGCTTCAATTGATGAGCTAATTTTATACCGAACACTACTGCCTCAGCCTCAGCTTCAATGGCAGTATTGAAAGTCCCAGGGGTAGCAGCCCCAGCAATGGAATAGCCCAGGGTTTTTCTAGCCACAGCCCCTATTCCACCTTTTAGGGTAGTTGCACACCATGCACCATCCACATTGACCTTGACCTCAGGAGGGGGGGGAGGTTGCCAAAGCTTAGTCATTGCCATGTTACTTTCAGTTGGCTCAGGGATGGAGAGTGAGCTCAAGGCACTAGCCCACATTTCCACGCTCTTGTTCACCTTTAAAATGGTAGCAAGCAGATTGGGAGCACAATGACTAAGCACAATTTCACATCAATGTTTCCAAATTCCCACAACTGATGGAAGATAACATGCAAGAGATGATCATTCGATGCAACAAGTTTCTCAACTTTCAAAAGCCAAGCATCCAGAGAAGCGATACTCTGTTTGTCAGGGATGTAACCAACGCTGCTACCAAACCATACCACCGAAGTCCACAGACAGAGAAGGAGACAATGTTCAATTGTTTCCGGATAATCACCACAGATGCTGCAAATAGGACTTTGAATAACTTTCCTCTTAAATAACTCCCAGGCATTAGGTAGGGCATTAGACAACGCCTTCCACAAAAAATTGGAGACTTTGGGTAAGGAATTAGAGTGCCAAACCAACTTCCAGATGCTCTTCTCAATTCTATATGAAGTGGAGGCTTTAGTTTTGGATGGAGCTGGATTGCTAGCATGAATGAGGTGATAGCTACTCTTTACTGTGAAGAGACCATTCTTTGAATGCGGCCAAATCAACACATCTTCCTCCTCCTCCCTGCCAATGGGGATAGCCTTGATGGCTTGAAAATCAATGGGTTTCAGGAAAGGCTCCAGGTGATTCACATCCTAATTTCTGCTCTCGTCAATGATATCAGCCACAAGAAGGGGGGTGAAGCGGTTTGAAGTATCTGACACGACCCACCCCGAGTTTCACCATAAACCGGGAGTAAATCGTGCGGGGACCATCTCCAACGAAAGATTTACCGTTAAATTCGGTACAACCTCCCTTGAAAATAGACAACCCTTCTAATAGAAACCTGCAAACACGTCTAAAGGTTTCAAATCCAACCTTATAAACTCTTGGAGCCTTCGTGCTCCCCACAAATCACAACATCTCCCAATATAGATTTACTAATCTAACAAAGATCCTATAATAAACAACCACATATTCAGAGCAACTCTATTTGAGAGGAAATGAACTAAAAATAAATAGAAAAGAGCGGAAGCTATACTATTGACTATGCCTCTTCTCCATGTACGCCCGATCTCATCTATGCAATCCTGTAGACTGAGCATTTTAAAACGAAGAGCCCAAGGGAAGACATTTAATAACGTCAGAGTGAGTGGACATAAATAATTTAATAACAAAATATTTATGCATTTTCATTTTAATTTCATAGAAAAATATACTGCATGCGGCAGCTTAAAAGCGCTCAATTCATAATCTGATAATTTCACGACTAGCACTGGCTAGTCACAAACTCAATAAAATAGAGCCTCTCAGGCTAAACTATATATAAACATATATTCGTATGTATCTACACTCGTCAGACTCCTTCTATAAATCCTATAAACAATTTAGAAAAATAGAAATTCATACAAGGCTACAACGCTGGCGTCTAACGCTCACGTTGCGTCATAATGGTATTTTTCCTCATTATGACCGAAAATGAAGGTGTACATATACGTGTGGACTCCCTATATGAAAACCTAAATAAACCGAAAAGGAAAGAAGTTTTCATATAAGGCTATGACGCTTGTGTCTAACACTTACGACACGCCATAATGTATTTTACCTCATTATGTCGGACCAAGCACGTATGGCTAGCTAGCATTTATATACATACTATTCTCATAAAATCCAAAACATATATATCCACCGAAAATCTTATTTTCGGGATCTCTCCAAAGGAGGAAAAATTGTTAAATAGACGAGAAATCAATAAATCTCATCAGAAGAAATAAATGATTAATAAAATCATTCATCGCATGCTTTTTAATTAAAACAAAGGTCCACTCACAACTTTAGGCCTAAGCCTGACGTCGATCCGAGGTCTCTCCAATTGAGTCTCCTCACGTCCTGTTCTAAATATATAATTAATTTACCAACTAAAATCCAGTATTGATAAAATAAGCAAAATTAATCGTGAGCCATAAATACGCTCATCATTGCCTAACTTCGATATTCTTAAATCGAAATGATCCAAACTTTAATGTCATACTCGGCAGTCGTAAATACAACATTTCTCAGAAATTGACTTAAATCCTACGGTCGGATTTTACATTATTTAACCGCCAAAATACCAAACTTCGGAAATTCACAAACCTATTGAAAACTCGTCCGAAAATCCACAATTCACTTCATTAAACTCCTCTAATTATTACACATTTAAAATTATACAAAACCCCAAAACGACGGCGGCGCGGCGGCCGGAGGCTGATTCCGGCGACGTCCAAATTCTACCAAATTTTAACAGAATCTTCCTCTGAACATCCCAAACAAATTTCATAACTATCACTAAGTCCAATTTCAAGCCTAACTAGGTCAATCGAACGAAAACATCCTAAAAGCCCTAAAATTTTAACTTCGAATTTCTCTTACCGAGCTCAAGAAGGAGTGAGCCTTTTGGAGGGGTTGTTGCACGGGAGGAGTGCTACAAAACCGTACCAAGCTTGCCCGGATTGGTGGCCGGAGGAGGGAGTTCCGGCAACGGAAAGCTTTAGGCAGCCGCGCCTTTCGGGCGGCACAACTCCTTCACGGCGGCGCTAGGGAGGCTCTCGTTGGGCTGGAATGGAAGCTGGGTTGGAGGCCGACATTTTGGGACCGGCGGGAGGGCGGCAAAGGTGGCCGAACGGCGGCGGACGGGCGGCCGAAAAATCGGGCAGCGGGAAGAGAGAACTCGGGAGGGAGAGAGAGAGAGAGAGAGAGAGAAAGAATGGGTTTTGGGCCTCACCCATCCGGCCCAACTCCTCTATATACAACCCAATTCTAAAATTTAACACCCCCAAAAATAATACCCTAATAAAAATTACCTTTTACTAGCTAAAATTTACTATTTTTACCGTCGTTACATTTTTCTCCTACGAATAACTCTCCGAAATAATCGTCCCTCAAAACCCCTCTAGGGACCAATTAAACTATAACTCAATGTCGGAGACGGTATAATTCTTATTATAATCAAGCTAGTAAATAAGATAAAATTTTACGGGTCGGGATGTGACAATTCTCCCCTCCTTATAAAAATTTCGTCCTCGAAATTTACATACCTGACAATCAAAGAGATAGGGATACTGCTGCCTCAGTTGCTCCTCTAATCCCAAGTAACTTCCTCTACTTGGTTTCTCCTCCACGGAACTTTATCAAGAGGAAAAATGATTTGCTTTTAAGCACTTGCTCTTTTCGTCGGGAATCTGTACCGGCTCCTCTTCATAGGACAAATCTCTCGTCAAACTGATCGTCGTTGCTCTTGCAGCACAAGAGAGAGATCGGCAATATACTTGCGAAACATGGATACATAAAACACATTATGATCTTGGATCACTTCGAAGGCAAAACTAACCGATACGCAAGAGAGCCAACTTGATCTTAAAAACATAAGAACCAATAAATCTTAGACCAAGCTTCCACGTTACTAAAACGTACCACTCCTTTCCAAGGAGATAATTTCGAAAACACCCAACCTTTACTTGAAACTCATGGTCCTTCCTGCGGACATCTTTATAATTCTTCTGGCTACTAAGAGCTGTTTTAAGTCTATCTCTGACTGCTTTAACCTTCCCATTTGAATCCTGAATTATTCTAAATCTTCTCAAAAACTCTAAATCTTCTCTAAGATTCTAAATCCTTCGTTGAACTGCCACTAACGTTTACACGTAAGTGAGTTCAGTGATACATGTTCCAGAGTACGAGTACCTGTAGGTATGTACACTAATTCTTGTGCAATGAAAAATCGCTATCACCATCGGGCTCAAATCTCCTAACGTCATGCAACAACCTTGTCAATGCGCTGCTTACAAACTCGACATTGAAGCTCACTTGTTAGGAAACTAGGGTTCACGTATTCCCACATGCTCATAGTGTCAAAATTAAGACCCGCTAAATGAACAGATTAAGGATGCACACACTGCAGAATTGCAACAATCACTTCTAGCACCGAGACACTTTGCAGAGTCTTTCGCGGAGTCAAAGCTCTCGTAAGTCCACAAGAAAATCTTGCTCTGCCTAAGTGACCAGTCTACTAACATATGATAACCTCGATTCTCGAAATGACATTATGAAGAGATCAAAACCACGTCACTTAGGTCTCTTCACCAAAACTATTACATTACCATTTTGAGCACCCAAACTAGCAGCTTATGGGAATACCAGTTCTCTCCTAATTCTGTTATACCAAATGTTCTCTTCACGCCAGACCAGAAGATGATCTGAAACATGATTATCATGCGAATGGAACATTTCGGTTACATAAAGCTGCAACATAAACAACTTATATATCGCCAAAACATGTTCCATATAAAATCCAATTTACCAAGTCACTAGCATGGAAGATGAACAAATCCCCAAGCGGAGTATACCAAAGAAACTCCAACTGCAAACGAAGTGACATTAGCAAATAGATTTCGTTCACACTTAACACTAATATTATGTCATTGAAGACTTGTATCGACTAACTCAATACAACGCCGACTGAAAGCATTAAGAACACTCATCCACGCTTCTCCAATAAATTCTTTCATCTTCAGCTATTCCAGATAACATAATATTCAACTCCAATAGCCACGCACTTTAAGATATATACTTTCCTCTGGACGTTTACGCCACATCAACATTCCTCACTTTTCCATCCTAGCGACCAAGGTCGCTAAAAATTAGCATTACTAAGAACTTCCAAAGATCTCAACATATTTAATCCATTCCCGACTGTTGTCGTAAAGTCAAAGTGACCTCAACTCTTCTGCATCTACTTTATTATTATAATTTCAAGGTCAAATGAAAGAATGTTGCCACGCATATGAGTTCCCTACTGGAGTTTCCAACTCGCAATTGAACTCTAACAATTATGATATCAACTCAATAACCCTTGGAAAAGGCATAATCCATACACCTTTTCATTACTCAAAACATAATGATTACTCAAGAGGTCGGCGTACAGAGGCATAGTCTTGAAGATATGAACATTTATGGCACAACAAGGTCCATAAATAAGATAAGAACAACTACATCACAAACTTAATTAACACATAGTGTCTAAAGCATATAATGCTAATAGATCCGTCGCGATCGGACCATCACTCTATAGACACTAAGTATGACCAAGAATATGAGGTAGTACTAAAACGAGAAAGGAATCGAATAACCTAGTGCTCTGATACCAAGCTGACACGACCCACCCCGAATTTCACCCTAAACTCGGAGTAAATCGTGCGGGGACCACCTCCAAAGAAAGATTTACCGCTAATTTGGTACAACCTCCCTTGAAAATGGACAACCCTTCTAATAGAAACCTGCAAACACGTCTAAAGGTTCCAAATCCAACCTTATAGACTCCTGAGCCTTCGTGCTCCCCACATCACAACATCTCCCAATATAATTTACTAATCTAACAAAACCTATAATAAACAACCACATATTCAGAGCAACTCTATTTGAGAGAAATGAACTCAAATAATAGAAAAGAGCGGAAGCTATACTTTGACTATGCCTCTTCTCATGTACGCCCGATCTCATCTATGCAATCTTGCAGACTGGGCATTTTTAAAACGAAGGACCCAGGGGAAGACATTTAATAACGTTTGTCACATCCTGACCCGTAAGATTTTATCTTATTTACTAGCTTGATTATAATAAGAATTTTACCGTCTCCGACATTGACATATAGTTTAATTGGTCCCTAGAGGGGTTTTGAGGGACGATTATTTCGGAGAGTTATTCGTAGGAGAAAAATGTAACGACGGTAAAAATGGTAAATTTAGCTAGTAAAAGGTATTTTTATTAGGGTATTATTTTTTGGGGTGTTAAATTTTTGGATTGGGTTTTATTGGGTTGGAACCAGTTGGGCCAAGCCCAACCGATTTTCTCTCTCTCTCTCTCTCTCTTCCCTCCCGATTCTCTCTCCTCTCTCTTTCTCTCCCGATTCCTCCCCCCTGCCGGATTTTCTTCTCCGCCCCGCCGCCGTCCGGCCGCCCCAGACCGCGCACCGGTCCCAATCGATCGGTCTCCAACCCAGCTACCATTCTAGACCGGTCACAGCCTCCCTAGCGCCGCCGTGAAGGAGAAACGCCGCCCGAAAGGCGCGGCTGCCATAGGCTTTTCGTCGCCGGAACTCCCTCCTCCGGCCACCAATCCGGGCAAGCTTGGTACGGTTTTGAAGCTCTCCTCCCGTGCAACAACCCCTCCAAAAGGCTCGATCCCTCTTGAGCTCGGTAAGGAGAAATTCGAAGTTGAAATTCTAGGGCTTATTGTGTGTTTGCGTTCGATTGACCTAGTTAGGCTTAAAATTGGACTTAGTGATAGTTATGAAAGTTGTTTGGAATGATGAGAGGAAGCTGCTGTTAAAATTTGGTAGAATTTGGACGTCGCCGGAGCTGGTCGCCGGCCGCCGCCGGCGCCGCCGCTGGAAAAACTGTTTTAGGTGGAGATTTTTATGAGGAATTTAATGGAATGAGTTTTAGAATTTTCGGACGAGTTTTGAATAGGTTTTGAATTTCCGAAGTTTGGTATTTAAGCGGTTAAATAATGTAAAATCCGACCGTAGGATTTAAATCAATTTCTGGGAAAGTTATTTATACGACTGCCGACTATGATATAAAAGTTTGGATCGTTCCGATTTAAGAATATCGAACTTAGGCAATGATGAGCGTAATTATGGCTCTCGATTAATTTTGCCTATTTTATAAATACTGGATTTCAGTTGGTAAATTAATTATATATTTGGAACAGGACGTGAGGAGGCCCGAGCAGAAGAAGCCTCGGAGCGTCATCAGGCTTAGGCCTAATTTGTGAGTGGACCTTTGTTTTAAATAAAAAGCATGCGATGAATGATTTTATTAATCATTTGTTTATTTTGATGAGATTATTGATTTCTCGCCCATTTGATAATTTTTCCTCCTTTGGAGAGATCCCGAAAATGAGATTTTCGGTGGATATATATGTTTTTGGATTTTATGAGAATAGTATGTATATAAATGCTAGCTAGCCATACGTGCTTGGTCCGTCATAATGAGGTAAATACCATTATGGCGTGTCGTGCGTGTTAGACAAACGTCATAGCCCTATATGAAAACTTCTTTCTTTTTCAGTTTATTTAGGTTTTCATATAGGGAGTCCACACGTATATGTACACCGTCCCTTTTCGGTCATAATGAGGAAAAATACCATTATGGGCAACGTGAGCGTTAGACGCCAGCGTTGTAGCCTTGTATGAATTTCTATTTTTCTGAATTGTTTCTAGGATTCATACAAGGAGTCTGACGAGTGTAGATACATACGAATATATGAATATATATGGTTTAGCCTGAGAGGCTCCATTTTATTTGAGTTTGTGACTAGCCAGTGCTAGTCGTGAAATTATCAGTTTATGAGTTGAACACTTTTAAGCTGCCGCATGCAGTATATTTTTCTATGAAATTAAATTGGGAATGCATAAATAGTTTATTATTAAATTATTTTTGTCCACTCACTCTAACGTTATTAAATGTCTTCCCCCCTGGCCCTTTGTTTTAAAATGCCCAGTCTGCAAGTTCGGATTGGATCTCGTAGGAGACGAGGCATAGTCACCCGTATTTCCACCACCTTTCACCAGTAGGTTACCTGTTTAGCCTACTTGTCTTTTCTTGCTTCCGCTAGTGTCTAGTAGCTCTGAATACTTGGTTTAATGTATATATTTTTAGTTGTGGGTGAAGGCTTGTTTATATTTTAGAATATTTGACGGATGATGTATATTATCTTAGATAATGTTTATTATCCTGTTGGTGATGATTGTTTTTGAGGAGCACGAAGGCTCCAGAAGTTAAGGTTGGATTTGGAACCTTTAGAAGTGTTTGCAGGTTTTTATTGGAAGGGTTGTCCATTTTCAAGGGAGGTTGTACCGAATTTTGCGGTAAATCTTCCTTGGAGGTGGTCCCCGCACGATTTACTCCGGGGTTAGGGTGAAATTCGGGGCGGGTCGTGTCAGTTGGTATCAGAGCTTTAGGTTTCCTTTTCCTGCTTCCTTGTCACTATCATATTTGCCTAAGTACCACATAGTGTCTATAGAGTGATGATCCGTCCGCGGCGGATTCATTGGCATTTTATGCTTTTGGTGCTATGTGTTATTGGGTATGTGTGATAGTTGAGTTAGTTTTGTTTATGGACTCCTAAATATTTTCTTCCTCAGGTACTATGCCTCCTAGGCGCCCACGGCAACCCGTGTGGCTACTTCGACCAATGCCAATGAAGGCCATGAGGTCAGGGGATTGGTTGATGATATTGGAAATTTGCTGAGGGATGTCATGGAACGAGCTCCACAACCTCATGCGGTGAAAAGGAGAGAAGTTTATGAGGCTGGAGCCAGAGAGTTCAAGGGTGCCAAGGGACCCCTTGATGCTCATAATTGGGTGGACAAGATGGAAAATGCTTTTACGATCACTGAGTTACCAGAAGAAAGAAAGGTGAAGATAGCAGTGACTTTTCTGGACGATTCAGCACATCACTGGTGGTCGCTTGCCAGCAGGAATGTTGAGGATGCTCTGAGTATGTCGTGGGAGCAGTTTAAGACTCTTTTCTTGGGGCAGTATTTCAATCATGCCCACCGCAGCAGAATTCAGTCGGATTTCCTGCATATGACGAAGAGGGATAATGAGGGGATCATAGAGTTCCAGGAAAGATTCACTTCCCTGAGCTACCATGTGTCATATCTGGTTCCTGATGAGAAGACCAGGATTGAGATGTTTATTGGAGCACTTGGTGGAGTGTACGCCGACAAGATGACGGGGGTAATTTACCCGACTTTTATGGATGCAGTTGGTGCAGCCATGGCCATTGAGTCCAGGGGGACATATGGTGTTCGACCTCGTGATTATGGTGGCCCCAGTCAGGGTCCATCCAAGAAGGCTGCTTCATCATCCGCTTCTGGGTCTTCTGCTGGTAGTGGTAGTAGTGGAGGATCGACCTCTGGTGCTCGGAACAGAAATAGAGGACGTTTCAGGACGCCTTCTCGGAGTTATTTGGGTACAACAGTCTAGACGGTATGGTACTAGTGGCAGTTTCCAGGGTGGATCATCCAGTAGCCAGCCTTATTCTTATGGGCAGCAGCAGTTTTCTAGGTGCTATGAGTGTGGTAGTCTGGATCACTTCAGGAGAGATTGCCCATTGTTGGCTCAGAGGACCACCCCTACCCCTACTCAGTCAGTTGGTCAACCTTCAGCTAGAGGTTCTAGTAGTAGTGCCCAGGGCAGTGCTACGATCAGAGGTGGCTCTCAGCGGGGCAGTGGTCAGCGTGGACGTCCCATGACTCGCGCTAGATTGCATGCTATGACCCAGCAGGAAGGACGTACTTCTCCAGATGTCATCATTGGTACGTTATTAATTTTTGGTCAGCCTGCATGTACTTTAATTGATCCTGGAGCCACGCATTCATTCATGTCTAGTAGATTTGCTCTTCATGCCAATGTGCCATCATCGTCTCTTCCAGGCGAGTGGCATGTGTCTCTACCCTCTGGTGAGGTGATGAGAATTAATTGGGTATTTAGTGGATGTGAAGTTTTAGTTGAGGGATTTAATTTCAAGGCTGATTTAATTCCTTTAGAAATAGTGGAGTTTGATGTGATCTTGGGGATGGACTTTTTGGAAGCATATAGAGCTTTGATAGATTGTTTTCAGAAAGAAGTGGTGCTTCGAAGTCCAAGTGGATTTGAGGTTGCTTTTCAAGGGGAAAGAGATGTTATTTCGAGTTGCCTTATTTCCGCTGTTGCTGCAAGAAAATTATTAAATAAAGGCTGTCAGGCTTATTTAGCTCATGTGGTGGATACAAGTATGGGAGTTTTGGGAGTAGAAGATATTCCTATAGTAAGAGAGTTTCCGGATGTTTTTCCTGAGGAGTTGCCTGGTTTACCTCCTGCAAGGGAGATAGACTTCTCTATAGAATTACTTCCCGGAACTATGCCTATCTCTCAGGCACCTTACAGAATGGCTCCAGCAGAGTTGAAAGAGTTGAAGACTCAATTGCAAGAGTTGGTAGACAAGGGTTTTGTTCGGCCTAGCATGTCTCCTTGGGGTGCTCCGGTATTGTTTGTTAAGAAGAAAGATGGCACTATGAGACTATGCATTGATTATAGGAAGTTGAATCAGATCACAGTGAAGAATAAATATCCGTTGCCTCGGATCGATGATTTATTTGATCAGTTGAGGGTGCTTCTGTTTTCTCCAAGATTGACTTGAGATCTGGGTATCATCAATTACGGATTAAGGAGAGTGACATAGTCAAGACCGCCTTTCGATCACGTTATGGTCATTATGAATTTATGGTGATGCCATTTGGACTTACTAACGCACCTGCTGCTTTTATGGATCTCATGAATAGGGTGTTTAGTCCATATCTTGATCGTTTTGTGATCGTATTCATAGATGATATTTTGGTTTACTCAAAAAGTGAGAAGGAGCATGCCAAACATCTAAGAATAATATTGCGGACTTTGAGGAATTCCCAGTTATATGCTAAGTTAAGCAAGTGTGAGTTTTGGCTAGATAAAGTGGGATTCTTGGGCCATGTGGTTTCGGCTGAAGGAGTTAGTGTAGATTCCCAAAAGGTGGAAGCGGTGTCAAATTGGAGAAGACCTACCACTGTGACGGAGATCCGTAGTTTCTTGGGATTAGCAGGTTATTATCGGCGCTTTGTGCAAGATTTTTCAAGGATTGCTGCTCCTCTTACAAGGTTGACCAAGAAGACTGTTAAATTTGAATGGTCAGATGAGTGTGAGCAAAGTTTTCAAGAATTGAAGAATCGTTTGATTAGTGCTCCTGTTTTGGCACTTCCGGATGATAGTGGGGAGTATGTGGTATTTTGTGATGCTTCTGGACGTGGTCTAGGTGGGGTATTGATGCAGCATGAGCGAGTTATTGCCTATGCTTCCAGGCAATTAAAGCCGCACGAGGGGAATTATCCTACTCATGATTTGGAGCTTGCAGCGGTAGTTTTTGCTCTCAAGTTGTGGAGACATTATCTTTATGGAGCCAAGTGTCAGATTTTTACCGATCACAAGAGTCTTCGTCTTCGTATGTTTCACTCAAAGAGAGCTAAACTTGAGACAGAGAAGGTGGATGGAGTTGATTAGTGATTATGATTGCACTATCGAGTATCATCCTGGAAAAGCTAATGTGGTAGCTGATGCTCTTAGTCGAAATCCCTCCATATCCTTATCTCACTTGAGGACAGTTCGTGTTCCACTTCTTAGTGAGTTGCGAGCTACAGGAGTGGATTTGGCAGTAGATGAGGTTGGTGCCTTGGTAGCTAGTTTTCATGTGAGGCCAGTTTTGGTTGATAGAGTACGGGAAGCACAGAATAATGATCCTTCCATAGTTCGATTGATGGAAAGAGCTTTGAGCGGAGCCGCAGCCGATCATTTTTCAGTTAGAAGGGATGGGACTTTATTGTTTAAGAATCGGCTTTGTGTTCCAAAAAGAAATGAAGAGTTGAAGAGTGAGATATTAGAGAAGCTCATAGTTCCGCTTATGCAGCTCATCCGGGTAGCACAAAAATGTATCGGATTTTAAAGATTATTACTGGTGGCCAAACATGAAGAGGGAAATTGCAGCTTATGTAAGTAGATGTCTGATTTGCCAGCAAGTAAAAGCTGAAAGGCAGAAGCCTTCTGGATTGCTTGAGCCGTTGCCTATTCCAGTGTGGAAGTGGGACCACATCACCATGGATTTTGTTTTCAGTTTACCTCGTACCCGTGAAGGGCATGACGGTGTTTGGGTGATTGTGGATAGACTCACCAAGTCTGCACATTTCTTGCCAGTGGGAAAGAAGTATAAATTGGATAAATTGGCGGAACTTTATGTGAATGAAATTGTGAGGCTTCATGGTGTGCCTGAATCAATAGTGTCAGATCGGGATCCTAGATTTGCTTCTAAATTCTGGAGAGCTCTTCAAGCAGCTTTAGGTACCCGATTACATTTCAGCACTGCTTTTCATCCTCAGACTGATGGGCAGTCCGAGAGGACTATTCAGACTTTGGAGGATATGTTGAGAGCTTGTGCCTTGCAGTTCAGAGGGAGTTGGGATAAGAATCTATCCTTGATGGAGTTTGCTTATAATAATAGCTATCATTCTAGCATTGGTATGGCTCCCTTTGAGGCGCTTTATGGGAAACAGTGTCGTACGCCTTTATGTTGGAATGAAGTGGGGAAAAAGAGCTTTGTGGCCCAGAGTTAATCCATGAGACAAATGAGAAGATTAAAGTGGTTAGAGATAGACTCAAAGCCGCTCAAAGTAGGCAGAAGAGTTATGCAGATGTCCGTAGGAAAGATCTTGAGTTTCAAGTGGGTGATTGGGTGTTCTTGAAACTATCTCCTTGGAAAGGGGTAGTACGTTTCGGTAAACGTGGGAAGCTTAGTCCGAGGTATATCGGCCCTTATGAGATTATAGAGCGAGTTGGCTCACTTGCTTATCGGTTAGTTTTGCCTTCAGAATTAGCCAGGATACATAATGTGTTTCATGTATCCATGCTTCGCAAGTATATTGCCGATCCTTCTCATGTGCTGCAAGAGCAACCGATCAGTTTGACGAGAGATTTGTCCTATGAAGAGGAACCGGTTCAGATTCTTGACCGAAAGGAGCAAGTGCTCAGGAACAAGACAATCTCACTTGTCAAGGTGCTTTGGAGAAGTCATCAAGTAGAAGAAGCTACTTGGGAATTAGAGGAGCAAATGATGCAGCAGTATCCCTACCTCTTCGAATGACAGGTATGTAAATTTCGAGGACGAAATTTTTATAAGGAGGGGAGAATTGTCACATCCCGACCCGTAAGATTTTATCTTATTTACTAGCTTGATTATAATAAGAATTTTACCGTCTCCGACATTGACATATAGTTTAATTGGTCCCTAGAGGGGTTTTGAGGGACGATTATTTCGGAGAGTTATTCGTAGGAGAAAAATGTAACGACGGTAAAAATGGTAAATTTAGCTAGTAAAAGGTAATTTTTATTAGGGTATTATTTTTTGGGGTGTTAAATTTTTGGATTGGGTTTATATTGGGTTGGAACCAGTTGGGCCAAGCCCAACCGATTTTCTCTCTCTTCCCTCCCGATTCTCTCTCCTCTCTCTCTTCTCTCCCGATTCTCCCCCCTGCCGGATTTTCTTCTCCGTCTCCGCCGTCCGGCCCGCCCCACCGCCGCACCGGTCCCAATCGATCGGTCTCCAACCCAGCTACCATTCTAGACCGGTCACCCCTCCCTAGCGCCGCCGTGAAGGAGAAACGCCGCCCGAAAGGCGCGGCTGCCATAGGCTTTCCGTCGCCGGAACTCCCTCCTCCGGCCACCAATCCGGGCAAGCTTGGTACGGTTTTGAAGCTCTCCTCCCGTGCAACAACCCCTCCAAAAGGCTCGATCCCTCTTGAGCTCGGTAAGGAGAAATTCGAAGTTGAAATTCTAGGGCTTTTGTGTGTTTGCGTTCGATTGACCTAGTTAGGCTTGAAATTGGACTTAGTGATAGTTATGAAAGTTTTTTGGAATGATGAGAGGAAGCTGCTGTTAAAATTTGGTAGAATTTGGACGTCGCCGGAGCTGGTCGCCGGCCGCCGCCGCGCCGCCGCTGGAAAAACTGTTTTAGGTGGAGATTTTTATGAGGAATTTAATGGAATGAGTTTTAGAATTTTCGGACGAGTTTTGAATAGGTTTATGAATTTCCGAAGTTTGGTATTTAAGCGGTTAAATAATGTAAAATCCGACCGTAGGATTTAAATCAATTTCTGGGAAAGTTTTTATACGACTGCCGAGTATGATATAAAAGTTTGGATCGTTCCGATTTAAGAATATCGAACTTAGGCAATGATGAGCGTAATTATGGCTCTCGATTAATTTTGCCTATTTTATAAATACTGGATTTCAGTTGGTAAATTAATTATATATTTGGAACAGGACGTGAGGAGGCCCAGCAGAAGAAGCCTCGGAGCGTCATCAGGCTTAGGCCTAATTTGTGAGTGGACCTTTGTTTTAAATAAAAAGCATGCGATGAATGATTTTATTAATCATTTGTTTATTTTGATGAGATTATTGATTTCTCGCCCATTTGATAATTTTTCCTCCTTTGGAGAGATCCCGAAAATGAGATTTTCGGTGGATATATATGTTTTTGGATTTTATGAGAATAGTATGTATATAAATGCTAGCTAGCCATACGTGCTTGGTCCGTCATAATGAGGTAAATACCATTATGGCGTGTCGTGCGTGTTAGACACAACGTCATAGCCCTATATGAAAACTTCTTTCTTTTTCAGTTTATTTAGGTTTTCATATAGGGAGTCCACACGTATATGTACACCGTCCTTTTCGGTCATAATGAGGAAAAATACCATTATGGCGCAACGTGAGCGTTAGACGCCAGCGTTGTAGCCTTGTATGAATTTCTATTTTTCTGAATTGTTTCTAGGATTCATACAAGGAGTCTGACGAGTGTAGATACATACGAATATATGAATATATATGGTTTAGCCTGAGAGGCTCCATTTTATTTGAGTTTGTGACTAGCCAGTGCTAGTCGTGAAATTATCAGTTTATGAGTTGAACACTTTTAAGCTGCCGCATGCAGTATATTTTTCTATGAAATTAAATTGGGAATGCATAAATAGTTTATTATTAATTATTTTTGTCCACTCACTCTAACGTTATTAAATGTCTTCCCCTGGGCCCTTTGTTTTAAAATGCCCAGTCTGCAGAGTTCGGATTGGATCTCGTAGGAGACGAGGCATAGTCACCCGTATTTCCACCACCTTTCACCAGTAGGTTACCTGTTTAGCCTACTTGTCTTTTCTTGCTTCCGCTAGTGTCTAGTAGCTCTGAATACTTGGGTTTAATGTATATATTTTTAGTTGTGGGTGAAGGCTTGTTTATATTTTAGAATATTTGACGGATGATGTATATTATCTTAGATAATGTTTATTATCCTGTTGGTGATGATTGTTTTTGAGGAGCACGAAGGCTCCAGAAGTTAAGGTTGGATTTGGAACCTTTAGAAGTGTTTGCAGGTTTTTATTGGAAGGGTTGTCCATTTTCAAGGGAGGTTGTACCGAATTTTGCGGTAAATCTTTCCTTGGAGGTGGTCCCCGCACGATTTACTCCGGGTTTAGGGTGAAATTCGGGGCGGGTCGTGTCAACATTAGAGTGATGGACATAAATAATTTAATAACAAAATATTTATGCCATTTTCATTTTCATTTCATAGAGAAATATCTGCATGCGCAAGCTTAAAAGCGCTCATTCATAATCTGACACTTTCACGACTAGCACTGGCTAGTCACAAACTCAATAAAATAAAGCCCTCTCAGGCTAAACTATATATAAATATATATCGTATGTATCTACAACTCGTCAGACTCCTTGTATGATCCTAGAAACATTTAGAAAAATAAAAATTCATACAAGGCTCAACGCTGGCGTCTAACGCTCACGTTGCGTCATAATATATTTTTTCCTCATTATGACCAAAAAGGACGGTGTTATATAATGTGTTTGGACTCCTTATATGAAAACCTAATAAACCAAAAAGAAAGAAGTTTTCATATAGGGCTATGACGCTTGTGTCTAACACTCACGACACGCCATAATGGTATTTTACCTCATTATGCCGGACCAAGCACGATGGCTAGCTAGCATTTATATACATACTATTCTCATAAATCCAAAAATATATATACCTCCACCGAAAATCTCATTTTCGGGATCTCTCCAAAAGAGGAAAAATTGTCAAATAGGCGAGAAACAATAAATATCTCATCAGAAGAAATAAATGATTATAAAATCATTCATCGCATGCTTTTTAATTAAAACAAAGGTCTACTCACAACTTTAGGCCTAAACCTGACGTCGATCCGAGGTCTCTTCAATGAGTCTCCTCACGTCATGTTCCAAATATATAATTAATTTACCAACTAAAATCCATATTGATAAATAGGCAAAAATTTCGAGCCATAAATACGCTCATCATTGCCTAACTTCGATATTCTTAAAATCGAAATGATCCAAATTTAATATCATACTCGGCAGTCGTAAATACAACCTTTCCCAGAAATTGACTTAAATCCTACGGTCGGATTTTACATTATTTAACCGCCAAAATACCAACTTCGGAAATTCACAAACCTATTCAAAACTCGTCCGAAAATTCCACAATTCACTTCATTAAACTCCTCTAATTATTATACATTTAAAATTATACAAAACCCAAAACGTCGGCGGCGGCTCCGCCGGCAACGGCGGCCGGAGGCCGATTCCAGCGACGTCCAAATTATACCAAATTTTAACAGAATCTTCCTCTGAACATCCCAAACAAACTTTCATAACTATCACTAAGTCCAATTTCAAGCCTAACTAGGTCAATCGAACAAAAACATCCTAAAAGCCCTAAAAATTTCAACTTCGAATTTCTCCTTACCGAGCTCAAGAAGGAGTGAGCCTTTTGGAGGGGTTGTTGCACGGGAGGAGAGCTACAAAACCGTACCAAGCTTGCCCGGATTGGTGGTCGGAGGAGGGAGTTCCGGCGACCAAAAGCTCTAGGCAGCCGCGCTTTTCGGGCGGCACAACTCCTTCACGGCGACGCTAGGGAGGCTCTCGTTGGGCTAGAATGGTGGCTGGGTTGGAGGCCGACCTTTTGGGACCGGTGCGGCGGCGGACGGGCGTCCGGAAAATCGGGCAGCGGGAAGAGAGAACTCGGGAGGGAGAGAGAGAAGAGAGAGAGAGAAAGAAATGGGTTTTAGGCCTCACCCATCCGGCCCAACTCCTCTATATACAACCCAATTCCAAAATTTAACACCCCCAAAAATAATACCCTAATAAAAATTACCTTTTACTAGCTAAAATTTACTATTTTTACCGTCGTTACATTTTTCTCCTACGAATAACTCTCCGAAATAATCGTCCCTCAAAACCCCTCTAGGGACCAATTAAACTATAACTCAATGTCGGAGACGGTAAAATTCTTATTATAATCAAGCTAGTAAATAAGATAAAATTTTACGGGTCGGGATGTGACAGTATCAGTTAGAAAGATTGAACCACCACAGTCATTCGGCACCCACTTATCTCTCCAAACATCAATACTTTTACCATTCCTAACCTGCCAAAAGGCATAAGAAGTAATTGTGTCTCTCCCACTTAGCAGGCTATTCCAAACCCAAGATGGTCGCGAGCCTTTCTTGGCCTGCAAGAAACTTGAATTTTCAAAGTATCTGGCCTTCAAAATTCTGCACCAAAGAGAATTTTAATTTTTCACCAGACGCCAACACTGCTTGGCTAATAGAGAGAGATTATAATCATGTAGATCTTTAAAACCAAGGCCCCCAATAGACTTGCTTGTGCAAAGAGCATCTCAGGCTTTCCAATGAACTTTGTTCGAAGATTCTGAAGAACCCCACCAGAAGTTGGCAACATCAGAGTTGATGGCTTTACACAAAGTAATCGGTAATAGGAATATAGACATAGGGTAAGCTGGAAAAAGCTGCAATCCCGAGAGTGCATAAAAATTTATTCGCAGAATGACTTTTGCACACTAAAACAGCCATAACTTCTTCGTTGAAATAGATATAGACAAACCGCAAAAGGTTCTGAAAACTAGACTCATAGAGCTTTCCAATGATATAAAGCTTACTATATGGTTCGTCTGGAGCTGTTTACAAAGCTCAAATGAAGTTGATTGTCTAAAAGAGACAGATTGCTGTTTTTCGCAGATTTGGCATTGGCAAAGCTTTGAAGCCTGCGGATGGCATGTGGGCATAAGCCGAAGCCAAAATGATGTATATGATCAAAATCAAGTCTTTTTGGTCTTTCCAAGGTCATAAAATCTATAACTAGTTAGCGAAAACTAATTCAGATAACCTAGAGGATTCGATCATGATAATAATTGTCCAGTTTTGATAAATCTTCAACGTCTTTTACCAGATGAAAATTGGTTTAATAGCTTATGGGGATCCAAAATCAAAAGTTTCGGTAACTCCAATTCAGTATAACCAGGCATGTCCGTAGAGAGTCGGTAGTGCGAGGCACACTTGAAACCATTATCTTCTTAATTTTGGACAATTCTAAGAAATTACACTGAGGTTAGATGAGCCTAGTTGAACAATTAATGATGGAAAATCCGCTATAGGGTAGAAGACTGATTACGTGTATTTATATACACGTAATTACTACTTAAACACTAGGATTTAGCTAATCTTTAAGTTAATTATAATGTAATTAATCTAATTTTATTTATTTGTAGAAAATAAGCGAAAACGTGCATTTCAGAAGAAAATGTGCGATATTGGAGCAAAATGGAGAATCGAGAAAATGCCAAAAGTTGTGATGCGGAATCAGACATGAAATGAAATTGAAGACTATGTTAATTAATCAATGATTAATTAATTAATATATATGAATATCATCCCATTATCTCCATCATGCATGTATGGACATCATCATGCCATGCTATCAAGACATGATCATTCTCTCATCTTCATCACGTGTAAAGCCACCCTTTAATTGGCTCGGGTCAATCAAATGCTGCCACGTGACAGCTGACTCTCTTTCCTTCTCTACAACTCCAGCCACACCGAGACCCAGCTCATTCTGTCTTTCGCTTGTAAGGCAGCCACACAGTGAAGAAGGGAAGGGCTCTGCCCTCTCCCACCAATTCACCTTCTCATCCTCTTTTCTCATTTCATAATTTAGATAAAGTTTCTTTGAAAATTTGAAGGACTCACTCAAGGCTTTCAAGGCATCATCAAGAGCACCACCTCTTCAATTGAGTAGTTGGGTGAAAAGCTTTCTTGGGTTCATACTAGCTCATAGTTTGAAGTGACCAAGCTAGCTCTCCCCCTCTTCTTTATTGTCTATTTATTTATCTTATATGCTATATATTGATGATATATTTGACTATGGGTTGTGAGTGATTCAATTTTGGGAGTTAGGATATTGAAGCCCTCAACTCATTTTGTATAATGTTGGTACTTTGATTGATATAAATGCAATTTTCATTGTGTATGCTTTGAATCCGAATGTGTTGGTCCTTAAAGACATGTTTCTAGGCTTTGTCACCCTTTGAGATTATGTTGTGGACAATTTGATGATTAGATTGATAAATTGACAACTTATTAGTCTTGTGCATCTAGGATTTGAAGTGTGGTAACCATTAGCTAGCTTGATTATAGCTAAGCTTGCTTGGGTCTCTATTATCTTGCACTCTAGGCCTCTAATTTGGATGTTACGGCCTTAACCGGCGTAATGCCCATGTTAGAGAGTCGATTGTGGCCTTAACCGGCATAATCGATACACTGAAAGGATAATTGGTCTAATAGCCTTAACTGGTATTAGATACGGGACTTGACACAATAGGATATGCATTTGTGAAATTGGTATCGATGTTTGCATATGAGTTAGTATGGATCACCTGACACTCTCATGTTCTCATTATTCTCTAGTTCATTAGTTAGTAGTTTATTTCTCATTTTGTTTGTCGTCAATTTAGTTAACTCCTCATTCCATCTGCATTTTATAAAAATGTACATCTTGTTTGTAAATCAATATGAAACATAAGAGGAGAATAATTTCATAACTTTAAAAAAATTCTCAAGGCATTCATTATTGCTAATATGAGTATATATTGAGGTCTCGAATAAACAAAGGACATCGATATGACGTCTTATTACATATAGCATGGAAAGAAAATCAGAGTCTAACCGATGACGTCAGTCAAGGGCATCTAAAGCTGGATCCGAATCTTTGAAATCCGCGATCATGAGGATGCGTTCTTGTCCTCATTTTGATTTTCCGTACCTTTTTGTATGCATTCATAATTTGAGGATGAGCTTGACAATCTTGAACCAGTGATCTAGAGATCCAAACGGTTGCATTGTCCTAAGCGGGCGTGAGTAGTTTTGACAGATTGGTGTCTAGACCGGGAGTGTCACCATTGAGGCCGGTGACACCTCCCCCTCTTTTCTAGACATCGGCATGGCATTTTCTGTCATTGCCATGACCCATATTGTTGTCCCTACATTAGGGGACAATCCCAAATATATTTATCGCATTAGCGTATATACAATTCCCGTTAACAATTGTATGATAAAATCAAGTTTCGTTGGTAATTCTAACCAACTTAGATAGCCTAGAGAACTTGATGACGATCGAATCCGCTAAAGATTATGGATCAGGATACCACGGAATATCATCGACGATATGTAGTCAAATAAGGTGGTAGGTAATCCACTTGACTTAATAACTCAACAAGTTGAGTTAGATAGACGTTTCAAGAAATACTCCATAAGTGCATTCCACAGTACTTTGTGGTCATTACTTTTTACACAGATTGCCATTGAAGGCTTTTGTCGATGTGGCGCTTCAAAACTTTGAGCGCATGAGATGTGAAATCTCGGCATCTAGGCTTGTTAGCCTGGGGGTCATAACGTGTGGTTTAATCTTTTTCAATAAAAAAAAGGTTCCACAGATACTAAGCGAAGATTCGCCTTGGGCATTGACTACGTCAAAACTCAGATGAGCAGAATGTTACGTTGCTCTTGCATACAAAACGAAGTTGTTATGAGACTTGATAGAGGTCACAAATGATGTTTTTTAATGGTTTGTCTTACAGATTGATCACACACAATCCGAAAAAGCCGCGAATTGATCAAACACAATTCGAAAAAAAAGCCTCGGATTGATCAAACACAATTCAGGGAAAGGTCGAGGTTGATCACACATAACCGGACAAGGAAACAAGAGTGATCAAACACACTCTTGACCCGCGAATAAAATTCCGGGATTTTTACCTTTCGAAACTTCAAACACTTGAAGAAGTCGAAAATTGTAGTTGAAGAAAACCAAAAATCGTCGGCGGGCAACGACCAAGGGATTGGCAACCGGTGATGTCAGACGACGGTCGGGAAAACGGGCGGCGGCGGCTGTCGGACAGAGAAGCCGCAAAACGCTTTTTAGGGTTTCAGAAATAAAATGGTGGGCTATTAATTAGTTCTAGGGTTAGAATAAAGTGCATGATAAGGTGATGAAGTATAAACTGTAGAGAATGAGAGATAGCAAGAGAATAGAGAATCATCATCTTATTCATTAATAGAAGCCCTTTATATAGGGAACTACAAAGTACCAATATGGTAATGATAAAGAATACATAGTCTTATTCTAACTACATATCTTGATGGCATAAGGGCAAGCACGCATATGGAATATCCTACAACAAAACCCTATATATATACCTATGTAATACAATGCTTTTAACCTATGTAATACAATGCTTTTATTTTTGATGATACAATCGTGAAAAGTGAAAACAATATAATCAAGACCATTGTCTCTTCAGTGATTGCATAAATTAGAATATCAAACTACAAGTAAGCAACAGTACGTCCATATATAATTAGCTGCCAAATTAAGATATTGAAAGTTAGTTATAATCCGGCCAATATTGTTCATTGTTCACATTGAGTTTGGTTGTAAATCAACATAATATTAAACAACTTTTCTTGTACATCTTATGATCAGATTAATTAAGCTCTTATATGATAAAACATTGGACTCGATCAAATTGACACAATTAGGACCTTAAATATGAAAGCTCTTGTCCCTGAATTAAACCCTAAATCTTCAAGAACCCTAAATCTCAAACCTTGAAAGGGTTGGAGCTTTATTTAACCACAAAATATAATCAAATAAAACTAAAAATATTATAAATATACATACCTTGAACACACAACGATTTTTTGATTGTGTACCAAATTAGTTGGATAGCAGTTAGGTTTGACTATATGAGAAGTCTGGTGGAACTCGTAGAAGTAGAACGAACGGATAACAGGAATTTCTGTTTTTTTTCTTTTTTTCTTTTATTGAGATGAATAGAAAAAAGTATTTAAAATAGTTATTTTGTATAAAGTGTATAGTAGACCTTCTATCATGCAAAATGGTTATTTTTCAACTATATGAAAAAAGATGGTTAAAAACCATCTTAAGGACCAAAAGTTGGTTATTTCTCAAAATTTCTCTTTTATTATAATTAAACGCACATGAAGTTCACAAGACTTAACTACCAGGACAAGCACTTAGCCGACGAAAAAATTTCGTCGGCCTGTTAGCTTAATTCGTCGGCTAAGATCTTAGCCGACGATCTATCGGAAAAAGGTCGTCGGCGATGACTTTAACCGACTAAAAAAGAAGACGTCGTCGGCTATAATCCCACAGTTTAGACGACGAAAAAAATGTTGTCGGTTTTTTTCCCAGACTTTAGTCGACGAAACAATTAAGATATTCGTCGGCTAAACCTTATAAAAAAAATTAAAAAAATAACTATAGCCGACGAAATATAGTCTATTTCGTCGGCTAAACCTTATAAAGAAATTAAAAAAATAACTATAGCCGACGAATATAGTATTTAAATATCGTCGGCTAAAGTTGCTGGTTTTTGAAAAGAAAAAAAAACTGCAGAAACTTTTGGCCACCTTCAATCACCACCAAAATTTGACAGAATCTTCCTCTCAACATTTCGAACAACTTTTTAGAAGAAGTCGAACCCCAATTCTAAGCCTAAACAAGTCAATTGAATCAAAATATAAAAATCCCCAATTTTAAACCCTAAAAACATCAAATCTGCGATTCTCCTCACACACACCGAATCGAGCTACCAAATTCTAGAGGAATGTAGTACTAATCAAACTCAACTTATCCATATGTAGAACTCACAAATGGTGACCTGAGAAAGGAGAAATTTGATCGACACCGAATCCGAACCGGCGGAGTTTTGGAGCTCGATTTATCCCTCACGGCGGCGCCACTCGATGCACCACCTGTCCAGCAATGAAGTAGAGACGACGACGAAACTTTTGGGACAAGTGTGGCGGTCTCCGGTGGCTTGACGACGGAGCTAGGCCGAGAAGAAAATCTGGCAGGCGAAATAGACTTCTTACCATCCACCTTCGGTAAAACTCCTATATAAAGAACTTTAGCCGACGAAAATAAAGAATTTCGTCGGCTAAACTCTTTTGAAAATTTTGAAAATTTTTCGACTTTAGCCGACGACTTTTCATATATTTTCGTCGGCTAAAGTCCTTTGAAAATTTTCCTCCAAATTTGGTTTACCACCCAAAAATTTTTGACCTTAGCCGACGACTTTTTTAATATCTCGTCGGCTAAAGTCTATAAATTCACGAAAACGCTCATATCTCCCTCTATATTACGTAGTTTGGTCAAATCTTCCACACGAAAAACTTTCACGTAGATGAGACGCAACCGCCTATATAAAAATTTTGAGACATTTACCTTCCGACGATAGGGCTCCCCATAGGAAATAATAACGGTAAATAGGGCTGACCGCTACTATCGGCACCGAGACTTTACCCGATTTACGTGATTTTTGAACCATAGCCATATTTCACCATTATGAACACATCTTATTTCACGAGATTTTTGATAATTTTTCTTCCTATATAGAGTTGTTTCACAAAGTTGTATAACATACTAAACAAGTTATACAACATTAGTACACACGTTGTGATTCCGATGACTAAAATTCACAAACCAAAATTCAACCGTCAGATATAATCATTATGACGAAAGATATCTATGGTAAAAAATTCAACTGGATCCGACAACGTTAAGGGCTCGATCGAAACGGTCAACTATAATCCATCGTCACTTATCACACGAAAACGCTCATATCTCTCTCTATATTACGTAGTTTGGTCAAACCTTCCACACAAAAAACTCTCACGTAGATGAGACGCAACTGCCCAAATAAAATTTTTGAGACATTTACCTTCCAACGATAGGGCTCCCCATAGGGAATAATAACGGTAAATAGTAAACACGTTGTGATTCTGATGATTAAAATTTACAAACCAAAATTGACCGTCAGATATGATCATTATGACGAAAGATGTCTATGGTAAAAAATTCAACTGGATTCAACAACGTTAAGGGCTCGATCGAAACGGTCAACTCTAATCAGAAATAAGAAAACTACATTTTGAAGCCCTAACAGACTCGGATGGCCGAAAAGGCCCATATATCGTAGCAATAGCAATGAGTTTGACTCGTAGGGCCGTTACGCTTCTGGAAAGGTATCACAATAGTCAATCAGACACCGAACGCCAAATCTGCAGCATAGTGAATAATAAGGGTAAATTGCATTGACCGCAACTATCGGCACTGAGAATTTACCGGAATACTGTGATTTTTCAACCGTAGAAGTATTTCACCATTCTGGTCATATCTTATTTTACGACTTGTTTGCGTTTGAAGGTTCTATGTATAGTTTTTTTTTTTCCAGATGAGTTGTTGTCCAGATCTGCAAATATAAGGCACTTTAGCCGACGAAATTATATTTTTCGTCGGCTAAACTTTTAAAAATTTCGTCGGCTAAAGTTCACAGACTATAACCGACAAAACAAATTATTCAGACGACGAAATTAAAATTTCATCGGTTAAAGTTGACCATAGCCGGCGAAAATTTTAAATTAGCCGATGAAGGAAAATTTCGTCGACGAAAAAATAATTCGTTGGCCTGGTTTTTTATTTTCGTCGGCTAAAGCTTTTCTTCTGGTAGTGTTTGTTTCTTTTCTTCGACTAGGATCCTGAAATCACAAAACACGTAGAGACATATATAGTTGCACTTAAACTTTCAAATTCTGGTTTCAAATAGAAATTCAAGTTCGGTACTTCAAATTTATGAAAATTTTGAACAAAAAAAACAAAGGAACTGGTTTCAGTAATAGAAACTTTGCTTATTTTAGTCAATACTTGTATCATAAGTAGTTGTGAAAATGTTGAATATCACTCCAAGATGGGCAACTCAAACAAGAAGACACGTACTTGTATCAACGATGCTTATATTCGTTGTATATTTACTTTGAGGATTTTCTTCTGGTAATAAAATGTTTTTCCAACAAAAAAAAGATGGGAAACTCAAACTAAGAATAATATTTCGTATAAATTTGAAATTAAAGCCTTCGTTTCCACTCAATTGCATGGTCTTTAGATAAGGGCAGCCATTCGATACTCAGATTGTTTGGGGTTCAAGAATTTATATAAATATAGCACTAGATAGTAGATACCCATTTCATAAGAGTATCTCATAATCAAAGACACACAAAGTACTGCTCTATATAATAAATCTCAATGTAATCAGGAATGATTGCTATAAGCAACGTACAATACTACAAGCTGATCATGATGAGATCTCTACAGCTTTTACATGTCTAGCGTTTGACTGTACAATATCACATCAAGAGAATAAGCTCGCATCAAAGTTAACTTCTCTTCGGAAATCAAAGGTATTTGGCTTGCTGAACTAGAACAAATGAAAAACGAGAAACTCTTGTATATACTACCTTTGTTTGTATGGAGTAATCTTAATGACCAAGCCAGGGAAAACATCATCAGGGTCATGAATGTGTGGATTCTCTTCAACTATATAAGGATCTCCGCATTTTTCACTTATCGTGTGCAGTGTCTCGCCTTCACGAACCACGTAGATTTCATCACAGGGCTTGTGCAAACGGCTCCTTTGGACTTGCAGCATCCTCGAATTGAACTCGCTTTCGCTTGATTGACAGCAGATCAGAACCAGCATCAGAGCCAAGAATAAAGCACAATACCACGAAATCTTCTCAGTCATTGCAGTTGTGGAAGCAGACACCATGTCGATCGATACTTTCGGTTTACTTGAGGCTTTTTCGAGTGTATTGATTGTCCCTCAAGGATTACTTCTTTGGGTATTTAAGCTAGAGAAGGTGTTGTTCTCACAGGTTGTTGGAGTGGGTGTTATTCGTTGAGAGGGTTCTATCCATCTCTCATTGTGGTAGGTATGTGTCAGCAGAGAAGACTTGGAATAAGTAACCTAAACAACATTAAACAAGAAGGAAAGAGTTGGTTAAACTGCTTTATAAAAATGGGATTTGGCGTTGGATTTTTGGACACCTGTTTCTAATTCATTTTGGTTTCTGTTTAGGCTTCTTAGAGCTTCCTTCGCTAGTTAATTAACGCTTAAAATACTTGTTAACAGAAGGATGGTGGAGAGGGTTTAGTCAAAATTAAGATATAATTGATCTATATCGTCTACTTTCTTGTGTCGAATAAGATTTTTGTTCGTCAAATAACATCAAATTAAAACATCATCTTTGCTGCCACCTATTAATCTTGATAGATTAACATAAGCTAGGTGGCTTCAAACAATACACATGCAAGATAGACAGGAAGAATGGCTCGCTGTTATGTCAAACTGTCAATGGCAAAGGCAATGGTCGACATCATATATAGCATGAGATATATGTACTACAGCTTCATCAATAATTACGTTTAATAGTAGAAAAGGAATAGATAGCTAGAGAGAATTACATTTTACACTTCCCAACGTACGAAGTATTTTAGTTTGGTTCACTCCATCATCAAAACTTATGAACTAATTCTAATTGAAGATATATGTATCTTATTTTGCATGTTTAGGTGAAATTCAAATTTGGATTAAGGGTACTTGACAGATTGATAATTATACCATATACTGATCCATATATATACGCAATAATACGCTGACATCTTAACTGCCATTTGAAATTTTCATGCAATTATTATTGCTTCTAGTGCTCGATCACCATATATATACATCATCATATCAAAATACATATACACACACATTATTAATAGAAACTCCAATGATATCAAATTGTTCATTCAGCGATTATATCATTTCTTCACGGCTCAGCTCACATTAGTTTCCGTCGTCTATTCAAATTTGTCTGTTATCTAGAGAGCAATGTGCATGGGACTGGAAGTTCCTTGTAATAATGTTATCATTGTTATGTATATGTCGTCGTTTCATTCGTTTGTTAATTTTTATATTTGAACAGCATGTCCATAAGTCCATAATTGCTGACAATCCTACTAGATGAAAATTGTGCATGTATATATGATTATCCTGGAGACGAAAGTGCACATGTTTATGTACGTATGTTAGTGATGGCTTATTATCTAGTGGGAATAATACGTGAGCAAGAAAAGGATTCAAGGATGGAAATGGTAGAAAGATATCAAAGAGTTTAAATTTTTCAAAATTGTTAAAAGCTAATTTTTTTTATTGCGAGTGAGGAATCCACTTCAGTTACATTAGCAATTTAATAACATGACACTTATCCAGTATTCAGATTGATGTCTATGAGAGTATCCCAACAAAGTCAGACTAATCTCACGCTGCAGGTGCATGCACGAAGCCAAAAGCCCCTCAAACATGTAAACTTGTGGGAGTTGGTACTCGAACTCTAAACATGTGGGTTCTATACTAGGTAGCTCGACCAACTGTTAAATAAAAAAAAATCATATAATTAAATTGTATTTTGCAACAATGTTGATGGTAAAGGCATTCTTCAAAAAAAAAAAAAGTGTCAAGTGCTTTAGGTTGGGCTAGATTGCTATACATATGTACATGTACAACATACATTAAGCCGTGAACCGTTCGATTGTCCTAAATTTTAAATTACCAAATGATCGGATATAGTTCACGGCTTGATGTATGCTATACACATATATATAGCAGCCAAACCCTAAATTGATAAGTATTTCATCTGTGGATGTTTGTGGAGTTCTCGCTACATTTTGTCATGGGCCCAAGTCGTGTTTGTAGTCCTGCCAATCTAGCACCGAATCAGGATTAAAGTTTGGGTGCGGCTATTGCCATCCCACCAAATAATTTGTTCACCCCACATTTCAATTTTAAACTAAATATTCCAATACTAACCCCACAATCAATAATTTTTGTGAAAATATAATATTAAACTAAAATCTATAAAATCCAAACAACAACAATTATCTACATCTTTACATCAGAAAAAAAAATTAAAAAAATAAAAAACAATTTTCTACATCGATTTTTATATCAGATTTGATCGAGAATCACTTCAATCTTCAATAGAGTAGTTATATGGTGTGGTGAGATTGTTCGTTCTTATTTTTATTTTATTTATTGTTTCAAATGTAGTCTTTCACACACACACACATATATATATATATATATATATATATATATATAGGAAAAAATTCAGTTTAGTACCCTGAACTTTAAGGTTAATCAGTTTAGTCCCTCTTTTTGAAAATCCATCTTTTTAGTCCTTGAACTTCTAATTTCTATCACTCGGGTCTAAATTTTATAATTTGTTTCAATCATGACGTCACGAGTTGGCGTAGCACAGACACAAGGACCCACTTTTAAATTATAAACCCAAATTAAGGGTAAAATCGATATTTATGTTTAAAATAGTTTCTATTTCTTTCTTTTTATTTTCAATTTTGTTATTGTGTTTTTCTCTCTTTCCCCGATTCTCAATTGACTTTTTCAACACCACACAAGACCCAATTAGTCTAATCTGCCATGGAAATCTCAACAACAACAGCAACATCCTCGAAGGCCACATGCCTAATCAGAGGCTAATAGAGGATAGACAAAGAAAAGAAAATAGGGATCGGAAACAAAAAAAATATATTAAAAATTCTATTAAAAGTTTTTATCCATTTTGCCCTTTTTTGGGTTTATAAAAATGGGTCATTGTACCAGTGCCACGTTAGCTCGTGATGTCATGATTGAAGAAAATTCTAAAATTTGGACCCAAGTGATAGAAATTAGAAGTTCAAGGACTAAAAATATGGATTTTTAGAAAGAGGGACAAAACTGATTTTAACCCTAAAGTTCAGGGTACTAAACTAAATTTTTTCCATATATATGTATATATTCATAATCGTAAAGAATGAACTTAAGAAAGAGATCGAAGAGAACATATATAGGATGTAGTTTGAGAAGAATGGAGGTCTGTGTCAAATATATTGATGAGATATTTGTATATTTTTAGATTTTATCATATGGAGGAAAATAAAAGAAATAAAATAAAAACTAGATTTTCTCAAAATTTTAAGGGCAGAATTAGAACGTCGAAGGTAAAAAATAAGACGTGGGGTGAACTGAGCATTTACTAAGATGAAAATAGCCGCACTCTATCTTAAAGTTCTTTTGGGATCGGTACCATTGAAATTAATTGTTTCCCATGTTTGTTGTTGTTTTTTTTTTTTTTTTGGAGATATTTCCTATGTTTGCTAGGAAATGGCATTTTGTACGTGGTAACCACAATTCTAATCTAAATGATATGCAATAGGTTAGATTTGTGCTCACAAGGGCTACCTATGATTTGTAAAGTTTGTCACCTTATAGTTTATTTGGGGCAAGACGTCACTTGATTTATGAGCCTTCCGGCAAAAACAAAAACAAAAATCCCTCACAACCAGTATTACTGTTCTTGAGTTCAAATGTTATCCATTATGCAATTTTTTTGGGTCAAAGATTATGCAATTCACCAAGCATTACACAACATTTCTTCAATAAAAAGTACAAACGTAAAATCAAAGTAGAACAACGTAGCTAGAATGGTTAACACAACCTGCTGAAGTGAAACTAGTACTTCTAGTAGAGTTGCTGAAGTGTAGCTTGCAAGTTGGAATACACAGCGGTCCCGCCCTGCTGGGAAGGGTGAGCATCCTCCCAAAAGAAAGCAGAGTTACGCTCACAGACGGTATACATAGGGCTCCCGTCCAGATCATACCTACGACCACACCAATCTGAATCACTTTGTCCAACACAACACGGCTTCAGTGGCTTCTTAAACTTTATGCTTCCTGCATCCAAGAACAGATTATTGATAGATTATTCTTATAAATTCTACATCAACGCAACTCAAAAGTTTATGATTTGTTTCTGAAGCCACGAAGAAGCTATAGATATAAAGATTAGTCTATATCTGTTACCTAGATGGTCTGCTTTGTTCTTGAAAACTGACGTAAACGAGGTATAAAGGTCAAGAATGATGAACGAAGAACTCTCGGTTTCACTGTTCAGCTTGGCCACAGCTTGCTGCAACAAGAGGTTTTGGGACTTGACTAACGAGTTAAGAGTTTCATTAATGAGGATACAGATGTGATTCAAGGAAGGCATCCCATAGGTGCCAGATTTGTCACAAGTATTTTCTTCACGCCAAAGTCGTAAATACGTTTCAAATCCTGTAATGCATAGATATAAGAGACAGAGTTACAGTTTGATTGATTCTACAGATTTATGTTTAGTAGAAGATTAAGAGTTTCAACCTGATATATCCTAACCTTAAGAGTAAAGAAAATGTTTTGTTATGTATACTTGTATAGTAACCTTAACAAGGGAGCCCTTCTAGTGAGGACTCTTAAGTTAAGGACTTGATGATGACTTTTCAGTTTATGGTTTAAATGACCCAATTTTCGATCACATTTTGACATCTCATCAATTTTGAAGTTTATATGAGTAGATCATTTCTACAGCCAAATTAGTGTTCGTTAAAATAACAAACTAGATCAAATTAATGGACGAACCAAATCTGTCAAATATGAACCGTTCAAGTTCATAATTGATAAATCACACTTATGAATGCCTTAACAATTTTCAATATAGCTGAAAATTTGTACAAATGATCTACTCATAAATACATATAAACTGAACAGTTAAGATGTGGATATAAGATCAAAAGGTGAGATAAGCCGAAAAGTCCTCATCAAGTCCTCAACTTAAGGGTCCTCACTAAAAGGGCTTCCAACAAGGAGCCCTCGTTGAAATAGTTATAGTTGTTGTCATCGCCGGAAAGAGTGACGAGGGCAACAGAGGAAAAAAGATCTGTTGTGTTGTATACATAGTTGTTGATGAGCCGGTGAAAGTAATTAATTTGGGTACTCCTGTCTGGGTATATCTATAAAAATCTTCATTCCTCGAATGGCCTCCATATGCGAAATTCATCCCATATTTCGAATAGTATCCTTCAACATTTCTAAATTTGTATGCCAGAGGAGACTTCACTGCTATGAACTTATCTGCAAATTAAGCATGCATGGATTTCACTACTAGGAGGGCAGACTTAAGAGACGAAACAATTTCGTGGCATAAGAGACAATGTTCGTCGCATAGACACATATGCGACGAAAAGTCGGTTGCATAAGCGTCGTCGCATAAGAATCTATGCGACGAAAACAACGTATTCGTCGCTACAATATATATAATGCAACGAATAAATCTTTGTCGCACAAACCTTAAAGGCTTCTCCATCTAGCTAGCCTATCCTTCTCCAACTAAAGAAAACCAACTGCACAACAACCTAACCTTAAAGGCTTCTCCATCTAAACAAAATCAATTGCACAACAATCTAACCAAAGACTTCTTCATCTAAACAAAACCAAAATAGTGAAGCATGCAGTGATGTACCTAGCTAGTTCCTCTCAGCTTCCATGTTGTTCATCAACATTTTGTTGTAGAGGTTGTTGGGAAGGGACTGGTGGAGGACACCCAGTCTGTTGCGCTATAAAAGCCATCACTGCTGCTAGTTGCTGGTTCACCAATGTCATCTCTTCACTAAGGTTCTGCGCAACCGCCTCAGCTTTTTCAACCCTCTCCTCAGCAATATGTAATCTCTCCTCCACCTCATGAACTCGAGAACGTGGAGTGGAAGATGATGACACTCGGACACCTGCTCTTCCAAGACCACGAATCTCCTTCCTGGCTCTTCTGCCGACTCCTGCTTCAAGCACCCTTAGATTCATTGACCACTCCAAAGGTGGGAGCTCAGCCTCCGGGATGTCAGGGTTTGCATTCTTCTGTGTATTTTTCAATTCAGTGGTCTCTTTCTGCATTTCCTCCTACAGATAAGAGATAAGAGATATTTTATCTTCAAGCCACATTCACTAAGACAAAACGCTGTTTTTAGTCACATTCACTAAGACAAAACACACAAATGCCTCTGCACCAACTGAAAATTATTTGCATGAGCATAAGTTGTCTCACACAAAACACACAAATGCCTCACATTTTTTCCTAGTAGTGAGCTCTACAATAAGTTGTCTGTTGAGTTGTTTCCAACGAGCGTAGAAATAGAAGTAATAATGGCCATGAAGCGCTACTATTCTTGAAGAAATTTGTATGACTTATAGAGGAGCAAGTACACAAGAATTTAAGCATCTACGTACCCTCTTAAGAACCCAATGTGATATAAAAGAAACTGGTATAATTCTGTTTATTTAACAGTCATCCTAAATCACTCATTTATTATAGAATATTTGTGGACAAAGTGCATTTTGAATTAATACCCTAGCTGCTAATAGAAACTGTAAAAGGCATATTATCTTGGGTGTAAGAGAATGTCTTAGCAACTTGAAGCATAAAGTACTCAGAAAAATGTGCATTATTTATGCAATAATTCAAAAACGCCACCAATTCCTCTCAAGAAGAATGTGAACTCTTCATTCCTTAACTGTGATTAGTGAAATGTGCATATGATTAAGGAATCTTATCCCTCATAATAATTGAGCAGCAAATCTAAGTCATATATAATATATATATATATACACACACAGGGCCTTCCAATGAGGGATCCATTTTTTTGATATATATGAGGGATGGGGGATTACACCAACTTTTCGATTATATTTTTGAATCTCTACCGTTCAGTTTGTTGGTCCTTATATATAGATCATTTCTGTAAATTTTCAGCCAATTTGGTGATTGTTAAGGTGTCGAACAAGATTAAATCAATGAACGAACCAAATCTGCCAAACCTGAACCGTTCGTGCTTATAATTATAAATCGTAGTTTTGAATGCCTTAACAATCACCAAAATTTCTAAAAATTTGCATAAGTGATCTACTCATATAGAACTACATATTGAACGGTGGAGATGTGATTTTGTGATCGAAAAGTTGGTGTAATCCCTCATCCCTCATATATGTCAAAAAAAGGGATCCCTCATTGGAAGGGTCCTCTATATATATACATATATATACAGTCTCCTTCCAGAGAGGGATCCCTCTTTGAAATTAAAGTGAGGGACTCCTTATTTCGCTCACTTTCAAGTCATATTTTCACATCTCAACCGTACAATGTCTAAAAAACAGTGTGTAGATCATTCCTGCAAAGTTTCATCAAATTTGAAGATCATTTGGGTACCGAATTAAATTAAATAAATCAACAGAACAAAAGTTGTCCAAACAGAACCGTTCATGTAAATTACGATTACGGAAGCTCAAATGATCTTCAAATTTGATGAAACTTTGCATGAATGATCTACACACTGTGTTTTAGACATTGTACGGTTGAGATGTGGAAATACGACTTGAAAGTGAGCGAAATAAGGAGTCCCGCACTTTAATTTCAAAGATGGATCCCTCTCTGGAAGAGACTGTATATATATATATATATATATATATATATATATATATATATATTGTATGTCTAAATCATAAGAAACTAAGAAAAACCAAGTGTATGTAAGTGATCTTATCCTCTTTTTAAATGATCCCCTGCCAATATATGTAAGCTATTTACAGCAGATTTAATTAACTTACAAGATTTTTGACAGCTTTAGGGTCGTTGACTGTGTCATACGTCTCCATGTAAGCTGGGATAACAGGAAATTCCTCACCCTTCTGTTTGTGGTAAACCACCCTGTAGATGATAGGTAGCCACCCCGTGTGGTGCTCCGACTCCTTACCACGGTTGGTCGTGTTAGCCGCCAATCATGTCTGCCAATCACATAGTGGTTAACAACAATATAATGGATCATCAAGCTTATACCACATCATCTAGTACAAACAAAATTATTATTGTTAACATGCTTATAAGACAAAAAAAAGATATTTATTTTAATGTGATCTATAGCCTTATGAAATTGAAACTGAAACTGAAATGTGAGGATCAGCTTGGAAATTTATTCTTTACTCCAATTCATTTATATGCCTAATTAGATTCTCTGTATTTGGTGAAATGGGTAAGCCAATAGTCATGTAATGAAGATATTTATTTGCAAGATTGTAACCACAAGTCATTTTACTAGGAAACTGGTAATCTCACAACTTACATATACAGCTTGACATGCATATATGACCTATATTCATATCTACCAAACTAAAACCAGGCTCCGCTATATACGCCTCTCTCAGACACCATCACATTCATATTCATAATGTCAAGGAAAGAAAGAAAAAAAGGAACCAAAAACAAGACCAACAAAGCACAAAGGAACAGGAAAGCTTAGTTGAAAACTAATTAAAGGATAAAAAGGGTCTTACCTTTTTCACTGATCATGAAAGGCATGGCAGATTTATTTTGGGGACACACCAAGGTATAGAAGAGAAACTTAAAATCCTTTACCTCTTTGTATTGCCCTTATGTTTTGCCATAACCAAAACCATCTTTCATATATCAAGCAAAGGTAAGGCTGAAAACTCAGAGAAACCTAGACAATTCAATTTCTCATGCATACAAGAACTCATGCATACCCTGCAGCAACAACTCATGCATACTCTAACCAATCAGCAACTCTATCAACTACATCAACTCGTACCAAAAAAACAAAAATTGACAACAACTCTAACCATTATCCAAAATATAAACAACTCCCACCATTATCCAAAATTGAAACATTCTAGCCATAGGATCCGGCTCCTCTAAAGTTAGCAATCCTAAATTTATGTAAATTTTATAAAATCCTACTCATCCTTCTAATCTAATGGATTTCATTGTGCCACATATGCTAACATTTGTTTTTTACATTCTAAAAATAAAACATTTGTTTTTTACATTTTTAATTCGACAATGAATTTATAACATCGATCTAGTTACTGCACTTCAGATCTAGGTAACACCATATTTGAAATTTGGTGAATAAGTATCGCTCACAAAAACGTAAGGAATTAGTTACTAAAAATCAGATCTAGGTCCCTATACCATATTTGGAATTGAAGAGCACAGATTTAGCTGCTGATATGAATGCATATGATAACAAAGACATAGATGTTCATATGATAACAAGCACAGTTCTGTTAGGTGTTTTACTTTTCTTCTCTTTTTTATATTTTAATTCCTTCTTTATTTACCATTGTCTAATCTAAACTGTTAGAATATTTCATTGGTGTAGATATTATGAACTTCACCTAAAGTTATTGTAGAGGAGCCAAATCCCTAGTCATATAAATACCAAAGTGGCAGCAAAATAAATTTACCTTGAAATCAGCTGACTCAAAGTGCCAGCAAAGCCAGTCCCACTCATCTTGCCTATGTATCAAATCAGGCGGAATTGTTTCTCTCCCATACTTCTTATAGTGCCTTGAAAAGTCCCTCTTCCAATCTTGATATATGGTACCCACCTTATCTTCAAGCCACGCCCACATTTGTTTATCCCCAAAATCAATTTTAAAATACGGCTACAACACAAACAACTCCTCATCAGACTAAAAATTGAAATAATGAAGAATAAATATTGCATGTCAAGCTAAGATCAGGAATCAGTGATCATAGAAAAAAGACACTGATCACAAGCACAAGCATCAGTGATCACAGAAAAAAGATACAACCATCCATGAGTAAGACATAATTTCTAAACAAAGCAGTTTTAGAAAGAAAAGAAAAAACAAATCAGGAATTACCAAAGACATGTTTTGGGGACATAAAGCTCTTAATTTCTACCAACTTGGGCAGCTGATTCAAATTGACATCATTCACTATAAACTCATTCACCTATAACACATCACCTATAACACATTCACCTATAACACATCATCCATTACTCATTCACCTATAACACATCACCTATAACACAATATTCCCAGGACGCATTCACCTATAACACATCACCTATAACACATCATTCCATCACTCATTCACCTATAACACATCACCTATAACACAATAATTCCATTACTCATTCAGCTATAAATCATCATTCCATCACTCATTCACCTATAACACATCACCTATAACACAATAATTTCATAACACATCACCTATAACACATCATTCCATCACTCATTCACCTATAACACAATAATTTCATTACTCATTCACCTATAACAATCATTCCATTACTCATTCACCTATAACACATCATCATCATTACTAAACTGTAAATTGACATAATGAACAATAAAAACAACTCATTCACCAAAAGTGTACTGGATTCTTACTGTAAGGTTGTCGATCAACTTCTTCTTCCCAAAGTCACTGAGGCATTCCTAGTTTCCGGCCGACAATTTGATTTTGGATCGAATTATGCAACCAATGCTATTAACCAGGAGGTTGTTCACTCCTGATGAAGACGGTCCTCTGATGAAGTCGTCATACTCAATTTCGATCAAGCCGGTGTATTTGACAATACGCTTGACTTTGTCTAGGTTGCCGAACCCTCGTCGGCGTTTTAGGGGAGGTCTGGTGGACTTCTTAGTACCACGTTGAACACTATAACCATCGGACACCCTTGCCTGAGCTTTTGGGGCGACATCGTCGATCTCGTCCTCATCCAGTGGAGGAGCTGTATAGGCAATCGAGGCTAGTGGTGGAGGTGGAGTCGTTTCACCATCTCTCGTCGGTGAATGGTCAGCAACATCTCCCGTCAGCCCCGCCGTATTCTCCATCGGCCCCGCCATATTCATCGTCGTGTCGGAACCAAATTGGGTTGCACAAGCCGATCGTAATCTCTCCGACGCAATCTCCCTGGCCCTTTTCTTCGTTAATGGTGGCATGCTTGGGATTGAAACTCGGTTTAGATGGTAGAGGGGAGAGCGAAGTCGAATTGGGATTGAACCCGAAATTAGGATGGGAATTGGGAGGACGAATTTGGGAACGAGGTCGAAGCTGGCGAGGCGAAGGACGCGAATTAGGATTAGCGTTTAGGGTTTCGAAACTGGGGAGGGATTAGGGATTAGGGTTTCCAGTGATTATGGGGAGGTGAATTGGGAACGAGGTCGAAGCAGTGAAGACGTTAGGGAGCTGATGCAAAATAGAGTTCGAACTGGGTTTGGGTATATTTGATATTATGCAAAGCGACGAATTTAGTTATTTCGTGGCCCAAAACCAGGTATTCGAATTTTGACCCAAATATTTGGTGCAAAACTCGTTCACGCTATATTTTAGGCCCTTTGCGACGAATAACTAATTTTCGTCGCTTAGGACATGTCTGTAGCGACGAATTTAGGCTTTTTCATCGCAAAAAGATAAATTGAGGTATATTTTCATTAAATACATTTATTTAATAATTAATCTTTTAACCAAAAAAAAATACATATGTTAAAAGAAGTCGTGATCCTCGTAATAAAGTAATACATATGTTATCGAAATAGGTCTAATAATAAAGTACTCAATCGCTATCCTCATAATCCGGATCTTCTAGATCATCCTCAAGAATTTCATCTGAATCTTCATCTTCATCGTTAATGAAGTCGTCACTAGGTGGGATGTACGGTAGTGAACCGAAATCGAACCCTAAACCTGAAATTGGAATGTACTCACCTTGTGGGAAGTGGATGTCGTTGTTGATGTGAATAGTGCTTGTGTCGGGGATGTCAGAATTTAAAGGCTCTTGATACGGTTCAAGAGCCATATTCTCAATATTTTGTTCTACCTGACCCCCTTGAAGTGTGGTTGCGTTAAAGATACTTCTATGCTCCATCACGTTAACTACTTTCCAACCCCCACCAGCTTTCGGATCATCAAGAGAAAACACTTGTTTTGCTTGAATGGCAACCACAAACGAGACATGCTCATACTAGCTTATGGATGTATTCACTGATAATAGCCCGTGGTCCATCTTCGTACTCCTCGAAAAATTTGGGTCAGTATTGAACCATCTACACTTGAACAACACAACTGGCATATATGCTGGATATAGTAGTTCGATGACGGAAACAACAATTCCGTAGTATGCAACATTATCCTTACCCATTACCATGATGCCACTGTTCTGTGTCTTCCGACGTTGATCTCGTCGCTCTGTCAGGAACTTAACACCGTTGACTACACAAGCCACATAAACATTATGTCCTTGTGGCATACACGCCAAATGATGCAACTGCGGAGAGTAATCCTTATCTTGACGTTTTTGCATCCTCGTCACCTAGAAACAAATAAAAATATATAAGTTAAAAATTATGATCGAAAAGGGCATAATTTTCCCCAAATTTTGAAATGAAGAGATTAAACGTACCTATTTTAGGAAATATACAGGAAACGTTTTCTTATGCCTTTCTTCATGTCTATTATGATACTTAAGTTGAATAAGTCCCAAATGAGCATCTATATATTCCTTGACTTCGTCACAGTGTTGTAGTACCCACCAATGAATTAGGTAAGTTACCAAACATTCTTATATCTTCAGAGACAATTGAGAGGTTGAATGTAGGTGTTCTTGCTGGGTCGAGGCCCTTTGTGCCATCTGTATTATGGAGATATGACTTGCAATATGTTACACACTCATGTGCAATGTATGCATTAGCTATTGATCCTTCCGGCTTTGCACTGTTTTTAACAAAACCTTTATACCCACTAAGTTGTCTAAAAATAAAATAGTTAGTACAAATGAAAATATAGGGAAATATGTAAATAATAATAATGTATGATTAGGGATTTAGGGTTATAATCATACCATTCTATGGGAAACATCCAAGTAAAGTGTACTGGACCAGTAAGAAACACTTGTTCGGGAAAATGGATCATGAGGTGAACCATGATCGAAAAGAAAGTCGGGGGAAAGATCCTCTCCAATTTACATAGGATATAGACAATGTCTGATTTCATTTCAACAACATCTGACTTCTTCAGCTCTCTACTGCATAATCTCTGCCAAAACCTGGACAATGCTACTAACGGCTCCACCACATCATGATGCAGATATGGTCTGATTACCACGGGAAGAAGACGTTGCAATAAAACATGACAGTCATGACTCTTCAATCCCTGTATCTTCTGTTCTGCCACCTTAACACATCGAGCTATATTCCTGCATATCTTTGAGGATACTTAACATCATTGAACCAACTGAAAACTTTAGGCTTGAAAGCGGGCTTCACCGAGTAAGGTGCAATAGGCATAAACACTTGTCTTGACACCGTCTTTTTTACCCATAAGTGACGCCGTAAGCCCATCTTTTGCAAATCATCCTGGGCTTTGATACTGTCTTTTGTCTTGTCTTTAATGTCGAAAATTGTTCTCACCACGTTGTCACAAACATTCTTTTCTATGTGCATGACATCTAGGTTGTGTCTAATTCTCAAAGTGAACCAGTAAGGTAATTCAAAGAAAATACTCTTATGATGCCAATTGTCAAGTGCAGCAGGACGCACAGGATTTTGGGCCAGACATCTTTATCACTACTCAAATATCAAAATCAAAAGAGTTCAACTTGTATAAAATTTTATCCCCAGACTGAATAGGGGGTGGTTCACGATGCTCTTTCCTGCCATCGAATGCATCTGCATCAAGCAACCATTCATGATTCATTGGAAGCCATCTACGGTGACCCAGGTAAACAATCATGTCCGCGTGACGACTAGCATCAACGTTCTCTAAGCAGATGGGACAAGCCTTGTACCCTTAAGTGGTATGAGAAGATAACACACCGTAGCTAAGAAAGTCTCTAATTGTCCACATCACGACTGCTCTCATCCTAAATGAAGTTTTACTATGTTTGTCAAAAGTAGGGATTTCATTTTCCCATAATTCTTTTAGCTCATCAATCAACGGTCTCAAATACACATCTAGACACTTTCCCGGAGAATTGGGACCTGGAATTAACAATGCCAGAAAATTATATTCCTTTTTCATACACATCCACGGTGGTAAGTTATACGGCATTAAAATAACAGGCCAAATGCTATGAGACAGAGTCATATTGCTGCTAGGATTGAACCCGTCTGTTGCTAGTCCGAACCTTACATTTCGAACGTCTTTCGCAAAATCAGGAAATGATGCATCAAAAGATTTCCAAGCCTCCCCATCTGATGGGTGTCTCAGAACACCGTCATCTTCCCTAGGAAGACCGTGCCATCTCATCTCTTCTGTAATCTCTGATGGCATGTACAAACGCTGCAATCTCGGAGTTAATGGGAAATAACGAAGCACCTTCATTTGAACAAGTTTCCTTTTATCTGAAGAAGCCTCCTCATCATACCTCGGCCCATTGCAAATGGGACAATAATAGCATGCTTGTAATCTCCGTAAAACAGCACGCAATTATTCTTGTAGGCATGGATCTCTTCACATAATCAAGGCCGAGGTCGCCCAAGATCTTTTTTGTTTTATAATGACTCTTAGGAAGTCTATTTACAAAAGGAAGCAAAGTTTTAATAAACTTTGAATAGTCTCCATAATGTTCATTACTTGTTCTGTGCTTTACTTTCAAATGCATTTGTGACATGATGGCACTCAAAACTGAAACTGGACAGTCGTCATACACTGGTGTCTGGGCTTGTTCGAGAAGCATGTTATACCTCTCATATTGAGACATGTCAACTGCCTCATTGACATTGGGGACATCATCATCAACTGCCTCTTCTTCATATCTTGAAGCATACGGAAAAACATCATGTAGCATATTCATAGCGGGGTATATAGAAGGGTCGGCAATACCACTAGATGACCCAACTTCATGAATGTAACTTGCTTGAAATTCCGCTAGTGTATGATTATTTTCCTCTACCTCACCGTGTTCCGTCCATATAGTATAATTCTTCCACATACCAAATGTGACAAGTGTTGTTCCATACCCGATCGTGTCTGTCAATCGTTGCACATACATTTTCTATATGGAAACTTGTGCCACTCAGTTCCTGGGGCAGCATGATAATCAACAAATCTCAAGAAATCAAAGATTGCCTGTATATACAAGTGGTGACACATGTCGTATAACATCCAGCTTTTGTCTATGTTTTGCATCTGCTGTCATAAGAGAAACAACAAATAAGCACCAAGTATATAGCAACAAACCAACATTAATCATACAAATATTCGTTTCTTCTTCACCTTATGCCTCTAGTTAGGCTTTGTTAAGAAATTTGTTGTTCCTTTGTTTCGATTTCGATGTGGTAAAATTTTGACAACATCTCCCTACAGTTCCCCACGTGCATGAATATCTAAACCTAGTATGCACTCGAGGAACAATACATGAGACTCTGTCGAAATATATATACCCACAATCAAAACCAAAAACAAAAGAACTCCAAACCACATAACAAAGTCTTATTCTCCCAAACTGTCCAAAAATGGGACAATTCAAGAACCATTGTAGTCTGTTGTCAAACCAAAATCATTCTCGAACGGGATTTCTAAAGTTAAACATGAATGTAAGAATTTAACCATTCTTACATTCATCGCGCTAAAAAAACACAACATCATTCTTTGCATATATATATATATATATATATATATATATATATATATATATATAACCAACCAAAATCTCTCTCTCTCTCTGTACATGTGTTAATATGTATATATATCTACCTCCTTGGTCATATAAGCTTACCCTGCCTATTATTTTCAGACTCTCAATAACAAATATGGATGCAATGTTCCTCTGCTTTTAACCAACCAAAATTTGCTATATATAACCAACCAAAAAATATATATATATAGACTACATATATATATATAACCAACCAATACAGATATACAGACTACTGCCAACAACACTACTGGAAAAAAGCACTTAGGAGACGGAATTATTTCGTCTCCTACGTGACAGATTTCGTCTCCTAAGTACTTAGGAGACGGAACGTCCGTCGGTTAAGATCCGTCGCCTAAGTGTTGTGAGGTAGGAACTTAGGCGACAGAACCTGAAATTCCGTCGCTTAAGTGGTTCTTAGGAGACGGAATACTTTCGTCTCCTAAGAACTTAGGCGACGGATTTTATTTTATAATAAAAAAAATATTATCCACTTAGGAGACGGAATAGTTGAATTCCGTCGCTAAAGGCTGAAAAAGAATTTTTTTTAAAAAAAACGCCACCGCAGTAAAGTTTACTGCCTCCCAGTAAACTTCTACTGCCCCCCAATAAACTTGCAAAAAATAACTCTCTTTCAATTTCAGGGGCACAACACACAACACATATCAATTCTTACCCTAATAAACAACTTTATTGGCTTCTAGTGAACCTAATAGAAGTTTACTGCCCCCCAATAAAGTTCTACTAGGGGTCAGTAAAATTCAATACATATCTCCCTTTCAATTTTATGTCAATTATACACAACAGATATCAATTCTTACCCTAATAAACAAATTCATTGCCCCTAGTAACCCAGTGGAACTTTACTGCCCCCTAGTAAAGTTCTACTAGGGGTTAATAAACTTCAATACAGTATCTCCCTTTCAATTTCATGCCAACAATTTGCCCCAAATACACAACCACCACCAAATCAAAAACAAACTATTAAAAATAATTACTGAAAACAATTAAATACGCATTTTAGAAGCCTAAACAGACTTGGATGGCCTAAAAAGCCCATACGTCATGGCAAAACGACGAGTTTGGTTCGTTGGGCCGTTCCGCTTCCAGAAATATATCATAATGATCAATCAGACACCGAACGCCAAATCTGGACCGGGTTTAGACTTGTTTCGATCGATCTGCTCTTCAATCTCTATCGCCATCTGTTCTACATCACCGGTGGTGGGTCGGTGGGTCGGCGAGAAGGCGGAAGTGGTCGGGTGATGTTGAAGAGGGTCTTGACGACGTTGAAAGTGGTGGCGTTTGTGGGGACAAAGTTGATGAGTGCGTGGCAGTTGGAGGTGGCGTTGGTGAGGGTGGTGCAGTTGAAGGTGGCAGCGGAGGAAAGAGCGGTGAGAATGGATACAGAGGCCGACATGAGAGTGATGGTCTGGAGAGAGAGAGAGAGAGAGAGAGAGAGAGAGAGAGAGAGAGAGAGAGAGAGAGAGGGAGCTCTGGGAAAAGATGTGTTTCCCAGAGTGATAATCGCTTAAGTTCTATTGATAATGTTGGTGAGTGTGTGATTTAAAAGAATTGATATGTTTTGAAAAATTTTGGTTTAAATTTTCATGAAATTTTACGCGGGAAGATGGGCGCTCAAATGAACTTAAGCGGCGGAATGTTCTATTTCCGTCGTCTAAGTGATTCATAATTTTTTGTTTCTTTTTGTTTTAGAAAATATTTCGTCGCCTAAGTAAATATTTTCGTCTCCTAAGTTCTACTTAGGCTACGAAATGTAATTTCGTCTCCTAAGTGATTCATATAAATTTTTTTTTTCTATTTTTTCAAAATGTCGTCGTCTAAGTAAAAATATTCCGTCTCCTAAGTCGTTCTCCTAAGAACAACTTAGGAGACGAAAACTGTTTCATCACTTAGGAGACAAAAACTGTTTCGTCTTCTAAGTAGAAATTTTCGTCTCTTAAGTACCACTTAGGAGACGGAATTTTTTAATTCCGTCGTCTAAGTGATATTTTCCAGTAGTGCAAGTAACCGGTACCACCGGAATTCTTCACCGAAACTCTTCACCGGAAAACATTGTCTTTTTTTTTTTTTTAATAGGAGGAAACATATATGGTCTAAACAAAGAGGAGAAATAACTTCAAATTAAATTAATGTAATGGGTAACCCAAAATTCAATACATCATCAACAAACAACAACATCATCAAAGTTATAATCATTTGAAACATAAATGGTGAAAAGAAGAGGAATGAGATTATACCAAGCTATATATATATATATATATATATAAACTAGTGATGTTTCATGAGTACGTAGAGGTAGACAAAGTTTTAGAATTCCGAATTTGATGATTTCCGATACTAACATCAAAAATCTGTTCCAACTGTGGGAAGACCCAGATTTTCTTCTGTTTTAGATCTAGGCAGCGAGGAAGGAGTTATAAAGTTGAAAACACTTATGCGACGAAAATTTCGTCGTATTAGTAATACAATTTCGTCTCATAAGAAACCTCTTATGCGGCAACAAAGTTCTCGTCGCTTCAGGTAAAAATCTTTGCGACGAAATTAATTTATTCGTCGCCTAAGACATAACTTAAGAGACGAACAATATTTCGTCTCTTAAGTTCTGTCTTCATCTCTTAGGTAACATTTTTGTCGCTTAGGTGATTACTTATGAGACAGTCTATTTTTTCGTCGCTTAAGTTTTTATCTAATTAGCAACGAGGCTGTTTTCGTAGCATAGGTTAATAGCTAAGCGACGAACTCAATTTTTTTCGTCGCATATCTCTTTTTTCCTAGTATTGTTTATAAGAAATGTTACACTGACGGAATCAGATATATGGGCCAAACTGATAACTCAACAAATTTAGATTAGTGAAACTTCTGCGTACCGATGAAATCAGTGAGGACGAGACCATCGGAGAACCGGCCAGTGGTTTTCCGGGAAAGTTTTCTCCATAAGGAGATTGCCAACAGACGTCAGAATCAGAGCCAAGACTCGCGACATTGTTGCCGGTGGCAGCGCAGGAGTCTCCGAAAACAAAGAGCTTTGTTGGACACCAAAGGTGGGGAACAGCATCAACTAGTAGCGCCTCTCCTTCTCCAATAAGACCTGAATCACATACACATACACATGGACGTACATATACAAAAAAGTTAATAATCCTTTAGCAATAGATATGGAAATTGAACTACAAGGAAGGAGAGGCATATTATGCAGATCCATAGAGGTAAATCAGTACCTGAGACGGAGTAAAAGACAAAGAGAATGAGGAACAGGATTTTTCCATCTAATTCCATTGATATCCTACTGAAGATGATATAGAGGAAAATGAAAAGGACAAGCCAATTATACTCGTTGCACGAAACTAAGTAAGCCTTGAGAGCTACAAGCATATAGAAGAGCTGCTGATATTGGAGATCGATGGACTTGCTCACTGAAGATGAATAGCTAGAGCTTATTATATAGTGACTGAAAGAATGCACACGTTCATACATATATACCCATGACATCACCGGTGGTGATCTAAGCCTGTTTAACCATTAATGCTGCTGCATGTTAAATTGTTAATGTTTGAACTTATAAGTAATAAGAACCTCCATCTAATTAAGATCATGGCCATATATATAAGACTGTTCTTTCTGTTATATTGCTGAACTGCAAGGGAAAGTGATCTCCAACGCGCCCAGCTAATAGTAATTAAGCTAGGCTCACACATGAAAATCTTACCAAATTAAGCAATGTTAAGGGAAGGGTCATGTACGTGATGTGAAGACCTATGTATAAACACGATTAATTAACATAATGCTTAAGATCGAATCCAAGATGGTCTGATCCATACTCAATCACATGCATGTGAAATACTTGGTCCTCTTTTTAAGTGTTTTTTTTTTTTTTGTTAACTTGATCCACACGTCAAAATTAGTTAAATAAACTTTACGCATCATTTAGTTCACCGTTATTCGTTTTGCTTGTTTATAAAAACTTAAAAGTTAAAACTAAGCATATGTTTGGCCATAATGATCTTTTAACCAAACTCATCAAGTCCCAATAATATCGTTCTCTTCACAATCCATTGCTTACAAACTGTGAACATACAAATCTTTTGACATTAATCAGAATAAACAAACATCAAACTAACAGTCAGTCTAATTTAGAAATAAAAAATAGAAATAACTCAGGTTATGATTTTATTAATCAGAAAATTTAATTACTTCTTCTCATTGCTTTAAATTATATGGAGCTTTTCATTTAAAATTTCACTTTTAATTGGATACGTCAGGATATTTCTGGAATAGAAAAATGAGTGGGATAAGTAAAATTTTTATTAAAATCAAAATGTAGGAAATGAGCAGAGCTGGTTAAGGATATCCACTGTTTATGGCATAGACAAATGCTAATGAAGGGGATCAGATCGATCGTTCTAACATTATATAAGCACATAATTTAGTTGACTAATTACAACGTACAATCAATATTATGCATTGTTAAGGGCTATATTCTCTGAAATCAGAATACATGACATTAATATATTCCATTCTCAAAAAAATGACATTAATATATTCAAATACCACAAAGTTTTCGGGTATACTACAGTGACTCGGTGATTTACGGTAGCAAAACCATAGGGCATGCGTTTCCAGGGGATCGTAGGAATCAGCTAATTTTAGAAGAGTTTCTTAAGTGTAGCTTTGAGGTTTGAATACACAGCGAACCATCCCTGTTGTGTAGGGTGAGCATAGTCCCAAAAGAAGGCAGCAGCTGCACTCTTGCAAATGGTATAAGTTTCTTCCCCCGGTATATCAGCCATCATGCCACAACCATATGGATAATCAGGTGTTACACCAGCACAACAGGGCTTTAGTCCGTCCTTAAACTTTGTAGTACCTGTCCAGGAATGAAATTATATACTTGATGCATGAGTACACAATTATTCTGAATTAGTTGTAATCGAGACAAATGAGGTTCGTATTAGCGTAGCGATGTTTACCTTTGTGTTTCAATGCGGACATGAAAGAGGTATAAAGATCGAGAATGATGAAGGAAGAACTCCTGACCTGGTTGTTCAACTTTGCCACAGCTTGCTTTAACAGGACGTTGTGAGACCTGGAAAGTGAGTTTCTGGTTTCATTGCACTTTTTGTAGGAGAATACAGCCGTACTTGTAGGGCGACATCCCATAGGTTCCAGGGCAGTCACGAGTATTTTCTTAATTCCCAAGTCATGGATACGTTTTAAACTAATGGTTATCTGATTTACTACTGAGGTGCTGAAGGATTTCCAACTCTGTAATTGATAGGCCTGAAAAGACAGAAATATTTCACTAATGAAACATATATAGGTAAATGTTTTGAGCCGTTTTTAGCTAGTTCACTGCTCAAAAATCATATTTCAAGCAGCTAAATCGGTCAACGTTATGTTATCTAGGTGCCGGAATCAAACATACATCGAAATACTATGATTATCAAAACAACTAATGTTTTCCAGTTTTGCTGACTCTTTCTATACAACTTAGTAATAATGTCCGAGTCTAGACTTGATCAATGAATAACTCGGACAGTTTACTAGAACCACTTGGCAAAATGGAACTCACCGGAGTATGGCCTTCCATACTGAAAATGTAAGACTCATAGTCATCACCGGAGACGGTAACGAGAGCCACAGAAGAGTGGAGGTCTGTGGTGTTGTATATAGAACTTGCTCCCTCGATAATCCGCTGAAAGTAGTCTATTTGGGTAGTCAAGTTGGGGTAATAGTATGAGATATTGGTCACACCCGTATCTGCGTATGCGAAGTTCATCCCGTATTTCAAATAATCACCTGCAACTTTATTTTTTAATTTGTATGAGATCGGAGACTTCACTCCTATGAACTTGGCTGCAAAACAGACGTGCACAGGAAAAAATTATATTACATATGATTAAAGGACGCAAACATATGTGAATTATGTGCTTTAGTTTACATATTAAATTAATGAATCCCAAAACATAACTGTTATATCCTTATTGTACGTTAACATATCAGATAATCATATTAGATCAAAAAACTTGTGCAGTTACTGTGACAAACAAGAACAGTCATAAAGGACATTACCAATGAAATCAGTGAGGACACGACCGTCGGAGTAACGGCCGGTTGCTTTTCCGGGGAAGGTCTTTCCATAAGGATAATTCCAAGGGGTGTTCAAAAAATCATTGTCATTGTTGCCTGTGGCAGCAAAGGAGTCTCCAAAAACAAACAGCTTTGTCGGACGCCAGTCTTGCTGAACTACAGCTGAAACTAGCTGCCGTGCCCCTCCTTCTCCTATTCAATACATCAACTTAAGAAAATGAGCAAAACCTAGCTTATTTAGGAATTATATATAAGAGAGGCATACTGCAGAGGTAGAGAATTTAAACCTGAAACAAAAAAGAGACCAGAAAGAGAGGTAGGAATAGCCTATGAGCAGACTTAGTTAGTTCCATGGTAATGATGAAAGAAAATGCTAAAACCTGTATAATGGTTCAGAAATGTCAGAATGAGATGGTATATATCATATACCATATAAATGATATAAATTTCTTCTTGTCTTTCGGTGATCAGTGACGTGAAACTCTTGGTTGGCTTCGCTTCCACTTCAAACGTATAAATGAAAGCTAGGTCAACTTCCCAAGATCAAATCGTTACAAGTCGAGTACAGATTAAGATTGAGACAAACAAAAAGTGGAAGAGAGTGGCATGATTTTGAACCATAACGTACAACATTGACAGGCAAGCGATGAGTTGTGAACGACGAAACAATATTTTCTCATGAGTAGCATGGAGGTAGCAGACAAGCAGTTTTAGTAATCAAAGGATCAAATGGTACGATAAGATTTGGTGCTTGGTACGTACTCTCTGCGTTTTGATTGATTAGGTGCACGTTCTCATCGTGACAGAGTCTGATCTCAACTTGGTTGGTTTTGAAAATGTGCCACTACCCCAAAGAATATTTTCTTAGTTTGGTGATTTGCCGCATGATCTTAGCTAGAGTCGCATCTCCAGTAGTATAGGTTAATTTGTTGCTAAATTTAATAATAGTTAGGATATTTAACAATTGTAATAGCAATTGTGCTCCAGCAGTAATTGTTAAGTGTAAGTTAAGTAATATTTTTAACGAATCATAAACTTACACGTGGATAAAAAATGGAGGGAAAACATAAGTTTCTCTTTAGCAATTCTTGTCTAGGTTGATAAATTTATCAATTTAGTTTAGCAATGTTAGGATTTAGCAATATTTTAGGTATTTTGCTGGAGCTCTTATTCATCCTAAAAATTAACAAATTTCAAAAGAAAATTAATTTAACAATACTGCTGGAAATACTCTAAGTCGTTGGCTTTAGCCCTTCCCTTGAAACGTGTAGATCAATTTCCCAAGACCAATATTGAAATGGTCGACTGTAGCTTAATATTGAGACTAACCAATAGTAGTGTTTTTGTTAATCTTATTTAAGGTTTATTAAGTCATAAGGGTATTTACGTGTTGTAATACACCATCAATACAAAACAATGTAGTCTCAAAAATTTTCCTGCATTTCCTTTAGTTTTCTGCTACTTTTTAATAATCCATGGTTCCAATCATGATATCAAAGCCAACGTTTTCTGCTACTTTTTAATTATCCATGGTTTTAATCATGATACTTTAGCCCTTCCCTTGAAACGTGTAGATCAATTTCCCAAGACCAATATTGAAATGGTCGACTGTAGCTTAATATTGAGACTAACCAAATAGTAGTGTTTTTGTTAATCTTATTTAAGGTTTATTAAGTCATAAGGGTATTTACGTGTTGTAATACACCATCAATACAAAACAATGTAGTCTCAAAAATTTTCCTGCATTTCCTTTAGTTTTCTGCTACTTTTTAATAATCCATGGTTCCAATCATGATATCAAAGCCAACGTTTTCTGCTACTTTTTAATTATCCATGGTTTTAATCATGATATCAAAGCCAGCGTCACGATCTGTGGTCTTGTCGCTTATGTGGGATCTAATCCCATGACAGGAACATTGAGGCTAGACCTGGGTAAGAGGTGTGCTTTTTCATATGGGATCCTTCCGGTTGGTACGTTTTCCTGCTCAAATTGGATCGGTTTTTATCTGTGCTGGGTGGAGCTTGCTGCAATCGTCAGTGGTGGTCACTTCCGTTTTCAACTGTAGTCCGCACAAATGGAGTAGAAGGTGGCGGTCTTCCTTTGCAGGTAGTGGCAGGCTGGTAGCATTGAGAAGAATAAATGCACAAAACTTTAAGAGGAATTTTCACTACTTTTTGAAAGTTGTACAGCTTCGATATCATAATGTTTTACAAGTTCACTAAATTTAAGCGTGATCTAGCTCGTCCGCCAGAGTTGAGTTATCTCTGAGACTGACTAGAACATGCGATCACCCTTTCTACATTTCAAATTTTTTTTTATTGACACAATTTCGATTGAAGTCACCTAATCCAATAGCTCTCACGATGCCATCAGTCGATCTTTTATATAATCAAGGACTCCATCCACGTTGACTGTCCAAGCAACTTCAACAGGAGAATAGCCTGTCCATGGATTGCTTGAATTCCAACTGTAACAGAGTGAAAAAAAATCAGTTCAAAGAAACAATTGCATAGAGTAAAATTTATTTCAAGAAAAGATTGTGCTCATACTTCTTTAGTCCTTGATCCATCAGTGTGTGCCCAACACAGATGCCCTGAGTTTCAACCCTCACCACCCCTTTCTTGTATGTGAAGAGATCGGGACGGACTACTGCTACAAAACTGACAGGGTCATGAAGGAAAATCCCTGAAATGAACACATGTCACAGATTCATTCAGATGTAAAAATCAAATATTAGAAGGATGATAAGACTGACAGCGAGTTTAAGTTCATCACATAAACTAAATTACCATAAACACCATCAGATTTTACGTGCCAATCTCTGTAGAATTGACATGTGTCGGTTATGAATTGAGCATGCTTTCCTTTTGATTGCCGCAGTTGAAGGAGGTCAGAATCTGAGCCGTAATACAGTTATCAAGTCAGAAGGATACTACTAAACAATTCCTCAGCAAATGAAAAGATGAATTGGAAGGTGAAGTAAAATGTAAACTCAAGTCCCACCTGTAAACTTGACTTGGGTCGTAATATTTATTCCAACAACAGTAATGTTAGCCCCAGATGTAAACACAACATCTGCTGCTTCTGGGTCTCCATAAATCTGCAAGTCGGAGATCAGTGTCATCAGGTGCACTTTGTTTAGATGAATTCAAATCAAGTATGATTGAGTAGTTTCCTACTTTCAGTACTTTGTGACATACAACTAGAAGTCCAGAACTCAGGGACAAAATATCCAGCCATATTTATTTACTATGATGGAACATTTTAATTAGACCCTATACTATTTGTGCAATGATAATCTTGCTCCTCCAGGAGAGGAGTAAACAAGGATAGAAACAACTAACTGAAGTTATACAAGTACATGAGCGAAAAGAAGGCTGGAGGGATAGAAACAAATTTCACAGTATGTTTTCTGACAAACAGCTTTTTAAATAAAACACGAGATCATTTGGCAAATTTAATTTACTTGTTGTTCAAAGAATCAAACCCATTTAGGATCATCAGGGCAGAAACAGGTAACACTTACATTTGCTTCAGCAGCAGGATTTACATTTCCCAGTGCAAAGAAAGCACCGCCAAGTACAACCACCCTCTTTACCTTTTTTGCAAAGGAAGAATCCCTTTTGATTGCCTGAGCAAGAAAACATCAATTCATCAGAGATGAACTTTGAGTGTAAATATTGAAGGAAAAAAGAAAAGGGTCCAAGGGCAAGTATTGTTACTTCAACTTACCAATGCCAAGTTTGTCAATGGACCGAGGGCAAGTATTGATACTTCACCAGGATATTGTGACACAGTGTCAACTAGAAATTCAGCAGCATTCTTCTCAATTTTCTTCGTTTCTGGAGGAGGTATAAATACATTCCCCAATCCATCAGAACCATGGATAAAGTCAGCAACACGTGGCCTTCCACCCTGTTTTCCAGAATTAAATATTGTTATGATAAACACAATTAGATTTCGTACTAGAGGCATGGGGACTAGGTAAAGGGTAACAGAACTATTAAAAGTGTGGTCAACTAATACAAAACTACGGTCCAAAGGTGCATCTCTATAAAGATTTTCAATATAAGCGTAAGTTCCCTAGGTTGATATCATATGTGACCAAACTCTGCTTACGAAATGACTAAGATGGGTAAAGTAAGGAGTACATACCTTCAGAGGCTCATGGCTTCCCTCCGCCACAGGCAAACCTGGCTGCCCTGCGATCTCACACTATCCTTTGCACATTGAGTGAACTAGTTTGATCAAGAACAAGCTCAAAAAAAAATTTATTTTTTTTTTTTATCGAAATTCATTTCCAAGAAGATGGTTTCATTACAACGCGTACCAGAAGCAAGGCATTGCGAGTGGCATCTTCTGTGGTGACATTACCAAATATTGTTGTCAAACCCAAAATTTCCAACTCCGGCGTTTGAAATGCCATTAGGATTGCCATAGTGTCATCTGCTGATCAGCAATTAAAAAAATGGTCATTACACCTCTTCACAGAAAAAGAAAAGAAAATTATTGCATGCTGGTGTAGCAAATATCCCTTGACCAAAGCATTTTCCAGTATCGTTAAGTCCAAATTCATAATCCAGCTAAATGTTATTTGATCCCTTCTATCTGGTAATTATACTTATTATTAGAAGGCAAGTAAATACATTGACAGGAACAGCAATGAACTTTCACCAACACCACCCTCACCCACCCGGTCTCTTTTTCTGATAATTTTGGTTGCCCTTTTCAATAGTAGGAGATGTTCTTGTAATACAGCAGCAGAATTACTCTGATTTCATTAGTTCCCCATAATCTTTGAAAACAGAATGAACATAAACAAGAAGTTGACTCCTAAAGCATCAGAAAGCAAAAAGGAAAGAGCAGAATTTTCTCGGGTGAGACCACTAAAACGCGAGCATTATCCCAATTCCATTACATATACTCTTCATTACCAAAACATCACTCATACTCAAGCACACAACCAAGTCAAAAGATCATTTCCCTTCATTCTCATCAATTCCTTGTTGCAAACCAAACTAATCAAAACAGGGTCAAAAAGTCAAGACCGCCATAAAAGAATGACATAAAACCAAATAATTCCACAATAAAAATCAAATTCCACATACATCATCAAATTAAGATTCTCACGCCAGCACCATAGTGCCAAACCCGTAATCACTATTATATATCATAAAACGAAGAATAATGCCAGAAGAGAAAAATAAATAAATAAAAAAATAAAAACAGCAAAAGAGAATTGATCAAACTAACGAAAGGTGAAAGCTTAGCACAACATATACCAATTGAGCCGATTTCAACCAACCAAGTTCCTCACTTACCGATTCCAGGGTCAGTATCGATAATAAGCTTGTCACGCTTGAGATTACACCCCAAAACGCCGTCGCTTCGACCCTCGATAGCCACCGCGGCGTCGGAATTCGTCATCAAGGTTCCCATGAGCTCTCTCTCCTCGGATTAAACAGATAGACAGAGAAAGAGGACTCCCGCTCGAGATTGTATGTATATATAATGTGTATGTATATGCGCGTGTGTATTATTGTATCATACACATCAACATATACATACACACAGAAAGAGAGGAGCAATGGAAATTGGGGTTTCGATGGAGACGAAGATGGCGATGCGAAACTGAGCTGACGCCTATCCCTGATTTATATATATTTTCATATTTGGGTTTGTTTTGGTTTTTGGTTAGGTGCCCGAAGATTATCCAATCAGAGACCGACAGGTGGCGTGTTTTTTCGATGGATCTGAATCTTGTCCTCCAGTGTTTTTTTGTTTGGAATTAATTCACAAAAAATTCCCGTAATATTCCTAAGATATATACATTTTGTCATTAATCTCGTTGATTGGAAATTTGGAATGGACATACCGTCTTACAAATTTTGTTTTCTGCATGTGTTTTTTCTTTGATGAGTTTAAACGTAGAGTTATCTCCCTATTTTTTGTTGCGAAAGAAACTAAAATTAAAGCAAGGAGCCATTAGGCATTTCAAATTTACAATGTCAAAGAGAAGGGTACCGATGCTTTGGCCTAAACCATATTCCTATCATACAACATAACTAGTGTTGTGACCAATATCAGCTAACATATCGACAATGAAGTTAGCTGTTTTGAAAACATGATTAAAAGATATATGAGTAAAATTGGTTGATAAAGACTTAATATCCTAAATTAGCTTGCGTAGCCTCCATGGAGGTTGAGTAGCTCTATTAACCACATCAATGACTAGTTTGGAATCTCCATCCACCTCAAAATTTGAATAACCATTGTTCAAATTAATAGTCAGAAAAGGGCCTCTCTTAATGCACGAGCCTCTGCAAGTTTAAGCAGATTTTGACGCAATTGCAGCTAAGGGCCTCCTATTGCTATCTCTGAAAACGAAGCCACCAATTGCTAAACCATTCCACATTGATCCGTCAAAATTGACTTTGATGAACGTATCTCTATATATGTTTGATACTCTTGATTTCCATAAATGTGAATTAGAAATTGTTTGGAAATCACGAGTAAACGGTATATTGATATTAATAATGAATGTAGGGTATGACATATCGATGTTATTTCTAAACTAGTTTTGGGTGTGTTTTAAGAAACACAATCAATACAGCAAAATTGAGCTTAAGGAACTTGTTGATCTGTCGTGAGTCGTTGTTTGGTTAGTTAAGGTGTTTAACTAATAACTTTGAGGTCATAGGTTCAAACCTCATTGACATATGTAGGATGCGTGAGTTATTAATAAACTAAAAAAAAAAAAACTTGTTGATCCATTATGATTGGTCATATTAAGAGTCTACATGATTTAAAAAAGAAAAATAAATTATTGACACACACCATTAAGAATTGTAGGTGTCAAGCCCAATATCATTTAGTCTAGCGGTATAGTCTCCCTTTTAGTAAGTGGGAGATTATGAGTTTGACTCTGAAATTATAATATTTGAATTGTTTACCTAATCAAAAGGAAAATAAAAAAAAGAATTGTAGGTGTCAAAATCATGAAGATCGAATCAATCCAATCACATGGTACAACTTCCAGCAAATTTTGGGGACAAGTTTGGAATCTCATTAAGCACAATACATGACAAAATTGGTATAACCAACTTTTACTAGTTTTTCAATGACACCAAAAAATTAATGAACATTAAATGGCAGCCCCCATCTCATGACAGAGTCAAAATCAATTTTGAGGGCTCAATTCGGAGTAACTCTGTAGCTAGGGGTTTCATTATTAGAACTGAAACCGGCAAATCTCTTGTTGCAGCCTCTGTCAACTCCAACACCACCACTGTTCCGGTTGCTGAAGCTCCAGCTTTGCGCAATAGCCTCATGTATGCTAAGGAGCAAGGCTTCTCCAAGATTGAAGTCGAGGGCAACTCTAAGTTGGTGATTGATGCTGTGAATGGAGTCTCGAACCCTCTGTGGAAGTTACTCAAACTAATTCATGATATCAAAGTCTTGAGTAATTCATTTGAGTTTGTATGCTTTTAGCATGTGTTTAGGGAAGAAAATTTTGTGGCTAATGTTTTAGCCAATCTTCGACATATGCTGAGTAACTTACACTGCTAGGAGGAGTGTGTTCCCCCGGAAACGTCTTATGCTCTTGCCTTTAACATTGTAAACTTTGGGTGTATTAAAAGCACCTCCATCTAATATATTCTTTTCTTTTATCCAAAAAAAAAAACTTTTACTAGTTTAGTCACAAGCCATTTTTAAATTTTGAAAACCTTTCATTTCTTCAAACAAGAAAAGATCCTCTCAACCAACAATACCCTTATTGTAAACTTTTTCAGCATCTAAAAAAAACAATACCCTTTTTGGAATACCTTTGGCCTTTGCTTTCTTATTTATGTTCATGTTTCATGTGCAAAGTCCTAAAAAATCAATAGAAGCAAAGATCATGAATATTATGGAGCCATAATAATAAGAAAAACTGAAAGGAGGAATCATAGATGCAGATGCAGTGGGGTTTGGTAATTCCTTTAAAGTTTCAAGTACTTTAACATAGTATATATTACTATCAACTTTCTGTTTTTTCACATGGAACCTATATGTATGGCAAAACCATATGTCGATTATTCTAATCTTCAATAGAAAAAACATGTCCTGCAATTCGCTTCTAAGTTCTAACTAACCAACATCTTTCAAGCTGCCCAGAAATTTCACTCATGGACCGTGATAGTTTTCACATAATTGAGGCTACATTGTACAACTTTTAATTATATATTCGATATTCAACTCTCCCTAATTAGAATTATATTTTGGACAAAATCATATTTATATTTAAGTAGATTATAATCTGACCAACCAGCAAAATGATTTGCGCAATGTGTTGAAGCCGTTACAAGCATTGGGTGATGACACAGGCACATGATGATGGTGGAAAGATGACACCATTAAGCAATATTGAGCCTTAAACTCTTTGGAGTTTAGAGCCTTACCACCGTCCGAAAAATATTATAGCTGCAATAATACATTGAATTATTTCCAACCTTTTTTTGAGAAATAGATAACTTCATGTATTTATCCATGATTAGAATGTGCTTACATCAAATGTTGTTTTGAAACTATTTCCAACCTTTTTTTGAGAAATAGATAACTTCATGTATTTATCCATGATTAGAATGTGCTTACATCAAATGTTGTTTTGAAACTAAAACATACGTGGCACAACCTCTTACACCTGACAGATAACCCTCATTGTAAAATGCACTAAGATAAAACCTACCACAAATGACTTCAAACTATTCATATCTAACTCCTTCAAGAGAAATATCAATTGCCGAGACTTCAATTGATGTACAACTAAATTTAACTCAAAAATTAAACAAAAATGATTATCCGTCATAAGTCTAGTGAAGCCAAAGAGTTTAAGCAACTCCCTTGTACGGCTGTTTTCGGTCACAAAACATGAAAACAAGCCCGAAATCAAAACTTCCGGGGCAGTTCGGATCAGGTATTTTTCAGGCTGCAACCGATAATATCGGGCCTAGTTCGGGCCGAGCCGGTTTTTTAGGTTTTCAGGCTTAAAATATGCCTGACAAATTTCACAATTCAGCAACTTCATATTCATCAAGTTTCAAACCTATAACCTGTCAATTATTCAAATCTCAGCAATATCGCAATCCGAATCAATTACTTGCAAATCTGATACGTGTTACCTGCAAATCTCAGCAATATCGCATAAGAACCCGAATCAAAAGGAATGACATCTTCGAACTCAAAATCGAAGTTGGAATTGAATTCAGACTCATCGGAGGGTATAGCTTTTCTTTGTCTTTGGTGTGTTTCCATGAGACGAATCCATGGGCAAGAGAGGGTTAGGGACTTGGTTTTTTTTTTTTCTGAAGAAGAAGAAGGTGAATGAGGCGAGAGAGGCGAGAGAGGGAAGGAGAGGTGACGTGAGATTGTGAGGAAAGTACTCAAATTAGTGTTTATTGGAATTTATATGCTGGTGGAGATCCAATGGAAACGCGACACGTAGACTAGGACCACTTAGTTTCGAGGTTTTGGTTCGAATCAGGTTTTCACCCATGAAACCCGGACAGATCCGGATGAGTTTGATTCGGTTCAAATTTAGCCCGACCCGATAAAATATGTGTCTAAACCCGATCGGTCCAGGTTTTCGGGTTTCGATTTAAAAATCGCACCCCTACTCCCTTGCCCTTACTACTAGGGCTAACCACAACTTTACCATGGGAAAGTGACGCGCAGAGGTGGTGTATGTCTTCTTTGATGGCTTAGGAATCTTGTTCTTACCGCCTAGCGCTTTGCCTGACTTCTTCTTAATCGAAATCAAAGTAGTGTCTAGGTCATCTTCAATTAAACCAAAGATTCAGCGTGTAATAGTTTTGATTTTTTGGGTGAAGGAGTACAACAACCAGGTCTAGACCTCTTCTTGGATTGTAAAGGCTGATCCAGTGCATCCACTAAAGCTAGTACATCCACTGATCCTCTAGTATCAACTGTGGAAATCATATTCTGGGTCCTTGTCGCTGCTCGAACGGCTTCCAAGTTCCACCACCTTAGAGGCAATAACCTCACTGTGATCAAGCTGCCTGATCACCAGTTTCTTCCTCTTAGGAAGAGCTGTTGCGGTCGTTGTCTCCGCCAAACTAACTGGAGGTTTAGCTAGTTTTACCGTGAAAGAGAAGGTTGGTGGTTGTACCGCCACCTCCGGCTCCTCTCAAACTGCTCACCAGCATGTGAGATTAACTTGCAAATTAAGCAACATCCCAAAGATGCTCAAAATTAAACTTCAGCAGAGGTTCAATGCCTTGAGAGAGCGAAATCCTACGTTCCAACAAAACTGGTTTAGAAACATTGTGAGTAAAAAGAATACGCACTTTACCTCATCGGTGTTCGTTCTTGTCGTATTCTATATAACCACCAAGAAGGTTCTCAATCAGTTTGTAAGTAAGGGGTTCTTAAAAAGTAGGAGGGATTTGTAACCCTAACCCAAACACGCACATGGCGCATTGGAACTTTAGCAAGCGGACTTATACCATCATATGGTTCCAAACAGACCGAAGCCCTATCATAGCACCTAGCTCCACCTTTCAGAACCTTATAATCTGAGATTGAATCAAAGGTGAAGATGAAAAGGTTCTCTGCCCTCTCTTACACACGAAACAGGCGAGAGACCACCCAGTTTCGTTGAAAGTAACTGATAAAAGCTGAGGGATCAATATGACGACGTGTGAGAGGGCGCCCTAGGAGGAAGGAGTAGGAGGATCATTTCACAAAATCTCCTCCAATCTTCCCCAAATCGGAGGCCGCACCACCGATGGCAATAGCCAAGGCTGCAGCAACACTTGCAGTAACATAATCAATGGGATCCATGGATGTAGAACTAGTGGAGAGGAAGAACGCTAAGGATAGTATGACTATGAGAATGCGGGAGCGGCTGTGAAAAGCCATTGAGGGAGAGGTAGGGTTTTCTAGGGCGAGAGAGAGAGAGCTCTCCTAAAGTTTTGGAGCAGGCCGAATTCACAGAGAGGCATTTATTGGTTGACAAGTCTCGATAGGTTATGAATAGTCCAACCACTTTTTTTTTTTTTTTTGAAAATGGGATGGGGAAAACTCAGCCTATAGAAGGCTCAGTTCCTTGCCCGTTATTAATATTAATAGTATTTTGTGTCATCGAGGGGACAAAGAACCTCTACCTCGTGTCACATTAAGAGCATTACAATTATCCTTATAGAGGACATCCTGAATAAAATCAGGCACCTCGGCTAATGTAACCTCTACTACTCTATCACATGTTGTAAAATGAGCCAATCTATGGGCTACACTGTTTGCTTCACGAAACACGTGTCGGACAGTAACATAATCAAAATGATGCATAAAGTCTCTACAATCCTCCAATATATGACCTACCTCTACCATGTCACTTTCCTGGTTGGTGAGAGCTGCTACAAGAATTGCACAATCACTTTCTACCTCTAGGTTTTGCCACCCATGTTGAATGGCCATTCTCAAACCCAGACGGCAGGCCTCTGCTTCTGCATGAAGAGGAGAAGACAAAGACCCCAGCTTCTTTGACCATGCACATTTAACATCACCCACATCATCCCTTATTATCATTCCTACACCACCACTCCCATCCTCCTTATAGGCTCCATCAATATTTAATTTGAGCCTCCCACTTGGAGGGAAACACCATTTTGCTTTTTCTCTCCGGCTTTTGGCATGTGACCTCCCATGTTTAAGTCTTTGGAACTCTAAAAGTTGTGTCATTGCCCATTGAACAGTCTTGACCGGGTCAAAAATAGAGTTTTGCCATACAATTTTGTTTCTCTCTGTCCATATCGCCTATAACAATTGGAAAAATATAGACAATTGTGGGGGCTGTAACTCCTCCATCATGTCTCTAATCCAACCCTCCATCGTAGTAGCTGCATGGCTTCTAGCATGGAGCCCGAGTGGACTGAAAATCCAGTGACAAGCTACCCCAGTACACTCTTTGAAAATATGTAACGTAGACTCCTCCATACTCATGCAGAAAGGGCACACCAATTCATTTAGAAGCACATGCCTCCTGCTCAATGTCATTTTGGTTGGGACAATATTTTTTACTAACCTCCAAATGAAACTTTTCACTTTGGGTTGAACTTGAACCTTCCAAATTTTCCTCCAGAACTCATTCCCATTATGAGAACCTGAGGAAGAGCCTTGTACCGAATCCACTATTGAAGTCCTAGCAATGTGATAACCACTCGTCACAGTGTAGAGGCCATGTTTACCATAATGCCAGATTAGCCAGTCGTCCGGATTACGGACACTTAGAGGAATTTTCTTTATCATCTCAACCTCATCTGCATAGAAAAGTTCCTCAAGCCATTCATCCATCCACTCAAAACGATCTGGATCAATTAAATCTCCCACCATCAACCCCTCCAACCCCTCCACAATATTAGAGTAGGGTTTAAAAGTGACCGGTCTAGGCAGCCATGGATCGCGATACAGAGATTGTTTCACCTGAACCCACAAGATATCTCAACCTTTTCACAAGTAATTCATTCCCCCTCAGTAAACTTCTTCATGCATACGAGTCTCCTCTTTTCACATTAGTATCCAAGAAAGAAGAGTTTGGGAAGTACCTAGCTTTCAACGTACGGGCAACCAGAGAGTTAGGTTGTTGTATGATTTTCCACCCTTATTTTGCAAGAAGGGCTTGATTAAACATCTCCATGTTCCTAAACCCCAAACCTCCTTCCTCCTTAAGAGCACACAGTTTTTCCCAAGCCATCCAGTGAATTTTCCTCCTCTTATCTGAGTCGCCCCACCAAAATTCAGCCATGCATCTATGAAGCTCATTGCAAATATGTTTCAACAGTTCGAAGACGCTCATGACATAGGTTGGGATTGATTGTACCACCGACTTGATCATAACTTCTTTCCCGACGGCACTAAGGAGGTTGTCCTTCCAATTTTTCATCTTATTCCTAGTTTTCTACATGACATAGTTGAAAGCCTCTTTCTTCGAATAACTCACTTCAGTGGGGAGCCCCAAATAGCGCTCATGCTTATCAACTCTTTCAACCCCAAGCACCGCAGCCAACTCCATCTGCTCCTCCATAGCCACATTCTTGGAGAACGCAATACTGCTCTTCTCAAAACTTACTTTCTGCCCACTCGCTTCTTCATATATCTTAACATGTTTTGTACCCTCTGACACTCCTCTCCCTCAGCTTTAAAAAAGATAAAGGAATCGTCAGCAAAGAATAAGTGGTTAATGGATGGAGCACCTGAGGCAATAGAAACTCCATGAATGAGTTGCTGACTCTCTGCGTAGAACAACATCCGAGACAAACCTTCGGCACATAGTAAGAATAGGTATGGGGAGATCGAATCACCTTGCCTTACACCCCTCGACGGGATTAGTCTTCCCCGCGGCTCTCCATTGAGCATAAAAGCGTATGAAACTGTTCGTACACACCCCATAACCCATTGAATCCATACCTCGTGGAATCCCATGCTTCTCATGACTTCCTCTAGAAACTTACATTCCACCCGATCATACGCTTTACTCATGTCCAACTTCAAAGCCCCAAACCGCTGAGACGAACCATACTGACATTTCAAGAAGTGAGAGATCTCAAAAGCCAGCAACGAATTATTTGAAATTTGTCTACCCGGTACAAAAGCACACTGATTTGGGGCAATGGTCGAATGGAGCAGAGGTTTAAGTCTGTTTGATAAAACTTTGGACCCTAACTTGTATATGACATTACACAAGCTGATGGGTCTGAGTTGAGTAACATGTTCTACCGTCTTAACTTTTGGGATGAGAGTTACATAGGTCTCATTAACCTGCCTTAACAAAGTCTCCGATTTCATGAAGCTTCTCACCGCTGCAGTCACGTCCTTTCCCACTACATGCCAGAATCTCTGATAAAAAATAAGAGAGAAACCATCCGGACCCGGAGCTTTGAGCGGTTGTATTTGCTTAAGAGCTTTAAGAACTTCCTCCTCCTCAAATTCCCGAATCAACTCGAGGTTCATCTCGTCTGAAACCACAGGAGGGAAGAGCGCTGTGAACATGTCCACATTCCCTGGAGAGCTAGTAGTAAACAGTTTACCATAATATTGAAGAACAATGTTTTCAATATCGGTCTCCTTGTTACACCAAACCCCTTCCTCATTGAAAAGACCCTTTATTTCATTCCTCTGTTGCCTATTACATGCTTTTTGATGGAAATATCAAGTGTTAAGATCACCCTCCGCCAACCACATCACCCTGGAACTTTGTTTCCAATAATTATGTTCATGGAGAAGAAGATCATTTAATTTGTCCTCAATAGCTATACGCTCCTCCTCCTTGTACCTCAGATCTGACACACCATAGTAGCATGCCAACTTGGCACGTAGAATCTCAATCTCTTGCTTCAAATTACCAAAGTTCTCTTTACTCCAAGAAACTAGAACACTCCTTGTGTTGTTAATCCGTAAGCATACATTCTGGAATGGGTCTTGCTTTGCTTCTCTCTCCCAACTACTCTTTATCACATTCGCACACTCATCATTTTGTAGCCAATACGCCTCAATTATGAACCTCTTCTTCTGTTTTTTCCTCTGAATTCGTACTGCACTAATCTCAATACTTATAGGAACATGATCCGACCTCGAGGGTTTTTGATGAAAAACCCTCGAGGCTGGGAAAAGGTTTCTCCATTCCTTTGTTGCCAAGAATCGATCAAGTCGACACTTAATAATCTCTCCTGCCCGTTTTCCTCTTCAGGTAAATACTGCCCTGGAGAATTGTAGATCATGCAAACCACAATCCTCCATGCACTTCCAAAAACCTTCCATTTTCCTAGAACACCTCGGGAGACCCCCCCCCCTCCTTCTCCGAGCTATTAAGGATCTCATTGATATCTCCCCCGACTAACCAAGGCCATCTATTACTTCGCCCTAGTCTTCTCAATAGTTCCCACGTCTTGTGTCTCTCTTCAACTTTTGAAAAACCATATACACCTGTGAACCTCCATCAATCACTACTCCCCACACTCCCAACAAGAATGTCAATATGGTTTTGTGAGAAATTAGACAAAGACACCTCAACCCCCTCCTTCCACATCACACACAAACCACCCGCCCTTGTCACTCTCCCATGCTGGCCTCTGCCAATTACACAATCCACCGTGAAAGCATTCTTATACCCAACTTGTCTCCTCACTAGCTCCATCTCACGTTCCACACATCTAGTTTCACACAGAAAAACAATCTCAGGAAAATGAAGGGATAACACCCTTTTCAGCCCTTCTAGCGTCCTAGGGTTCCCGATACCCTGAACGTTCCAGCATACGATATTCATTGCTCGTGATGGGTCACGGAGGAACGTTGTTGAATACGTCCTGGACTCTTTTTCGGAGATAAAGAACTCATAACTACCTTCTTCTTATACCCAACCTTAACTACTTTCCCATCCTTCACAAGACCTGTCCCCTCCCTTTTAGCCTTTCCTTTTGAAACCTTCTCTGGACTAGTCACTGATTCCTTGTTTAAGTCAAGGCCCAAGACAGCCTGTTTCATCTTCTGAAGCCCACTTTGAGTTAACTTCTCCTTTTCTATCTCAGCCTGGCCCACACCTTCAGACTTGGACTCTCGGCTTGATTCCCACTCTGTGATTTGAACCATATCCCCCTCTTTAATATCATTACTCTTCATCAACGCCTTGGGCGCCAGCACCTCCCCTAAACTTCGGGTTTCATTAATCGGAGCAGTCATTACACCGGAATTGCGGATCGCAGAATCCCAAACAATTAATGTCCCCGGGAATGCCGCGGCACCTCTCCGGTCGCTCTCCATTGATTCCGATGAGCTTCTAGACCCGCTACTGAACTCCAATTTCTCCGTTTCATGTCGCGCCCATCTGATAGTGACTCTATTTCAAGGGTTGAATCCACCTCCATTCTTCCCTCTAACTCTTCTTCATTATCTTGTGGATCTTCATCCCTCGCCTCCCTGCTCCGAACAAAACCAGAGATGGGAAGTTCCGGCGCTGCCATCACCCACCCCGAAGGCTTTGTTGGATACAGGCCAAAACGCCGACCTCCCAATAATGGAGGCTGCTCCTGTTCGTGATCTTGCCTGATCGGCTTCAACTTTTTCAATAACCATATTTCTTTTCCATCAGCATGAAGTAACTCATCATAGGCCGGCTCTGTCAACTCCCATGTTCCCTTACACCGGCATTTTCCACTTGTGTGATCGAGCAAACCACAGAAAAAACAGAAATAAGGGAGTCTTTCATACTCCAAGTCAAAACGTCGGCTCTCCGCCCACCCAGCCGGTCGAAAAGTAACCCATCTTTTCAGAGGCTTGCTGATATCCACCCCTACCCCTAATTTTTAGAAACTCTCCCAGTTGAGGATTACTACATCCCCGGACAGCTTTGAAAAAAAATGCCAATTGCTTCTCCCAGACGTTTTCCGGTACTCTCCACCATCCCATCTTGTAGATACGCCGGGGGGAGGCCTCGCACTCGGATCCAAAAGAGTTGAATGTTCAGCTCAACCTCCACCAGATCTTCCTTCCCATCCGTTATTGACAACGCCAACAGAGCTTTATCAAAAGACCACGGGCTCCCCTTGATTGCCCACTTTAGCTCCGACTGATTTCGGAACGTGAACAACAATCTTGAACTCCCACCCACTCTACTGACTATTATTCGATTCTGATCCGGTGGATTGTCCTTCGAACTCCAAAGCCCTCTCATCGTATTGATCAGTAGATCCAATTTGAAATTTTTGTGAGTGAGCAGTTCTCCAACCAAGTACCATCTCTGCTCCCCGTCCTCTAACGCCTCCGTCGGAAACGTGACCTCTACCTCGGTTTCCGAGATGGCGAGTTTGTTCGCAAAACTCCCGACAACTTCCTCCATGGAACAAATAGCCTGAGATACAACGAGATAAACCAAAATGGCTCTCGAGATCAACCACCACATAAAATTGACTAGCAGCCGCCGACCCCCTTCTAATTCTTTAGAAGAGGAATAACCCTAGCTCTCTCCTTTTTTTAGAGAGAACAGAGAACTTGACTTGCCCATGGATTTGACGAACCAAAGTTTAGAAGATCAACTGCTCTGGTCAATAAACAATTACAATAGTCCAACCACTTATATTCCTTAAGTTTTTGTATCTCATTTTCAAAGTGAAGTTTTTCTTTGCGATCAAGCTCCGTTATTCCGATAGTGTTCTTGGAGAATCAAAACAAGTTTTAGTGGTAGTTTCCCAATTGAGACTTCATTTAATAAGCTCATTCTCACTCATCTCCTGTAAAAAAACAAATTTCCCAACTTCTACCGAATGTCTAAACATTGGGATGACCGGGATTCCCCTTAGCATTATTTATACTTATAATTATGATCGCTTGATTCAAATTAACCAAACGGTTAATATTTCTACGTAGTTCGTTTTGGCTGGTCTTTTTTTTTTTATTATTGAATCATTTTGGCTGGTCTTTTTTTTTTTATTATTGAATCATTTTGGCTGGTCATTCTTTATTAAAAGCACAGAATTTTTTTTGTCTTTCTTTATGACATGTTAGAGCACCATGTTTTTCTTTTGAAATAGAAGTTGATTGTAACAGCCAAGGGTCATAGTTTACAAAGCTTAAATAGACTGACAAGAAAAACCGAAACACTTATCCAAGCTAAAGAAACTAATTAAGGAACCGGGACACTCACACTTAAGCAAGCCTAAATAAACAGGAACCAGCCTCATCTCTTAGGAAGTAATTGTCATTCTAGTCTCACTTACTTGCCTAGCACAAAATTGTGGTACATGTACTAACTAGAAGCAACCAGAGAGACATAGAAGGCATATTCATACTTCAACCTGTCATTTCAACCCGCTACCCGTTAACCGCCCGTCAACCGTCCGTTAAAAACCCGTTCATTTCTATCTCATTAAGATTTTAGGCCAACGGGTGACAACCCGCTAACTAACGGACGGAAACGGGTTACCCAACGGAACCCATCTAAACCGTTAATGAAAAAAAACCATCTAACTCATCACATCTGTGGAATACAAGGTCTGAGATTCATCGAGTAAGATCGATGACGGGCGGTCTGGGGCTGCGGGATCTCGTCTGTGATGGTCGGAGGTCGAAGGAGCTGCGGGATCTAGTCTGGGATCGCCGGAGATCCGTCTTGGTTTCGACGTCTACCCAACGAGAACTGGGTATTTGGAAGAGGAAGAAACAGAGTTCTTCTTCTTGGTTATGGTACTGGTATTTTCTGGTACTTCGATAAGATGAAGAACAAGTTCTTCACCATATAATTGTATGGTAAATTTTCTAGGTTTTCTGGGAAAAAGAAGAACAGAGTTCTACGAATGAAGATTTTTTTTTTTTTGAAACAAATGATAAAACTTCTTAGATTAACTTCAAAATCATTATAATTTTTAATAGTTTTAATTTATTTAGAAATATATAGTTCAACAAACGAAGAACATTTTTTTATACAAAATTATTATTTTTATCAGGTTTAGAAATCAAAAACAGAATTCTGTATCAATATAAGAAGAAGAAAAAAAGATGTTTTCAGCAAAAAAAAAAAAAAAAAGAAGAAGAAGATTAGCATTTGATTAGAAAATGATTTAAAAAGAAAAAGGAAAAAACTCCTTAGCGGTCTTAATAGGTTCCAACGGGTAACCCGTGAACCTAACGGGCTCAACCCGTTATAACCCGTTAAGATAATGGGTTATAACGGGTTGAGCCCGCTAAGACTCGCCCGCTAACCACCCAACCTACCCATTTGCCAGGTTGATTCATACTTACCTAGACTTTCACCCTACTAGTAGAGATAAAAAAATAGCAAGCTCATTCCCTACCGGGTATGAGCCCAACGCATCACATGTACTACTCTCATCACTCTCCTTTGATGACTTTGGCTTGTTCCGACTCCCAACTGGACGACCCCTCTTCTTTAGGGCCTTCGCAGCGGAGACCAGAACCTCCAACAACTCACCAATCTGAAATTCCAAAGGCAAAACAACCAAGCTTGGCTTCTTGCCTTCCACACAACGGCGCCATTTACATACCTTCAAAGCCCTACTCCCATCAACACCCGAATCAGGCCCACCAGAACTTACCTCTACCAGCTCCAAACCAACCTCTTATACTCTAATGTTACAAGGCAGCAAGCCCACACCATCACCCCTCTTTTCAGACCCGTCTGGCCCAACCACAAGCTCGGTCAACCTGGTCTCTTCTAGTTCAAAACCTGCAACCCTAGTCTTTCCCGCCATAAAAAAGCGAGGGGCTTCATGTCTCGCCAGCCACCGATACTTCCAATTCCGACAGGCTATCAGCCGCCAGATTCTTCTCTCCACGACCAAGCTAGCATCCACATTTAGTAAGCCTACCTCCATCCTCGCCACCGAGACCGGTGTTGGACCAGCCCCTGTACTAAAGATGTGAAAGAAAAATGTGACAATAATTTTTGTATGCAAGACAAAAGCATGTGGCTACACATGTCACATGGCAAAGCCACTTTTTCCCCTAATGAGCAAACATCATTAGTTGTTACATAGTTATCGCAAAGTGTACACCAAACACCAACCAACTAGTATCTATTCTTATCAGTTTAATATCTGATATGTAAATTAAATGTTCACACGATATTAAATTAATTTTTTAAAAGGATAAGTTCACCACAATAGCTTGTTATTATGACTCACATGAGTCATCATTGTGTTGCACTACAACAAGGTTTGGCACACCCTACTAAAACAAAAAAAAAAAAACAACAACATACATTGATGAATGCTTGTGATGGCACTACCAGCTCTCACACGCACTATGATTGGTCCTTGTTACTGGCTTGTTATCTTCTACTATTAACTAATGTTGATTACTATGCCTTCGGCAGAATCCGGACCTAACAAGCAAAATCTGATTTGGCCTCGGAGTTGGTCAAAGACAGTAGGCTACATCTAGAATTTGATTTTTCACCATGTTTCTAATATGATTTCGACTGAACATGACAAAGCATTAGCGGGATCAGAAACTGCTTCGCTTGCCTTGCAGGGAGGTCTGTGATCGGTAATACTTGAAACATAATCACTCACTCTTTCTAGTGTGACCAAACAGTCATTTTCCATATATGTTTTATTGGATGTGTGTACGATGATACGAACTTTCATCTTCAAGGGATGTCAGATTCTTCTGAGTTTACCGTCTATCCGATGTTCTTGCTCATAAATTAGCTAGTTTTGCTTTTTTCATTCTCTATCTTCACAATGGATGGATGCTATACAACATTACAACCTATCTCTATTTCTGATGCAAGTATTTCTCCCAAAAATAAAAAAATAAAAAATCATGTTTTAACTGAGAAATGTTCTTAGGAAGGGCCAAAAACTCTCTTTTCAATTATTGACGTTCTTTTTGTTCTTTCTTTGTTATTTAAACAAACAGCTAAAATACTACAACTAGTTTTTCATGAATCAAGCTCAGAACCTCTTACTTGCACTAAGCTCTCTAGTTTTTCATGAATCAAGCTCAGAACCTCTTACTTGCACTAAGCTCTCTCGGCTGAATAAGATTGTCATTTCCCTAAAAAAGAATATTCTTCTAATGCATCGAATAAATAAAAATTAACAGTTGATTTCCAATTTATGTTTTTTGTAAAGATAACTCCCAATATATAAGGACCTAAATTGAATTCAAACTTAACATCTGCTTACAATATGGAATTTTACAGGCTGTAATGATTTCTAAATGACTTTTCAAGATTTCTATTTGTGCATTATCAACACATACAAAAACTGATTTGCCCTGATTGGAGCCAGAGCAAAGCAACATATAACAATTTTTATGTAATATCCTTCACGTTCAAGAATCTCAGTTAACCTCATTTACAAGGCAGTGACCATCTGCAAAATTAGAAAAGGTTTAAGAACCCGCCGTACAGTTTTGACCACACAACTGGTTGTTGTTTCCTGATCCAAAAGTGATGACAATCAGTTTGTGCAAGTGGTATACTTCAAATACGCTGTTCGTACCTCAAGGGCAGATTTTGGCCCACAGCCGCATCAAAGCTTGCCGCCTGCACAAACAATTGGACCATATGAGAAACAAAGCAACGATACTGTGAGATGACAACGGCGACATGTATGACTGGAACTCTGCAAATGGCATTAACTGGTACACTGAAACCTTTGAGCCCAGAAGGATGAAACCAATTTCCTGAGGCCAAGGACAGACCACTGTTTTGATTAAAACACCACACAACTGAGAGCCCCAACTTGGAAAATGAGTTTTTAATTTCACTACCCGTCAAGTCTAGACTAATCTTCTGGCTTCAACCACTCACAGGATTAATGAAAGCAGACATTTCACAAGCATCACAGGCTACAGATCATGACCTCACCAAAAAAAAAACTTTCTATGTTCCTCTACTTCAACATTGTAAACCATCATGGATACTTAGGAAAAACAAGTATCTCACCAATAAGATAAATTAGCTGCACCCTTGAAGATGACCTCGCTTACACGTATATCCAAACACAAATATCTGTATTATATTTACCTTACCTATTTTCATTATGAGATATGCTCGAATCAGTATCAAGTAACTTCACGCATTTTGACATTTTGGGAGCTTATATTGGCTGGCACCTTTACCAGACCACCTTTTGCATTTCCAGTAGCTTGTCCTGCAGAATTCCTAGTATTTGCTGTCTCAGTAGCTACCATGGACTTCTTTATCTGTCAAAAGGAAAGAAAAAACAAAATAAACATAACAGCAGGAACAGATAACAAAAATTGTTAACAAGCACATAGCCAACTCAAATTCACTTGTAGACATAGGTAGAGATATATAGATTTCCATAACAAGGGAATACAAGGCTAAACTTACAGCAGCAAGACGCCCCTTGTGAATATCATTTGTAATCTGCAAAGCCATCATAAAAACAATCACAAATTTATCAACTATTATGGGGCCTTATTTTCAACATTTGTAAAGCATCATTCTCATCACCCCCATAAGCAGAAGATTGGGTGCTTAAAAATATACTACAGAGAACAGAAACCAATTGATCAATTGCTAACCGGTTTTCTGTAGCCCTTAATTTCATCACCACCAAACCCAGGAAGAGTTATATTCCAATTTTTTTCTGTCAGAACGAATAAGGTAAAGAGGATTAAGCACTAGTACACATAATATGAAACAGAAAATCATTAACTTCACCCACATAACTAACCAAGATGTAGGAGTATGTCTTTTGCTTCCAATGTAGTTGATTTCCGATGCTTGGCTAGTGAGCAACTAAATGTTGTAATCTGCCCAAGGAAAACCATCATAGTGTCAACTTAAAAAATAACTAGGAAAACTTCTGATACAGGAACTGATCAATCATTGTAGAGTATTAATCAAAAGCAAAAACCAAATAGGACATAAAGCAAACTAAAGCAAGTGCTGACTAGAACAACACTTAATTTCCGAGGCAAATACTCAGGTCCCAAGTCTAATTCCAGCCAAACAAGGGATGACATAAGGACATCCATAAGTACAACCAAACTTAAAAAAGAAGTAAATATTTGAAATTGAAGAAACAAAAAAAAGAGAGTGAAATAAAGAAACAAAAAAAAGAGAAACCATGAACATTGGGTCCTTACTAGAATTTTGAAAAGATACCCAAAACTGCTACCAACCAACACAAAACCTTCCGATTAAAAAAAAAAATTCCTCTTAGAAACAAACAGAACTAATCTGAAAACACACGCATGAGTACTTAATAATCTATTGATTAATTTGTCAAAACATGCACATTTTCTAACTCTAAAAGAACAAGCTCAACATGTAAGTCTAACTACCTACAAAAAGGTGTTATTCACAAAATTCTAACTTAACAATAGTGCTAGGCATAAACATTTGAAGAATGCAAGAACTAAAAAATAAAAAAATACAAAATGTAATATCAATCACTCACGGATTCTACAAATTCATCTGCAATGTCCATGAGAATGTCTTCAACATCTGGATCCAATCTCTCAGATGGATCAATCTGTCAAATGAGAAGAATATCAACAAGTCAACAAAAGGAGGAAAAAAAGAAGAAATTAAGTACATGAATTCTAACGGATACCCATCTAGAAATCATAGTTGGGGTTTGGAAAGCAATCACCTATAGCTTAATGTGAAGATTCTTTAAAAAAGAAGAAGATAAGAGCAATATTAGAGCTGGCACTTAACATGCTAAAGGCAGTTTTTCCTCACTCATATTACAATGGGAGAAAAAAAAAAAAAAGAAGCCATATGTGCATAGTCTCCAGCATGAAGCGAAAACCTTTTGAAGATTAGCTTATCCTTCCATAGAAATTTCAACAAGGTGAAGATATCTCACCTGGTTGACTAGCTCATGAATGGTTCTTTTACTAAGAATTCTGTTACAAGGTTCCTCAGTTTCTGCACTAGTGATTCTATTCTGCTGTGTTGATTGGACTGAGTTAGGCTGTGCTGCTGCAAGAGGGAAAGACTTCTGGTTTACTGGGACCTGTACCCTTGTATTTTGTTGCTGACGAGGTGAAGCTTGTGTGATCCTTGGGGGTGGAGCTTGTTGCCCAAAATGATCATGTCCTTGATGTGAGGAGGAAGGTTGTTGATGCTGCACAGACGGCATATGCTGTTGTGGTGAAGCTGTTGGCATGGGTCCTTGCTGCTGTTGCGGTGGAGGTGTAGGAAGGGGAAGGTGTTGCTGCTGTTGCTGTTGCTGCGGAAGATGTGATCTTTGCAGCATCGATGTCGGTGCCATCTGCTGCCTATATGGAGAGGAGGGTATAGGAGGCTTCCCTTGTGACCCAGATAGCCATGGCTGACTATGAAGTGCCAAACCTTGAGATGTGTTTGGGGAACTAGGAGATCCCAATGATGAGGCTCTTGAAAGGTTATGCCCTTGAAAATTCTGCATACAGGAAATGGAATTAGCAAATATACTTATACAACTTGAAAAGAAAACGTTAGTACCTAATGCAACAACAAGAACATAGCTGTAATGAGCAAAGGCAAAAGAAATCAATATAAATGAACAAAGTCCAGCTTGAACCTGATAGAGTAAACTGAAGACAAAGATTTAACCCCTAGAGCATATAACTTATATACAGTAACGGAGTAGAAATGATGCTGGGCTTCCCATATTTTTAAAAATTGTAACAGCACCCAAACATATTAAGTTAGCATGTACCATCAGATACTTCGAAGAGTGAAGACAATGAAATTGTCGTTCCAACACAGGTCATGTAATATTTAAGGTATCAATATCACCTACAGAGACAACAGGAGATTATCCAAGCACAAACAGTATACTGAACTTAGAAAGAAAAAATCCGCCTAACTGTACACACCAGCAAAACGCAAAGATAACTTCAAGGAAGAAAGTCTTCAACAAAGCCAATGCAACACAACTTCATCTTACGACAGTACACTGTCATGGCATCAAATGATATATCTAACTACATACATGCCAATGAAGTACAAGCTGAATAAAAATTAGTGATTGGCAACTGGATACTGACTTGGGAGGAAGGGGACTGATTACTTGCGGTAGGCGCTGGCCTAAGAGGGGATTGAACTGGTCTCTGTGGATGGTGTGGAGAAATCCCGGCCGGGCGCATTTGAGAACTCGAACCAAGTGAGCCCATCATCCCCATTCCCTGCATTCCTGGCATCGGTGGCCTCACCTATACATTCCAATGACAATCGAATCATCAATTCAAGCAAGTCCACCACACAATGTGCAATAAGGAAACTAGATAACTAACTCTATCTAACTGAAAACCCTAATTTCAATTCCATTGGTTACTACACAGTTTTCTGCAACCCCTAAATTTCGAAAAGCCTAAACCTAAGCTATCAAAGTAGCAGGAATACAAAAGTTAATGAAACTAACCGATCTCACCTGAGAAGCATTGGAATTGGCGGAGGGTTCAGGCAGGCTAACTCCGGCGCCGCGGCCGAGGCCGCCGAAGTGGCCGTAAGATGAGGGATAGGGAGTGGGTTGAGGGGAAGGGGGGCTAGGGTGGTGCGCCGGGACACCGATGGCAATGCCGCCCCTCGGAGGAGGCCCGGAGACCGACGGCGCCGGAGGCACGGAGGAAGCGGAAGGAGAAGGGGACGGGAAGTGGTGGGAGTAGTGAGGGGGCGGTGGCCATGACCGATTCAATGCGGGCGGAGGCCGAGTCTGAGCGGGGGTTGGGAGGGACTGAGGGGGCGGTAATGATGGGGTTGAGGGTTTAGGGTTAGGGTTTGGGGACGGAGGGATTGGGGTAGGGGTTGAAGTGGCTGAGGCGGAGGACGGCGGCGGCTGCGGCGGAGGCTGCGATTGGGGCTGGGGCGGTTCAGAGGAGGAGGGGATTGGAGGTGTGGTGGTGGTGGTGGAGTTTTGTGGGTCCATGTTGGGACTTTGTGGGAGTTGAGAGAGAGGGAAACATGGCTGTTTCTTTGGATTGTGTTTGGGTATTTATAGGGGACATCAATTTGGAAAGGTCGATACAATGTCAGATATTTACTGCAGTGTTTTATAACTAGCGTAACAAATGATTAAAATCTACAGGATATGTCGGATATATCCCCTAATATCTTTTTTTTTTTTTGAATGACCGATAAATCTAGATGAGTCAATATCTTTTACCGTATCTTTGATATTTGTCTGATATCATCAAATATCTCTAATATTTAGGATATTTACAATATACCTTTAATATTTTTTTTTTGAAATTAATATATCTTTCATATATTAAAGAATTATCTGTAAAAAAAAATTAAAAAAAAAAACTAGAGTGATATCCAGAAGAGAAGTAATTCCCTCGAGGTCGAGGTATATCTCAATGAAGAGTGAGAGTCTCGAGTGATATCCGGAAGAGAAGTAATTCCCTCAAGGTATATCCCAATGAAGAGTGGGGGTCTCGAGGAGAGCAGTATTCCCTACGAGAGATATCTGGATGCAGATCGATATATTACATAATTATCAAAGTTGGAGATGAGTGGAGGGATATTTGCACTTGAGAAAAAGAATCAATACAGTTAAGAAAGATAAAATGCACTTATGAGACCGTAAATCTGTGAGATAAAATAGAGAACAAGTTGCTAAATTATAAAGATGAGAAACAGAGAGAGAAATGTGACACCATGACATGAATGAAAAATTCAAAATGGATTTGCAGAATGAATCTGTCCAAACAAAAGGAGAAAAAGTTGCTAAATTATAGAAATGAGAATTTGTAATATTTATATGTAAATCCAATAAATTAAATATTTCATAAAAAAAAAATCCAAAATCCCGATATTTTTTCCCGGATATCCCCGATATATCCGATATTTTTTTTTTCAAAGTACTGATAGATACACTGATACCGATATTTTAATCCTTGGGTGTAACTGCAGCGGCAATGACAGTTGGTGTAACTATATTGCAGTTACTTTGATCCAAGTAATTTCGGTGATGGGGACGACTTGGATCTTCTCCTAAGAGCATCTCTAATGGAGATTTTTTTTAACACATGACAAGTTTAACAACTACTTTTAAGATATTATGTTACCCTAGCGGGAAGTGCTAGACTCACACTCACTTGAGTGTGTGTTAACCACATTTAGACAATTGTGAGTTTTTCATTTGATAAAAGAGATATATGTTTCTCTCTTCTCACGTGCAAACGCTTGCCACAGTGGCGATGGGGTGACGAATGAGAGGGAGAGGAATGAAGGGGTATGAGGCCACAGATGAGGCAATGATGGTAGGTGAGGAAGGTGGATTACTAGATTTGGAGAAATCATATGGATGGATTTGAGAGATTTGCAGGCAACCATATTCATGATTGTATTTTGTTTTTAGTTTTTTGTTAAAAATGCGAATGTCAAAGGGTAAACATGTAAGAAGACTTGATCAATCGTAACGGTGTAAATCATTGCATTTTCACAACCCTTCTTTGAGTCCAAACCCACAATCCTCATCTTCATGATTCATTCATAGATTTAAACAATTTTACAACAACCTTGGCAAAAGACTACCTTCCTTGAATACAAAGATATAAGCTGGCCTAGATTATGAAGTTGTGGAAGGAGAGAATATTGAAGTGTTTAATCAGACATGCGAAGCTGGGCGGTGAGCACGTGTTGATGGTGTAGATGGTGGGTCGGCAAGATTGAATAACGGGTCTTCGAGGTTGTCTTGATGGCTTGCCAATGCGGAGTCGACACTTGCTGGGGAGAGTTGATCGGAAATGTTAGGTTTTGGGGGTTGTTGTTGGGAGTGGTGGAGGGAGGAAATCGGGGGCTTGATGCGGAGCAAGCGCTTGCTGCAACAGCAGTCAGTAGCGACGTTTTCTAGGGTGGCAAAAGAGAGGAATGAAAGGTAGTCTAAGGTTATGTTACGGCTGGGATCGTGTTGTGAAAGGTAGGCGGTAGTTGGCTTGTGTTTGACTGAGACCGAGATGGTGGAGAGGCAAAGTCGGCCACCAAAGTGGCCGCTCTCTTGGTGGTCGGTGTCAGCAACTTCGTTTCTACCCGATCTGAAGGAGGAGAGATAAGAGATGGGTTTTGGGCCCCTAGTTGGTTTGGGCCCTGAATAGGGTAGCCCATCTCTTTACTCTTTGTCTCTTGGTATTTTGAGTTGTACACCAAGGCCTCGTTTGGTTCATGGAAAGGAAAGTGAATCATTTGTCTTTCCCACGGGAAGGAAAACATAAGGGAAATGAAATTTCTCGATGACTTTCCGTTCCGATGTTTGGTGACATAAGGAAAATCATCCGAAAAGTTGTTAATTAGAATTATAAAATAATATGAGTAATAATACAAGGAAATAAGATGGGAAGTGGTACCTATGGATTTTGAAAGGAACCACTTTCCTTTACATTTTCTCAACCTTCAGGAAAGTATTTCATTTCCTTCAGCGTTTCCAAACACAGGAAATGAACAACTTTCATTTCCTGATGATTATTTTCGGTGAAATAAATGATTGCAATCTCTAGAAGAATTAGACTTTTTTTCAAAGGGGAGTTAGATTGCGACTTTGAAGTTCAATTGTAAAGGCTCAATAATTGAGCTTATATGTTTGTTTGCAGTGAGGGCTACATGTAAGTTAGTTTGTTAGCTTAAGTCGAATAGGTTCTTACGCAAGATGCTAGTTGATGTAAACCTATGCTTCTTCAAATATTCCATAAATTGGTAGAATCTGAAAAAAAAACGAGAAAATTGACTTTGAGAATAATGAAATTATCTATTTTCTATTAAAAAAATAGCTTAATGTATAGATGGTTCAATTATGTATTTACATGCCCAATATATACAAATATGATTTGAGTTCAGACACAGTCATCCAAACTAGTTTGGACACAAGTACTTTTCCTTTTTAATAGTTAGTTTTGAATTAAAAACTTAAAAATACATACTTTTGCTTAGAGAATTGAAATAAATTTTATCCTGCAGGACAACAAGACTAATTTGAGTAATATTGAATATGCCGAAGACTTACAAAGTTCTAAGTCGTAACGTAAATAATCATGTAAGAAATTGATACAAGTTCCTGAAAAATTAGTAGTTTGCACATCTAGCTGTGTATTCTTCTCAATACCTACCTACAATTGATGCACTAGCACTGTCCACAGAATCACCCTATTCTTTCAGGTTGGGACTTGTCCCTTACAACCCTCTTCTTGTTGACTCTAGAATTTGACATCCTTGGAAGTAAAGCTTATTATGACTTATGACTGTTCATAGATATATAAAATCGAAAGCCACGTATTCCACATTTGTGGCAGTAAATTCAAAAGCCAATCTGCGCTTGAGAGCAATCAGGTTTCCAGTACGATATGGGATTTTGATCAATAAATCTTAACCACTGTTTCTGCTCCTCATGAGACCAAAGACTCATTTCTAGATATGGCACTTTCATCTTCGAGAATTTGGTAGCTCGGGTTTCCATCCTCTAGTGAAGTTATAGGAGCAGATTCCTTTTCCCTGTAACAGCAATCATAAGTGTTTTTTCAGTGATGATTAATTCCAATATGGTACTTCAACTAATTAAAAAATTAAACTGAATTCAAGGTCAGAACGTACATTACTGAATAGATGATGAGTCCGATAACTACTATTGCAAATGATAAATAGTATAACCAATCTACCTGCAATGGGAGTTAACATCTAGTCAGGTTCTCTATTAGTGTGAGTGGAAGGTAGTACTTTCCAATTTTATATAAACTCTATCAAAGTGTCAGATCATAAGGTACCTCCTGGTGGTAGAAAAAGATGCGAACAACCACAGCCCACATATCAGATGTGAGAATAGAGAGATTGAACAATGTTGCTCCACTCATCTGTAACAAAAGACCCATCAGAGATATTAACAATGAGCAGTTCAGAAAATTGCTTCACTTGCTAAGTTTCTAGTGAGCTCTGCAAGTCATAATTCTGACATGAAGCAGTGAATTCTACTGAGACTTGATCAGAAGGAAATTGACCTGAAGAACGAACGGACCAAGTGTGTAGAGCATAAAGCCTGCCAATCCGTAGCCAACAAAGGCCAATATCTAGAAGGAAAGAAAAAAGCAATGAATTTAAGAAACAAGGAAATAATGTAATTAGAAAGAAAAAGATCTTCATCTCATATATTATGTAAAAATGCAATGCAGTAACTAAAGTTTCTAGTTCCACTTTTCTCCACACAACATGTATGAAATAAAAGCATAATATAAAAAATACTACCTGTCTGTAACAACTAATATGTTTACAGAACTTGGTTTATTTTTTACCGCAAGTCTAGATAGGTCTCTTCTTGCAAAAGATAATTATTTGATCCGAAACGTTACACAAGTGTTGGATTGTTGATTCATATCTTGTTGAACTAAAGTTCATGCATGCTCCTGCCTGATCCTAACAGGACTCCCAGATCAAGGATATATCATTCTCACTTTTCAAGCAGGGTAATAATGGCCAAAGAAATTATAATTATTCTTCAAACTCTCTAGTCCCGTGCTTATGCAACTAAACAACTACCTTGATGTTTCAATTCAAATTCCCAACACATCATATTTGATCAAGTTTATTAAACAATGAACAAAAGAAATGTAATTAGCATCTTCGCTTGAAGAATCCTAGTCCTAAGCTTATGCAAATAGACAACTACCTTATTGTTTGAAGTCCGTAAGGAAAGTTGTCTTAAACACCCAATAAAACAAGTCTATTGCAAATAGGCAACCGCTTTGTAACATGTTTGACAAAACCATACATGACTTCAACATTGACTGTGACCAACTAATTTTCTCATTAGATTAACAGATACAGTGGATAACTAATTTGTCACACATTATTTCATAGTTGTTTCTTGTATTTCCCATCAGTAATTAAATGAGAATGCTGTAGAACATTGACAACAGGATATTAGACTAGGAACCGTCTTTTAGAACTCAAGTTGTGTACTAGTTCTGAAGTTACATAGAGAATTCCATGAATATAGAGAGAAAGCAGGAGGACTATGAATTATATTTTCAGAATTGTGAGTTATGTACTAGTTTCAAAGTTACAAAGAGAATTCCATGAATACAGATATTGAAAGCACTAGTGCTAGACAGAAAAGAAAGAACGAACATGCAGTAACTCACATATATTTTTGGTCAAAACATAAACATATAATACAAAGATAATTTACTTACAATATCTGTAGACCACTCCACTGACTCCAGACTCTTTAATTCCAGAATAGATCTAAAAGAAGGTTAAGGAGGTATTAGAGAAATATTGTTCTCTAACTATGAATCATGGACATGGTATAGGTTATATGAAATTACTGTCTTGTATGTATTGTTTGACAAAAAGGATACATCTGACACACACTCACTAGAAATCCAAAAACACCGATCATGCATACTACTTCCATACGATCTCTTTTCTTCACACAAAACTCCTGCAGTTTAAGAAGAAGCAAATCAACTGATGCAATTAGAAAAAATGTAAATAACAGAAGAAAGAGATAATAATTTAAGCATGGGTCCAGTGGTTTTCCATGTTCTGTCGACATCACCACTCCTGTAGCTATGAATGCTCATAGGAAAAGAGATTAAAGTTTCAGGGGAATGGTTTCAAATGTTTAACTGTAACATCTTGCCTACAATAGCTTCTTTTAAATAATTGGTGCCTATATGCCTTTCATAGGATAAAGTAAGAGCAAATACACGCAAGTTTGAAAGAATTTACCAACCTCACCAACATTGCTCACTGCAAAAAATATTGTTCCTGCTATGACAAGGACATCTCCGAGAAGAGGTTGTGAACCACCTGAAGGATGAATCAAAAATGACCAACAAGGTTCTACATAACTGGTATAAGTCGTGATAGATTCACTCTCTTTTGGAATCTCTTTTTTTTTATATACTTGGTATTGTGAGTGTGTTCCTTAGACCTAGATCACTTTGAAGAGAATTATCAATTCATAACTGTCAAACTCTTGGTCTTCACGATCAATAAACAAAATTTCAGACTAGTCCAAAAGGCCAAAGACAGAAAGTCACCTCCACCAGCCACCCCTGCATCAGAGAGGAGCACTACGCCAAGCCCAACCACACAGAGGACTGCACCAAACAACTGCCATAGGGAATATCGAGCTCCGAGGAAGATCCATGTGAGAAGGAGCACCCAAGCGATTGTGAAACAGTCCAATAATGTCACACTAGTGATTGATGAGAACTGATATGCTTCGTTTACTGCATTTTAAACACCGCGTATGTTAAACTCGATCCCAAATTACTACTAGCACATAGACGTCCAACGACAAATTATCAAGAAAAAAAAATATTTAAACTAGCATTACACTCTAATAGATCCCCTACACAACTAATGGTGAGTATTTGAGAGAAAGCCAAGGCATTAGTACTCACCAAGATAGTTCCCTTGAACATCCACAAACCCCAAGAGAAGATACCAATACCAAGAAACCTGCAAATCCCAAAGTTTCAAACTTCATTGCACACTTCACCAAACAGAAAATAAATTGTTGAGAATAAGTCACTAACTTCAACTCCTCATCATATTGATGGAAGCAATGTTTGAAAGTTTGAGATCATACCCGTAATTTCTCACGCCTATGCACCAAGATTCCTCCATAAACCAAAGCCAAAAGCAAGTAAGTGAACATGGTCTGTGTAATGGGAGCATCCACACCTGCATTCGCATCAAAAACCATGATCAAATCCAGAAAAAGCAAGAAACTCGGAATGGGTTTTCGTTTCTGGGTGTATTTCTATAGCTACCGAGATTGGCTATGAGAGACGAAGTGAAGCTCATGAGAGCGAGGACGAAGGAGACGAGCTGACCCAGGAGCAGCAGGTACAGCGTTCGCAGGTTGACATGGCGTCTCCACCAGGTGGGTGATGGCAAGAAGCTCATAGCTCAGCTCTGAGAAGAATATCTCAGTTTCTGAAGAACTTGGTGAGAGGGAAATCATTGGAGGCGTTTGAATAATATAATTGAGAGAGATTTGGAGAATCTCTGGTGGTCTGGACTGGGAAGTGTGCATCTACCGTTCTTGGTTTTCTCAACGGCGGGAGGGGATTGTCTCGGCGGCTGTGTCACGTGCAGTATAGTTCATTTTCTCTTCGTAGTCTCACCTTGTTTTTACGTTGAGCGCGGGTATTGAGACTTTCAAATTTGTTCAATATACCTCTTATTCTCTTTACATCTTTATTTTATTTTTAAATATAACTATTTGTTCATTATACCTCCTTTCAAATTTCTAAAATAGCTGTGTTTATGTAATTCACATATATGTATTAATATATTACTCATTACACCTCTTATTCACTCATTATATCTCTAATTCTTTTTTTCTTTTTTCTTTTTACATGCGAACATCTATTCTCGACTTCTACTATTTAATTTTTTTTCTTTTTTCTTTTGAACACAAACCTTCATTCCCGACCTTGATTTCTTGATTTTTTTTATTTTTTGTATTTTTTATTTTGCATAAAATATCATTAGACATTATTTTTTGATCAAATTGTAAGAAATAAGTTTCAATGACATTATTTTTTAGAAAAGTTAATTCGAATCATGAAGAATACTATTCTCTTAAAAATAAAAAATAAGGATTGTGTCTCAAATTTTAGTTATCGATCATCAAAAAATGTTCTTACATAAATTATTCTATATTTTTGTTACTTTTGTATTTCTATTTTACATATACTATTTTTTTTTGTAAGTTTATATGTTTTTTTTTATACCTCATGATGATAAACTATTTTAATAATTGATAGATTTTTGTAAAAATATTATGATACTTATTTATTTAAATTTTAATAATTGATTTTTGTAAAAATATTTTCTCACTTTGTATATGCATGTGACATGTATGATAATATAAATATATAAATTCTTTAATAAGTATGTGGTAAAACTATAAAATAAAAATCAATAAGGAAAATAATAAAATGCATTAATCACATTATTATTATTGAATTAGAAAGTTTAGAGAGAATAAATGTAATATTACTTTTTGTTTAATTAGTGTCCTTAATAGTTATTGTGTAAGAGGATAAATATATCATTTAATAATTTATAATAGAATGAGATCAAGTAAGCAAATTAGAGGTCTCAATAGCCGCACTTTTTTATGTTCTAGTTTCGAAAGTGTCACATATTGACTGATCCCATAAGAGTTGGACATGTGTCACATATTGACTGATCCCAAAGAACTTACCTTCAAAGGTGACATTTTTTGACTGTCCACAGAAATTATAGTTGATAATTACCGAGTTTAAGTCTGTTTGGACTTTGGACTCGAGCAAGCTCTGTCCGTGGACCGTGGTGTTTTGAATTTGCTATCTACATCGTCCTCTGTGGCTCCTTCCTACAAACTAGTTCAACTTTAACCTTGAATGGTTGGTCACCATGTCGACAAGGATGACGATATCGCGATCTAGCTAGGAGGTTGAAAGCATATCAACCAACATTTTAACACACACTCTCGATTTGACCGCTTTGCGGCTGTATTAGCAGCATAAGTAGTTTCAATCACAAAACGTAAATTGTTAAGAAATTAACGATAAAACTTATTAAGAAAAGTGTAGATTTTCTAATGAGTAATGCTAGAGACACCAAATATTCATATCAAAATCATGTACCAAATGATGTGGCATGTGCCAACTCATTGACTTTATTTGGAAGGAATTGCTTAAATGAATTTTCTTTTATTAATTTTTTTTACTATAGAAATAAATCCAAAAATTTCTTAACTAATGTTTTTATTAAAAGATTTAAATCAAGAAAAAGTTAATCTTTTGCACAGTCGTCGTCCTGATCAAGAGGGGATGATCATCTACCATTAACTTTATAGACACGATCGTGAATTTTGTTCTTTGTACTGAGATACAATTTTTATCTCCATTAATTTGTTCGCAAAACTAAAAACTAGCTTTCAATCGATCAAAACTAAAGCATTTTCCGATAAAAAATGGTATCCTAGTACAAAGAACAAAATTCACCAGATCGTGTCTATAAAGTTAATGGTAGATGATCATCTCCTCTTGATCAGGACGACGACCGTGCAAAAGATTAGCATTTTCTTGATTTTAAATCTTTTAATAAAAACATTAGTTAAGAAATTTTTGGATTTATTTCTATAGTAAAAAAAAATTAATAAAAGAAAATTCATTTAAGCAATTCCTTTCAAATAAAGTCAATGAGTTGGCACATGCCACATCATTTGGTACATGACTTTGGTATGAATATTTGGTGTCTCTAGCATTACTCTTTTCTAATTATTTATCATTACGTGATTTTCTAATTAATAGTTTGATGTAATGATCTAGCTTAACATGTCATCTATATTCTATATATGAATAATAGCAATGTAAGCCAGAAACTTTGGAAGATGAAGACCCAGTAGAGGGATGCTTTATTGGATGGAATGAGGTTAACTGAAACCTTTTACCATGATAGAGTTGTATTCGAAACAGATTGTATGATGCTCACTCAGGCTTTACAACAGCAAAAGTTAGAAATGTTCAGTTTGGGTGCTCTTATTGTTGAGGGGAAGGAGATAATGAGTAGGCATGTTGAATTCAGAATAGCTCATATATACCGTGAGGCTAACCGAGCAGGTCATGTACTTGCAAACCACGCTTTGCATTTGAGTGAGAGAGTTGAAGTTGGTTTGTTTCGGAAATCTTAGAGAAAATGAGGGAAATACATAGAGGAAAACAGAAGATGAAGAAATGAAGAACCATTTTGCAAAGAAATTATTTCAAACACCCACCTACTTAATATTGATTCTACACTAGCACTCTACTATCAATCCGGCCACCCATGACCCACTTATCTCTAATCTCTTTTTTCCTTCATTTTCCTAAATCCCGCAGAACACTTTTTTCCTCTCACGCACAATTCAATTATTCAAGCACTTACAACAACCTGACCCCATAATGGCATAGTTTATGAAGTTAATAAGAACAAATTAAAATAGAAATGGATAATGAAGCATGATCACATAGTTTAAGGCAAATTAGACATTGATAACAAGACAAGCTATTGCATCTCAAACACGACTTCGCTTAAGAATGCAACCAAGTCACGAAAATGTTGAAGGTGGAAGCTAAGGAGACGGTGTTGCTACGTTTGAACGGCACCTAAGTTTAAGTCTTAGTTAAGAATCAAGATCATAATACCACTTTTGATGTTGTCGTGCTCTATTCAACCATCACTAAGTTTAACAACATTTCAAATTTCGCCTAGTTAGTGCAACTCTAATTAACATATGTAGCTCGGTTTTTAACTTTCATCCAGAAAGCTATAGTTATCGTGAGATAAATGAAACACTTGATCATAAAAAATTTCATCGAATTAAACAGCAGGTTGTAGTTGAGCGGGTTGTTGTTGAGTTGGTAGTATCCTCTAATCTGAGTTACATTCCTCACGTTCATTGTGAAGTTGTTAGGTCCTATGATAGAGTATTACAGCTTGTTTGTTACATAGGACTCTCTATGCTCACCTTAATTTCTATGATAGTCCTGCACTACTTTAGCTCTGCTTAGCTTAAACTAGCACATACCCATCTTTGGTGATTCATAGGACTAAGGAATAGAACATATAAAATAAATATTCATCAGAAAGAACAACAAAGAAAGAAGAACAAGCATAAACCATCTCCAACACCAAAAGCATATCCTAACCTCATCTTGCGAGCAACATAGCCATCAAACCCAATCAGTAATTGCTGCAGTTCTTCCCAACCAATTGTCCAAGTAGAAAGCTACAAGATGCCCATTGATGGGTGCAGTTCAACGAGCAAAGGAAAAAAAAACCTGATGACTTGATTAACGATTAACCAAACCTAGCGAACTATGCAAAAGATTGAAAGAGAAATCTCGACCTTCAAAATAAAATCACCCCTTAAACCAGAAAAATAAAAATTGGCACAAGAATGAAATTGATCAATTCTTACTAGTTTCAAGCTACCCAGACACGAAATCGGTTAAATTGTTAGCAAATCAATCTACCCAGACCTCAAATCTTTCAAATAATTGCAACCCATAAACAAATTACAAATCACATAAGAGAAAGAAAGAAAATAAGAAGGTATGAGTGAAAATCATCGTTCAAGAAGAGAAAGCATGAAATTAAACACAAGGAATAGCAGATGAAGGAGCCAAAGAGAAAGAATGCACGAGATTGAGAAAGAATAAAGAGGCTAATGCACGAGATTGAAGAGGCTGAGTGCTGAAGCGAGGAGACGACTTCAATTTTCAGAGTTTTACATAAACCCGTGAAATTTGGGGGGTTTGTGTAAGCAGGTGTGGGGAGGACACGCGGGTTACATAACCCCATTTAAAAGAATCTCGGTCTCAAGTTAGTCCAAACCTGGCTTGACCTGCATAACAAACGTCTCATTAGAGTTCAAGATGTTGAATGAAGATTATTTTATTAAGAATGTCTGGTAAGCTAAGGTTATCTCCAGGAGGGGATATATCGGGTCAGTGCTAAAATTTAGCGCTCCTAAATAATATAACTTATTTATGAAACAGTGAACCATCTCTAACAAAGGGCTATATTTAGCCCTTTTAAATATTTTATAATTTTTCATTATATTTTTGAAACTCATGATTTAGTTTATTATAGTACCATTTAATTTATATCAAAAATGAATTTTTGAGGTGAAATTAATTTTTTAAGTTATTTTTTTTAAATGAAAGGAACAATGTGTACATAACTAACATGAAACAAACTTAAATTAGTTTGTTTTACTTAAACTTTATAGAAATTTAAACATTGCATTTCATAAATTAAAATTACATAACTAACATGAAACAAACTCAATAATTTAAAGATTACATAACTTAACTAACATTAATTTAAATCCTTATATCAACTAAAATTCGTCTTCATCGGATTGCATTTGTGGACGATAGTAATTTGATGTTGAATTGGTGTCGGTATTCGGGAAAAACTCTCGTGCCCGAAGCCTTTGAATTGTTTTCCTCTTTTGATCATCAAAATATTCCTTGCTCATCGGAGAGTAATCAACGGTTTGCAACATTAAAGTTGCTTCATCTCTATCTCTCTCTCGTCGATCCTCCTTCATCTTTTCTCTTATTGCTTCTGTCTCTTCTGCCTTTGCATTATCTTCCGCCAATTAATCTATGCGAGCTAGAACTTTATCTTCAAAGGCTTTCCTATCCTTTTCTTGGTCCTTGATTTGTTTCCTTTTTGAGGCATTTCTTCCCATCGGCCTAGGAATCGGATCCCTACTTGAAGTTGGTGTGGAGTTGTTATCGGTAGCAATCGGATCATCATCATCTTCCAAGGACACCGGGAGGTTTTTTTGCACCGGTGGTGGACCAAAAATTTCTTGTGGGGGTTGGTCAAATGTCACCCAACCTTTGCATAAATCATAGCAACTATGAAAATGAAACGATTTTCCTTTCATGTCTTCCCTAAACATATCTTCGGCTAAGTGTTGCTATGACAATAATTACAAAAAGATAAATAAGAATAATATTTCAAGAAACAACATTAAAGAAAATACATGTAAAATATGGAAGAAAAAAAAAATCTTACTTCATCTATGTGATTCCCTCCACTATGAAGTCTCCTCTCGGCGCGTGTAATGCATGAATGCCACTTATGAGTATGGGAAGAGCAATTTTTGCCATCGAGACTTACAACTTTCAAACGATCTTGCATTTGGTGGATTGCCGTTGAAGCCTTCAGTATATTTTCGCTCCACTTGTTTCCAAGTGCCGTCTCCTTTTTGACTAATACCCTTCGTACAATTTTCGGAGACCTTCATATATGCAACACAAAGAACTTCATTCTCTTTTCTTGTCCAATTCACACCTTTTTGAGAAGGAGTGGACATGTTTCAAATAAGGAGAAATGATAGAAGAGAAGGAAGAAAATGTGAGAAAATTTGAAGATAAAATGTATGTAAATATAGAAGAGAGGGAGCCAAAATAACAAGTAAAAATGATAGAAGAGAAGGAAGAAAGTGTGAGAAAATTTGAAGTTAAAATGTGTGTATATATAGACGATTGAGAGCCAAATGACCGTTGCAAATTTTTACAATTTTTTTGTTTTTTTTTGGGTACAAATGTTTCCGTTGGAAACATTAAAAAAAAAATTTAATTTGATCGTTGGATGTCAATGGTAAAGGAACAGTGACTATGAGATTTTGTTTTCAAAAAGCTGCATTAGGTGGGAAAGCCCACAATTTGAATTTGTGGCTGATTTTTGTGGGCCCGAAAGAAGGGCTCTAGGGTCACCTTGAGGTCTAAATTTAGCCCTCTCCACTCCTCTCTACCCCTCTTGCTCTCTAGCCTTTTATTATTGGAGCCCATTTTTTGAAAATTAGGGCCCTAGAGTTCACTTAGCCCTTCTTATTGGAGATGGCCTAAGGATTTGGTTGCAGTGCGGTACATATATGCATTTTACGTAAATCAATCTCCTACCGTTCAATTTTAACATTTTTGTATCATGTGGTTCTCATTATATTACATGACATATTTAATTCACACAAACCCACACAAAGGTTTAGTTCAAAGACACGATTCTTGTTGTGTTATCCTCGGTGTGGAGTTACCAGACCTATTATGTTGCTTCTTTATTCATCGTCATAAAACACTTACATTAATTATTGTTTTACAATAAGCAAATAAAACTAATTGATGGACACCTTCATTATAAACAAGTTTAGCTCAATTATTGAGCCAACACAAAAGAACGTTCTTCTCATTATCGAACTCCTTTTGGAAAGTAGACTTATTACTTGGAGAGACTGTAAGTGCTGTACAACTAAAAATATTAAGAACTAAATAGATGAAATCAGAATTCTAATGCTAGACTTGGACCAAATATTATCGGCAAGCTCAAGTCGGTCCTTACTCTTGAGCAAGGCTGCCCAAAGTATCAAGTGATAAGTGATCTAGGGTGGCAAAACACCATCCTTATCAGCCCATTCCATGAGCTAATCGGCCTTTACCCCATGACACAGGCTTAATAAAGGGCCCATACTTGACTGTAAGGGCACCCTGAAGACACTTGCCTAACTATAGGCAAAGTCGATCTGCCGGCCTGCCTTGCCGCCACAACACAACCAACATAAGAGTTTCGACCTGACCCACCGCCTTCGTTGCCCGAAGATCAAAAGCCTTCAGCCACCAGACAATCATACTTGGTTAGTCAATGTCGATCCGAATCCCAGGAACCCGAAGCAACACCTCCGCCTAACGCCGCCCGCAACAAGGACGCCACAGACACCTCAAAACCACACTTGCTACAATCGAAGCTATTATGTTTCATTAGACTAGTTATTTAGTATATTATTTCCTTTTTTAAACCAAAATGAAGACCCAATCTAATACATGATTATTATTTTTTTTAAATTTGATGACCACACTATCCTCAAAAGAATATATTAAGATTTAAAACCCCTTATTTTCTTTTTACAAAGACTAGGAATAAGATTGCATAAAATGTGCAACTCTGTGGTGCAACCCTAGGGTTTGTGAGGCGACGACAGCGACGGGATCCCTTGGTCCCTGGTTTAAGCAGCGACAAGAAGAGGCGTCGGGGTGTGAGGGAGCAGCGCGTCTGCAACTTTATCATTGTTGATTTGTTGGCATAAGGTTCAGCCTTTAAGACCGAGGGTGTGGCTCTTGATTTCAAATTGATCTGAGTTGCTGGTATTCGGTGGAGGTGGTGGTTAAAATCTAGTTTGGGTCTCTCGGTTCGGCTTTTGGGCTACCTCTTAAGGGTGGAGAGACTTCTCTACCTTGAATCCGGCTAATTTTGGGTAGCAGCGTCGAAGCAAGTCGGCACCTAAGGGCTGCGGATTGAGTGCAGTGGTCGGGGGTCTCGACTCTCTAAACTGGATCGCCTGTCCGGTTTCGACGTCGGGCTGAATCTTTAACTTGGAGGGCAATGACTTCATGAATTGGATCTAACCAGTTGGAGGAGGCTCTAACCGCAAGCGACTTATCAATCTTGGAGGAGGCGTGAAGGCCTTGTTTAAGCAGGGCTTCGTCTAGGCTCGTCGGGAGGTCAGGCTCACATAGGTTGGTGATGTGGTGGAGTCACAGCCGACTGTCGGAATCAGCGGCAGTAGTGGATGGTGTGGAGTTTGGGTGCCCCACTTGGGTGCCCAGAGTAGATAGACTTAGCCCCTTTGGGCCTAGGCACTTTGGGCTTGAGTTCATGGTTCTAATTTTTTTGGATCTCTAATAAGTCAGATGATTCTGTCAGTTCCAATTTATTGATCGCAGTGTCTACTGATGTCATATATGTTGTTTTGCATAGCTCCAATTTTACGTTATCCTTGAGGGGGATACAAATTTTCTCCTCACCTTATTTCCCCACCTTCATCCCCACCTACCTAGATGCATGACACATGTTATATTTTCTTTAATTCATCTAACCATGGTTAACAATATAAATATAAAATTATTTATTTAATTTAAATTTGTAAGATTGGGTATTGGGTTTTAAGGTGTAGGGTTTAGGGTTTTACGGTTTGGGGTTTGGGGTTTAGGGTTTAGGGTTTTAAGGTTTGGGGTTTCGGGTTTGAGGTTTATGGCTTATTCTTTTATCATGATTAGACATAGTTAAGTAAAACCCTAAACCCTAAACTCTAAACCTTAAACCCGAAACCCTAAACGTAAACCCTAAAACCCAAACCCCAACCTTAAAGGCCTAAGCTCTAAACCTTAAACCCTAAATGCCAATTTCTTAAATTTAAATTAAATAAATAATTTATATTGTTAACCATAGTTAGGTGAGTTAAAGAAAATTGACATGTGTCATGCATTTAGGTGAGTGGGGATGAAGGTGGAAAAGTAAGGGTGGGGAGCAAATTTGTATCCCCTTGAGGGTGTGTTATTTTTATGTTGTAAACCTACAATTCGATGATCAATAATATGATTTTACGTCATTCTTCAAAAAAAAAAGAAAAAAAAATTTAAAACCCTTTTTAAATGCGGTGCGTTTCAAAAATGAATGATGATTTCACGTCTGAACTTTTACTAACTCGATCACTTGTTATGACTTGATAATGATGCAATTCTTATCCCCATTATGAAGGCAAAGAGGTTGCTGAAATTAGGTTGCTCACAAACCTTACCTGCACACAAACATTGTTCAATCAAAATCTATACCAAACACCTTGAACTCTCCGTCTCATGTCTTCTCCTATTTGCACCACACGGCACACCAAATTAACCTTAACCGATCCAGTCAATCCCCGCAAAATTTACTACTGTAAAAACCATTTCCCTCCCGGGGTCACCTTCCAAATTTCCTTAGACCATAAGAAAAACAGTCCTAATTCAATGCATACAGCTCTTCCGCGCAAACAAAAATAATCGTCACCACCTAACAGAAAAAAAAAAAAAAAAACCAGGAGTCCAGGACCACGTCAAAATAATCGGCACCCACCATTTAATCGCCCACGCGCTCTCAATAACGGTGCCAACTCCACTTTCCCGTAACTTTTTCTATCTCTTCTCTCGTCCAGGCTGTCCCCCCCCTCTCTATTCACATAACTCCAATTCCCGAAATCAATTTAATTTCTTAATCAGAGCATGATTATTCTAATTTGTCCCTTTTCGCCGTTCCTTCCCCAATTAAAAATTAAACGTTTTTATATTTATTCCTCCCTTCTCGATAATTCTTCCACCTTACGATTCTCCCTGCTTTAACTCCTCCTCCACCATTTTCTTATCGCCTCCACTTTCCACCATTTCTCAACTCTCAAACCTCTCTCAGGTACACAAATCTCTCTCTTTTTTCGTTTCTGTTTATGTAATTTTTATAAAAAAATTTGAAAAAACATTAAAAAAATTGCTGGTTTTCCGATGGTTACGAAGCAGAATCCAGAACCCGGAATTGTCGTTTCGGTTTTCCTGATCTTGTGGTTTATTTTTAGGCAGACGACTCTCTGTTTCTATCTCTCGCTTTATTTTTATTTTAATTCGGTTAATTTGACCGGAATCAGGTTTCGGACTATTGAGTTTCTCGTAATAATTGTAATTTTGTTTGGTTTTTCCCGATCTCAGATCAGCTTCTCGCAGATCGATCTAGGCGATCTAATATTCGGGATTTCTGATACGAAATTTGAATAGATCTTTAAGATGGCGGAAGAGCACAGATGCCAAGCGCCAGAAGGTCACCGTCTCTGCGCTAACAGCTGCGGATTCTTCGGCAGCCCGGCCACCATGAATCTCTGCTCCAAATGTTACCGAGACTTTTGCCTAAAGGAGCAACAGGAGGCTTCTATCAAATCCACCGTCGAAGCCTCTCTCTCCGCCTCTGTCTCTCCATCGGTGTCGTCCTCTTCGGTGATTGACTTCCGCTCTCTCCCTCCGCCTCCGCTGTTGACTCTGCCGGAGGTCGCCGAGGCTGAAGATGTCCCGACTGTTCCAGAGGTTGCGGTGGCGGCGGTTTCTCAGCCGAATCGGTGCAACGTCTGCCGGAAACGGGTCGGGTTGACCGGGTTTCAGTGCAAGTGCGGGACCACGTTCTGTGGGATCCACCGTTACCCGGAGGAGCACGAGTGCTCGTTCGATTTCAAGACGGTGGGCAAGGAGGAGATCGCTAGAAGCAACCCTCTGATCAAAGCAAAGAAGCTCGAGAAGATTTGATGTGGGCCGTCGGATCCGATTAGGTTCGAAGAAAAATTGCAGAAAATTTCAATCAGTCAATGATTTGATTGCATTAGCAGATTTGTGAAGGGAGGCCCTATCGATGAACCGTCGTCGCCGGCCGTTCGTCGTCAAGCAGCAGTTATGGAAAAATCAAGTCTGATATAAATATTCTCTCTTTTCTGGGTTAATTTTTATATTTATTTTCGGGAAAAATAAGTTATTGTGGGCTTTGCTTGTATGTTGCAGGAAAAAAAAAACAAAAAAAGTTTCTGTTTGGGTAATTGAAATTTCGGGTCCAATTTCTCTGCTTTTGTCTTATCCTTCTCTGGTATGATGATTATGATTCTTCTGTGAGCATGTTGAAGCGCATTGTGCATCGTGCATTGTGCATTGGCACATAAAAGGCTTTTGAGGAAACGAATGGTTATTACATGATCACTTGATAACTTTAATTAATTCTAAACACACATTTTAGTTTGCATGTCATGTATACTATAATTTTTCGAAAATGAAAGTGAGTTTAATTAATTCTGAACACACATTTTAGTTTGCATGTCATGTAAATATGTATACTAGAATTTTTCGAAAATAAAAGCCTCGTTTTGCTTTGGTTTGCAAGGTCTATTTGGCCCTAGCAGGTTTGTAGAAGCTCCAATCCTCTTATTCATAACAGTCATTGTATCTCAAACTTGAACTTTCTCTTATTCATAACAGTCATTGTATCTCAAACTTGAACTTTCTCTTGCAAATGCTTGGCCAATTCTATCTCAATTCACATTTCCCTTGAATTTGCTGAATCCGAACCCCGTTCTTCCCCTACCCAAACCATATGTTTCCCTGGCATTTGATTATGTAACAATGGATTGTAAAGTGATCACTTGCATAGTTGCATGCTGATAAAACGTTAGATAAAGTGCGCTGAAATGTTCTATTATAAGATGTTTCAGATTAGGCGATTTTTGTAGGAACTCAGCTAGGAATTTGAAGAATCGCATCCTCACGCATCCTTGAAGAACCAGGATCACTTGACCCAAATTATTGAAAGCAGTAGCTAGATAACCTTGATCTTGATCAATGATCATGAAGACAAAAACGTTTATCAAACACAAATTCACCCACAGAAACGATATTTGATTTTATAAGAGACTCGTTCCTTCCAACCTTCAAAGAATGAACTGATAGATTCAGTTTACTAACATCGGATATTTCCTGCCTGTGATGCAGTTGATTGCTTACCATCGATGCTTATTTCAGCTTCAACTAGGGTTTTTGCACTATCCAGATTGTCTCTTGAATAAAACATAGGACACTGCAGTTCAAACCATTCCAGTTTCGGGGTGTCAACAGGTAAACTGCATCCCGGTTAAAAAAAACTCCCATTCAATAATGACAAATTCGTGTCCAGTGTTTTCGACTTAGGTGTTGACATAAGTAATGACAAATTCATGTCCCCAGTGTTTTGAAATGTTCTCTTATAAGATGTTTCACCAAAAATAAAAATAAGTACTAAACTTCGTTATCATATATATAGTTAAATTTATTTTTATTTCTCGATCCTCAAAGTTGTAAATCCTAGTTCCGTCCCTATATAGCGGGGAAACAACCAGTCTTCTATCTAGCCCTGTGACTCATTAAGTTGCGACTTGATACGATACTAGTAAATTAGATTTTTTCTTCAATTCAATTATGAGTTCCCATTTCGATAAAATAAAATAAAAAAATAAAAAAACTCAATTATGATAAGGGGAGGCTAAGAAACCTTACAGATATCCTAGCTAAAATTCAAACAGTATGGGTCTTATACCACTAGGAGAGAAGGCTACCAGGACATGGTGAAACCAATGTCTTGAATAGTAAGGAGAAAAGTTCTCTGGGCCAGAAGAATACCTTCTATAGCCCGCCCCCTGAAGTCTAAGAGAGACTTACAGAGAGCTGACTCCTACTGACTTACACACTGACATCCATGCAACAACATGACGTGCCGCACGAAGCATTTTCACACTAACGGGCAACAAATCAAATCACGATCGCAGCAGCCACCAATGTCCGTTATCAAAGACTTCGGTAAAGAAATCTTGACACCAAGTGCGTTAATCACACTTTGATAGACATCAGCCACACGTGGATCCACAATGACGATATCGTCACTGAGGAGAGCATACTTACGGAATACCTTATAAGGGTATACTTTATCCACACAATACCATACAACAAAATGATGGCATAGTGCGAAGAGAGACCAAGAAGACAGAAAACCCAAGGATTGTCCAGTTGCAAAACGTACAAGCCGAGAAAACGAAGGGCATGAACGAGCAGAACCAGGGAAACTAAAGCAGTTTGTCCCCAGTCCACACACCACCCACGCAAACGAAGTTAGTTTGTTAAATAAGCAGCTTTCAATCATTACACCCTGAATCACTAATGGAAAGCGATCCGTAGCTGAGGATAGATCGAAGGAACGCAACTTTCGCTCATTTCTTCACCTATCTAAGGGACGCACCTGATCTGATCAAATGTATAGTCCATCGATATTAACCTCAAGACATACATACACCAATCATGTGCAGGACGTAAGATAGCTTGCTTAACTGTATTTAGGATTGAGAAAATCCTCGCTTTCCCAGCACCTTCTGCCTTAAAGGCCAATAGGCCAGGAGCGAAATAGATCATTAATTCATCGTTCAAAAAATGGACACCTTCCATCATTGACTGACACACCTTATAGTATAGGCATGACACATCAATTCATGAAGAGAACGCCTAGCCTGACAAAAGATAGAATCCAAGTTCTCTTCTGGTCTATTGACTGTGGAAACCTAACCTTATCAGGGAGTGGTTCCCCTCGTATTGGGAACACAACCCATTTAGGAGCGAGAAAGAGTACACATGTTCTATGTACCGATATCCCCATTCACGAAGGTCATGTTTGAAAGGCAAAGACAACAGTACGAAACCGCAGGATTGCGGGACGTAGGGTACAAGAAGCAAGCTATATCCCATAGCAATATGGAAAATACATCCCACAGTAGAACATAGAAGAACCATTAATAGAAGGATTATATGGGTTCTTCTAAGTCCTAACGAAGGACGCAGTCCACATGGGTACCCATCGAAACCCGAGATTTCTAGGAATCTCGAAACAACGAGAGATATACCTCTCGGCAAGCCTGACACACATACTACGGAACTCTTATCTTAGTTAAGTTCCGTAGGCATAGAAGACGGAGGAGAAATTATTTAATTATATTGAGAGTTCTGTCTCTTAATTATAAAACATTATTAGCTTACTCTAGAGGCTTTGGGTATACCATGAAAAAGAGTTATTTGAAAATAGCATGGTAGAGAACAATCTTCACCTCCAAGATGAGCATTATACGTCAAACAAATTGAATATCCAATGTCAGCCTAATGAATATAAAATCACGCCACCAGTTTTGATATCCTAATTGATCCAATAAATGGACCATGAATTCTTAAAGGGAAAGCGTTGGAATACACAGGCGTAGTGTACAACGAAGTGGGGCCTTGCCATGTGGCATTATGTCAGCCACATAATTTGATTCTGAAGGGTAAATACGTAAAATTAATAATTGACTGTGATTACAGTAAAAATCACTTTTGCAGTTAAATTTTAAGGACGTTTATGTCAAATCACAAAAAAAACCTAACCCCATAACTCCACTCTCTTTTCTCTCAGACCCTTAACCCCGCAACCCCACTCTCTCTGGCAACCAGGATAAGATTTGATTAAGATACCTGGTTAGATTTGATTAGAACAAGATTAGATTTGATATCTTATTTCATGTGTTTGGTATGATAAGATTAGAGATGGAATAGATAAGCTTAAAAAGCCAAAAACATAAGAGAAAAAACAGAGGTAGATAGACCATTGCTTCTCCACCACCTCCAGCCTCTCTGACCCCTCCTCCTCCGTCGAGTTCAAGCCCAACCATCCCACCTCTCTTCATGCGCCGTCGTCAAATCCATGCCCCCCCGGACCTAACCTCACCACCATGGTCAAAAAGTTCATGGAAAGACGATTAGCGGCACTGCCTTGGTGATTCCGTTAATCGCCGACGGTGTGAAAAAGACAGCCAAAAATGGCTCCTCCGGCTCCAACTTCGCCGACGTGCACAAGGAGATTAAGGTGTTGACTGAGGTCAAAGGGAACACCAAGACATTGTCCATGGTGTTGAGGAATGAGAGAGAGCTTCTGAGTTTGAATAAGGATCAAGCTTCACAGAGATTGAGCACAGGGGTGTTTGATTCGATCAGATCGATTTGAGAAAGATAGGTGTTTATGTTTTGGGCGGAGGGGGTGTCATTAACTCGACATTATTATATCATGTACTGATTCCACATATCCCATGGTTCCAACATGATTTTTATCTCCCGCCCTGACAAGATTTAGTTTCCTATCCTATAGTAATCTAAACCACCAAACACTAGCTTAGATATTATTTAGTCTTATCCAGGTAGTAATCCTGGCAAACAAACACTGCCTTTCTCTCTCTCTCTCCTCTCAGACGCTCACCAACGCAACTGTAACCCTCTCCCCCGAAACCAGGCTGCCAGTCCCCAGACTGACCGCAACATAAGCCGGCCCGTCCCAACAAGTCAACAACACCACGACCTCTGCCTCCTCAGTGCGGTAGGGTCTTGTTCACCAAATCCTCCTCATCGGCCCGGTCAAAATCGTCAAGCGCAGCGAAGAGCTCTGAAAGCCAAAGCCGTCAGCCAAAGAGAATCATTCCCCTCCGAGGAGGAAGTCTGTACGAAATAACAGGAGGAGCATGGGCGTCTCTATGTGGCGGAAAAAGTCTGTTACATAAACCCAACTCATGATTTGAAGAGCTATAACAAACCAATAACTTATTCCCTTCATTTCTTCAAACCAAAAATGACTGCATTGATTATTGAGGCTGTTAGAAAGGAACAGACTAAAAGAGATTGAATCACTCAAAGTACTTGAGTTCAAGCTTGATTGCAGCTGGGATTCTATATATAAGAAGGGTGGCTAGAAGCATGGTTGTAATTGTGGGATTTGTCATATATGTCCTTTAACAGAATTTTTTTACTGCCGACGAAGGGTGGATATGCTGAAGCCACGTGGTTAGATACATTTTGGCGTATGGGGACTGGGGGCGTATTTCATCTTTTGCCTTCTTAAAGATGAGAAAGACGGAAATTATGCAGAGAAGGGCTTGTGAGTCCTAATCTTCTGTTAGAACAATTTTCAAATTATAAAGGAAATTGATAAGCAGAGATGAAAATGTGTGAATATATACCACTAAGAGGTATGTTAGTTTGAATTGAATTAATTCAGACTATGTGATTGTTGGTAATTAAACTAAGGATTAAATTCAGTTTACTCTCTCAAACTTTAGGTCTAAAATCAGTTTGATACCTTAATTTTTTTTTAATCAGGATCATCCCTATACTTTCAATTTCCATCATTCTAGTCCCAATTTAGAATTTGACTTCAACTATGATGTCACATGCTGACTTGTCACCAACAACATGACCCACTTTTGAACAAAATGTCTAAACTGTCCTTGGCCTTGATAAAAATTTCTGAAAATAATCAAATAAAAATTCTTACCTTGCTAAGATTCAAACCCTTCCCATCTCAATAGTCAAGACAAGCTACTGACCACCAGACCACACAAGCAGGGTTCCTTGCTATGCATTATGCAAAAACAAATATAATAATTGTTCTTCTGTCAGTTCGTCTTCATCAATGGGTTTCTTCTCCTCCCTATTCTTCATAACATGCACATCTCTCTCTCTCTCTCTCAATAAATGTAACATCTTGATTTTCAAAATTTCTTAAAATTAATTTTTCTTCTTATAAATAGAAAGTAGAGGTCGTCACTAGCTTATCGTATTTTTTGGTGAATTTTTCGAGTTCCCGAGCTATTTTTAATGATTTTTCAAAGTTTATCAGCGGAAGATAAGGACGATGATGTGACGAGCTACCATTGATGGAGAAGGCGACATGTGGCGTTTGGGAAAGGGACCAGCTGACGCTGACATCAGCAATGAGCATTAGTCACCAGCCATGTGGCAAGTGGCCAAGTGAGTGGGGTGGCTTTCTTTGAAGTTGACACGTGGCATATTTGTCACTAATGGCAAGGTGACACGTGGTTATTTTGTCTCTATAAATAGAGACCAGCCCTCTTTCCTTCCGTATCAGATTTTGAGAGTCTCTCTCTCCTCACTTTCTCTCTCATCTGTTTTTCTCTCTCTAGAATTATTTTTGCGACTAAATTTCGGCGGATCATAACTTTTGATCAGTAACTCTGATTCTGAATCCACGAAATGCTACGGGTTCGTCTCGATGTCCTCTCTCTATCCTAGAAGTTTGGGTTAGATCCAACGATGGTTCCTAGATGGCTCATTTTAGAAGGCTTAGTTTGCAATCGACGATCGACGTTGTTGGTGGGGAATCGTTTTGTCGAGGTGAGTGAATTTGTGTAATATGTTTCAAATATTCTTATTTTCCTTCAAAATAGTCGAAAAGCATGATTTTGATCTATTTACGAAATATCTCTCTATTTCAAGTGAAGCATGTCTATTTGCGAAATATGCGGTGTTTATATATAATTATATGTTGGATTCATTGTTTGACTAGTCATGGAACATGTGAACTTCTTGATTGGTTATACCGAAGTAAGGATGTGACACATAGAGGTATAGGACTTGAAGGTCATTAGGTTCCCGTGGGGATCACTAAATTGAAGGATATCCAATAAGAAGGGATTGTGCGTTGTGATGAATTGCTTGATGTGATGTGTATATGATATACGTATTTTGTAGCGTGTGTAAAATGACATGGCTTTACGGGCATATTACCTTGGTCTACTCACTGAGCGCGTGGTTATGCTCACCCACCCATCTCTAATATTTTTTGCAGAGAAGTACTTAGATTTGACCGAGCCAGGAAAGGGTAGCCGACGAGCCTAGAAGTTAATGTTTTTGTTTTATTCCGCTTTGTAACACTCGTTCGGTGCTTAAAACCCGCCGACATCGAGACTGGGGTGTGACAATAAACCCCCCCAAACGGCCAAACCTCCGCCTCAACCCAATTTTTTCCCACTCTCTTCCCCCTCCACATTTCTAAAATCTCTTCCAAAATCCTCCTATGGCAAGCCCAAGAAGCTCAAGACCAACACCCTAAGCTCTTCAACTTTTTCGACGACGAAGAAGTCGCCGCGCCATCTCGCTCCTCATCCTCCTTCTCGATCAGAATCGGCGGCGTGATTTCAACCAGTCCTTTGATCTGAAGCTCCACAATCTTGCGCTTTAAGTCCTTACAAAGATTGGTGCTCCACAATCTTAGATCTGAAGCTTGGATCGAATTGTGACTTTCTCTTCTCTCAATTCTATGCTATGCAAAGAAAGAAGGCCCAATTTTTTTTTCCTTCTATCAATAATGACACATTCATAATAATAACAATAATATCATTACTATTTTTAATTAATAATAATAAAACTAATTTATTTTATATGTTTTTCTTTTATTGTGGCAATGTCCATTTTGCCTTTTTTGTGGGCCATGTTGTCGGTGACAAGTCAGCATGTGACGTCATAGTTGAAGTTAAATTCTAAATTTGGACTAAAACGATGGAAATTGAAAGTGTAGGGATGATCCTGATTAAAAAAAAAGTTGAGGTATCAAACTGATTTTCGACTTAAAGTTTGAGGAGGTAAACTGAATTTAATCCTTAAACTAACACCAGAAAATCAGTAACTCTTATTGAAGAGAATTAACCTTTGGTGAAGAGTTACCAACATAAAGAGACACCAGTTCTAAAAGACACAACCACTTCTATATAAAGAAGTAGTTCTCTGCAGATTTGGTAACTTCATAATCTCTCTCTCTATTCTTCTAAATAAATTCTCTATTTCATTCCTTGTTTTCAAATACAAAATCTAGAAACTATATTACTGCAGTTATAGTTTCTAGGAATCTTGAGCCATATGAAAACCTTCAATTGAGTGTTGGTTGATCGTCATAAGTGCAAAACGCCGATCAACAATAGTTTCTAGGAATCTTGAGCCATTTGAAAACCTTCAATTGAGTGTTGGTTGATCATCATAAGTGCAAGACGCCGATCAACAATAGCAAGATTGCTAATCTTCATTGTATCCATAAGGCTAAGTTGCATAAACCCCTTTACACACAAGTAGTGGGGACAAATATAGTATGAAAGATAGCGTTGCTACAATATGCCTTGAAGCATAAACTCTTTCAAATTGCCATAACCCACTCATCTATATTTCCAAGTTTCCAACATCTTCTCAAGGAATATTTGCAACATTCTCCCAATCTCATCGAGGATTGCATGCTACATTTGGCTAGGAACATGTGAACCCATTCCAAAATGGTAGAAAATTTGCTAGCCCCTCACAATTTGGTTCCGCACCTGCATGGCAGGGAAATAACCTGTCTTGGCCTTGATACGATATACTAGTAACCCTGCCGGTCGATGTAAAAAGAAGACCATGTCCCATTCCGGATGTAGAGGATATGCTTGTGTTATAAAGGGGCCATAACGCCAAGAAAACAGTACAACAGGCCCAAATACCCAAAGTAACTGGATAAGTTTCCAGGGAGCCCTTCTATTGCCCTTAAGTTGAAGACTTTTTGGTTTATAGTTTAAAAGATATTTTTTTTTATCACATCTTGACATCTCATCCGTTCAGTTTTTAGATCTATATATGTAGATCAACCCTGCAAATTTTTAGTCAAATCAGTGATCGTTAAGGTAACAAAACTAGATCAAATTAATGGACGAACTAAATCTGTCAAACATGAACCGTTCAAGTTCATAATTGGTAAATCACACTTATAATGTCTTAACGATTTTCAATATGGTTGAAAATTTGCAGAAATGATCTACTTATAAATATCTATAAACTGAACGGTCAAAATGTGAATATAAGATCGAAAAATGGGATAAGCCGAAAAGTCCTCTTAAGTAGCTTCCTAAGTTTCCATATTTGTGAAAGGAATTGAAGAAAATGATGATGTAGGACACATGTACTTCAATTAGTTCATGTTTTAATTAGTTCTTTTAAGAGAAGTTTTCTGAAGAAAGAAAGAAAAAAGACCAACCCGAAGACTTATATACATGATAAGAAGAGACCAACAATCCTTCAAATATTTATTCTGTATACAATAAACATAAACCAAATTAAACTTGTTACAAACTTTTCACACCCTGAAAAAATACACCTTCAATGAGGAACTGTAGTCTCCCAATCAAATTTTACTACGAAGATTAATGAAGCACTAGTACAGTACTCTAGATTAATTGTATGTATGTATAGATAATTAGTTGTTTCTTTCTTGTTTCCTTTTTCTTGCTTAACTAAGGTTGTATGCTGCAAGACTGTGTGAGCCTATAATTCATCTTTACGGGATGGTGAAGTTTTAGAGGAGCAAGTTTTAGAGGAGCTCAAACTTTGTAACCAGACCTGGTCTTTCACAATGAAGTTCGAGTCGTTATTGCGATGCCATCCCCACAATGCATGTGTTTCATTCACCATTTTGAGCCTTCCATGTCCGAAGCTCGCTTCTCGGAACAAGGAGAGAGGGGAAGTAGGCTTTTCGAACCTACATATACACAAAATGAAAAACCTTAATTAGCACCATTATTACTTCTTTGATGAGGAATCAACACCAAACCCATGTACTAAATAGTATAGCTAAATGCATCTATGATCATCTACATAATAGTTTTAGCTTTTTAAGGTGAAGCATATGATTATATATCTTTTTTGTTTTGTACAGCTTTATCGATTTATTTGTAATTTTTCATATAAACCCTAGCAACATATATAACCCTAAACTCAAATCCTTCTACATCATAAGTTAGAAACCAATATGGTGTTTGACATACGTTAATACGTACCCTATATATTGATCAAAACAGATAAATTGAAGGTACTTACGATAATGCTAGTCCTTCTCGGTTACCACCATCGCCAATGGTTATGTAAATCGGACCACATGGGTCAGCCTTGTTGTTATAAACCCTGGTCTGCAATATTAACAACCAACAAAAGCTAATCATATTGCGAAACACAAAAGCAAGCAATTGATAATATACAATCTTTAATCACCGATGTTATGATCGATGCTATCTAAATGCAGCAAGGATTAGACAAATAAGACTTACAAATCGTTCATACGCATGAACATGGCCTTGAAAAACCAAATCAACCTGTGCCTTATACAGCAGCTCTTCCATGGCTAACCTCATGCTGTCTCCTTCACCTTGATGAGCAGTGTTGGTATTATACCACGGTGCATGCAGAAGTGCAACCACCCACGGCGTCTTTTTCCGGTCAATCTTTGCTAAATCAGCCTGAAGCCACTGGTACTGGTCTGAACCAGCCTTAAACTCCGCGTAGGAACCAAGCATGACGACGTGAGTGCCGGCAACTTCGAAGGAGTAGTACAAGTTTGAGGTGGATCCGCTCTCTTGGTAGGGCATCGGCCACCTTGCATTGTAGGCTTTGAATCCGGTTGGGTAGATGATGGGGAAGATTTCGATTTCGTGGTTGCCTTCTGTGACCATCCATGGCCGGCGGCTGGCGTAGGGTTCTACAATGCGGCCGAATGAGTCCCAAAGGGGCTGGTGGGTATCGGCGTAAGATAGATCCCCGGGTAGGAGGAGGACGTCATAGTCTATACTTTGGATGTGGTCGAGGGTGGAGTTAGTCCATTCAGTCTGCCCTAGGTCACCTGCAAGCCAGAACAATATTAATGTTACATACACTTAATTTTGTTTTGTTTTGTTTTTTTTGTTGGACAAGAAATGGATTTCATTAATTGTTGATTGAAAAATACTACTCCCTCCGATTTTTTATATAGGTCGTTTTAGGTTTTGAGTTTTGTTTCAATATATAAGTCGTTTTAGCTTATATTTCTTAATTTATCCCTGAGCCACAATAATGACATGGTGAAGTGAAGAGTAGTAATAAGACAATGAAGCCTTAAATAGGGGTTAAATTATCATTAGAATTGTTTCTTAATCTCTGTGCAAACTCCTAAAACGACCTATATAAAAAATCGGAGAGAGTACTGTATATTCATGTTAGGTTTTATACTTATAATGTTATGAGTCCGTCACAATTAGTGTTACATGCATGCAATATTTTTTATCCTTCTTAGATTGAGTAATTCATTTTAGACGAAAAGATCAACATATCACTATCAAGTTTATTGGATAAGTCGGGGATATTCTCTGAAGACAAAATTCCCCAAGAGAGAAGATTCCTTCTAAGAAATAGACAAATCCAAACACGCATGTTAATAAGGAAGGAAAATGAACCTCAGTCTTCGGCACCGGTTGTCCTGCAAAGATGCCTGTCCTGCATATGTGTGTGTATCATTAACCTAGTCTTTTTTTTCTGTAATGAACTAACAATCATTAACCTAGCTAGTTTTAACTGTTAATATCCTACGAATTTTCTGTCAGATCGATAAAGACCGAGTGATTATTATTTACAATTACACAATTACATGTACGAGTGAAGTAATTAATGTGATCGAAAGAGTTACAAACAGAGGAAAATTAAGCTAATAGCCTAATAGTTACTTGCCAAGTTATAATGATCATAACCAAGGTTTCATCTAGCACAATAGGACTTGCAAAGATCTTCTGCAGACGCAGTTCCACAACTTTTCCTAACGAGTGGTTTACACTCTTGTCCAACATGTTGTCATTCTGCTTACCCTGAAAGCAACCTTTCGCTAATCAACTCATCCTGTTGGGAAGTATATGTGACGCTAAGCTAGGAAGCATGAGTATCATTCTAATTTAAGAAACAAGTTAAACTGTGCATTTCATGCGAATAACTGAGAATGCACTGGCTCAAGATATATAAGATTCCCACGCCAAAATAATGACCACTCCTTCCTTCCAAGCAAAACAAAAGTTTTCTCGCTAGCTACATATACTGTTTCCTTGTCTTATGTTATCTGATTAAACCGATAATCAGGTGATGAGTTTTGTTCGACTCGAGAAATTATTGAATTGAGAATCTAACAATATATCATGCATGATATCTTGAAAATGAAACTTACCAACGACTACAAAATCAAGAGGAAGTGTTGAAGGGGGTGTCTTGAAGGAGAACTCCGGGCCGGAACCTCCACACCTGTAGAAGTATGCAGTTGATGGCTCCAAAGGGCCAATGGTAACATGGTGGATCTTCCCAGAACTATAAAAGAAGTATTTGTAGGATGTGTGTTCTCCATTAGCTTTTTCATTGTATTTTCCAGATTGTTTTCCGTACTCAACAAGAGAACTGCTATGTTTGCTGTCTGTAACCCATGAAACTTTCATGTGATCTTTTCCCACCAGTGAAATATGCACCTGATATAAAAATGATTATAGCATAATTCATTTATCAAGAACAAAACTACGAAAGAAGATCGAACATAATACATATGAGGATTCAAATACGTACCTGTTGAGGGTCCGAATCGGAACGGTCATGGTGGGTGAATATTACTCTCCGCGGAGGTTGCCTAACAAAATCATCATCTTTTGCTTTCAGGAGTTGAGGGAAGAGAGAGATGGTTAGGAGTAGAGAGAACAGACTCGGACACAATTTCATCATTTCTTTTCTGGTTTCTGATAAGAGCTATTGGATACAAATTAATGCAGGTTGGGGTTATTTATATGACAACTGAAGTCTGTGGTTTGGGGGTTGAAGGTTTAGAAAATATAAAAAATAGAAATTAGTATATAGCAATGGCGTGAAGTAAGTCTGTTTGAATAAATCTTGGAGATGCTTACAGCAAACTACTATGACCGTCCAGAATATTAGCTAGATGATACTTATCACAACAAAAGGAAGTTATTCGTATACTTATCTAAGCTCTAAGACCGAAAGATATGAGTTTAATTGATCAGCTTTCGAGGGTTTCCCACAGGACCGGCAGATACGTATACATGTCTATATCTAAGCAGAAAATCCCAATTTAACTATCTTAAAATGTTAAATCACTGTGGGTAGAAAGATAAATTCAGATGAGATGTGATTACTGAAAGTATTGTTTGCATATTATTTAGACCGGCACATTAGGTTTCTAAATCATGTAGTTAATTTATTGAATACTACAATTGTACTGAAATTTCGATAGTCTGTCATTATAACATATATCAGATATAAATTTATGAGAAAAACAATAATAGTCCGTATAAGGCAAAACTATAGCATTCAAGCCAAGCCAACGTGTGAGAATGGAGTCCTTAGAGAAAGAATCGATAAAGGCTGATATATACGTTTGTTGTGTTCTTTGGATAATTACTTGGCTATACACATATGTATAGTACGTAGAAAAGTCCAATTACTTGAGGAAGATGTTGAACGTGAGAAAGAGACATTACTAGCGACTGTATGTTGTGAGTTGTGACTCATCACATGGAACACATATAACATATTAAGACTTCATCTTGAGCACGCACACAGCAGCTTAGCTATCACAAGCATATACCATCAGTTCATTAGCATATCCTCCTAGGAATCTACTCATATCTGAAGTATATATATATATATGAACAAATTTAATAGGCAACAATAATAAATCGCTACGCCAATCCCACGTAATCTGCTACGATTCTTCTTGTGGACTACAAATCTGTTTTCTATCTTTAAACATAAGTTATCAACTGATTGGCCACTCTAAACCAACTGTTTAACAAGTCTTGTTCATTTCGATTAGTAAATAATTTACCCAGTTGAATATTTCAGTTTTCTCGATGGTATATATCTAGATCAAAAGGGAAAATGCTTTCGTTAATTCTCATTAATTTCTACATATATGCATTCCACGCCAGTTGGGTTAGAGATCGATCAAGTCTGGTACGTATTTCAATTCACAACTGGGTCGTAAAATAGATTAAAATTAGGTGAAAGCAGGTAGCGTATGAACTCTTATTAAGTATCTTAGTTTTTCTCTTTGTAAATCCCATCTCCGTCTTTGGTCTTTCTTTCAGACATTTGGTCTAACATTATACTTTTCCAGTTGATCATAATTATTGGTTTGAAAATGGTGGGACGTTGATTACACATAAGTAGATAGATGACCTCTGCAAGTGCAGTTTCAAAGTCGCATTCTATGGTGTACAAACGAGTAGTAGTACGTTCAACCCTAGCTAAAACATAATTTGACATATATATAGCAACTCACCATTATGGCAAGTAGAGTTTCAAAATCGCATTCTCTGGTGTAAGAACGAGTAGTACGTTAAACCCTAGCTAGCTAAACCAAAATTTGACATATAGCAAAGTTTTTTTTTTACGCATATGGCCGAGCTTAACTCACAATACAGGTTGCTAATTCCTGTTTCAGAGTACGTTGAACTAATCAGCTTATGACTCTCAAATTGTATAATTGGCGTTAATCGTACTGTATTGTATAGTTGACATATATATCTGCCAACTATCATTTTCTCGTACCATATAAGAGAGCGAGCAGTAACTGCAACTTGCTTAAATAAACAAGAATTTAACGATCCAAGAGGGTTCAACAATGTTGAGGAGATATCCCAACCATTAGGTATATATATTGCCGGCCTCGACGAAAACAGATCGAGTTGGTGGGGAATTGCAGAAGCTACTACTATCCGCCCGGTTACGTTCCTTCAATTCTAATGGTCTTGAAGGTTTGCAGCAACTTGCTTCTCTGTAGTCGTATATATAGGAAGCAAAGTTGAAGATGGCTAGTAATTTTATATGCATCTTCTGTAGAAGATGTCATATGTACTTATAGAAATATAGTAATCAAGCTTAAAATAAAGCAGATAGTACTTGGGAACGCATTTGTTATATTAATCAACAAGTCGTAATTACATGTTTAAATATACAAATTGTTAGGCAAATCGTGCAAACCACAAGCAATTGATTATGAGACTACCCTAAGCGTACGTACAAAGATTCCAAAGTACATACTTAATATATTACTAGATAAAAGTAGGCAAAATCTTGCTTCGATTCGTAAGAACAATATGAAAACCCTAGCGACAATTGTAGCTAGTGCTGCAAAACTTCACCATACACCAAATGCTCGGTTCAGATGGAATTGAAGGATGAATGAGGATTATTGCCTCGCAGACGCAGCATGATGAGAAGATAGGATGATAGACAGTTTCCAAGCTAGTTTTGGCTGGTTAATGCATGTCTCATTAATATACATGATATATTTCGATTTGTTTCGTAGAAGTTAGAACAGCTCTAAAGATTTCAATGATTTTCAGGCAAAAAGCGTCATCAACATTAGTTTCATCATTACGAATGAGCTTGCAAACGAATGCAATTGTCAACATTTCATTCACATCAATATTCACAATTTCACATATATATGACTCCATTCAACCGACGTACTACATACGTTAAACTTGACGGAAGCGACGGTATCGGCTTATCCAAATATCTGTTATGATTTTTTCCAACACACAATGCTAGCAACAATTAAAAAGTAATTAATTTATGTTGTAAAGTAAAGAAAAAAGAACAGAAGACACAAAGAGAATAGTTGGGAGGAGGTAAAAGTCTACTCATTCATTCTCATTAGCCTCTTTATATAGAGGTAGGGTTTACATCAGAGTACATAACTAATGAGTAATTACGTGGACCGCTACATAGATTATAATATTTATAACACTCCCCCTTGGATGTCCACTAATGAATAATGAAATTAGACGCGCATAATGTTGTCTCGTTAAAAACCTTGTCAGGTAAGAAAAAAACTCAGTGGGAGAAAAATAACTCTGGTTGAAGGAGAAAAAAAGTGCAACGCGCATATGTCTTTAGGTAGCATACTTCTGGATGCTTTCCCTGATGAGAATCTCCCCCTGAACGTTGCAAATTTCATGTGCCGTAAATAACGGTTTGATTTGTCCATCACTAAAGTGAGACCATGCGTGCTTTGCATATAGGGGCTCATTATGAAATTTCAAACCTGCAAAGTTAAAGTAATAACAACAGAGCTAGATGATTATAAATAGGTTTTACCTCATTAAGTCGTATGACCTAATTCATACACTAAGTAATAGCTAATCAACATGACCTAATTGACATTAAAGCATTGAAACATCATCATGGCGTATCTAGCCATACACATTAATATTTTTGTGTAGTGATACGTCTCATATGAACTTTACAAGAACTCTAAGTAATTCATAACTTCCCAAGAGTTAGAATATATAGCAACATAATGATCATAATTCGAATTCGATTTTGTAGTCCAATCATAGTACTCATTGAGGCAATTTTGATCACGTTAACAATAACGAAATGAGTATATATGAGCTAGCTTTAGACAATTTGATTCCATGAATTAGGTTCAGGCTCTCTCAAGTATTCATGGATCGAATTACATTAGAATCATTCATGTATTTGAATCTTTTAAGGATTTGACAAGCGATACGCTTGTAATGACACTTCACTTTTGGGAATTTGATATATCAATGTGTCTTTAAAGACCCTCATATTATACGATGACAACATGCCATAAGTCTATCGTCCATGTAATAGTTACATGTAACACTGTACTTATAGAAAAATATTATTCGTATAAAGGCAGATTCATAATCCCATGTTTTTTTGGAGATATTAAATCATAGTGATTTACTTTCACTGTGGTAAATACCCTTTTGTATCTATAGGGTTAAACGTCAAAGTATCTCATCACGTTTCAAATATTTAGTTTCATTGGAATTGCCTCTTTCCAATTTGACTAATAATATGTTTTGTCGACATGCATAATGAAACGTGGAATAACATCGATTAATACAGTCTTTAATGGTCTTTGGTAGCTACCATTTGTAAATTGTCATAGATGATCATCGTTTATAGATCCCACACATTCTTATATGCATGCATTTTTGATATTGGGTACCCATGCCACTTCTGGGGCAAATATTGTCACTTCTAGGACAAATATTATTTAGCGAATGTGAATCTTTTACTTGTAATATCATGTAGACCATTAGAGGACATGTATAATCTTTCATTTTCAGGAGCTTAAACTTTAGACCTGGTGAACACATTTCACTCAAATTCACGCCGTTATTCAAATGACAGTAGTTTTATTCTCCCTCTAACGGCGGGAAGACTGTCATATTATGACCATCCGCAAATAGGCGTTTAAAACTCTATCACTTTCTTTCAAGTGAGATGTTCATTGGTTGGGTGGCGAACCTAAACTAAATATGAGGTCAAAAATATTATATTCATTAATATCAACCCATATATCATTCTCTAATGGCGTACCTACAACCTTTGTATGTATTAGGAACTCTAACATTGTATCATGACATTCTCTTCAGGAGAACCATGTCACTTAGATACACATACATCCCACAAATCAAATGGGGTATAGACTATTTGAGTTAATATGGATCTCTCATAGACTTGAATCCAATCAAATGTCTTTGCATTATCATGCAATTTTGTCACTATCTTTTATCAACTCATTTGCTGAGATATTTCTCAAAACCAAAATAAGATGGTGGATAGACAACTCACACCAATTTACATCGTTCTTTAGGAACAATCTCTCTCCCCCTCACTACGGGAGGATTGTCTCATTAAAGTGTCAAATAAACGATTGGCTATGAGTAGGGCTAGTGATCACCAAACTTGTTATTGATTCCAAGCAACACTATAAGTAAAATATGACATAACTTGTCATGCCAAATAATGTATTTGGTTCAATGAACTTCTGGTTCATGATATAATTATATGCCACAAGTTATTGGATAATTTAGCATTCTGTGTGCTCTTCTAGAGTCATCAATCATATGTGTAATCAAAGATTCAGGTTCGAATATTTACTATTAGAACTTCGGGCTCTACAGTACAATATTGAAACTTCTGGCTCAATATTACATGCATTCAAAATTCATATCTTCAACATATAGGGTTGTTGGCCCGTATGAATAACAATAAAATTTAAACAATATGTAACATAATGTAAGTACATCACAAAATAAAGAAATAACTGTAAAGAGCAAAAAGTAAATAAATTGACATATAAAACTTCTGGTTCCATGAATGAATAAAATACACTGAACTTCTGGTCTGATTAATTTCGCATATATGATCATATTGTTTCTCTCCTCTAATTACACAAGATCATAATATCAAAATAAGGTGAGGAACTTCGGGCTCTCATATAACTAGAGATCACAAGATGTGGTTCTGTCATATTATATATGACTTTAAGGACTTCTGGCCCTTCTTAATTGCATAAGCTTTGAGAATCTTCATATCGCAATTTCATTATATTACTCTTTGAGGAACTTCAAGCCCTCTATAGTTCGATCAAGAGACTTCAGGTCTCGATCTATAATCACACAATTCACAACTAGGTGTAACCATGAATGTACTCTCAAATAATAAAATTAACAAATACATACTTGATGTCAAATGCTTCACCACTCAATGAGTACATAATCAAATATGCAACGGCCATGCCATATTGAATGGAACGCAAACTAGCTCTCATTTGCATAACAACATATGTATCATGATGGGCTGATCAAACCCTTTTGTTTGCTTGCTAAAGCCAATCGAAACAGATGCTTGTAATATGCAAGCTAGTAGCTAGCTGTCCCATAATCTAGATATATGAAGGACGATCGAACCAATCCATTTGTTTGCAAATACATAATCTTTGCCTAAACTGGCAGAGACTAGGGATATATAAAGAATTGGATGGAGCTTGGCGTTGAAACCTCCAGGAGGTCAAGCATCAATCACCCAATTAGACACCCAATTCCTATGAGGTGGAGCATCAAACAAGGATGATGCATCAAACACCCATAATCATAATTGCAACCATTAATAATATTCATAAAGAAATAAGGTATTCATCATGTGGGGGAAGAAAAGAATATCAAAATTCAATATCAAAATTCTACCTATTATAAAATGAAAACAAACATGAAACTCATAAGATCACAAAACTTGATTAAGGGTTTCTAAAGCTATCAGAGAACTGATGCATCTTTATGTACCAATTAATATGAATGGAAGGCGTTACAGAGGTAACAAAGCAAAATCCAAATCGTATCAAATACCTCAAGTCATATACATGATCTCTAATCAAAGCAAACGAAAGAAAGATAATATGATAACATAGAACCCATATAACATCTGAATTAAAAAGCAATAAGCAAATCAAACTCATAGATTAAGACTATCGGTGAGAATAAACAACATTGAGTTGCACCGTATGACTTTTTCGATCATCATTGAGTTCATAAATAAAACACTGATATTCTAGGGTTTGGTCGTTATCAACTCAAAAACTCAAAAAGTAGAGTCGTGCTGATAACGTGTTGTAAAGTAAAGAAAAGAAGAAGAGAAGACACAAAGAGAATAGTTGAGAGGAGGTAAAAGTCTACTCATTTATTCTCATTAGCCTCTTTATATAGATGTAGAGTTTATATCAGAGTACATAACTAAAAAGTAATTACGTGGACAACCACATAAATTATAATATTTATAACAATTTACTGAATAGTTTCAGATGTCCTTTAATTTGTTTTTTTTTTTTTTTTTTTGATTGTTTCCTCCACTAAGAATATCACTTAGTTTCTCTGTGCTTACAATTCATCCTTAGATGACAATAGAACTTCCTGGTCCACAGATTCGGAGCATCTTTTAGAGGAGCTCAAACTTTGTATCCAAACTTGGTCTTTTACGACAAAGTTTGAGTCATGGTTGCGATGCCATCCCCAAACGGCGTGTGTTTCATTCACTATCTTGAGTCGTCCATGTCCAAAACTTGGTTCTCTGTACAAGGAGAGAGGAGAAGCTGGGTCTTCGAACCTACATATATACAAGTCTAAAGATCTTAATTCATCATTGCCTAATAACCTATATATTTTTGAAGAGAATTTGAGTTGCTTACATTAATGCCAGTCCTTCTAGGTTCCCACCGTCGCCAATGGTAACATGCACCGGACCGCATGGACCAGCCTCCTTGTTGTACACCCTTGTCTGCATGCAAACCAAAAAATAAGAAACAAAATTGTAATATTAAGTAGTTTGCAATGGAGGAATCAAAGTTTATCAGACTTACAAATCGCTCATAGGCATGAACATGCCCTGAAAAAACCAGATCAACCCGTGCCTTATACAGCAACTCCTCCATAGCCATTCTCATGCTCTCTCCTTGACCCTGATGAGCAGTGTTGGTGTTATACCACGGTGCATGCAATACCACCACAACCCACGGCGTTTTCTTCCTATCAATCTTCCCCAAGTCGGATACAAGCCATGCGTACTGCGCTGATTCGGTGTCGAACTCGGCATAGGACCCAAGCATGATGATGTGGGTGCCAGCAACTTCAAAAGTTTGAGGTGGATCTGCTCTCCTTGTACGGCATTTGCCACCTGGCATTGAAGGCTTTGAAGCCGGTTGGGGAGACGACGGGAGAGCTTTCGACTTCGTGGTTGCCTTCTGTGACCATCCAGGGGCGGCGGCTTGCCAAGGGCTCGACAATCCGGCCGAACGAGTCCCAAAGGGGTTGGTGTCCATTGGCATATGATAGGTCACCAGGTAGGAGGAGTACATCGTAGTCTATGCTTTTGATGTGGGCTAGAGTGGAGTTAGTCCAATCAGTTTGTCCTAGGTCACCTGAAAACGGAACCGATAATAATGCAGGGTACGTTAAGATCAAACTAAGAAGTTGGCATGGTGGTAAGTTTTGATTGACAGTATGCTAACGTGCATATTACATATATCCACTGATCGAGACACATGAGAATAAACTTACCAACCACTACAAATTCGATCGGAAGTGTCTGTGGGGGTGTCTTGAAGGAGAACTCCGGACCGGAACCACCACAGATATAGAAGTATGTGGTTGAAGGCTCCAAAGGGCCAATGGTAACATGGTGGATCCGCCCAGAAGTATATGAAAAATAATCATACCGTGTGTGTTCTCCAGTAGCCTTTGCATTATATTTTCCAGATTGCTCTCCATACTCCACAATAGATTTTGTATGTCTGTTGTCTGTAACCCATGAAACTCTAATGTGATCCTTTCCCGCCAGTGAAATATGCACCTAATTTAACACAGTTTTCCCAAGAAAGGTATATAATACTAGAAGATCATGAAGAATACGAATCAACCTTCAAAGAAGTAGTCAGAAATCGATATACCTGTTGAGGGTCTGAATCAGAACGATCATGAGGAGTGAGTATTACTCTACCAGCTGGTTGCCTAACAAAATCATCATCTTGTGATTTTAGGAGCTGAGAGACGAGAGAGATAGTTAGGAGGAGAGAGAACAGATGCAGGCTGAATTTCTTCATCATTGGCTTGCTAGAGCTATACGCCTATACCGATCTCTGCAGATCTAAGCCAGAATGGTTTGCATATACCGGGTATGGTTTGACAGTTTAGATTAAAACATGAAATAAGAATATTAGTAAATATACATTGCAATGGCGTGAAGCAAGTCGATCTCTTCGAAACTATATTGGAGTTGCTTACAGCAAGGGTTTGATCTCAATCCATCAAGTAATTAATCAAATTAATCTGCTTTTTAATTAAACCACATAGTTTAAATAGCACCGATATGTTTTTCCTCTTTAATCACTTAATTCTATTTATAATTGGGCGAGCGCGTTACGATATGTGGCGTTGAGGTTGGTTTTTCCAGTTTATCGAACTATTTTACTTGAGTATTGCATGGTAAGTTTTATAGGAAAAGCTTTAGTACGTAAAAGCTTGCTGCTCCTCATAAACAAACTTAAGACTTCACGACCTCCCACTTACCGAAGGCAACACAGTATCTCTATGCACAGGATTACAGTATTAATTAGTTAACAATATATAACGTGATTGCCAAAGAGAAGTACACAACTACTACAACTACAACTGGATATTCAAAAAAACTGGATAAGTTAATTAACAAGTCCTGCTAATTACGTGCTAAATATATTGATGTTGTCCGGCAGAAGATGCAGACAGCACACACGCAATTATAAGAGCTTAAAATTGGGAGATGGAATATCCAAGGCGTCTGCGATTGCGAGCTTAATCAAAACGCATCTATCTACCATAAACTCAGGTGGCATGGCATCTCCGGACCGGAATATGGATATATACTCATCTCCTTATATATATATTATGATGATGAACTAGCTAGCTGTTGAATAATTCATACTAAATATATGTTCATAACTACTCGACGTAACGGTTAAGAACATCTGATCACAATACAATATTTATTAATCTCACAAGTGAGATCAATCCAAAACTTTATCGGTACAATACTAAAATGTATGTATAAAAGTAGCATAAACTTTGCGTAAGGGTGTCGTTCATGTGATATTTTCTAAATTTCTTTCTTACAAATTTACAATATTAGACTTTTGACAATCTTTTGAGTTTTGATGATTTTAAATTAATTTCGGTTAGTTTATTATTGAAAATTTTAATTTTACCGTTGATTCTTTCTATAATTAGATTTGGAGTCTGGAGTTTTGCGTTTAGTCCTAAAGTCACTAGCTACACTTGGCTTTATACTTCCATTTTCCTATGTGTGCGCTATGGTATTGTTATTTATCTATAAATTAATATACGTCCGGTGGATTTACTTGGATCTTGTTAAGCCCTGCTAACTCATATAAATCTAGTTAGGCACGAATTGCAAGCTAGTCTGCTTATACTTGAAAGTGTAGCTACATATCCCAAATGCATAACCCTAGCTAGCACTAGAGCTATTGTTCGATTTGACGTGATCGGGAAAAGGGCCCCGAAGGTATGAACAAAAGTGAAACTAGCTACTTGAGATCAGCACTACATTCCATCGATCGCTTGGCTTGGCTTAACAGTACTGTTGCTAGCTATATAATACAGTCGATAGGAAGTTCCATATGTGCGAAAGAGACATGAACTTTGAAAGTTAAAAACTTGAGTGTCGCCTGACCATAAGTATATCCGTGATCGATGTGAGGCTGATGTCGGCCGAGTCAATAATTTACATTACATTTCCTAGTTAATTGACACCAAGTGACCCTTTTTTAACATTATAGCGGGGTTAATTACCGAAATAATCTCTATGCTTATCATATAAAAGAAAAAAAGAAAAAAAGAAAAAAAAAAAAAGGAATGGTAGAGGGCCTTATTAAGGCCTAAGATATATGATCTTAATTTTTAGTGGCATGTCAAATCACCTATCTACATCGTTAAATATAAAAAAATCATGTTATGTCATTTTTGGGTAAAAATACAATCTTATCCTTTCATATTCAATGACTCTAGATTATTTTGTTTTTATTCTATAAAAAGATGTTTTAAAGCCATTTTTTTCATTGCTCATGCTAAAATTTAAATATGAAATATATAATATATATATAATTATACTCAGTTTGAAAATATGAACTAATTTGAATATACACACACACATACATACATAATTTTTCTAAGGAGAAAATTAGACATATATATATGTGTGTTTATATATAGTTCATCCAATATAAATTTTTTTTGACTGATCATCCAATATAAATTCGATAGAGATTTTTTTTTTTTTATTTCTTTTTTAAAGTTCAATGGAGAATATATATATATATATATAATATACTCAGTTGAAAATATGAACTAATTTGAATATACACACACACATACATACATAATTTTTCTAAGGAGAAAATTAGACATATATATGTGTGTGTTATATATAGTTCATCCAATATAAATTTTTTTTGACTGATCATCCAATATAAATTCGATAGAGATTTTTTTTTTTTTTCTTTTTTAAAGTTCAATGGAGAATATATATATCTTATATATATATATATATAATATATATTATATATATAAGTAAAAAGAAAAAATAATGGTGAATTAAGAAGTCTAAAACTATTTGATTCACAAAGATAATTTTTTATTAAATATCGTAATTGTGTTCTTAATTTAATGAATTATTATAATATTTAACTCCATAAAGAAATGCATTTAATTTAGTTCATGTAAGGTAACTAAATCAACTACATAAAAATGGTATAACTAAATCATTTTGATGAAAATAAACAATTTTAGTATAATTTTTCGTTAATTTGGTGTGATTATCAATTAGATCGTTATTAATAAACTATATTTGGTATATGGTACCTATATAGACATGTCCGTATTAAGAGAATATGCACACTTCATATTAGTATACGTACTGCCAAGTAGAGGGGATACGTATAAAAATGGTCTAAAATTGCAAAGTAGTTAATACATGCGACTTTAAAATGATGAAATTATATAGGAGACATTAATACGTATAATGTGTTCTGTACGTTTTAGTGCGAATATGCCATTAGGAAAAGTCCCCGGTGAACTTGTACTTAGCTCATTATTAACTACTTAATATATTTAAGCTTCACTACCAGGAGAAGTACTTTAGCCGACGAATTATTTTCGTCGGCCTGTTATCCTAACTCGTCGGCTATACTCTTAGCCGACGAGGCTTCGTCGGCTATAGTGTCGTCGGGAAAGGTCCTCGGCGCTGACTTTAACCGACGAATCTATAGACCGTCGTCGGCTATTGTCCATACTTTAGCCGACGAACTATTTGGTCGTCGGCTTTTGTTCATGAATTTAAGCCGACGAAACAGACTCTATCTTTCGTCGGCTATACTCCTAGACTTTAGCCGACGACGATTTAAGTCGTCGGCTATACTCCCAGACTTAAACCGACGACACAACACGTCGTCGGCTATACTCCAAGCCTTTAGCCGACGAGCTAATATATTCGTCGGCTAACGTATATAATTAAAAATTTAAAAAATAATATAGCCGACGAAATAGAGCCTCTTTCGTCGGCTATAGTGAGTTTAGCCGACGAAACATGCCATAATTCGTCGGCTAAACTATAAAAAAATAAAAATAAAAATATTATAGCCGACGAATTGTGCGTATTTCGTCGGCTATAACTCCATTCCAGTATAAAAAAAAAAAAATACACAAAATTCTTAAATTACCATTCCAAGCAAGCTGCAAAATACACCAAAACAATTCCATATATATAACCAACAAGAAGCACATAAAACTATATAAGGTATCAACTACACAAAATCTAAATGATCTAAATCAATATCCGGATCTGGGGCCTGCTGGTGAGGAGATTCCGGCAGCTCATGTATGTCTATAGGCGCAGGCATAGGCGGAGGTGGAAGTCCCTGAAGCTGGGCAGCTGCCAAATCCTGGAAGTACTGGTACATCTGCTTTTGCTGGGCATGCTGGGCGGCATGTAGGGCTCTAGTATAGGATCTATATTCGGCGAACTGGGCGGCATGAGCGGCAGCCTGAGCGTTAGCATGAGCAGCCTGAGCGGCTTGCTCTCTCCGTAGTCTCTCAACTTCCGACTCTAGCTGAGTCGTCCTGCTGCTGGTCGAGGCTGCCTTTCGTTGAAATCCTGGAGTGGTCTTCAAGACCCCCTGGCCCTTCTTTCCTAGACCCCGGCAGTAGAAGTTGTTTTCTCGCGGTGGGAAGGCTGTGCCCATGATCCTCGCCCCAACCCTCGGATCTGAAGTGTCGATCCGGGAAATGGCTTCGGACATCTCTTCCTCCTGCGTGTCCGGCCATGTCTCCCTCACTATAGCACTCATCACCTCGTCACTAGCCTCCCTCACCCTTGCCTAATTGGATAGGAAAAAAATTATTAATTAACATTTTAACATATATATTAGTAAAATTAAAAATTCCGTAAAAATGAAAGATTAGTTACTATATCCTCCTGGGAGTCAGGATATGCCTTCTCGTACGTATAGACGTACTGGTTGACCTTTGGATGTTCCCTGGCCGCCTCGTCCATGAAGACAGCGAACGGTCTAGAACCGGCATGATGGTTCCTTGTGTTGCGTTGCCAGTTCTGAGCGTTCGCCCGGGAAACCGCCTTCAAAGAAAAAAGTAAACTATTAGTAAAATATTTTAAAACGCACGTACTTAATGATAAATTAACTAATTAATTTATTTAAATACCTGTTTACGAGGGTTGTTGAATTCTGATGTCAGAAGCCAACGCCACTCGTACTCTCTGTACTGAAACTCAGCAGGGGTAGCAGAACGTGCGTTCCCGTGCGTAGTCCAATAGGTCCGCAACTCGTTCTTCCACTCCTTGTACCTACAGATACAACAAAAATAGAAAAATATAATTAATATGACAGACAGTTTTGTTTTTTCATTAATTTCCCAACGTACCTTCCCCCATGCACAAAGTCCGCCCAGCTGCTCTTCAAGGGTTCGGGAACCTCAAACCACACCTGCATTTAACCGTTTATTAGTTTAGTTTTTCCACAAATCTACAATGTAATACATAATATTATTCAGGCATTTTGTAAACTCACCGACATCGCGTTATGGACCATGTCTTTAACCTCCTGCGGGACCTCGCCCCAGTCTGACCACAACATAGGGACTCTATCCCTAATGAGCGCTCCCACGCGGCCGGAGTACGTCCTCGACTTTCCGCCCGATACTACGTCGCCATCCCCGTCAGTACCGATGACAATCCTCCCTGAGGTACCGACGATCTTCTCCAGAGCCTTCCCTGTGACGGGGCCTCTCTTCTTCTTTGCGGGCTTCGCTCCGACGGTGCCTATGACATGATAAACCAAATTGATTATTAAAATCGGAATCGGAGAATTATAACAACACAAATCATTCATCTTTCATTACCTGAGGGATCGGACGCGGACGCGACGGATTCCGCCTCCGATGATGATACCCTCGCGGAAATAAGAGGCGTATCAAAAGGCACGAACCGGTACGCCGCTGATGGAGCCACTGGCGGGGGCAGTGGATAAATCGGCGTCCCTGAGTCATCGACTACAGGTATGGCCGGTATCATCCGCGGAAGGAATAGGTGAGGCGGCGGCATCTGTACCCCAGATGACCCACTATCCGAAGAAGTAGGAGTTGGAGTGGGCGCCCGGTGTATCTCAGGCATACGGGGTGCAGGCACCTCCGTCTGAGGCTGAGCAAACAACTGCCTCGCGGAATAAAGGAAGCCCCTGCTCCCTCGATGAAGGGGCACCTCCGGCTGCCTCTGCGCCGTCTGCAGAAGGCTCGCATGTCTAGCAGTCATAGGGCCCTGAAACGACGTCTGAGGGTTGCTAGAGGTTCCCTCAGACGATACAGACCTTTGGCCCTTCGAACCCTTCGTCGATCTAATATTACCGCTCATCCTATTTAAAATATTAATTTGAATCAAGGCCACAAAATCAAAAAATGCAAACTCATTTTTAAAATGTAAAAAAATATTCACTTCCTAAATACTAATTTTCACTTCCTAAATACTATTTTTCACTTCCTAAATACTATTTTTCACTTCCTAAATATACACTTCAAAAATAAAAATATACACTTCCTAACAACACCACAACATTGCAATTGACCGGAAAAATCAAAACAAACACAAATACAAAACAAATATATACATTTCATACCCAGCTAATATACACAACAAATATACACTTATTAAATAACAATATACACTTCCTAAATACAAATATACACAACAACACCACAACATTATATACACAACAACACCAAACATTATATACACAACAACACCACAACATTAAAAATAACCGAAGCTCAAAAAAACGTACTCGAGGAGGAGGAGGGAGGACCGGAGCAGCAGCAGAATTCGGCCGAGCAGCAGGAGGAGGAGGCCGGCCGGCCGGAGGAGGAGGAGGAGGAGGAGGCCGGAGGAGGAGAGGAGGAGGCCGGACGGTCAGCGAGGAGGAGCCGGAGGAGGAGGCCGGCGGCCGAGATGGAGAGGGAGAGGGACCGGCCGGAGATGGAGATGGAGGCCGGAGATGGAGGCCGGCCGGAGATGGAGAGGGACCGTCTAAATTTCGAGGCGAGGGCGAGGGAGAGGGAGAGGGAGAGCGAGCGGAGGCCGGCGGAGACGGAGAGGGAGAGGGAGGCCGGCAGGGAGAGGAGAGGAGAGGGAGAGGGAGGGCGAGGGAGAGGTCGAGGGCGAGGGAGAGGGAGAGGCAGAGGGAGGGAGAGGGCGGCGACGGGAGAGGGAGCGGAGGGAATTTCGGAGAGGGAGAGGAAAACGATGGAGGCTAGGCATACAACCAGTCGAGCTGGGTTATACCCGAAGACTTTAGCCGACGAAATAATAATTTCGTCGGCTAAAGGTAATAATTTCGTCGGCTAACCGAACACTTTAGCCGACGAAATAATAAATTCGTCGGCTAAACATTTTAATAATTTCGTCGGCTAAAGGTAATAATTTCGTCGGCTAACCATTTGAAATTCGTCGGCTAAACACAAACTGTTTATACATTCATCAAACTGTGACTGCTGCTCGTGATGATCAAACTTGAGAACGGAAATCCTTCCGTCAGATCTGACCATCATGATAAAATACATGTATGGGAAAAAATTCACTTGATCTGACCAGGTTAAGTGCTCGATCCGGACGGTCAATCCCGTAAGTCAAACCCCTAAATGCACGGAAAAGGTCGTTGGACCGTCTAAATTTCGTATTTTGGCGGACCTTCAACTGAAAATATTTTCAAATTGATGAGACACAACAAGTGGTATAAAAATTTTACGCAAAATAACCACCGAAGATAGGGCTACCCATAGGGAGAAAGAATTGAAAATTGGATTGACCGCAACTATCGGCACCGAGACATGACCGGAATACCTTGATTTTTCAACCGTAGACGTATTTCACCATTCTGGTCATGTCTTATTTCACGACTTTTTCACGTTTGAAGGTTCTACGTATAGTTTGTTTTTGAAACGGAACATTTACCTAACACTTAGTAAACAAGTTATACAACATTAGTAGGCATGTTCTGACTGTGATGATCAAACTTGAGAAAATAAAATCCGACGGTCAGATCTGACCACCATGATAAAATACATGTATGGGAAAAAATTCAACTTGATCTGACCAGGTTAAGTGCTCGATCCGACGGTCAATCCCGTAAGTCAAACCCCTAAATGCACGGAAAAGGTCGTTGGACCGTCTAAATTTCGTATTTTGGCCGGACCTTCAACTGAAAATATTTTCAAATTGATGAGACACAACAAGTGGTATAAAAATTTTACGTAAAATAACCACTGAAGATAGGGTATAGTATGTAACAGAAAAAGTTTAGGGTTTAGCCGACGAATACCCTAAATCATCGTCGGCTATACTATGTAATAAAAAAAATATAAAATAAATTAATAAAGCCGACGACATATAGGGTTTGGATTGAACTATCTATTTAGACTTCCATTAACTTGTCGCAATTTTTACTAGTCGTTTAATTTCTGTACTCGACGATTTATCATTAATTATTTAAGTCTTTTCTTTCAACTCTTCTTATTCAATCGCGTCTAAAGTTCTTTTAGCCGACGACTTTCTTTCTTCAATTCGTCGGCTATGAACTTTTTAGACCGACGACTTTATAATATATTCTGGCTAGAGTTTTAGACGACTTATGTAGACTTCTTAGGTTGTATAAAAATAAAAAGATGGTGATAACTTATATAATTTGTTCATATTATACACAAATTCATATATAAAATAACAGAAATATAAATAACAAATAAACTAAATATATATCGTAATACTAAAGTTATTTTATTATCATACAAATTAAAATGAATATACAGTATACAGTTACTGTTTCTGCACATCCCGGAGACTGGGATCATGGAGAATCACGGTGGAACACGAATATAAATAGTAAACATCATGGGCAAGAGACAAGCACGTATAGTGGTTCACCGTGCCATCGGAGGGCATGGCTACGTCCACTTGGAATTCACTATCATGGCCAAGAGGCCCTTTGGGATCGGGAGAGATATTCATCATCTATCATCCTATCTCCTCTCTATGTCTATGGGAAGCCTTCCTTTTATAACTAAGGAAGGTTCCCTCCTTTTACATATTAGGGATGTGGGACAAACTACCGACTACAATTACATCCAACTACCGACTACAATTACATCCGAAGAAATTAAAACTAAGGCTCGTAATCGGAATCATCCGATGAGTCTTCTTCGGTGTCAGAAATAATTTCTGGTAATCTATGTCTTTCCTCATCGCCAGAGTCTTCGTCTGTTTCTTGATTTGGATCAACATCAATAAGCCTTGGCTCTTCATCACGAATTCGCACCGAACGACCCGCTTTAAAATTATTAAGGCGAACGGTAGAGGAGTTAGGAATACCTATTGCGTTGGGCTCTTGATACGCAACATCTTCTTCCTGGTCTTCGGCCTCTCCAAGTGTAGCCGCCCGGTAAATGTTTCGAGGGTGCACAAGGTTGACTACTTTCCACGCGTCACCCTTAGCAAGGTCATCAAGATAAAACACTTGTTTTACCGATGTGGCAAAAACGAACGGGTCATCTTCGTAAACTTGTAGCAGTGTTCACCGATAATATTCCGTACTGATCGGTCTTCAAGCTCTGCGGGCTAGTATCAAACCATCTACACTTGAAGAGGTGCACTGTCATGCCTTCACCGTAAACGAGTTCCACCACTGAATCAAGAACACCGTAATAGTCAACTCCATTCCGCCCACCATGCGCCATCACCCCAGAATTCTGTGTTCTCCGTCTGCTGTCTCTCTGTTCACACATATAATTGCACGCCATTCACCTTGCACATCGGATAAACTCTTGACATTATCGGCTTCATCGCTAGAAGTCTTAGTTCGTGTGACCAATTTGGGTAACCATCAAATTGAATATGGTTCATCTGCAATTTACAATTTAACATTGTAAATATAGATAATTATGCACTAAAAATAAATACGTACATAAATATTGAATTACGTACCCAGCCGTCAAAATAATTTGCGAACTCCCTGTTGTGGTACTCGAGATCACCTTGAATGTCTGGACAATATAGATGGATGTCTTTCCAGTATTCAACTTCTGGACAGTTAATCAATACTCACCAGTGGGCAATGACTAGCTCATGTGGTTGCAACTTGTAGGAGTCTGGCAAAATTCCATAAACTTCAACATCACTGGAGAGTATGGAAAGAGTGAACTTCGGTACATCTACCGGCATGGCTTCGTCTGTTTCCTTCAACGCTCCTAAATACAACTTCATGTAGGTGACGCACTCGTGCGCAATATATGCTTCAGCTATACATCCTTCAGGCGCGGATTTATTAGCCACATAATCTTTGTAGTCTCCAAGTTGCCTATAAATCAAGTTGCAAAGTGTTATGATTATTGAACATGTATATAGAAAAATTGGATTGAGGAATTCAGGTGTAAAAAACGTACCTTTCCATGGGATACATCCAAGTGTAGTGTACTGGACCGGTAAGCAACAATTGCTCGGGAAGATGGATCATCAGGTGAGGCATGATGTCAAAAAATTTGGAGGAAATATCCTCTCAAATTTACACATGATATAAATGATGTCCTCTTGCATTTCCCGGAGGTTAGATTTTGTCACTTCCCGTGTGCATAACTTTTGGAAGAATCTTGCCAACGCTACTAACGGCTCCACCACCTGACGGGGAAGGAACGGTCGAATGAAAACAAGGAAGAGACGTTGTAGCAGGATATGACAGTCATGACTCTTCAACCCGTACATCTTATTGTCCCGGAAGTTCACACACCGGGCTATATTTCCTGCATAGCCTGAAGGATACTTCACACAACTCATCCACCTGAAATTTACGTTCTTCTGGTCAGGTTTCACGGTGTAAGGAGCTTGAGGCATTTTTTTCTTCCCTTCTTTCAACCACAGATGTCTTCTTAACTGCATTTTTTTTAGATCAATGCGTGCCTTAGGACCGTCTTTCGTCTTCCCTCCAAGTTCAGCACTGTGCCCACCACACTGTCGCAAACATTCTTTTCTATGTGCATCACATCTAGGTAGTGCCTGATCAACAACTTACTACTCCAGTATGGGAGTTCCCAGAATATGCTCTTATGTGTCCAGAATTTGTACCTGTCGGGTCTTTCAGGTATTGCTGCAACAATATTTGGATGATTGCTGAGCTGCCCCAAATCGTACTCATTAAGCACTGCTAAAATTTCTTCTCCCGTCCATCTTCTGGGAGGCACACCGTGTTCTACGGTCCCATCAAATGCCTTGTCATCGAACCGCCAATCGTGATTATATGGAAGGAAAGCACGGTGACCAATCTGCATATCTTGTTGCAATGATTGCTGCTCCCCTCATCGCTAAGGCACTCTGGACAAGCCTTGTATCCCCTAACAACGTTGCCCGACAACATCCCACGGGCAGGAAAATCACTGATGGTACCAACAACCATGACATGCATCTGGAACATCTCGTGCATGTACTTGTCATAAGTGGGATGACCAACTTCCCACAAAAACTGAAGCTCTTCAATCAAAGGTCTCAACTACACATCGAGACACTTCCCTAGATAACCGGGCCCCGGAATCAACAAACTCAACATATTGTATTCCTTCTTCATGCACATCCATGGAGGAAGGTTGTACGGTACCAAAATCACCGGCCATACACTGTATTGAAGACTCATGTTGCCAAAAGGGTTGAACCCGTCGGATGAGAGCCCGAGCCTCACATTTCGGACCTCTGACGCAAAATGAGGAAACTCCCTGTCTATATGCTTCCAAGCCTCCCCGTCAGCAGGGTGTATAAGGGTATCTTCGTCATGCATTTCCCTATCAACGTGCCATCTCATAGCTTTGGCCGTGTGTGAAGACATGTACAACCGCTCAAGCCTATCCCTCAACGGGAAATACCGAAGTACCTTCACAGGTTTCCTATTGCCTGCAGGAGTAGCTTATACCTGTCAGTGTGACATACTACCGGACATACGTCAAGCCCACCAAGGTCATTCCCTTCTGGATCTTTACCCCAGAAGAGAACGCAGTCATATCTGCATGCATGGATCTTGATGTAGGAAAGGCCAAGATCTTTCAGGATACATCGGACCTTACGATGAGTGGTAGGAAGACGATGACCGTGGGGCAGCATCGAAGCAGTGTACTGTAGATAATCATCAACAGCCTTCACGGTCGATTTTGTCTCAACTTTAATCTTCATTACGTCCATCACACTTTCAAGAACGGTCTTCTGACAACCGGGGTACACAGGGGTCTGTTGGAAAGCAAGCAGTTTGTTGTACTTTTCAATACCAGCAGTGTTGACAGCTCTAGGGAAGGGCTGCACCGGGTCAGGCATATACTGTCCTTGAGCGCATACACCGCTCTCATAAGGAAACATGTCGTTGATGAATGCCGTTGTTGGATCGTTGGATGTACTGCCTGTCTCAGAAAATTGGCCATGATCATGCGGACCCCCTGATGATGTTTCACCGTGATATAACCAACATGTGTACTTCTCCCAAAACCCGTTACTCCTCAGGTGCTGCCATACTTTGTCAATGGGAAATCGATGCATATCGCTGCGACACTGACATTTCGTGCACGGGCAATAGAAAATTGTATTCCCGTTAGCATTAGCCAGCGCATATTTTATAAAACTCATAACTCCTGCACCGTATCTTTTGTCCCATTTTAGAAGCGAAATCCAACTCTTATCCATATCCTGAAAATATAACAAATATATATTTAATTATAACGCTGCTAGCTAATTATTAATGATGAAATTTCATGCCATATATAAAATCTCAATTCATTTAGTATATATTCTACGTACTACGTACAACTAATTAATAACTAATTAATAACATACACACATATCATATTAACACAATAATATATATATTAACACAAATTAATTAACAACAATATATACACATTAATACAATTAATATATATTAACACAAATTAATTAACAACAACTTCATACCGTACCATATCAACACAATATATATATATTATAAATAATTAATAACATTATATATCTACTTATATTTATTAACAACAAATTAATTCATATATATTATCAATTAAATCATCAACCAAATCGATCAACACATATATATATATATACATCCAACGTACTCAAAATTAATCAATTCAATCATAATCAAAATCAATAAACTCAATCATAATCAAATCGATAAACTCAAATAAAACTCAATTAATCAACATATATATACATATACGTACCTATATATGGCTCCACAAACTAATTATGGACAGATTTCGACAACACCCAAACGTTTTCTCCCGTTTTTTCTTCTCCCTCTTTTTTTTTTCCCAGATGAGCTGCTGCTGTCCAGATCGCAGATATAAAGCACTTTAGCCGATGACATATTAATTTCGTCGGCTAAACTTTTAAATATTTCGTCGGCTAAAGTTCACAGACTATGGCCGACGAAATAAATTCTTTAGCCGACGACGTTTTTTTTTCGTCGGCTAAAGTTTACCATAGCCACGAAAATTTTAGTTAGCCGACGAAGGAAAATGTCGTCGGCTAAAGTCCACTTTAGCCGACGAAAAAATGCTTCGTCGGCCTGGTTTTTTTTTTTTTGTCGGCTAAAGCCTTTCTTCTGGTAGTGACTTTAGCCGACGAAATAAATTCTTTAGCCGATGACATTTTTTTTTTCGTCGGCTAAAGTTTACCATAGCCAACGAAAATTTCAGTTAGCCGACGAAGGAAAATGTCGTCGGCTAAAGTCCACTTTAGCCGACGAAAAAATGCTTCGTCGGCCTGGTTTTTTTTTTTTTCATCGGCTAAAGCCTTTCTTTCTTCTGGTAGTGCTTTAAACTCTAAACACTAAACTCTTATCCCTAAACACTAAACCCTGAACTCTTATCCCTAAACCCTAAACTTATTTATTCCAGTTTAGTGTGAATACGACATTAAGCTAGGAAACGTCCTCAGTGAACTTGCAAGTAGCACATAGTTAGCTACTTAATACTTATTTCTTTTATTTTAGTATGAATATTTCACTAAAGAAATGTTTATAGTGAACTTTACTAGCTTAGTGTCAGCTACTTAGTATTTATTTGTTTAGTGATCATTACGTAGTAGTTCATCATTAGCTGCTTATAACTTATGTTTATCACTTTAAATCTCAATATGAATAATGACTTCTATTTGGTATCAGAGCTCTGGCGAGAGCTTGGTGGATTCCATGTCTCAAGTCGGGCGAAGAGGCGGAGGTTTCAGAATGGAGGGTCGTGACGTCAACAACGACATGGCTGAAATCAAAATGATGCTTCAGCAACTGGCGATACGTATCGATCGCATCGAAGCTCGACGACAGGGTCATAAGAGTTCCGACGGGGAGAGAGGACGTTACCACCTATCATCAATGTATTAATCGCATCGAAACTTTCAACCAAGATGGTGATGGTTCTGACGGGGAGATTTGTGTTGGCCCATTTCATAGATGTGCTCCGTTGTGTGAGTTGGGTGAAAGGGGAGAACCTGTTAGTTTCAACTATGAAGGTTCAAATTCTATTTTTACTTTTTCAGTCAATAATAATTCAGAAAAAGAAAAAAAAGATGGTGTTGTGGATTTTAGTAAGCCACCGATTTATGATGATTGTTTTTGTGAGGCTTGCTGTGGCAATTGTGGTGTGGAAGAAGATGAAGATGCCAATAAGGAGCGATCAAGGCATTGAAGAAGGATATTGACAATAATTTGTTGATTTTCTTAGAGTTAATACCTTCCTTATGCAGATTCCCAAATCCATAGTTTATCTTGTCAATCAGATCAAGGATGGTGGGGAAAATTTTGGACTGCGAGATTGAAGTTGAAGAGAAAATTTATTGGATCAGGATCAAGTATTTATTCCAAATATCTATTTATTTGGAAAGGAAGAATTCAATTGCAAGCGAATCTGTCAAAAGAAGATTTGAAGCAGTGAAAGATTTTGTCTGGATTTTCTACATCAATGGTTCAAATTCGAGGACGAATTATTTCCAACCAAGATAGTCTGATGCAGAAGCATATAAGGTAATATTTAATTATAGATTCGTAATATTTGATATTTCATTATTGATATAGTTTTAGAGAGTTATCTTATAATTATTAGGATTACGTTTAATTAGCTTTCCTTTTAGCTTAAGATACTTATTGTCCAATATGAGTATTGTAATAGTTGTTAGGAGCTTATGTTTTATGATTTAAATAAGTTGATTTGCGAATATGTATTATGCCTTATATTTTAATGTGAATATGTCATTAGGAAAATGTTTGAAGTGAAAATTACTAGTTTATTATCCGCTACTTATAACTTATTTGTTACTATAAGACATGTTTAGGACTTTAACTTTCAATGTGAAGGGCGATTTCAAATTTTAATGTAAATAATGTCTTCTATTTCGATGTGAAGTTCAATGTGAACATGCGATTTGGGAAATGTTCCAAGTGAACATTACTAGGTTATCGGTACTTGTAACTTATTTGTACTATGTGACATGTTTATGACTTTGAATTTCAATGTGAAAATGACTTTTATTTTAATGTGAATATTTTATTAGGGAAAAGTTTCAAAAGAACATTATTAGTTCATTATTGATTACTTAGTACTTGTTTGTTACTATAAGATATGTTCATGACTTAAAATCGATATATCAAAGATGACTAGCTTCTTTTCAATGTTATTGAAATCATCATTGGATACCTAGTACATATTTATTCATGTAGAACAGTATGTTAGTTTATGTTAATGTGGATGATGACTTCTATTTTAGACATTCCTTAAATGAAGTATCACTTCACACTTAACATACATATTCAATCACTATATCTCATACATATTTAATGAAGTTCATCTCTTGACCAAAAAGTTCTCATGCCTGACGTAAATTATAATTTGAACGAACAAGGAAAATAATTCAGAGTATGGTGATCAAATTACCTAAATCAACATTTTTAAATCAATATCATAAATGAAAATTTAAACCTTCATAAAAAGTCAATTTATTAGTGGGGAACTTCTCCCTCTTGAATCACAATATTTCATGAGCTACCGAATACGAACGTTAAATTTTCTTAATTTCTAATTTGTGAATTTAATTTAAGTTTTGATTTGTCTGATTACCTTATTATAAGGAAGATTAATTTATAGATGACAATATGTTACTAATATGAATGTTTGCATATCCTCTTAATACGGACATGTCTATATAGGTAGCCTATACCAAATATAGTTATTAATAACGATATAATTAATCATCACACCAAATTAACGAATAATTATACCAAATATTGTGTTTGCATTTAATTTAGTTACCTTACATGAACTAAATTAAATGCATTTATTTATGAAGTCAAATATTATAATAATTCATTAGATTTAGGGTCACAATTATGATATAATAAAAAAAATTATCTTTGTGAATCAATAGTTTTAGAATTTAGACTTCTTAATGCACCATTAATTTTTTTTTTACTCTATATATATATTCTCCAAGAAATTTTAAATACACACCCCTAATCTTTAATACACACCCTATTATTTTATGTTTTCATTAAGATTTTATAGGTTAGCTAAATGACCAAACATACATCTATTATTAAAAAAAAAATCACGCTGGAAGTGTTCTTTTCAACGTTTTCTACCTTAAAATCGTCGAAAACACGTTCTTCTCCCCTAACCTCAATTCTTCTCCACAATTCATTTGGGTTGTCTTTTTTTTTTTGGTATCTGTATCAGCTTTAATTTGATCTTACATATCATATTGTCAAGTACTGCATCTTTATCAGCATTAGTTTGATCTTGCAGATCATATTGTCAAATACTGCATCTTTATCATGACATGTTTTATCGAATAACTAGCTATCTATGTTTAATAGTTACTGTACTTCTACAGTTGTACTAGTTTGTAAATTTTGAAAACTTGTATTGGTAATTTAGAGTTGGGATATAACAATAATCATTTGATTATAAATTGAACGATGATAACCAAAAATTTCTAACAAAAATTAGACGAAATAATATGTAAAAAGAGGTACCAAATAGTAAATATATATTAATTATATTAAATAACGGAATATTTCATAAATTAAGGTCATTTTAGACAGTTTGGGATGTGTATTAAGTATAATACTGAAATAAACAACTTGATAGGTGGTGTACTAAGTAAGGGGTGTGTATCTAAAATTTCTCATATTCTCCATCGAACTTTAAAAAAGAAATAAAAAAAATCTATATCGAATTTATATTAGATGAACTATATATATATATATATAAAAAAGATACATATATATATGTATAATTTTCTCCTTGGAAAAATTATGTATGTGTGTGCGTATATATATACGTATTTCACATTTTAAATTTAAGCACGAGTAATGAAAAAATGGCTTCAAAAATATCTTTTTATAGAATATAAATAAAATAATCTAGAGCCATTAGATATGAAATAATAAGATTGTATTTTTACCAAAGAATGACATAGCATGATTTTTTTATTTGATAATGTGGATATGTGATTTGACATGTCACCTAAGATTAAGGTCATAAATCTTAGACCTTATTAAGGCCTAGAAACATACGTTACTTGTTAAAGATTAGCATGAATCGTTTCAAAAAAAATAAATTTTTTTTGCATGAATCAGGAGCTATTCCCCGAATATATTCCAGTGTGCCAAAAGAAAAGGAATGTTTAAGGGCTCTGGTCTCTTCTCTCTTTCACGAGGGTCAGGGTTTTATCTCTTCTAGTCTTTTAGAAGGTGGTGGCTTGGTGTTCGGTCGCTTATGTATCGGTGGTTCCAAAGAATAATCGAGATCTACATAGTGATCTACATAGTGATTTCTGGATTCCTCTGTAGAATGAAGGATGTTGTTGGAAGTTTTGCTCGGCGTTTGGCTATCTCTGAAACGGAAGTGGAGGTAGAGATTCCGGTGACTGAAGTAGAGGCAGGGGAGAGGAGATGGTTTCTGGTGGGCGAGTTACTTACAAATAAGCCTTTCAAGGCTGATTTGCTGATCAATACAATGAAGGGGCTCTAGATTCCGAAAGGGGATCCACCAGATTGGAACAGGATCACGGCTAGTAGAGTGGGGGGCGGAAGCCGCTTCTTTTTTTCGTTTAAGAGAGAGTCAGATCGGACGTGGGCAGTGAAGGGGAGTCCATGGGCATTTGATAAAGCTCTCTTTGCAGTGGCGAGTACGGATGTGAGAGAAGACCCGATGCAGGTCCCTCTGAATATTCAGTTTTTCTGGATTCGAATAAGAGGTTTGCCTCCCATATACCTTCGAGATGGAGTTGTTCAGAATACTGGAAAACGGATTGGCCAAGTCATTGGCCAATTCGTAAAGGCGGTTCGAGGAAGTGGAGTATTAACCCTGGGAGATTTACCGTTTTTGACATTGAGTTATGGTTCAATTGGTCCCTAAAGGGGTTTTGAGGGACGATGCAGGTCCCTCTGAATATTCAGTTTTTCTGGATTCGAATAAGAGGTTTGCCTCCCATATACCTTCGAGATGGAGTTGTTCAGAATACTGGAAAACGGATTGGCCAAGTCATTGGCCAATTCGTAAAGGCGGTTCGAGGAAGTGGAGTATTAACCCTGGGAGATTTACCGTTTTTGACATTGAGTTATGGTTCAATTGGTCCCTAATTGGTCCCTAAAGGGGTTTTGAGGGACGATTATTTCGGAGAGTTATTCGTAGAAGAAAAATGTAACGACGGTAAAAAATGGTAAATTTTAGCTAATAAAAGGTAATTTTTATTAGGGTATTATTTTTAGGGTGTTAAATTTTGAATTTGGGTTGTATATAAAAGAGTTTGGCCGGATGGGTGAGGCCCAAAACTCTTTTCTTTCTCTCTCCTCTCTCTCTTTCTCTCCCGACGTTTTTCTTTCTCTCTCCAGATTTTCCCTCCCGTTGCCGGAACTTCCCCGACGTGGCCTGCCGCCGTCCGGCACCAGAGATCGCCGGACTGGTCCCGTTCGGACTCGCCGTCCCCTCTCCCCTCTTTCTGGGCCGGTGACCGGCCGTGTAGCGCCGCCGTGAAGAAGTGGTGCCGTCCGAAAGGCGCAGCTGCCTTGAGCTTTCCGTCGCCGGAACTCCCTCCTCCAGCCACCAATCCGGGCAAGCTTGGTACGGTTTTGTAGCTCTCCTCCCATGCAACAACCCCGCCAAAAGGCTCGATCCCTCTTGAGCTCGGTAAGGAGAAATTCGAAGTTGAAATTTTAGGGTTTTGGATGTTTTCGTTCGATTGACCTAGTTAGGCTTGAAATTGGACTTAGTGATAGTTATGAAAGTTGTTTGGGATGTGAGAGGAAGCTACTGTTAAAATTTGGTAGATTTTGGACGTCGCCGGAATCGGCCTCCGGCCGCCGCTGAAAAATTGTTTTTGGTGGAGTTTTATGAGGAGTTTAATGGAATGAGTTTTAGAATTTTCGGACGAGTTTTGAATAAGTTTGTGAATTTCCGAAGTTTGGTATTTTGGCGGTAAATAATGTAAAATCCGACTGTAGGGTTTAAATCAATTTCTGGAAAATGTTGTATTTACGACTGCCGAGTATGATATAAAAGTTTAAATCGTTTCGATTTAAGAATATCGAAGTTAGGCAATAATGAGCGTAATTATAGCTCACGATTAATTTTGCCTATTTTATCAATACTGAATTTTAGTTGGTAAATTAATTATATATTTGGAACATGATGTGAGGAGGCCCGTGCAGAAGAAGCCTCGGAGCGTCATCAAGCTTAGGCCTAATTTGTGAGTGGATCTTTGTTTTAAATAAAAAGAATGCGATGAATGATTTTATTAATCATTTATTTCTTCTGATGAGATTATTGATTTCTCGGCTATTTGGTAATTTTTCCTCCTTTGGAGAGATCCCGAAAATGAGATTTTCGGTAGATATGTATTTTGAATGTTTATAAGTATAGTATATAAATAAATGCTAGCTAGCTATACGTGCTTTTCCACCATACTGAGGTAAAATTCCATTATGGTGCGACGTGAGCGTTAGACGCAATCGTCATAGCCCTATATAAATATAATAATTTATATAGGGGATATGCGCGTATATATATATACACCGTCTTTTCGGTCATAATGAGGAAAAAATACCATTATGGCGCAACGTGAGCGTTAGACGCCAGCGTTGTAGCCTTGTATGAATTTCTATTTTTCTAAATTGTTTCTAGGATTCATACAAGGAGTCTGACGAGTGTAAATACATACGAATATATGATTATATATAGTTAGCCTGAGAGGCTTCATTTTATTGAGTTGGTGACTAGCCGGAGCTAGTCGTAAAATTGTCAGTTTTTGAGTTGAGTACTTTTGAGCTGCCGCATGCAGTATATTTTTCTATGAAATTAAAATGGGAATGCATAAATAGTTTATTATTAAATTATTTTTGTCCACTCACTCTAACGTTATTAAATGTCTTCTCCTGGGCCTTTCGTTTTAAAATGCCCAGTCTGTAGAGTTCGGATTGGATCTAGTAGGAGACGAGGCATAGTCACCCGTATTTCCACCACCTTTCACCAGTAGGTTACCTATTTAGCCTACTTGTCTTTTCTTATTTCCGCTAGTGTCTAGTAGCTCTGAATACTTGGGTTTAATGTATATATTTTTGGTTGTGGGTGAAGGCTTGTAGATATTTTAGAATATTTGACGGATGATGTATATTATCTTAGATAATGTTTATTATCTTGTTGGTGGTGATTGTTTTTGGGGAGCACGAAGGCTCCAGAAGTTAAGGTTGGATTTGGAACCTTTAGAAGTGTTTGCAGGTTTCTATTGGAAGGGTTGTCCATTTTCAATGGAGGTTGTACCGAATTTTACGGTAAATCTTTCCTTGGAGGTGGTCCCCGCACGATTTACTCCGGGTTCAGGGTGAAATTCGGGGCAGGTCGTGTCAGTGAGAGCCATCGTTTCTAGCTGGACTACGAGAGATTGCCCCATTTTTGTTTTTTCTGTGGGTTGTTGGATCATACAGGAGGGAGGTGTCAGAGAAAGGAGAGGGGGGAGCTCACTACCCCGACCTATGATGCTCTCCTAAACGATGATAGAAAGGAGGAATGGTTGTTGGCCAGGTTGAAAAAGAAAGAGAAACCGGAAGAACCATCATCCACCACCCCGGAGTGGTATTTTGGGCTCCACCCTCCAAAACAGACTGGTTGGATCATGGTAGCTCCAGACTTGACAACTTCCGGTTACGTGCGTTCTAGAGAGGAGAGAGATAAGGTATCGGTTGAGGACGAAAGGGGAGATGAAGATGGTATGGATGTTGATAGAGTGAGAGGAGGAGAACTGGAGGACCCTCGATTTCTGAAGCGCCAAAAATTGGCAGTGGATGGTCTCCGGTAGACGGGGACACAATGAGTCGGAGGGGGTCTCCAACACCATTTTGTTTGCCCGGAATTACGGCCAATGACGGAGGAATAACTCGTGCGGATTCTACGGGATTGAATGTATCGGTAAGGAAAGTCCCTTGTTTAGGGGACGCGATGAGCTCAGATCAATCGATTTTGGTAGCGCAATCGAACTTGGTGCGGAGAATGTTATGGCTATAATCGAGGCCCCTTTAATGCTCGAATCAGGAGGGGGAAGGAAGGAAATTTGAATGGTGACAGGTCATCGGTCAACAACAATATAGGCCGAGTACCTGAGATGGGTGATGGGTCGAGTTCAGAAGGGCAACTAGGAGGAGAAGTTCTATCACTGGGCCGAATAAGGTGTTTCCCGCAATTGACAAAGCAGTGTTGGGCTTGGATTTAAATAAAATATCCCAGCCTAGCCCAGAAAAGAAAGGAGGAATTCGCTGAAGAGAGAAGAGAAAATTTACAGCGTGCTGGAAAAAAAAACAAAGGTTGGCTATGCACTAAAGAAGGTTGTGATTACTTCAGTTTCTCCTAAAAAGAGTTCAGGGCGTACTCCTAATCGTCCCTCCATGATGGGACCGGCTTTGACCCATCATGAGTCATGAATGCTATAAGTTGGAACTGCCAAGGGATCGGGAACCCTTGGACAGTAAAAGGGCTTACAGGGTTGATAACCCTCACTCATCTCGATATGATCTTCTTCGTGAAACACGTTGTCTGAAAAAGGATATGGAGAGAGTTAGAAGACAAGTAGGATTCCAAAATGCTTTTACAGTAGACTGTGATATTCATCGACCCAGGAGGGTAGGGTTTCTCGAGCAGGAGGCTTGTGTCTTTTATGGAGAGATGGAGTGGAGGTATCTTTGTGTTCTTATTCTAAAAATCATATTGACGTTTCTGTGGGAGGATCGGGGGAGGACAGTTGGAGGTTTACGGGGGTCTACGGTTTCTCAAAGATTGAAGACAAACACTTAACATGGGAGCTAATAAGGCGATTAGGGCATCACAATATAAAGCCCTGGCTTTTAGGTGGTGATTTGAATGAGATCCTCAGATAGTCGGAAAAGGAGGGGGACCGTTAAGGTGTCCTAGACAGATGGCAGCCTTCAGGGACTGTATTGATGAGAGTGGTTTGATCGACCTAAACTTCGCTGGCCCTATTTTGACATGGAAAGGGAAGAGAGCGGGAGAATTGATCAAAGTTCAACTAGACCGTTTTCTCGCCACGCAAGAGTGGAAAAATTTGTTCTCGGGGTCTCAAGTAATTCATTTGAAACCCTCTACTTCTGATCATGTTCCGATCCTTATTGACATATGTGTGGCTCGAGTGAACAGAAGGAAGAAGAAAAAATGATTCTATTTTAAAGGCCATCGGCTCCGTGATGAAGAGTGTGCCGAGATAGTAAGAGGTGGTTGGGAGAGTGTGGAGAACATGGATCCTTTTTATAATGTGTGTCGAAAGATTGAGAGGACGAGACAAGCATGTGGGCTTGGAGTCGTCAAAAGTTTAGGAATCTGAAGTTTGAGATAGAAAAGACAAGAGATAAACTTGCATGTTTTTATGGTAGGGCACAATCTTGGCATAAAGAGGAGGATCGTAGGGAGCTGGAAAGACGTTTGCATGAGCTCCACATGCATGAACACCACTACTGGCAACAACGAACTTGTGTTATGTGGTTGATTGATGGCGACAAGAATACAAGCTACTTTCATAAAAAAGCCAACAACAGGAAGAAGAAGAACGAGATTAGGGGGTTGTTTGATAAAAATAGGATTTGGTGTACAGATGATGCGGGCCTGGAATGTATTGTTTTGGACTACTATGGTGGTTTATTCACTACAAGTCATTCGAAGAATGTTGATCTCTTTACCACTCTATTCCCTCCTATGGTGTCAACTTAGATGAATGAAGAGTTAATCAGTGAGATAAAAGAGGAGGAAGTGTATAGAGCTCTTAAACAAATGCATCCGATAAAGGCGCCTGGTCCGGATGGTTTCTCACCCGTTTTTTACCAACGTTACTGGCAGGTGGTAGGTAAGGATGTTACAGCGGCAGTCAGATATTTCATGAATTTTGATGCCTTGATGAGGCAGGTGAATGGGACATATGTCACTTTGATTCCAAAGGTGAAAACAGTGGAGCATATCACTCAGCTTAGACCGATTAGTCTTTGCAATGTCATTTATAAGTTGGGGTCGAAGGTCCTTGCAAACCACCTCAAACTGTTGCTCTAGAAGGTAATTGCTCCCATACATAGTGTATTTGTGCCAGGAAGACAGATTTCTGATAATTCGTTATTGGCTTTTGAGATCTCACACTATTTGAAGCGACTGTATGGAGGCGGTAGTGGATATGGTGCTTTAAAACTTGATATGGTTAAGGCATATGATCAAGTGGAATGGGGATTTATTGAGGAGGTAATGAGGAGTTTGAGGTTCCATGGTACCTGGATAAAATGGGTGATGGGTTGTGTAACAACAGTCTCCTATTCTTTTCTACTTAATGGAGAGCCTCGAGGACATTTGATTCCATCTAGGGGTCTAAGGCAAGGAGACTCTATATCACCATATTTATTTTTACTATGTGCAGAGGGGCTCTCAAGAATGCTGACGTATGCAGAACATAGAGGATTTATCTCAGGCATATCGATTGCACCCAACGCACCCTCTATATTATGGAGAAAACTTGGGATAAAATGAAAAGTTGGAAGGATAAGCATCTTAGTGCAGCAGGAAAGGAATAATGATAAAGGCAGTGGTGCAATCCATTCCTACATATGTGATGAGTGTTTTTGAGTTACCTAACCACATTTGCCATGAAATGCAACGTTGTATGGCTGAGTTTTGGTGGGGAGATTCAGAACAAAGAAGGAAAATTCATTGGGTTGCATGGGATAAGCTGTGTGTTCCGAAGGAAGAAGATGGTTTGGGGTTTTGCAATATGGAAGCATTTAATCAGGCTTACTGACGAAGCAAGCTTGGAGAATTTTATAGCAACCAGAGTCAATAGTAGCTCTAACCTTGAGAGCAAAATACTTCCCTGGTGATCACTTTCTGAGAGTGGAGGTACAGAATGGTGATTCATATGCATGGAGGAGCATCTTGAAAGGACGGGACTTACTACGGAAAGGTATACGTTTCCAGGTAGGTTCAGGAGAGAATATATCGGTGTGGCATGATCCTTGGTTACCAAGACCTTGTACCTTCAAACCCTATTCAGGAATGATATAGGGGTTGGAAGACTTGAAGGTGGCGGACTTAATTGATCCGGATTCGAAAGAATGCATGGATGGTGGATTGGCTTAAGGAATTATTTATGGAGGACGAGGTTGAGATGATTCGAAGGATCCCGCTAAGTTTTCGGCTACCGGAGGACAAGCTGGTTTGGCATTTCGATACACATGGCTCATATTCTGTGAAGAGTGGGTATCGTATTGCTCTGAGAGATAATATGCAGCAGGATATGGCATCTTCTTCTTCCTCTCAAGAAACAAACAAGGTGTGGAAGAAATTGTGGTCCTTGAATATTCAGCCAAAAGTCAAGAGCTTCCTTTGGAGGTTAGTTCGTGACTCTTTACCTACAAGGGCTGCCCTAATGAAAAAGAGGGTGCAATTGGACGACCCAAATTGCATATTTTGCAAAGGTGAGCTCGAAACTAGTCTACATGTGTTTAAGAATTGTAGTGTGGTTGCTTGCTTGTGGTTATGTAGTCCCCTTGGTCTTTGAGCACGCCTCCATACAGCTAATGATATGCTGACTTGGGTTGTTGATATGATGGGAGTGTTACAAAAGGGTCAGATGGAGATGTTTGTTATGCTATTGTGGGGTGTGTGGGTTGAGACGAATAATATTCTATGGAATGGTAATGCTTTTGATCCCATGCACACATTGGCTAGGATTTCGAAGTCCCTGGAGGAATATGAAAGCCTCCACCCACCTAATCAACATCTGAGAAGTGCAAGAGTTATGGGAAAATGGGAGGCCCCCCATCTGGAAGGCTGAAAATGAACTTGGACGGGGCATATCGGGCGGAGGGTACTGGTGGTGTCAGAGTGGTAATTAGGGATGAAGCGGGGGAGGTCAAAGCTGCATGGTCAAGGAGGCTAACTTACCTCACTTCTCCTTTGCATGCGAAAATAGTGGCGTGTAGGCTTGGATTGGTAGAAGCTCTCAAGCTAGGTTGGAAAGAGATCCTCGTAGAGAGTGACTGCTCAGTATTGGTGGCAGCGTTGCATCAACAGACTCATGCCCCCACAGAGGTTAGCCGTATCATTGAGGATTGTAGAGCTTTTATGAACATGTTTGATGTTATTGATATTAGGCATATCTATCGTGAAGCAAACGGTGTTGCCTATAGATTGGCACACTTTGCTAGCCTAAGTTACTGTGTTGATGGGTGTCTTGGAGAGCCCCCTGATTTTCTCCAAGATGTACTCTATGAGGACTTTTGTAATGTTCTCGTGATGGCCGGGGTCAAGGTAATACGTCCCCCCTAGTCAATCACAATTTTATTTATATAAATAATGGGAGTTGAGATGAGTCTCGTATGTAGGCAAGTTTTCTCTACCGATTCAAAAAAAAAAAAAATGTTCATTTTCAAAAAAAAAAATTAAAAATTAAATCCGCTATCACTTAATTAATAAAAAGGGATAATATCCACTAGCCCTAATTTTAAGAATTTTATTCTCACAAACAAAATCAGATTTTAAAATTCCCAAGAGCCGACTTAAAGAGCAAAAAGACAATTATACCCTAAATGAATTAAATAAACTACAATAGACTATTATAAGAGCAGAAAGACAATTATACCCTTAATGAATTAAATAAACTACAATGGACAATTATAAAAGTCTATTATAAAATAAAATTTTTATGACCGGATTCCCACGACCAATGACGTTGACCAGACTTCGGGGGCCGTTGACCGGGCTTCGACAACCGTTGACCGGACTCCGAGGGCCGTTGTGCTTTAGTCACTTATAACAGGTTCCTATTGGGGCAGTATGACCACCTATTGGGGTCAGTAGGGCATCCTACGGGGGGCAGTATGACCACCTATTGGGGCAATAGGACCTCCTACTAGGGTCAATAGGACATCCTAATTGGGGCAGTATGACCATTACTAGGGTCAGTAGGACCTCATACTCAGGTCAGTATGGGCAGTATGACCTCCTACTAGGGTTAGTAGGACCTCTTATTGGGGTCAGTAAGGGCAGTAAGACCTCCTACTAGGGTCAGTAGGACCTTCTACTGGGGGGCAGTAGGACCACCTATTAGGGTTAGTATGACCTCTTACTAAATCGACCTTATTGACTGGTAGACTGGTATACCTACTGGGGCAATAGGACCTCCTACTGGGGTCAGTAGGACATCCTACTAGGGGCAGTATGACCACCTATTGGGGTCAGTAGGACCACCTACTGGGGGTAGTAGGACCACCTATTAGGGTCAGTAGGACCTCTTACTAAATCGACCTTATAGACTGGTATACCTATTGGGGCAGTATGACCTCCTACTGAGGTCAGTAGAACATCCTACTGGGGTCAGTAGAACATCCTACTGGGGGCAGTATGACCACCTACTAGGGGTAGTAGAACCTCCTAATGGGGGGGCGTAGGACATCCTACTAGGGTCAGTATGATCTCCTACTAGGGGCAGTATGACCTCCTGTTGAGGGCAGTAGGACCTCATACTGGGGCAGTATGACCTCCTACTGGGGGCAGTATGACCACCTACTGGGTTTGTCGAAGTGCCTATTGAGGGCACTAGGATGTTTATTGAGGCAATATGAGGTCTCTTAATCTCAGCTCAATACTATTCATCTAATAAGACATAATAATATGACACAAATAAGAATATTACACATAAAATACTCTGTCAAATAAGATAAATGAATCAGCAGCAAGAAGAGAAAACATAACAGAGAACAAAAGACAACATCAATGCACATTAAACCCATCAAGGCAATAGTCAAATGCGTACACAAATCCGAATATGCACATCTAATGTCAAAATGAACAATGACATACAAACAACAAATGTTTGCCTTGTTACCCTTGTATTTAGAAACTATCAAGTGCCAAGCAGCATCAAAATAGATACTAGAAGCTTAATCCATACTAATAGCCACGCTTTTAGATCTGGTAGTTGATACACACTTCTCATACCAATTTAAAACACACAACTCTGTAGAAGATAAACATGCTTCTAGTAGTAAGATTAAACATTAATTAACCACAACTTGCTCCAGCTCAAGGTTTACCATTAGATCCAGTGAGTAATAATGATCAAGTAGAGCTGAAACCATATGATGTGTTTTAATAAGAAAGTAAACAAAAGCAATACACTGATGGTGCCACCGGGGAAGGAAATTACAGTGTGATTAAGCTCATTTCGAGCACCCAAACAAAGAGTAAAGCCAAAGCCAACTACACAAATTCAGATGACGAGAAAATCACTGGTGACCATCATAGCAGGTCTTGAAAGCCATCAAGTGCCCTCCCATCAGCAACAATCTCCTCTCCTCCTCCTTCACCGCCTTCTAGACCCCGACGCCCAACTCCGGCTACAAGATATCCATCACCTTGTCAATCGTCGTCCTTGTCCGCCATCCTTTCCTGACGGCATTGGAACCTACTCCTGAGGTCGATGTCGAGCCGGAGGTCGTCAGCGATGGAATTGGAGACCGAGTCGATGTCAAGATGACGCCGTCGTCGGAGGTTAGCGCAGTCAAGATTGATGACCGGGTCGATGTCAAGATGACGTCGTCGTCGGAGGTTAACGCAGTCAAGATTGATCCGACATCGTCATTAGAGAGAGAGAGAAGAGAGAGAGAAGAGAGAGAGAGAGAGAGAGAGAGAGAGTAGATCTGAAGAAGATGGAGAGGGGAGAGCTAGAGATGAGAGATTAGAAAGGGTGATCTGAGAAGACGAAAAGGGGGGAGAGGAGAGGATTAGAAAATGAGGTATTATGGTCAGTAAAAAATACAAAAAGTTAAAAACTTTGTTAGTGGGAATAGATCTTTTAAGAGTTTAAGGGTTGATGGGAATTTTATAATCTGATTATTAGTGGGAAAAATATCTCAAAATTTAGGGTAATGAGAATTTCCCTAATAAAAATCCTTATATCTATTTGGATTTCCTAATTTATTCACTAATAATGTATTTTGATAATATTCACTAATGTTTAGGATAAGTACATAATGTACCAGCCTATCACAATGATGATATTAATCCTGTATTAGTGATTTACTGACTTTTTTTTGTTGATCGGATTAAATTTTCCTTGCTATTTCTTTCGCAGAATGATGAATTATCGCAGCTATACGGCTGTGTGAATTTGACAAAAATAAAGCAACAAATCATAATTTTTACATTTGAGGCCGGTTTTTCCATTTTGAGCTAGGGAAGAAAATAAAATTGGTTACATGCTTGGAATGGATTCGAAAAGAACGGATCTAAAACAAACCGCCATAGAAAGTAGCTAGTCACTATAAATTAAGGTCAACAATATCACCGATTCCGTTTCCGTCACGGAAAAACTACCACCTCCATTTCAGGTTTCAGACCTAAACACTACTTTCTCTGTTTATCTATCTGATGCCTGATGGTATATACCTTTAGCCAAGCGTCGATCCTCCCACGTGTCATAACAAACCGCTAGGGGTTGAGAGATTTCCCGACGCTAAATCCAGGGGCTAGCTCAAATGCACGATTCATACTCATTCTATTTATATATGATTACGATGTAGTTATATATTGACGGATTTCTTCCTATATATACGAGGAACAAGAAGATTTATCGTTGTAAATTCTGGGGTGTTTGTGTCTCTCTAAGAATTATTGTGTTGCTGGAAAAGGCAAACATGGCTGCGCAGAGGCTGGGATTGTTTCTCGTTCTGACACTGTTGGGGTTGGCCTTGCCGGAGTTCTCTGAGGGATACAAACGTCCACCGGCGAGGAAGATTCTCGACGTGCCGTCTGATAATGATCCTGAATCCAATTCTCCAGAACAGGTACGTATACGTCTTCTTCTGAGTTATTAACGTCCTGATAATATGTTGCAGAAAGCCAGAAATTGAAATCAACCTGATTTTTTTTTTCCGGAGATTTAACCGGAAAGTTCTGAATTCGATTAAAAAGGAAATTAATTTAGTTAGGGAAAAATGGGACTTTTCTTGGTTTTACCAACTACTATGAGATGTGCGATTGATTAGCCATACATCTTGTTACTTTCGTGGTAAATTGTTCGGATGTTTATGCGAGATAACCTCACAGGTATCATATATAGTTCAAACTGTAGCGAAATGCTAGGTTACATGTGACACAAGGTGCCAAAATCTGAATATATTTGTAGTTACGTGTGTGTGTATATATATATATATAGCTTATTGATCAATCAGCTACGAAAAAGGTTCAAATGATTCACCCCATCAATTATTGATGGGTTTTTGTTTATATTCAAGGCCCTTTTGTTAGCGTTTACATATGAAAAATGAAAGTTATGTTTTGGGGTCTGATTTGGTGATCCTTACTCTACCTCACTCGAGTATAACCACAAATAACCCTTAGATTTTAACAAGAAAAATGGTACGAGCTAGTCCTGAGGGGTAAGATTTTAAGAGCAAAGAGTGTACTACCAAGACAAGCATTTTAGCCCACGAAAAAGTTTCGTCAGCTTGTTAACTTAATTCGTCGGCTAAGATCTTAGCCGACGAGCCTTCGTCGGGAAAGGGTCGTCGGCGATTACTTTAGCCAACAAAACTAGCCCACGTTGTCAGCTATTATCCCAGAATTTAGCCGACGAATATTTTAAATGTTTCATCGACCATAGTCTGAGACTTTAGCCGACGAAACAGATATTCGTCGGCTAAAGTATGTAATAAAAAATTAAAAAAAATAACTATAGCCGACGAAATATAGTTTGTTTTGTCGGCTTTAAAAAGGTTTAGCCGATGACATGTCATAATTCGTCGGCTAAACCTTATAAAAAAATTTTAAAAAAATATAGTCGACGAATATCTTACATGTTTCGTCGGCTATAAGTCCATTCTAGTAAAAAAAACCCGAAATTTCTAAATTATTATTCCAAGTAACCTGCAAAATACACCAAAACAAATTGCAATACAAATTGCAATAGATCAGCATAGATTGATCATACTAGGAGTACTATACAATATAAATTGCAATAGAAAGCTTATTTAACAAATTAAAGCCCCATTATAAAACTCAAGGATCTACTGTAGTTCATTTAAAAAGCAAAAGGAATTCAGAAACCAAGCAACATATTCACATGCCAACAATGCAAACATATGGAAGAGTAGGATGATTAACAAAAGATCAACACAAACTTGGCCACGACTTCAAGTTCTCTAAAGCATGACTCCTTGTTGAATCAAACAAAGAGTGTCATAGGATTAGTGACTACGGGTAAGCAAATAATAAAAAAACCAATAAATTGAAAATGTAATTATACCTTTGGCTGAGCTATTCCAAGACTTTCAAACAATTCAGGATGTTTAATCGGAAGTTCAATGATGCTTCAAATTAAAGTGACATGTGGATATCACTTTAAATTAAATAGATTCTCTCCATTGATAAAAGCAACACCGCCAAAGCAGTAACCCAAAACCCAAAAAAGAACAACATGCAACACAGTCAAAGCAATAAGACAAAACCCAGCAACAGATCGAATACCCATAACTCAAAACCCCGCAATTCTGATTCCAACAATTACCTTAAGAGAAATATCTTCAGAAAATCAAAGCTTCAAGTCATATTGTAGTCACCAGCATCAAAATTGAAACCTTCAATCATCGAAATCGAAAACGATTTATGAGAGAGAGAGGTTAGAGCTAAAATCGAAATTGATTTATGAGAGAGAGAGATTAGAGCTAGCTAGGGCTCAAGGAGGCAGTGGAGGCTGTGGAGCGCGGTGAGGGCTCGAGGAGGCGGTGGTGGGTTTTTAGGGTTTTTTCGAGCACTGTGGAGGCTGTCGAGCGCTGGGTTTAATTATATACCCTATACCTTTAGCCGACGAATTTTTATTTCGTCGGCTAAACCTATGAAATTCGTCGACTAAACCTGTGAAACTCGTCGGCTAAAGTAATAAAATTCGTTGGCTAAACCTGTGAAATTCGTCGGCTAAACCTATGAATCTCGTCGGCTAAAGTAATGAAATTCGTCGGCTATAGTATTTTTTATTTAATATTTTCAATTTATTTGTTTTATTTTATTTTATTAACTATAGCCGACGAATTTTCAATAATGTCGTCGGCTATAGTACTTTTTATACATTCGGCACATTGTGATTGTGATGATCAAACTTGAGAAACGAAAATCCGACCGTCAGATCTGACCATCATGATAAAATACATGTATGAAAAAAAATTCAACTTGATCCGACAAGGTTAAAGGCTTGATCCGGACGGTCAATCCCGTAAGTCAAACCCCTAAACGCACGGAAAAAGTCATTGGACAGTCTAAATTACGTATTTTGGCTGGACCTTCAACTGAAAATAGTTTCAAATCGATGAGACGCAACAAGTCGTATACAATTTTATAGAAAATAACCACCGAAGATAGGGCTACACATAGAAAGAAAGAATGGAAAATTACATTGACCGCAACTATCGGCACCGAGACTTTACCGGAATACCGTGATTTTTCAACCGTAGACGTATTTCACCATTTTGGTCATATCTTATTTCACAACTTTTTGCGTTTAAAGGTTCTACGTATAATTTGTTTTTGAAACGGAACATTTACTTAACACTTGGTAAACAAGTTATACAACATTAGTTATACAACATTAGCAAGCATGTTGTGATTGTGATGATCAAACTTCTGAAACGAAAATCCGACCGTCAGATCTGACCATCATGATAAAATACATGTATGGGAAAAAATTCAACTTGATCCGACAAGGTTAAGGGCTGGATCCGAACAGTCAATCCTGTAAGTCAAACCCCTAAACGCACGGAAAAGGTCATTGGACCATCTAAATTACGTATTTTGGCCGGACCTTCAACTGAAAATAGTTTCAAATCGATGAGATGCAACAAGTCATATAAAAATTTTATGGAAAATAACCACCGAAGATGGGGCTACACATAGGGAGAAAGAATGGAAAATTGCATTGACCGCAACTATCGGCACCGAGACTTTACCGGAATACCGTGATTTTTCAACCGTAGACTTATTTCACCATTCTGGTCATATCTTATTTCACGACTTTTTTGCGTTTGAAGGTTCTACTTATAGTTTGTTTTTGAAACGGAACATTTACTTAACACTTGGTAATCAAGTTATAGAACATTAGTAGGCATGTTGTGATTGTGATGATCAAACTTGAGAAACGAAAATCCGACCGTCAGATCTGACCATCATGATAAAATACATGTATGTAAAAAAATTCAACTTGATCGGGCTCGATCGGAATGGTCAATCCCGTAAGTCAAACCCCTAAACGCACGAAAAAGGTCATTGAACGGTCTAAATTACGTATTTTGGCCAGACCTTCAACAGAAAATAGTTTCAAGTCGATGAGACGCAACAATTCGTATAAAAATTTTACGGAAAATAACCATCGAAGATAGGGCTACATATAGGGAGAAAGAATGGAAAATTGCATTGACCGCAACTATCGGCACCGAGACTTTACCAGAATACCGTGATTTTTCAACCGTAGACATATTTCACTATTCTGGTCATATCTTATTTCACGACTTTTTTGCGTTTGAAGGTTCTACATATAGTTTGTTTATAAAACGGAACATTTACTCAACACTTGGTAAACAAGTTATACAACATTAGTAGGCATGTTGTGATTGTGATGATCAAACTTGAGAAATGTAAATCCCACTGTCAGATCTGACCATCATGATAAAATACATGTATGAGAAAAAATTCAACTTGATCCGACAAGCTTAAGGGCTCGATCCGAACGGTCAATCTAGTAAGTCAAACCCCTAAACGTATGGAAAAGGTCATTGGACCATCTAAATTATGTATTTTGGCTGGACCTTCAACTGAAAATAGTTTCAAATCGATGAGACGCAAGAAGTCGTATATTAGGGTATTCGTCGGCTAAGGTTTAAGATTTAGCCGACGAAATATTAGGGTATTCGTCGGCTAACCGCATATTTTTCCCAGAAGAGCTGCTGTCCAGATCTGCATATATAAGGCACTTTAGCCGACGAAATTATATATTTCGTCGGCTAAACATTTAAGATATTCGTCGGTTAAAGTTCACAGACTAAAGCCGACGAAATTGCTACAATTGACCATAGCCGACGAAAATTTAAATTAGCCGACGAAGGAAAATTTCGTCGGCTAACGTGGACTTTAGCCGACAAAAAAATAATTCGTCGGCCTGGTTTTTTTATTTTCGTGGCTAAAACCTTTCTTCTGGTAGTGGTGTATCACATCAGATTAATTTTACGATCATAAAATCTAATGCTTTAATAAGGCCTATAATAATTTTCAGTTTTAGCTCAAATATATACTCAATTCAAACTATTGTGGCCTTTCTAGAATTGAAGTGGAAAACATGGATTAATTTGTTTTTAAAAATTTAAGTTTGTCTGGTTCGCCAATAAAGAAATTTTGTTCTCCTGTTCGGATGTGTTTAAAGTTGCGTTTGGCACAACTAGATTTATAAAAAAAGCTGGTTTTTACTTAATTATGAGCGAGTGAAAAGTAAAAATCCAAAGTTGGCTAAAAAATTGACCGTGGTCGGCAAAATCATAAACAACTTGTTCCTAAAAATTTTACATCACAGTCCCAGTTTTGAGTGGTGCAGGTGCATATATCCCTGGTTGGTGAAGACAAAATGAGAATATCATGGATGACAAAGAACCCAAGTCCAGCGACAGTTGATTATGGCACGTCTCCTGGTTCTTACTCGAACTCTGCAACTGGAAGTACAACTTCATACTCTTATCTATTGTACAAAAGTGGAGAGTTCCACTACGTCGACATTGGTCCATTGAAACCCAACTCAGTTTACTACTACCGCTGCGGCTCCAGTCCGGGACCCGAGTTCAGTTTCAAAACCCCTCCCGCTGCCTTCCCTCTCACATTTGCAGTGGCAGGTAACTAGTTCTGTTGTTGGATTATTGTTAATATTTATCATTTGCTTCTTCTTCAAGTACAGGTAACAAAATTTAGTATTACTTAATGTAGGTGATCTTGGACAGACTGAGTGGACTGGAGAAACCCTCCAACACATAAGCAAAACAGCATATGACGTTCTCTTGTTGCCCGGAGACTTATCCTATGCTGATTTCAAGCAAGATAGATGGGACTCATTCGGCCGCTTGGTCCAACCGTTGGCTAGCCAGCGGCCGTGGATGGTTACAGAAGGCAACCACGAGGTCGAGAAGATTCCAATCTTACATTCTACACCCTTCACAGCATACAACTCCCGGTGGAGAATGCCGCATGAAGAGAGCGGGTCGGATTCCAACCTCTATTATTCCTTCAATGTGGCTGGAGTTCATGTTATCATGTTGGGGTCATATACCGATTTTGATCCTGCTTCTTCACAGTACAAGTGGCTAGAGGCGGATTTGGCAAAGGTTGACAGGGGGAGAACTCCTTGGGTTGTGGTGATTATCCATGCTCCATGGTACAACTCTAACGTGGCACATCAGGGCGAACCCGAATCGATTGAGATGAAGAGCTCCATGGAAGAATTGCTATATAATGGTCGTGTTGATCTTCTTTTTGCAGGACACGTACATGCCTATGAACGTTTCGTAAGTCCTCCTCACCCAGTCACCCTTAGTTCTTGGGTTTATATTATGAATCATAGCTATCGAGTTTCATTGCTTAATTGATTTTATATCCTAAATCCCTTGATTGGTTTCCATTCTTAGACTCGAGTTTACAAAGACAAAGCTGATGATTGTGGTCCAGTGCATATTACCATCGGAGATGGAGGCAACCGCGAAGGCCTTGCCACAAAGTAAGTTGAACTGAAGCTTTTTCATTTAACTCTTAGTTTGTTAATTATTCATGTTTATTTAGTAACGGAACCATGTCTTGTTGTATAGTTATATAGAACCAAAACCAGCAATATCGATGTTCAGGGAGGCGAGCTTTGGGCATGGACAATTGCAGGTAGTGAACGGAACCCATGCGCTGTGGACATGGCATAGGAATCAGGATAATAATGAGGCTGTTCCAAGTGACAACATTTGGCTCACAAGCCTCTTGGCTACTGCAGCCTGTAAAAAGTAGCAAGTAGAAAATTACTTGGTGCACATATATACCCTCATCCAAGGAATGAAAATAATATTAAGTAGATGCTTATATAGGGCATGGCTTCCCTGTTAGCGTTGATTATATTTGGGAGATGTAGTCGAATACATAAAGTTGTGAGACATCGTTGTGAGACTAATGTTAAACTTGAGAATTGCGATGTTACATCTGAGTCGGTTTTTAGAGGACATGTTGGGTTTGGGCTTTGGGGCTGATATAAAATAACACCCGAAAGGGTTGACGCAATCATGTTTTTTGACCCAAATAGTTGGCCCAATTAGGTACGTTCGAGCAGAACAATCATCATCTAATAAAATTTCAACTAAAAGCGCACCATCACCCATACACAGCCAGAAGAATGATACAAACTTCCTTTAGAAAGATTGTTCACAAATCGTTATATATGTTGTGTCCTCTCAGTCCCTCGTTTGCAATAATACTGGTGTGGATAATCGAGGACTACCATATTTCTATGCCTCCTAAAATTTGAGCACCATCCTTTTATATTCATAACGATGTTTTTAAAAAGTAAAATCTGGTTATATTTCTTTTATGTTCATCAATTATGAAACTAACTGTAGTCCTGATGTGAACTTATACTTTCCTCCACCATAGTGAATAATAGTTTGTGTTAGTATTGTTCGATGAAACATCATTTCTGTAACAGAATTACACTTAGGCACTTAGCATATGGACCCTATTGGATTATGGATAGATAGGTTAATTATATGGAAAAGTGAAAGACATGAGTGTGGTTAATGTAATTGTCCACTTTTCTTTTATGATGATTTAAGTTACTAATAGAGGAAATAAGGAGTGTGGATTGTAAAATAGGAAATGCAAATTTCAATTCCCTTATTTTATTTGTAAGTATCTTGTACCAGTCTTCCCCATTAATATTTACTTCAAAATCGGATCGTTTTTTGAGATACAAATTAATTTTTTTTCACTCACGAAAAGTCTTAGAAATATATAAAATCTAATGTCTAAGTTGATCTAATGTGACAAAATCTAAAAACGAGTTAAGAGAAAAGAAATATCATATATTGTTATCGATTCAAAGCCTCGTATCATTCACATAAATGAAGAAAGTTGGAGCTTTATAAACAAATATTTTGAATAAACTCTTACGTTATCCATATAAGCAAATTCTCGTTCATGTTGGTAGAACGTACCACTGACGAGTATGTCTCACATGCTCGAAATGCACGTGTTTCACTAACTAGCTTACAATAGCGTGTACCTAGAGCCTGCACGTGGACGCACGTGCTCAAAGCTTTCGAAACGAGTGTGCTCCAAAGCGCACCACCCGCCTATAAAAGAGACATTTGGCTTCCTAGCTCAGGTATGAAGTATCTACTAATATTTAGTCTCACTAGATTTCGTTTGCTTTCGTTATGGATCATAACTAGGGATGACAATAATTCCAGCGGGTAGGGTATTCACGGGTATTCGACCTTAACGGGAAAGATATACGGGTATAAACGGGTAACAGGGATGGGGATCCCCAGTATTCGGATTCTTAAATCGGGTACGGGGTGGGTATGGTATTTTGATATTCGTCCATATCCTCACCCATTAAGAATGAAAATATTATTATATATAATTATATAATTTATTTTTATATATAATTTATAAATAAATATTTATGTAAAAAATTTGTGATTCTCTTGATAAACATTTAATGGACCTTCCTTTTTATTATATATTTTTATTCTCTTAATGAAATTTATCGGTATTATTATGTTTTAACCAAAGCTTGTATTTATTTTTATTAGATTGAAGCATGAAACTTATTTATTTTGGTATTTGATTTTAATTTCATACTTTTATATAATTATATTTCGTAGAAATGTAAAAAAAAAAATTAATACATAATTTTTAACAGGTACGGGTACGGGTATGGAAATGTAATCCTCAAATGGTACGGATACGGGGAATTCTCATTATCTAATTACGGGTACGGGGACGGGTACGGGGATGAGAAATGTAAAAGAGTATGGGTACGGTATTTTGATCCCCATACCCTACCCTACCCATTGTCATCCCTAATCCTAACTTGAGCGTCAAAAAGGTGACACGGTTCTGACCATTTGCTAATATCTTGTAGATTTGCCATTGGAATTGTAGTAAAAGCAATCCCACACTTAGCAGAATCTCCTTGATACAAATTCATGCTCCAACATGTCAAACCAAAATAGTCTATATCAAAAATATTTCATAGTTGACATCACTCATACTGATTTTTTCATAAGAAAAGACTATTTATAAATTAGATTTGCATGGAAGCCTCTAAGGTATCTACAATTTACAATATTCATTAACAATTCTTTAAAAGCCTCACACGAACCCTGTTTGAAAAATCTACTTTGCGCTAAACTATGATCACGGTTTGCAATTGTCCGCATCCAACAATAAAGTTTGCTTCCTATACTATGACTAAAAGTAATCTTATAATTTCCAACAATAATTGATGTCTGGTGACTAGTTTGGAATCACCTCAACTTCAATCCTTTTGTAGCCCCTTTCATCTAAGTGCTAAGTGCTAATGTTTTATTACTCTTTTTCAAGTTTGAGCATATAATGCCAAGTTTTATATTTGGATCAAACTATTGGATATGTGAAATGGTAATTTAGCCCCATGAAGATATCTACAATGGTACATAACCATGCATGTTCCTTTTCACGCACAAACCTTTGCTTTTCATCAACCTATAAGCTTCAAAAGGATCATGACCGATCATCCCCTGCAATCCAATTAGAACTAAGAATGATCGAGGCGGGTACAAAATCTATATTTTACTATATTACCTAAGCCGACCTAGAATGCTATAACCGTGTGAACTCATTGGGGGATTCGATTTCGATCAATTAGTGATGTTTAGATTCAGACCAGAACCCAGAAGAAAAGGTGTTCTTGATGATATCTTCTCTTACACGTGTGGTCCCCGAAAGAAAAATTACCACCCTAAAAGTTAAAATTATTATGAAACCCTAAGGCTCACGTGTAGGGTTCAATGCACTTACTAACCATAATAATGTAAAAATTCATCATTAGCCATGCAGGAGTTGGAATTATGTGAAATCATTAAAAACGACCTCAGAAAAAAACTTAAAAAGCAGTCTTCAATGGCGATGAGGTCATTCGTGCCCTCAAGAAAACGAATTGCTCCATGCCATGGCCTCTTGAATAGTTGAATTACCTGCGGTCACTGTAGGAACAGCAACCCTCTCATCATTAACGTTAAATCATGGAGATCTTAAGCCTTCAAGTCTTGCCATCCAATCGAATTGCAGGCAGTCAACTCTCTTTGTTACCCAGAGGGTGATGCAATCATCTTCTTTCACTTTCCCTCCAATTTATTTGTTTTTTGGGGGTAAATTAGAGGTCATTATTGTAATTATAGGCAATGGTACATGATGATGGGTGTTCATGAATGCCTCTGGTAATCTGTGACCATGCAAAGATTTCTTCCTCACTGGCATAAGGCATTTATGGAATCAAACAACCATAAGCTGTAAAACCTAGCCCAGCCCCCTTTGGAATCATGAAACCCCGTTCTTTCTGTTTTCTTCTTTACCTTTTGACTCTGATCTGTAATAAAAGGATGCCGGCTCAAATTTGCTGCAGAAAGTAAAATGGGTTTTTTGAAGAGGATGGTACGTGGTGTTCGAAGGAAGGAAGGGATTATTACTTAGGGGAAGAGAAACCATTATTATGGGGGCTTTGCCATCATTGGTTGGTTCAGAGAACAGGTTTATAATGGCTGCTTTAGATTTCATTTACACAGATCATAATGCTCTATATTAACTTAGTCCTCTGTATATCTCCAGCTCTTGCAGGTGCGTGCAGAGGTAAGCACCCTTTTGCCCCCATGGTTTGGTTGACTAGAATCATCATTTGTATGACGGATGGATTGACCTATAGTACATGTAGAACCATTAGTCCATTACTATCTAGATAAGGATTCGAAGCAGTGACGGATTCTGGAATCTGATAGTTATCGAAGTCAATTTGTCAAGTGCATAATTTTTTTTTTTTTTTAAGCTTTGGAACCCAATGGGAGGCTCATCCTCACGTCTTTATTATTTTTAATCAAAACAAACACTTAAAGACATAAACCCAAACACCGTGAAACAAAAATAACAAGCGTAGATGTGTCGAAAAGAATAATAAACTAACTAAATCGTACCTTGCGGGACCCGCTCACTTCAAATTCATCAATCACATCATCATTATCAAATGAGAACAGGGAAGAGAGACAATTGAGAAGAGGATAACTAAGTGCGAAGAGTCGAAAATGAGAGCGTCAATGTGTATGCATATGTGTGGCGAAATGAACAAATTAACACTAACTAACTTTTTTTTCATGTAGTATATATACCCTTAGTTGAGGATTTTTGGCCCAAAACTCTTTTTACATTTGAGCCCATAGAGTCTCCTACGTCTATCCGCTCCTGGTTCAAAGTATAAAGTACATGGTGTAATTTTGTCATGTTGTAAATTTGTAGTGTTATTTCGCAGAAGGAAAATTATTCACTTTGTTAAGATTCATATTTCTGGTGCGTGAGTTATTTAATAAAAAAATTAACAAAAAAAATGATGATTCTATTTGGGCAGGTTATGGGAGATATTCAACACTGTCTTGAGTTTTTACCTTCATCTTTCTTTGTACATGTTTTTAGGGAGTCCAATACCTTGGCACATCAGGTGGCTCAAGTTGCTCTTAGTTCAGATTATTTTGGTAGGTGGTCCAGCTTTGTGCCAGCAGACCTTGCTGGTTTTATAACCAGGATGTGTAATTTGGTTCTTTTCAATAAAATTTTACGTCGTTTTTAAAAAAACAAAAAAAATCAACAAAATGATAAAGGAAAATCTGACACTTTATAATTTTATATAGTAACAAATATTATCCAATCGAATTGCCATGACGTTCAATAGCAAGTCAATCACCACTAGAATGCTTGTATCCGACGGCATTGGCCTTGTCCCTATGTACCTTGTTTTAAACTTTTATAACTTTCAAGTTTAGACTAATTCAATTATGAACAATGTTCTAAAAGCCGGTCTGGGCGCACCCTGGCCGCTCCGATTAGGGGGTATGTGTTGAGAGAAATCGTTCGGAACTTCGACGGGCGAATAGACGAGCAGGAGAGCGATTAGGCGGGCGGGAGAGAGATTAAGCGGTCTGAGCATTGGGCTGTGTTAGGATTGCGGCTCAAAACTAATTCCTTGTCTGTTTTGGATTCTTTACTTCTGAAGGTTTTGGGTAAGTTATTCTAATGTATCTAGGATTCTTAAAGTTTATCCTTAAGAGTAAAGGTTTAGGATTCCTGTTATGGTTCTAAATCCTATTGTAAGTCGGACTAGTTGAGAGTCTATAAATAGGACCTTAGAGACATAGTTTTAGGTGTGGATCAATTGAGAGTTTAGAGTATTCAAGAGTTGCAAGCTTTGAGAGTTTGGGTGATTAAGAGTTCTCTGTTGAGAATCTAGAGTGTGAGGAGAGAGGTTATTTGAGGGTGGAAGAACCGTATTGTTCTTCAGTTGTAATCTTCTTCTCGTTTAGTGGATCCACCATCACCATCACCGGAGGACGTAGGTCAACTGTTTTGACCGAACCTCATTAATATCTTGTGTTCGTTTGCATTGGTTTTGGTTACTGTCTTCATTCAGTTACGATCTTGGGCTAGGGAATTCGGAGGGTGACCCGGATTTCCTATCAGGCTGAAATTGGGTGCTGCTGTTATATCCGAGGTTGATTTTCAGAGGTCATCTCTCTCTTCCTCGACATATCAACCACCTTCATCTTCCAAATTGCTTTTGATTATAATGATAGTGTGAGATACCTAGAAAGGCTGAGAAAGGAGAGAGAAGATGACTCGTTGAAATCTGAAAGTGAGAGAGAGAGAGAGAGAGAGAGGAGAGAGATGAGAGAGAGAGAGAGAGGAGAGAGAGAGAGAGAGAGAGAGGAGAGAGAGAGAGAGAGAGAGAGAGAGAGAGAGTGTGTGTGTGAGGTAGTGCAAAGATAGAATTGTAAAGTTGAAGACTAGATTAGTGAAGGACCCTCTTTTGTTTTGTTAAAAAATGATGAAGAATTTAAGAGAACACGTGAACCTTGTTAAACATAAACAAAAAAATTGAAAGAGACATGGAAGTGTGACCATGGAATCCATTTTAATGAAGACCCTTAAGTTAAGGACTTTTCGGCTTATCCCACCTTTCAATCTTATATTCATATCTTGACCGTTCAGTTTATATATATTTATGAGTATATCATTTCTACAAATTTTTAGCTATATTGAAAATTGTTAAGACATTCATAAGTGTGATTTATTAATTATAAACTTGAACGGTTCATATTTGACAGATTTGATTCGTCCATTAATTTGATCTAGTTTGTTATCTAACGAACACCAATTTGGCTGAAAATTTGTAGAAATGATCTACTCATATAAACCTAAAAACTGAATGGATGAGATGTCAAAATATGATCGAAAAATGAGTTTTTTAAACCATAAACCAAAAAATCCTCAACTACTCCTCAACTTAAGAATCATCACTAGAAGGGCTCCCGTGTGACCATTATGGCCTAAAAATCTGATAAGGTTTGGGATATTATTAAGGGTTTGGCTGTTGTACAATACTGCATGCTATGCAGCAGGCCGTGAACTGTCAGATCGTCTTGATTTTTGAATTACTTAATGATCTGACGGTTTACGACTTGATGCATAGCAGAAATTTCATATTATTAATAGGGTTATAAATAACTACTGTTCTATTTTCCTATATTTCATTTTTCATTATAATATATGAAACAACGCAACTGGCCGGCCAACATATCATCTATAATTTATCTCTAATTTGTGCTATCAACACACTCATGTAGACTGGAAGGGGGGAACGGGCACACCACTCCCTCAGGAAGTTCTCATGGGATTCTCACCTGACGACATCATGTGTCTTCGATCAAGATATGGGGACACCACCCTCTTAAGACTCTTAGGGGCGCCAAAAGGTTGAACTGAATATAAAAAGCTTTCGATGCCCACAGAGCCATCGAGCACCATACAACCCACATTACAAGCATGCAAGACCCACACCAAGTTAGGAACAATCTTGCGTCAAGGTGGATCCAAAAGCCAAATTCAGGCATGTAGGACTGATCATCTGAAAGCCTGTCACGGCAACCTAGCTCATTCTCTTACCAAAAAGCATAAACATAAGATTGATAACAATAGGATAGTTCTCAAGGAACTTCCAAGACGATTCACATGCATGAAATCTTTGACCATAAGGATACCTAGTTCACTGGTAATCCTTCCTTGAAATGCCCACATGGTACTTGAGGGAATGCAACCCATAAGCCTCTAATTAAGGGATTTGCCCCATCGTCTAGGGCCCTAGTGGCCTTGCTAAAGGACTGGCCATCCAAGAGCGAAAATATTCTGGAGGGATCCTCGTGGGTTTCCCTCCTTTGGCAATGCAGCTCAAATATACGGATTCCCTCTCTCGAGTCGCCTTCACTTTGATCATCATCCTAGTATTCCTCCACTGGTCTGACTCTCTCATTCACATGCTCATCCCTCAAGGCGATCAAGGCGTTCTACTTCGCATTCTTCACCTTCTTATGAAAATCATTCATCTGAGCGACATGCTCTTACTCCAATGAAAAGATACGCAACTGTAATATTCAAATAAGCGTAAACTATTCGGAATTCTAAAGATAACATCCATCAACCATGATTGGGATTCCCATATCATAACTTCACCGAGGAAATCTCGTCATAGTGAGGGAAAATTGTGGGGACATGGATTCTCACAGTGAGAATCTCACATGCATAGCTGAGAGGAATTCCCAGAAGTGTGGTGTGGGTTAAGGGAATACCATGACTCTGGAATCCTAGCGCCTAAGGGGCCAGTATCCCTATCAATGACAAGGGATTACTTAGCCCACGGTAGTAGCCTTGTAGTACTATAGTCACCAATGGAACCCTTGAATCTAGAGAATACATGTATCTCCGATAGTAAGGTATGCTCGGCTCGCAGCCGTGATCCACAGGAAAAATTCTTTATATGGGAAGAATTCTCATAGGATCTTCCAACATTTACAGGCCCGTGGTATCTAATTTAACTCAGATGGCCTAAGAAGGAAGGTGAACCCAACTTCACAGTCTCTCTTAAATAATACGAGCAGCCTCATGGCTTTTTCCTTAGACCTAAAGCAACTCGGCTGCACGCATCTCCTATATAAGAAACCCTAATTCATCCTTGGTAGCTCGTTCTAACATAGCTCTACTGCAAAGCTTGTTTAGTGACTCAAGCATCGGAGGGTCTAAACACCGCACCAAGTCGTGTCTAGGACTATTTTGCAAGTTATCAGCAGCAATGGACGAAGAAGAGGCGAGCTCAATTCTTCCTGAACCGACGAGCAAAATCTCCTACCGAATACTAAAAAACATAGACGTTGAACGTCAAGACGAAGAAGGGTTCTTCAACCCTTAAGACCTAGCGAATACGCTGAGGGATTGGCAGCCGACGAAATTTAGACCTCACATCCCACATGAGAAAAATGAGAACTTGCTTGTGGGTATTTGGGCCACTCTATCCATTGTCAATTACTTTTAAATGTGAACATCAATTACTTCATCAAGTATAAACTACCCTCAGTTATAACTTAGTGCATTGTGCGGGCTATCTCAAGAGTTTGGGCCTTCTTTGACTTAGAACAAAATGTCTGGTTATTCTTACCAACTATCTTGTTGTAAGTACAGCTTGACTCTAGTTATTGACTGTTGTCTCATTGGACATATATATGGTGTGTGAGTTATTTAATAAAAGTTTTTTTTCATTATCAGGATAAGCACTTTAGCCGACGAAAAATTTTCGTCGACCTGTTAGCTTAATTCGTCGGCTAAGATCTTAGCCGACGAGCCTTCGTCGGCTATAGTTTCATCGAGAAAGCGTCGTCGGCGATGACTTTAGCCGACGAATGTAGAGACCGTCGTCGGCTATTGTCAAATAGCTAGCTGACGACAGAAGACGTCGTCGGCTAGTCTCTCAGACTTTAGCTGATGACAGAAGATGTCGTCGGCTAGTCTCTTAGACTTTAGCCGACGAAACGCTTAATATATTCGTCGGTTATAGTATGTAATAAAAAAATAAAAATAACTAAAGCCGACGAAACATGCCGTATTTCGTCGGCTTTAGAGGGTTTAGCCGACGACACATTCCATAATTCGTCGGCTAAACATTATTATAGCCGACGAATTATGGTGTATTTCGTCGGCTATAAGTCCATTCCAGTATAAAAAAAACCCGAAATTTCTAAATTACCATTCCAAGCAAGCTGCAAAATACACCAAAACAATTCCATATAACCAACAACAAGCACATAAAACTATATAATTCATCAACTACACAAAATTTAGATCGTCTAAATTAATATCCGCTTCTGGGGGCTGCTGCAGAGGTTGCTGCGGAGGTTGCGGCGGCTGGGGTAGCGGTATGGGCGAAGGCATGGGCGGAGCCGGGAGTCCCTGAAGCTGGGCAGCTGTAAAGTCCTGCATATACTGGAACATCTGCCGCTGCTGAGCCTGCAGGATGGCATGTACCTCGGCATTATGGGCTGCCTGTGCGGCATTATAGGTTGTCTGCGCGGCATTATAGGCAACATGAGCTGCTTGCTGTTCCCGTAATCTCTGAAGTTCCGACTCTAGCTGAGTCGTCCTAGTGGTCGTGGTCCTGTTGCTGGTCGAGGCTGCCTTTCGTTGAAATCCTGGAGTGGTCTTCAAGACCCCCTCGCCCTTCTTTCCTAGACCCCGGCAGTAGAAGTTGTTTGCTCGCGGTGGGAAGGCTGTGCCCATGATCCTCGCCCCAACCGTCGGATCCGAAGTGTCGATCCGGGACATGGTTTCGGACATCTCTTCCTCCTGCGTGTCCGGCCATGTCTCCCTCACTATAGCACTCATCACCTCGTCACTAGCCTCCTTCACTTTCGCCTAATTAGATAGGAAAAAACTTATTAATTAACATATATATTAGTAAAATTAAAAATTTAAAAACGTAAGATTACTTACATATCCTCCTGGGAGTCAGGATATGCCTTCTCGTACGTATAGACGTACCGGTTGACTTCTGGATGTTCCCTGGCCGCCTCGTCCATGAAAACAGCGAACGGTCTAGAACCGGCATGATGGTTCCTTGTGTTGCGTTGCCGGTTCTGAGCGTTCGCCCGGGAAACGGCCTTCAAAGAAAAAATAAACTATTAGTAAAAAAATTAAAAACGCACGTACTTAATGACAAATTAACTAATTAATTTTTTAAATACATGTTTACGAGGGTTGTTGAATTCTGATGTCAGAAGCCAACGCACTCGTACTCTCTGTACTGGAACTCAGCAAGAGTACCAGAACGTGTGTTCCCGTGCGTAGTCTAGTGGGTCCGCAACTCGTTCTTCCACTCCTTGTACCTACAGATACAACAAAAATATTAGAAATATTATTATATCACATACAATTTTGTTTTTTCATTAACTTCCCAACGTACCTTCCCCCATGCACAACGTCCGCCCAGCTTTTCTTCAGGTGCTCTGGAACGTCAAACCACACCTGCATTTAACCGTTTATTAGTTTAGTTTTTCGAGAATTAACAATGTAATACATAATATTATTAAGGCATTTTGTAAACTCACCGACATCGCGTTGTGGACCATGTCCTAAACCTCCTGCGGGACCTCGCCCCAGTCTGACCACAACATAGGGACTTTATCCCTAATGAGCGCTCCCACGCGACCGGAGTACGTCCTCGACTTCCCGCCCGATACTATGTTGCCATCCCCGTCGGTACCGATGACGATCCTCCTTGAGGTACTGACTGTCTTCTCGAGAGCCTTCCTTGTGACGGGGCCTCTCTTCTTCTTTGCTGGCTTCGCTCCGACGGTGCCTATCACATGATAAACCAAATTGATTATTAAAATCGGAGACCCTTTATCATTATTACAAGAAAACAAATCATTCATCTTTTATTACCTGAGGGCGATGCAGCGGACGCGACGGATTCTGTCTCTGTCGCCGATGATGATACCCTCGCGAAAATAAGAGGTGTATCAAAAGGCACGAACCGGTACGCCGCTAATGGAGCCACTGGCGGGGGCAGTGGATAAATCGGCGTCCCTGAGCCATCGATTGCAGGTAAGGCCGGTATCATCCGCGGAAGGAATAGATGAGGCGGCGGCATCTGTACCCCAGATGACCCACCATCTGAAGTAGTAGGAACCGGAGTGGGCGGCCGGTGTATCTCAGACATACGGGGTGCAGACACCTCCATCTGGGTCTGAGGCCACAGCTCTCTTGAGGAATGAGGGACGCCCCGCTGCCTCGATGAAGTGGGCACCAAAGGCTGCCTCGAAGAATGAGAAACGCTCAGCGGCTGCCTCTGCGCCGTCTCCAGAAGGGTCGCATGTCCGGCTGTCATGTGGCCCCGAAACTATGTTTGAGGGTTGCTAGAGGTTCCCTCAGACGATTCGGATATTTGGCCCTTTAAACCCTTCGTCGATCTAAAATTACCGCTTATCCTGTTTAAAATATTAATTTGAATCAAAGTTGTTTAAAATACTAACTAAATTGTACTCTATTCCAATTAAAATTTCCAGCAATTCATTACTTAACAAGACAACAATTCAATTAAATAAGCATACTAGCAGACTAGTTCAATCAATTGACTTCAAATTGTAATTTTTTTTTTCCGATTTCATACTTCAAATTCAAATTCTATACCTTCCACCATATCAAATATTCCAAATCATTACCAACCCAATTGAGCATTAATCATTCCCAAATTCCATAATACCACAAATTTCCAAAGGTCAAAAAGCACCGTAATTTCAAAAACACATGCATAAACAAATTCCAAAACAATTCACACCAAATCAACCAATTCCAAAACAATTCATACCAACACATAAATTAGGGTTCATACTTTTACCTCCGACCTTATAATGTGGCAGCTGGGCTGGGCGGCGGAGACGAATTTAACGGTGGAGGTGAAGACGGAGAAGTAGCAGTTACTGACCGGGAGAGGGAGAGGGCGACGGAGAGGGAGACCGGGAGAGGGGGAGGGCGACCAGAAGACCGGGAGAGGGAGAGGGTGACCGGGAGAGGGAGAGGGAGAGGGAGAGGGAGAGGCGGACCACAACTGGTTATTGACTGAGCAGGCGGACCAGGTGTTAGGGTTTTTCGCTGGGTTTTCTACGGTCCCGATAACTTTAGCCGACGAAATAATTACTTCGTCGGCTAACATTTGAAATTCGTCGGCTAACCCTTGAATTTTGTCGGCTAAACCTTTGAAATTCTCGGCTAAACCTTTGAAATTCGTCGGCCTAGGTTTTAAATTCGTCGGCTTAACCTTGAAATTCGTCGGCTAGTAACTTTTATTTAATATTTTCAATTTATCTGTTTTATTTTATTGTATTAACTATAGCCGACGAGTTTTTAATAATGTCGTCGGCTAAATTACTTTTTATACATTCGGCACATTGTGATTGTGATAATGAAACTTGAGAACCGAAAATCCGACCTTCATATCTGACCACCATGAGAAAATACATGTATAGAAAAAAATTGAACTTGATCCGACAAGATTAAGGGCTCGATCCGGACAGTCAATCTGTTAAGTCAAACCCCTAAACTCACGAAAAAGGTCATTAAACCGTCTAAATTATGTATTTTGCCCGGACCTTCAACTGAAAATAGTTTCAAACCGATGACACGCAACAAGTCGTATAAAAATTGCCGAAAAATAACCACGGATGATAGGGCTACCCATAGGGAGAAAGATTGGAAAATTGCATTAACCGCAACTATCGGCACCGAGACTTTACCGGAATACAGTGATTTTTCAACCGTGAAAGTATTTAACCATTCTGGTCATATCTTATTTCACGACTTTTTTGCGTTTGAAGGTTCTACGTATAGTTTGTTTTTGAAACGGAACATTTACTCAACACTTGGTAAACAAGTTATACAACATTAGTAGGCATGTTGTGATTGTGATAATGAAACTTGAGAACCGAAAATCCGACCGTCAGATCTGACCACCATGAGAAAATACATGTATGGGAAAAAATTGAACTTGATCCGACAAGGTTAAGGGCTCGATCCGGATAGTCAATCTGTTAAGTCAAACCCCTAAACTCACGAAAAAGGTCATTGGACCGTCTAAATTACGTATTTTGCCCGGACCTTCATCTGAAAATAGTTTCAAACCGATGACACGCAACATGTCGTATAAAAATTTGCTGAAAATAACCACGGATGATAGGGCTACCCATGGGGAAAGATTGGAAAATTGCATTAACTGCAACTATCGGTACCGAGACTTTACCGGAATACAGTGATTTTTCAACCGTGGATGTATTTAACTATTCTGGTCATATCTTATTTCACGACTTTTTAGCGTTTGAAGGTCCTACGTATAGTTTGTTTTTGCAACAGAACATTTACTCAACACTTGGTAAACAAGTTATACAACATTAGTAGGCATGTTGTGATTGTGATGATGAAACTTGAGAACCGAAAATCCGACCGTCAGATCTCACCATCATGATAAAATACAAGTATGGAAAAAATTGAACTTGATCCGACAAGGTTAAGGACTCGATCCGGACGGTCAATCCCGTAAGTCAAACCCTTGAAGATAACCGGGCCCCGGAATCAAGAAACTCAACATATTATATTCCTTTTTCATGCACATCCATGGAGGAAGGTTGTACGGTACCAAAATCACTGGTCATACACTGTATTGAAGACTCATGTTGTCAAAAGGGTTGAACCCGTCGGATGAGAGCCCGAGCCTCACATTTTAGACCTCTGACGCAAAATGAGGAAACTCTGTATCTATATGCTTCCAAGCCTCCCCGTCAGCAGGGTGTATAAGGGTATCTTCGTCATGCAATTCCCTATCAGCGTGTCATCTCATAGCTTTGACCGTGTGTGAAGACATGTACAACCGCTCCAGCCTATCCCTCAACGGGAAATACCGAAGTATCTTCACAGGTTTCTTATTACCTGCAAGAGTCAGCTTATACCTGTTAGTGTGACATACCGGACATGCATCAAGGCCACCAAGGTCATTCTCTTCTGGATCTTTACCCCAGAAGAGAACGCAGTCATATATGCATGCATGGATCTTAATGTAGGAAAACCCAAGATCTTTTAGGATATATCAGACCTTATGATGAGTGGTAGGAAGACGATGACCGTGGGGCAGTATCGAAGTAGTGTACTGTAGATAATTATCAACAGCCTTCACGGTCGATTTTGTCTCAACTTTAATCTCCATTACGTCCATCACACTTTCAAGAACGGTCTTCTGACAACCAGGGTACACAGGGGTCTGTTGGAAAGCAAGCAGTTTGTTGTACTTTTCAATACCAGCAGTGTTGACAGCTCTAGGGAAGGGCTGCACCGGGTCAGGCATATATTGTCCTTGAGCGCATACACCGCTCTCATAAGGAAACATGTCGTTGATGAATGTCGTTATTAGATCGTTGGATGTATTGTCCGTCTCAGAAAATTGGTCATGATCATGCGGACCCCTTGATGATGTTTCACTGTGATATAACCAACATGTGTGCTTCTCCCAAAATCCGTTACTCCTCAGGTGCTGCCATACTTTGTCAATCTCAAATCGATGCATATCGCTGCGACACTGACATTTCGTGCACGGGCAATAGAAAATTGTATTCCGTTAGCATTAGCCAGCGTATATTCCAGAAAACTCATAACTCATTTACCATATCTTTTGTCCCATTTTGGAAGCGAAATTCAACTCTTATCCATATCTTGAAATATAACAAAATATATATGTATAACGTTAGCTAATTATTAATTAAATTTCATGTCATATATAAAATCTCAATTCATTTGGTACGCGTATATATTCTACGTACTACAACTAATTAACAACAAATTAATTAACAAACACACAGATATATATATATATATATATACTTAATAATTACATAACAATATTATATATATATATATATATATATCTACATCATCACAAAATCATCATCAACAACTTCATACCATCAACACAATATTATAAATTAATTAACATATATATATATATATATCTACTACTTATGAACAACTTCATATATATTATATCAAATCATCAACCAAATCGATCAACACACGCATATATATATATATATATATATATATATAGATATATATATATATACACACACACACATCCAACGTACTCAAAATCAATCAACTCATAACAATATTATATATCAACATCATCACAAAATCATCATCAACTCATATATATCATCAACAACTTCATACCATATCAACACAATATTATAAATTAATTAACATATATATATATATATCTATTATTTATTAACAACAACTTAATTCATATATATTATTAAATCATCAACCAAATCGATCAACATATATATATATATATATATATATATATATATATATATATACATCCAACGTACTCAAAATCGATCAACTCAATCACACTCAAAATCGATCAACTCAAATAAAACTCAATTAATCAACATATATATACATATACGTACCTATATATAGCTCCACAAACTAATTATAGACAGATTTCGACAACACCTAAACTTTTTCTCCCTTTTTTTCTTCTCCCGTTTTTTTTTCTAAATGAGCTGCTGCTGTCCAGATCTGCAAATATAAAACACTTTAGCCGACGACATTTTAATTTCGTCGGCTAAACCTTTAAATATTTCGTCGGCTATAGTCTGTGAACTTTAGCCGATGAAATAAATTATTTAGCCGACGAAATTAAAATGTTGTCGGCTAAAGTTGACTATAGCCGACAAAAATTTAAATTAACCGACGAATGAAAATTTCGTCGGCTCACGTGGACTTTAACCGACGAAAAAATAGTTTGTCGGCCTGGTTTTTTTATTTTTGTCGGCTAAAGTCTTTCTTGTGATAGTGTTTTTAAATCTATTGACTGTTGCCAGCTATGGTCTCAGTGATAAACAATTTCTCTTTCAAAATAAACTACCATAAATTGAAAGTGAAAAAGAAAATTTTGAAATAGAGATTGCTGATGCAGACTTACTCACCGGTCACCACATGAACTTTTTTTCTTAAACTTGCAATGGGGACAAATCGTTAGGGGCAATAAGGTAATCACTCGCATTGCCAACAAAAGGGATTGAAACCACATAATGAAGTCGAACTAAGCAACTCGCGTAAGGAAATATGGAAATGAACGAGCTCCGCTGGGGACTCCAAAATCAATGGGACGATTTTGCCCATAGAAGATAGAGCCCATCCAAAACAGCACCTGTCGAACCATGATGTTTCACGTTAAGCCACTCATAACATGAGGGTTTTGAAGCTGTCTTTGGCCCCCAATTTCCTTCACCCATTATTTCAAGCTCATCCCCTATACTTGGCGACACCAAAGAAAAAAAAAATTGCTTTACAGTTTACACTTATGATACTAGCTTGGCCTATAATTATGAGTATAATAACGTAAAACAAAACACCATCATCGATAGGGGGATGCAAATCGTGCAAGTTATAACCATATCTACAGGGTCTAAAACGGTCATTTGGGTTTTTAGGTATACCCTACAACAAGTTAACCTTCTCTTCCCTAAACTCCCTTTATCCCTTTTTCTATTAGGGATTCACATTTTGGGTTAATGGGTTGCCCCCAAAACACTGATCTAGGCAAATGACACTGTTCAAGTATCATTGTTATTCACCAAAATGGCCATCTGGGTTGTGTTCCTATTTTGGATGTATAATCCTTGATATGACCCAAAAGATCACAATATTGCAGAGGATAGATTTGTTGCCCAATTTGAATTAATAAAGGCTGAAATAAATAATGGGAGAGGAAAGAAGAAGAAGGTTTTTTTGGTTTTAGGAATAGAAGAAGGAAGGAGCATAAATAAAAACAAAAGAGTTATTGATGATGGAGAAGAGGGGGGAAGGGGTGGTGATGATGGTTTAGAACCCAATCCAAACCATCATTGCGAATCTTGGGACGGCCTAGCCCACCATCATTTTACATTTTAGCCATGGAAGCTAGAGAGGTAAGAAGAAGAAGAGGTAGTCATTAAGTTCCATAATTTTGAAAGATTCTGTGGACGAAAATGCCCCTGGCTCTGCAAAACCCCAAGCAAAACCCCCCATCATCATTCACATGACGCCATATTCATCATCATTCATAGAAACCCAAAACACTAAAAATCTGTGTTTTCTTTTTCTTTAAGGCTCTTAACCGGCCGCCTTCCATGCTTACACACTTGCATGATTGTTGTGTCAGAGAGAGAGAGGGCATGTCCCCCCAACCCTCATGAAAATCTCTCACTCTCTCTCTCTCTCTCTCTCTCTCAATCTCAATCTCAATCTCAATCTCCATGAAGAAGCTTTCTTTGATTTTGGCCTATAAATTAAGACCCCCTCTTTGTTCCTTTTGTCCCCCCCACACACACAACAAAGCTATAGCTCTCTGCCTTTTTCACTGCTCTACTTCTTGTTACAATACCAGATTGCCTCTGCTCTCTCTCCCAAACCAAAAGGTCATTTCTTTATTCATAACTTCTTTTTCAAAAACACATATACTTCCCTCTCTATATGTCTTTCCCTCTTCCTTTGCTTGCTTAGTTTTCATAAGGGTGTTCTTGTTGAATGAATCGCCTTGGTTGAGAGGTTCACATTGTGTTTGTGTTTGTGTTCATTTCCTTTGTGTGTTCCAGAACCACCTCATTTTGAGGAAAGAATGTCTGCATATGCGTTTACAATGTTTTTCACACCTTGGATACTCCAACGTTAATGTTTTTGTACGAGTTTCGTTCTATTATTCTATTCTAAAAACTTGAGGCTTTTGATCATACCTTCTTCTTCAATCTTCAATACACAAAAGCGTATGCAAGAACTGCATTTGCGGATTCTGTTACAATGGAAACAGACTCGAAGTAACTTAATAAATCTGTGATGTTTGGTTTTGATTTTATCCCTTTCTTTTCGATTTGGGAAGCCGAAAGACACCATTTTTTTCCCTTTCATTGAGTGCAGTTTTAGGCTACTTATGATTCCATCTCTCTTTTCTTTACTGGCAAACAACCCACTTAGTAGATTATAAATAGTGGTCCAAGATCAGTTTAAGTTGCTCTATTCTGCTCTGTTTTCCTCTGTTTCTCAGCTCCTTTTCATAGAACAGTCATAAGTATATCTATTAAAGCAGTAGCAGAAAGCAAGCAACTAATTATTTCACATTGGTAATCTGTTTTTTAACTTCAAACAAGCTAGCGGGTAACATTTTGATTGATTCAATATAAGCAATAGATATTCCTTTTTATTTTTTGTGTTGGGTTACTTGGGTTAGAATATAGTATAATGTTAGTGTCTTATGTATGAGAATAAAGAAATAGTACTATGAGATTCTGAGATGCTCTTTTTGTTTCCACAGGGAAAAAGCCCAAGACTTGGTTTCACAGCAATGGAAAGGCTAAACTCAAAGCTGTACTTGCAGAATGTGTACATAATGAAAGAGAATGAGAGGCTGAGGAAGAAGGCACAGCTTCTGAACCAAGAGAATCAGGCCCTTCTTTCAGAGCTGAAGCAGAAGCTTTCAAAGCCAAACAAAGCCAATGGTGCTTCAAACACTGTGCCTGATCTGAATCTCAGCCTGAGCTCCACCACCAACAACAACAACTCGAACAATTATCCTTCCAGTTCCAGCAACTGAGAGCTTAGATTTGTGGACCAAATCTATCTATGACCCCACTAGGACTTGCCTCTTTTTTATGTGTTATATTTTAAGCTAGTCAGAAGTGGTAGTTTCAGCTTTAAGTACATAGGACAAAGTAGCAGTGGTGTGTGTATCTTTGTGTTTTACAAGGATATTTATCTCTGCTGCTTCTGCTTCCATATTTTTATTATGTGTTTTCTTCTTTTGGGGGGCCTTAGGATATGAACTTCTGCATCACTGCATGGTCTACAAGGATATATGTGTATCAAGCTTCTGTGCTAGAAAGATATATAATCACTGTAGCTCTCTCTCTCTCTCTCTCTCTCTCTCCTCTCTCTCTCTCTCTCTCTCTCTCTCTCTGTGTTATTATTTACTGTTTCCCTCCCTCATCCTTTCAATATCATAACTGGAATTAGCAAACTCCTCAGAAAATACAAAGCTGCCTGCTTCATCAATGGTGTGTGATGCTTCAAAAATGGTTGAAACCCTTTAGTAGTATACACACTGTTCTTACTTCCCCCCATCTTTTCATTTTTATCCACTATAAAACTTGGCAGCATCTAGTTTGTGCTTATAGAATACCCTCTGCGCTCTCTACATTTTCACTTTCAACCTGTGTACCTTGGTTAATATTTTTTCAAGATTTGAAAAACACACTGGTTAATATTTTACTTAATAATACATTGATTGACACACTGTATATCAATCATTGAATCCCATAAATCTACTTTATATTTAAGAAAATTTTTCTCTTGTTAAAAAACAAAAAATAAGAATCTAAAATTCTCACTCATCCTAGATAAATTTGTTCCCTCCGACACAATTTTCAGATTTTCCCGTACTTTTATAGGCGAAACCACCCTCCCCTCTTCTCATTCTCTCATCTCTCTCTCCATCCCAATGATTAGATCTAATCTCTCTCTCTTTCCCTCACAGACACCAGGCCGTCGCCGACGACATCAGGCCTCTGACAACGACAGGCCGCCTCCGCCAACAACACCAGGCCGCCTCCGATGACGTCCGAGTCAAGCGTTGCCGACGAGATCTGAACCAGGCCTATCTTCCTTGGCTTTCCATCATTTAGTTCTGTCATTCCATGAACTTCTGAGAACACAACAAGATCCCCATCCTCCGATGATGTCCGAACCAAGCGCGGCCTATCCAAACCAGGCCTCCGACGACGACACAAGGCCTCCTCCGTCCTCTCCTCGGGGCCCGCTCCATTTTCGTGAAACAACCCAAGCCAAGTCTCCAGCCAGCGAAATTTTGCGTTTCTGGGACAGAATTGAGCGTAGATCGGGTGTTGTGAGGTCAGTTAAAGAGAGAAGTGAGGCTTTTGGCTGGAGCAGTGTTATTTCAACCAAAAATTGGAGCTTCAGTGATCGGAGAATTTTGCTTTTGGTGAGTTTGGTTGAGTTAATTATGAAGCTTCTTTGTGTGTGAGAATAATTTCACTGAAAATAAGAGACAATATAATCTAATTGCTGTGATAAGAAGTTTAAGCAAAGGCATGAAGAGTATAAAACTGAGTCTATATTCCTTTTATTTTTATGAAAATCGAGTTGTTGTGATTGTAGTTGAATTGAGTTGTTTTTGTTTGAGCTGAAAGATTAGTGTTAGTTTTTGTGTGACTGAAGTTTTGATTTTGTTGGACTCAACAGGATGGTTGAAGAACTGGCCAAAATGTTTAATATTTTACACAAGGGGATAGAGAATATGGCAACGTTAACACATAAGCAGTGGTTACTGTGCCACCATTTTCTACTATGCCACCATTATCTAATTTGTAATGTTTTGTTGCTTCATTGTACTTTTTTTATATGGCAGTATAGTATGGATGCCATTGTGGTGAATTTGAAAGATAAAATAGAGAGTAATGTTTTATTATAACAAAATTTGAAGTCTATTGGAAGGCGATAGAGGTTTATTCAGGCCTACCGGAGGCAATAAAAGGTATGTATGACATTTATTGGAATAGGGGCAGTAGAAAGTCTATTGATGGAAATAGGGGTTCAATAGGCATTCTACTTATCCCAATAGAAGGTCCTACTATAGCGATCAAGGTGATTGCTCCAATTGTGAAATGCGAGTCCCTTTGTGAAATATGAGTCTCTAGCCTTGAAAACCAAAAGTTAGTCCCTTTTTCTTTTCTTCTTATACTAGTTTTCCAATTGTGAAATGTGATGCTCCAATGCTTAGTTTACTGAATAATGATCATATCGATGAACTTGTATAACGAAATTGAATCAACACTAAGCTTTTAGCTCTTTAATGAGAAATGAGATTGCTTCTTTGGTCATCTTTGATGTGCTATTTGTTTGTTCTTTGTATTTGCTTGATTATGTCAAATCTATTTTGTACTGTTGGGTCTGTGTTAAGATTGATACTTTGATAGTTAGCTACAATTAGTTTTTCGTTGCATTTCCTTTGTAAATTCTTATAATGCCAATTGAGTTATACTTTTTAATAGAAATTTGGTAGAATTGATGTATTCGGGGAAGTGGAAAATCTGATTGGGTCTGAAGGCGTATAGTCGGCACTAAGTGTGTGTATTACTGCTCCTAGTAGGTGGTTCTACTGCCCCTGGTAGATGGTCATACTGCTCCCAATAGAAGGTCCTACTAACTCCAGTATGAGGTCCTACTAACCTCAATAGGTGGTCATACTGCCCCCAGTATGAGGTCCTACTGACCCCAATAAGTAGTCATACTACCCCCAATAGAAGGTCTTGACCCTAATAGGTGGTCATATTGCCCCTAGTAGGAGGTCCTACTGACCCCAATAGGTGTTCATACTGCTCCCAATAGGTGTTCATACTGCACCCAATACCCCAATAGATGGTCATACTGCCCCCAGTAGGTGGTCATACTGACCCTAATAGGTGGTCATATTGCCCCTAGTAGGAGGTCCTACTGACCCCAATATGTGTTCATATTGCCCCTAATAGGAGGCTGTTATAAGTGACTGAAGTACACAGTTAAGTTCAAGGGTCATACTGCTCCTAATAGGAGGTCATACTGACCCCAATAGGTGGTCATACTGCCCCTTATTGACCCCAATAGATCCCTCGACACACCCCTTACTACCCCCAATAGACCTCTCGACAAACTCCCTATTGACCTGAATAGACACCCTACCGCCTCCAATAGACACCCTATCGTCGGAATCCCGTCAACGGAGTCCGGTTAACAGTCCTCAGAGCCCGGTTAACGTCATTGGTCGTGGGAATCCGATCATAAAAATTTTATTTTATAATAGACTTTTATAATGGTCTATTGTAGTTTCTTTAATTCATTTATGGTATAATTGTCTTTCTGTTGTTTAAGTTGGTTCTTGGGAATTTTAAAATATGATTTTGTTAGCGGGAATAAAATTCTTAAAATTAAGGCTAGTGGTATTGTCGTATAAATTTATTGTAATTAACATACTCCAAGTTAAAATTAGTTAACAGATGAAGACAACTCCTAATCATGCATACTGTGTAAAACCAGTTCCATATTCTGGATTCTAACGGTAAGACTTGGCAGCATCTTAGAACTTGTGACATATGTCAAAGCACCTCCTTTTATCTCATAATCTCACTCTCAGATTTACCCGTTGGTACGACCAAAAAAAAAATATTTACCCGTTAAAAAAAAAATTCAGATGAGAAAACTGGAAATCTTGTGCTTGAAAGTTGGCAAGTCACATGGTTTTTGACTGCTGTAAAACTTGGTAACATCTTTGGTGAGCCTGTTACGCATGTGAAACAGTCGAAGATCTTTCACAATAATCACATCTTTCGCTTACCATTACAAATCGTTTTGCATGATTGGTCTTAACCTTCTTCTTTTTCTTTTTTCTTTTTTCAAAATTTTTTTTTTATTAATAACTCACACACCCTACATGTGTCAATGAGATTTGAACAAATGACCTTAAAATTGTCAGTTAAACACCTTAACAAACAAAGCCACAGCTCATCACCAGTTCAAAGTTGACCTTCTTGACCAAAATAGTAAATCATTTTATTCCCTTCACATTTGAACTTTACCCATAAGCATGTAAAATCACAAAACCCAAACCTTGAAGCAATTTGATTTCTTATCTCTCACATTACTCGTACTTTTGTTAAGAAATCAAATTCCCTTGCATCAAAGAAAAAAAAGATTCAAATTTGTGGTGCCCATCTTAATTTGTAACATGACCCATCTGTTATACATTTACAAAGAACACCACTTAAGTTCATAAAATTTTCACTCTTGTACTTCCTCACAATTTAGTAGGTGCACAGAGACATAGAAGATTATAAATTGGAAAATCGGGAAGTTTTATATGTTTATTTAGAGAAATTCCAGAACAAGACAACTGTAACATGTGACATATTCGTCTCATTAGTTTATGATTACTAGATGATAAAAATACCATCACTTCTTATAAAACGGTAGTGTATAAGGTAGCTAGCTTTGAATCTTTGTGTCTTAATCTACGCCTTACTTTCTATATTTTTTTTCCTTCTCTCGAAAACAACGTTCAACTAAAAACACAATCTTCTTTTTTGTTCGATCAAACTATAAGCTTTATAGGATTCGTTTATTTATTTATTTTCTGTGTGAAGGTGCGTTTGTTGACACTCTTGGGGACGGGAGTTATGGGTGGCTGCTCCATAACTCTGCCAACGTTCGACTTGCATGATCAAACAAACAAACGCTTAATTCGACGGACTTATCAAAGAATTTATCCTCCATCTAATATTTACTGTGTTTAAATGCAAACAAGTAAAGAATTGATATTACAGAAAAGATACGTAAATATATGTCAGAAAAAGGTCATCTCATTCAGATTCTCTATCTGAGGGGAGAGTTGATGGGAGAATCTAAATCCAAAGGGATAAACGTCATCGAACATGAGAAGGATTCAGACCACAAAAGTCAATGAGGGTTCATCAAGTTTGAAAAAAAAACCCTCCAAAAATCAAACTCATGGTATTATAACGGACATGACAATATGTGACAGAGTCCTTGGTTGACCATCATACAACATAAGAATAAGAAAATGTCTAATCAGAACTCAATGTGCCTAGCTAGGTCCTCAAATGCCCTACATGGTACCTTATTAAAGACCCTCTGAGAGGGCACCATACCCACATCATCACAAGCTCAGCAAAATCAATTTGAGGTTTGAAAATAAGGATCAAAGGGTTATGATGACTGAAATCTCATCAAAGACCAAGAAAAAGGGTTTCTCTGCTAAAACACATAAATACAGACCCAGATTTTATTGAGAACTGAAAAACACAAATGAATCCACAGAAGGTTTTGGATGGGGATTATGGTATATATGTGCTGGGTAATTATTAAAATTTCCATCAGCATTCATTGACCTTGGCTCACATTTGTCATCCTTGAGATTCTGATCATCATAGCAATATCTTATAAGACGCTTCAAGTGTAGAAGAAGGTCTGTGAAAAAATGCAGGTCTCTGATCGATGTTGGCCTTGAAGACTAGACCCATCTACAATTACTTCACCGGATTTTTTTAGAATGAATTACTTCACCGGATCGACTGCTACACGTTGTGAAATCTTCCTGAAATTGAAATACTGGTTCCACCATTTTAATGGAACATTCAATCGAAACCTATTTCCTCTCTCTTAAAGAATGGTAAGTTGGATAGATTTCCAAAATCTTGTAGAAGGAACTCAAAAGTTGAGCTAGTAACGTAAATGGTCTACAATGAGTTCCATGGTGCATATATTTGCTCCTTAAGAACATTAACAATTTCTATCAAAAAAACAAAAAAAACATTAACAATTTGCTTTCAAGGTTGCTCAGAGATGTATAGTGATTATGTGATGTACTAGCAAAGATATAACCATGACATATCTAAACTGCAAATTTTGAACTGCCGGGTATTTTTTTTTTTCTATACTTTTCAGTTGATGAATAACAGACTCCAAATTATAAGAAAAAATGACCAAGATGTTTGGTGTAATATAAAGGAGTTCATGCATTGTCTCCTCTAACCAAAAGATAGAGGAGTGTTGATGTTTCTGAGTCATGTTTACTTAATAAATTCTCGCTCAGTTGCATTCAACTGTCCTTTGATATGGATCGAAGTCATCCAACAAAGTCGAACTGCTTCATCATCTCAACTCCATAATTCAAATTCAATAACAATTGTGCACAACTAAATTGATCATGAAAACCACTCGGTAAGTGCAAGACCATAACTAAGACTTCACAAGTGAAATCCGAATTGACCGACTCATGGAGGTTGGAGCCAAAGAGGGGCGACTGCAGCAAAACAAAGGATGACTTGCTTTTGAAGCCTCTTTCGCTACACCGGTGAGCAACTTTGTTGCCATCCCGTTTCACAAATCGGCTGCTACTAGGTGAAAAACTGAAAACTGCCCACAGGAACTTGCCTTTATACCAAAATTTATGCCCTATGGTTGATACTCTATCAGAAGTGAAGGGTGTTACAAGAATTCGGTTAGGCCTCTAGAGTTTTTATTCAATAGAAAAAAAATAGCAGACAGAAGAAGAGAAAATATCAATTCCACTGACACGTTTAGGAATCGTCATTAAGCTATACAAAAGTAAACTGATAAATTCGAATCAACCCTTGGTCAACTGGTGGCTCTGTTTTGAGGAACAATGTTAGTATGGCACAAGTTGCTGATGACGAAGCCTCAGCATATATTTTCAGTTATCATTCTGAAGATTTCACAGGCTTAGTTCCCAGAACAATATCCCTGCCAACATCTACAACTATCTGTTCTATCATTATACAAACCCGAGTTTGTAATTGGAAAAAGTAACCACAGGAATCCCAGCACTCCAGCTAAAAATGCCAGACTTATTATCCCTGAGACAACAATGTAAATAAAGTGAGCTTTCTCCAAGAATTGAACACAATAGAGTTACAAAAACAGCTGTGAGGAGACCACAAACATTTGAGGCCTTTAATTGATGCATCCTAGTTTTCATAATGAGAATGTTTAAGGTAACAAATGGGAAGAAAAAGATTTTGCTTAAATCTGCTTAAGCAGCTCCTGGGAAAACAGGATTGATGCTCATATTGCTGCTTGTCATTTAAACTGATCAATTCTTGTTTCTTATAATTATCGTTCATGTCTTTCCTGTCACCATGTATACAATCGGCTTTCCATAATGGTAATCAAAAGATCAACAGTCTTCCCAAGTGTTAGGAAATATTTCCATGATGGTAAAAATGGATAGTATAACTACGGATCTAGACTTGTTAATAACTATCAGGCTCGCACAACATAAATGACGAAAAATCACATTAGGATAGTGTCTATCAGTCCATATGCTATGGTTTTTCAGGAATGCATTATTTCCTGGAAATGTAGTTATGCATTTAGTTACTAAGCAGTTTATTCTCATACCTTTCCCTGGTGAAACTAGGAGTGGCAATCCCATAATATTGCAAAACATGTGAGCAACTACAGGAGCAAGAAAATGTCCTGCAAGGAATAAATATTACATACATCAACTACCAAAAAAAGTGCACAAGAAAAAGAGAGTGAAAATGCTTCCATGCATACCTCACACTGTATTATTTTATAATTCACGTAATAAAGAATGAAATATCATGGACAACAGACATTATACGATAACAGAGAAGTTCAAGAATCCCCTACCAGTTCGAATGAAGAGAAAAGAGGCGTATGACCCGAAGACCACAGTATATCCAAGCTGGAGTCCTGAGAAAGGCATATTTCATCCATTGAGTTAATGTTTATTGTAAGAATGAAAGGAAACTACCTAGTAGTAACCATTTCTCCAGGTTGAAGTCTGTTTCCATCCAATGCGAATTAAAAGTTGAGTATTACCTATAATCATGCAGGCTCTACTCCAGTTATTCTGTTGCTTGTTATAGACATCCATTAGATGGTTCAAATGAGCTGCAAAGAGTAATTATGGACAATTAGACTAATTCCTCTCCAAGTTCAGCATACAAATGCAGCATAAAAAATAAACATGTATCTGCCAGAATGAATACTTAAGCACTACAGATGGACAAACAGAAGTGACTAAGCTGCACTAACAAAAGTTAGGTATTTCAGAGACAGCATAAGCAACCAGAAGACATGCTAGCAATTATTAGTATGATCTAACTACATACCAGTAATAAAACATGTATTAGTTCTGGTTGAACTCTATTTCAACAGACAAGCAAGAATTTCAAAACCACAACCATAAGCTTAGGAAGCATGGGAGATAGCACTTCAACAACATCCAAAACTTAAAAGAGATGACCCACTAACGTTATCTACAATTAATACAAAAAAAAGAGCTTCTAGACGATCCCTTCAGATTAGAGAATGAGTATTTCTAGTTGCTTAACTCCCTGTTTGTAGTTGAGAGCATGCTGTCATAGTTAATTATAAGAAATCTACTCAATTACCAACCTTGATGCATGATGGACATAAGTGACATGTTAACTTACCCAAACTGAAGAATATAGGGCATAAAAAAATGACGGTGTTTTTTTGGAATCCTGCACAGAGAAGCAATGGTATCATGCACGCTCTAAACACCAACTCTTCAGTAACTGGAGCCTGTTTAAAGTAAAACCGAAATTTAATTCCTGTTCAAAATAACTAGGCCTTATGGCCCATCTACTGAATCCAAAGTGTTGATAGGACCCTATATATATCCATGACTTGCTCTGAAGCAAAACACATAATTTTTTACATGAAAGAATCAAACAAAAATCAGTATGAAATCATAGAAGGCAACTCACCACAACATAATTACGCCAATGCATAACACTGGAAGCAATTGAATGCAAAGAGGCAACAGCCTCTTGTGAGATACTTTTAATAAGGCCTCCCCTACAATTCACGTCTTCCCTCAACGAATGCATCAATAATAGAGACATGAACGTCAAGGATCCGGCATACATAAAAGCTGTCAATGCAAGAGGAAAAACCACTGCTTGCCACTGTTTCACACATAATAATTGCAATTCAGCACTCAAAGTTCAGCAAGCTTTCCACCAAAATTGCATACCAAACAGATATGAACAACAGCTTACTCTGAAGCCACATTTACACAAAATTGACCAAACGAATCCCGAAAATTCAACCTTAGCATGAGAACACTCACAATATGATCGATCCGGATGCCATATACACCTATCAACTGCGACGCTTCTCCGCTTTTAATCTGTCATTGCTCAACAATGTGAACAAAGTGAGCTTTACTAGATTACTAATCACTACCAGTTACAAAATTTCAAAGAATCAATCGATTATTGTATAACATGAAAATAATTTCATTTTCAATTAATATCAGAAACCCAATCAATAAACTAATATTGAAAAAGTTAAATCCTAATACACAGGAGCTTAGCTATAGAGAGCCATCACTGTTCAAAGTCGAGTTGAAGATCCGTACTTGAAAATGGAGAGATAAAGTAAGAAATGGATGGAACTGACTTACCGGGAGGAGTATGGCAGAAGCGACAACGGAGACGAGGGAGGAAACGCCGGCGCATATGAACCGTCGGATCAAAAAGTTAGTGTGGGAGGAAGGAGGAGGAAGACGAAGAATCAAAGTCGGGGCGTAGAGAATCCCGACGTAGAATGAAGCCATGGCGGCGCATGCCAGAACCGCCGCTGGCTTTGAGAGAGCTCCGTCTTCCATTAACTGTGCCCTAGAGAATAGACTTCACTGAGTTTGAAATTTTCAGTCACGAGTCACGACTTTCAAAAGACTCTTTTTGGTAACCTCCTGTTCTTGTTGAAGAGAGATATTAGTGGTCGCTTTTAGTAATTTACTAATTTACCCCAGAAAAAAAAAACTACGGTTGGTATCTTAAATCAGAGGACGGATCCGTATCATACAAAATTATAATTAAAATTATGACTGTAATATTATCTGTTAGATCTAAAGCAACTAATAGTTGAGATTAGTTATGAAACCTAAATATGAAATCTATAATGAAAATTGATGATTACATACTCTCATTTTTTAATACAATTAAGAGGAAGTTAATGATTTCCTATTGAAACTTATTTATTAGAAATAAAAGAAAAATAATAAATATCAATATGAGAGATAAAACTCATTTACTAGAGAGTACCATCATCATCTACATCTTCTTCTTGAAAGAATAAAATTATCATATGATGTCTGCCAATAACACGTTGGAAAATTTATAATCAAATTATGTATCGAAGTACTCGAATAAAAAACAACAAAAAAGCTGAAATAATTATGTTTATGCACTGGATGATTGCCTTCAACTACAGTCAGTTTTCTAATTTGTTTTCTTTCCTCTTTAATAAATGAGTTTCAATAGTAATCATTAATCCTGATTATGTCTTTAATAAATAGATATATTAAATTGATTTAAAGAAAAATCAGATTTTAAAGAAAAAGAAAAGAAAAGAAAAAAATATTTAATTTTCATGACTAATCTCAATCATTAGTTGCTATTAGTTCTAACATATGATATTATGGTTATAATTTTAATTTTAATTTTGTATGCCATGGATCCGCCCCCTTTAAACTATTGGTTAAAGGTATCGTTTGATACTTGCAAAAAACTAATAATCTCAAAGGATGAAGGTGATCACCCATTTTCAATTGTGTTTAATGCATTTTCTATCTTTATTATTTTGGACTAATTTGTGTTAAAATTATTAATCCTCTCTAAATAGGTGACCTCCTTAGCTTCGTCAAATAGTCACTATAGAGAAGTATGTGCATATTCATCACTTTATACCCTTGTGTACATTCAATCAGGAGCCACCGTATGTATGTGCGCTCGGTTTTCTCAAAACAAAAAATAATTACATATATAAAAAAACTGATTTTTCTCAAGAGAAATTTTAAATACACACTCTTTACTTAATACACCACCTATCAAGTTTTTCATTCCAGTATTATACTTAATACACATCTCAAACTGCCTAAAATGTCCTTAATTTATGAAATATTCTATTATTTAATATAATTAATATATATTTACTATTTGGTACCTCTTTTTACATATTATTTTGTCTAATTTTTATTAGAAATTTTTGGTTATCATCGTTCAATTTATAATCAAATAATTATTGTAATATCCCAACTTCAAATCACCAATACAAGTTTTCAAAACTCACAAGCTAGTAAAACTGTAGAAGTACAATGACTATTAAACATAGATATCTAGTTATCGATAAAACATGTCATGATAAAGATGCAGTATTTGACAATATAATCTGTAAGATCAAACTAAAGCTGATACAGATAAAAAAAATAGAAGAAAAAAGACAACCCAAATGAATTGTGGAGAAGAGTTGGGGTTAGAGGAGAATACGTGCTTTCGACGATTTTATGGTAGGAGATATTGAAAAAAAATACTTCTAGCGCGATTTTTTTTTTTAATAATAGATGTTTGTTTTGGTCATTTAACTTACCTATAAAATTTCAATAAAAACATAAAATAATAGAGGTGTGTATTAAAAGATTAGGGGTGTGTATTTAAAATTCTCTTTTCTCAATCACACCTTAAAGTTTTCAGCTTAAGTTCCTCCTTTCCGAATTCTCGTTTAAAGAAGAAATTACCTAATAGAAGTAGGGAAGGAAGGTATCCAGCCTCACCACTCATCCAATCCTAAATTTACAAGGAAGGAAATCTCATTTCAATGAACTAAACTTGCCATATCTTTCTTACCAAAGCTAGGATTCCTAATCGAATCTATATTCCTTCTCTTAAATACTTTTCTTCTACTTTTTGGATTACAATGGGATTGTTAAAGTTCGCTCTCTTATTTAAAGCCCCAAGATCATAAAGAACATGCAGAAATTTAGTCGCCTAGAAGCTAAACTTCCAAGTCTAAAGCTTAGGGCAACGGCCAATGAGATGAATTGCAGGAGAGATGAACTGTTGATAAATAAATATCAACTACTAATCAAGGATGCTTACCAATTCTGTACCAGGGTTACCGGCAGGGACTGCAAGTTACCAGCAATATTGTTGTTTACTAAATAGGACCCTGGTACCGGTTGTTCAATGATATCTTAAATAATTTCTTCTGGCAATACCACATTGGTACACTTCATTCAAGGCACTAGTTAGTGGTTGTCACATGGATGTCCAAGTGCAGCCCTTTCTAAGTCTACCTCTAAAGTGTGGATTAAGTGACAAATTGGAACGTCCCTTATTCATTTATTCTTGCATAACTTATGCATATTTGTCATATATCGGCGAAATGTAACATCATCATTTAAGTCACTTGGATGGTTGAAGATTAATCTAACATGGTCAAATTAGAGGTATTATTTAAAAACTATGCATGGTTCATTTCTGTATAATACCTCTAATCTTGACCATGTTAAATTGAACTTCAACTATCCAAGTGGCTAGAACGATGATGTCTATTTCTGAAATCTGGCAAATATGCATCAACTATGTAAAGATAAACGCAACATCAATAAGAGACGTTCTAATTTGTCACGTGATACTCATTTTAGAAGTAGATTCAGACATGACGACACTTATTGGGTCATCCTTGTGACAGCCACAACTATTGCCTTGAACATGATATTGCCACAAAATACTTAAGATATGACCGAACTACCTGTACTCGGGTCCTATCACAGGCATCATTGTTACTTTTTCCCGCAATTGTGTTAAACACTTTGCTGGGAGAGCCAAGACTATAACAACGTACAATATTGTTGGTAACCATTAATGAGGATATTTGTGACCAACGTAATATATATGGGAGACCGTGCAATTACACTAAACTTCAGTAACCTTATCTGTAATATAAATATAGTTTGGATCCTTCATAGTGTTCTACTCGAAAGCAATCGCCCCTTTGACAGATTAACTATCAGTGATCTTTTGGGCATTTGAAGTAGATGGCCAGAAATCAATGACCCGGTCCCTCCAAAACCAAAAGAGCAAAGAACATGCAAGAACAAAATGAGCCCAAACAGAGCAAAACTGTTTACACCCAAAATTAATATTTTACTGGACAATAATTGTTTATATAAATATTAATTAAATTTATAATTCACGTCATACCGGCGAGCCTAAAATAATGAGTTTACAAGTGATGGCCCGCCAGGAAGGTCATGCGAGCTAGACAAGTTTGCATGGACAAGAGATTTCGCGTGGTATAGAGGGACTGAGAGACGAAAGTGAACTTGATTCAATATGAAGTGGCGAGCTCGCAAACGGGGTACGTTTTCATGTGAACTGGATAAGTTTGTATGCGAAGAAGTCTTCTTCTTGCATTCGAGGCGGAGGACTTCGCATAGGAGAAGAGAGGTTTCAACTTGGCCTCATGCCCGGCTCGAAGAGCTTCGACCTCGACACAGCAGCTCGAGCCTCGACCTCGAAAGCATTTGGCGCTTGGCTTGGAGCACGTGCCTGGCTTGTGAGCATCTCAATGGAATCCCGCCAGCATTTTGAATAAAAGCATAGTTATCCTTGATTGCATGGAAGTGCAATTACGTACGGCTTTCATCCAATCAAATGCATGCATGAAGATGTGTTGAGGTAGGATGCAAACGTCCTAGGCTATATTTCATGCATACGTCCAAGAAGTGTTCTAGACAAACTCTACTGTATAGAACAGAGCGACGACCATGAGGTGATTAACATCGCCTACGCCACATTTATCGTTAAAGACTTCTACAAGTCTTTCACATACTTTGGGTCAATACATGTGACCCTAAATAGCTTTATATAAAGGAGTTCGAGGATACTCTTTAGACAACACTCAACAACTCGACAATTACAAAATACAATACAATTCTCGACCTAGTCGAACCTCCAGACGCTCCCCGGAGCTTTGCCTTCGTTTCCTTGTACGCTTTCTGAAGCTTTGTCTTTTTTCCTCTCCTTTCCAATTGAAGCTCTACTCGACCCTACGTCGGGTATCCATATTGTGACGCTCAGGCGGACTACTGTAAGTCCTTGCCCAATACGCAAGGCGAATCTGAAGAACCCTGCGGTGGAGTTGGTGCTCTCTCCATCCTCAGTCGCTTGATTAGAAGCAGAAGGCTAAAAGCAGCCCGCTACTATAACAACTACATTCCGGGTCTGCACGGTGGCACGCCCGCAACAACTAAAAGAGACTTTGCACGGCCAGACTTACTGGTGTGGCCAAAACATTGGCACGCCCAGTGGGACCAGGGTAGTCTCTGATGTCACCTTCATTGGAATCAGAGATCGAAAACAAAGATGCGATAATGGATTTGCACAATTGGGATGAGAAACAGGTTGCCATCCTAAGGAGAAGTGCCGAACTAGCGGTTGTCATCCGCAAGTGACTCGTTGAGTATAGGGCTGCCACGAAGGCTGCTAAAGAAAACAAAAAGGCTTTACAACGCCAAAATATAAAGCCTACAGTTGATGAGCATGTTCCTGTCAAAAAGATTGAACTGCCTAGCAGCTAATCTAATGGTGAAGACTTTCCTTTGGACGAACCTACATCCAAAGAAGAAACTACGTTGTCAATCAATGACAAAGAGCCTGAGGTTGAGGCCGTTGAGATTATGGATAATCATCATATCTCAAAAACTAACGGTGTTCGAAGATAGGACAGAACAATACATCTTAGAAGAAGAAATTGGTTCGAACACTGAAAATGGCGAACCACAATTTCACATGAAAGGTGACCAAGGAGCCAGCTTTCTCATGCGAGACATATATGTAGACACATGTCAGATGCATGGGGGGCAAGGCGTAGCTCGCCTTCATTCTTTAATTAACCACCATGATTAGGGGCATGATCAACTCAAGTTTTGTCCAATTCCTGGACGTTGTCAGGAAGCTGCCCCAAATCATGACAAGCTTAATTATATATGATATGGTGGTATACCTAGGCCAAAGCTGCCCCAAATCATGACAAGCTTAATTATATATGATATGGTGGTATACCTAGGCCAAAGCTGCCCCAAATCATGACAAGCTTAATTATATATGGTATGGTGGTATACCTAGGCCAATCTGTGGCTTCACATTCCAATATAATTGGAGTCTTTGCATGCAAGTTCAAAGCCAAATTATGGCTTTAGTATTCACTACCAGAAGAAAGGTTTTAGCCGAGAAAAATAAAAAAACCAGGCCGACGAATTATTTTTTCGTCGGCTAAAGTCCACGTTAGCCGATGAAATTTTCCTTCGTCGGCTAAATTTTTTTCGTCGGCTTTAGTCTGTGAACTTTAACCGACGACTTTAAAAATTCTTTAGCCGACGAAATTAAAATTTCGTTAGCTAAAGTGCCTTATATTTGCAAATCTGGACAACAACTCATCTGGGAAAAAAAAAAAAGAGAAAAAGTCTGGGTGTTGTTGAAATCTGTCCATAATTACTTTGTGGAGCTATATATAGGTACGTATATGTGTATATATGTTGATTTTGAGTTTTATTTGAGTTGATCGATTTTGAGTGTGATTGAGTTGATCGATTTTGAGTACGTTGGATGTATATATATATGTGTTGATCGATTGGTTGATGATTTGATAATATATATAAAGTTGTTGTTAATAAGTAGTAGATATATATATATATATATATATATATATATATATGTTAATTAATTTATAATATTGTGTTGATGGTATGAAGTTGTGATGATATGAGTTGATGATGATTTTGTGATGATGTTGATATATAATATTGTTATGTAATTATTAAGTATATATATATATGTGTTAATTAATTTGTTATTAATTAGTTGTAGTACGTAGAATACTAAATGAATTGAGATTTTATATATAGAATTTAATTAATAATTAGCTAGAGTTATACATATATATTTTGTTATATTTTCAGGATATGGATAAGAGTTGGATTTCGCTTTCAAAATGGGACAAAAGATATGGTAAAGGAGTTATGAGTTTTCTGGAATATGCGCTGGCTAATGTTAACGGGGATACAATTTTCTATTGCTCGTGCACGAAATGTCAGTGTCGCAGTGATATGCATCGATTTACGATTGACAAAGTATGACAGCACCTGAAGAGTAACGGGTTTTAAGAGAAGTACACATGTTGGTTATATCATGGTGAAACATCATCAGGGGGTCCGCATGATCATGGGCAATTTTCTGAGACGGGCAGTATATCCAACGATCTAACAACAGCCTTCATCAACGACATGTTTCCTTATGAGAGCGGTCTATGCGCTCAAGGACAGTATATGTCTGAGCCAGTGCAGCCCTTCCCTAGAGTTGTCAACACTGCTGGTATTGACAAGTACAACAAACTGCTTGCTTTCCAACAGACCCCTGTGTACCCCTCTTGTCAGAAGACCGTTCTTGAAAGTGTGATGGACGTAATGAAGATTAAAGTTGAGACAAAATCGACCGTGAAGGCTGTTGATGATTATCTACAGTACACTACTTCGATGCTGCCCCACGATCATCGTCTTCCTACCACTCATCATAAGGTATGATGTATCCTGAAAGATCTTGGGCTTTCCTACATCAATATCCATGCATGTAGATATGACTGCGTTCTCTTTTGGGGTAAAGATCCAGAAGGAAATGACCTTGGTGGCCTTGACGCATGTCTGGTATGTCACACTGACAGGTATAAGCTGACTCTTGCATGCAATAGGAAACTTGTGAATGTACTTCGGTATTTCCCGTTGAGGGATAGGCTGGAGCGGTTATACATGTCTTCACACACGGCCAAAGCTATGAGATGGCACGCTGATAGGGAATTGCATGACAAAGATACCCTTATACACCCTGCTGACGGGGAGGCTTGGAAGCATATAGACAAGGAGTTTCCTCATTTTGCGTCAGAGGTCCGAAATGTGAGGCTCAGGCTCTCATCCGACGGGTTCAACCCTTTTGGCAACATGAATCTTCAATACAGTGTATGGCCGGTGATTTTGGTATTATACAACCTTCCTCCATGGATGTGCATGAAGAAGAAATACAATATGTTGAGTTTGTTGATTCCGGGGCCCGGTTATCTAAGGAAGTGTCTCGATGTGTATTTGAGACCTTTGATTGAAGAGCTTAAGTTTTTATGGGACGTTGGTCATCTCACTTCTGACAAGGACATGCACGAGATGTTCTAGATGCATGTCATGGTTGTTGGTACCATCAATGATTTTCCTGCCCGTGGGATGTTGTCGGGCAACGTTGTTAGGGGATACAAGGCTTGTCTAGAGTACCTTAACGATGAGGGGAGCAGCAGTCATTGCAACAAGATATGCAAATTGGGTCACCGTACTTTTTTCCATATAATCACGAATGGCGGTTCGATAACAAGGCATTTGATGAGACCGTAGAAAACGGTGTGCCTCTCAGAAGATGGACGGGGGAAGAAATTTTAGCAGTGCTTAATGAGTACGATTTTAGGTAGTTCAGCAATCATCCCAATATTGTGGCGACAATACCTGAAAGACCCGACATGTACAAATTCTGGACACATAAAAAAATATTCTGGAACTCCCATACTGGAGTAAGTTGTTGATCAGGCACTACCTAGATGTGATGCACATAGAAAAGAATGTTTGCGACAGTGTGGTGTGCACAATGCTGAACTTGGAGGGGAAGACGAAAGACGGTCCTAAGACACGCATTGATCTAAAAATAATGCTTATAAGAAGACATTTGTGATTGAAAGAATGGATAAAAAAAAATGCCTCAAGCTCCTTACACCGTGAAGCCTGACCAGAAGAACGTAATTTTCAGGTAGATGAGTTGTGTGAAGTATAGGCTATGCAGGAAATATAGCCCGGTGTGTGAACTTTCGGGACAATAAGATGTACGGGTTGAAGAGTCATGACTGTCATATCTTGCTACAACGTCTCTTCCCTGTTTTCATTCGTCCGTTCCTTCCCCATTAGGTGGTGGAGCCGTTAGTAGCGTTGGCAAGATTCTTCCAGAAGTTATGCACACGGAAGTGAAAAAATCTAACCTCTGGGAAATGCAAGAGGACATCATTTATATCATGTGTAAATTTGAGAGGATATTTCCTCCAAATTTTTTTGACATCATGCCTCACCTGATGATCCATCTTCCCGAGCAATTGTTGCTTACCGGTCTAATACACTACACTTGGATGTATCCCATGGAAATGTATGTTTTTTACACCTGAATTCCTCAATATACATGTTCAATAATCATAACACTTTGCAACTTGATTTATAGGCAACTTGGAGACTACAAACCTTATGTGGCTAATAAATCCACGCCTGAAGGATGTATAGCTGAAACATATATTGCGCACGAGTGCGTCACCTACATGAAGTTGTATTTAGGAGCGTTGAAGGAAACTCCACAAACCATATCGGTAGATGTACCGAAGTTCAATATTTCCATACTCTCCAGTGATATTGAAGTTTATGGAATTTTGCCAGACTCCTACAAGTTGCAACCACATGCATGAGCTAGTCATCGCTCACTGGTGGGTATTGATTAACTGTCCAGAAGTTGAAAACTGGAAAGACATCCATCTATATTATCCAGACATTCAAGGTGATCTCGAGTACCATAACAAGGAGTTCGCAAACTATTTTGGCGGCTGGGTACGTATTTATGTTTATTGCATAATTATCCATATTTATAGTTGAATGGTTGGTTGCAGATGAACCATATTCAATTTGATGGTCACCCAAATTAGTCGCACGAACTAGCGATGAAGCCAATAATGTCAAGAGTTTATCCGATGTGTAAGGTGAATGACGTGCAATTTATATGTGAACAGAGAGACAGCAGACGGAGAACACAAAATTCTGGGGTGATGGCGCATGGTGGGCGGAATGGAGTTGACTATTACGGTGTTCTCCATTCAGTGGTGGAACTCGTTTATGGGCAAGGACATGACAGTGCACATCTTCAAGTGTAGATGGTTTGATACTAGGCCGTAGAGCATGAAGACCGATCAGTACGAAATATTATCGGTGAACACTACTACAAGTTGTTACGAAGATGACCAGTTCGTTTTTGCCACATCGGTAAAACAAGTGTTTTATCTTGATGACCTTACTAAGGGTGACGCGTGGAAAGTAGTCAACCTTGTGCACCCTCGAAAAATTTACCGGGTGGCTACACTTGGAGAGGTCGAAGACGAGGAAGAAGATGTTGCATATCAAGAGCCCAACGCAATAGGTATTCCTAACTCCTCTACCGTTCGTCTTAATAATTTTAAAGCGGGTCGTTCGCTGCAAATTTGTGATGAAGAGCCAAGGCTTATTGATGTTGATCCAAATCAAGAAACAGACGAAGACTCTGGCGATAAGAAAAGACATAGATTACCAGAAATTAATTCTGACACCGAAGAAGACTCATCGGATGATTCCGATTACGAGCCTTAGTTTTAATTTAGAAGACATAATCCATTAATTTGTAACAAAAAAGAATGTATTACTTTTATAGTTTACATATGTTGAATTCATAGTTCTGTTATTTTATATGAATTTTAGTGATATATGAACAGGAAGTTAGTATGGTTTACATTAAACCTTCTGTTTTTTTAATGTATTTTTTATACTTTAGCCGAAAAAATATACCATAATTATAGTATATTTCGTCGGCTAAAACTATCTTAAATAAGTCATAATTCGTTGGCCAAGATACGGTTAGCCGACGAATACCCTAATATTTCGTTGGCTTAACCTTAAACCCTAAACCCTAATATAAGACTTGTTGCGTCTCATCGATTTGAAACTATTTTCAGTTGAAGGTCCGGCCAAAATACGTAATTTAGCCCTTAACCTTGTCGGATCAAGTTGAATTTTTACACATACATGTATTTTATCATGATGGTCAGATCTGACGGTCGGATTTTCGTTTATCAAGTTTGATCATCACAATCACAACATGCCTACTAATGTTGTATAACTTGTTTACCAAGTGTTAAGTAAATGTTCCATTTCAAAAACAAACTATACGTAGAACCTTCAAACACAAAAAAGTCGTGAAATAAGATATGACCACAATGGTGAAATACATCTACGGTTGAAAAATCACGGTATTCTCGTAAAGTCTCGGTGCCGATCGTTGCGGTCAATGCAATTTTCCATTCTTTCTCCCCATGGGTAGCCCTATCTTTGGTGGTTATTTTCCATTAAATTTTTATACGACTTGTTGCGTCTCATCGATTTGAAATTATTTTCAGTTGAAGGTCCGGCCAAAATAAGTAATTTAGACGGTCCAATGACCTTTCCGTGCGTTTAGGGGTTTGACTTACGGGATTGACCGTCCGGATCGAGCCTTTAACCTTGTCGGATCAAATTGAATTTTTTCCCATACATGTATTTTATCATGATGGTAGATCTGACGATCGGATTTTTGTTTCTCAAGTTTGATCATCACAATCACAATGTGCCGAATGTATAAAAAGTATTATAGCCGACGACATTATTGTTTAGCCGATGACGAATTTCATAGGTTTAGCCGACGAATTTCATAGAGTTAGCCGACGAATTTCATAAGCTTAGGCGACGAATTTCATTACTTTAGCCGACGAGATTAACAGGTTTAGCCGACGACATAAAAATTTCGTCGGCTAAAGGTATAGGGTATATAATTAAACCCAGCGCTCGACAGCCTCCACAGCGTTAGCCCGAAAAACCCTAAAAAACCCAGATCGCCCGCCTCGCCGTGACGCCGCCACTCGTCTTTCGAAGTCTGCTCGCCCGCCTCGCCGTCGCTAGCCCATCGTCGTCGCTCGCCCATCGCCATCGCTCGTCTTCCGAAGTCTGCTCGCCCGCCTCGCCGTCACTCGCCCCTCGCCCCTCGCCGTCACCGATCTCCCTCTCCCTCTCCCTCTTTCACAATACGAACACAGTCGACCAGTCGACCACCACCTCGTCAAACCGGATTCCGCCTCGTCAAGCCGCACCGTCCAAGCCGTCGGTCGCCGTTGATTTGAGGTACGCACATCAATAACGAATTTTGATTTTTTTTTTTAACCTAGCTATCTGATTCCAGAGCAAGATGACACATGTTTGGTGATTTGTTTGAATTGCATTGTTTGAGTATTTACTAGGAATGGATGACAATATATAATGTTATGTTGATTGCAATATATGTTCTATATATAGGATGAATAATGACATGAATACAAGTTTTTTTTCAAAAGGCTTACGCCTTACGCCTCAAGGCAAGCGCTTTGGTGAGGCTCTCGCGCCTTTGCCTCGGCTACGCCTTAGCTTTTTAAAACATTGATTCAAATTAATATTTTAAATAGGATGAGCGGTAATTTTAGATCGACGAAGGGTTCGAAGGGCCAAAGGTTCGAATCGTCTGAGGGAACCTCTGGCAACCCTCAAACGTCGTTTCGGGGCCTCATGACAGCCAGACGTGTGACCCTTCTGGAGACGGCGCAGAGGCAACCGCAGAGCGTTTCCCATTCCTCGAGGCAGCTGGAGGTACCCCCTTCATCGAGGCAGCGGGACGTCCCTCATTCCTCGAGGCAGCTGTGGCCTCAGACCCAAACGGAAGTGTCTGCACCCCATATGCCTGAGATACACCGGGCGCCCACTTCGGGTCCTACTGCTTCGGATGGTGGGTCATGTGGGATACAGATGCCGACGCCTCATCTGTTCCTTCCGCGGATGATACCGGCCCTACCAGCAGTCGATGGCTCAGGGACGCTGATTTGTCCACTGCCCCCGCCAGTGGCTCCATCAGCGGCGTAACGGTTCGTGTCTTTTGATACGCCTCTTATTTTCGTGAGGGTATCATCATCGGTGACAGAGACGAAATTCGTCGTGTCCACCGCATCGCCTCAGGTAATGAAAGATGAATGATTTGTTTTCTTATAATTAATAATAAAGGGTCTCCGATTTTAATAATCAATTTGGTTTATCATGTGATAGACACCGTCAGAGCGAAGCCGACAAAGAAGAAGAGAGGCCCCGTCACAAGGAAGGCTCTCGCGAAGACCGTCAATACCTCACGGAGGATCGTTATCGATATTGACGGGGATGGCCACAAGTATCGGGCGGGAAGTCGAGGACGTACTCCGGCCGCGTGGGAGCGCTCATTAGGGATAGAGTCCCTATGTTGTGGTCAGACTGGGGCGAGGTCCCGCAGGGGTTAAGGACATGGTCCACAACGTGATGTCGGTGAGTTTACAAAATGCCTCAATAATATTATGTATTACTTTGTTAATTTCTCGAAAAACTAAACTAATAAACGGTTAAATACAGGTGTGGTTTGACGTTCTCAAGCACCTGAAAAACAGCTGGGCGGACGTTGTGCATGGAGGAAGATACGTTGGGAAGTTAATGAAAAAACAAAATTGTATGTGATATTAATAATATTTATAATATTTTTGTTGTATCTGTAGGTACAAGGAGTGGAAGAACGAGTTGCGGACCCACTGGACTACGCACGTTCTGGTACTCCTGTTGAGTTCCAGTACATGGAGTACGAGTGACGTTGGCTTCTGACATCAGAATTCAACAACCCTCATAAACAGGTATTTAAAAAATTAATTAGTTAATTTGTCATTAAGTACGTCCGTTTTTAAAAATTTTACTAATAGTTTATTTTTTTCTTTGAAGGCTGTTTCCCGGCCGAACGCTTAGAACCGGCAACGCAACACAAGGAACCATCATGCCGGTTCTAGACCGTTCGCTGCCTTCATGAACGAGGCGGCCAGGAAACATCCAGAAGTCAACCGGTATGTCTATACGTACGAGAAGGCATATCCTGATGCCTAGGAGTATATTGTAAGTCATCTTACGTTTTTAAATTTTTAATTTTACTTATATATATGTTAATTAATAATTTTTTTCCTATCCAATTAGGCGAAGGTGAGGGAGGATAGTGACGAGGTGATGAGTGCAATAGTGAGGGAGACATGGCCGGACACGCAGGAGGAAGAGATGTCCGAAGCCATGTCCCGGATCGACACTTCGGATCCGAGGGTTGGGGCGAGGATCATGGACACAGCCTTCCCACCGCGAGGAAACAACTTCTATTGTCAGGGTCTAGGAAAGAAGGGCGGGGGGGTCCTGAAGACCACTCCAGGATTTCAACGAAAGGCAGCCTCGACTAACAGCAGGACGACTCAGCTAGAGTCGGAAGTTCAGAGACTACGGGAGCAGCAAGCTGCTCAGGCTGCCTATACTGCCACGGTATATGCCAGCCAGCAGGTCCAGCAGCAGCAGATGTTCCAGTACTCTTAGGAGTTTACAACTGCCCAGCTTCAGGGACTTCCGGCTCCTCCCATGCCTATGCCTATACCGCTACCTCAGCCGCCGCAACCTCCTCCGCAGCAGCCCCCAGAATCGGATATTGATTTAGATGATCTAGATTTTGTGTAGTTTATCAATTATATAGTTTTATGTGCTTGTTGTTGGTTATATAGAATTGTTTTAGTGTATTTGCAGCTTGCTTGGAATGGTAATTTAGAAATTTCGGGTTTTTTTTTTAATTCTGGAATGGAATTATAGCTGACGAAACATGTAAGATATTCGTCGCTATAGTATTCTTAAATTTTTTTACAAGGTTTAGCCGACGAATTATGGCATGTTTCGTCGGCTAAACCCTCCTAAAGCCGACGAAACAGACTACATTTCGTCGGCTATAGCTATTTTTTTAATTTGTTTATTACATACCATAGCCGACGAATATATTAAATGTTTCGTCGGCTAAAGTCTCAGAATACGGTCGACGAAACATTTAAGATATTCATCGGCTTAATTTTGGGACAAAAGCCGACGACGTCTTTTTCGTCGGCTAAAGTCTCAGACTACGGTCGACGAAACATTTAAGATATTCGTCGGCTAAATTCTGGGACAATAACTGGCGACCTCTTTTTCGTCGGCTAAATTCTGGGACTATAGCCGACGACGTCTTCTAGTTTCGTCGCCTAAAGTCATCGCCGACGGCTCTTTCTCGACGAAACCATAGCCGACGAATGCTCGTCGGCTAAGATTTTAGCCGACGAATTAAGCTAGCAGGCCGACGAATCTTTTTCGTCGGCTAAAGTGCTTATCCTGGTAGTGATTGTATGTGGGAAACGTTTTTACACCCAGAATTGCAAGTTTGTTATACATGTGTGTAAAGTCGAGTATTCTCAGTGTCATCTCACTCTAGTGTGCAGCAGGAACTTGGCGGCATCTAAACATGATGCTCATGGATTTCATATATCCGCATCAGAGGCAGAGGTGGATTCGCTGGGTTGTGATGACTCCAAATTTGATTTTGACACAGAGCCAATTTATGATGAATATGGTGAAGACTATATGTTGGTGCGTCTGTCAGATAATCATACTCCATAAGAGTTCAATCCCAATAAAGCTCTTGATATGGTAAATAAAGACCAGCAAGTCGTCCTCCTCCATAATTGATGCGTGGCCATTTCTAATGAGACCATGCATTATGACATGATAGTCGGTGACAAGGCAGATCTTTACACCATGTTGTCCGCAAGGATGCAATTGAAGATCATGCTTTGTCAAATGACAAAGATGCTTAGGGGCAACATGGCAGTCCCTATGAGCTACTTTCTTCAAATTTTCAAGTGGTTGACGCACAACATCTCAGCTCAACACTTAGAAATTCTCAACAAAAGAAGTCTTATGCCGGTAACATAACAACGTCAAGACTTAGGGTAGTGAAGCATCGGTGGCCACCCCCGTGGCCTTACGAAGGGTAACTAACCATGCTATACTCTCTTCTTTCCTTTACTCTTAGCTTTACTTCAGTTTTTACTTCCGTTTACTTTCATTTTTCTTTCTTTCTCGCATTGAAAAAAGAAAATATAAAAAAAACACAACAAAAAAGAGATTCTTCGTCTTGCTGAAATGCAAGACAACGTGTTTGCATACAAAACGCTTAAACTTTACTTGGAGGCCTATCCCTAAGGCCTGGAGACAATACTGCAGGCATTCCATATGCCTTGAATTGCTGCCAGCGAAGTCAAGTCAGAGAAGAAATTCCTATAGATTGCAATGTTGAAAGTTGCAATAGCCACTACCGAATAGTCAGCTTCACCGATTAAACTGGAATGATCCAGGAAGAACCAGTAGGCGAGCCTTATATCAACAGAAATCTCTGGATGTCTATTTTCCAGAGGATTTTACGGTTTGTCATTTCAACATTCCGGGAGAGAGTTATGGCAGTTTGAATGTAGACAGATCAGGGTACGCGCGAATTTGCAAAGTGCTTTTTCAATGTGTTTCCATGATCTTCCAACATCACGCTCATTCACTGGGGGGCATACCAAAGTTTTGATGTCCTTCATTCTTCTCAAGTACCGTCAAGCAGACATCAAAACTGGGGGGCACATTGGGCTAGATATGTGTTCCAGTTAGTTCAGACTTTAGACCCTTCTTGAGGTGTCTTGGTCATTATTTAGGCGAACATCTGTGGTCTCTAAAAAAAAATGGTCCTTTTGTTTGACTCTCATTGGTTTGCACTAGGGGCAGCGAAATACATGGCCAATGTCACTCCATAATTTGAATGTCAAGAAGATGGTTCGCCACCGCCAAGAGCTCAAACGAAGGACAATTTTGAATCTTTTCAAAGCGAACGTCTACTCAAGGTACATTCCCTCAAAGTACATTTCCTCGAGATATATTCCTTCGAGGTACATCCATTCAGGGTACATCCTTTCGAGGTACATCTGTTCAAGATACATTCATTCGAGATACATCCACTCAAGGTATGTACAAATGTACCATGTATTTTGAGTACAACAAGCGAAATGCAGGCGAAGTGCACGTTAAGTTCAAGGCCAAGGTACCTAGCTATTTAAGTTCATGATCACCGGTTTAATAGGGTATTAGGCGAATTATATAGCAGCTTCGCTACAATGCTGGGTACTTGAGTTTTAAAGCTTGTTCGCAGGCTTGTTTACTCACAGTTATTTGATGTATGAACCGAGCCAATACCAGTGGCTTTGGCGCAGCATGAACATAAACCTCTTTAGTCTTTCTTGACATTCATGACATCGAGGCTGGGGGCAATGTTTACACCTAAAATTAATATTTTACTGGACAGTAATTGTCTATGTGAATATTAATTAAATTCATGGTACACGTCATACCGGCGAGCCTAAAATAATGGGTTTATAAGTGATGGCCCACCAAGAAAGTCATGCGAGCTAGACAAGTTTGCATGGACAAGAGACTTCGCGTGGTATAGAGGGACTAGGAGACGAAAGTGGACTTGATTCAATATGAAGTGACGAGCTCGCACATGGGATAAGTTTGTATGCGAAGAGTTCTTCTTGCATTCGAGGCGGAGGACTTCGCATAAGAGAAGAGAGGTTTCAACTTGGCCTCATGCCCGGCTCGAAGAGCTTCGACCTCGACACAGCAGCTCGAGCCTCGACCTCAAAAGCATTTTGCGCCTGGCTTGGAGCACGTGCCTGGCTCGTGAGCATCTCCATGGCATCTCAATGGAATCCCGCCAGCATTTTGAATAAAGGCATAGTTATCCTTGATTGCATGGAAGTGCAATCACGTACGGCTTTCCTCCAATCAAATGCATGCATGAAGATGTGTTGAGGTAGGATGCAAACGTCCTAGGCTATATTTCATGCATACGTCCAAGAAGTGTTCTAGGCAAACTCTACTGTTTAGAACAAAGCGACGACCATGAGGTGATTAACATCACCTACGCCACATTTATTGTTGAAGACTTCTATAAGTCTTTGACATGCTTTGGGCCAATACTTGTGACCCTAAATAGCTCTATATAAAGGAGTTCGAGGATACTCTCTAGACAACACTCAACAACTCAACAATTACAAAATACAATACAATTCTCGACCTAGTAGAACCTCCAGAAGCTCCCCGGAGCTTTGTTTTCGTTTCTTTGTACGCTCTCTGGAGCTTTGTCTTTTTTCCTCTCATTTTCAATTGAAACTCTGCTTGACCCTATGTCGGGTATCGATATTGTGACGCTCAGGCGGACTACTGTAAGTCCTTGCCCAGTACGCAAGGTAAATATGAAGAACCCTACGGTGGAGTTGGTGCTCTCTCCATCCTCAGTCGCTTGATTAGAAGCAGAAGGCTAAGCGCACCCCGCTACTACAACAACTACATTCCACATCCGCGCGGTGGTACGCCATAATTCAATTTTGATCAGTAATTTCGATCAAAATATCAACGCACAGTTATGAAGCCCAGTCGTTCTGATTAGCCTAACGCATTGTATTGTGAGCATAAGAAAAGAGAAAAAGGAGGAGACGCACCGGAGGCGGAGAGATTGGCGGATCGCTGGAACGGCGGCGGAGTGGAAGGAGAGGATGCGGAAGAGATTAGAAATCGACGGTGGAGATTGAGAGACGGAGAGGATCGGCATGAGGCTAGGGCCGAGGAGGAACAACACACCACGCGCCTCCACATTTTTGCAACTTTGTTTCTTCTTTCTCTCTCTAAATGCCAAACGCGCTGACACTGGTGACCGCGTTGCCTCTTCTACGTTTTTACTGTGTCAGGTCGGGTTCGGGTCTCTCATTCACGGATCGGGTCAAAGTAAATTTTTTTTTTGTTACAGTTTTTAAAATGATGACCAGGAGAGCTACCATTCTGGGCCGGGAGCAATTTTAGGTATGGTCCCTCCCTAAGAAATGTTTTTCATAAGCTGGGGTTCAAACCAAGAACCTTCTATTACAAAGAAAATCCTTGCAGCATCCGCCCCATTTGCAGCCTAGCATGTTTCCATTAGATCAAACTTATTAGATAAGCAATTTGATTCAAGAAATGCCAAAGCTTTTTTTAGTTTTTCAATTACTAAAATAAAAACAATGAAATTATACTAATGGAGTAGAAGGATTATGACCTAACGAAACGATCCTAGCCTATCGGTTACAAAGTCTCAACAACTAAAAGAGACTTTGCACGCCCAGACTTACTGGTGTGGGCAAAACAAAAACAACAAAAGGGATAAAAAAAGAAAAGAAGACGCGTAACCGAGACATGTAACAGACAACTTCGCCACGCAACGTCAACCATGAAACCGCTGACAACTTAGTGGCAACCACGGAAATAAGCACAAAAGAATGGCTTAACATAATTTCACACGGTTTTTAGTTACAGTACCATCGATCACCGAGTAATGTTATACTAGCTTTTTGGCCCGCGCGTTGCTGCGGGTTTTTTCTTTTTTGTTAATGGAGTAGAAGAATATGAGATTGTAGAAGAGTGAATGCAAATTGTTTTGTTGTGGCTTTTTTTTTCTCATTTTTGTTAACTCAGTAGAAGAACAGGAGATATTAGAAGACTGAAAGCATATTGCACAATGTACGTTGGATTAACAAATACGCATATTACATCATTCATTATGCATTGTTTTAGTTGCATAATATATCGATTGGAGTTAGCGCACGGCTTACCCACCAAATGACGTTGTCATGCAATAAAACGGTTGTTATCCAGCAGTCTATAGTAACTTTCTTCTTCATGAAGTTGAAGTCTGACTTGGTGATTTGAGTGTCTAAACTCATAGTACAATGTAAGATTTTGATGTTTGCAGTCCAGAAGTCCCAACACTTGCATGTAATCAATACACAAAATTATTTAGTAAAGGTTAAATGCACTTATGTAGTAGAAAAGTGAACTTTACAAATTGAGTATCACAATCAACAGCAACTGAAATTCCATGCTCATAGAACGACAATGTTTTCACAAATTTAGACAAATTTTGAGCAGAAAACAAATATATATATATATATATATATATATATTTTTGATAGTATATAAGAGTTCGTTCCTCACTGTCAAATCTATTTCTCCTGCTCTCTATATAAACTTAATGAAAGGTATATTGGCTGACCTTCAAATGTTGCTCAATTAAAGGAACAATAACAGTAGAAGATCAAATGAGTAAGCATGCCTTCGTATAAGACATGCAGATGATAATAATAATACACACATAAGTTTAGCAACTGATCATAGCAAGAAAAAAAAAATACAAATCATAAGTATTCACCTGTAGAAAATACATTTGCCGTTACTTTTGGCCTCATAAGCATTCACCTGCAAAAAATGAAATAGTTACACATTGGACATGAAGTGGTTATAGAAGGCTAAAAAATCAACCAAGCTGCATATACCTTTTTCCATAACAATTATTAGTAACCTCTCATGTTCTCTCTGTCAAGGAAAATTTTGATGAACAATCTTAGAGTATTTTAGAAGATCAATTCATGCACACATAAAAGGAGTCATGCTAACTGAATGATACTAACTATATATCAGTTGAAAAAAAAATTAAATTAATTTTCCTATGAGGGTCATGCTTGTGTTCATTAACAATCAAGTTGAAATACACAACATGTTTCAATAAGGGCTAAACTCAAAAGACATAGATTCAGCAATACTTTTTTAACAACAAATGAAAATATAAAGTAGCAAAGAAGAACCTTCATCAACACCCTCTACCTATAGTTTCCCACTCTCAAATTCACACTTTTTTTTTTTTTCAACTCCAACCATGGCCTCATATTAGCGAGGAAAAGCACCTGTAAATCCAATCATATCCAATCCAAAGAAACAAAAGGAGAAGAAGAAGTACAAAGCCAATCATTTAGATCGGCTTCTTTTTTCTTTTTCTTTTTCTTTTTTAATGAAAAATTTAAACAGTAGTATGTTCAACCTGTCAGGGGAAAATTTTGAGAAGTTACCACATGTGAGAATATCTCTAGCCACGTTGTTATGAGACACATTTCTGCAAGAAATCAATTTCATATTAGGAAATCTTATATCAGGCTGCAAAAATATATAATGAAATCAGAATATTCAATAACAAATACTCACAACATTGCACGACTTAGGCAATTGATCAGCGACACAACTTCCCTTGATATATTGTTGTGCTCTTCCTCCTGCAATAATTTTCTTCAGTGACAATAATATCAAAACAAAAATGTCAAGTCTCAGTATGTAAATATCCTAAGCTCTGGACCACAATAGACATGGGCACTTACAGTGAGAGCTGATTCTGCAGCTGACTAAGTTCTTAAGGAATCAAAAATTTCACAGTTTCGGTTAAAATGTAGCTATCCATACGGATGTAACAACATGTACATCAAATCTAAAACTCACTTTCAAAGCTTAACTTTTCATATCTAGTCAGTGAGGCAATCCAATTAATACCAACTCTTTTTATTCACAACTTTTTCAAAACGAACACCCAATTTATAACCAATGCACATTGCACACTATCAAATCGATATATAACCTGAAACCACAAAAACTCACCTAAAAATTGATGATGACATCCAAACAGTTTGCACTATATAACAACTTACAGTTCCCTGAACAATGTAATATATCTCTTTTACTGGAACCCACAAAATGGAATAAGCTTATGAATGAACGATTTTGACACAACTACACAAAAAAATTGCAAAATGGAAAAAGCTTATTAATGAATGATTTTGTCCCTTCTATAATATATAAGTAATGCAGAAAAAAGTTATATCATATCTTGTTCTAGAAAGCATAGACCACTAAGGAGATAGTTAAGATGAATTTGAATACCTATCTCCCTTTCACAATTAAAAATAAGTAAAAAAAATCTAAGAACAGAGATGAAGATCTTGTTCTAGAAACTATGAGAAGACAATAATCCCTGAAATATTCCAATGCATGCATTGGAGTATTTTCTAAGAAGAAAGAGCCTGTGAGGATAGAAAAATCTACACATACATCGCAACTGTACATAGCCAACACTCCCATAAGATCTCAAAGTTTCTATTTTCATGATCGAAGTTTGTATCACAACTATACATAGCCAACACTCTCATAAGATCTCAAAGTTTCTATTTTCATGATCTCACATACATACCCGTGCAATCAAATACACACATAATTTTATTTCAAAGCGAAGATTTGAGCATACTACATGACATGTTCATTAAATTCGGTGAATCATCCAAGAAATGAACTATTAGATTGTAGGAGGAAACTGGAAAGAAAGAATGGATCCAGTTTTCACCAAAATACACTAAATTAAAATCAGTGAAGTTTGTTTTAGTAGAAGCAAAATTAGTTATCATGCATGTTGATCAACAAATGAAGAATCAAAAGCCACAAATGGTTGGTGACTCAAAAGCTTATATTTGTTTGATCAAACTAATTCAGCTAAAGGCTTATATAAAACTTTTGATTTTTAGTTTTATTCTACCATTATGCAAGATATTGCTTTCATGTGAAGGCCATGATATAAAGAAACTAAAATCTCAGTTTTAAATCAATTTTATTCAAACCCAACCTACATCAAATAACTTGTAGGAAATTCACCATCTCCAACCACAAAAACATATACACAGGGATCAATACTTACCTTGACCAAGATTATGAATATTACATATTCTTTACTCCAAAGTTGCTCCAACTGGGTTCACAAAGGTTCTGCAATTAAAATCAAGAGAAACTAAAGATTAGAACTTTCAGAATTTGATTAATCAATCACAAAAATTGGAAAAACAAACACCAATTTTACTGAAGAATGTCTCACCGCTGCCTTTGCTACTCTGTCAGTGTGCAAAAATAGTCAGGTTCCTGCACCCCTGCTTAAATTTAAAAAAAAAAATAGCAAACAAATCAATAGAATTCATTGTAAAGAATACAACAGATTAACTACCAATAGAAACAAATCTCAAATGTAGAAACACAGCAAGGTAGTGAAAAGATGTATGCCCGAATAAATGAAATCAGCAACAGATCCTTACCTCAGGAAAAAAAAAGTTCTCTAAACTATATATGCATATCCAAAACTTCCTGTCGTAAATTGAATATAATCAGAAGTAAGATGCAAACAGATGAAAGTTAAATCAATCGAATACTGTCAATATAGAAAAGAATTGCAACAATTCACTACTTGCACTTACCAAAATGTGATATGTAGAGTTCCAAACCAGTCATGTGATGGACTGTTTCACTTTCACCAGACCTATAGAAAAAGAGGAAAATAAACTGTAAATACAGAATACTAATCTAAAACCTCATATTTTTTCCTGGTGAGCATGATCTATGCAATCTCATAGCTTTAGGGCTTTAAGATGTAGGTAAGGTAGTTCTGTTTTGTTTAGGATAATAGTTTCTAACGACTCTATTGACAGCTTTTAGGATTTCTACGTTCTCTCGATTTCAATTCAAATCAGGATTGACACTTTTGACTCTTTTAGGATTCCAACCGCACAATGAGTTAATCATACGCGAACTTAATTTTTTTTAAAAATTGTTTTTCCAAATCAAAAAGGAATAAGCTAACCTGATCAACAAAATCAAAGCAACAAACACAAAACCCAACCAGCAAAGAATTTTTAATTTCAGGAGCATGAATTTGTTGATTTGGAATTGTAGGCGTAGAAAAAGAAGTAAAATACCTGAATCCAAAAGAAATGAAATTTGACCCACAAACCGATATTTAGAAGGCTAAATCGTAGGGATCTCCTGCAAAAACGAACAGAGAAGAGAAATAAATTCTTATGTCAGTACGATAAATAGAGCAAATCAAAACCCTAAATAATTTGCTCAGATCCAACCTTTAATCAATTAACCAAATCAGAAGCTTACCCAATCCCCATATCTGATCAAATCGATGACACTGATAAGCTCAATGGAAAAAGAGAGAGCAAAGAGGTAGAGAAAGAGACGAAGAACAGAGCACAGAAAGAAGAAGAAGAAGATCGTTCGAGAAATATCAGTTGTGAGAGAAGTGGCAAGACTTCAAGAGATCAGAGAGATCGATGGAAAAAGAGAGAGCAAAGAGGTAGAGAAAAAGACGAAGAATCAGAGAACAGAAGAAGAAGAAGAGAGATCAAAGCAGCTTTCGAGAGAGTTCAAGAGTCCAAGTCTTCCGCTGTTCTTCTCTCTCAGATGGCTCTGGAAGTTTCAGGAGGTGGAAGCCAAAACAAAACTGATTTTTCTTGGAGCTTCGTTGGCAAGAAGACGCGAGAAGACTCGACCGAGAGACCAAAGAGGGAAGAAAAAACCCAAGTCCGAGCGAGAAGCAGGCCCAAGTGACACTGTTCTTAAGCACAGTAACTAGCACGAGGCGCTATAATATATAGTTAAATAGTAAATTTGTTCGTTGCTTGTTTTCGAGAAGCAGGCCCAAGTGACACTGTTTTTAAGTACAGTAACCAGCACGAGGCGCTATAGTATATAGTTAAATAGTAAATTTGTTCGTTGTTTGTTTTTCTTAATAAAAAATTAATTTGGAAATTCTTTGTTAGTAAACTTTATTCAGACCCTCTTTGGTACTTTCGTACCTGCAACATCGTCATCTGGCCTCCTGGCCGATGCGCGAGGAAGAACTCACTGTTAACTAAGGGAACAATATTTTCAAAAAGGTCGAACATGCCCTTACACATATCGCTCTTAAACTTCCACTTCACACTATTACTCAGCTCCATCACCAAGTCACCCCAATAATCCCCAAATCTCCATTCGATTTTCCGATCCGAATGACGAAGGAGTTCGCCGTACCACCGGTGGTGTTTCCCTCCGGCGGAAACCCCAGCGCCGGATCCAACAACAACATCCAGCAACGCCGCGTCGCCACCGCGCCGTTCCAACCTCCCCGATCCTCCACCTCCAGCATCCCCTTCATGTCCTTCGACATCGGCTCCGCCGCCGCGTCCTCCTCCTCCGGCCCCCTCTTCGGCGGTCCCATCGGCTCCGGCGCCTCGGTCCCCGGCGGCACAAGCTTCGAGGACGAGGAGCCACTCCTCGACGAGCTCGGCATCCATCCAGATCAAATATGGAGAAAAACCAAGTCGATCCTCAATCCCTTCCGGGCCAACCCGGGCGTCCACAAGGACTCGGATCTTTCCGGCCCGATCCTCCTCTACATGTCCCTCTGCCTCTTCCAACTTCTCGCCGGGAAGATCCAATTCGGCGTGATTCTTGGCTGGATCGTCGTCTCCTCCATCTTCCTCTACGTCGTCTTCAACATGTTGGCCGGCCGGAACGGGAACCTCGACCTGCACAGGTGTACGAGCGTGGTTGGCTACTGTTTGTTACCGGTGGTGATTTTATCGGCGGCCTCGCTATTCGTGCCGCAAGGCGGGACTTTCAGGTTCGTGGTGGCCGGAGTCTTTGTTCTTTGGGCCACTAGGGTTTGTACGGCCCTGATGGTTGCTCTTGCTGATGGTGGTGACGAGCATCGCGGGCTCATAGCGTATGCGTGTTTCTTGATTTACACTCTTTTTTCGCTTCTTGTTATATTTTAAGTACTCAAATTTGGTGCATTGTTCATAGTGGACGTGTTGTAGCTACGAAAGATGAATATCTGATTTTGTTGCAAAGGTAGGTAATGGTGATGTTACCGTTTTTCCTATAAACTCATTGATGATGTTTAGGGTATATGTATTCCTTCATTCTTATTGGAAATGATGGGATTGGATTTGAAGGTCGCCTATGCTTTTCGTTTATGCTGTTTTTCATGATCCTTTTCTTTTTGCGTTTGATTTGCTACGCCGTTGTCTCCCCCCTTAGATGAATATGATGTTTGATTGGACATTATGACTTAATGTTGCCATTGTAGACAAATGGTGATGTTACCATTTGTCTAATGAACTTATGTATCATGTTTAACTAAATGTGTTCCTTCATCCTTACTGGAAATGATGGAATTGGAATTTAAGGTCACCTATGCTTTTAGATTTTGTTGTTTTCTTTATTTTTATTTTTTTTCTTTTCTTTTTGTTTTTGGATTTGTTGTGTTATGGTGTCCCTAAAGGAGGATGTTGAATTTCCTCGTTAGAACTAATATATGTCTTGTAGTGCAGTGGGTGAAAGCCTTGCACTATATCTTCATGGTGATGGGAGAAAGTGTTAGGTACTTAGGTTCCTTTCCATCTTTAGATGAGAACTTCTCTTCAAAAATTAGCCGAGTCGTTTTGCTGCCTGGTTTAGTTTAGCTACATTTATCTTGCGCTTTTGAATTATAGCATATGCCTGGAACCTCTTTAGGACTCTCATTTGAAGCAGGAGTTTATTGGGGGTTAATTAGTCCCTCTAAATATTTCTTGTAATAGATCAATGTTTTCCCCAAAGTCTTTAAACAAAAGCACCTTCATAAGATTCAAAAAGTAGCTTGATTTTAGAGTGTGGTACTTGGAGCCCAGAACTGGTATTCTTCTCTCAACAGAAATGATGTTTTCTTACAATAGAAAAAATTGTGATGATCGTGACTAATCTTTTAGGGGGAAAAAAATCGTATGAAGGTTTTTGGTAATTCTTCTGTATAATGGTCTTATAGTGAGGGGTGAAAGATGTGCACAACTTGTCTTAGTTGATTATTCTGAAGTAGTAGGTAAGTATTGATTCCTGACATTACAGAGGACAAGATTTCATATTTACACTTGTTGCCTTTTTATACAATCTATATGATTAAATCCGCTTGAAAGGCCCAATTGCGCCAATGCTTAGGCTGAGTTCTGGCTGAATTTGAAAGGCCCAAATTCAAAACTTAACATATGAATTTGCCTGATGCATAAAGGAGAAAATTTACTGAAGATAGTGAACTTTACTCTTCTTCTGTATAATTTTATGAATCATAGATCTCTTGTCTGCATTTCTAGTTTGAAGGCATGAAGCAAATGAAATGTGAATGTGAATCTTGTTTTGATCTTTAGAGTCGAGTCCAAGTGTAAGATATCTTCCAAGTTATAAAAAGTCAAGAGTGTCAGTTTGTAGGTGTCCAAACTCGCAGTCAGTATTGACAACATGGTTAAATTTAAAGATTATTGGTTATAGCTTGTGGTTGTTCAATTGTTGAAGCTTGAAAGGTTTAGAATATATACTCCCTAAACTCGTTTACCCTGTCTTGCTAACATGATTACATTACACTCCTCATACTTTGCACAATGGAGTGCAAGAAGCTAACAAAATGTCAAATTGTCAATAGTGCAGACCGGTTTCTGGAATTTTTTTGACTTGCGGCTCTAACTGATGTTGCTTCTGTTATTAGAGGAAGTGTGTGGGATATCTTCTGTTCTGTTGAGGTAGTTAGGTCTACTGCACAGGACTTTTTAGTGGTTTTGGTGGTCTGTTTTGAGTTTGTGGATGTAGAATATATTTCATTGTTCAGTTATTAACTGGTCATCCAACTACAGAAGTCTGGATATTTTAATTAGGCAAGCAGTTTCCATTTTCTTGTTTCCTGGGTTTGTGGATGTAGAATATATTTCATTGTTCAGTTATTAACTGGTCATCCAACTACAGAAGTCTGGATATTTTAATTAGGCAAGCAGTTTCCATTTTCTTGTTTCCTGGGCGTGAGTTACAAATTTACAATCTAAAGAAAATTTGAAAATTGGATATAAGAGATGTATGTCAGCCATACGTGGGGGTTTGGACTTGAAAAATGCAGCTTTCAAAGACCAACTTCCACATTCTTTTTTTATCTTTGTAGATTTGTTGGAGGGCGTTCTACTTACCACCTGAACTCAAGCCTACCCACCTGAAACCCAATATCTGGACAGATATATAATAAGTAGTATGAAACGATATCTTTGGAACTTAAAGAATCACCATGGCTTCTCTCCCTGGAAATTCTTCTTCTGCAGCACTTGTAGGGCTGAGCAGAGGTCATATTCTATCAGACATGGAAAACGAAGAGGATCTTTTTGAGATTGATCTCGAGGCAGTTGAGACTCTTCCTCCTCCACAGTACAACTGGGACAGTTATTTCGTAGCAGCCGGAGACGTTCTTCTGGCCAATTGCTTGCTGCCTGTAACTGATATTTCTCGTGCGATCCCGACAGTTTCAGAAGCATCGTCATTTAAGAGCGGTGCTAATGTTGTAATGATACAGGAACCGGTGCCCTTGGGACGGCTTCTTAGGCTGCCATTCTTGGAGGCTTTTGGTCTTCACCAAAAGTCAGTTAAACAGCAATGGGATTTTGTTGAGAAAAATGAAACTCGTTTAGACGCTCGGTCTGAGCCATTCAGAGGAAGAAGTTCCTTCAATGCTGTTTCTGTAAGTGAGGATATTGCCATCTATGGTGGCTAATTGTTTGTACCCCAAAACTCGGGGAATGCTATATGCAAGTTTCTTCCTCTCATTTTTTCATTAGTGTCGTATAGGCTTTATGCAGGCATTTGGTAGTCCAATTACGACGTGTTGAAAGGAGTCATCCACATTTCCTTTTCCAAGCCAGTCATATGATAGCTTTAAAATAAGCCACTTGCCTTAATTATGAAGATTTTTTTCCCATCAACAAAATCATTCTAAAGATTTCCTACAAAAAAAAAATGATAGCTTTATTTGTGAACTTGTAACGTAAACACTAAACACTAAATCCTAAAGATTTCTTCTTTAATTATTTGGAAGGGAGTCCTTTTGAGTTAATGACTAGTTAATGATTTCGGTTTATGGTTTAAAAGACCCATTTTTCGATCACATTTTGACATCTCATCTGTTCAGTTTTTACGTTTATATGAGTAGATCATTTCTATAAATTTTCAACCAAATTGATGTTTGTTGAGATAACAAACTATATCAAATTAATAGATGAACCAAATCTGTCAAATATAAACCTTTCAAGTTCATAATTGATAAATCACACTTATGAATGTCTTAACAATTTTCAATATAGTTGAAAATTTGGAGAAATGATCTACTCATAAATACCTATAAACTGAACGGTCAAGATGTAGATATAAGATCGAAACGTGGGATAAGCCGAAAAGTCTTCAACAAGTCCTCAACTTAAAGGTCCTCATTACAAAGATTTCCTTATTTGGAATACATTACAAATATATTATAATCCACACTCCCGCTTTCTTATTCGAGTTGGTTTCTTGTTCAAATGGATCCTAATATAACCATCAAGTGACTTCCCACGTACGTTAATTGGAATCTCTTGTTGCAAAGCTTGCACACAAATTCTTGTGTTGCTTCTGTTCCCCTTCTATTTATTGTCAATCCTTGAATCACTTTGAAACCACCACAAACACGACACAAGTAAACAAAATCAAAACCTGCTAGCCTTACCTCGAATGTGTTATAATACGTTTTATTCTACGTCAACAATAATTATAAACAAATATGTCAAATATCTCATGTTATGTCCTTAAATTGCAGCCAAGCCTTTTAAAATGGATACATGTCTCATATTCATTGGTTGTGGTCATGTTAAGGTGACCAGCCCTTGTCACTGAATACGGGTTCATTCTACATTGTGTACCATGATGTTGCAAAAAGGAGAAATCATTTGAAGAGAGAAAGCAAAATTGAAGGACTCAGATCAAGTACATATCACAAAGCTTTCTACTTTGGATTCGGATTCTCTCCTAACAATTCTCTCATAATATTTCCTAATAAGTCAATCTCGGCCTTTGATTTTAGACCAACGGCCAAGATCTCTCAAACGTATCTCAAAACCAATTTTCACAACTACTCAACCCATCTCTCTCTCTCTCTCTCCGTCAAAATCTCGTATCGTCTCTCAGAAAGAAAGAAAAAAAATTTCCATCTCTCTCTCTTCCATTTCTGAAGTTCTGCCTCTCCGCCAGTCAACAACAGCAACACAAGTTTTTAAGCATTGATGACCTGCAATTCTGGGCGAGAGCAACCATTTCGTTGATGTAGTTGACACAATCCATTTCATACAAAAACAAATAACAAATCCTTCCTTAACATCAACAATGTAATTTAGAGTATAAAACATACAAAACCCATCTCAGATTCATCAACAAAGAACTCATTGCTTCATTTACTAATATATTTTCATAGCAAACTAGAACGGTGGCAGCCTAAAACTGGAGTACAGCATCTGAATTTAAAGTTCAGTTAATCAAGCTAAGACATTGCTGAGCACACTAGTGAGGACTATATTTAGAGAATTGATAACTAATCTAGATAGCCAATTCATCAACTCAACGCCCCAACGCGAGCACCCAAGCCCAAGCCCCCAATCTTACTGGGTCATTCTCTCTTCTGGTCAGCACAGAGGAAGCTCGAGGAGTGAGGGCGGCCCTGAGCCGCCAAGGAGGAGGCCGATGCCGGCGGAAAGCTTGGGGGACGGAAGAGAAAGCGATGTGAATTTTATTTTATTTTTTTTCACCAGGATCGCTGTCTTCTGGTCGGCGTGGAGGACGCGAGAGGGAGGCCGTGTCGGCGCCGCCACGGAGGAGTTTGACACCGGCGGTTGACTGGCGGAGAGGCAGAACTTCAGGATCAGGAGAGAGAGACAGAGCGATGGAAAATAAATTTTGTCTTTTTTCTGAGAGACGATACGAGATTTTGACGGAGGGAGAGAGATATGGGTTGAGTAGTTGTGAAAAATAGGTTTTGAGATACATTTGAGAGATCTTGGCTGTTGGTCTAAAATCAAGGGTCGAGATTGACTTATTAGGATATATTAGGAGAGAATTGTTAGGAGAGAATCCGGATCTTACTGGACTTAATTATATATCATGTCTTTAAGGCTTAATTTCTCATACTAACTTTGAGGTGGAAAGAGAAATTTTGTTTACACATATATCTAAATACTTAATACACACCTTATTTTTGGATTACTTTTTAATACAATTTTACCCTTCTAGCAAAGTTGAAACCAAGAGCACCCAAAAAAAAAAAGGTTGAACTTGATCAAAATATAAAAGAAGCGTTGATACCAAAATGAGTCAATCATCCCAAACAATTATTATAGGAATTTTGAAACTTGCATAAACCCTAAGAAATCCTAAGTAAGCTAGACTCTCAGCAATTGGTCAACAAAAGAATCTTACTCCAAATCTACCAACACCAACACTACCCACGGATAAAAATTGATTACATGGTAGCAATCAAAAAATGTTGGAAAAATTGGGAGTGGGTTTTGCCAATAGGTTTGGTCTTCCCATCTTTAATTCTTTATTCAGTATGCAGTTTATTTTCCAGAAAAGTTACAATGTTTTGCTATGTTTTCAAACATGGGGGCAATAAAGGAAGATTGAGTGAAAAATTGGACAAAAATCTTTTAGGGGTGTGTATCGATAAATTAAGGATGTGTGAATATAATTTCTCAAGTAGAAATTAAGTTTCCTTTTGTTATTAGTTCGTTTGTGCTTGTCTATCGGACTTTTGTTATAGGTCCATTTTCAGCCATTCAGACTTTGTTTTGGAGGGATCCGGATCCTCTCCTCATATTTGTCTGCTAATATTTCCTCATCAGAAAATCTTGGCCATCCATTCTTAATCAAAGGTCAAGATGTCTCTAAGTCTACCCCTTCAGATATTTTCCCATATCTATCTTCTCCAATCTCTTTCTCTCTCCCTCCCATATTCTCGTCGGAGAGATTACATCTCTCAAGTCTCAAATCCTCTCCCCCTCCTAAGCCATCACCCCCTTCTCAGCCACTATATTTTCGACCCTTACTCCCCTCCTCCGCTGCCGCCTCAAACCAACCCATTTCTCTCCACCGGTCATTCTCCCGAACCCAGCAAGACTTCCTCGCCATTGTCGTCGCCGATCACTTCAACTCCTCCTCCCTACCGCCTCTATCGTAGCCACCAACCATGAATCTTTCGGTCTATTGGATTGGGTTTTGTTCGATTTCATTTGGGTTTTGCTTCAACTTCATAATTTCATGAATATAATTTCGGATGATCGCTTAGATAATTAGATTTCTTGTAATCTGGAAGCTGGGTTTGATTAATCATGGAATATATATTTTGTTTGATACAATTAATCGTGGAATATATTGAATTGGGTTAGCTTTAACTTTTAATTTACTTCGCAATTTCATTAAAGTTTGGAGACTTGTAATATGGATTCTGGAAGCTGGGTTTGATTTTTTCTTTTGGTGAAAAGAAGCTGGGTTTGATTAATCATGGAATATATTGTGATTGTTACTGTTTGTGTTTGTGGTGGTGCGGCGGCGTTGACGGTGATGGCGGTGGAAGGTGATTTTGGAGTAAGGCGAGGAGAGAAGGGTTTGGAGATGACGGTGACGAGAAAATACATCGGAAGAGAATTTGATTGAGAGAGAGAATAGAAGAACATATGAAAAATAACTTTTAAGTTAGAGAGAAGACATCTTAGCCGTTCATTAAGATCAAACGGTCAGAATACACTTATTAGGAAATATTAGCAGAGGTTTATGAGGAGAGGATCTCAGTCCGTTTTGGAGAGGCAACTTAATTAGTTGATTTCCCGAATTGGTCAACAAAAGAATCTTACTCCAAATCTACCAACACCAACACCCACGAATAAAAATTGATTACCTGGTAGCAATAAAAAAATGTTGAAAAAATTGGGAGTGGGTTTTGCGAATAGGTTTGGTCTTCCCATCTTTAATTCTTTATTAGTATGCAGTTTATTTTCCAGAAAAATTACAGTGTTTTGCTATGTTTTCAAACATTGGGGCAATAAAGGAAAATTGAGTGAAAAATTGGACAAAATATTTTAGGGGTGTGTATCGATAAATTAAAGATATGTGAATATAATTTCTCAAGTGGAAATTAAGTTTCTTTTTGTTATTAGTTCGTTTGTGCTTGTTTATCGGACTTTTGTTGTAGGTTTATTTTCAGCCATTCAGACTTTGTTTTGGAGAGGCAACTTAGTTGATTCCCCGAATGACGAAAAAAAATGAGCCATCTTGCAAATATTATTGGTGCCGAACTGCCGATCCTTTCTGATTGAGTTGCTGATCGATTTTTCAGAAATGAAATGGATGCCCTAAACCTTAACCAGAAGAAGAGAATTGAAATTTGAATTGAAATAGACAGATAATGGGTTTGTTCCGCGTGTTCCTTTATAGATTTCCAGTGATCAACGATGATTCAAAACCAAAGACTTGTATCTATATTGAATAGATAATTTACCGGGACATCAAATTAACTAAGAACAAATTTACTTCATAACATTCCAGGCCGGAGAGAGAGGGAAAAGAAAAGCTAATGACAGTCACACAAACACTCACGTACAGCTCCGTTTGGGAAAATTATTCTGGTAAGATGCGAGTAATTTTAGCCTAATAACCTAGCCAAAGGGAGGATTAATTCATTACTACACACTTCTCTTTTATTTAATTAGGTAATTCATGGTTATAGCAAGAGATCTTTTGGGATCTGGCCTGCCTCCCTGCAAGGTGTCTAGCTAGCTAGCGTCTTCTTGCTGCCGTTTCTCTCTGTGCATTGAAGTAAACGGCAGCAACAGGAACACCAAGGTCGTTTTCGGCTGCGAAGGTTCGGGTGTTGAAGTGATCCCTTGAGGAAGGCGGGTTCACCGACTGCCTTCGTTTTTGCATGAAGAGAACAAACACAAACCTGTGGATGCCTATGTTTGGCCTTGGCATCTCGTAGCTCACCACTTCTCTTCCTGTAAATTAATGTAGTATATACACAATATCAGTGCTGATCATCACGAGCTGTATAACGTACTGGTAGCTCATGAACTAGTGTGAATTAACCTACCAAATGTAGCATCTGTGGTGCCAGGAATGTCTGTCACAATCCTGTATAGTTCAATTTCAAGGCAAAAATGTTAGATCCAAGCTTATTGGCATGTATATACTCCACAATTATAACTTGCTAGTTTTTCTAGTTAAGAGTTCGTGACATAATATGTAATTTTTACTTGCTTTTATGTCCAGATCCAAAGATTTTCTGATTACAATTCTGAATACGTGAATGACCATGTAAAGGAGAAAGAATAAATTAACAATAATTAATATAACTAATCTTTTCTTTGAATCTGGAAATTACAAGCAGGAGCGCAATTGATCTATAAATTAACCTGGACAATTTGTTCGGTCAATACTGCAAATTTCTAGAATATGACAACATATATATCTAGTTTGAACATTGAAGTTATTAATAATTATCTGAATAGTTATTGTCTTTGTTTCTTCGTTTCTAGGTTTGATGATATATAGACAGTATTAACTGTAAGATATACCAGTGCAGGTGCTCTTTCAAATAAGGATCACTAGGGCCAGGAACATCTGGGTCTGTCATTACCTGTGAAAATAACTAAAGTTAGCGATCTGGTAGATCTGATAAAAAAACAAACGGCGGAAAAAGGAGGCCAGAAAGAAAATGATGTATATATACCAGAGTGAAGAATGATCTCATGTCGCCTCCTTGAATCTCAACTCTAGGTTTGGCGGTGACTGCAGAAGGGAAGAGCTCATGTCCATTGCAGACGAGCTTGATGTTGTAAGTGACAATCATTTTTGTAGTGGGGGTGAAGGAATCAAGAACATCTCCTATGACTCTTCCAACAGCTAGAGGTTCCGACATTCTTGCCATTGTTAGAACTCAAAAGAGGGAGAAGAGAAAAGGTTGTACAGATAAATCAAAGATGGATAAACTCGGGGAAAGGATTAGCACTTCTAATATTTGCCTTTGCTTGCAAGTGAATCCCTGTATTGGTCTATATTTATAGTGATCTGCAGTACGCTAACTAGTTGCTTTAGATCTCACAAGTATTTTGGGAGAGAAAAGAGTATAAATGAATAGAATATCATGGGACATTAGAAGAAATTTAGAAGTTTAAAACAATGTTAGCTAGTCTCTCGCACCTCCCGTCTTCTCTTTCTCTCTGTGCTTGTCACATCAATGCAAAGGGTTTAATGCTTTTTCTTGAGGAAAATGTTCTCTTCTTTCGGGACAAGATGTACTACCCGAAACTGTGAATCAATTTCAACCGTCGATCATGCATGTTGACGTACTCTTGCATGAATGTAGAATGGTTAAGACTTGAGACTCAAAATAAGTTTTGGCGATAATGGCTTTGCCGAGGGGAAGTTTTCACTCATACAATGAAAGATGAAGGAGGTAAGTTTTGGGTGACATGTACGTGTGAAATGATCAGGCTTAAGGAATGATAAGATGTCATGCTTGGAATTTAATTACATAGGAAATGCCCCGCAGGAAAACTAAGATGTTGGATATTCAACAAATAAATTAACAGACAAAGATGACGGAGTGTCATTTGGTCTAGTGACATAGTCTCCTCTTTCTTTTGGTAAGTAGAAAGTTGTGAGTTCGACTTACGCAGTTGTAATTTATCTGATAAAAAAAATGACGGAGTGCAATAGCCTATTACACTCCTTTCATCAATTTAAGATTTTAAGGAACTGTAAGAAACAATGACGCGTTTACTTACTTGGAATGAAATTCATCAGGAATGAAAGACATAAGGAATGAGAGACGGAATGGAATAGTATGTGGAGATTTCAATTCCATTGAGCATTTTACTTACCACATGGAATTAGAACATGAATGTAATTAATTATTATTTAATTACTAAACTTCCCATGAAAAAATAAACTACACATTTCGATCACTCTCAACATTATTTTTTCCTTATATGTTGATCTAGTTTTGTTTGTCGTTTTGATTGTCTCAGTTGATAAGTTATGTATAATCAACAAACCAAAGAGTATTTCTATTCATTGTATTGATTGTAATCATGTGGTTACATATTATTAATATAATACAGAGACTACGTGTGTGCTTGTGTATATTGCAATCTCGTCCTTGCATAAACTCTCTTCTTCCATGATTTATTAAAATCATTTGGACCTACTACTAGATTTTGGGTGTATCTCAAACCGCAAGTTGTAAGGGTTGAACAACAAAATTAAGACATCATACGTTTATACATTTTAATAATATTATATTTAAATCAAGTAAGCAATTTTATAAATAAATTTAAAAAAAATTAAACAACTTCCACAGATAGTATATTATTAGCATATAAAAAACAGCCTTTAAGAAAAAAAATTGAAATTATTAGCATCTTAAACAAATTCCTCAATATTATTAGCATAATAAAATTAAAGTGGGTATTTTCGGAATAAAAGTTCATTCCTGATGGTATCATTCATAATCTCATCTCCCCCTTTGGTATTACAATTCAAGGTTGTCAAGGAATCGATTCTTTATTAGGAGGTGAGACCCACACTCATTCCGATTCCATTATGTGTAAGTAAACGCTGGAATTCTCCTCTGCTGGAATCATTCATTCACTTTTCAATTTTATTCCATGTAAGTAAACGTGCCACAAGTGAATTTCTTTTTCTTGAATCGGAAAAACAGGTGACTGATAAAACAACTTCTGTAATACAATTTTTCGAAATGAAATTAAGAGACTGAATTGAACAGGTGATTGATAAAACAACTTCTGTAATACAATTTTTCGAAATGAAAATAAGAGACTGAATTGCAAATTTTCAAACTCTAAAAATGCATTCGGCATAAGTATTTCAAAAACAAATTTGCAAATTAAATAATAAAAACATTTGATGACATAATTTTTATGTATGATCTAAACCCAGTCTTCTTCTTTTCTCGACAAAGAAATGATCTTCTTCTTTTCAACAGTGATGTTTTCCTTGTTTTTGTTGTCAGTACTCCTCAATAATCATGTAAAAGAAGGTTCCAATGAAACAATTCGGATTCTTAAGAAAACCCATGTGAAGAGAAACTGGAGAAGATGATAGCTTAAACCCTCATTTTTGCTCAGAAGATTGGAGAAGAGATGAAATTGTAGAAACTTGAATCAATCCTCATCGATCTGGACAAGATCTGACACCAACCCATCATTGATCTGAACAAGATCTGACCCCTTCCCGATCAAAGCAAAAACTTTGATCAATTCCTTCTAAATCCTCAACTCCGCTGTTAAAAAAAAAGGGATTTTCTTGCCAATCCAACAGATTAAGCATAGGAGATTTATGGTCCTCTGGAAGTTATGGAGAAAGAGGAAGACGGTCATGATAGAAGGTCTACAAAAATTCTTGAGTATGAACTATGAAATGTTTAGAAATAAACTTCATAGAAAAAAAATATTTAGAAATATGTATATTTTTTTTCATTGATTGTGGTCAGGTGTTCTCAAAACAGTGAAAACTATAGAATAACGTTTCTCATATTTACTCGTAGTTTTGAAGTTGTATTCTTGAATTCATTATGTATTTTTAAAGTCAGATGTGCCGAACGTATATTACGTTTATTTTTGTATTACACTTGTTTTTGTATTCATAAAACGGAAAACAGTTTTGTAAAATATACCGAACGGCCTCTTATTGGTAGATAGAACAAGTGAATTTTGTGGCTAGAGAAACATATAAACAAAAAAAATTCAAGATATATATTATAATCAAATTTTTATATTTGATACATGATACCTTATTTTAGAAAAATAAGAATTCTATATTAGAGCATCTCCAATGAGGAGGAGGTTAAATTTTTTTGTCAAATTTCAAATTTGACTGCTTACATGAAATTTGACCTTTTGCAAGTTTTTCTTTCCAACCAACCGGTTAAAAAAAATAATAAATTTATAATATTTTATATACAGCTTTTCCTCTTCTTGATCTTCAAATAACACTATGATGCTTTAGGTATTGATGCTATTGGTTTTTTTATTTCTAAATTGCAGAATAGCAAGTCTGATTTGGGTTTTTTTGAAAAAAAAAAAAAAAAAGAAAGAAAGAGAGAGAGACGAGAATGAAAGAGGAGAGAAGAGAGAAATCATAAAAAAAAAAAAATGACTACAGGCTCAACCTGGGTCAAATTTGACCTGATGAATCAAAATTATCATCCACATGAAATTGACATCTTTATTGGAGTTGATTAAAAGTTGTAATTATTGCTGTTGGAGCTTCCATCATGGATTTGACTCCATGGTTGGAGTTGCTCATAATGTGCCAAACATAATCTAATATCATGGTTCTTTGGAATCAGTTCTTGATTGGCTGTAAACCTGCTGAATTATTCTTCAAAAAAAATATATATAGATAGTGTTCTTCTTAAAAGGGAAGGAAATCTGCTGTGCCCGTTCTGTGCCGTAACTACTATTACGTCACGTGTTCTCTTACTTAACAGAGATTTAACTGTGTTAAATCTTTTATTTTTTATTATTTTGTATTTAACATTTAAAATGACTGGAAAAAGTTTTGCCTTGAACAATTGCTTCGTCTCCTCTTTTCCAGATTTTCTTTTTGTTGAGAAAGCTCTTTTCCAGATCTAGAATTAAACAAACACAGAAAACAAATCATCCTCTATTCCCCCTTAATTCTTTCATCTTTCGCATATAGGTGTTGAAAATTTGACATGAGTTGATGCATGGTGACTGGTGAGGAATGATTAAGGTGATCAAATCTTGCTTGGATTGTTTGGATTCGATCAATTTTCCATGCCGGGAACCTCCACCGCCCACCACCGTCTGCTCCGCTCAAATACTCCAGCCGACCACTCTTTCATCCATCTCCTATGCCTTTTGTGTTTTGAGCCACCTCAAACACACCGATCTCCATCACAATTTTCTTTCATCAATCTTTCTAATCACCCATGACCACATCATCTCCCCACTAATCACCCATGACCATCGTAGCCCATCATCTCTCAACTGCAATTTAATCCAATAAACCATATATTACAACTTATGGATGGATTAAAGAGAATCTGTCATCGGTTTGATGAGACAAAATTAGGGGACCAAATAGATAAGAATTCCTTGTAAAACGATGATTGAAGACTCAAGTTTTGCTTATGTATGAAGAACATGATCAGAAGTTGTTATCGAGAGAAAATCTGCAACACAGGTATTTCTAATTATTCTTGATTTATCAATTTAGTTTGAAATTAGAATTAATATAAATAAATAGTGTTAAGTCGCTGTTAAGTGAGACGACACATGATGAAATAATAGTCATGGCACATCATAAGTACAAGGTTTTTAGGCACAATAGATTTCTTTTTTCTTAAAAGTTCTTTGCCATAAAAGAAAAAAAAAAAAAACAATCCATCATGTGGGCAGGGTCCTCGAATTAGCTGTCACTTCATGCTATTTTATAACGAAACAGCAAATTATAAATGTCTCGGATTCTCTGTTCTTCCTGAAGATTCATACAGCTAGTAACAGAAAAACTTCATCTTTTCCAGATAGGGTATACTGAAAACTGAATAATTAAGAAAATTTGCTGAATGTTTGCACCACAGAACCTTTCTCATTTACAAGGCAAGTATACTCATATGGGAATTTACCATTTTGAGAGATTCTCTTGGTTATTTTGGTAATTCAAAGACTTCTTTCAGCAATGAGAGACAGAAGCACAAGGAACCCACCCACTGGTAGTGCTGATGGAGAGGTCATCTCAGACGAGTGACCCATGCCAAAGTGAATAAAGTGTTGCAGAGAAGTGTTCCAAAATTGGCAATTAAGCACTAGATATCAAGGAGTGGATTCGCTGTAACAAGAAGCCAAAGTACTTTTCTCTGCTGCATATGCCGAAGCTAGCTGTATCTCTTCTGCAACTCTCTGCATTCACCATGCCCAATGTTTCAACGTATCCCTTTATTTCTTTTCGCTCTTTATATTTTTTAGTTTCATTCCTCCTTTTCCTCCTCACGGTTCTTTTCTCTCTATTGCTCCCCGAATCGAATATATATATAAATTAAGTCCCGGCCTTGTCTCTTCCAATATTTTCAAGCTGCGGAGTCTCGAAGCTTTTGGAAGTTTTTCAATGCATCAAGGTTCAAGTGAACTAAGTATTAGAATTTAATCTCAGTCGTTCGTTTGATCTAATCTCTTACATGACACTAACCTCAATACTAACGCTGTTAAGAGAATTAAAAAAAGAAAAACGTGGTCAACACTCATAAATATGTTGATTCAACATATCAAATTTACCCATCATAGGTAAAATATAGATGTTGACAAGTTATATGGGTTTTGGACTTTTGGGGGTAAATGAAAATCAAAAGGGTATGCTTCGTAGAGGAGGAGGGTAGCGATGACGATGGCTATCGAAGTAACGGCGGAGATTTCATCATATATGGAGTCGCGATTTGATCGGATATCAAGGTCACCGGCGATGGCGACTACCGGAAGTACATAGGTGGAAATTAGAAAAACAATGGAAGCAATGAAGATCGGAAGGAATGAAGATGGGGAAGCAATGTCATGGTTCGATTTAATTGTTGTTGGTTAAATTAAAAAAAAATGGAAGCAATGAATGAAGATCAGAAGGAAGAAGAAGCAGATATGGAAATGGTTTCTGTTCAAATAGGGTTCTGCACTTCTGCTAGTATTTTGGCTTCATATGCTTTTACCATCTCTTTTATTTTCGAAACAATTATTTAATTGCTTTTTATTTCCTTTTTTCTTATAGATTGCTTTTTATTTCCTTTTTTTTTATTGAGTTTTTTATTTTCTTTTTTTTATTGAGTTTTTTTATTTCCTTAATGAACCGATAAGACTTATGATAATTGTGATACCAGTCCAATCGAACCAGTGACCTGCTCCACACATGATGGAAAGCAAAGCCACTAATTCAGATAGGGATCGGTGAACTTCGATAAGATTTAAAACAAACTAAATAGCTTTTTTTATAAAGAAAAAAATACAAATAGAGAAATTTTAAATACACACATTTAATCTCTTAATACACACTTTTATTATTTTAAGTTTTTATTGAAATTTTATAGGTAAGCTAAATGACCAAAACAAACATCTATTATTAAAAAAAATAAAAATTCGCCTGAAATAAGTATTTTTTTCAATATCTTCTACCATAAAATCGTCGAAAGCACGTTTTCTCCTCTAACCCTAAGTTTTCTCCACAATTCATTTGGGTTGTCTTTTTTCTTCTATTTTTTTTATCTGTATCAGCTTTAGTTTGATCTTACATATCATATTGTCAAGTACTGTATTTTTATGATGACATGTTTTATCGAATAACTAGATATCTATGTTTAATAGCCATTGTATTTCTACAATTCTACTAGCTTGTGAGTTTTGAAAACTTGTATTGGTGATTTAGAGTTGGGATATAACAATAATTATTTGATTATAAATTGAACGATGATAACCAAATATTTCTAACAAAAATAAGACAAAATAATATGTAAAAAGAGGTACCAAATAGTAAATATATATTAATTATATTAAATAATAGAATATTTCATAAATTAAGGGCATTTTAGGCAGTTTGAGATGTGTATTAAATATAATACTGGATATTTAATACTGGAATGAAAAACTTGATAAGTGGTGTATTAAGTAAATGGTATGTATTAAGATATTAGGGGCGTGTATTTAAAATTTCTCATACAAATAATACATTTTTGAAAACAAATATTTCAATATAATATCATTAAATAACAAATGCTTTTTAATAAATCTTTTTCTTTATTTAAACACTTATGTTACTTAATTATAAAATAGGCGCTTTAGAGCTAACCGGTTAGCTTCATAATACAAAACTAACCATCATTTAAACAAATATTTCGGTCACGTATCGACATCTTCACAAGTGAGTTTATTAATAGTTTACTATAGGCCAAGTATATTAGTACTGAAACTTATAGCCAAATTCATTATCATCTGAGTATTCATAATTATGGTTGTTAATTACAAATACGAATTGTTTATGTTAGACATATTCAGTGCATAATGGTTGACTACATGGAACGATGTCAATTTGAAGACGAAAACAAATTTTTATTTTTGCAATATCCATATATATATATATTTATTTTTCTTTCTCATATCCAACGATCATATTGCATGACCTATTTAATCTAAACTCAATGATTTAGAAGATGCAGGTTTTCATATAACTAGTTGGCTTGTATATGGCAAAAGGCCTTTTTTTTTAAATTATAAACTACACGTTACAATTTTTTCTTATAACTACACACTACATCCTTGATGAAAATCTACTCATTATTTATATTATACTAAAATGTGTGCGTTTTATAATAAAAGAAAACGTTCATATATATAATTTAAGTCACGACTTAACAACCCGAACTTGAGCTACTCACTGTCCATCAACAAATACATTATTTTATACAAATTAAAAATGAAAGTAGAGGGAAATATTTGAGGAGAGGGGTACACATGTTAGGTTCATAATTATATATAAGCAAGTTCTAACCCATTTGAAATTATATCTCCGTTCTTTACCAAAGTCCTCGCGTGATGAGACCCTTATGATATGGTGTGAGACGCCAATAAGCTACATGGACTAAAATTAAAATTAAATTAATGGACGATAGTGAGAAATGGTGAGAACAATAATGGGAAGAATCGGATGAGGGATTGGGTTTAGGGATTTAGTGCTTGCCTTAAATTGTTGTTATGAATTTATAATTAATGAAAAATAGGTGTTCTCTAAATTTAGTTACAAATTAGAAAGCTTTATTTTTAATTAATATATGTTTAAGGAAATTATATTTCCGTCCTTCTGTTATATGTCTTGCCCTAATACACGTAGGATTGGTTAATCCGGTTTCCTTATTAGAATAGATTACAGTTGATAAATCTTTTAGATCCTTCGGGAGACTCTATGTAATGCCTATAAATAGGTCTTTCTATCAATAAATGAGTAGACCATTATTCTCGTTATCTTTTCTCCTTCAACACGTTATCAGCACTTTGCTCTAACCTGAGCTTGATAACGAAACACTAAAACCTAAAAAAAAAAAGAAAAAAAAGCCATCGCTGGGCACCTAGAAAACTGCTCTTGGCACCCACCTTCCCTGAGCTCCCCGGTGACCTCCACATCACCTCCGACGTGCCCCAACCCACCTCGCCGGCACAACCTCCACCCCGGCAACCTTGACCTAGCCTTGGTCGAGCCCTAGTCGGCCTCCTTCCCTGGCGATCTCCTGCCTCGCCGCCACTGCCCCAACGACGCGCAACTCTCCCACCTCCGGCACAGCAACCTAGCGCGACGCAGGCCGGCCCCCTCGCCAATCTGCTCCGTGCACGCCCCGCAGCCGGCAGACCTGCTCCGACCCGGACCAGTCCGGCTCTGCTCAGCCTCCACGCACGCGTTTCTTGGTCAGCTAGCCCAGATTCCGGCAGCGCACCCGTGCGGACCACCAATTTCGGTTGCCCCGCTCTGACTTGTTCGACCCGAATCTGGCATCAGTGCCCTACCCGGATTCGAAGATCCGACCCGCTCCCTTTTTCCTAACTGAGTATACGAGGGGCAAAAACGGTAAATTTGCCCCTCCGGGTAAATTTTTTTACCTAATGAGTAAAAACAGTTTATTTACAGTAATAACTATTTAATTAGTTTTACTGCTTACTGTTTTTATATATATGGTGAATATGACTAACCATATGTTTTTATTTTTCATGAAATTTTTCGCGCGACGAATCGCGATAGAATTGTGAGAGTTACTTCGCAGCACGGAAGTAAGCATGAAAATTACAAAAGCAACTTCTCTTACACGGCAAACTATCACGTAAGTTTTTATAAAAGTTGCCGCTTTTTAAATTTTAATTTCATAGCTGGGCTTCGTAGCCTTCTTCTACATCCCACCTTTCTTTATAACGTGGAACGATATTGAGGGATTGGGACCCCTCATATCAAAGTTGAAATATGTGACGGTTTGGCAAGTCACGGTATTACGACGAAATATTGTCATGGTTAATAAAGGGACAAACATCGATTTGCGACGGAAATTGTCGTGGTTAACATCGATTTGTGACAGAAATTGTCATGGTTAATATCGATTTGTGACGGAATTTGTCACTGTTTACATTGAATTGAGTTACCATAAACCTTGGTCTTGACCAAATTCAACACTTGGAATTAATTATCGTATATCGATAATAGCCACTCTTTCATCTTGTTGTTTGAAATAATTGACCGAAACATGAGCCCTGAATTTTTGACATAAAAAAAAAGTGACTAATTTCGTGTCATGAATTCTGAAAAGAGGGGGAGGCAACACCTCGAACCCCATATGTCATAAAAAGATTGGGCTAGTAAAAGAAAAATCTTGTTATTGATGTGGTTCTACATCTGTTCACTAATTGCAATGAAAGCAATATTATGGTCAATGTATACAAAATATATGAAGTTCTTGCAATAAGAAACTCTATATATATGGAAGAAGATGAGAAGATTATTCTCACAGTTACGGATTTTAAAAGCAAAAGTTACATTGCAGAAAATATGAAGCATATGCCTTCGGTTTAATAGTCTCAGTGACTACAAAATCTGTTTATTTTTCCAAGTTTTGTGAAGGCTTACACCTCACATATTTGACTAAAGTTACTTAGTCGTTATATTTTGAATTAAATTCATGGTCAAGACCTCGTTATAATTGTTGACATATATATTCAGATTTTGTCTAGCACATATGGTTCGATCTACAAAAGCTATATGTTAATGCAACATATCGCATTACAACATGACACTACATTGGACTACAAAAGACCACCAGTTACTATAAGGTGGCGTTTATAAAGGCTGACATTGCACCAAGTATGACGCAATGCATACTTGGGCGTCATAATTAAACCAAGTGTGGCGCAATGCACACTTGGCATATCATGACGTTGCACAATACACATCGGTTTTGGCTCAAAAGAGGATTTGTAATGTCAAGTGTGGCACAATGTACACTTATACAATTGTAAATACATTGCAAATAAGAGTCTTTTTCTACACTCTTTAGCGGATTCATACAATTGAAAAAAGAAAATTGCATTACGCTAAATGTCATCTAAAATTGGATGTTGAAAAATCATCTTCTTTCTTTACAAGATCCAATAGTGGGCCGTGGGTGCTCACGATCAATTTTGCCAAGTTTTGGCATGTTTTAAGCCTTGTTTTGTCCATCTATATAGTATTACACGTCATATAAATGCACTCTAAAAGATTCTAATACATTTTTTCAAAGTTTTTATGTCTTGACATAAGATTGTTGTCTCTACATTCTGATATATGAATGTGTTGTAGAGAGATTGAGTGCTTAGCTTATTGCAAGGAATAGACAACTATTCATGGATTTAGTTCTTTATAAATCCGTTGTGACTACGATGACTAGATCATCATAAATAATCAAAGAGCGGATTAATGCTCAAGTTTCAATGCCTCATGGCTTTATGATTTAAGTCACATATGCTCTTTATGTATAAAGAAGCATCGAACCATGCTATGGCTTAATGGTATTCATGCCAACGTTTATCACCTGGAAACATATTGTGAGAATTGATGAGAATTTCTTATGTATCACTATAATGAATGCGCAACATTCATGAGTCACTAAGATTATGTTAATTGAATCGGTTATTGTCACCAATGATGAGAATAAAGACATCGACTTATGTAGGCTTTAACATAAATCGTCTGAGACAATTTTGGACGTGTTTGGATGATCTGTATACTAAAGAGTAAAGATTCTCACGGACATCCTTTCTTTTGAGCAAAGTAACCATTGAGATCAAAGATCACCAAAATACATTGGTGGAGCTATGAGCAATGCTCACGACTTATAGATGACATTAAAGCCATTCGCGTCATCCTCCTATACAATGGAGGCACTACTCATGCTTTCATAAGCAAATATGACGCCAAAGAACCCTTTTGATCTCACATTGGCCATGCTCGTTACTTGTTTTGTAAAGCCTATTCTTTAGCAAAGATTAGGAGCGACACTCTCCTACGCTAAAGATAATGAAATAAAGAGACTAGCATACACAAGATGCTCAGTCCTTATTCACTAAGTAAGATATTAATTGCAATGTCTGTGAGTGATTATACAAGAATGATACATAAGATGTTGGCCTAGATGACTTCTCATTCTTCACTTTGAGGCATAATAATGTTATGGTGATGTTCACAATGGTTTAACTCAAGCCATAACAATTAAATGTTATGGGGAACCTTAACAATGATTGAAAAGTTGAAAAAAACCTAGAATTTTCGGTTTTCAGCCTGCGGACCAGTCATTGTGAGGACCGGTTCACCAATTTTTAGACCGGTTCTTGAGGTTCTGTTTGTGGCCACTGATTCCTAACATCCAAGCCTACCTAGTCACAAAATTTGATAGCATTTGGAGCTTTGGAGAATAGTGAACCGTTAAAGGAAGTGTAAAACAAAGGTCCTGCGGACCAGTCATTGTGAGGACCGGTTCACCAATTTTTAGACCGGTTCTTGAGGTTCTATTTGCGGCCACTGATTCCTAACATCTAAGGCTACCTAGTCACAAAATGTGGTAGCATTTGGAGCTTTGGAGAATAGTGAACCGTTAAAGGAAGTGTAAAACAAAGGTCCTGCGGACCAGTCATTGTGAGGACCGGTTCACCAATTTTTAGACCGGTTCTTGAGGTTCTATTTGCGGCCACTGATTCCTAACATCTAAGGCTACCTAGTCACAAAATGTGGTAGCATTTGGAGCTTTGGAGAATAGTGAACCGTTAAAGGAAGTGTAAAACAAAGGTCCGGTGATGCCGGCAGTCGGTTCAACCGGTTTCTTTTTGACCGGTCCCGACGGTGAGGCCAGCAGTTTGTTTTTGGACCTGTAAGACCAACGACTACGGATTATAGCAGGGTCATAGTTTTACTTATTCATCTTTACCCACCATCATTCAAATCTTTACGTTACGGTTGTAATAGTATGCATATTTGTTAACAGATTAAGTTAACGTTCTGCAATCTATATCGTCCACATGTTGTATGTACCAAATTGTGTTTCCACAAGCGCACAATGATGGGTTATTTGATGAATATTATCTTTGAATAAGACATGAGCTTCCGACCATCGTCTGTTTATATAAGGACCTTGACAGACGATCTCTTTTATGTCACTTTGATAAGCCAGTCTTCCCGTTGTTAGGAGGAGATAATAACAAGAATGTTCAAGTAGAACGACTTGGAATTATCGTGGTTTGTCTCTACTGTGTGTCATCAAGTTCCCTAAAGTGACGAGATCACATATACATGCTGCAAACATGCCCGCAATGATTGATGTCTGGATAAGGACGTGTTGATGTCCGGATAAGGACATGTTAATGTCTGGATAAGAGGACATGTTGTCACCCATAGATGGTGGCATGGTAACACCACAAATGTGGTAGATGGTGTTGCTAGGCCGTGGCTTTCACGGTTTAGAGGGAGGCCACTTGGTTCGATACATACTCGCTAAAGAAGAATGCGAGTTTGGCACAACTTGATTATTTGATCAATGATACTCATTCTTTTGTTATTACTGGATTATGGTCATCATTGGGGGACGCCTTAATGCCAATACCAATCTATATAGAGATCTCTACACTTAGAAATTACACCGGTGTACATGATGACGTGGTTTAGTGAGTTTGATATCGAACCATACTTCGTTGAAAATATACCAACGTTGTAGATTGGCCTAAATGGAAAGATGCGATCCAGTTTAAACAAAGAGATAGTGCTTTGGTTAGGTGACGCCGACACCCCAAGTGTAAACTCTATCAGTTATGTCTTTGTTAGAAAGCGTAGTGAGAAAAAGAGTTTAGACTCACATTTTGACGCAAAGTCTCTCACAAATGCCCTGGAATCGACTACGATGATATATACTCTTGTAATGGATGTCATTGCACTCCACTACCTTGTCAGTTTGGTAGTTTCTGAAAAACTGAACAAGCAGCTTGTGGTCACAATTTATCTCTGTTGGAAACTAAGAGATGTACATAAAGATCTTAAAGAGATCGGTTTTCACCCAAATCAAGTGGCTCCTGACCACGAAGCGTGTTTGCATGGTATTTGCTAAGTATCTACTTGATTAGGGAAGGGATATGAAGAATTATGCCTATTTGCATGTAAATTCTAGATGGATCGTGATGAACTCTTGTTAAACTAAGAGATGCCACTTATCCAAAATTATGAATGAAAGGATCATGGAATACTTGGTCTCGAAAGTGAGGACCGTTATTGATGATGCTTATTCATCTGTCGGCTTAAGGTAAGCTAAAGGACGATGAAGTTATGTCTATATGTATCCCTTGATCGGTCGAAGTCTTGAGAAGACTCGTTTTGTCTGTATGACGAAGAAGTCTTTGGAGAAATTCTTCATCCAAGTACGGTAGCACATTCATGTACTTGTTACAATATGCTCGACTCGACATCTCATTCACTATAAACTTGTAAGACCAAGTTCTCCTTAGTCTTTCAACTCTCTTCCTAGCGGTTGAGCATCTTCGCTCCCTCTTAGATGAGTGTGAAGGAACATCAAGGTAGTGGCCGGATGCGCCCACGTAACGCTAATGTAATGGCAGTAATTCCTTCTATGAAAGGTTTAGGCTTATTCATCCCTACAGAAAGACACATTAAACGCGAAATCAAAATCTGCCCAGTTTCATAGGTTGACTTCCACAGGACCTACATGATAGCCTACTTGTTAGAAAATGGTGAAATTGATACCATTGGAAAGGTCTATGTGTCTACTTTCCAGAGACACCAACCATTTGATCACACCTATCATATTGAGTGAGTTATGGCTATTTTCGTAAAGTAGGACGGATCTGTCTGAGAATCTGCTTTGGCAGAACAGTCAAGTTGGACAGAGCTTTGTGATCAGCTCAAGATGAACTAGGTTATGGACCTTATATGGTTGGAAAGCTTCGGTTGTCTAGTTTCCAGAAATTTATACGGTTCATCCATACCTATTGTATCGAAAAAGTTATGACTATTTAAGTATAGAAAGGTCATGCCACGCATGAATCTGATTTTCAACGCAAACTTATGTTTTGAGTTGTTTGGCAACCTTCTCCTTCAAGATCAAAATAATGCTAAGTATAGCAGGTCTGATCTAAAGATAATATGGCTGGATTTAATGACTAAATCGTTGCCCAAGTCTACTTTTGAAGTATGTGAAGTGCATTGGCTTGTGCCGTTTATCTGTACTCCGAGATTGAGTTACCAATCAGGGAGAGTCGTTGTGTAGACATCAGGGGGAGTCTACATGCATCACATGTTATCTTCAATTATAGTTGGTGCGTTGTGCTCTTTTTCCCTTCGTCCAAGTCTTTTGTTTTACCCACGAGATTTTTGTTTTACTTGGCAAGGTTTTTACCGAGACAACACCATAAGCACCGTGTCGTATTAGGGACGCAACACAAGGGGGAGTGTTTAAGGAAATTATATTTCCGTCCTTCTGTTATGTGTCTTGCCCTAATACACGTATGATTGGTTAATCCGGTGTCCTTATTAGAATAGATTACAGTTGATAGATCTTCTAGATCCTTCGGGAGACTCTATGTAATGTTTATAAATAAGTCTTTCTATCAATGAATGAGTAGATCGTTATTCTCGTTATTTTTTCTCCTTCAACAATATCCTTATTTTTCTATTTACTGTACTGCCTTATTTTTTTCTTCTCCCTCAGTAAGTAAAAGATTGCTCAACAAAATGAAAAAAAAAAAACACACACACACACATAAACCAAAACCAAAACGAACACGTCATATATCATCTCTGTCTCTAGAATTCTCTCAAGCCTGAGCCATTCTATTTACCAGAAAAAACCTCAGCCACCCACTCTCCCACAATCATCCATTTCTTCCCTTCTCCCTAAAAGACCACCCTCAGCCACCCACTGTCACTATAAGACCACCCACATAGTCACCCCCACAATCATGAACTCAGATGGGTTGGATCTGTGATGCCGCCATAGATCCTGATAACAAAGATGTTGATGAACGATGCTGCCATTGAGCAAGTCGATACTCAGTCGGAGTTGGAATTAGAAAACCGATCCCTTTGAGAGGCAATACCTAGAAGATAAATAAAGGTTCAGAATTTGAGTCTATATTAAACTGGGTTGGTGATCGATGATGGCTATTTGGTTAGGTTGGGCCTGAGTAGTTTGACACAGGTGATGATGAATAATGGGAAGGAGGTGAGAGAGCCATGATCGAAGATTCAGTAGTAAAATTAACTTTTTACTACACTAGGAACTTTGGTCTCAGTTTTTATCGTCTTTGACTGGCCAAAGATTGAGTTAACTTCCGTCTTCCGACTAATGGTGCACGTGACCTGTATATGAGTGGTTCAAGTACACCATGGTGCACTGAATCCGCTCCGAACGTCAGTTAATATTACTACTAGTTTGCTCTGGAACTTGAAAATGATATGCGAAGTTTAAGTTTCTGATCATCACTCTCGAGGATATATAGAAGTTTGTCCTTTAAACCATCACCTATCATAGGCTAAAAAACCAAATTTAGCGTATGTTTACTCCTATCATAAGCTAAATTTCAATTTTCAAGGTAAAAAATTTAGCCTAAGCTATTTGGTAAGCCAAATTTGGCCTTCCATTTCCATAAACTAAAATCAAATAATATTTTATTCAGTTTTTTTTTTTTTTTCAGATCTGCCCTTCTAATTACTATCTTATTTCAGTTTGTATCATTTTTAAATTTGAACTAAAAATCTTTAATCTCTCACAACTACATAATTAAAAACTCGTTTCTATTTAATTTTTTTACCATTGCGAAGATCTCGACGAGACATTTCATATAAACCCAATATCTAATATATTTAGATAGAATCATATACTTGATTAATTATTGAATTAAAAAAAATACATAGCTTATTCATGTAAAAGGGTTACACACGTATTAAAAACGTAAACAACACAAAATGTTAGACTTAACTAAATTACAACATATCGAAATAACTAACATAAAATGTTAGACTTATCAAAAACACATTATTTTTCAATAAAAAAAACTCATATTATAATAACCATCAACAATAATTCGGTACTCCACCGCTTTCGTTACGGGGCTTCTCCATGTCTATCGCTTGTTCTGGTACCTCTGCTTCCTCCATAGTCTTTACCTTTTCCATATCCAAAGGTCCTTCATAAAGACTCATTCCTCCATAGTCACCAATTCCTCCATAATTTGGCGTTGCTCCGTATTCACTGCTTGATCTATATTGACTTGAAACTTGAAGTGCATTACCAACGCTTCCAGAGTTGAACGTAGCTTTTGTGTGTCACCTTGGAACGGATTCATGTTAGCAAAACGTCATGAACTTCGAGATGCTTTGATTGAACATATTTGGCAGCGACATGGAAAAACATAAGTTTGAAATCATGATCGATAAATGTTTATTTTTAAATAAATATTTTGTTTTCAAATAAATTTGTCGTTCTATTTTTTTTAATTTTCGTTAGTTGTATCTTTTAATTGTCGTTTATTTCCTAAGGAATAAGATCCATGTCCTTCTCAATATTTGTAGTTTCAAATTATTTTTAATATTATATATATTATATATATGAGTAAAGAAAAAATATGCATAGAAATATAACATTAAATATATATGACAAAAAAATTAGATTTAGCTTTACCTTTGGATTTAGCTTACGGTGGGAGTGTTTTTTAAAACCAAAAGGCTATAAATTTAGCTAAAGATTTAGTTTATGGTGGGAGACTTTAGTAAACTAAAAAAATATTCTACAGAATATTCTTGTTTTATAGGCTAAATTTGGCTAAGGATTTACTATGGGAGATGCTCTTAGGACTAAAACATAATAAAAATTATCAGGAATCCTAATAATTGAATTCGTGAAATAAAACTAAGAAAAATGATTATTGACCTTAATAAAGTTTAAAATTTGTGGCCTTAATCGTCACCTAGACACGTCATTAATTAAAAAAAGATTATGTCATGTCAATCTTTAGCAAAAAGACAATCTTATCTTTCCAAATCCAATGCCTTTAGATTATTTTGTCTTTTTATTGAGAGAAAAAATTATTTTTGGCTTTCTTTTATATTAAAAAATATATATTTCTAGCATTTTTTTTTCATCACTATCATGGATTGAACACTAAAATATAGTGTGAAAATACATATATTTCATATATGTGTGTATATATATATTTAAGAAATATATATATATATATATATACATATATATAATTTGTCAAGAAAAAACAATTTCGTCCAGGAGATATAATTCGTTCAAAATAAAGTTTATATATACGTAATCATCCAAAAGAAATTCGATAGAGATTTTTCTATTTTTATTTTATTTTTAAATTTCGATACAAAATATAGCTTATATATAGATATCATAATTTTACCCACAAAAATAAAATATTAAAATTGATAATTAAGTTAAAAGTCTAAAACTAAATTTCGATTCACAAAGATACAAGGAAATTCTAATAAATTTACGAAATTAATTTATGGTATAAAAGCCTAATTTGATATGATTATTAACTTGGTCATTGTTAGTAAATTAATTAAATTTGGTATAAATGCATAACGCGTCCATATTAAGAGAGTAAGAACATATTTTATATTAGTATGTAGCATCCATTAATTGTTAAGGTTAAGATTGTATTTTTACCTAAGAATGAAATAACATGATTTATTAAATTGATGATGTGTTTATGTGACATGGTATGCCACATATGATTAAGGCCATAAATCTTAGATCTTATTAAAGCCCTCTAGCACTACCCTAAAACTAATTAATGTACGTACTACTGGAAAAAAACACTTAAGCGACGGAACGTCCGTCGGTTAAGATTCATCGCCTAAGTGTGGTGAGGTAGACACTTAGGCGACGGAATCTGAAATTTTGTCGCTTAAGTGGCACTACTAGAAGAAAGACTTTAGCCGACGAAAATAAAAAAACCAGGCCGACGAAATTAATATTTCGTCGGCTGAATAATTTTTTTCGTTGGCTATAGTCTGTGAACTTTAGCCGACAAAATTTTTAAAAGTTTAGCCGACGAAATTTTAAACTTTAGCCGACGAAATTTTTAAAAGTTTAGCCGACGAAAAATCTAATTTCGTCGGCTAAAGTGCCTTATATTTGCAGATCTAGACAACAACTCATCTGGGAAAAAAAAACTATACGTAGAACCTTCAAACGCAAAAAAGTCGTGAAATAAGATATGACCAGAATGGTGAAATACGTCTACGGTTGAAAAATCACGGTATTCCGGTAAAGTCTCGGTGCCAATAGTTGACTTACCCTTATTATTCATTATGCTGCAGATTTGGCGTTTAATGTCTGATTGACTATTGTGATACCTTTCCGGAAGCATAACGGCGCTACGAGTCAGACTCATTCTTACCCTAATAAACAAATTCATTGCCCCCTAGTAAACCTAGTGGAAGTTTACTGCCCCTCAATAAACTTCTACTGGGGGTCAATAAACTTTAATACAATATCTCCCTTTCAACTTCATGCCAATTATACACAACATATATCCATTCTTACCCTAATAAACAAATTCATTGTCCCCTAGTAAACCCAGTGGCCCAGTAAACTTCAACTGGGGGTCAGTAAATTTCAATACAGTATCTCTCTTTCAATTTCATGCCAACAATCTGCCCCAAATACACCGTCACCACCACTACCACCACCACCGTACCAAATAACCACCATGCCACCACCATCATACCAATCACATCCTAACTAAAATTAAAATTAAAATCAAATTAAACAAAAACACATAAATCTATCACCAAAGCTAATTAAACCAGAAAAATTAAAGAACTTATCTTGATTTCTTACCCCTTTGAAATTTCAAGGGACGGTGGTGGGTCGGCGGGAAGGCTTGGTCAAGAGAGAAAGGTGGCGGCAGCGGCGTCTGTGGTGGCGGAGATCGGACCCAGATCTAAGGCTCGGTGCAAGAGAAGGGGACGAGGAGCTTGCTAGCGGCGGGACGGTGAGTTGGGTCGGGTCGAGAGGGGGAGGTTGTTGGCTCTGAGGAGGGTGTAGAGGTGGCCGGGTGATGTTGAAGAGGGTCTTGACGGCGTTGAAAGTAGTGGCGTTTGTGGGGACGAAGTCGATGAGCGCATGGCAGTTGAAGGTGGCGTTGGTGGGGGTGGTGCAGTTGAAGGTGGCGACGGAGGAAGGAGTGGTGAGAATGGAGAGAGAGGCCAGCATGAGAGTGATGGTCTGGAGAGAGAGAGAGAGAGAGAGGAGAGAGAGAGAGAGAGAGAGAGAGAGAGAGCTCTGGGAGAAGATGAGTTTCCTTCTATTGATAAGGTTGGTGAGTGTGTGATTTAAAAGAATTGATATGTTTTGAAAAATTTTAGTTTGAATTTTCATGAAATTTTACGCGGGAAGATGGGTGCTCAAATTTTTAGAACTTAAACGACGGAATGTTCTATTTTCGTCGTCTAAGTGATTCATAATTTTTATTTTAAAAAAAAAAAACATTTTGTCTCCTAAGTTCTACTTAGGCTACGGAATGTAGTTCCGAGCATCTCCAACAGCTTCCCTAAAATTTCTTTAAAATGGGGAAACAAAAGCCAAAATCTCCAAAAAAAATTTATGCTCCAACTCCAACAGCTTCTCCATTTTGGAGATTTTGACATTTATTACAACAATAAAAAATGCTACATGATTATTAATAATAATAAAAAAATCATATATTTCATTATAACATAAATTATTCAATAAAATATTCTAGATTTTTGTTCTTATCGTTAGAGCACGTGAATAATTTAGGGAATGAAGACTTTGCTGCAAATTTAGGGAATGAGTGCTTCTCTTTCTTCTATATCCCCATTTTGGGGGATGAGATGAAGAAGCTGTTGGACCACAAAACAACCAAATATTCCCCAAAATTGATAAAATCAAGAAAATGGGGAAGCTGTTGGAGATGTTCTAAGTGATTTATATAAATTTTTTAATTTTTATTTTTTCAAAATGCTGTCGTCTAAGTAAAAATATTTCGTCTCCTAAGTAGTACTTAAGCGACGAAATGAAATTCCATCTCCTAAGTCGTTCTTAAGAGACGAAATCAAAACAACTTAGGAGACGGAAACTGTTTCGTCTCCTAAGTAGAAAATTTCGTCGCTTAAGTACCACTTAGGAGACGGAATTTTTTAATTCCGTCGTCTAAGTGCTATTTTCCAATAGTATACGTCGATGACATAAAATGAAAGGATAAATTCGTTCTTGAATTGGAACATACTAAGAGAAGCCAAAGCACGAGATGTTAGATTCCCTCAGAACTTATCATCCCTATACATATATTAACCATAATTAGCTTAAAAGTAACTTAATTACCATAATGTCTGTTGGTTTTGATTCTGACCAATATGTTTTCTTGTTGTGCAGCCTAGTTAACTTGTAAAGAAATTAAACACAACGATGCAGATTAGAGCAAATAATAGCTGGCAAGATTGACCATACGTAGTGTAGGAGAGTCGAAAGGGGAGAAAATCAAAACTTAAAAGAACCATCCAAAAGATCAGTGTGATTTCTTTAGGGTAGCAAAAAAAAAAAATGGTCAAATTAAAAAGAAAATTCAAAAAGCTGATGAGTTCCACGATAGGCTCGTCTGCACTCACTGCAGTACAGTAGCAGATCAGAATCAGGATCTATATCCCACCAGAGACAACTAGCACACACTATTTGTGCATGAAAGTCTTATAAAGAAACAGTACTACCATGAGAAACACAAGCTGTGAGTGAAGTGAAGTTGCCACAGACTCACAGCATATATATTTGGCAATGGCTAATCAAATTATGTCGACCATACGGAATGCTGTGCTACGTCACTCATCAGTAGCTGACCAGATGCATGCATGTTCAGACAAACTCATGAATCCCTTACTGGCCGGATTCTGACTTGTTGTGCAATTGGAGGATTATATGTATTGGTTTGCCTTGGTGTATGAATATGTAATTGGCCGGTTATTATATGCTAGTTTACGGTGCAGTTAATACTGGATGATGGGATCAGATCAAGAGCGTCATTTCTATTTGATCAGATAGAACTCAAAAGGGCCGGGATCGGAGTAGTCTACGATCCATCATTGGAAATCTGGAATGGGGAACTACCTGAGATTTTATATGGTTCACAGGGAATTAGCTGCAAGATTGACAGTTCGACTACCCCGCCAACTAGGGCAAACCCACAGAAGATAACAGATCCGTGATGATTTGATTAGATGGCCGGCCGAGTGTTTTTTTGTCTCCCTCAATAATATTGTATCCTCGACTGCAGCAATCTTAAGATCCATATTTATCCAGTTCAATTCGTCCAGATTGATAAGATTTCAAATGCTTAGTTCTTAAAAAAAAAAAAAAAAAAAACTACTTATTCTCGTCGAATAATATTTGAAATTTTGATAAAAAAAAAAAGAACATTTGAAATTTAAATATAAAAAAGATTTTAAAGTTAGGCAACATTTTGTTCATTTCTAAAAAGGTAACGTTTTTGTCTTTCATATGAGAAATTAAATTTTCCACGACCTTTCATTTCGATCAGTTATTTATCTTTTTGTTTTTATTTTTATGGAAATCACATGGTTTTCTTAAAGAGATTAATTTATGATCATGTTAGATCGCTTCCTCTTCTTGATCACAAAAATTGAGATCGACTAACACTAAGAAGTTATTTGTCATTAATGTACAATAAAATTATAGAAAGTTATGTGTGCCTTTTGGCTCTAGAGGTATGGAAAATCCAAATTTCTTCTATGCATAGCACTTCTAAGCTATAATTGCTGGCATAAGTGATATGTGCCTTTTGATATTTGTAATCAACAATACAGTTTCTAATAACTCAAGAAGTGTACTTTTTATTTTTTTTGGTGGTAGAACAAACTTTATAAATAAACATAGGCTTTTTAGCCAATTTGCTACCCTAACTTTTATTAGGGTGTCAATTTGCTACCTTATTTTTTTTCTCTGCCATTTTCCTACCTTAACTTTCATAAATTAACCGAATTGCTACCCAACTGTTAAATCAGTCACCTTATGTTATGTTTTTGTCAAGTGGTGTATCATGTGAGAGCATTTTTGTAATTTACCTGAAAACTGATATATCTATGGGCGACACCGGAAACCATTGGTGGCGCTCAAAGAATGGAGAAGGCTTTCCGAGCGGCTGTGGACGACACCGGAAATCTGGTCTAAGAAGATGAAGATGCAGATCTGAGAAAATACCCAATCTGTTTTTTGGTATAGAATAACCACTACCACGAAAATTAACTTCATATATAGTAACCAGCATCAAAAATCACAACATAAAAGAAAATTGAGAGAACAGAACAAAAATCTCATCACCATCCAATCCTATGAAAATAAGACAAGAAAACAACCCAGATATCTAGACTGCTGCTGGCACAGATCTCACTTAAGAGGAATGAACCTTGAAGAGTGGGTGGCACCGATACTAGGTCTACCGTGCTTCACAGGCTTGTATGAAATTGAGAACTCAACAAGGTAGTGACTAATCATCTCAGGCTTGAAGGTCTTCCCATTGTAAACACCAATAATGCTTCCAACATCTCTGGTACTATAATCATATTACGCAGATGGGTACAAACTGGCTTCGGCTTCTCACCAAGTGGGGCCTCCCATTTCGCTTTGCGAAGCTTCTTGATCAAAGCCATGGGCTTGCGCTTCAGACCCCTCTGGAACCTTCTGCGAGCTCGAGCAGGGAAGAGCTTGACGAGTTCGTCAGTTGACATGTCGAGTAGAGCATCCAGATCAACGCCTCTGAAGCTGAACTTCTTGAATGTTCTTTTCTTCGGGACTCCGGCCGCCACCACATCGTTCTCAACGTCCACCATGATTGGGAGAGTTAGGAGGCGCAAAATAAGAGAAAAGGTAAGAGCTTTTGAGGGTTGTGGCCGCTTGAAAATACCCATCAGCCAATCTGTTGAATTAATGATGAAGGTGCAGATATTTGATGAAGATGCATATCACAATGGTGATCTATAAGATGCAGTCTCCGACCCACTTTCTAAATCCCCAATTTCTAACTTTTCTTTGATTTTGATTTTTTGATATTTTTGTTTGGTTGAGGTGAGAGATGTGATGAAGAAAGAAGAGGAATTACCAGTGTGTAAGGAAACGAACTCCACTGCTCTCACAGTCCCAAAAATTGAAGCAAATTACGAAAATAGCCTCATGTGCATAGTGGGTGTTGAGCTCTTGACGGAAAAGATAACTAAAATTGGTTTATTTAACAGTTAGGTAGCAATTCGGCTAATTTGTGAAGGTTAGGGTAGGAAAATGACAGAGAAAAAAGATAGGGTAGTAAATTGACACCATAATAAAAGTTAGGGTAGCAAATTGGTTAAAAAGCCATAAACATAATGGTAAGCAGATTACTCTAAGGCCATATATTTTCCTAGATGTAACTTTTGGGAGGCAGAGTTTGGTTCTAGTCCTTCATATGCTTGGAGAAGTATCCTCAAAGGCAGAGATATTTTGCAAGTTGGTATTTGCAAACAGATTGGTGGCAATGGGAGACAAACTAGTATCTGGAATGATCCAATTGGTTGTCAGGAACTAATTTGCAGCCTTATTGTTCTACCAAAGCCTCTTTTGCTTCGTATTTGTTACTTTCTTGAGGTCGTTAGAATATCCCTCTTTTATCTGAGCTTTTCCTAACTAATATTGTGGAGCGTATTTTGGCTCTTTCGTCCTCAGCTCGTCTTCTTAAAAAAAAAATGAATAAAAAGTTTGATTTTTCGGCTTTGATGTGGATAGGCAACGAGTTTAATTGTTTGTCAAATGGTCGTAGCCTACTAATGGTATATGATAAAATATATATATATATATATACACACACACACGCACAGTTTCTATCCAGAGCGAAACTTTGCTATGAAATTAAAGTGTAAAGTTCCTTATTTGACTCACTTTTAGGTCATATTTCTACAAAGTTTCATCAAACTTGATAATCGTTTGGTGTTCATAATTGTGATTTATACAAACAGTTTCAGTTAGATAGGTCTTGGTCCGTTTATTGATTTAACCTAATTTGATACCTAACGATCATCAATTTGGATGAAACTTTGCATGAATGATCTACACATTAGTATTAATAAACTGAACGGTGGAGATGTGGAAGTATGACCGAAAAACGAGTCAAATAAAAAACTTCACACTTTAACTTCAGATCATTCAGAGCGAAAACTTCAGATCATTCAGAGCGAAGCTTCGCTCTGAAATTAATCTGTGACGTTTTTTATTTGACTCGCCTTTTGGTCATACTTCAATATCTCCACTGTTCAGTTTATTGATACTAATGTATAGATCATTCCTGCAAAGTTTCATTCAAATTGATGATCGTTTATGTATCAAATTAGGTTAAATCAATGAACGGATCATAAACCTGTCTAACTGGAACTGTTTGTGTAAATCACGATTATGAACACCTAAACGATCATCAAATTCGATGAAACTTTGCATAAGTGATCTATGCATTAGGTTCTACAAAACTGAACGGTGGAGATGTGGAAATATGACCGAAAACAAGTCAAATAAATAACTTCACACTTTAATTTCAAAGCGAAGCTTCACTATAGATAGGAATTATGTGTGTGTGTGTGTGTAGTGGCAACATACTGAGAAATTAAGCTGAGAGTATTAATTGGTAACTTATGGCTCCATGTGAGCATTGTCTTTCATGTTCACTACCAGAATAAGTGAATAAAGTAGCATGTGGAGCATTCATCACTAAATGGTGCATGTTATAATGCATATTCTTATCCAAGATAGATGTTATTATCTCGATTGATTCTTTAGTGTTTATTATGATTTGGGATTTAAGCACAATGTCCCCCCCTTTTTTTATATATATTCTATTCTTTTGAAAAATAGTTTATATCATTAGATCAAAAACCAAAAATCTATAGTCTGTCTAGCTTACAAAAGAAGATCGGATAACCTAAAAACCTAAGAAGCAACAATAAAACTACGAGAAAACTGGTATCACTACCAGGACAAGCACTTTAGCCGACAAAAAAGTTTCGTCGGCCTGTTAGCTTAATTCGTCGGCTATGGTTTCGTCGGGAAAGAGTCGTCGGCGATCACTTTAGCCGACGACACTAGAAGACGTCGTCAGCTATCATCCCAAAATTTAGCCGACGAAAAAGACGTCGTTGGCTGTTGTCCCAGAATTTAACCGACGAATATCTTAAATGTTTCGTCGACCGTAGTCTGAGACTTTAGCCGACGAAACATTTAATATATCCGAAGCAGTAAGACCCGGAGTGGGTGCCCGATGTATCTCAGGCATACGGGGTGCAGACACCTCCGTCTGGGTTTGAGGCCACAGCTGCCTCAAGGAATGGGGGCACCTCCGGCTGCCTCGAGGAATGGGAAACGCTCGGCGGCTGCCTCTGCGTCGTCTCCAGAAGGATCGCACGTCTGGCTGTCATGAGGCTCCGAAACAACGTTTGAGGGTTGCTAGAGGTTCCCTCAGACGATTTGGACCTTTGGCCTTCGAACTCTTCGTTGATCTAAAATTACCGCTTATCCTATTTAAAATATTAATTTGGATCAAGGCTGAGGAATCAGTGGCGGAGCTAGAAATTTATCGTAGGGGGGTTCATATATGAAGTGCCGATCATTATCGGAAAAAAAAATGTACAGATCATTCGGTCGTATAACTCAATTACTATATCATAAGTTAAAATTAAAAATATAATAACATAATACTAATATAAAGTTCTTAAACACTGAAATCAATAATGCAACAATCATAACGTTATTAAAAAAAATAGAGGTACTCAAATGCCAATAACACCCTGAAGAAAATTAATAAGTGGCTCAGGAGGACATGCTGCCCTGACTCGCAGTACATGTAATTATATAAACAAAAAAGTACATTAATAAGCTGGAATATCAGTCTGCACTATATTGACTTTCAATTGTATTTTATGATAAAAATATATTACCCTACTGTTTTTAATCAATTCATAAATATATTGAGGGTTTTATGAATTTATGACCAAATCTCATATAATGAAGGCAAATAAAGTGAGAAAGAGGACTCACGGATCAGAGGGCTTAAAGGAGGTAAACGGTAGAGTCTTGGATGAATCTTGGGTCGATCAACCCTGATGGCTTAACAGCCCAGTGAATAACCTGATTTAGAGAGATAACCAGACACTCGCCCGGGGAGTACCAAATGCGGAAGCAGTTCCAGTCCCAGTTGCTGAGGTGGCGTAGTGACAGGTGGGAGCAATAACAATAGAAGCTGCGGAAGATCCTGCAGTAGTATATTCGGTTCTGTGGACTAGAGGACGTGGAGCGTGAGGGCGTGGCCACGTGAGGGCGTCGCCGCCTCGCTGGAGCAGAACGGAGATGGCTCGAGGAGGAGGCTCGAGGACAGCTCAAGGAGGCTGTGGAGGGCTCGAGGAGGCGATGGAGGCTGTGGAGCGCGGTGAGCAACAATGGAGGCGGTTTTTTAGGGTTTTGCCGAGCACTGTGGAGGCTGACGAGCGCTGGGTTTAATTATATACCATATACCTTTAGCCGACGAAATATTTACTTCGTCGGCTAACCTTTCAAATTCGTCGGCTAAACCTTTGAAATTTGTCGGCTAAACCTTTGAAATTCGTCGGCTAACCTTTGAAATTCGTCGGCTAAACCTGTGAATCTCGTCGGCTAAAGTAATGAAATTCATCGGCTACAGTACTTTTTATTTAATATTTTCAATTTATTTGTTTTATTTTATTTTATCAACTATAGCCGACGAATTTTCAATAATGTCGTCGGCTGTAGTACTTTTTATACATTCGGCACATTATGATTGTGATGATCAAACTTGAGAAACAAAAATCCGACCATCAGATCTGACCATCATTATAAAATACATGTGTGGGAAAAAATTTAACTTGATCTGATAAGGTTAAGAGCTCGATCCGGACAGTCAATCCCGTAAGTCAAACCCCTAAACGCACGGAAAAGGTCATTGGACCATCTAAATTACGTATTTTGGCCGGACCTTCAACTGAGAATAGTTTCAAATCAATGAGACGCAACAAGTCGTATAAAAAATTTACAAAAAATAACCACCGAAGATAGGGCTACCCATAGGGAGAAATAATGAAAAATTGCATTGACCGCAACTATCGGCACTGAGTATTGACCGGAATACCGTGATTTTTCAGCCGTAGACGTATTTCACCATTCTGGTCATATCTTATTTCACGACTTTTTTGCGTTTGAAGGTTCTACGTATAGTTTTTTTTGAAACGGAACGTTCACTTAACACTTGGTAAACAAGTTATACAACATTAGTAGGCATGTTGTGATTGTGATGATCAAACTTGAGAAACAAAAATCTGACTGTCAGATCTGACCATCATGATAAAATACATGTATGGGAAAAAATTCAACTTGATCCGACAAGGTTAAGGGCTCGATCCAGACGATCAATCCCATAAGTCAAACCCCTAAACGCACGGAAAAGGTCATTGGACCGTCTAAATTACGTATTTTGGCTGGACCTTCAACTGAAAATAGTTTCAAACCGATGAGACGCAACAAGTCGTATACATATTTTATGAAAAATAACCACCGAAGATAGGGCTACCCATAGGGAGAAAGAATGAAAAATTGCATTGACCGCAACTTTCGGGACCGAGACTTTACCGGAATTTCATGGTTGTTCATCCCATTTATGACAAGTACATGCATGAGATGTTCCAGATGCAAGTCATGGTACCATCAGTGATTTTCCTGCCCGTGGGTTGTTGGCCGGACCTTCAACTGAAAATAGTTTCAAATCGATGAGACGCAACAAGTCGTATATTAGGGTATTCGTTGGCTAAGGTTTAGGGTTTAGGGTTTAGCCGATGTCCAGATCTGCAAATATAAGGCACTTTAGCCGACGAAATTATATATTTCGTCGGCTAAACTTTTATATAGTCGTCGGCTTAAGTTCACAGACTAAAGCCGACAAAAAATTTCTTTATTTCGTCGGCTACAGTTGACCATAGCCAACGAAAATTGAAATTAGCCGACGAAGGAAAATTTCGTCGGCTAAAGTCCACGTTAGCCGACGAAAAAATAATTCATCGGCCTGGTTTTTTTATTTTCGTCGGCTAAAGCCTTTCTTCTGGTAGTGTATGCTTAAGTAAGCCTCAAGCTCGCCTTCTACAAGTTATCATGCCTAATTCCTCTTTTGCCAATTACACAATTGTGGTACACAAAAAAAAAAAAAAACAAGACACCTATAGACATATACAGGCATAGAGCTATGACCATCAACTAGACACTTATCTCGAGTCTTGAAAAAAATTTAGTAATGACAAGCTCCTTCCCTTTCAGGTTAATTAGAGTGTCTAATTCCATCAGCATCGTCTAGAGCTAATCTTCCTTTTCTTGCAACAACCTTGAAAACTGGCAAGCCCAGCTCAACAACCCAGGTCCAAACCAAACCACCATTAGCCACCTCAAAACTAAGTCTAATTCCAGGCATAAAGACTTGAGCCCAGCCCCTGACCTAAGTGGTCCTCTTTCACACCCACACTCGGGTTAGCCAGAACCTTCGTCGACAAAACTGCATAGGTCGGACCCGCCACTGTCGTCACCAAAGGTCCACCAGAGTCACTAAAGACTCTCGTATCCAGTGCAAGTTTTTGCTAGAAACACCGCGCGTCCAATCCATGTGCGTTGCAAAGAAGCACGATTACGGTTGCTCCTGGAGGCCAACTCGACTCTATAATCTCTGTCTCCACGCCTAGAATATTCTATCTTTCTTTTTTCGGTTAAAACTTTCATATAAAGACAAAATTGATGAAGTGAAAGTAATTTGAGAATAGAGAATCGTGAAAGATGTATAATATTCATTGATAGAAGCCCTTTATATAGGGAATTACACAATACCAATTAGGTAAGGAAAAAGAATACATAGATCTAGTCAAACTATATATCCTATTGGCATAAGGCCAAGATACACATAAAGAATATCTAGTTTGATACAGAATATCCTAGAACATTTCCCCTTGTGTCGTGCGCTGATATGCCAATGGTCTTGATCTGTTGCCTCGTCAAAACCTCATCAAGTCACAAAAACCCTGTGGGAGAAAAATTGAACCTTGATCGTAGGAGAAAAAGAGTACAACGCACCAGCCTACTTCATTGAGATGATACTCCCCTTGATGTGAACATTATTCAGAGAGACTTGATAGCCGACGCATGCCTATACTTTTCACATGTTTCTCAAAAGTACACTTAGGTAAGGACTTAGTAAATAAGTCTGCTGCGTTTTCTTAAGAACTAACTTGGTTCACTTGAATGTTAAGAAACACATGTTGCTGTTGGTTGTACAAGAACTTGGGTGAAATGTGTTTTGTACTGTCACCCTTGATGTAACCTAGCTTCATTTGTTCAATACAAGCTGCATTGTCCTCATAAATGCATGTAGGTCTATCAGTTGTAGAACTTAATCCACTAGTCTCTCTAATGTGTTTAATGATCGATCTCAACCAAACACATTCCCGAACAGCTTCATGCAAAGCTATAATCTCTGCATGATTTGAAGATGTCGCCACTAGAGTCTGCTTAATTTTGGACAATTCTAAGACATCATACTAACTTGGATGAGCCTAGTTGAACAATTAATGATGAAAAATCGGCTATAAGGTAAAAGACTTGAACCGGAAAACACGTAAGTGACCTTCGTTGAGAGTCACGGCGCCATACGTCACCTCCTCTAAGGGAGAGACCAAAGACGGCGTTGATGTCATGTTTTCTAAGGTAGATGTAAATCAATTCGAACCATGTAGAGACAAGAAGAACAAAAAAGAAACTTTCATGAATGCGTTGAAAAAAGTACATAGGAGTCTCAAAAAGAAATAGAGAAGAAAACTAAGCATGGCATGCTAACGATGCATTATTACATCATGACTTGTAAAAGGGAAAACAAACTAGCGGGTGACGTCAAAGTCAGGAGCATCTAAGTCAGAACAATGTCCATTGGGGTCTGCGACTTTGAAGGTAATATTATGTTCAACTCCATTGTTTTAAGTGGAATTGACTTCCATTAATTCCTTGTATCTTTGTATGCGGCAACAACATTTGCAAAAGCGCGACATCTTTTAAACCAGTGGTCCTTGGACCCACATCTGTTGCATTGACCATCAAAGACAGAGGAAGAGCGAACATGCTGCTTCCGAGGAGGAGCGGTGCCGCCCCTGGGGCCAGCGGCACCGGTGTCTCGGCGCCAAGTGTTGGTACGGCCACTAAAGCCACTACCTTGTCCCCGTGAACCAAAGGCACGGTGGTGCTGATTCTCACATGCGTAAGGTTCATTCCGATGTTAATCCTTGCGTTTCGAAGCTTTATTACTCCGTTTGCTGTTGTAATTAGATTATGGAATTTTTTGGGTGCCTACATGACGCAAATTATGCTGATCATTGATCATGTTGTTCTTTTCTTCCATAAGGAGTTGCGTCATTAAGCCGCTAAATGTAGTAATCCTTTTATTGGTGAACTCAAGTCGATATTGGTTCATTAGGATCTTAGCAGCTGAAGGAAGGTCGAGAAAGTCTTTTCGATCATGTCAACATCACTTTTCTCGACTCCACATGAGCTCAGTTGAGCTTGTAGGCAAAGCATATCCCTGTTGAAGTCATCAACCTTCTTGTAATCCAAAAGTGGGATTTCATCCCAGCGAGCAATTAGTTCTGGGAGCAAGGTCGAATGGATATTGCCGAAGCGTTCGACGAGTGCATCCCACTGATCTTTTGGATCATGCTTTGATTGATATTGCCTGCGCAGTGTGGGATCGATATGCTTACGAAGGAATATGAGCGCTTGAGATTTTGTTCTCTTGTGATACGGTTCCTGAGTTGGATCGGGGAATATGGTCTCTGTCAGATCCTTAGCAATGAAGGTTTGCTCTATATCTGAGACCCAGCGATGGTACTCGGTACCATAGGCGTCGAGGACGTCGAATTCGATGCCTATGTCCATTTGCATACAAGAGAGAACAAGTCGTATTAGTTTTCTGTAGAGACCCAAAGGATACTCAAATACGATGCTTTTATATTAGTTTGTCTCTCTAGAGTTGATCAAACACAACCCTAAGTGTCCGGAGTCGATCAAACAGGACCCGGAAAATTTGTGTGAAGGTGATCAAACACAACTTTGGACCCGGGGAGGACAACCAGGATTTTAAACCTGTAAAGATACCGTCTCAAGCATAGAATGAAGTAGAAGAAGGAGAGAAAACACTCTATCTCCCCCGAGGTTATTGAACTTGGAAGAGTTTTAGGGTTGTAAAGAAAACATACCGTAAAACTTGGATGCTTGATCGGACGAGAAGAAAACATCGGAGCAGGCGGCCGGGACGCGGCAGTCGGGGAACGACGACGGCGGCCAAGCCAGGGCCGAGAACCTTCGGTTTTGGTTTTAGGGTTTGGGAAAACTATTAGCTCAAGGGTTGAGTCAAGAGCTGATAACGTGATGAAGTGAAAGTAATTTGAGAATCGAGAATCGTGAAAGATGTGTATATTATTCATTGATAAGAGCTATTTATTTAGGGAATTACAGAATACCAATTAGGTAAGGAAAATGAATACATAGATCTAGTCAAATTATATATCCTATTGGCATAAGACCAAGACACACATAAAGAATATCTAGAAGGATACAGAATATCCTAGAACAAAAATATATATTACTAAAAACAAAAATTTAGTTAAAAAAAAAAGATTATGGATTATAAAATAGAGAGTACATATTTCACTTATGATAAAATGACATTTAGGCCTTAATAGTTAGTCTTGGACAAGATCATAGAAAAATGGATTAATTTTAAAATACCACTTGAACTATGATGTTATTTTCATTTTCATACCTAACTATCAAAACCTTGCATTTTCATATCCGAAGTTTCATTTTGTTAGTATTTTGATACCTTGACCACTAACACCGTTAAATTTTGAGGGCATTTTCGTCATTTTAATTAATATATCATTTTTTACATTTATTTTAACAAAATAATTTATTTTTTGAGGTTATCAAATACAAATAAAACAATTTACTTTAGCAAAAATATTAAAAAAACAAACTCCAAAATTAAATATTTATTTTTGCAACAATGGTATATATTTAACCAACAATAGATTAAACATATGTATAAAAAATTTGATAAAATTTTCAACGATATTCGATATTTTCTCGATATAATTTATTTTAATTATATATTTTACTTTATTTTATTTTGGTTTGCTTAACATGCAACTCTAAGAATTAATATACATATAAGAGTTCTACTAACTTTTATTACTATTGTTGCAAAAATAAATATTTAATTTTAGAGTTTTTTTTATAATATTTTTACTAAAGTAAATTGTTTTATTTGTATTTGATTACCTCAAAAAATAAATTATTTTGTTAAATTAAATGTAAAAAATGATATTTTTATTGAAATGATGAAAATACCTTCAAAATCTAACGGTGTTAGTGGTCAGAGTATTAAAATGCTAACGGAATAAAACTTCGGGTATAAAATATAAGTTTTTGATAGTTAGGTATAAAAATGAAAATAACATCATAGTTCGAGTAATGTTTTGTAATTAATCCTAGAAAAATTACTTGCAATTTAAGACGGTTTTATTAACAAACCATTTATTTATTATTACTTTAAATCAGTTTTGTTTACAAGGTTTGCTCTTCTTCTTCCTTCAATAAAACCAGAGCAAGTAGAAACTTGTACGAAGAAAGAACCCAGCAACAGCTTCATCAATCCCAGCGAAATTGCAAACTCGTATAAAAGGGGAATGAAGGAAAAATGAAGATTGCAAAAGTGAAATAGAGTTTCTTCCCCAGCCATCCCTTTTACGTATTCACAACCAAAAAAATAACAGTGTCCTACCAACACTTCTCTCTCTCTCTCTCTCTTTCCTATTCTCTCACAATACCATGACATTATTTCATTCCCTCCAAATCACTCGATCCACATGGTGATTTAGATACATATATTGATTTAGTAATCATTCAATCTCAACCATTAGGAAATTATATATAGAAAGAATTTGTTCCTCTTGGACCATCAGCCACCGCAGGCTTGACTCGCCGGAGATTCGCCGGAAATGGGAATTCGTTCCTCTTGGCCTAGCAGCCACCGCACGAAGTGGGTTTGGGATTGTGATGATTCACGCATAAAACAAGAAGCAAAGAGAGAAAATTCAAGAGAGGGTAGTTTGGGTACTTGGCAAACAAAACTGATTTAAAGTAACAGAAAAATGAAGAGGGTGTGTCAGAGAATAGGAAATGCGCTAAATGCGAATGAATGTATGAGCTACTATTGGGTCGCTGCTTGACTAGGATTAGATTAGGATTAACAATAAAATTAGCATGTGGATATTGGGTTTTATTTTGTTGTTTTGATCGACCATTTGGGAACACGGTCAGTCCCAACAACACAAACACACTCAAAGACAGCCTTGTTCGATCTGATCGTAAATCTAAGACAGATCTCGTCGGCTGGTGGAAATGGCCGGTGGAGTTAACCGGAAGATATCGGCCGCTTCGGCCCGAGCTCACACCCGTAGAGCCAAGCAGAACAGCTCCTTCCGTCTTCCTTCAGGTACCCTTTTCTTCTTCATTCTAATTTCTCTTCTAATTTGATTCAACGCTTTTGATGGTAATTCAAAACCAGCTTCTGTTTGCTTGATGATAATTATGTAGGACTAGAGTTTGAATCTGTTCCTTTTCTGGGTACTTGGAAATTTGAACTCTCTTTACTTCGTTTAGCTATTTGTCATTGGTTTCTTGGGTTTTGTTGATAATAAAGGATCAAAGAATCAGCTTTTTATATCATTTTTGTTAAGGATCCGAAATTGAAATGGGTTTAAGCCTTTGAGGGTGAACTTGTTATTATTGCTCTGAATGTTGATGTTGTATTAAGAAGTAAATAGCGGAAAAGGTGATGTTTTGGGTTCAATCCTATCCGATGCACGAAAAAAAAGCAAAATTAATGTAACAAGGAGTGCAGTTGACTTGGATAAATGTTTTATCACTTTATGGCAATGAACTGTTCTCTGCTCCGAATTTAAGCTTGTATTGGGAGTGAACTTTGGCATGGTATCAGACTATCAGTCATCTAAAACAAAAAGAAAGGAACAAAAAAAAAAGTGAAAAAGGGTTCTTTCTCCTTGAAGTAATTCATCGATGGAAATTTAATTAGTTTTCCCAAGGTGAGTTAGAGTAAAGACTATTTATCTTTCATCTGGATAGCTATATTCTACTGCCTACATGTAAGCGGACAACTAACAACTAACAAGCCTTTGAAGGTGCATTGCTTTCTTTATTATATCTGTATGAAATTTCTATATCCTTATATATGGTTTATATATTATGTAATTATGGACCAAGTTGGACATGTTATTCGAGGATCAGGGATTATGCTTCATTGTAATAGTGCCATAAGGCCTTATCTGTGTAAATTGTATCTCTAGGTAACCATTGTATCTCTGTTCTAAACTTCTATTTGCATTTGATGCAAAAGGGTTATGGCTTTGATATATTTTTTATGCTCAAAGCTCGAAATTGAATATGTTGGCCCCTTCTTTTTGGCTGATATGTTGCGTAACATGTTTCTTGAGCTTTCTCGAATTTTTTTCATTGTGGTCTAATAAGAACTAAAAAATTTCAGGGATCTTTAGGACAACCCTAGCAGTGTTGTTTATGGGGTTTCTGGCATGGACGTATCAGGCCATCCAACCTCCTCCACCGAAGATATGTGGTTCTCCTGATGGCCCTCCTGTTACAGCACCAAGAATAAAACTTAAGGATGGAAGGCATTTAGCCTATCAAGAGCATGGGGTCCCAAAAGAAAATGCTCAGTATAAAATTGTTTTTGTCCATGGTATCAATTCTTGCAGACATAATGCTGTTGTTGCGGAAAACTTGTCTCCAGTATGTATCTTTTGGTTTGTTGTGTGTCTGTTTCAATTGCTTTACTATTGTATTGACCCGTGGTGAGCACTTTCAGGAAATTGTTGAAGACTTGGGTATCTATATCGTGTCTTTTGACAGACCAGGTTATGGAGAGAGTGATCCCGATCCAAAGAGAACAGTAAAGAGTTTGGCTCTGGATATAGAGGAGCTGGCTGATGAATTAGGATTAGGATCCAGATTCTATGTAATTGGTTTTTCCATGGGTGGACAGGCACTTTGGGGTTGCCTCAAGTACATCCCTCACAGGTATGATTAATCCCGCATTGTAAATGAACAGGTTCTGTATTAATGTGTTTGGTTAGAAGAGATAAAACCATAACTGTCATACCATGTTATCATGCTGACTGACTACAACAAATCAACAAGTGAGGTTGTTGGTGGGTCTGGGACCCATATGGTGTGGTGGTAGAACATATTTCATTTGTACCATGCAAAGCCTACAAAGTTAGAATTTACGGACATGACGTGTTACAGCCATTTCACGTAAGGGCTAGTGTCTTGATACCCGTTTGGTGTGTCAATTGGCATATTTTTTTTTTTTTAATTTAAACAAGAAAGTATCGTAACCACAAGATTTAGAATTGAGAAAGAGAAAAACGAAATAGAGAAAGTACTCTAAATAGGGAGGTTTCCAGTACTCTAGTTAAATTAGATATGTTGTTCCTTTTATTTTTCATTTCCTAAATGCAGTTTATAGTTTTTTTTTTCATGTTTATTGATTTCTTATTTTAGTTATATTGTAAGCCAAAGGGCTTTTATGGCTGATTAATACTGATAGATATAGGAGATGGAAGCATCGTATTTGTATGTTGTTTCTCTTACGTGAGGGATTTTGTGTAATATCAGGCTAGCAGGAGCGGCACTATTATCTCCAGTTGTTAATTACTGGTGGACCGGTATTCCTGCAAATCTTTCTAATGAAGCATACTACCAACAGTTTCAGCAAGACCAGTGGGCAGTTCGTGTTTCTCACTACATCCCTTGGCTTACCTATCTTTGGAACACTCAAAAATGGTTTCCCGCTTCAAGTGTTTTGGCTCAGAGCACAGATATTCTTTCTCAACAAGATAAAGAACTCCTCCCTAAGCTTTTCAAAGGAAAATCTAATATGGTATGTACAATAGCTTACTTATTTATCTTTTTATTTTATTTTATAGTTCCATGTATTGATGTTCTTCGGTAAACTTGACTGAGACCACTTCCACTTCTGGGCGGTACGTGGCCATGTGCAACTATAAAAAGGCATTTGAAAAATAAAATGGAACAATAATTGTCTAAAAGATAGTAGGGTCACTGATTGTATTGTTTTATTAATCTCCCTCTCGCGCCTCTTTTCTTTTGACAAATAGCAAACAGAAAACAAAAAAATAAGAAACATTATCAGACAGGCCCTCACATTAGGATTTTTAACACCTGGTAGCAACCCATTTCAGAATAATGAAAGTCATGTTTAAAACTCAACATTTACTGAATAAATTTCAAAAGTTACAAAATTTGATTCATTATATAAAGATTACAACATTTACTGACTAAATCCCATGTATAATAATCAAGAGCAGCCCAGAGAGGGAGGTATATATCCCTCTTCTACAAAGTAGTCTTGTGGTGGTCGTCGGGTAAAACCTCTCGCATGTGGGAAGTGGTACTCCTTGGTATCCATGCTGGTGATAATAACTGATATCCGTTTTCATCTAACAAGTTGGTTTAGTGTGATCAATAAAAGCCTGCTAGTCAGTGTTAAGAAGGATTTGGCAGTGACATCTCATTGAAACTTTAGGACTGTGACTAGTAGGACATTAATCTGGCACCTATGAATAGTAGGACATTAAACTTTAGGACCTGTGACTAGTAGGTAATCGAAAATATTGACATTAAAAAAACGAAAAATAGGGGAGAATGGGGATTGCAGTACGGCTCGACTGCAATCTCTTATAACTCTCTAGGAATAGATCTATCCCTTATCTCTACAGCTTTGATTCAGTTTTAGATGTATATATAGCGTCATTGACTAATATGTTCTTGCAGTGTACTATAACCTCTCCCTCCCTCCCTCTAGCCAGTGGGTTTGGTTTTGATTGTGCTTAATTACTTAGCTAATCCCTAATCTCTCTCTCTCTCTCTCTCTCTCTCTCTCATGCATCACGCATACATGTCTATAAGTAGGTTTGCCTCTCTAGAAGAATGGAGAGCACCATAATCACATATAAGTCTACAACCAAATCATATAAAAGTAATTAAACCCATGAACCCTAGGGTCATATTGTAGGTTTGCCTATGGACCAGGATGAATTAATGAAGATAATGTTATGATACATCCATATGCTATTATACATGTCTTTTTATTTCTATGAAAAGAAAGAAGCTAAAATTATTTTATGTCATGGCTTCCTCAGGACCAGGTAAAACCGCAAGGAGATTTCGAGTCCATTCACCGTGACGTCAATATTGGATTTGGGACCTGGGAGTTCAGTCCTCTGGATCTGGAAAATCCTTTTCCAAACAATGAAGCTTCTGTTCACATGTGGCAAGGTGACGACGATAACATGGTTCCTGTTACCCTGCAACGGTACATTGCCCAACAACTTCCCTGGATTCGATATCATGAGATACCAGGTGCTGGACACTTGTTCCCACATGCTGATGGATTGTGCGATACCATTGTCAAGGCACTTCTAATTGATGAGAAGTAATCTTTTACTTATTTAACAGGCTACTTCAGGTTAGCTTATCTGTGCATTCATATTATGTGGAGAATCAAAGTTCATTTTGGTATGTACAATATTGCTTTTGTACCAGCCAGCTCTGTTATAGATTGTTGCATCATGACGCAGCTGCTTATAGATTTTTGAAAAGTTGGGTTTGAGATAAAATTTTGTGGAAACCTGCCGAACTGTTGCTTGTTTAACTATGGAATGCTTAAATCACAGAAAAATATCTAGACATGTTTAATTCCTGCATTCAAATCATCAAATTAATTTCTTGATTTCTTCTACATTATCAATACAAGGTACATTAAATAAAAGTACTCCAAGCATAGTGCAATTCAGTCGACAAAAGTGCCTTACCATATAGGCTACCTCACCCTATTTGTCAAATCTTCTTCTCATCATTGCAATCTGCTTAGGACTTAATCCAAATGCCTTTTCCAAGAGCTTATCATTTATACCAGACCCAAAAATAGCCGCTGGGATCTTTTGCATTCCTGGATTTTGGCTATTGAAGCTTCCAAAAACTGTAGCTGGCTTCTTGCCAACATTCATTTGAAAGTGCACTAGACCCCTGGGGAACACCATGACCTCTCCTTGCTCAATTACCCCAGCAAAAACCCTATTTGTAGAATCAACAAACCCAGAATAAACACTCCCTTTCACTATATATGCTATTTCTGTGGCTCTTGGGTGGAAATGTGGTGGATTGATTCCACCCACCTTGAGATCAGCTCTTACAAATGACATCCCTAGTGTGTTAATCCCTGGAAAGATTGTCGGGTTCACCGAGATGGCTGCGAGGCCCATGTTGGTGAAGTTCCCCGGTGCCTTCATTCCGGAGAAGATGAAGTCATCGGTGATGGCCTCGGACGAGTTCCTGCATGGGAGGATGGTGTGGTGGGGTGTTCTTATTGTACCGGATTTCAGATTCGGTAAGCAATAGTCTTGAACTGGGTCGGGATCGGAAGCTAATGTTGTGGCACACAGGAGGATGAAACTAACAAACAAAAGGGCAAGAGAGGGTGACATTTTTTTGGCATAGACAAAGCTCTCTATGAGATAAGAAGCATACGGGACTAAGCTGAGGTTTTTATAGAACTGAATAGGTTGGTTTATGAGCTTCTACATGATGATACTGTTGCCTTTAATCAATTAACAAGTTTATTTTCAGGATATTATTAGGCGGCTATTATGGCTATTATGTAATTTGGTCCCTACTAGTGTTCTCCTTTTGCTAATACATGCTGCCATGCTTGAAATACATTATGATTGCTAATCATAATTTCAAGTATATGAATTATATTGCAAGGTTCACATGATAGTGTAAAGTCGACAAAAGATTGGAATGATAATGATGGTTTTCACTTTCTGCCTGCGCCGTGGCCAGAGAACGGCGCCGGTCTGTGTATATTCATCTAAAGTAGGCCGCGGAAAATGAGAGATGGTTTGATAAGAGATGATGAGCGAGGTAATTTTGGTTGCTTCAGAATGAAGAGAAGGTGACTATTCGAAAATGATCAGTTCCACGCATAGGTGATGTTATAATATTGTTGTTTTGCCAAATGGTGTCAAAGAGAAGAAATGATTTGATTTCATAGCATTGCTATGACAAATATCTGGGAAATGTCCACCACATCATAGCTTCAGACGCAGGCGGGATCATGGTCTTTTATATCTCAACAGAATACATCTAGACAACGACACAGAAGAAATTTGGGCTAACATTTTGATATTCTGATTCGATATTTAATATTATTTATAGTTCTGTTTGGTTTTATGATTTTTTAAATAGGATTTAGTTAGGAGTTAAAGCCTATATAAAGACACCTTCTATGTTGTATTCTTCATTCAATTCATCAATCATATTATTATGAATCAAACTTAAGAGTTTTCTCTTATTTTCTAGTAAATTTCAGAGTTCTACACCTATGAGTTTACGCTTGTAAACTCTCCATATTTTCTAGGGCTTAACGCTTGTTAGCCCCGTATTTCCCACTCCATCTTTTAAGGTCTCTCAAGATCAACCCGTAATTCCACAATTTCATTTCTCAGCAAGCCAAATGAGGAAGATTGGTTTAACGGAAAATCAATAGATATTTGAAACTAAGTCTTCACTGATCTGAATGCGTACATTACATAAATAACAAATCAAACAGCTAGATGTAGAAAGTTTCAGTCATATATGTCCATTATGATCGATGATGACTAACTTGGAAGTTCTACATATATTTATCAAATTTTGGGTGTTGTTTATCTAATTTTTGAATGATACAGTATATAAGAAGTCTTCAAAATTAGCATATAAATATAGATATACATTCAATTGTGTCTTTCTTCGATATATTGGTATAACAGATCACTGCAGATCACTGATATACATACAAATATCAAAATTTAAAACCTTAAAGTATGTGAGTAATGTTGTAATCTCTTAATAACAAACTGATGAGATGTATGTGATGTAAACGTCAAGAGTTTCCCATCTTTTGGTTAAGGAAGGCCGTGACAATTGCATCACATTTGAGATGTCTGGATACTTGTCTACGAAGAAAATCGTAAAAAATGACCATGAAGATCGATGACTATATTATATTTCCTGGCTGGAGGCAGAAACACGCGTTGATACATGAAACCCTAACCCTCCTACACAAGACACATGTCCAACAGGTGTCGAGGTCTCCAAGCTGTGTACAGAATGGCGTACTGTGGCTTCGATTTTTTTTTTTAGAGGAAACTTCATACTGCTGGATCGGATTTGACTAGCACGCCACTGTGGCCCCACTGTTCGCCGGAAAACTTAGAGCTGCGGTCTTGAACTTGCTCCTCTCTCTACTCTCTTATTGCTTTCTCCCTTCCCTTAGCTAGCTGCTAGTTAATGTGCTCTGCGGCTTCTATATATATCAAAGCTTGAAGAAGCAGTAATACTGTATACTTCGTTTATAGATCTGTTCCAATACTCGATTATCGTCCTAGAATACTGGATTTCTGCTACTTTGAGCTCAGATTCAAGTTGCTGAAGAACCTGCAGCTGGCATGGTATCATTTCGTTCACCTTACCAAAATTGAGCTGCTTCTAAAAAATTTCAGCGTGTATTTCCTTTACCTTGTGAAACAAGGGTATGTTTTGTTTTGTCTGGATTTATCATCTTGTAGGAATCTTTGCCTGCATGTTTGCATTAAAACTTCATTGTGCATATATATATGCTGGTGTCTTTATAAGTATCTTACATGTTGATTTTTTTTTTTTTTTTTTTTTTTTCAATCAAGCCTCTGTATTTCAAAAAAAGAAAGAAAAAATGTACAGAGAGGGGACATGGACCAAAACCTCTCCAAGAACCAAATCAGGGCTTAAACAAAAGTGTAAAGAGTGAAAGGAGCAACAGCCTAGACATGACCTATATATATATGTCTGAGGCAAATGAAGCAACCCAACATATATATATATATATGATCAATTGCTATTGAATTGCTACCAAAACCCAACTTTTAAACTTGTGTTAGTTGCAGCTCTCATGCAGAGTGATTAATTCATTGATGTTAATACTTATTGGTTAAGTTGGCTAGTTGCTCATGAAAGATTGAACGTTTTCATCTTCTCATTTATTTGATATAGTATATGATGACTTTTCATTGTGGAGTGAAGTGCTATATTAAAAGAGGAAAGATTCCTTATGCTTTTGCTAACATTTAGTTCCAATTTCCTATATTGGTAATTTATAGTTAAATTGGAGGGATCCATTGGAGATATTTGACACTCCTTGTCATCATATATTCATTATGGATTTATGGACCCCTTAACATTATATAGCCACGTAAATCTCTCCTTAATTTTTGAGGAAAACCTCTGATTACTCCTAGCTAGGTTTAAATCTTGACAAGCCAGTGTTGGTGATCAGAAGATTAACACAGCTGATTATTTAGGCTTAGTTTGGTATTGTGGTTTAAAAACTCAATATTTAAAAACTCAATTTTAAATAAGCAACTCCTAACCTGCTTTCTAAAATCGCGGTTATTTAAATTAAAAAATTCTAGGTAAACATGTTTTAAGATTTTATCAAACAAAAAATTTATCTAAAATAGTGATTATAAGTGATTTTAATCTCCAAAACTCAATACCAAATTAGACCTCAGGTATATGCGTGAGTCCAGTTTGTTTTATTGGAGGAAAGTGTGCTTATTTGTTTCGGTTATGGACAATATATAATGATGTGTACGTTTGTGGAAACTAATATATCAGTGGGAACAACAGGGAAGCAAGATGGTCGATCATGTGCAGCTGGCATAAACGGCAAGGCCGGGGGTCCGATCGAGCATCGTTCAGCTCTCTGTTGTATGATTAGTTCGTGTATGGTGTCATTTCTCGTCAAATAGACAGTGATCATCCTGAAGTTTATATTTAATTAGTATCTGTTCTTTGCATAATCCTTGAGCGCTTCTTCTGTTTCAACTATACCTCCAGATAATAAGCCCCGTCAGATTTCCGGAAAACGACATTTGACAAATACAGCAATGGGTGGTGTCTCGGAGTCTGAAACGATGTCCCACAGCAGGGAGGAATCACCATTGCAGTCTGACCAACATGCCAAGAACAACCAACTGTTCACGTCCTTAGGAAGAGAGTCTTCCATCTACTCTCTCACTCTCGACGAGTTCCAGCACACCCTCTGTGAGAACGGCAAGAATTTCGGGTCTATGAACATGGATGAGTTCCTCAACAGTATTTGGACTGCTGAAGAAAATCAAGCCATCAACTCCACCCACCACAACAACAATAATAACCTCAATGCCAACCACATCAATAATATAAGCAGCAGCAATGTCCAGTACCACGCTTTGAGCGAGGTCTCTACGGAAAAAAAGGGTATGATTGCCAGGCAACCAAGCTTGGCACGTCAGGGTTCACTCACCCTGCCTGCGCCATTGTGTAGGAAGACAGTGGATGAAGTTTGGTCTGAAATACACAGGGGTCAGAAAGCACAAGCTCAGCAACAAAACAATAACCACAGTGATAGCAATGATGGTGCTCAGAATTCCGAGTATGCTGCTCGCCAGCCCACATTTGGGGAGATGACATTGGAGGATTTTCTGGTAAAAGCAGGGGTAGTTCGGGAACCGGATTCAATGTCAGTGGCGCCCCTCCTGCCCCAACCCCAACAGCAACCACAGCAGTATGGCGTAGTGGGACAAAGTTTTATGATGGGAATGGGTGCAAATGCTGGTGCTAGCACTAGTACTACTCCTGTTCTTCCCAATTATCAAACTATCCCTCAAGGTGGCGCCCCGGTGGGAGAGTCACCTGGGTATGCTACAAATGGCAAGAGGAATGGGGTATACCTGCCACCACCGTCACAGGCAGTTTGTTTTGGTGGGAGAATGGTGAACGGTGGCGGTGGTTATGCCCCAACACAGCCAATTGGGATGGCTGCTCCTCTGAGTCCAGTGTCATCAGATGGGATGTGTGCGAGTCAGATTGAGAACTCAGGGGGCCAATATGGTATGGATTTGGGTGCACTGAGGGGAAGAAAGAGAATTATAGATGGTCCGGTGGAGAAGGTGGTGGAGAGGAGGCAGAGAAGGATGATTAAGAATAGAGAGTCTGCTGCAAGGTCTAGAGCCAGGAAACAGGTATGTCATGCTTTCCTCGCAAGTCATTTCTGTGATCAATCATTTTTTTCTGTTTCAAATTAGCTACTCAAACTCATCAAGCACATGTTTCTTCTGCTGATGAAGGCATACACTGTCGAGTTGGAGGCAGAACTGAACCAGTTAAGAGAAGAAAATGCAAACCTTAAACAGGCACTGGTAATCACATCAGAAACATCTATCAAATAGTTTGCAACTTTGCAACTGCTCTTACATTATTGATTCTGAATTGTGTCAACTTGAACAGGCTGAGCTTGAGGTGAAACGAAAGCAACAGGTATGCATATGTTCGTAATATAAGATGCAATCATAAATGTATCCACATCTTGTAAACCTCGAGCCAACCTACGTGGCCTTCCAATGCATATGTAATTGGTTCCTGTATAGGTATAAATGATATAAAAAGAAGCATCTGATTGAACTTCAACTTTGGCAGTACTGTGAGGAAATGAGAAAAAGAGTTCAGAGCAGGGCGCAGAAAGCAATGGAGAAGCTGTGGATGCTGAAGAGGAGTCACAGTTGTGCTGTGTGATGCACAAATCAATCATAAAAGGAAGTGAAATGTAAGCATATTTTGTACACCGACTTCTATCTCGCTAGATGGACATTTGTGTATTCTTTCTGGGTATATTTCCTGTATTTATTTGAGCAATATTGATCTTTGGTTCAGGTCACTGAGGAATAGATGAATCAAAGTTCCCCACTAATGAATGCAACTAAGGATGTTCTGCACGGTGCTGAAAAAAATTCCTTCCAACTGTGTTCTAAGACGATATGACCACAGATATGTGCACATCGATCGATTGAGAATAGTAGTTCAATAAGTGTAAAACCAAGTTGAGCTAGCATAGATTTAGGAATGCAAGTTCGTATCAATTCTTAGACTAGACATAATAGTGGTATGTTTTGAATTTTATTTGCATAAATTAACATAATAAGCGTTTGCTTGAAGTGGTCTCCTGCAGTCGTGATGAGCTTTTCCATCACTCTAGATATTTGCTTAGGAAGCCAGGACGCTGAGGCATAATTACTTAACGTTATATATGTTGATCTGATCAGATATACTTCTTGACTGTCACTGTTACCTTATGGTGTTGTGTGTTATGCAACCTAGCTACATCTACACCGCTCCTTCTCTTCAGTTTCTATTTTCTGAAAAATGGTGGTGTCATACGGGAGTCCAATTGAACCTGAAAATGGTTGTTTTGATGCAAAGCATGAGATTTTCACATCATGTTTAGAACGTCCGATCTCCCTCCGACCCGATTAGCTATGTGCTACGTTGTGAAGCTTAGGAACTTTTCCCGTGGAAGATGGCAATAGCATAAAATGAATGCTGTATGCTTTGACGTGATATATGCTATGTATTTAGGGTTGAGGTTTCTCAAAATCTTCTGCTAATATCCATTTTCATGAAGAGAAGGCTACTAAAGCGTATGAGATCTTACAGTAAGTTCCCACAAACGAAAATTAGGTGGCCGTCAAGACCAAGTCGTGTGGTTAACCTGAAAATTTGTACTTCTAAAATTAGCTTAAACTATATAAAGATCTAATGAATCATCCGCATCATACATACGCGCAAATCATACCTATTAATAAAACTTAAGATTGCGCTATACATAGACTGAAGCAAATTCCTGCGCTTGTACCCCTAGCAAATTTGCAACACCTTCGACGTTTTGGGTCGCCGGAACCAGCCTTCTTTGTCTTGGTGGTTGGAGATTCTTCATCTTCACCGAGGCCAAAGGTTTTAGGGCTGGTTCTGCCTTTGTCTTTGCCTTGAAACAGAAGAAAACAGACCAAATCCATATCAACCAACCATGTTTTGTAAGTTATGCGTCTGTTGTTGCATCGTCCCTATTGTGATATTCGGTATTACCGGGGTTACATTTGGTTTAGTGATGTCGAAATGGATGAGCAAAGACGACTATGCCGGACCGGTATACACAGTGGATGATGCCGTACTGAACAAGTTTTCCGTCACGTCCAACAAGACCCTCGAATACGAACTAGCCTTGACTCTGAATGCTGAGAATAAGTTTTTTGCTAATACTGAAATGAAGTGGGAAGTGTTTGAAACTGTTCCTGTATATGAGAATAATGAATTGGGTAATAAGGTTGATTTGACCCCGTTTGAGATAAAGAAGACTGCCAAGAAGGAACTCAAACCAACGTAAAGGGGGAGACAAAGACGTCTGTTGATGCTTCAAAGGTGAAGAACGCTAAGCTTGTCGACATTGTTTTGAAGCTTAGGGCCAAGAGATCGGGCAAAACCGTTTATTTGTTCAAGGTTCAAAACGATTTCGCTTACGAGTGCAACTTGAAGGTTCCTACCAAATCGGGTGGTGGAAATTTCGAATGTACCTAAGTGTGAAAGAAAGAAAGAAATAGCTTAGTGTTCTAGGATATTCTGTATCTTTCTAGATATCATTACCAGGACAAGCACTTTAGCCGACAAAAAATTTTCGTCGGCTTGTTAGCTTAATTCGTCGGCTAAGATCTTAACCGACGATGACTCGTCGGCTAAGATTTCGTCGGGAAAAGGTCGTCGGCGATGACTTTAGCCGACGAAATTTTTTTTTTCGTCGGCTATAGTCCCACAGTTAGCCGACGAAAAACATGTCGTTGGTTTTTTTCCCAGACTTTAGCCGACGAAATAATTAAGATATTCGTCGGCTAAAGTGCGTAATAAACAATTAAAAAATAACTATAGTCGACGAATTATAATATATTTCGTCGGCTAACCTTATAAAAATTTTAAAAAATTAAATATACCCGACGAAATATACTATAATTCGTCGGCTAAACCTTATAAAAAAATTAAAAAATACTATAGCCGACGAATATAGTATTTAAATATCGTCGGCTAAAGTTGCTGGTTTTTGAAAAAAAAAAACTGCAGAAACTTTCGGCCACCTCCAATCACGACCAAAATTTGACAGAATCTTCCTCTCAACATTTCGAACAACTTTCTAGAAGAAGTCGAAGCCCAATTCTAAGCCTAAACAGGTCAATTGAATCAAAATATAAAAATCCCCAATTTTAAACCCTAAAACCTTAAAAACTTCAAATCTTCGATTCTCTTCACACATACCGAATCGAGCTACCAAATTCTAGGGGAATGTAGTACTAATCAAACTTAACTTATCCATATATAGAACTCACCAAATGGTGACCTAAGGAAGGAGAAATTCGATCGACACCGAATCCGAACCGGCGGAGTTTTGGAGCTCGATTTATCCCTCACGGCGGTGCCACTCGATGCACCACCTATCCAGCAATGAAGTAGAGACGATGGCGAAGCTTTTGGGACAAGTGTGGCGGTCTCCGGTGACTTGACGGCGGAGCTAGGCCGAGAAGAAAATCTGGCAGATAATAGACTTCTTACCATCCATCTTCGGTACAACTCCTATATAAAGAACTTTAGCCGACGAAATTCTTTATTTTCGTCGGATAAACTCTTTTGAAAATTTTGGTTGACCGCCAAAAAATTTTGGTTGAAAATTTTGAAAATTTTTCGACTTTAGCCGATGACTTTTCATATATTTTCGTCGGCTAAAGTCCTTTGAAAATTTTCCTCTAACTTTGGTTTACCGCCCAAAAAATTTTGACCTTAGCCGACGACTTTTTTAATATCTCGTCGGCTAAAGTTTATAAATTCACGAAAACGCTCATATCTCCCTCTATATTACGTATTTTGGTCAAACCTTCCACACAAAAAACTCTCACGTAGATGAGACGCAACCGCCTATATAAAAATTTTGAGACATTTACCTTCCGACGATAGGGCTCCCCATAGGGAATAATAACGGTAAATAGGGTTGACCGCTACTATCGGCACCGAGACTTTACCCGATTTACGTGATTTTTGAACCATAGCCATATTTCACCATTCTGAACACATCTTATTTCACAAGATTTTTGATAATTTTGCTTCCTATGTAGAGTTGGTTCACAAAGTTGTATAACCTACTAAACAAGTTATACAACATTAGTAGACACGTTGTGATTCTGATGACTCAAATTCACAAACCAAAATTCGACCGTCAGATATGATCATTATGACGAAAGATGTCTATGGTAAAAAAATTCAACTGGATCCGACAACGTTAAGGGCTCGATCGAAACGGTCAACCATATTTCATCGTCACTTATCACACGAAAACGCTCATATCTCCCTCTATATTACGTATTTTGGTCAAACCTTCCACACAAAAAACTCTCATGTAGATGAGACGCAACTGCCCATATGAAAATTTGAGACATTTACCTTCCGACGATAGGGCTCCCCATAGGGAATAATAACGGTAAATAGTAAGACACGTTGTGATTCCGATGACTAAAATTTACAAACCAAAATTCGACCCTCAGATATGATCATTATGACGAAAGATGTCTATGGTAAAAAATTCAACTGGATTCAACAACGTTAAGGGCTCGATCGAAACGGTTAACTCTAATTGGAAATAAGAAAACTGCATTTTGAAGCCCTAAACGGACTCGGATGGCCGAAAAGGCCCATATATTATGGCATTGCAATGAGTTTGACTCGTAGGGCCGTTACGCTTCCTGAAAGGTATCACAATAGTCAATCGGACACCAAACACCAAATCTGCAGCATAGTGAATAATAAGGGTAAATTACATTGACCTCAACTATCGGCACCGAGACTTTACCGGAATACCGTAATTTTTCAACCGTAGACGTATTTTACCATTCTAGTCATATCTTATTTCACGACTTTTTTGCGTTTGAAGGTTCTACGTATAGTTTTTTTTTTTCCAGATGAGTTGTTGTCTAGAACTGCAAATATAAGACACTTTAGCCGACGAAATTATATTTTTCGTCGGCTAAAGTTTTAAAAATTTCGTCGGCTTAAGTTTTAGAACTTTCGTCGGCTAAACTTTTAAAAATTTCGTCGGCTAAAGTTGACAGACTATAGCCGACGAAAAAAATTATTCAGCCGACGAAATTTTAATTTCGTCGGCTAAAGTTGACCATAGCCGACGAAAAAAAAATTCGTCGGCTTGGTTTTTTTATTTTCGTCAGCTAAAGCCTTTCTTCTGGTAGTGTATTCTTTATGTGTGCCTTGGTTTTGTGTCAATAGCATATGTAGCTTGGCTAGATCTATGTATTCCTTATTGTTACCTAATTGGTATTGTGTAATTTCCTATATAAAGAGCTCCTATCAATGAATAATATACACATCTTTCACGATTCTCTATTCTCAGATCTCTTTCACTTCATCACGTTATCAGCTTTTGGCTCAACCTTTGAGCTAATAGTTTTCCCAAACCCTAAAACCAAAACCGAAGGTTCTGGGCCCTGCCTCGGTTGCCGTCGCCGTCGCTCCCCGACTGCCGCTTCCCGGCCGTCCGCTCAGCCGCTTTCTTCTCGTCCGATCAAGCATCCAAGTTTTACAGTATGTTTTCTTTACAACCCTAAAATTCTTCAAAGTTCAATAACCTCGGGGGAGATAAAGTGTTTTCTCCCATTCTTCTACTCAATTCTATGCTTGGGATGGTGTATTTGCAGGTTTAAAAATCTCGATTTTCCTCCCCGGTCCAAAGTTGTGTTTGATCAACTTTGGTTAATTCTATTATGAAGGTGTGTATGATCACCTTCACACAAATTTTCCGGGTCCTGTTTGATCGACTCCGGACACTTAGGGTTGTGTTTGATCAACCCTAGAGAGACAAACCAATATAAAAACATCGTATTTGAGTATCCTTTTAGGTCTCTACAGAAAACTAATACGACTTGTTCTCTCTTGTATGCATATGGACAGAGACATCGAATTCGACGTCCTCGATGCCCATTGTACCGAGTACCATCGCTGGGTCTGAGATATAGAGCAGACCTTCATTGCTAAGGATTTGACCGAGACCATATTCCTCGATCTAACTCAGGAACCGCTTCATAAGAGAACAAAATCTCAGGCGCTCATGTTCCTTCGTAAGCATATCGATCCCACACTGCACATGTAATATCAATCGAAGCATGATCCAAAGGATCTATGGGATGCACTTGCCGAACGTTTCGGCAATATTCATTCAACCTTGCTCCCAGAATTAATTGCTCACTGGGATGAAATTCGACTTTTAGATTACAAGAAGGTTGATGACTTCAACAGGGATATGCTTTGCCTACAAGTTCAACTGAACTCATGTGGAGTTGAGAAAAGTGATGCCGACATGATTGAAAAGACTTTCTCGACCTTCCCTTCTGCTGCTAAGATCCTAATGAACCAGTATCGACTTGAGTTCCAAAATAAGAGGATTACTACATTTAGCGGCTTAATGACACAACTCCTTATGGAAGAAAAGAACAACATGATCAATGGTCAGCATAATTTGTGTCCTGTAGGCACCTGAAAAATTTTGGAATCTAATTACAACAGCAAACGGAGTAATAAAGCTCCGAAACGCAAGGATCAACATTGAAATGAACCTTATGCACGTGGGAATCAAAACCACCGTGTCTCTGGTTCTCAGGGACAAGGTAGTGGCTTTAGTGGCCGTACCAACACTTGGCGCCGAGACACCGTTGCAACATGTTCTCCTCGAAAGCAGCATGTTCTCTCTTCTTCTGCCTTTGATGGTCAATACAACAGATGTGGGTCCAAGGACCACTGGTCTAAAAGTTGTCGCGCTTCTGCAAATGTTGTTGATGCATAAAAGAAATACAAGGAATTGATGGAAGTCAATTCCACTGAAAACAATGGAGTTGAACATAATGTTACCTTCAAAGTCGCAGACCCCAATGGACATTTTCTGACTTAGATGCTCCTGACTTGATGTCACCGGTTAGATTGTTTTTCCTTTTACAAGTCATGATGTAATAAGGCATCGTTAGCATGCCATGCTTAGTTTTCTTCTCAATTCTTTTTGAGACTCTTATGTACTCTTTTCAGCGCATTAATGAAAGTTTATTTCTTTTTGGTTCTTCTTGTCTCTACATGGTTCGAATTGATTTACATCTACTTTAGAACACATGGCATCAACGCCGTCTTTGGTCTCTCCCTTAGAGGAGGTGAGGTACGGCGCCATGACTCTCAAGGAGGGTCACTAACGTGTTTTCCGGTTCAAGTCTTTTACCCTATAACGGATTTTTCATCATCAATTGTTCAATTAGGCTCATCCAAGTTAGTATGATGTCTTAGAATTTTCTGAAATTAAGGAGCTAGTGGTTTTAATTGTGCCTCGCACTACCGACCCTCCACGGACATGCCTGGTCATACTTAATTTGGAGTTACCGAAAGCTTTTGATTTTGGATTCCCCTTACGCTATTACTCCAATTGCAGTCTTGTAAAAGACGTTAAAGACTTGGCAAAACCGGATCACCATCGAATCTTCTAGGTTCTCTAGACCTGGATTAGATCATCAACACGTCCTTGTGGCTGAGCATTCACCTCCATGCCACCAGCAAGCTTCAAAAACTTCGCTAATGCCAAATCTGCGAAAAACAGTAATCTGTCCTCCTAGACAGTCAATTCGTTTGAGCTTTGTGAACAGCTACGGATGAACCAGATAGTGAGCTTTATATCATTGAAAATCTCTACGAGTCTAGTTTTCAGAACATTTTGCGGTTCATGTATATCTATTTTAACGAAGGAGTTATGACTGTTTGAGTGCGCAAAGGTCATTCTGTGCGAGAATTTTTCAGCACTCTCGGGATTGTTGCTACTTTTAGCTTTTTCAATCCTTCTAAATGGCTCGATATCGACCTATTTACTCATATATCTACTCTCTTTTTTAGGTATGTCTCTTGGAGAGATCAAGTGCCTCACAGATATTGGATCAACCCACACCATTCTAAGGAACCGACAACTATTCCTTGAGTTAGTGCCATGTAAATCATCTATGATGACAATGATTGGATCTTTTCCTGTGATCCTCGGGCGTGGAACCGCTCGCTTTTTTCTGCCTCATAGCAATATGATCCACGTCACGAACGCTCTTTATGCCCCAAAAGGGCACCGAACCTTGTTGAGTTTTAAGGACATTCGCGCTAATGGCTTTCACTTGGAAACTCATTGTGAAAACAGAACAGAGTTCTTGTGTATAACTTCTCATGAATACAGACATAAACGTATATTAGAGAAACTCATGAGTCAATCTAGTGGTCTTTACCTTACTACGATTCAAATTATTGAATTCTATGTAGTCGCCAAACAGGATCTTTAGGACTCTGACTCATAATAGCTTTGGCATGATCGACTTGGTCATCCCGGAAGGGACATGATGATCCGAATTCTACGTAATTCTCATGGACATCCGTTCTTCAGTTCAAAACGAAAACATTTGGGAAATAACATCACTTTGAATCATGGTGGTGATGCCACAACTGGTCGTCACGAAAAGGGACTTTGACGTCTCCCGAGCTCGGCACCAACTTCCTGGCTGCCGCTCGGCCGATCCCTCAAGAAATTGAGGCGCGTCGTTCTTCTTTTGATGTGTCGTTGACTCTTTCAAATGCTCATCGTTCGTTTTGCAAAGCTTGTTCTTTAGCAAAAGTAGTATCGAGACAGTCTTACGCTAAAGATAACATCGAGAACATTCCATTTCTACATCGTATCCAAGGTGATATTTGTGGACCCATCCATCCTGAATGTGGACCATTTCGATATTTTATGGTCCTGGTGGATGCTTCAACACGTTGGACTCATGTCGTGCTCTTGTCCACACGTAGTGCTGCATTTCCAAAACTCCTAGCACAAATTATTAAACTTCGGGCTCACCACCCGGATTATCCAATTAAGTCAATTCGACTGAATAATGCTGGAGAATTTACATCAAAAATTTTGATGACTATTGCATGTCTATCGGGATTGACATTGAGTATTTTGTACCCCATGTTCATACGCAAAACGGTCTCACCGAAACTACAATTAAGCGGCTTCAGCTAATTGCTCGAGCGTTGGTAATGTGCACCAACCTCCCAATTGCGTCATGGGGCTATGCAATATTGCATGCAACCTTACTTATTCGTTTCAGACCCACTTCCAGACAACCATTCAGTGCGTATCAGTTGGTTACTGGATATGAGCCTGACATTTCACATCTACGCATTTTCGGTTGTTCGGTTTATGTGCCAATTACGCCGCGTTCTAAAATGAGTCCTCAAAGACGATTAGGTATCTACGTTGGTTATAGATCTCCAGCGATTATCAGATACCTCGAGCCATTAACAAGTGATCTTTTTACCGCAAGGTTTGTGGATTGTCACTTTGATGAGACATTCTTCCCGTCGTTAGGGGGAGATACCAACAAACATGTTCGTGTGGAACGACATGAATTGTCATGGTTTGTCCTCACTCTGTCTGATTATGATCCCCGCACCTCACAGACTGAAAGCAAAGTGAAACGTATTCTCGAACTTCAGAAAATAGCAGATACAATGCCTGACTCTTTCTCCGAGATTGCGAAAGTGATAAGATCAGATATACCAGCTGCAAATGTTCCTGCTAGGTTCGAAGTCTCTAAAAAGGGCACGGCCATACCCGGGCTCGGTACTGCGGCCAACGGCGGCGCCACCCACGATGGGGGGATGGAGGCCGTGGCTCCCTAAAGAAAAAAAGGGAGGCCACTTGGTTCGATTGCCACGCGTCCGAGAAAGAAACGGACCGACAAGGCACAAGTCAATCCTTTGATCATCGATGTTGAGAATCCTTCTCATGAGATCATCTCTGATTACAGTTATGTCCACGAATTGATGTTAGAATCCATAGGGGACGCCTCAGGGTCAATGTCAACATCAGAGAACATAGAGATCTCCATGTGTTATGATAACACTTATGAATTGATGAATCGGTCATCAACCCATGTCGATGATATATTTGCTTATTCCGTGGCTCATGAAATCATTGAGCACGATGACATCGAACCCCGCTCTGTTGCAGAATGCCAAAACAGAGCAGATTGGCCTAAATTGAAAGATGCAATCAAGGCAGAATTAGACTCTCTAACAAAGAGATAGGTCTTCGACCCAGTAGTGCTAACTCTGCCGAGTGTAAAGCTTGTTGGACATAAATGAGTCTTTGTTAGAAAGCGTAATGAGAAGAATGAGGTACTTCGGTATAAGGCCTGCCTTGTGGCGCAAGGTTTCTCACAATGCCCTGCGATTGATTACGAAGAGACTTACTCTCCGGTCATGGACGTCATAACTTTCCGTTACTTAGTCAGTTTGGTAGTGTCCGAAAAACTTGACATGCAGCTCATGGATGTGGTTACGGCATATCTCTATGGAAATCTAGATTTAGAGATATATATGAAAGTTCCCGATGACATTACGTTACCTAAATCAAGTGACTCTAAACCACGGAGTGCGTATGCTATAAGGTTGCAACACTCACTTTACGGATTAAAGCAATCCGAGCGAATATGGTATACTCGTCTAAGTGACTACTTGATTAGGGAGAGATATAAGAACGATGAACTATGCCCGTGCGTGTTCATAAAGAAGATCGACAAGTTCCGAATTTGCAATAGTGGTCGTCTATGTCGATGAGATGAACATAATGGGTACTCTTGATGAAATCAAAGAGACCGCGGCTTATCTAAAATCCGAGTTTGAGATGAAAGATCTTGGGAAGACTCGTTTTTGCCTAGGTCTTGAACTAGAGCACCGAGTCTGTGGAATTCTTATCAATCAGTCTGCATATGTCCAAAAGATGTCAGGCGATTTAATATGGACAAGATGCACCTTGTTAGCACTCCCATGATTGGTCAAAGTCTGGATATAACTAAAGATCTATTCTGTCCGAAAGAGGACGACGAAGAGGTCTTAGGCGCAGAGGTTCCATACCTTAGTGCAATAGGCGCATTATTGTACTTAGCTCAATGCACTCGACCAGACATTGCATTCTCAGTCAACTTGTTAGCTAGATTTAGCTCAGCGCCAACCCAACGTTATTGGACCAGAGTCAAGAACATCTTTCGATAACTTAAGGGTACCATTGACTTGGGATTGTTCTTTCCCTACACTGATTCAAGAAGGACAGAAGATGGTCCTATGGCTCATGGAAGACACGGCACCGATCCACCAAGGGACCGAACTGCCGCCATGGACGCCGCCGGTACGGCTGCTGGACACGGGTCTGACACCGTGCATGCCACCGCCGCCTTGTCCTATGCTGAGACACCCAACAATACGTTGGTAGGTTTCGTCGATGCCGAATATTTATCTGATCCCCATAAAGAACGTTCTCAAACTGGTTATGTGTTCACCATTGGAAATACGGCGATATCTTGGAGGTCTACTAAGCAACTCTAGTGGCGACATCTTCAAATCATGTAGAGATTATAGCTTTGCATGAAGCTGTTCGGGAATGTGTTTTGTTGAGATCAATCATTAAACACATTAGAGGGACTAGTGGATTAAGTTCTACACAACTGATAGACCTACATGCATTTATGAGGAGAATGCAGCTTGTATTGAGCAAATGAAGTTAGGTTACATCAAGGGTGACAATACAAAACACATTTCACCTAAGTTCTTCTACAACCAAATAGCAACAGGTGTTTCTTAACATTTAAGTTAACCAAGTTAGTTCCGAAAGAAACACAACAGACTTATTTACTAAGTTCTTACCTAAGTCTACTTTTGAGAAACATGTGAAAAATATAGGCATGCGTCGGCTATCAAGTCTCTCTGAATAATGTTCACATTAGGGGGAGTATCATCTCAATGAAATAGACTGGTGCGTTGTACTCTTTTTCTCCTACGATTAAGGTTCAGTTTTTCTCCTATAGGGTTTTTGTGACTTATCGAGGTTTTTGACGAGGCAACAGATCAGCACCATCAGCATATCAGCGCGCGGCACAAGAGGGGGCACAAGAGGGAGTGTTCTAGGATATTCTGTATTTTTCTAGATATTCTTTATGTGTGACTTGGTCTTATGCCAATAGGATATGTAGTTTGACTAGATCTATGTATTCCTTATTTTTACCTAATTGGTATCGTATAATTCTCTATATAAAGAGCTCCTATCAATTAATAATATATACATCTTTCACGATTCTCTATTCTTAGATCTCTTTCACTTTATCAGTTAGTTAATTCATGTTTTGCTCATCAACCCTGGTAAAATGTGTTGATATATTTTTTTTTTTAACATTTGTATGTATTTTTCTTATCTTTTCCACATAAGAAGGGAACAGTTTTTGATTTTTTTTCTCTTCAATTAACAGGTATGTTTGACCAGTGATGTACGCAAACGATTAATGTGATGAATTGAACACTTATATAGTTATACAGTAAGGAAAAATTGTATGTTTGGTACTCGGTTTTTTGCTCTTTATAAATTTTGATACTTCAAAATGGTAAAATGGTACCTGATGTTATGAACCTTCATTGATATTATGTTTATACTTGAAAAATCATGAGTCATGCATGTTGTTGGCGCATACCATACCCACAGAGAAATGTACATGCAAACCTCCTTAGAAAGACAAAATATTACAAATTTTCTTGAATCGTCCTGTGGTTCCAAATCCACATGCCTACTAAGTACTAACTACCCTCTTGGGGCTAACAGAAGTAGGTATGGTACTGTAGAACGTTACAGAAGCATATTGCTCGTCCATTGGTTTAGTACTGTTGTTGGTGACCTCGGTCTTGGTCCCGAAATCCAAGTCTAATGACTTAAATCAAAGTTCCCGTAATTTGGTTATAGCTAGTTTGTCTTTTACTTAGTTTTCACTAGGTTCCGCGGTTCCGCCGTTCCGGTATAGCTTTCTTCCTCTGCGTAAATATTCGATCCAAAGTTCTCAGTTCTGCCTGTTTACAATGCCATTAGAAATACTATTTGTTTCAAACTAATCATTATGTGGCCGTAAACACGAAAACCCCAAAGCATTTCCATCTCCAAGTTTCCTGACGCAGTCGGATATATATTATACCCTTAGTTTATAAATGAAGAATAATAGAATTTGTCAACATTTGATTAGCAAGTCAGATGTTTGGAAGCTACCAGGAACTGCGTCCATCAACAACTATGCAATTTCTCTTAGAGCTCTCATAGAACAGGTACTCTTCGGTCTCTTCCTACCTAGCTGACTTTGAACTTCGAATTCTTGGCACGTCCATTTCCTATCAGGCTCACGATGATCGTTTCATCACTATATACACACACCTCTAGAATCCTCATCATTATTCATCGATCAGTTAAACTTGTCCACAGCATACATCAATCATGTCTGGTTGCCGCTTTACCTACTGCTTCTGGATATACTACAACCTCATCCTTTGCTTCAGCCTTTCGTTCATGATATTGGGTTCATCTTCCTTCCTCAAGAACCAAAGTTCACAATCACCAATGCTACACTAACCCAATTCAACTTCAACAGCTCCAACAACACCCTCGACTACAACCTCGCACTCAACATGACCATCAGAAACCCTAACAAGAGGGTTGGCATATATTATCGCCGCATTCAGGTCATCGGTAACTGTAGAAAGAAGAGGTTTGCTCTCGTGACTTTGAATACTTTGCCGTTCTACCAAGGCCACAAAAACACCACCTAATTGCATCAAGTGGTTGTTCAAGGGTTGCAGCTGGTGAAGTTTGGAAAACGCGAGGTGTCCCAGTTTACCGAGGAGACTGCTTCTGGGATTTACAGTATAAAAGTGCAGCTTGCTCTTCGGATAAAAGCCAGGTACGGCAAGTTCAAGTCGCGCAATTACAAGCCGTATCGGAAGATTGACTGCAAGCTGAAGGTTCCTTTGACTTTTAATGAAACATCAATTGCCAGTGGTTTCAAGGCCACAAGGTGTGAAAATGTTTACTTCTTTACAGATCCTGATTCAGATTAATCAACTCCGGCCGGTTGGTTATGCCTCTCCTACATCGACTGCAAAGTGCTCACGAGTTTATATGGCTCTTTTTATGCTTTAAAATAATTAAGAAAACATATGATCGACATCTGAACCAATATCAGAATGTATACCAGATCAACTATATATATAGGGTACTTGGCTATGTGCCTATGTACGTTGAACTTCTCTTGTACCAATAAAATTACTCATTCAGGAATATATAGAAGCATTTACCAGCTGAGAGTAGTCAACGGCGAGAGAGAGAGAGACAGAGTTGTGGAGAAGAAGTCTTTTGATGGTTGCAACTTAATTTTGTGTTGATGCATGTCTTCCAAAGTTTCAATCTTTCTTATTATCCTATCTACTTTACATGTACAACACTTTACATTAAGTAATATAAACTCACATTCCAAACACAAAAATTTCTTGAAAGAAAGTGGATTCACCCACTACGTACTAAGCAAAACAAAACACATAAATTAAATTAGCTATAAATTAAACTCGAAATCTTCTACAAAACACAAAAATTAAATTTGAAATATTCTTGAGGATCCACGATTCGACGAGTATAAAACTTGAAATTTACTGATGAACCAACCAAATTTGTCCAAACCTCAACCTTTTTTCATATATATTCATAGATATATAGCCTTTTAAAGATCTCATGTGGATTTACTTTCCCATATTCTGTAAACACACCTTTAATTCGTTCCATCCATAATGATTCACCTTAAAGATTCGATTCACCTTAGCAGTCAGCACTGCTAGGAGATGTTTTATTAAAACTCGATGTAAACTCGTTGGGATAGATCGTCCCAATTTAGTTATACCATTACAAATAGGAGGAGTAACGATTGTATATGGCTCTCCCTCTTGTACATGCATGCCTTTTCCTTGTACAACTGTTTACAGTAGCAAGTATTTTCCTATTCCTTTGGCTATGACTTGCTCAATGACATGGAATGGAAAGAAGCTAACAAGCAGCACCATTCTCGCTATCTTTACCGTCATTGCCCTATTAGCCGGAGTCATAGCATTCCTAGTCATCTTCTCTAGATCTCCAAGGCTCGAAGTAGCAGTCACCAATGCGTCTATGACCCAATTCAACCTCAACAGCTACAACAACAACAACACTCTCTACTACAACCTCGCCCTCGATGTTGCCATCAGAAACCCTAGCTCAACCTTCAGTATACACTATAAACGCATCGAAGTCACGGCGAAATTTAGGCAGCAGAGAGTTGCTATGGTGACCTTGAGTTTGCCACCCTTTGACCAAGGAACCAAAAACACAACCGTTCTTCATCCAGTTCTTCAAGGGCAGCCCTCTAGCTTCGAGACCGATGCAGACATTTACAGTATTGATGTGCAGTTTGCTTTTCGAATAAGTCGCTGGGTTCTCAAAGGATTCGTTTACAAACCACAAGGGATATGTATGTTGAAGGTTCCATCGAGTTTTAATAAAACATCTCCTAGTCGTGGTTTCAAGGCTACACAATGTTTAGTGAAGAGGCATTGAATAGATCTAGTCAGGGCAATAATTTGTCCTCGAATGGTTTTCCTGATCTGAGCAGTAACATATAAGTTTTCTGCTGTTGTTACTTTTTTAATGTATTAAAACTGAAGAAGATATGTAGAAGATATTCGTGAAGGTTAATTGATTTTGTTATTAGTTGGCTGATTCTATCATAACTGTTAATAGAGATATGTATCTATAGTTACCTACTTTGTCTAGAGTTTCCTTCTGTACAAGAAGTCTTGTAGGGTTTCGGTGTAATAGCTTGTATATAAGCTGTGTAACTCCTTCGATATGTTTTTAACACTACAACAATCCACACAAGGTGTGTGGCTTTTAGAGGTGTTGCAAATCACCTTATGTGTGGCATTTTCCCTCATACCCCACCAATACCTACACTAATACCCTCATTTGCCACACATAAGGTGATTTGCAACACCTCTAAAGGCCACACACCTCCACACAAGATGTGTGGCCTTTGCTCTATATTGTTGTAGTGTAAGTAATACAACATAGTTCATTCCAAATTTCTTTATGGTATCAGTAGCAAACCGATCCTCGGCCAAATCCTAAAACACCGAAACACTCAAACAACCTCATGACAAAAGGTGACGACGAGAAGAAAGTGCTAGCCCTATTGAGGGAGAAGCTGCTCAAAGAAGCCTCTTCTTCCGGCGCTCTCGCACGCACACCTGAACCATGGGAGATCTCAAATCACCCTCTCTATCTTCACCATTCGGATCAGCCTGGTGCGATTCTCGCATCACAATCCTTGGTAGAAGACAACTACATGCAATGGAGCCAATCCATGGCCATGGCATTGCAGATCAAAAACAAGATCGGCTTCATCAATGGGACCTCACAACGCCCTACAGAAGACAAGCAGATGAGCGGCAACAATGGGACAGATGTGACATTCTTGTCAAAACTTGGCTTGGAGCATCTATGTCGAATTCTATTGCCAAGAGTGTCATGCACTGCAAAAGCGCTCGAGTAGTTTGGCTTGAGTTGCAAGAAAGGTTCATGCAATCCAACACGTCCAGTTATTCAACATAGAGAATGAGATTCACGGATGTGAACAAGGTACTGATTCTGTGACTACCTTTTTCACTAAACTCAAGGCACTATGGGATGAGCGAGATGCCCTTTGTGATCTAAGTCCATATGCATGTGAGGAAGGTGGCAAGCTAAGTGAGTATGTGAAAAATCAGAAAACAATGAAGTTTCTCATGGGATTGAATGAGAATTATGCGCAAATACGTGACACCATTGTTGCTATTGAGCCTCTCCCGGCTGTCAACAAAGCCTACTCGATGGTTCTTCGTCACGAGAAAAAGGCTGAGGCAACCATGGGAAGCAAACAAGGCGTGCAACAACAAGAAGCTGCAGCCTTTGCCGTGAGAGGCAGTGACCGAGACAGTAGCCGAGACAGCGGCAGATCCAATAGCCGTGCCGAGAGTGCCGAAGGCAGTAAGCCAAAATGTGAAAAGTGCAATAAGAGTCACCTTACCGAGAATTGCCGCTAGCATCTAAAGTGCACATTTTGCGGTTGGAAGGGTCACACCTATGACACTTGCCGAAGAAGAAAGGCCATAGCAGATCAAAACTCCAGGAGTAACCATGTTGCTTCGATGTTTGAAAATGGAAACCCGGTCAACTTCCTTTCTCAAAGGAAGAATGCAAGCAGATTGTTGATATGCTGAACAAAAACAAAGCAAGCACCGCAAATCATGTTGGTAATTCTTCTAGCTTTGAAGAACTATCAGGTAAAGCTTTCCATTATGTACGACATGATCAGAAAAGTACTTGGATTTTAGACAGTGGGGCTAGCGATCATATCATATGTACTCCTCATCTTCTCACCACTAAATATCCTGTCCAAAATAGAAGTGTCAAACTTCCTGATGGTAGCTTTGCTAGAGTGAGTCATGTTGGGACAGTGTCTTTTTCATCCACCTTTGTGCTTCACAATGTTTTATGCGTACCATTGTTTTACCTGAATCTTATATCTATCAGCAAGCTTGCACGTGATTCATTCTGCGTCACAGTCTTTCTAAAAGAGTTTTGTTTCATACAGGACCTATGATCGGGGAAGATGATTGAGACGGGATCTGAAAAGGAAGGCCTATACTGTCTAGACAAAGCTAAGCAAGGCACATGTCACATGGTCTCGAGTCAGTCAACCTCTATTTGGCACCAAAGGCTTGGACATCCCTCAAGTTAAGTATTTTCTAAGTTTTTCTTTCTTTCTAATAAATCTTGCAATGCAAGTAACTGTTCTGTGTGCCCTTTGGCCAAACAAACTCGAAAGTCTTTTCCTTTAAGTACAATTTCAAGCAAATTTCCTTTTGAATTAATTCATGTTGATATTTGGGGAGCTTATCATGAACCTACTTATTTAGGAGCCAAATATTTTCTCACCATAGTTGATGCACTTGGGTCTTTTTGATGTCACAAAAATCTGAAGCTCGAGGTTTATTAGTCTATTTTATTCACTTTGCCAAAAAACAGTTTGGTGCAAGTGTTAAAATTGTGCGTAGTGATAATGGTCCTGAATTCAAACACAAAGAATTTTATGTGTCAAAAGGTATTTGTCATCAAACAAGTTGTGTCAACACCCCTCAGCAAAATGGTGTGGTTGAGAGAAAGCATCGACATCTCCTCAACATGGCACGAGCTTTACTTTTCCAAGCTAGTCTTCCTAAAAGTTTCTGGGGTGATGCCATTCTTACATCGGCTTATTTAATCAATCGAACTCCTACACCACTATTAGGAGGTCAGAGTCCTTTCGAAAAACTGTTTCACAAAGAACCAAGTTATTCTCACCTCAAAGTTTTTGGTTGTCTTTGTTTTGCTTCCTCATATCCAAACAAACCAGCCAAATTCGAACCAAGGGCTCACAAATGCATCTTTTTGGGCTACCCATACGGGCAGAAAGGTTACCGGTCTACAACATAGAAACCGAGCAAGTTACTGTGTCCAGGGACGTGATTTTTCACGAAACAGAATTCCTCTATGCCGCTATACACAGTCCTAATTCTACTAGGGTACATCACAAGACTTTGGGCTCTCTAGGGTTTCCAATGACATTCGAGTTTCAGGACCAAGTAGGGTTTCTTCTCCACCACATAACAATTTGCTTTCGCCACAAGAAAGGGTTTTCGAGACTGACTTTAGTGTCGAACCACAAACCATAGATACTTCCAACAGTTCTCTAACCCTCACCCTACCTTCACCCACCGATCCAGTGTCATCATCTCCGACTCCTAACCCTACTCTCCTCATCGAGTCTTCCTCTTTTGTCTCGGATCCACACACTACTCCTTCTGCTCCTCGTCGCTCTTCCCGTCCTACAAAGCCTACGACCGTCTTGCAAGACTTTCATGTCGAGACAACGCTACCTTCTAGGGCTCTCCCACCATCTGCTCCGACGTCAGGTACTACTCACTCCCTTGCTCATGTGTTGTCTTATGATCGTTTATCACCTTCAGCGCTCAACTCACCCTCCACAAGGAGCCCACTTCTTATTCACAGGTAGTACAAGTCCCAGAATGGCGGATTGCCATGCAAGTTGAGATTAAGGCTTTGCAATCTAACAGAACGTGGAGTTTAGTGCCTTTACCACCCAATAAACGTGCTATCGGTTGCAAATGGGTTTACAAGCTCAAGTTTAATCCGGATGACACCATTGAGAGATACAAAGCTCGCCTTGTAGCTAAGGGTTATAGTTAGATAGCAGGAGTTGATTATCGAGAGACCTTGCACCAGTTGCCAAGCTCACCACCGTGCCGCCGTGCGTGTCTTACTCGGCCTTGCTTCCATCAATGGTTGGCATTTACATCAACTTGATGTCAATAATGCCTTCTTGAATGGAGATCTTCCGAGGAAGTCTATATGCATCTTCCTCCTGGATTTGGAGGAAAGGGGGAGAATCGTGTGTGCAAGCTTCACAAGAGTTTATACGGATTGAAACAAGCCTAGAGACAATGGTTTATAAAGCTTTCTACTGCTCTCAAAACCACAGGCTTTCATCAGTCATGGTCAGACTATTCTCTTTTTGTACGTACACAAGGAAGAAAATTCACTGCTCTTTTAGTATATGTGGATGATGTAATATTGGCAGGAAATTGCATACAAGACATCGAAGACACAAAGACCTTTCTTTCGAACCAATTCAAGTTGAAGGATCTTGGGCAGCTTAAGTACTTTCTAGGCATTGAAGTGGCAAGATCCAAGAAAGGCTTGGTGTTATGTCAGCGGAAATACGCCCTTGAAGTCCTTGAGGATGCAGGCTACTTGGGTGCAAAACCATCTCGGTTTCATGTTGACCAGAACCTCTCCTCACACAAGCAAAAGGTGATTTATTAAAAGATCCATCACAATACAGGAGATTAGTGGGACGGCTTATCTATCTGACCATCACTCGGCCAGACTTGGTATATCAGTACATATCCTAAGTCAGTTCATGAATTAACCTCGTCAACCACACATGGATGCAGCCTATCGAGTTTTACGTTACATTAAACACACTCCTGGACAAGGTATCTTGCTTCCTTTGAGAGAAAAATTAGAACTCACTGCATTTTGTGACGCTGATTGGCGAGGTGCAAGGACACTCGACGATCCATTATTGGATATTGTATCATGCTTGGCAATGCACCGGTTTCATGGAAAGCTAAGAAACAAGGTACAGTTTCTCGTTCAAGTGCAGAGGCTGAGTACAGGTCTATGGCATCCACTTGTTGTGAGGTAACGTGGCTCAGAAATATCTTAAAGGATTTAAACGTATGTAATTTAGCTCCTACAAGATTATTTTGTGATAATCAGGCTGCCATTTACATAGCTACCAATCAGGTTTTCCATGAACGTACGAAACATATTGAAATTGATTGTCATGTTGTACGTGAGAAAGTGCAACGGGAGTAGTGAAGATGGTTCATGTTGGAACCAAAGACCAGCCGGCAGATCTCTTCACCAAGCCGTTGAGCTCTATTCAGTTTGAGATATTGCTTAACAAGTTGGGTGTCATCAATATCCATTCCAACTTGAGGGGGAGTATTAAAACTGAAGAAGATATGTAGAAGATATTCGTGAAGGTAATTGATTCTGTTATTAGTTGGCTGATTCTATCATAGCTGTTAATAGAGATATGTATCTATAGTTACCTAGTTTGTCTAGAGTTTCCTTCTGTACAAGTCTTGTAGGGTTTCGGTGTAATAGCTTGTATATAAGCTGTGTAACTCCTTCGATATGTTTTTTAAGTAATACAACATAGTTCATTCCAAATTTCTTTATAATGGTTATACCGATCTTGTTATTTTACTGCTAGCTCATCTATAAAACCATTAGACATATTCTGATTAAAACATGAATAGTTATACTAATTACCAAACAATTCAATTTGATCCAATATGTATATAGTTCCCAGACGTATACATTGAAACCAAATCTATACGTAACTATGGCCAACACATTGCAAAGTGCTCGTCATTGGTGTCTTCGATTTTTTTTTGCAAAGAGCTACGGAATATCTTGGACGTAAAGTTGTTGAGTTCAATGAGTTGTCCGTTTGTTTCTTTCGAACTTGGAGTTGTCCGAGAGATTTTTCACTTTAGAGAAATTTTAAATACACATCTCTAATCTCTTAATACACACCTCTATTATTTTATATTTCACATCAAATTTTATAGGTATGTTTAATTACAAAAATATCCATCAATTATTAGGGGAAAAAAAAAAAAAAAAAAAACATAACTCTTCTCAATTATTACTAAGCATCAAAAATAAAAAAATAAAAACATCTTCTCCAAAATTCATCACCTGAATTTCGACTACTGTCGTAATCACATATACTATTTATTGATTCATTTTGTTTTTTATCAACTTTAGTTTTTATCTTGTATACTAAAAACTAGTTTTTATGCTATTGTACTTCTATTAGTTTTTTAACTTTGAAAAAAATTATGTTTGTTCAATATTTTCTTTTCTTCAAATTTTAGCCGATTGATGTTATATTGAAGATTTGAAGTTCGAATATAATATTACTCTTTTGATTATAAATTGAAAAATATCAAGAAAAAAATTTTCTAACCCGATCTAAAAAAATCTAACAAAAAATAAAAAAGAATGCGTATAGAGAGTTGTCAAATAGTAAATATATAATAATTATATTAAATAATATATTATTATTAGTTTTAGATATTGAGGGTATTTTAGGTAATTTGGGATGTGTATTTAGTATAATATTGAAATAAAAAAACTAGATGGGTAATATATTAAATAAATAGTATGTATTAAGAGATTAAAGATATGTATTTAAAATTACTCCTCATTCTATTCCATATATAAAGAAAAAATAATAAACTATTTCCTTCTCCTCAAAGTCTAAACAAACTATGGAAGTTCACACCTGGAGATTTCTCACATTACTCTTTTTAATTTAGCCTGACATTGACCTTTACGTCAGGGCTGTTCTCTGCCAAATGCTACTCCCCAAAGTCTTAGTTCATCTCTTTTCTGTAGAGAAGCCAACATAACCAAACTTTGTACATCACAGCCAAATCCATCTCTCTAGCACCAATTCTTTTTCCCAGCCATGTGGTGGTGGAGAGGAATTCAGATAACTCTGCCTCTTACTCTCCTACCCCATACTCTGGTTCATCTTTATTCCCAAAGATCCCAATTCATCATCACAGATGCCTCTCTAACCCAATTCAGTTTCACCAACCATAACGCAACCCTCGACTACAACCTTGCGCTCAACATGACCATCATCAACCCCAACAGAAAGGCTGCTATATTTTACACTAAAATACAAGTCGCAGCTAACTATAGAAACAAAGTATTTTCTCTCGTCACTTTGCCTAATGAACCACTTCACTGCTGCGGCAGGAACAGAACCATTTCGCAGAACGTAACTCTTAAAGGGAGCAAGTCTGTGGTGTTTGAAGAACAAGAGATTTCCCAGTTTAACTCGGAGACTACTGCTGGCATTTACAGTATTGACTTGAAGCTTTATGTTAATATGGTATTATTCGGCTATTTCAACACAAAGTATTCCAACCCATCGTACCAGATCGACTGCAAGCTGAAGGTTCCTTTGCAGTTTAGTGAAGCATCTGCAAACCGCTTCACTTTCAAGACTACCAAGTGCACAAATGATATATCATCGCAGACCCTGAAGCAGTGGACTATGTCAGTCGAGTTTTTCCTTCACAACCAGACCGTCCTAGTGTTGCTTCTTTGTATCTATATTTTTGCAGCTGTGCGTGGTTAATTAGTAATAAACAGTTCCTTAGTTAAAAGTGTTCAGCAAATTTACTTCAAGCATACATCAGTTATGTATGTAAACTATGGTTAGACCATGCATATGATAAAATGCAATCACGGCAGCTGCTGCTGCTGCAAACTCTGCTTCTAGCTCATCTTTCCATATACCCAAGAACCCAAATTTACCATCACAGTTCAATCCATTGCTAGTCAGGTACGCCGATACAACCTCAGAGATGAATACCTTTCACCCTCCACTTGAGAATTACCGATGCTTCCCTCAAACGTCAACGAATCGAAAACTACGAGGAACAACATTCTTCAATAACTTTGGAAAGTTCCTCCTCAATTCAGCTTTGACAAGGACCTTTTTGTCACGGCCGTTTCTGCCAAAACGCTATTCCCTCGATGTACAGGCTAGCCAGCATTACACAACCATGAAGATAATTCGTATACCGCACAACCAAAGACTACCAAGGCAGACATGCTATATCACCGCAGACCTGAAGCTGCGAGCGAACTCTGTCTCGCTTTTTCTTGGTAACCATGCACATTGTACGTGTGCCTATATTTTTGCAGCTTTACGTGTTTAAACCAACAAGGAACTTGCTGGATAATAGCATATATTCAGCAAATTGTCAAAACTTCTGTCAGATTTGACTGGATAGACGCAGTATCGCAGAATGTATATAATTGTCAAACAATCGTGCTGTTCTAAACACTCCTTTGAAGCAAACTTAATCACGTTGGTCATAATATGCAGAAGTCCTTGCTCCTTCTCAAAACCCTATAGACAAGAATGCTTCCTCTTAAGTTTCTCTAATCATAATATATGAAACAGCAACCTCTGCTGCTGCAAACTCGAAAAACTCAAGTTGTGAAAAGTTCAAATAAAGGGGAAAGAACAGTAATACAAAAACTGCGAAACTATAAGGAATAGCCATTCTATCTACAGGTTACGTTGACGGGGTTAGAAATCCCAAAGAAAAAGTTAGCAACATAATTAACAGAAATGGTTGATTAGAATAAGTCCGAATCCGAATCTGAGCTCATAAGGAACGACATAGCATCCCCAACTCTGTACTGTAATTTTAAACGGCCAATCAATCCTGAAAGAAGGTCTTGGAAGTTCCACCTAACCCAAAAAAGAACTTTGGAAGTTCCCCATATGGTTGAACTTGGCACGGCCATACTCTACCAATATTGCTAATTGCCAAACTCGATGGAATATGAATATAAATTCTATCAATCATGTTGCTCAACATTCTTTCTATTAAACTTATTCAAATAGAAGGAGCCAAAACCTACCCTGCATTATATACCTTCGCATTTTGTAGACTTCGTTCTCAGCCATGACTGGAAGGCGTGGGTGCATCGACTGCAGCTTCTTCCTATTCTGCAACACCATCCTCTGCTTCACCCTAGTCTTCTTTGTAGTGTGGTCCATTTTCCTTCCCGAAGAGCCCAAGTTCAGTATTACTAATGCCTCTCTAACCCAATTCGACTTCACCAACGCCAACAAAACTCTCCACTACAACCTTGAGCTCAACATTACCATTAGAAACCAAAACAACAAGGTGGACATAAACTACAATGACATTCAAGTCATTGCTAACTATGGAAAAAAGAGGTTTGCCATGCTTACTTTGGATTCCACACCCATTCACCAAGGCCACAAGAACACAACCATTTTGAATCATGTGGTACTTGAAGGTCAGCAATTGGTACAGTTTGGTGACACAGAGCTTTCCCAATTGATGGCAGAGACCGATACTGGTTTTTACAGTATTGATGTGCAGCTTGCTCTTCGAGTAGAGGTCGGGTATGACAACTTCAAGACAAGGTATTACCAGCAGTCAGGCAGCAAGATCAACTGCAAGCTGAAGGTCCCTTCAAATTTTAATGAAAAGTCTTCTGGACGTTTCAAAACTACCAAGTGCGGAAATGTATATATCATGTCAGATCCTGTTGTCTAACCAAGACTGTATTTCAGGAAATCAAAACTCTAAAACGAGATAACTTAGATACTCAAATCCAGTAAAACTCAACTTTTTATACCTATTAGTGTTGCATTCATAATATAAACACTTTATAATACAAAAGCAAAGCTCCTGAAATTGTATTTTCCTATTTGGCTATTCATCCAGGCAATATCTTCCTTCATAAAAAAAAAATTCTTGGTTAAACACAAAGGGATGCAAGCTGGAAACAAGCACGAAAAGACTCACCAAAGAAACATAAGCCAAGGTCAAAGGATGATCTGTTCCAATGGACTGAAAACCAAAGGCGACGGAGACAAAGATACACGTCTGAATTCACGCCAGTAGTTTGATCAACCAAATTCACCGAGCAAACTCAAAAGTACGGGCTGAATGCATTACCAAAGAAATGCATATTCTTTCAAACAATTCATTGAATCTAATTTAATGCAAAAAACACCAAAACTTTCAGGAGCAAACAACTCTGTTTTTCTTCTTCTCCAATCAGCAACGTTTTACAACTCCAATGCACAGGGTACGAGTTTTTCCGCAGAAACCTGTTTATCTATACTGTAATAAACTTATAGCTAGCATTCCCTAGCAATGTATATTTAAGCATCTACTTCACATTTAGAGGTTAAAAGATAAATAGAAAAAGAAAGCCTCCATATGTTGAGAGTGAATCTCAGAACTTGAGCATACTGTTTAGTGTTCATGTTATGACTTCTTGTACCCCAGTTTACTCATGAATCTTGGTTCAGTTTAACTTCCTGTGCACAGAACTAACTAAAGAACATGTTACCAACAATTTCAATTTTCAGGAAAGACGCTCAGACTTTTTCCATTGAATTGAAAGCAAAGACTTCACCTGCTCAGTAATCAGGTGATAATAGCACACCACACCCTCCGACCCATATTCAAGAAGGTAGCCATATAGACTACAGAGTGCCATAAACGGCTTCAACCCGAATTATCCATAACCAACTGCACTACAATATAAAGACATGGTGAAATATTATAGAAAGACATAGACTACTAAATTCAAAACAAAGCACAGAAAGTAGAAAACAATCTCCAATATGAAAATCCCATTTCTGAAACAAGTACAAACAAAAACTAGCAGAAAACAATCTTTGAAATTCCCCTTTGAATATTCTGAAACACGTACAAGCCTGTTTTTTAAACAATCTTTAAAGTTACATCTGCTCAGCATTTTAGTAAATAGGAGGCACCCTTAATATGAGAGTGATGAATCATCATAACGTGCCATATACCTTGTTGTACAGATCACGCTGAGCGAAAACCAGAAAGCCAAATGGAAGATCAGGACTTCTATTCATATTCAAACTGAATCTCCACATGCATATATTTTCTCATCAGCCGGACAATGGCAGAGGTGAAGTTTGCCAAAGTTTGGCACTCTTCCTGGGATTTGGCTTCTGAAACAACCCCATAGATGACCAACTTTCTCAATTTAGGGCATCTCTCTATAAGTCCTGCTACCCATTCAGAGAAGAGCTCACTGATTATAGTCCATCCAAGTTCTAACACAACCACATTCTCCAAACGAGATGTCCCCTGCAAGCCACAAACATCTCTTAAATCATAACTCAAGGATAGGTGGCTCAACAGTGGGAAGCAAACAGAAACATTCTCCAAATCGACAACCTCATCCTCATCATCAAACACTACACCCCATAGTCGAAGCCTCCTTAAGTTTGATGACTTAGAGATCATGTTATAGAACTTTGGCCACATGATTGTGAAGCTGCTGACATCCACAATCTGAAGATTCCCTGTGTTTTCACCAATATCGAGATGGAGCACACTAACATCATCAATCTTCAAAACCTTCAATGACCCCTTACCAATAAGCTCAAAAAGCTCCAATGTACAATCTTTCAAGTGCAGATTCTCAAGGGTATCAGCCTCCAATACGAACTTATCTAAACTGACTGCTTCAACATAGATATCTTTCAATGAGGCACTGGTAAGTTCCATTGTTGCCTGTGTATCTGACATGGCTATATCAGGATTAATAAGAGACAAACTGGTAAGTTTTGGACATGCAGTGAGTAAAAGGCTCAAATCCAAAGCTGAGATGCAGACATAACTCAAGGAAAGTGACTTCAAGCACAGAAACTTCTGATAACTTGGTTCAACACCTGTTACAGAATTATGAGCCAAGGCCAACACTTCCAGCTTCTGACGACTGCATTTCTCAATGATATTAACATTTGGTGTTGTCCGCACATTATAATGCAATTGCCGCAAGGTGTCCCGAGTATACATGAGCCAAGCAATCACTGGGGCAGCTGAGAACTCATCAACATCATCCATAAAAATCGATAAACACTGCAAACCAGTCGTTTGGAATATGGTCTGAGTTATCAGAATCTCCAACCTACTCGTCGTGAGATCATGATAGACAGGCCAATCGTTGGAATTGAAAGATAGAGTGTGGAGGTGGTTCCGCCAAGCCTCTCTCCATTTCTTGCACGTCGCGGATGCAATCACCACATCTCGGGCAGCTCTAAGCCGCGATAGTATGTTACCTATGACCTCCACCGGAAGGTGCTCCATACGAACCATTCCCCAACAAAAGAATCACCAAACAAATATCTAGGATAGCTAGTAGTTGCCAACCTCAATAACACCCATCAAATCAAGAACCCATCTTAGAAACACAGATATTTGCAAAGCCTATCATCTGGGTGTCATAAAAAAGTAGCAAAATCAAAATCTATCAATGCGAAATACCAATCTGCCATGTCTAGCATATCAAAACTCAAAAACCCAGATCAAAGTTTTAAACTTACAATTCCAAATGAGTGAGTTTCATTACTATTAGTGAGAATCATCTAGTTGATTCCTAAAACTGACTAGTAATTTGGGGATTGCGTACAATACAAGTTCAAAAATTTCAAAATTCTTGAAAGGATCAATACCAATCTAGATAGCCCATTCCCACAAATTGAATAACACGCAATAACCTAACCACAGAGATTAAAATCGTAATGAAAACGAGAACAGATGAGAGCAAAGTGAGAATCGGGGATGGTTTTACCTGACGACCATGATTGGAATTGGAAATCTTTCAAGGTGTGAAATCGATCGAAATGTAGAATTTGAATGGGTGAGAGAAAACGAAGAATGAAAGGAGTATCAGGGGAAAAAAATGAGAGAGAATAAAATGGTAGAGAGTCTTGCTCGCGTGTGAAGACCCCCTACTTATTCTTAACAGTTGACATATTGGTCTATGGGGAATTTCCTTTTTAGCTACAAAGGAAAGAAATAACAATTTTCAGCATTTATAATGTATTTAAAAAATTTCATGCGGTTCCTTCTTTTAAATTTGTATTGTATCAGTTAGGTTAAAAAATTACTAGTTTTTGATTGGTTCTTAGCAGATTGGTTCATCTATTTTTGATTTGAATAAATACAAATCGAGTTTACATCACATTACGGACGAAGTAAATCTGAATTCAATACCGAAAGGAAGTGATTGATATCCATCATATAGTATTGTTTGATATGAATGACATAAATTGAGTTGATAGTACATGGACATCACATTTCACGATTTTGTATAATTGTTTAGATACTTGAGTTTTTTTGCTCCACCTTTTAGCTTGATTTTTTTTTTTTCCTTAAGGGTGTAAACAAAGCGAACTGAGCAAAGTTTCAAGGTAAACATACATGACTTGTATCTATTATAACGAGCTAGAGATGGTTGCATATAAACGCTTGTCGTGACAGTGTGACACGATCTCAAGAACATGACAGGGTTATATTCTCTTTTCTCCTACAGGGTTATATATCATTATACTGCTCTACCTTGATTTATTGGCCTTCACTGCATTATGAGTTGAGTTAGAGACGGATCCAAGAACACGACAAAGAAAAAAAAATTGATATCGGAACACAAGGAACATAGAAAGGCATGGACAGATGAACTAGAGACTGAGTTTGATATTCGATTTTTACACACATCTTTCTTATCTGAAGGTCAGAACCACAGGTATCACCATACCAAACTTCAAAGTTGGATCCCTTCTGACTGCACAAACCACTCTGCAAGAGGCAAAGCCAATCACACAAAGATCGATTGTATATTGCATTACTGACGCAAGTCCTTGCTGTCGATCTACAACAAACCATAGGTTATAATTTCATCCTCTGTATGAAAGACAGAGTCCAAGTATGTAACGATGTCTCATGAGAAATGAACTAAGAATGAAAGAAGGGAGCGTACCACAGCAGATAAGTGGTTTAAACTTGAATACTAGGGCATGTTCATCTTTCTCACCAGAGGTCTACTTAAATAAAGAGAGCATAAACATAACTTCCACAGACTGAATACAACCAAGCCTGTAAGCATATTGTCCTGAAGCGCTTAAAGAGATTAGTAGAGGTTTATAGATTCCCATGACAATTTCTTTATACTGCCCCACTCCAACAGTTGGCAGCTCTTACGTGTACCATTACAAAAGTTCATACAATTCAATAAGCACAAACACTACAGGCATACCACACGTTAAGAAATCCGGAATCAGCTTTACAAAGAAGATGAACTTGAGAACCATGTCAGCGGTCATTGCTATATCACCCGACACCGCCAGGACAAATATGTTAGTCAAAGTCTTGTCTCATCGCAAGTTGGCCACGGTTGCTTAGGAGTTGCTGTTCTTAGTAGCTCCAGTACTACCGGTTGTCATGAAAGATTCACCACAGCCACATTGTCCTTTTGAGTTGGGATTGATAAATATAAACTCAGACCTACCAAAACATACACTGAAGTGTGAGTAGACAAGGAAGGGAAAACATAACTGGAGCCAACAGTTACATTCATCAACTTCAATCTGAACCAGAGCAAACCCCTCATTAAGCAACAAAAATAGCAGTTACAAATAAAAAACTTTCATCAAACGAACAAGGAATCAGTTTATCTCCCCTTTAACTCAGACTAGTCAATGTCCCAATTACATGTATTAATTTATGTGATCTAAACCATCATAATAACTACTAAAGTTCATCTTTCTTGAAGGTTTGTTATGCATATGCCGCATTGCCTCTCCTAAAATATGCATGTATATCAGAGATGTACACAAGGTGATCATGTTAGATCTATATTAGCATATGCGTGTATATCAGGTGACTTAAACGCCAATTAACAATTCAGTGAGTAAAATTCTATGTCCTAATCATCCAAGTTTCCATCCTGTGTTATCTTCCCAGACACACAAACCAACCAATAAAAGCACATAGTTTCATAGTTATTATTGATCCTCAGATTCCATTATAATAAACTACTGGTGCCAGTAATGGAGCTGATGATGATCCCATAGTTAACTTAATAAACTGATGGTGGAGATAGTCATGATGGCAGAGGTGAAAAAGATGGGCAACTCTAACATTACTAGTTGCGAATGAAGAGGTATATTCAACAGGAAGCATTGCACACTCATATTGCTTTATATGATTACAGCTGTACAATACCAAGCAGCATTAGCCTCAATAGGGAATCTCCAGTCCGAATAATGACAATAGCAGGAAACAATCGGTTGAAGAAGAAACTCACAGAGTTCCTTGGCACATTTACATGCTTGCTTAAACCGATTATCTCTCTTTGCATTAGCTATTCCATTTTCAAACAAACGAAAAACATCGATTCATCTCCAACCTAGCTTTCTCTAAAATGAAACTAAGCATATATCAACTAAACTAAATCAAAGCATAATTTCTCAGTTCTGAATAACAAATGAACCTGAATTACCCTAATTTTCAATCAAAACCCCAAACGAATTGCGAAACGAGGCTAACCTGAGCTTGTCATCCACAAAATCCATCTTGGTGCCAATCACATGCATCAGAGCCTTTGGATCGATCAATATCTTGACGCCTTTATCTTCAACCAACTCGTCAAACTTTCCTTTATCATCTACACATCAACAAAACTATCAACATCGCAACAATCAAAACCAAAATCCGAGAACAGAAAACCTCTCCGGCAAGCACTCACCGGCGTAATTGAGAGTGTACGACAAGCCGTTGCAGCCTCGCGCCTTAACCCCGAGCTTCAGATACGACCGCTGCCGCTGCTCCAGTAGCCGCCGTATTCTAGAAGCCGCCGCCTCCGTCAAGCTCACCGCTTGCCTCCTCGCCGCCATCGCCGTCCTCCCTGTCGCCGCCGTCAGAATCTGCGAAGCCATCAATCAATAACCACCGTCTTCCCCAAACTCGTCCCAGCCAAATTTAGTGTATAACCAACCCAAGGCTAGTTCAGTCATTTCACCTCATATCCTTGTTGCGTCCACACTCCCACACAGTCCCACCCACGTGGCGTAACAAAACTCGGCTGGGAGATTACCACGCCCCGTAGTTAACTAACCTAACCGTGGTTCACAATCTAGTTTATCTTACACCGTCATTTCAGATCATTACGACAGATGGACGGTGGGGATTTGATTCCCGCTCGTAACGAAATTTGAATGCACAAAGCAAAAGGGGTCGGTCACACGTGCCAAAAATTTGGGATTTGGGAAATCGAGGTCAATAATACCGCTCATTTCGTCCAATTTGAAAATTCGCCTTCACCTCAAATCAAATCCCAAGCGGCCAAGCCTCTCTCTCAGAGCTTAAAGAAGAGACCGTCGGAAACCCTAGATTTTCCCTGATTCAGGTAAATACGGCCCGCCCTCGATCTCTGTTTCTTCTTCTTCTTCGCTCAGATCGATCTGCCTCGCCGTTGAGTTTTCTATTTTCCGGTGACGGTTTCGTCTCCGGCGGTTTGAGTCAACCCTAGTTTTGACTGGGAGTTTTCGTTTCTTTGAAATTTGAGTACTAATCTTGGTTTAATTTGCCGTTTCAGATCGATCAACATGCCGGCTGAGTCGCGATTCCGATTGGTTAGGCCGTTCGACATCGCCGAGGCCTTCGCTCAGAGGCGGAGTGGTGGCGTCGGGATTCTTGTGGACGAGCGTCCGGAGCCGACGAGGCTTAGGGCGGAAACTCCGGTGACTCAGCGGCCTCTAGGGATTTGGGCGACGGGCGGTGGAGTGGTACCGAGCAGTTTGAGGACTCCGGGAACCGGAATCGGGCGTGGACGTAGTGCGTTTGGGATGATGACTCCCGCCAGAGAGAATACGCCGCCGGTCGGAGGTCTTAGCCGGAGAAGGGGACAGAGATCCAACAGTGTGTTGCCTTCTTGGTACCCAAGAACCCCTCTCCGTGATATAACTGCGATTACTAGGGTGAGGATCACTTTCTCTGAGTTCTGTGTTTGATTAGGGCTTCAAAGAATTTCAGGGGATGGCCATAAACCCTAAATCCCCAAATCTTTTGATTGGATATTAGGCTTTCAGTGCTCTTTATTTGCAGTGATATGATTGTTGCCTTTTGGTTCTGTGTTGTTTGATCTGTAAATTGCACAAGAAATTTGATTTCCTGGCTGATTGATCTATATTGGGTCTCTTTTTCATTTACATTAGATTATTAAACCAGCACGGCTATTTATTTGCAGTAGTTCATTGAATGGTTGGTTTGTTTCATGACTTTCATTGAATTCATTTTGCAGTGTGTTTAGGAATGAGTCTCACTTTTGTTTGCTTATACCTGTATTGATTCATGTCACATTCTATACGCTGTTTGCTTTTTTTGTTGAACAAAGAGTCTCACTCGTTTTCCATGGTCTCAATCATTATTGGGTTAATGGGTTTGTTGAACGAAGAGTTTCAGGTACATTATTCGGTTTATTGGCATGTAAACGTGCTCTATATTTTCAGTGATTCATATGTTACCCCTTGGCTTTTCTTTGTTTGATTGGGTTATTGACTTATTGATCAAACGGTTTCCTTGTATTGATTTTGTGGTTAGTTTATATATATATATCTCAACTTTAGTGGGTTAGAACTAAAAGTGTTCCTCTCTTTGCTATCTTCTTAAGTTGAGAAACAATTACTGTCATTTGGTTCATAACTACATACCTTCGTTATCAAACCTGCTCTACTGCTGTTGTTTAGTGTTCTTAAATAAGAAATACTATTGCTCAGTAAAGTTCACTCTTTTAATGTTATGCCTCTCTTTAATGCTATAACTTCGTCTGGCCTTTACTTAATTTCCAAAGGGACGGACATGTGAAAAACCTGGTGAAGCTTTATGTTTCAACTCTATTAATTGGTTTGTAATTACACTGTTAATGAAACATACCTTTTGGTTTTCTGTTGTCAGTTATGAAACTAGCTCATTTTAATTATTCTCATAACATGATTTATTATCAGCCACTATGTATCTATAGAATATGTTTATTAAGAGCCTTCCACTGTACTTTCTGTGTAGGCCATTGAGAGGAGAAGATCTCGCTTGGGTGAGGAGAATGGCTCTACTGCAGAGGGTCAAGTTCTGTCTCTACAAGGTCAGGATGCTCCTCCTGAGCATCAAGTTCTTGCTGCCACTCCTTCAACATTTAAGAAGAGACCTCGCTCACCTTCTGTTCTTAAAGTGCACAAAGTTCTGTTAGAGGTGGCCAATCAGCCTGATGAGGAAGAGTTTCTTACACCACAGAAGAAGCTGCTGAACTCCATTGACAAAGTTGAGAAGGTGGTGTTGGAAGAACTTCAGAGGCTGAAGAGGACCCCGAGTGCTAAGAAGGCAGAGAGGGAAAGAAAGGTTCGCACTTTGATGTCAATGCGTTGAGGAGAAAAGGAGTTTGGACAAAGAGGACCCTCTACAGTAAAAGTTATCACCATCTGGTGATACTTTTCTAACCCATGCAGTGATGACCACAATCACCTTCTGGTGATGATGTGCAACGAAGCAATCACCTTCTGGTGATAATGTGCAGTGAAACTATCACCTTCTGGTGAAATGGCTGTGAATATATCACCTACTGGTGATACCAACTTTGATTTAGCAAACTTGTGTGTTGCTGACTGCACTTCATATCTTGCTGAAGGTGTCTCTACTCTTTAGAATTAGCATCATCAGTAGTAACTCTCATCATAGCTGAAGTTCATTTTTGTGGAGTTAGCGTAGTGTAGTACACTATGGTTTTGTTACATCATTCTTTGGTGCATTATATGACTACTTAGTTTGATAATCTAGTCTATATTGTAGTTGATAATTCTGGGGAATTGTATAGAGGCTTGTGGAATAAATCGACTTTTAGAATATGTGGTGTGCTATCATTGTTTGGATTTTCTTCCTTTATGCTGTTTGTTTATGGTTATCTAGCCGATGACAGTACTTGATATGCCCTAGTACTGGATCTTAGATAGTTCTGTTCCAATGTTTTATGTTTCACCAGCAGAAGGCTGATAGCATAATGAGCTATGCGGGGTAGGCCGTGACAATGAGGCAGATGGTTTTCTATATGCAACCTGATATTTCAGATGTACTAGTGAAAATCACTATTTCCAGAAGTCCTAAGCGGCTGCATTTAGAATCCCCAAAAGTTTTTTCTCATAGGATTGGACACCCAATTTTTCTCTTCCAACTAACTGGAAAGATTAAGAACGAAAAGCAAATGTTGCCCAACCTTCAATATCACCTTGATGAGAAGCAATAAGGGCACCTTTTAGGCTTTTATTCGACTCTCCAATTGCTTTGGTGTTGAAGAAATGGACAAATGTGACAGCATGTTTAACTCCAATCCGATTGTGTGTCCTAAACAAAATAGTATAGTTCAACACAACATTTTGAAGTTTTATGATCAAAATTGTCAAATACAGATTTTATCTCCCATGAAGATGTTCTAAGCTTTCGAGCTTCAGTTTTCAGCCGTTTGAGTCAATTTATGGAAACTTTTTTCCAACAACTAGCTAATATTACATGTTCCTTCACAAATTCATGGATTTTTTACACCAACAGTGTCTGAACACTTAAGTGACTGACAATATGGTACCCGAACTTACAAAGTGATCAATGTAGTACCCAAACACTCTTTTTCAAACTTGTGTGGTACCTCCAGTTGATCTCCATCACCTCATCGTTAGAGGTGACCATGTGAGACTTACATGAGTCGTAAAATGAGGGCAGAAAAGACTTTTTCACTCCATCAACCCCCTAAAATGAATAAAGTAAAAATAGAAAATGAAAAATCACCCTTATTTCTTTTAGAATTTAGATTTTGATGAAGGATAAAGTGTAAAGACAAAGAGATAGCAAGAAAATCATCATCTTATTCATTGATAGGTGCCCTTTATATGTTATTTATATAGAGAATTACACAATACCAATATGGTAAGGATATGAATATATAGATCTAGTCAAACTACGTATCCTATTAGCATAAGGCCAAGAGACACATAAAGAATATCTAGAAAAATACAGAATATCCTAGAACACTCCCCCTTTTGCCGCACGTTGATATGCCGATGGTGCTGATCTGTTGCCTCGTCAAAAACCTCGTCAAGTCACAAAAACCCTGTGAGAGAAAAATTGAACCTTAATCGTAAGAGAAAAAGAGTACAACGCACCTTTCACATCTGATAGTGACATGTATGCGTGTGCTAGACTCCCCCTAAAGTTTGCACCTCCCCCTAATCTTTACATCAATCATAGGGCTCTTCCTAATTCTTACTAATCACGAAAATTTCAATAACTTAGCATGTCAATGCTCTTTAACATGTCTTCGAATGTGGCATTAAGCAATGATTAACTAAATCATGTCATATTGTCCTCAAATGATCTTTTATACTTAGATCTTGAGGAGAAGATCGCTTGTGAACTCAAAACATAAGTTCGTACAGGAAATCAGATTTCCGCGCAGCATGACCTTCAGTTACTAGAACAGCCGTAACTTCTTTTAAGAAATACATATGAATGAACCGTAAACGTTTTTGGAAACTAGACTCATTTAGCTTTCCATCCCTATATTACACACATTCTGGGTTCATCAGGAGCTGTTCATAAAGTCCGGTCGAAGTTGACTGTTTTGCCAAAGTCAGATTCTCGGACAGATTCGTCCTACTTTACGACAACGGTCATAACTCACTCAATATGATAGGTATGATAAAATGGTTGGTGTCCCTGGAAAGTAGACACACATGCCTTTCCAATAGTACCAATTTCACTAATGAGTGAGATTTCTTGTAGGTTCGGTGGAAGTTGACTAACAAAACTTGGCAGATTCTGATTTCGCTATTGATGTGTCTTTCTTATGAAGGGATAGAATAAGTCTCAACCTTTCATACCATTAAGTATTGAAAAAGGAGTTACTGTCATTACATTGGCGTTGCGTGGGTGCATAGCTACATTTAGCTTTATAACTTTTCATATCGAATGAGATGTCAAGTCTTTTGTATTGTGTTGACTACATTGATGCATCTTATTGTATTTAGATGGGAACTCCATCTCTTAACACATATTTGTCATCTTGCTTTAGACAAAACAACGGATCTCTCTTTAGAGCAAAGACTTTGACTAATCATGGGAGTATATGTAGGCCTCACTAGTTATAGAGTGTCTAAGCCGATTGATAGAAAATCATCATCAATACAGTCATCGAGTGCCTTTTTGAGACCGTGTCTTCCTAAGATCTTTTTCATTCTAACTTCGGATGTTTGATACATATTGGCATCTCTTGATCCATCAAGAGTCCATGTAAATCCGGAATGAGCACGCAAATGCATAATTCACCATATCCCTTCCAAATCAAGTAGAGTCCATGTGCGTTTCAATACATTTAGCAAACGTGTGCTCCTGTGGTCTGGAGTCACTTGATTCAGATGAATGAAGTTTGTTTAAGACCTTTATATATATCTCTGATCTCATAGAGATGTTATTATAACCACATTCATAGGCTGCATGTTCAGTTATTCGGAAACTACCAAACACCAATTTTGCCACTATATGGCATCACCATATCACCATCTATGGTGATGGCGCCAAGACCAACTTTTCATCGCGCCATGTCCTCTTGATAGGACATCAATCATTGTAGACATATTTGCAGCATGTGATCTTGTCACTTTAACACTTTAAGCATTTGGGATCAAGATGAGACTTAGTGGGGACAAACCACGACAATTCACGTCGTTCCACTTGAACGGCGGGAATATTGTCTCATCAAAGTGACAATCCGTAATTTAGCGGTGAATGAGATCACTTGACAAGGTTTCTACATATGCGGATTATAGGTAGATGTTCATATCCAACCTAAATACTTATTCATCTCAAATGACTCATCATTGTGCGCAGTGGCATTACGATTTAGCACTTAGAAATAACATCTAGCCGAGCTCAAATATTGGAGATCCGTTTCAATTTTGTTTGAGCTCAAGGATTGCAATTTCATGTCAATCTTGGTACATAGTCACGAGCTGTAGTACAACAATATTCAATGATGGTGGGTCGTAGATGAATAGTAAAGCTGCATGCAAATATTGCATAGCCCCAAGACGTAATAGAAAAATTTGGTGCGCATCAATAATGTTTGAGCAACAAGTTAAAGTTGCTTGGTCGTAGTCTCGGTGAGACCATACTACGTGTGAACATATGGTACATGACACTTCAACTTATATCCCGATAAACTTCTTTAAAGAATGGGTAGTGAGCCCATAGAAGCATAAACAGCATAAGCAGTAGATAATAGTATAACACGTGACCAGTGTGTTAACACTTCAACTAACACCATAAAACATAAAAAAGTATCTGCAAGTTGGTTGTATTTATTAACATAGTTTGATGTAAGAATGAAATGTTCACTTTTGTGTCATTTAGCGTAGGAGGGTCTCACTCTTAATTTAGCTAAAGAATAGACTGTTAAAACGAGCAATAAGCATTGCAGGGGGCTAATGAGACATCGATGGAAGGCCGGTGCACCTTAATTACTTGAGGAATTGACCGGACGGCCTCCGGGAAGTTGGAGCCGTGTTTAGGTGACGTCAATGTCCCCCGGGTGACGTCAACCATGGCGTCACCATCATGCTTCATGGAGAAGCTAGATCCCGAATGTCTTTATTTTGAGTGGAAGAATGGATGTCCATGAGAATTTCTCAAAATTTAGACGTTATATCACTTCCAGGTTGACCAATTTGGTTAAAACCAAAGCCTATATGTGTTGGTGTCCCAAATATCATGTTTGGCGACAAAATGAGATTCGATACTCGAATCATAGTGACATACAATTCACTAAATTGACTCATGAACTTCTCCAAGATGCATTTCAGTCCGCATTCATTAGAAGGTATACACAAAAGAATTCTTGTTCATTCTCACAAGGTGTTTTCAAATTAAAACTATTAGCAGGAATGTCTTTAAAGCTCAACATGGTTCGGTTGCCTGTCAATGCATAGAGGGTATCTGTAACGTTGATCATGGTGCCATGAGGCATCAAGATTCAAGCTAAACCACGTCTCTGAATGATCGGTATGATTCAATCATTGTAGTCACAGAAGATTTACAAGGCACAAAATCCAGAGATAGTTGCCGGTTTCTTAGAATGTGTGGATAGTTCCACTATCTGCGAGGTACTCAATGTCTCTATGAGACAGATCTACAAAATGAAGTAGATAGGAGAGTAAATATTTCCACTTGAACTATTTAGAAGGATTGAAAAAATCTACAAAAATCTGCAATCCCGAGAGTGCATAAAAATGTCCGCGCAGAATGACCTTTATGTATTAAAACAACCATAACTTCTTCATTAAAGTAGATATGGACAAACTGTGAAAGGTTCTAAAAACTAGACTCGTAGAGTTTTCCAATGATATAAAGCTCATTGTTTGGTTCATCCGGAGCTGTTCACAAAGTGCAAACGAAGTTGACTGTCTAGAAGGGACATATTGCTGTTTTCACATATTTGACATGGGCAAAGCTTTGAAACTTGCGGATGGCATGTGGGCATAAGCCGAAGCCAAAATGATGTGTATATGATCAAATCAAATCCTTTTGGTCGTTCCAAGGTTGTAAACTCTATGACTAGTTAGCAAAAGCTCCCTAACATGAACATAAACTAATTCAGAGGACCTAGAGGATTCGATCATGAGGATTGTCCGGTTTTGATAAGTCTTCAACGTCTTTTGCAAGACGACAATTGGTTTAATAGCGTAGAGGGATCCAAAATCAAAAGCTTTCGGTAACTCCAAGTCAGTATGACCAGACATGTTCGTGGAGGGTCGATAGTGCGAGGCACACTTGAAACCACTATCTTCTTAATTTCAGACATTTCTAAGACATCACACTGAGCTTGGATGAGCCTAGTTGAACAATTAATGATGGAAAATCCGCTATATGGTAGAAGATTTAACCGAAAAACACGTGGGCGATCCTCCTTGAGGAAGCAGTGCCATGAGTCACCTTCAAAGTAAGGGACCAAAATCGGCACAATATGCCATGTTTCTAAGGACGATATAAGAATGTACATCTTTTTTTTGTAAATCAATACGAACCATAAGAGGAGAAAAGTTTCACTTTGAAAATTTTTTTAAGGCATTCATTATTGCTAATGTGAGTATATATTAAGGTCTCAAATAAACAAAGGACATCGATACGACGTCTTATTACATATAGTTTGGAAAGAAAATCAATGTCTAGCCAATGACGTCAAAGTCATGGGTAGGTAGAGCGCGATCCGAATCTTATCCGCGATCATGAGGATGACGTTTTTCTCCTCATATTGATTTTCCGTACCTTTTTGTATGTATTCACAATTTGAAAGAGAGCTCAACAACTCTTGAACCAGTGATCCGGAGACCCACAACAGTTGCATTGTCATGAGTTGACGTGAGTAGTTTTGACCAAATGGTGTCCAGAACGAGAGTGTCGCCATTAGAGCCGACGACACCTCCCTCTCTTTTCTAGACATCGACACAACGTTTTCTACCGTTGCCGTGACCCATATTGTTGTCCCCACATTAGGGGATAATCCCAAATAAGTTTATCACATTAGCGTATATACAATTCTCGTTTGCAACTGTATGATCAAAATCAAGTCTCGTTGGTAATTCCAAACCAACTTGGAGGACCTACAAAACTTGATGATGATCGAATCCGCTAAAGATTATGGATCATGATGCCACAAAAGATCATCGACAATATGTAGTTAATTAAGGTGATAAACAATCCACTTGACTAATAACTCAACAAGTAGAGTTGTATGAACGTTTCATGAAATGCTCCATGAGTGCATTCCACAGTACTTTGTGGTCATTACTTTTTGCACAAATTGTCATTGAAGGCTTTTGTCGATGTGGAGCGTCAAAGACTTTGAGCGCATGAGATTATGAAATCTCGGCATCTAGGCTTGTTAGCCTGGGGGTCAAAACATGTGGTTTAATCTTTTCCAATAAAAGGTTCCACAGATACCAAGCGAAGATTCGCCTTAGGTATCGAGTACGTCAAAACTCAAAGGAGCAAAATGTTACATTGCTCTTGCATACAAAAGCCAAGCTGTTATGAGACTCGATAGAGGTCACAAATGATGCTTTTTAATGGTTTGTCATTCGGATTGATCACCCACAATCTAGAAAAGCCACGAATTGATCAAATACAATCCAGAGAAAGGTTGGGGTTGATCATACACAACCCGGGCAAGGAAATAAGAGTGATCAAACACACTCTTGACTCGCGAATAAAATTCCGGCATTTTAGTACCTGCACGCACAAAATCTCAAGCATAGAATGGAGATGGAGAAAGGAGGAAAGGATTTTATCCTCCCCGAGTTATTGAACTTGGAAAAGTTTAGGGTTTCAAAACATACCTTTCGAAACTTCAAACGCTTGAAAAAAGTTGAAAATTGTAGTCAGAGGAAACCAACAATCTTCGTTAGGCGGCGGCCAAGGGATTGGAAGCCGGTGATGTCGGACGACGGCCGGAAAAACGGGCGGCGGCGGCGGTCAGACATAAGAGCCGAAAAACACTTTTTAGGGTTTCGAAAAATAAATGGTGGGTTATTAGTTATAGGGTTAGAACAAAGTGCATGATAACGTGATGAAGGATAAAGTGTAGAGACAAAAAGATAGTAAGAGAATCATCATCTTATTCATTGATAGATGCTCTTTATATAGGAAATTACACAATACCAATATGGTAAGGATATTGATACATAGATCTAGTCAAAATACATATCCTATTGGTATAAGGCCAAGACACACATAAGGAATATCTAGAAAGATACAGAATATCCTAGAACAGATTTGAGTTTTTTTTTATCATGAACTTCAAAGGAACCCAGATCTTCAAATCATTAGAATTTGGATTTGGGTTTGAATTGCTGGGATTCTTCAGAGGTCAAGTTCATATTACATTTGGATTTATATACCAAACTTAGCTAATTGGCAATCTCTATCCCCCGGAAATCCGTCTCTAAATCTATCAAATTTCTTATACCTAGCAAAAACTTTGAGAAAAAAAAAAATCCAAAAGGATTCCCAACCATCTTTCATGTCTTGCACCCATTCATGTTTATCTTCTTAAACCCAACAAATAATTATAAAGCTCGAGTTCTGATCGAAAGTTTCTTCTCACCTCTGTCTCGTCTCATCAGACAACGGCGAGCTCCCCCAGCTTCTCCCACAGCGTCGCGTCAAGATATTGACGGTCTCTTCACTATTTCGGTTGACTACGTGCACCTTCTCGTCGCAGCTTAAAATGAAGACATGGTAATGGAGTTGCAGTGCGGCATATCAGATTATGCCATGGATTGATTTTGGTGGTGATGAAATTTAGTAAATGCGTGTGAGAAAGAGGTATGAACGAATTATGGGCAAATAAGTCTTTTTCAACTCATTTTTCAACCCATGTACGATGCACGTGGTCAAACTAACGAAAATGTGATTAAAATTAACCGGAGGTATCACACAAATATGAAAAAGAGAGTGTGGGTATTACATTGATTACTTTGTAAGTTCGAGTATCATATTGTCAGTCATCTAAGTGTTCAGACATTGTTGTTGCAAAAAATCTCAAATTCATTAACAAGTAACTTATCAAACTTATTGGACATCTTTGTAGATACTAGATAGCATTTCCTCTATTCCTCGAAGAAATATAGCATCTCCTCCTAGTAATGTGGGCTGTAATTATTTGGGCCCAAATAGTTCACAAATTTGGACGCATTTGAAAAGTGGTTACCAGCTAATAAGGGGTTTATGACTCAGTTCACAACAATGATGTTGTTTTCAAAGAGAAGAGAGCCCACATGGTCTCCCTAAAGATTCCAAAATACCCCAATCGCTATTTGTGCTCTCCCCTTTCACCAGATCTTTGTTTTAATTCCATCATCATTTCATCATTTCATTATCATCATCCCTTCATCAGTCCAAACCTGAGTGACTCTCAAGGTTTTTGCTAAAACCCCCAATTACACACACTCTTTGGGCTCCACTCCCCCAAACGCTTCTCCCCAATTTTGTTGCCTCTCTTTTCTAGGTCTCTCTCTCTATCTCAGATTCCTCTCACCTCTAAAACCCCAGGTACCCCTTTTCTGCTTGGTGGGTCTGATTTGTTATCAGCTGTTAGCTTCATACTTCATTGAATTTGGGTAATTGTTATCTGGGTATTGTAGTGCGTGTTATTTAGGTTAGTGGGTTTCTCTTTGATTTGGCTTTAGTCCAATGTTTGAACTTTATTATTAATCTGCTGTGTTGTGTGGTTTCTTAGAATTATCTGGGTTTTCTGTAACAGGTGCTGAATTGTGGTTGGAATTGAGGTTTTTAAGGCACTTGGGTCTCTGAATTTATTGCCATTTAGCAGTTTAGTAAGTCTGTGAATTTGAGTTTCGCCATTATAGGATGGCGACATATGCATCGACACATTTTACTTTTTCGGATACTCGGAACCCGGTTGGGGTTCTAACTAGAGTTGGAGGGAGATTGTTAGTGGGGAATCACTTCGAAAGAGTTAGAAGTGTGAGAAAGCTGCCTGAGGGGAAGTTTGGGTTTGTGGGTGCAGTCCATAAGTCGAATTTGAATCAACTTAAAAACTCTCACAGTGTGGGTTCGTATCCGAATAAAGACCCTTTTCTGAACCTACACCCGGAAGTGTCTATGCTCAGAGGTGAGGGGAATAATACGTCGAGCAATCTGAGGAAAGATACTCCAGGTGGGAGTGTGACTGAGAGCTTGAGTGACAAATCTTCTCCGAATAATTACAATGAAGCAAAAATTAAAGTTATTGGTGTTGGTGGTGGAGGGTCAAATGCAGTCAATCGTATGATTGAGAGCGCAATGAAGGGTGTGGAGTTCTGGATTGTTAACACCGATGTTCAAGCCATGAGAATGTCCCCTGTTTTTCCTGAAAACCGTTTACAAATTGGTCAAGAGCTTACCAGGGGTCTTGGAGCTGGTGGAAACCCGGATGTTGGTATGAATGCTGCCAAAGAAAGTCGAGAATCAATAGAAGAAGCATTATTTGGGTCAGACATGGTTTTCGTTACAGTAAGCTCAAATTTTGCTTTTTTGTTCTATATTCCCAATCTTGGCCACTCTGTGCTGTTACCAAACTTATTCAAGCTATTCTGTATTTGACGTTAAATTACATGCAGGCTGGAATGGGTGGAGGAACTGGAACTGGTGGAGCTCCTGTAGTTGCAGGTGTTGCAAAATCAATGGGGATCTTGACGGTTGGTGTTGTGACGACTCCTTTCTCTTTTGAGGGACGAAAACGGGCAGTTCAAGCTCAGGAAGGGATTGCAGCTTTGAGAGAGAATGTCGACACACTGATAGTCATTCCAAATGACAAGTTGTTGACTGCAGTTTCCCAGTCTACTCCAGTAACAGAGGCATTTAATTTAGCTGATGATATTCTTCGACAAGGTGTTCGTGGTATCTCTGATATAATTACGGTATGTGATTTTGATGATGTTGTAATTATGAACTTTATATTGATGTTAAGTAAAGTATAATTAGACTATAAAAGGTAGGCAAACAAAACTTTTAAAAGGAAGATGTGGATGAATGCTGAAGAACATCCATTAAGAGTGCTTGATAGATAGGCATCTCAATGCTTTCCCTAATGTGTGCATCGTAAGCGCACAAGTAGTTCTAAATATATATACTAAACACTCTTATCATTATTCTAAAATATTATTATTTCTAAAACTGGTACCAAGTTGTGAATATAGTGACAGTGATATCATATATTTCAGACTTATTGAATTGATTAACAGAATTTATGAGCATTGCATTGATATATGCTTGGAATATCATCTTTAGGTCAATGTAGTTCCATAATTACTTAGTTGATCATTTGTAGTTTCATGTCCTATTTCCTTATTTATATTTTGTTACACTAGTTGATAGTCATCACCTTAATTGCAGATTCCCGGGCTGGTAAATGTCGACTTTGCTGATGTAAGGGCTATAATGGCAAATGCAGGTTCTTCATTGATGGGGATAGGAACTGCAACTGGTAATTTCTGATCTACTAACTAGAATGTATTCAGTGCTAATATGGTCAGAGTCATAGGCTTTACGTATGATTTTAGACATGATTGTGCTGGAACCTAATTACCATAGTGCCTTCCTTGATGGCATCATTGTGGCTAACCTTGTGAAAAATACTGTTATGAATGAACACCAAGATTTTCTCAGTCTATTGGGTTAGTGTATGAGGAGGAAAGTGATCTAATCCCAAATTTTTAGAACTGGTCCTCAATAGTCTTCAGGATAAGCTTAGAGAAATGTTTGTTTGATGAGCTACTGGATGCTTACGAAAGAGAGGAAGTGCCCTTGGCTGATAATATTTTTACTGAAAATGATATGTTAGTGTTGTAGATGTCCTAAGTAGTTTTAATTGCAGTCTCCATGTCCTGTAATTTGGAGTGTGCATGGCGATAGGTTTGATTTTGTAATGACTATGTTATCAATATATAGAGAAATCAAAGTCCTTATACATGTTTAAGCTTGTTGGTGGTAACCAATCCCATCTTCTAGATGCATGTTCTCTAATGCTTGTGAGATCTGACTCTTGTTCAAGGCAAAACTTTACATCTGTTTTGTTTTGGAAAATTTTAGAAAAAATAAAATAAAATTGACTGAAATTCTGTGTGTCAGGTAGCTATTAGCCGTAGGATTTGCACAAAATATGTACATCGAGGTTCATAAAGATGAAGTGAAATTGCTTTGGATGCTTTTCAAGATATATCATATATATGCACTTCTGCCTTATTTAACATGTCCACTTAGTTATTTATACTACGTAGTTTTGTCATGTGGTTGACTTGTGCATTTAGCAGTTTATTTCATCAGAGTCTATTTCCTTTTGCAAGTCATGTAACCCTCTTTTTTTTTTTTTTTAACAGGAGCTAACTGTCTTTGTGCTTTTGTTTTGTCCTTCCTTTATTGGGAACAGGGAAGACAAGGGCTAGGGATGCTGCATTAAATGCCATTCAATCACCTTTATTAGATATCGGTATAGAGAGGGCGACTGGAATTGTGTGGAACATAACTGGTGGAACTGATTTGACACTCTATGAGGTACCATGTCTTCTGATTGGGATAAAACTTCCTTACCAGAACTACCTGCATTCCAATATGATTATTCCCCCATCTACTGAATTCTTGAAGTAGTGATTTCATTTACAGTTGATTGAGACATTTCTCTTCTGGTAAACTCTAATTTTGGATGTTATAGGTCAATGCTGCCGCAGAGGTTATATATGATCTTGTAGATCCAACAGCAAATCTAATATTTGGAGCAGTGACAGATCCATCACTCACTGGTCAAGTAAGTTTTGTTGCTTTCTCTAAAGTCTGCAATCCTACCCTTGGCACAGTATGACTGGATCACAGCTGCGTTAGTTCACCCCATAATATCTCACTGTGCCAGTAATTTAACAAATAAGATAAAGGGTAATCCAATTGATGTATGAGTTCTTGTGAGGACTCCATTAGCCTTTTATATAACGGTTGGATAAGTGTTGATTTTATTTTATTTCATTAATATTTTTTTTTTTACAAGTTATCCTACCGTTTGTAAAGTCCTCATGAGGGAGAGAACCCCATCAATAGATATATGCTTTTACTTGGTCCCTTCTATCTGAAATTTCACTGGCCAGGAAAAGTGGTACCGGGTGAAGAATTGCATTTATGCATCTAAACTCTAAAGGCATATTTAGTAAATAGAAGATATATAGTTGATAGTTCTGGACTTCTGGTTATCCTAGTATCTGATGGTAGTTCAGTATGAAAACCTAAAAAATATCATGATGTTGGTTTGGTTTCATTCAGGTTAGTATCACTCTAATTGCTACTGGTTTCAAACGCCAAGAGGAAAGTGATGGGAGGCCACTCCAGGTATTCCTTATAGCTGACTCTTGTAAAAGAATGAATTTCTGAGAGATTGTCGCTAACAACTCTTTCCCTTTCTGCATAAGTCTCTCTCGACGTTTTTATTAACCTACCAAATTGCAGGCACAAGGAGATATTACTCTTGGAATCAATCGAAGACCTTCCTCCTTCACAGAGGGCAGTGCAGTTGAGATTCCCGATTTCTTGAAGAAGAAAGGTCGCTCACGTTATCCAAGAGTTTAAAATGCTTCCTCTTTAGTCCCATGAGTGCCTTGTCTGAGGCCTCTCAGCCTCTTCATTACCACATCAGCATCAATCTGAGGGATTTAAGTATGCCTCTGTAGATACTAGATGATAGATCCTCGATATGTCATAGTACGTAGTAGTGGTTTCTAGCCTTCATATATTAGTGCACACTCGTTTGAGTATTATGTCTATGTTCTCTCTTTTGTTCCCGGAATATTTGAATAAAAGCCATGGGCGTGTATAGAGTTTTCCATCTAGAAAGTGAGATAGAACTTGTTGAGAAGCATGAATGGCTTTGCTTCAGAGAAAATTCTTCTTTGTTGTTACTTAATATCTGATTTTAATCTGAGCTTGATTTATTATCTTCCAGAATTAGAAGCCATTTACATCTCTGCAAAGCATAAGTAATTGATGGGTATCGGGTAACAGTCGGCATTTTTACTGGTTCAACATGCCTTCAAACCTGGGGAGTGTTTGGTTCCATTCAAACATGCCTTCAGCATTCAGCATTATTCAGAAAAAGACTAATTTTTTCCTGTCTCTATATGCCCTCAAACCTGTTGCTCAAAGAATCGAATCATATATATCACCTGACAATGGCTACCTAAATCACTTTTCTTTTTTGTACACACTGAACTAATTGAGCTAAAGAATCCGATGGATGAAGAAATGCAATAGCCTCTTCCCAAGTCCAAGACAAAGGCTCCAGGGTTATTCCGCTTCTACATGATTTTAAATCAAAGCTAAAATCTCCTCACTCATTCATAATGACCCAGTTGCTCAAAATTCTCTTGTCAGAATAGTCGTTTGGTACAGATTAGCTTCAAGTAACCCAGCAGAAAACATTTGTACGACTTCCTTTACAAAACTTTGGCCTTCAAAACTTTTACCAGTAATCCCCGCATGAACACAAGCCATCTGCGAAATGGTGAAACCGGGTATTATCCCTAACAATAATCTTTCTTCCAACAACTAAGGAGATGTACTTAATTGCAGAATGGCAATCCAAACACACCCTTATATTTTTCTTCACAATGATTGGCTTCCCGGCAGGCATATTTATCAGTGCAAATGCAATGGCTATCCTCTCACTATGATGGTGAAGCAGCTCTACCTTTGAATTGTCGTCCATATCATGTAGAACAAGATCTGTATTTGGAACATACCCAACTTTCTTTATCTGATCAAGAAGACTATCAAGTTTCTCATATATTTCTTTTTTCTGAGGATGAGACCAATCTTTGGCTCCAAATGTGTGTGTTTTGTTTCCAACATCAACCCAACTATAACCGGGCAGTTTCTTCATGCTGCTGTCTCTCATCATCTTCCTCACAATTCTGAAATCATCCCATTTTTGCACCTTCGCGTGCAGAGTTGAAAGCAAAACATGTGCTCCACTGTTCTCAGGTTCAAGCTGTATCAATTTCTCAGCTGCCAGATTCCCCCTCTCTTTATCACCATGAATCGTGCAAGCACCAAGAAAAGAGCACCACCCAAACGCATTTGGCTGCATTGGCATGCTGTTAATAAATTCTTCGGCCTCTTCAAGCCTTCCAGCCCGGCCAAGTAAATCGATAATGCAAGAGTAATGTCCAGCTCTAGGTACTATTCCATATGTTTTCGCCATGGAGTAAAAGTACTTTAAACCTTCCTCTACCAATCCAGCATGGCTACACCCTGTTAAAAGACTGACAAATGTTATTGCATTTGGTTTCACTCCTGCTTGGACCATTCTACTAAAAGTTTTCAAGGCATCATTTCCTAAGCCATGAACTGCAAATACACTTAACAACGAATTCCATGCTACTTCAGTCGGAGTGGCTACCTCATTAAACACTTGTATTGAATGATCAAGTAACCCACATTTTCCATACATATCAACAAGAACAGAAACCACAAAATCGTCTCTATCAAAATTAAACTTGACCACCTGAGCATGAAGTTGGATCCCTTGTTCAAGTGCTGCTTGGTTGGCACAGGCCTTGACCAAGCTAGAGAAAGTGAACTGATTAGGCTCAACTCCCTCCCTCTTTAAGTTCACAAACACACTAAAAGCCTTCTGGATTTCATCCATCTCGACATAACCATTGATCAGAGAGGAATACGACACAATATTTCTCCGCTCAGGGTCAATCCAAAACACATTTGAAGCACTCTCCATATCTCCTGATTTCGAGTACATATCAACCAGAGCATTTCCCACAGCCACCTCCACTTCCAATCCCAACTTCACAACCGTCGAATGAACACACTTTCCAAACCGACAATCCCTTAGTGCAGAACAAGCACTCAATGCACTAGAAACAACATATTTATCTACACCAATCCCATCATTAATCATCCTCTTATAACTCACTAAAGCCGCCTCAAACTCCCCACTCTTTGCGTACCCATCAATCATCGAAGTCCACGACACAGCATCCTTACACGGCATCTCCTCAAAAACCCTACAAGCATCAACCATCACCCCACATTTCGAATACAAATCCGCCAAGTTACTCCCCACAAACAACTCACAAGACAAACCCAATTTCAAAGCAAGACAATGCAGCTGCCTCCCCATCTCAACCGACCCAAGAACCACACAACCTTAATCACACTCGCAAATGCAAACTGGGTCGGGCTCTCCCCAGCTCTTCTCATCTCCGAAAAGGCCTCGAAGCCCTCCGAGAACCTCGCGTTCTGCGAAAACCCGGTTACCAATGCGGTCCAGGAAACCAAGTTTCTGTGAGGCATTTCGTCGAAAACCTTGAGGGCGTAATCGACGTGGCCACATTTGGAGTACATGTTGAGGAGGTGGTTGGTTAGGAAAATGCATAGTGGGTAATGAGAGCGTAGGAGGTGAGCGTGGAGCTGTTTGCCTTTGTGTAGCTGCTTGGTTTTTGCGTAGGTTTGGATTACTTGAGCCAAGGTAGTTGTGGACTCCTCTTTCAGAATTTGGCCGCCAAAACGGCGCAAGGTTTGAAAACTCATAAAGAGACGCGGGTGCAAATGAAATTTTATGGAGAAAAGCTTTACATTTCTACGTAAAAAATGGAAAATGGAAATCATGAATTCATTTGTGTGTCATGACCAAACAGTATTATTGAGAATGTGTTTGGACTAATGATATGTTATTACTTCAACCTCTCTGTAAATATGATGAAACGAGATGATCGTAAAATTAAGATATAAATTTACTAATTCTATGTCCACCCACTTAATCTATTAATCTATTAACACATGCGTAAAACTGGAAATTACATCCACCTAACTTGATAAAAGTAGCAACGAATCTCTAACCTTCAGGTCTATGATATGGGGTAGCTAGCCCAATTTACATTAGATTTCTACATGTAATGTACTAGTCTTGCAATCTTCTGGTTCAAAGTTTCGTACTTAATAAAACCACTCCAAATCCTCGTTAAAAAAAAAACAATTATTTGGCCCAATGCTTCATACCAGACCATTGACAAAGGCTAAGCTAATGGACCTTTGTGTAAATTTCCTTTCCCAGATGGGGAGCTCTGGACCATCTCCTGAAGCTAGCCCTTTATTTCCTAAATTAGGAGTGTGTGTGGTAGATTATATAGCATGTCAAGATCTCCATCGCTCACCAAAATGATGAGTGGTCTCTGTTATTCAACGTCTTTCATAGATCATTTCATAAGTGGTGGTTGGTGGCTACATATCTCATCAATCTTGTTCTGTGTTTCTAGTGCTTTACCTTGTGGCCAACTTGGCTTGTTGGAACAAAGGAACAAACATTATGTGGTTATGGAAAGTGTATGCTATAATACCATTTTAGAGAATATCTCAAGCTGGTATGACCGTATGAGTACTAGTGTATCCTTATTCAATTTCCCTTGAAAGGTATAGACTCCCACATATATATTTGAATATTTTGATAGAGTAGTATGATGTTCACATCCAAGACAAATTGGTAACGAGTGGACTGGTTCAAAACCCTTATAAACAAGGTCTCATTTTCCCGACGTGAGATTTATATATCAACAATTAGGAAATAGGTATTGTGATGCTTACAAGTTATAACACACAACATTCAATCATTCACTCTCATTTCCTTACTTTGTATCATTATTTTGCAACGAGACATGCATTCAACGGATAATCAAGATCAGCCTTGTAAGCTTGGGGGCTAAAGGCAAATTCACAACACTGGGAATACTCAAAAATTTTCAAGGCTCAAGATTGAATTTGTTCTCTCCTCCTCGTCTATAAGACACAATAACAAATAAAACTTGGATTATCTTATAACTAGGTTATATAACAAATCAAACTGTATATGCAAGTTCTGAACTGAAAGGTATAGACTCCCACATATATATTTGAATATTTTGATAGAGTAGTATGATGTTCACATCCAAGACAAATTGGTAACGAGTGGACTGGTTCAAAACCCTTATAAATAAGGTCTTATTTTCCCGACGTGAGATTTATATATCAACAATTAGGCAATAGGTATTGTGATGCTTACAAGTTATAACACACAACATTCAATCATTCACTCTCATTTCCTTACTTTGTATCATTATTTTGCAACGAGACATGCATTCAACGGATAATCAAGATCAGCCTTGTAAGCTTGGGGGCTAAAGGCAAATTCACAACACTGGTAATACTCCAAAAATTTTCAAGGCTCAAGATTGAATTTGTTCTCTCCTCCTCGTCTATAAGACACAATAACAAATAAAACTTGGATTATCTTATAACTAGGTTATATAACAAATCAAACTGTATATGCAAGTTCTGAACATATATATGCATTGATACAGAATACATATACTGTTGTCTTGTGTATATGTATGGATTGACATTATAGGACTCATACACAACTTGGTTGTCTGATAGAGATCGACATAAATTTCAATGAGAGGGAAATTGAAAACCATGGGCTAGCTGCTAGTGGCCATGATGAACATCATAAAATATCTTTTTGTTAACCCCAGAAAGCCTCCATCCAAAAACCACATTGTATTGAATACAACCAAACTGTGTTCAAATTTTCATGAATATATTATTCCCCCAAATAAAATACCACAATTCTAGTGGCCAAACGCTGAACCAAATCAAAATCAGCCTCACAATCCTTCAAAATCCCAGAAACTGAAGAAATAATCTGGTTTTTTTTTCTTTTTTCTTTTTGGTCTGTAATTAAGAAAATAATCTGTTTATATCTGTGATGATTGTTGATTTAGTAATTGAATGTTTTTGTAGGGCAAAGGAAGATGAATATAGTATAAAATTCATACAACTTCACTCATGAACTCGTGATCGAGCAAATACGAAGCCCTCTCATCATTTTACATGATCGATGCTAAAGTCTAAACGACTACTAACTGTAACTGACGCTCCAAAAAAACTAAAACCCTAAAGTCTAAGGAAAAAATGACAATCCAAAACTAAGAATCGAGATCCAAACAAACTAAGAAAATCTTGAATTCCCACACAATAACTCTAAAATATATTTTCCATAAATAACAGGAAAAAAACTTAACAAATTTTTAAATGCTGTAATACAGTATATAAACACAAGATCAACAATAAGAAAAAGTCGATTCAACATATATCAGTACCCATCGATTTATATATATTCTGTGTGTTAAAATTAGAATATATATACACATAGTAAGCCTGGCTCTCGTTTTCTATTGCTTTTCTGTGTGTTTCCAATCAAGAAGTAAAGAGCCACACAAATTGGACCGAAATCTGAACCAAGACACGTACATTTGTCACTTACCATACAAAAAAGGCTTGGAAGGTGGACGTGTAAACTAAGCCCCCACCCATTCTTGCTTTGCATTATTAACACACACAAAGCGATTAGAACCCTCACCTTCCTCCCTCCCCCTACCTTATATCTCCATGAACCCTTCTTCAAACTAGAGACAACACAGACATACCAAAAAGGTTGAGCTGAGCAAACAAGCACAAGAAGAAGAAGAAGCTGAATCAGCTGGTAGCAGTAGCAGCAAAGAAAAGCCTCCATTCCCACCACTGTTGTCTGTTGCATGATAGAAAAGCCAGCCCTACTGAAAATGGCTCACCAGCTTCAACTTTCTTTGGTTCCCAACGACCAAACTAGCCCTTCTTTTCCATTGCTTCAGACCAAAGAAAGCATCATCCCTCTGTATCAGAATGGTACTACTACTACCGAGCAAGAGATCGATCAAAATCATGAAGATGAGATCAAGTTAGGTCAGTCAAGAAATGAGGAGATCACAATATTAGGTGTGGCTTCATCTCAAGTGAGTGCAGCAGAAGAACCCAGTAGAGGGTGTTATGAGGTGTTGGCAGTAGCAGAAGAAAGTGGACGTGAGAGGTTGAAGAGGCACCGGGTTGAGGTGGCGGGTCGGGTCTGGATTCCGGATATTTGGGGCCAGGAGGAGTTTCTCAAGGACTGGGTTGATTGTACTACTTTTGATGATACTTTGTTTCCTACTGGGATTATGTCAGCTCGTAGTGCTTTGGTTGAAGAAGGAAGGAGAGGAACTTCAAGCAGATTAAGAATAGAAAACAGGTGTTGATGATTCGAATAAATATTATTCTTGCTTAATCTCCTTCATACTGGCTTTGATTGTTATGATATACAAATTAATCACTTTTTGCTGATTTATTGATACGGAAAAACAATATATTTGTGGATTGGATTTTGTTATTATCATTATATTAGTAATGAGGGTGAATTACCAAAAAAAAGAAGGAACGAGGGTGATGTAATAAATATTATAATGTATGTGGTTATCTACGTAATTACTTATTTGTTATGTACACTGATGTAAACTTTATATCTATATAAGGAGGCTAATGAGAATGAATGAGAACACTTTTACATTCTCCCAACTATTCTCTTTGTGTCTTTTACCTTTGAGTTGATAACGATTAAACCTTAGAAAATCCAAAATTGTTTCTTTGTCGTTCACTTTTGCGCCATCGCACAATTTTCTTTTGATGATATGATCTACGAGTCATATGAGGTGACTTTGTTGCTTGGCCATAAACTCTTGATATATGAATTTCTTTTTATTAATCTTTTATTAATTGTTTCGTTTATTAAATTGATATTCTCAAATCGTAGAATGATCAATCTGATCATTCTTCTTTTGATATATATGTACTCTTATCTAACTCTTTTACTTTGAAACTCATTGCAAATTTATGGCTTCAATATATTTTGATTTTGTTAGTCCACATGTTTGTTATTGTTTGCCAGATATGTAGGAAATCATGTTTATGTGTTAATTCCTTTGCATTGTGGAATATGATCGATCTATATTTGCATGTCGATTATATCTTGTAATTTATTTGTCATTTGAATTCAGTTATGAATTAGATCGAGTTTGAAGCCTCTTGATTGAAATATAGAGGGCTTGAAGTTCCTCATCAGTAATATAATCGAAATTGCGATATGACGTTTCGTAAAACTTATGCAGTTAACAGGGGTCAGAAGTTCCTTATAGTTATGAAATATTCATTGAAACCACATCTTGTGAACCCTAATCATATAGGGGCATGAATCTCCTCACTTTATTACGAAGCTATGTTCTCGTACATACAATTAGAGGAAATACATAAGATCATCATATATGTGAAGTTAATCAGACCAGAAGCTCTGTATATTTTCTTCATTCATGAAACAAGAAGTTTTTAATGTAAAATTTATTTATTTTCGCTCTTTACAATTTTCTTATTTTGTTATGCAATTTCATTACTGTACTTATTGTGAAAATTTTATTGTTATTCATATGGGCTAATAGCCCTATATATTGAACATATGAATTTCAAAGGTCCACTATCAGAAGAAAGGCTTTAGCCGACAAAAAAAAAAAACCAGGCCGACGAAATTTTCCTTCGTCGGCTAAGTGAAATTTTCGTTGGCTATGGTAAACTTTAGCCGACAAAAAAAAAATTTCGTCGGCTAAAGAATTTATTTCGTCAGCTAAAGTTCACAGACTATGGCCGACGAAATATTTAAAAGTTTAGCCGACGAAATTAATATGTCGTCGGCTAAAGTGCTTTATATTTGCGGATCTGGACAGCAGCAGCTCATCTGGGAAAAAAAACGGGAGAAGAAAAAACGGGAGAAAACGTTTGGGTGTTGTCGAAATCTGTCCATAATTAGTTTGTGGAGCCATATATAGGTACGTATATGTATATATATCACTACCAAGACAAGTACTTTACCCGACGAAAAATTTTCGTCGGCCTGTTATCCTAACTCGTCGGCTAAGGTCTTAGCCGACGAGGCTTCGTCGGCTATAGTGTCGTCGGGAAAGGGTCGTCGGCGATGACTTTAGCCGACGACCCTAGAGACCGTCGTCGGCTATTGTCCAGACTCTAGCCGACGAACTATTTTGTCGTCGGCTTTTGTTCATGAATTTAAGCCGACAAAACAGACTCTATCTTTCGTCGGCTATACTTCCACACTTAAGCCGACGACACAGGACGTCGTCGGCTATACTTCCAGGCTTAAGCCGACGTAACAGAAATATTCATCGGCTTTACTCCAAGAGTTTAGCCGACGGAACTGAGATATTCGTCGGCTAAAGTATATAATTAAAAAATTAAAAATACTTATAGCCGACGAAATAGAGTCTCTTTCGTCGGCTATATCGTCGGCTATAGTAGAGTTTAGCCGACGAAACATGCCATAATTCGTTGGCTAAACTATATTGAAAAAAAAATAAAAATACTATAGCCGACGAATTGTGGCATATTTCGTCGGCTATAACTCTATTCCAGTAATGAAAAAAAATACACAAAATTCTTAAATTACCATTCCAAGCAAGCTGCAAAATACACCAAAACAATTCCATATATATAACCAACAAGAAGCACATAAAACTATATAAGGTATGAACTACACAAAATCTAAATGGTCTAAATCAATATCCGAATCTGGGGCCTGCTGGTGAGGAGATTGTGGCGGCTGAGGTATCTCTATAGGCACAGGCATGGGCGGAGGTGGAAGTCCCTGAAGCTGGGGAGCTGCCAAATCCTGGAAGTACTGGAACATCTGCTGCTGCTGGGCCTGCTGGGCTGCATGTAGGGCTTTAGTATAGGCTCTATATTCGGCGAACTGGGCGGCATGAGCGGCAGCCTGAGCGGCAACCTGAGCAGCATGAACGTCAGCCTGAGCAGCCTGAGCGGCAGCTAAAGCGGCAGCATGAGTGGCTTGCTCTTCCCGTAGTCTCTCAACTTCCGACTCTAGCTGAGTCGTCCTGCTGCTAGTCGAGGCTGTCTTTCGTTGAAATCCTGGAGTGGTCTTCAAAACCCCCTGGCCCTTCTTTCCTAGACCCCGGCAGTAGAAGTTGTTTTCTCGCGGTGGGAAGGCTGTGCCCATGATCCTCGCCCCAACCCTCGGATCTGAAGTGTTGATCCGAGAAATGGCTTCGGACATCTCTTCCTCCTGCGTGTCCGGCCATGTCTCCCTCACTATAGCACTCATCACCTCGTCACTAGCCTCCCTCACCCTTGCCTAATTGGATAGGAAAAAAATTATTAATTAACATTTTAACATATATATAAGTAAAATTAAAAATTCCGTAAAAAGGAAAGATTACTTACTATATCCTCCTAGGAGTCAGGATATGCCTTCTCGTACGTATAGACGTACTGGTTGACCTCTGGATGTTCCCTGGCCGCCTCGTCCATGAAGACAGCGAACGGTTTAGAACCGGCATGATGGTTCCTTGTGTTGCGTTGCCGGTTCTGAGCGTTCGCCCGGGAAACCGCCTTCAAAGAAAAAAGTAAACTATTTTAAAACGCACGTACTTAATGATAAATTAACTAATTAATTTATTTAAATACCTGTTACGAGGGTTGTTGAATTCTGATGTCAGAAGCCAACGCCACTCGTACTCTCTGTACTGAAACTCAGCAGGGGTAGCAGAACGTGCGTTCTCGTGCGTAGTACAATGGGTCCGCAACTCGTTCTTCCACTCCTTGTACCTACAGATACAACAAAAATATTAGAAATATTATTAATATGACATACAGTTTTGTTTTTTCATTAATTTCCCAACGTACCTTCCCCCATGCACAAAGTCTGCCCAGCTGCTCTTCAAGGGCTCGGGAACCTCAAATCACACCTGCATTTAACCGTTTATTAGTTTAGTTTTTCAGAAATCTACAATGTAATACATAATATTATTCAGGCATTTTGTAAACTCACCGACATCGCGTTGTGGACCATGTCTTTAACCTCCTGCGGGACCTCGCCCCAGTCTGACCACAACATAGGGACTCTATCCCTAATGAGCGCTCCCACGCGGCCGGAGTACGTCCTCGACTTCCCACCCGATACTACGTCGCCATCCCCGTCAGTACCGATGACAATCCTCCCTGAGGTACCGACGATCTTCTCCAGAGCCTTCCCTGTGACGGGGCCTCTCTTCTTCTTTGCCGGCTTCGCTCCGACGGTGCCTATGACATGATAAACCAAATTGATTATTAAAATCGGAATCGGAGAATTATAAGATAACAAATCATTCATCTTTCATTACCTGAGGGCGAGGACGCGGACGCGACGGATTCCGCCTCCGATGATGATACCCTCGCGGAAATAAGAGGCGTATCAAAAGACACGAACTGGTACGCCGCTGATGGAGCCACTGGCGGGGGCAGTGGATAAATCGGCGTCCCTGAGTCATCAACTACAGGTATGGCCGGTATCATCCGCGGAAGGAATAGGTGAGGCGGCGGCATCTGTACCCCAGATGACCCACTATCCGAAGAAGTAGGAGCTGGAGTGGGCGCCCGGTGTATCTCAGGCATACGGGGTGCAGACACCTCCGTCTGAGGCTGAGCAAACAACTGCCTCGCGGAATAAGGAAAGCCCCGCTGCCTCGATGAAGGGGGCACCTCCGGCTGCCTCTGCGCCGTCTGTAGAAGTCTCGCATGTCTAGCTGTCATAGGGCCCAGAAACGACGTCTGAGGGTTGCTAGAGGTTCCCTCAAACGATACGGACCTTTGGCCCTTCGAACCCTTCGTCGATCTAATATTACCGCTCATCCTATTTAAAATATTAATTTGAATCAAGGCCACAAAATCAAAAAATGCAAACTCATTTAAAAAATGTATGGGAATATATACACTTCCTAAATACTAATTTTCACTTCCTAAATTTTACACATATACACTTCCTAAATATACACTTCATAAATAAAAATATACACTTCCTAACAACACCACAACATTGCAATTGACCGGAAAATCAAAGCAAACACAAAATACAAAACAAATATATACATTTCCTAAATACTAAATACAAATATACACTTATTAAATAACAATATACACTTCCTAAATACAAATATACACTTCCTAACAACACCACAACAATTAACCGGAAAATAAAAGCAAACACAAAATATAACTAAAGCTCAAAAAACGTACTCGAGGAGGAGGAGGGAGGACCGGAGCTGCAGCAGAGGAGGCCGGAGCAGCAGGAGGACGAGGCCGGAGGAGGAGGAGGAGGAGGAGGGCGGAGGAGGAGGAGGAGGAGGCCGGCCGGAGAGGGAGAGGGAGCGGAGGCGGAGACCGGGAGAGGGAGAGGAAGAGGAGGCGGAGACCGGGAGAGTGAGAGGGAGAGGGCGGCGACCGGGAGAGGGAGCGGAGGCGGAGGAGGCGAAATTCGGAGAGGGAGAGGAAAAGGAGGCTAGGACATACAACCAGTCGAGCTGGGTTATACCCGAACACTTTAGCCGACGAAATAATAATTTCGTCGGCTAAAGGTAATAATTTCGTCGGCTAACCGAAAACTTTAGCCGACGAAATAATAATTTCGTCGGCTTAAGATAATAATCTCATCGGCTAAGGTAAAAGTCGTCGGCTAAACCTTTGAAATTCGTCGGCTTAACCTATGAAATTCGTCGGCTAAACACAAATTTCGTCGGCTATAACCTTTTAAATTCGTCGGCTTTATAACTTTTAAACATTCGTCAAACTGACGGTCGGCTAAATGATCTTAAAGCCGGCTAAAGTGCTTTATTAAAACATTCGTCGGCTAAAGTGTTTTATATTTGCGATCTGGACAGCAGCAGCTCATCTGGGAAAAAAAACGGGAGAAGAAAAAACGGGAGAAAACGTTTGGGTGTTGTCGAAATCTATCCATAATTAGTTTGTGGAGCCATATATAGGTACGTATATATATTTTATACATGTATTTTATCATGATGGTCAGATCTGACTGTCGGATTTTCTTTTCTCAAGATGATCATCACAATCAGAACATGCCTACTAATGTTGTATAACTTGTTTACCAAGTGTTAAGTAAATGTTCCGTTTCAAAACAAACTATACGTAGAACCTTCAAACGTGAAAAAGTCGTGAAATAAGACATGACCAAAATAGTGAAATACATCTACGGTTGAAAAATCACGGTATTCCGGTCATGTCTCGGTGCCGATTGTTGCGGTCAATGCAATTTTCCATTCTTTCTCCCTATGAGTAGCCCTATCTTCGGTGGTTATTTTGCGTAAAATTTTTATACGACTTGTTGCGTCTCATCGGTTGAAAACTATTTTCAGTTGAAGGTTCGGCCAAAATACGTAATTTAAACAGTCCAATGACCTTTTCCGTGCGTTTAGGGGTTTCACTTAACGGATTGACCGTCCGGATCGAGCCCTTAACCTTGTCGGATCAAGTTGAATTTTTTCCCATACATGTATTATCATGATGGTCAGATCTGGCGTCGGATTTTCGTTCTCAAGTTTGATCATCATGAGCAGCAGTCACAGTTTGACGAATGTTTAAAAAGTTATAAAGCCGACGAATTTAAAAGGTTATAGCCGACGAAATTTGTGTTTAGCCGACGAATTTAAAAGGTTATAGCTGACTTTTACCTTAGCCGACGAGTTTATTATCTTAAGCTGACGAAATTATTATCTTAAGCCGACGAAATTATTATTTCGTCGGCTAAAGTGTTCGGTTAGCCGACGAAATTATTACCTTTAGCCGACGAAATTATTATTTCGTCGGCTAAAGTGTTCGGGTAAACCCAGCTCGACTGGTTGTATGCCCTAGCCTCCTTTTCCTCTCCCTCTCCGAATTTCGCCTCCTCCGCCTCCGCTCCCTCTCCCGGTCGCCGCCCTCTCCCTCTCACTCTCCCGGTCTCCGCTTCTCTCCCTCTCCCGGTCTCCGCCTCCTCTCCCAGTCTCGGCTCCTCCTCCCCTCCTCCTCCTCCGCCTCCTCCTCCTCCGGCCTCCTCCTGCTCGGCCTCTGGCCTCCTGCTCTCCTCCTCCGGCCTCCGGCCTCCTCTCCTCCTCCTCCGGCCTCCTCCTCCTGCTGCTCCGGCCTCCTCCTGCTGCAGCTCGGTCCTCCCTCCTCCTCCTCGAGTACGTTTTTTGAGCTTTAGTTATATTTTGTGTTTGCTTTTATTTTCCGGTTAATTGTTGTGGTGTTGTTAGGAAGTGTATATTTGTATTTAGGAAGTGTATATTGTTATTTAATAAGTGTATATTGTATTTAGTATTTAGGAAATGTATATATTGTTTTGTATTTTGTGTTTGCTTTGATTTTCCGGTCAATTGCAATGTTGTGGTGTTGTTAGGAAGTGTATATTTTTATTTATGAAGTGTATATAGTGTAGTAAAATTAGGAAGTGAAAATTAGTATTTAGGAAGTGTATATATTCCCATACATTTTTTAAATGAGTTTGCATTTTTTGATTTTGTGGCCTTGATTTAAATTAATATTTTAAATAGGATGAGCGGTAATATTAGATCGACGAAGGTTCGAAGGGCCAAAGGTCCGTATCGTTTGAGGGAACCTCTAGCAACCCTCAGACGTCGTTTCTGGGCCCTATGACAGCTAGACATGCGAGACTTCTACAGACGGCGCAGAGGCAGCCGGAGGTGCCCCCTTCATCGAGGCAGCGGGGCTTCCCTTATTCCGCGAGGCAGTTGTTTGCTCAGCCTCAGACGGAGGTGTCTGCACCCCGTATGCCTGAGATACACCGGGCGCCCACTCCAGCTCCTACTTCTTCGGATAGTGGGTCATCTAGGGTACAGATGCCGCCGCCTCACCTATTCCTTCCGCGGATGATACCGGCCATACCTGTAGTTGATGACTCAGGGACGCCGATTTATCCACTGCCCCCGCCAGTGGCTCCATCAGCGGCGTACCAGTTCGTGTCTTTTGATACGCCTCTTATTTCCGCGAGGGTATCATCATCGGAGGCGGAATCCGTCGCGTCCGCGTCCTCGCCCTCAGGTAATGAAAGATGAATGATTTGTTATCTTATAATTCTCCGATTCCGATTTTAATAATCAATTTGTTTATCATGTCATAGGCACCGTCGGAGCGAAGCCGGCAAAGAAGAAGAGAGGCCCCGTCACAGGGAAGGCTCTGGAGAAGATCGTCGGTACCTCAGGGAGGATTGTCATCGGTACTGACGGGGATGGCGACGTAGTATCGGGTGGGAAGTCGAGGACGTACTCCGGCCGCGTGGGAGCGCTCATTAGGGATAGAGTCCCTATGTTGTGGTCAGACTGGGGCAAGGTCCCGCAGGAGGTTAAAGACATGGTCCACAACGCGATGTCGGTGAGTTTACAAAATGCCTGAATAATATTATGTATTACATTGTAGATTTCTGAAAAAACTAAACTAATAAACGGTTAAATGCAGGTGTGGTTTGAGGTTCCCGAGCCCTTGAAGAGCAGCTGGGCAGACTTTGTGCATGGGGGAAGGTACGTTGGGAAATTAATGAAAAAACAAAACTGTATGTCATATTAATAATATTTCTAATATTTTTGTTGTATCTGTAGGTACAAGGAGTGGAAGAACGAGTTGCGGACCCATTGTACTACGCACGAGAACGCACGTTCTGCTACCCCTGCTGAGTTTCAGTACAGAGAGTACGAGTGGCGTTGGCTTCTGACATCAGAATTCAACAACCCTCGTAAACAGGTATTTAAATAAATTAATTAGTTAATTTATCATTAAGTACGTGCGTTTTAAAATAGTTTACTTTTTTCTTTGAAGGCGGTTTCCCGGGCGAACGCTCAGAACCGGCAACGCAACACAAGGAACCATCATGCCGGTTCTAAACCGTTCGCTGTCTTCATGGACGAGGCGGCCAGGGAACATCCAGAGGTCAACCAGTACGTCTATACGTAAGAGAAGGCATATCCTGACTCCTAGGAGGATATAGTAAGTAATCTTTCCTTTTTACGGAATTTTTAATTTTACTTATATATATGTTAAAATGTTAATTAATAATTTTTTCCTATCCAATTAGGCAAGGGTGAGGGAGGCTAGTGACGAGGTGATGAGTGCTATAGTGAGAGAGACATGGCCGGACACGCAGGAGGAAGAGATGTCCGAAGCCATTTCTCGGATCGACACTTCAGATCCGAGGGTTGGGGCGAGGATCATGGGCACAGCCTTCCCACCGCGAGAAAACAACTTCTACTGCCGGGGTCTAGGAAAGAAGGGCCAGGGGGTCTTGAAGACCACTCTAGGATTTCAACGAAAGGCAGCCTCGACTAGCAGCAGGACGACTCAGCTAGAGTCGGAAGTTGAGAGACTACGGGAAGAGCAAGCCGCTCATGCTGCCGCTCAGGCTGACGTTCATGCTGCTCAGGTTGCCGCTCATGCCACCCAGTTCGCCGAATATAGAGTCTATACTAGAGCCCTACATGCCGCCCAGCAAGCCTAGCAGCAGCAGATGTTCCAGTACTTCCAGGATTTGGCAGCTGCCCAGCTTCAGGGACTTCCACCTCCGCCCATGCCTGCGCCTATAGAGATACCTCAGCCGCCGCAATCTCCTCACCAGCAGGCCCCAGATTCGGATATTGATTTAGACCATTTAGATTTTGTGTAGTTGATACCTTTTATAGTTTTATGTGCTTCTTGTTGGTTATATATATGGAATTGTTTTGGTGTATTTTGCAGCTTGCTTAGAATGGTAATTTAAGAATTTTGTGTATTTTTTTTTTACTAAAATGGAGTTATAGCCGACGAAATATGCCACAATTCGTCGGCTATAGTATTTTTATTTTTTTTCAATATAGTTTAGCCGACAAATTATGGCATGTTTCGTCGGCTAAACTCTACTATAGCTGACGAAAGAGGCTCTATTTCGTCGGCTATAATTATTTTTTAATTTTTTAATTATATACTTTAGCCGACGAATATCTCAGTTCCGTCGGCTAAACGCTTGGAGTAAAGCCGACGAATATTTCTGTTACGTCAGCTTAAGTCTGGCAGTATAGCCGACGAAAGATAGAGTCTGTTTCGTCGGCTTAAATTCATAAACAAAAGCCGACGACAAAATAGTTCGTCGGCTAAAGTCTGGACAATAGCCGACGACAGTCTCTAGTGTCGTCGGCTAAAGTCATCGCCGACGACCCTTTCCCGACGACACTATAGCCGACGAAGCCTCGTCGGCTAAGACCTTAGCCGACGAGTTAGGATAACAAGCCGACGAAAATTTTTCGTCGGCTAAAGTACTTGTCCTGGTAGTGGTCATGTTCTTGAACCATAGTTCAAAATATTGTACTGTAGAACCTAAAGTTCTAATAGTAAAAATTCGAACTCGAAGCTTCGAGTATAAAATATAAATTAGTGTGACCCAGATGTTCACTCCACCTTAGAACTTGGAGTTCTAACTGTGCAAACTCGAGCCTTAAGTTTCGAGCATATATATTTGGATAATTTATCTTGAAGTTTTAATGTTGCCAACCTCAAACCTGAAGTTTTGAGGGGGAGTCATATTATAGATAAGCGATATCTAACTATTGGTCTAAATTTATGATGCACAAGTATGAGTATACTCTTTGCAATTACGTTGCCACCTTATGAGACAATCCTCCCGTCATGATGGGGAGAGAGATTTTTCCTGAATGAACGATGTAAATTGGTGTGGGTTGTTTAACCACCATCTCATTTTGATTTTGAGAAATGTATCATCAATTAGTGATTTGATAAAAGATTGTGAGAAAAGTATATGCTAGATGCACTGTTTTTTGCTTAGATTAAAGTCTATGAGATCATCCATATTAACTCAAATAGTCTATACCCCTTTTGATTTGTGAGATGCATGTGTATTCAAGTGACATGGTTATCCTGAAGAGAATGTCATGGTACAATGTTAGAGTTCCTAATACAGCTACATATTCAAAGGTTGTAGGTATGCCATTAGAGAATGATATATTGGTTGATACTAATGAATATAATGTTTTTGACCTCATACTTGGTTTAATTAGGTTCACCACCAGCAAATGAACATCTCACTCGAAAGAAAGTGATAGAGCTTTAAACGCATATTTGCGGATGATCATAACATGACAATCTACCCGCCGTTAGGGGGTCATTTGAATAACTGCGTGAATTTAAGTGGAATGTATCCACTAGGTCTAAAGTTTTAAACTCCTGAAAAAGCAAAATTATACATGTCATATAATGCTTTATTTGATATTACAAGTAAAAGATCCACATTTGCTAGATATATGTCCTTGAAGTGACAATATTTGCCCTAGAAGTGGCATGATTGAATACCCAAAAATCAAATGCATGCATAGAAGAATGTGTTGGATCTATGAATAATGATCATCTATCAAAGTTTATAATGGTAACTACCAAAGACTATTATGGACTGTATTAATCGATGTTATGCCACGTTTCATTATGCATGTCGACAAAGCATATTATTGGTCAAATTGAAAAGAGATAATTCCAATGAAACTAAATATTTGAAACATGATGAAATACTTTGACCTTTAACCTTACATGATACAAAAGAGTATTGATCATAGTGAAAATAAATCACTATGACATAATGTCTACAAGAGACATAGGGATTATGAATATTTTCCTTATAGGTGACAATTTTCTGTAAATACAGTGTTACATAATAGATATAATTGTTATTGACGAGAGACTTACGACATTTGTCATTGTATATTATGAGGATCATAAAAAACACGTTGCTAAAAGAAAATTCCTATAAATAAAGTGTCATTACAAGCGTATCGCTTGTCAAATCTTTAAAGGATTCAAGTACATGAATGATTCTAATGTAATTCGATCCATGAATACATAAGAGAGCCTGGAGCTAATTCATGGAATTAAATAGTCTAAAGTTAGCTCATATATACTCATTATGTTATAGCTAACGTGATCAAAATTGCCTCAATGAGTACTATGATCGGACTACAAAATCGAATTTGAATTATGATCATTATGTTGCTACATATTCTAACTTTTGAAATTATGAATTACTTAGAGCTCTTGTAGAGCTTATATGAGACGTATCACTACACAAAGATATTAATGTGTAGGGCTAGATATGCCATGAGATTTTTCAATGTTTTAATATCAATTTTCTTATGTTGTTTAGCTATTGCTTAGTTTATGAATTTGATCATATAACTAAATAAGATAAGACATATTAAAAATCGTCTAGCTCTGTTGGTATTGTTTTAACTTTGTAGATATGAAATTTCATGATGAGCATCTATATGCAAACCACGCATGGTGTCACTTTAGTGATGAACAATCAAACTGTTATTTACCGCGCATGAAGCTTGCAACACTCAAGGGAGATTCTCATCAGAGGGAGCATCTAGAAGTATGTTACCTAAGACATATGCGTATTGTACTTTTTTCCTCCTTCGACTAGGGTTATTTTTCTCCCATTGGGTTTTTGTTATCTGGCAAAGATTTTAACGAGACAACATTAAGCGCGTCCAATATCATTATTCATTGATAGATATCTAAGGGGAAGTGTCATAAATATCATCATTCATTGGTGGATATCTAAGGGGGAGTGTAATAAATATTATCATCTATGCAAATGTTCACGTAATTACTCATTAGTTATGTACTCTGATATAAACCTTATATCTATATAAGGAGACTAATGAAAATGAATAAGAACACTTTTACCTCCTCATAACTATTCTCTGTGTCTTATCTCTATCTTTTCTCTACTTTATAATAGGTGATTGTATATTTATAAATATTAAATTGAGTCACATCTAAAGAGCAGTTGTATACAAGAATTTCTAGTCTTGAGAACAAATTGGGAAAATCAAGAGCTTGTATTGATAGATTTTGTCTCTATCATTCTAGGGAAAATTATAACAACAGTACTGAAGTTTCTTCCACTAATAATTAAGGTCTTGTTCTACGATATTTCATATGTGTTTCTTGGTCTTATGTCATAAAGGATATGTAGTTAGAACATGACTATGTATTCTTTATTATTATCATATTGGTACTTTGTAATTTCCTATATAAATGGCTCCAATCAATGAATAAGTCTCTCGATTCTCTTGCTATCTTTATCTCTACAGTTTATACTTGATCACGTTATCATGCACTTTATTCTAACCCTAGAGCCAATAGCCTACCATTTGTTTTCTGAAACCCTAAAAAAGCATTTTTTGGCTCTTATGTCCGACCGCCGCCGCCGCCGCCTATTTTCCCAGTCGCCGTCCGACATCACCGACTGCCAATCCCTTGGCTGCCGCCTACCAACGATTCTTGGTTTCCTCCGACTACAATTTTCGACTTGTTCAAGCATTTGAAGTCCCTAAACTTTTCCAAGTTCAATAACTCGGGGGGGGGGGGGGGATAAAATCATTTCCTCTCTTCTCCATCTCCATTCTATGCTTAGGATTTTGTGCATGCATGTAAAAATTCCGAAATTTTATTCGCGGGTCAAGAGTGTGTTTGATCACTTTTGTTTTGTTGTCCGGGTTGTGTGTGATCAACCCCGACCTTTCTCCGGATTATGTTTGATCAATCCAAGGCCTTTTTCCGAATTGTGTTTGATCAATTCGCGGCTTTTCAAGATTGTCTGTGATCAATCCGTAGGACAAACCATTAAAAGCATTTTTTTGGGACCTCTATCGAGTCTTATAACAGCTTGGTTTTGTATGCAAGAGCAACATAACATTCTGTTCATCTGAGTTTTGACGTAATCAATGCCTAAGACGAATCTTCGCTTGGTATATATGGAACATTTTTATTGAAAATGATTAAACCACATGTTTTGACCCTCAGGCTAACAAGCCTAGATGCCGAGATTTCACATCTCACGCGCTCAAAGTTTTGAAGCGCCACATCGACAAAAGCCTTCAATGACAATCTGTGCAAAAAGTAATAACCACAAAGTACTGTGGAATGCACTGATGGAGCGTTTCTTGAAATGTCCATCTAACTCAACTTGTTGAGTTATTAAGTCAAGTGGATTGCTTACCACCTTATTTGACTACATATCGTCGATGATATTTCGTGGCATCCTGATCCATAATCTTTAGCGGATTCGATCATCATCAAGTTCTCTAGGCCCTCCAAGTTGGTTTGGAATTACCAACGAGACTTGATTTTGATCATACAATTGCAAACTGGAATTGTATATACGTTAATGAGATAAACGTATTTGGGATTGTCCCTAATGTGGAGACAACAATGTGGGTCATGAAAACGGTAGAAAAGTCACGTCGAAGTCTAGAAAAGAGGAGGAGGTGCCGTATAATGGCGACACTCCCGATCTAGACATCACTATGTCAAAGCTACTCATGTCAGCTCCGAACAATGCAACCGTGTGGATCTCCAGATCACTGATTAAGGAGTTGTCAAGCTCATCCTCAAATTATGAATGCATACAAAAAAGGTACGGAAAATCAATATGAGGACAATAACGTCATCCTCATGATCGCGGATTTTAAAGATTCGGATCCAGAGCTACCCATGACTTTGATGTCATTGGCTAGACATTGATTTTCTTTCCAAGCTATATGTAATAAGACGTCGTATCGATGTCTTTTGTTTATTCGAGACCTCGATATATACTCACATTAACAATAATGAATGCTTTGAGAATTTTTTTGAAGCTATGAAACTATTCTCCTCTTATAGTTTGTATTAATTTACAAACAAGATGTACATTTTTACATCGTCCTTAGAAGCATGGCATATTTACAATCTACATGGTTAGATTGTGCCGTTTTGGTCTCTTCCAAGTGAAGATGACGCACTGCCTTATATCTTCAAGGAGGATCGCCAACGTGTTTCCGGTTAAGTCTCCTACCCTATAGCAGATTTTTTCATCATCAACTGTTAAACTAGGCTCATCCAAGCTCAGTGTGATGTCTTAGAATTATTTGAAATTAAGGAGATAGTGGTTTCAAGTGTGCCTCACACTACCGACCCTCCACGGACATGTTTAGTTATACTGACTTGGATTTACCGAAAGCTTTTGATTTTAGATCCCCCTATGCTATTAAACCAATTTTCGTCTTGCAAAAGACGTTGAAGACTTATCAAAACCGGACAATCATCATCATGATCGAATTCTCTAGGTCCTCTGAGTTAGTTTATGTTCATGTCAAGGAGCTTTTGCTAACTAGTCATGGAATTTACGACCTTGAAACGACCGAAAGAACTTGGTTTTGATCATTCACACGTCACTTTTAGCTAAGACAAAAGCCTACACGCCACCTGCAAGCTTCACAGCTTCGCACATGCCAATTCTGTGAAAAACAGCAATCTGTCCGTTCTAGACAATCAACTTCATTTGAGCTTTGTGAATAGCTCCTGATGAACCAGACAGTGAGCTTTATATTATTGGAAAACTCTACAAGTCTAGTTTTTAAAACTTTTTAACAGTTTGTCCATATCTATTTTAACGAAGAAGTTATGGCTGTTTTGGTGTGCAAAGATCATTCTGCACAGAAATTTTTATGCACTCTCGGGATTGCAGCTTTTCGTAACTTCTTTCAATCCTTCTAAATGGTTCAGGTGAAACTATTTATTCTCCTATCTACTCATTTTGTAGATCTGTCTCATAGAGACATTGAGTGCTTCAGAGATAGTTGAATTATCCACAACATTCTAAGGAACCGACAACTATCTTTAGATTTTATGCATTTATAAATCTTCTGTGACTACAATAATTGAATCATACCGGTCATTCAAGGACGCGGTTTAGCTTGAATCTTGATGCCTCATGACACCATGATCAACGTCACAGATGCCCTATATGCATTGAGAGGTAACCGAACCATGTTGAGCTTTAAAGACATTCCTGCTAATAGTTTTCATTTGAAAACACATTGTGAGAATGAACAAGAGTTTATTTTGTGTATACATTCTCATGAATACAGACTGAAATGCATTTTAGAGAAGTTTATGAGTCAATCTAGTAGACTGTATGTCACTATGATTCGAATATCAAATCACATGTTGTCGCCAAACATGATATTTGGGACACCGACCATATAGGCTTTGGTTTGACCAAATTGGTCATCCTGGAAGCGACATAATGGTCTAAATTTTGAGAAATTCTCATAGACATCCATTCTTCCACTCAAAACAAAGACATTCGGGATCTAGCTTCTCTATGAAGCATGATGGTGATGTCATGGTTGTAAATGGCGGCATCCTGGGGACATTGATGTCACCCAAACACGGCTCTAACTTCTTGGAGGCCGTTCGGTCAATTCCTTAAGCAATTGAGTGCACCGGCCTTCCCTCGATGTCTCATTGGCCCCCTGCAATGCATATTGCTCGTTTTGAAAGCCTATTTTTTAGCTAAATTAGGAGTGAGACCCTCCTACGCTAAATGACACAAAAGAGAATAATTCATTCTTACATCAAATTATGTAGATAGATACAACCAAATGTCAAATCCAATCCATATAGAGATCTCTACAAGTATTACACTAGTGTATATGAGAACGTGGGATAATGAGTCTACTATCGAACCACCCTTCGTTGATGGATATCAACTTAGTTGATTGGCCTAATGGAAAGATGCGATCCAGCATTAACAAAGAGCTAGGACCTTGGGCAACTGATGCCGACACCGCAAGCTAAACTCTATCAACTATGCCTTTGTTAGATAGCGTAGTGAGAACAAGAGTTTAGACTCATCTTATGGCGCAATGTCTCTCACTAAGACGTACTGGGGTCGACTACGATGAGATATGCTCTCATAATGGATGTCATTGCACTCCACTACTTTGTCAGTTTGGTAGTTTCCGAATAACGGAACATGCAGCCTATGAATGTGGTCATAATAACATCTCTATGAGATCAGAGTTATACATGAAGGTCTTAAACGGACTTCATTCATCCAAATTAAGTGGCTTCAGACCACAGGAGCATGCGTTTGCTAAATGTATTGAAACGCACATGGACTCTACTTGATTTGGAAGGGATATGGTGAATTATGCCTTTGCGTGTTCATTCCAGATTTACATGAACTCTTGATGGATCAAGAGATGCCAATATGTATCAACATCTAAAGTTAGAATGAAAAATATCTTGGGAAGACACGGTCTCGATAAGGCACTCGATGACTGTATTGATGATGATTTTCCATCAATCGGCTTAGGCGCTCTATAACTAGTGAGGCCTACATATACTCCCATAATTTGTCAAAGTATTTACTCTAAAGAGAAATCCATTGTTTTTTCTAAAGCAATATGACAAATATGTGTTAAGAGATGGAGTTCTCATCTAAGTACAACAAGACGCATCAATGTACTTAACACAATACGAAAGACTTGACATCTCATTCGCTATGAAAAGTTGTAAAGCTAAGTGTAGCTATGCGCCCACGCAACGCTAATGTAATGACAGTAACTCCTTTTTCGATACTTAATGGTATGAAAGGTTGAGACTTATTCTATCCCTACATAAGAAAAACACATCAATAGCGAAATCAGAATCTGCCAAGTTTTGTTGGTCAACTTCACTGGAGCTACAGGAAATCTGACTCATTAGAAAATGGTGAAATTGGTACCATTGGAAAGGCCTATGTGTCTACTTTCCAGGGACACCAACCATTTTATCATACCTATCATATTGAGTGAGTTATGGCCGTTTTCGTAAAGTAGGACGAATTTGTCCGAGAATCTGATTTTGGCAAAACAGTCAACTTCGACTGGACTTTGTGAACAGCTCCTGATGAACCAGAATGTGTGTAATATACGGATGGAAAGCTAAATGAGTCTAGTTTCCAAAAACGTTTATGGTTTGTTCATATGTATTTCCTAGAGGAAGTTACGGCTATTCTAGTAACTGAAGGTCATGCTGCGCGGAAATCTGATTTCCTGGATGAACTTATGTTTTGAGTTCACAAGCGGTCGTCTCCTCAAGATCTAAGTGTAAAAGATCATGTTTGAAAACAATACGGCATGATCTAGTTAATCATTGCCCATTGCTACATTTGAAGACATGTTAAAGAGCATTAACAAGCTAAGTTATTGAAATTTCCGTGATTAATAAGAATCAAGAAGAGCCCTATGATTGATGTAAAGATCAGGGGGAGGTGTGAACTTCAGGGGGAGTCTAGCACATACATGTCTATCAAATGTGTAGGGTGTGTTGTACTCTTTTTCTCCTACGATCAATGTTTAGTTTTTCTCCCATATGATTTTTTTTCCTTAATGAGGCGACATATAAGCACCACCGGCATACCGGCGCGCGGCATAAGGGGGAGTGTTCTAGGATATTTCATATGTGTCTTGGCCTTATGTTATCAGGATATGTAGTTAGAATATGACTATGTATTCTTTATTATTACTATATTGGTACTTTGTAATTCATTATATAAATGGTTCTAATTAATGAATAAGTCTCTCAATTCTCTTGTTATCTTTATCTTTATAGTTTATACTTGATCAATAATCTCAATTTTGACAAATAACATATTGGGACCTAAACTAACAAACACGGTCTAAATATTATACATGCCTAGCATTGCACTTGATATATTTATAAGGGTAAACGTTTATAAACAATCAGCTCTCTCTCTCTACCACTCTACCAAAATCAAAGACGGTGACGGCGGGGGCAGATCTGGTGAGAATGCTGGAGATCCAAACGGTGGAGCACAGAGCACTCGAGGGGATTTGAAGGCATTGAGACCCAAATTGTGGAGGCACCGAGGCAGGCGATGGATTCGAGCGGGGACCAAATCGACTGAGTCTGTGGATTTGGTAAATTTCTGATTAATAGTATTTGTATTGTTTGAGATTATTACGAAATCCATTATAGCTTGACTAGTCAACTTTGGTTCTTTATTGATGGACAATTTGAGATCATGGAAATCCATATGACTAAAAAGACTTGGACCTTGAATTGAAGCAGTAGCATATTCTAGGACGTGATTACCCAAAGCAATTCCTTTAAATTGAATGGCACTCCTTGCTGAATTGGAGCATGAGTCCTGCTAGCTGGGGGAGCATAATGTCCACATAGCTTTCTCCAGAAAAAAAGTAAAAAATAATAATAATAAAGCCTATGTTGTTGTAAAATAAAAAAGAATAGATTGAGAAGGAGAGAAAACAACAAGAAAATAAAAATATGTATATATTATTGAGTAGGGAACCATCTCTTATATAGAGATGTAATTAGTATATAAATTACATGAATATCCTTAGTAAACTAATTATAAGAATGCCCATTAAATAAATTATTTACAACACTCCCCTTGGGTATTCTTTGTTATTAGCTTCATCTGATATGTGTTCCGGTGTTGCCTCATCAAAACCTTGCCAGGTAATAAAAACCCTATAGGACAATAAAAATCATGGTCGAAGGAGAAAAGAGTACAACGCACACGTAGCAGTGGTAGTCAGAATCCCTGATTTCGGTGAAGCGTTTAGTCCTGGATCATAAGATGTGAGTCCGTGAGAGATGCATATAGTATACATTCTACACAAAAACCCAAAACCTTGCCCGGTAAACCCAGTGACAAACCCGTGGTCGAGGGGAAAAAAGAGCAATGCATATATTTCAAATAAAGGCATCTTCAAGATGTAGTATGAGCAGGGTGACCAATTACATGTGTGTCTCATTAAAATCTTACCAGGTAACAAAACCCAGTGTGACAAAATAACCTTGGACGAAGGACAAAAAGAGTACACAATGGTCAATAGTATGCTTCGGAATACTCCCCCTGATATTGACTCCTCCTGAAAACTAGATAAAAACTAACACTTTGATCATGCTTCTCGAATCACTTAACAATCAGCATGATTTAAAGATGTTTTGTTTCATATACCTCTAAGATTATTGTATTCCCTGTAGTAAAGACATAACTAGTTGGGAATAAGCCTTGTGTAGGTTTACAAAACCCGTATCAGCATATTTAACAAGACAAACATCATTCAAGGATCATAAGCGGTTGATCCATTCCATGATGCCTAGGGATAGAACGAGCCATTTTCCGTCATACATTTAAAGTAACGGAAAATTGTCTTTTATGCCATTTATGGAGGCGGCGTGTTGGCGCAAAGCTATATTTAGCTAACAAATTCACATCGGGTGAGATGTCCGGTCTAAGGCATTTAGCCAAGTACAATAATGCGCCTATTGTACTTAGATATGAGTCTTCTGGTTTCAATATCTCTTCATTATCATCTACACGATGATACGGGTCTCATTAGACTTCAGACGATTATGAGTGAGCTTGAAGACTTTGCTTTTATCCTCATTAAAACATCTTAACATCTTCTAGATGTAATTTGATTGATGGACCAAAATTCTATTTGCACTTTGCATTGCACAACTCCAGGTCGAGAAAATGATTTGGTCTCTGAAAGTCTTTTTATCTCAAACTCCATCTTCAGGCGTTTTGTGGTTTTCTTGATCTCTTCAAGAGTATCAATCAAATTCATGTTATTGACGTAGATCACCAAAAATTGCAAACCTGAAGTTTGTTTCTTAATAAACATGCATGGGCATAGTCCATTGTTAATATATCTCATCCCAAGCAAACATTCACTTAGACGGTTATATCAACTCTGTCTGGATTGTTTGAACCCCTAAAGTGAACTACTCTAGCAAATAGAGAGCATGTTCTGTGGTCTAGAACTATTTGCATTGGGTAACAGAAGTCCTTCAGAAAACATCATGTATATCTCTATATTCAGATCCTCATAGAGATAAGTTGTTACCACATTCATAGGCTGCTTTTCAGTTATTTGCAACTACCAATTGATAAGGTAGTGGAACGTTATGACGTCCATTACGGGAAAGTACATCTCCTCGTATCAACCACAGGGCGTTGCGCCACTAAACGAGACTTATATCACAATCTTGTTTTTCTCATTACGCTTCCTTACTAATACCCATCTAACAATATAGGTTTAACATAGGTAGGTGTGGGAACAACAGGCCCATAACACCTTTCTCTTAGTTAAGGAATCTGATTTGACCTGGATTGTTTCTTTTCTTTTTAGCTAGTTGTCTCTTCGTTGAGATCTATCAACGAAGCAAGGTTCGACATCATCGCTTATTATAAATTCGGTGGCCACCATAAATACAAACATATCATCAATGAACTCTCATTCTGATTCAATATCTCACAAAATTTACCGACATTTTCTATTCTCGGGAGTGGTTTAAATGTTGGAGCGTCCCCCAACTTCGTCTCTTCTAGGACGAACCCATAATCCGGATTTATCTCGTGAGTTGAATTGGTTTGAGATTGCGATGGCAAGAGATTCATTTGTGTCAAGTTTACCTTCTTCTAGGGATAAGAATCGTTCAAACCTAGTGGTCTACCTCACTTCTGGGGCAGGGACTATGACTGGTTAGCCGCCATGGTCGTACCTCGTCCAACTAGGACGATACGTCCTATGAGGACATTTATCCTTGTAGGTTCGCAGCATGTATATATGATCTCGTCACTTTAACTAGATCTAGTGAAGTGTCTAGCGTATTATGAGCTACACTATGTAGATCTAGGATTTTTGCACTTCAACTAGAAATAGAATTCTTCGCACTTCAATTTCACATGTGCGGTTTGGGGATCAAGATGAGACATTCTACACGTCGTTCATTAGGAACGCACACATTCTTATCTCCCACTAACGGCGGGAAGACTGTCTCATCAAAGTGATGATCGCAAATCTAGCGGTATAGAGATCTCCTGTCAAGGGCTCTAAGGAGCACATAATGGATGGGTTCATAATCGACATATATGCCCATCCTTTGTTGCGGACCCGATTTTGAATGTTGTGGCGGCACAATTGGCACGAGAACTGCACACCCAAATCTGTGTAAGTGCAAAACACCAGGTTCGCACCCAGTCACCAACTGTAACACAAATAAGGTGGGTAGCAGTGGGCCTCAACCGGACCGACATGGTTGCATGCAAGATTGCATAGCCCGACGCAAAGACTAGAAGCTTGGTGCGTATTACCAAGGTTCTACTTGCGAGACCATCTTGGGTGTGAACATAGAAACTATATGTTCAACAGATCCCAAGGGATATGCAATAATCATCGGAAGTCATCGATGTAAACTCTCCGGTATTATCAAGCCTTATAGACTTTATAAGATAATCTGAGTGGTGTACCCTAAATTTCATGGTTGAGAGTTTAGCAAACGCACATTTTTCTTGTGGACGTGAGTGACATCTGGTCACTTTTGTCGATGCATCAACCAAAACCATTAATATTTAACTGGTCCGTATGGTGTTGGATAGGTCCACATATATTTCCCTTGCATTCTGTGCATAAAGAGATAGTGTATATTCTAGTCTTTGCATATGATGGTCTAGTATTCAACATTCTTAATGAGCAGCTTGACATAATATGTCATTAAAGACAAAACCCTTATTCTGAGGGGGATGCCCGTGTAATATTGAGTTGAGGACACGGTGCATCATATGTTTTCCCAGGTGCATCAAACATCAATACTATAGCTAGTATTTGCTCGAATCATTTAGCTTCTAGTTAATAATTTTTAATATCTTCAATGTACGCTTTGGCTGCACATTCGAAGGTTATGCAAAGATATTACACCATTTTTCTGGTGGTTTCAACGTTTTAAGCATTGGTTTCAATGAACTTACCTTCCGATAACGTTCTTCTGAAACGTAGAGATATTTTGCCTCGTTAGCCAGACGAGAATGCTCAGTTCCTTAATATTGATAACACATATCAAATTTTGATTTAGATTCTAAGCCATTAAGCCTTTTGATTTCAGTATTCTTTAATTATGATTTGCTTCAGGCAAGGAAGATGTCTACTTCAAATAGTTTCTTCTGGAGACTACCAATTAACATGATAAGCTACCGATTTTATCATGTCTGGTGAATTTTGGAATAAAACTTCAAGTTTCTTAAGGGGGTTATTATCGAAACTACATGTTCGATTTATACATGAACTACTGGTTCATTTTTGAACTACCGATTCATTAGGTACATGTATTTTCAAATTATAATCATGTAGCAATTGATGATATTGATTTCACGCTACTAATTTAGCATAGTCAATATGTCACGTAACTATGTGTAAATGCTTCTGGCAATTAACTACACATTAAATATGGTGAATATATTAACAACAGCCATTGTGAGAAAGTATTTTGAGAGTCTTATAGACATACATAATAACTAGGTACGAAAAACTAGTATCATTAGATTATTTTTCTTTTGTTTGATTCTGTTGGACCAAAGGAATTGACTGTAATTAAAGTGAAAGAAATAAACTTAGCCTTTACATACTTTACAAGCCTACGGGGCACAATCTGAGAGATATGTTGGGCTTCTAGGTCCCGTAGAGAGAGAGTGGGCCTATTGGGCTCAAAATGGTCTGCCAAGAAATGCAATGTTATTAGTCAACCCTTTCGGTAACTCCAATTGTATACGACCAGTAAGACATGATGAGGTGGTGAAGCGAGTCTCACTTAAGTACACATCCTCAAAAGAACTTGCCTAGACATCGCATCCAATTGGATGAGCCTAGTTTGAGAAGAGTTATAATCATTGTCATGGACTCAAGGCAACACATGATAGGCTTCTGTGCTAACCTTACAGCTTGCTTCGAGCTTCTGGCTCAATTTCATATATATTCAGGCTTGATTTAAGCTTCTGACTTAACATCATTAATATTCACCAATATAACATAAACCAATGCAATATATGTTATTAAATCATAACAGACAAACTTAATGTGAAAGTAATTATATGAAACTAAATTAATTATAACGGAAACAATTTAATTCTCATTGACATAATGTATATGTAAAAATTGGTATTTACTGAACCAATAAATGTCAATAAGTTACTTGTAAAACTAATTCATTTGCATCCCCAATTGCTTCTAGCATTAATGTGTCATTACATACTCATGATAATTATCAATATAAACGATAACATAATTGAGAACTAATTGAATAAAACTGACGCGATTTGAATTTGGTAACTGACATTAAATATATGACATAAATTACTAAATATATATCATTTATGCAGCGGTTAAGTACCAAATGCAATGAGTTCAAATCTCATTAATGCTTCTAGCATTACACATAAATATTAAATTAGATAAATGCTCTTGGTGTAACAATTGCGTAATTAAAACCCAAATTCATGCTTCTAGCATAATGGATTATAATGACATTATTCAAATTGGTGTAACCATAACGTTTCTATCATAAATTGTGCAATAATTTGGCCCATAATGCTTGTACCATAATGTATGAGTTATAACTTGGTAAATGCTTCTGGCATTAATTACATACCCTTAAATGACATTGAATTTGACACAATTCAAATCAGTAACTGACAAAATGTATATGTTAATTTACACGTAAATAACATAATCAGTGTTATGTGTCATTATTCAAATGACGTTACATTTCTAAACGGATTTTATTCAAATCTCATTAAGAGCAATATTATTAATTCATTTGTATTACTAAATGCTTCAGGCATAAATATTCCATATATATGTAACGTCTAGCATAAACAATCAAATTAATGGTTATGAGCGTTACTTCTGGAACGCATGCATATACTTGAATTTGACGGTGATCTTGAATTTGATACATGTACTTGTTGATCCATGCGCCTTTTGGTTTGCATTACTAGGCAGATGGCGGTGGCTAATTACGAAAGCTACTGGCCGTTCGATGATTTTCAATGCCAATTTTCCTTTTCAGAATCGAAACATGAACAAATCTATATACAATATCTGCATCAAAGGAGATTTTTCTATATGCTACACAAATTAATAGGCATATATATACAAATTTCGAAAATAAACGAAATATGGTTCATGCTTCATGGTGTAGCTTTTCATATAATCATGGCTTGAAGAAATGAATTAGAATTAAGATTTGGAAAACTTTACTCAATACGGAGCGAGAAGGATCTTCATCTAAGTTGCGTGCAAAGCTTGCCAGCTAATCCAATTGCTTCTTTATGATGATCCTAAACCAAGATGAATGATCGTCCTTTGCTTGGTTGATCAACAATTTCAGAGTGTTTCATCCAACAGCAAATTAAACTTAACGTTAGAACTATTCGTGCTAATAACGTGTTGTAAAATAAAAAAGAATAGATTGAGAAAGGAGAAAAACACCAAGAGAATAAGAGATATGTATATATTATTGAGTACAGAACCATCTCTTATATAGAGATGTAATCAGTATATAAATTACATGAATATCCTATTAAGCTAATTATAAGAATCCTATTAAATAAACTATTTACAACGTATGTTTCTATATTGAGGGAATTTGTCCAACCTCTTTTGGAAGAACATCGAATTGTCCCGACTCTGAAATGGTCATTTATATACTCATAAGATGATGTAACAGTTGAATAAGAGAACCCAACTCCAATTGGTGTTTTCATATACAGCATATCTGCTTCTCTGTTTCAATTATATTCTTTTCTAAATCCTAATATGTACCTCTCCAGTCTCCATTAGGCCTGATGGCCCATTTTCAGAAAGTGCTCCAACTCCCAGAGAAGAAGACCATGCCATTTATTGAGCCAGAGAACAAGTGATAAAGTTGGAATCTCTATGTGATGGGTTTTCAATCTGTTAGTGTTCGGAGAAGATGATAAAGGTTTTGGTGGCAGAGGAACAAAGAAGCCACGAGATTGGCCCTTATCTCTATTTTTTTTATTTTTTTATTTTCTGTTACGAATTTGCCCATTATTATTATTATTATTATTATTATTATTATTATTATTATTATTATACAATATACTATTTTGTGTCGGGCTGCGGCACTGTTAACGTGTACATTACTTTTACTGTTCACGTCTACAGTGTTGTGTTGGGCCTAGCACGACACCGATATAGACCACTTCCAGAAGTTTTGATTACGAGAGAGAGAGAGAGAGGACACTCCAGCCCTTATCTGGCTATAAAACATTTTCAGCTTTCTCGCCACTCTCGGGCCTTCCAGAAATGTAGAGCTCTCTGCCCATCTCTATTCAATTGCCGCTTACTCTCTTCTTCATCTCTTTCATTTTGTGATTGATTTTTGTTTGTTAGAAGGAAGAGTTTTAGAGAGGAGAGGATAAAGGAGAAGAGGAGGGATTTGTACAAGAATCCAGAGAGAGGTCGGCTTCAGTCCTTCACTCTTCTGTCTGTTTGGGTTTGTTTCTGTTTGAGATCTGGTGGGGAATTTGTTGAATTAGGTATATGGGCGTTGATCTTCATCTCATCTTTGGCTTGATTGATCGAGAAACGATGTTTTCAGGTTCGGTATGTAATTTTGTATGGATTGCATGTCTTCGTTTCTTCAGGGATGACTCATGTCTTATGGCTCAACTTCGCAGTGGAGCTTCTGTCACTTATTTGATGGTAAGGCGATCCCTTTTCTTCATCGTCTTTTACCCTTACCTGGTAATCGGTTATGGTTAAATTTGTAGTTGTTCATCTGATAGTTGTTTTGTTTATATCCATATGGAGATATTTTAGACAAGAAAACAAAGAACTAAGCATTTAAGTATTGATAGATGTTAAACCTATGTTTTGTGTGCTTCTGTATCATCTACTCTGAATGATCTTGATTTTGTCCTCATGCTCAATCCACAGCAGATATTATCTAGGGTCTGTTGCAGGTAATAGATTATAATGTTCTCATAATATTAATAGAAAATGAGAACTTTGCAATATAATTATATTAGTGAATTCTTGCAGGTATGGGTATCTGTTTTCTATTTTCTCCTGATGACAGCAGGATCTTAATTTCATTTTGTGTTATATGTTGGTTGCGTATGTCTGTATTGTTGCTTTGTTTAGTGTGTGGTGGCTGATGAAGAATAATAGGGATTCTTCTTAAATTTGTTATAAACTTTAAGTTTCATAAGTTGATACTGCTGCTGCTGCATTTTATTTCTTCTCAAGTTCAATTAGTTCCAATGAATATTACATTGGTTATATTGCTGAAGAGTGTAACCATTAGGAATTGTCAAACAAAATAATATCAAGTCAAGTTGAGGTGAGATATATATATTATGCAAATGAAAATGCTAACACAAGAACATTTTATTAATGGGATGCATCATCATATATTTAGTATTAGAATTGAAAAAAGCAAGATGGATCACAAATCAAGATATATAATCTTTGAGTTGGCAACTGGCTAAGTGGATGTAAAGTATTGCCCAAATAAGACAAGAATCTTGCATCATGCATGACACATGCATTCTTTAAAGATTACTTCGACCAATTATTCATACAAAAATTGTATAAGATAGATATATGTGCAATACAAAGATTAGTGGTTTATTAAGAATGAAAAAAAATGATAAAGTAAAGTTTCAGCGGATTATAGGCTGATATGGAAGTGATGGGATCCATGGAAAGCTGTAAGTACATACAAATATAAAATTAGTACCCAAGTTCTGTTGTTAGTTGTTACAGTTTGAGCGTTGTTCTTTACCTTTTTTTTAAGTCTCTCATATCCAGACAGCTTTCTTCATCTTAGCGGTTCATATTATTGTAGATTTATTTAACAATTGTTTTGTCAATGATTCATTTGAGCTGCTGGAATCCTTGAAAATTTATAGCAACAAAATCTGTTGTTAACTTATGTCTTTTGGCTTTTTAATTTTTTTTTTTTGGCGACATAGAGAAATCTGTGCATTAGTGTTCAGTCTTTTTGGATTGACAGTTTAATTATGTGAGGCTGAGTTGACTTTGAAGTTGTTACTTCAATGCATTGGTGTTCGGTCTAATGGAATACTTCTTTGTGTTTACCTCCTTTGAAATCATTCTTATTTATATTTATTTTTTAGTATCTTCATAGGGTCTTATGCTCTGTTGCATTTCATTGCTGGGTTTTTAAAAGTCATGAGCAGTTTCTGCTACTTAATTTGCTATTTTGTATTTTCGAAATTGTTAGTTAGTAACAATCTTTAGTTGTCCTATTGTGGACGCCCTATCACATATCTCTCAAGTTTCCTACCTTTTAGATGATATGCAATACAGTTCAATATTTTTCGTAGCAAGTATATTGTCAGAAGATACTGCTCTAATTTTATTGATTCCCTCATGTTGTTTTATAAGCTCTGTGACCTATATGATACTTAATCATGTCTTTCTTCTACTATTGTTCTATTGTATTCTATTGCATGTATAAGAAACTAGAGAGTGAGCTTACTACTCAGTATGCTAACCATAGGAACTGCTTCTAGCCTGTCAAATGGCAGTTGGGTATCCAATTGTGGTTGCGGCATCATTCATTTCATTGTAGTGGTTTGATCGTTTGAAGACTAGAATTGTTTTCTTTCCAATTTGGTCAAGTACTTCCAAGATGCTAGGGATTTGAATACTTAGAACTGAATATACCCAATAGAACTGAATCATTTTGCTAAGTTTTACTTTGCTTTATGTGGTTAAGTTTCTCTTTATGTGGGTTAGCAACTCTTATTCACTACGCCAGATAATGCATCACACGACGAGAAAAAAACGTCGTCTGTTAAAGGTCAAATCCGTTGTTAATCCGATCGCTGTCTGATCAACATATCGCACAACGGCTAAAAAGAGCTTGTCTGACTAACTGACACACACACTACAATAAAAACCATTGTGTGAGTCTCGACAGATATCATCGACAGCTGCTGACACATGTCGAGCTGCTTCTCGGCAGCTGTCGACATATGTCGATGAAATATGCCGAGAATCACACAATGGTTTTTTGTAAAATGTTGTTGTGCGAGTCTCGACAGATGCCGACACATGTTGGGCTGCTTCTCGACAGCTGTCGATGATATCTGTCGAGAATCACACAACTGTTTTTTCAATAAAACCCTTGTGTAATTGTCAACTCACACAACTGTTCTTTTTAAGAGCTGTTGTGTGAATATCGACAGATCTCATATGTCGAGGTCGCTCTCGATAATATATGCCAACAATCACACAACAACTTTCGACATGAAAACTATTGTGTGAAGTGATGTTCATACAACAGGTTTTCTCGATTTATGGTTGTGTGATTGTTAAAGAGTAGACATGATTTTTGCTAATAAGCATGGTGTGAATAGATATCATTTTCGTCAAACAATGTTGGATTGGCATTAATGTGTTGTATGTCTTACTAATTTACCAAATAAACAATAGCAACTAAAGCACATTGAAATCATCAAAATCCGACCGAAAGGATCCGAACCATTGTTTTAAATGGGACTTTACCCTATTATCCATACAAGAAACTTAAATACAAAATTGTACATGATACACAATTTAGTTTGCATAAATCCACTTATATTAATCATCAAATAACTTGAATTGCAAAATGAAAGCTCACTTCTACACCTTTTCAAGTCCAACAATCCATGCTCATATAATTGATAGCCTCCTTAACCTGTGATATAACACCAAAAATTCACTCATCAAGCCTCTCAACTAAAAGATATTACAAGAGCATGTACAACAATAAAACTCATTCAAATATTGGATAAATGAATCAAATTTCGGTAGCATACTCAAAAGCATGATCATTACAAGATAAATGAAGTTAGCATACTTTGTCTCTTTCTTAAGAGGAATGTAGGCATAATAGCGAGCATGCATAAAAAACAAAACAAATGAGCAGTATATGGAAAGCCGAAATGTGCTCAATTGAACTAGTGGCCTTCCTAATCAACAATTTATTACAAGACTACTAGGTAGTATCATCACCTATCTCATTTGAAGTTTCTCCCCTTTAAAATGATTTTTCTTGAATTAGTTATGGATGTTCAAAGTTCAGCTACAGTTTCAGGATTGTCTGAAAATTTTCTGCTAAAATCCATAACTCTGCACATCAAAATCCTAATCAAAGCACAAATCTATGATTAGCTACATACAGACAAAACATGTCTGTATAGGTAAACATTCTCTTACTATATGTCTACACAGTAACACAATTAAAACAAGATATAAGATACTTAAACAGATTTTCACTCAAACACAATTATACAAACTAGCATACTGCAGCAGTCACCTTCACACTAAAAACTGTACAAAACCATTTGGAAGTTGACTTTGATTTCTTCTAAAGACTTGTAGTAGATATACTAAAGAAGCTCTAAGAGTTGGAATCACTTTAAAAAATTTTTCTTGAATTAGTTATGGATTTTCAAAGTTCAGCTACAGTTTCAGGATTGTCTGAAAATTTTCTGCTAAAATCCATAACTCTGCACATCAAAATCCTAATCAAAGCACAAATCTATGATTAGCATACAGACAAAATATGTTTGTATAGGTAAACATTCTCTTACCATATGTCTACACATTCACACAATTAAAACAAGAGATAGGATACTTAAACAGATTTTCACTCAAACACAATTATACAAACTAGCATACTGCAGCAGTCACCTTCACACTAAAAACTGTACAAAACCATTTGGAAGTTGACTTTGATTTCTTCTAAAGACTTGTAGTAGACAGACTAAAGAAGCTCTGAGAGTTAGAATCACTTTAAAACGATTTTTCTTGAATTAGTTATGGATTTTCAAAGTTCAGCTACAGTTTCAGGATTGTCTGAAAATTTTCTGCTAAAAGCCTATTTAAAGTATCTAAAAGCAAAACTGAAACTATATGTGACACAAAACTTCAAGTTATTGAACATAAGCAAAACAATGTTTCAAAAAGACGAAAACAAACAAAAATTACAATTTAAATGTAAGAGAACATCAGCTGCATTAGATTACTACAAGGTAAACTAATGTAAAGTTCTAAATTCTAATCTTTCAACTAACTTTAAGCAACCCAAATCTAACTTTCAATTTAAGAAACAAATAACATGCATAAGTACTTTATAATCTTATCTCTACATCTGTATAATATCATACCAAATCAAGCAAGAATCATTGGCAAACATTGAGACTAAGGGCAAAGGACCAAAATCAGAAAATGTATGCCTGCTAACTTCCTGACCAGCAGATCTTTTGGCTAAAAACAGTATAGCTCGGCTAAGAATTTCATGTTGGTCTCTTCATAACAATTGTAAAAGACAACCTAAAGATCAATCTGGAACTGGAATCGCATAAAAAGGAATTTTTACAATTACTAATGATTTTTTGAAGTTCAGTTAGAGTTCCAGTTTTTCTTTGAAAATTTACTGATAATTACCCACCTTAAAGTTGAACAGAGGTTGAACTTGGACCTTTGATTCTTTGTTCCCTTCAGCTCCTCCCTGCCATTTAGCCATATCAGAATTGTCTTAACAAGTCTTTCAAATGAACCCCATCGCCGACAGCGGCAGAAGAAACTAGAAAACTCAAAACATGACAAATCGAAGAACCACTCACCAAGCTGTGTAGAGCCTGTGTATTCCCCTATCCTTCCTTAGGAAGCTGCCAAGGGAAGCAGAAATCACGCCAAACAGTCCGGCCCCCAACCCCCTCCTCTGCTGCGCCAATCCCAGCCTCCTCTACTGACTCCAAGCTTGAACCAAATTGGAAGAAATTGAACTAACCAACCCAGAAACCTAATCGGAGAAAGGAAAAGAGTACAAACCTCGAACCAAATTGGAAGAAATCGAGTGAGGATCCAAATGGATGAACCCCCAAATCGACGAACCCTAATTGAGTGACAGTGGCTTATTCTCGATTGAGGGAGGAGTGATTGAGTTTGAGAGAGAAAGAAATTGAGAGGAGTGATTGAGAAGAAATTGAGGAGGGTGAGAGCGGTTGAGAGAAGAGAGAGAAGAGAGAAAGAGAGAAAGGGTGATAGTGTGAACGTGGAGTGTGTGTGTGTGTGTGTGTGAAATTAAGTGTGTGGAGCGATACCTCTTTTTTTTTCCTAAGTGTCAAGTCTTTTAGGTTTTTGAGTCAAGTGTTTTTTCATATCATACAACATAACTCTAAATTTTAGTTGTCTGAGAAATGACATCCTTAAATTGCAAGAGCGGGAGATTTCCCGCTGCTATATCTCAGCCTTAATTTTTCCCTATCCATTTTACAAATCAGACAACATAAATTGTATATTTTGTTGTCTAAGAAGAAATAACATCCTTAAATTGGAAGAGCGGGAGATTTCCCGCTGCTACATCTCAGCCTTATTTGTTTCCTATCCATTTTACAAATCAGACAACATAAATTGCATATTTTGTGTTGTCTGAGAAGAAAGAAAATAGAGACATTCACTTAATCGTGAGGGTGGGAAATTTCCGCTACTTTTCATTCTACCGAGTCACTCTTTAAAATAACCCTAGTTTTCACTCACACAATGCATAAAAACATTAAGAGTTGTCTAAATATGGGAGACTCGTCATACAAAAATACGTCAAAATGTAATACTCTAAACATTTTTTTTGATTTTGTCGACACTCGTATAATCATATGGTTATTATGCATGAACTCATATAAGAAGTTGATGTCAATTATATCATGATGATTTGGCTCCCCATAGTGAAAGTAAGTGTAATTAGAGTTGACCGTGTCGATCGACACATGTAATACCGAAAATTGATGACATTTCTACCACAATCATGCTTCAATATCGTAAACATGTCTATACGGTTCGATTTTCAAAATTTCATTTTCTCAATGGTATCTCTCTAGATAAACATACGTTTATATAATATGTACTACACATGTTATGTCACATTATGTGCCACATAGTAAACAAGTTATATCTCATTAGTAGGTTGATTGTGATATAGATGTTTAGGATTAAAATCATGAAAATTCAACCGTTTGATATAATTATGATAGTGAAGTATAGCAGTGTAACAAAATTCACAAATTTTCAGAAACGTTTAGGTATCGATCAACTCGGTCAACCATAAATTCAACAATATTAATTTTACTTCACACATCAGTATTAAAAAAGAACCGTTGTGGCACTACAATAGGAAATTTATTAGGGTTTTTTAGGGTTTAGGGTATTTAGGGGTTAGATGTTACGAAACATACAACGTAATATTGAAAACAATTGTGTGATATACCTTCACACAACATTTCTTAGTTGATTGTTGTGGGATGAAGAACTTAAAGTAGTATTGTCAAATCTAAGAGAAAGGCTTGGTAAATGCTAGAGGTCAACAACTACAATTTATGTTTGTAAAGATTAAGATGCATCAGAAAGAAGACGAAAATAATAAGCATACCACTTAAACAAATCAGTGATAGTATGTGTAAATCGAAGACAATATTATCTTTCTAATAATGACAGGGCATTATCCTTTGAAATGTTACTTTTTTAACAGTGCATTTATCTTTTTGAGCAATTTCATAGAAAGAACAAAGCTGCCCATTGCATTTATCTTTATACCACAGTAACATCAAAATGATGGAATATGTTCAATTTAATGGTGTACTGATAAAAATTCTTTCATTGTTTGGTGGCGGATAAATAGATTGAGAAACAGGAATTGGAGCAATGCAAGCTTTATTTGAAGAAAAATGGGTTTAAATTGACTGGCGACAAGGACACGGTTATGCAGCGGATTGAAGAGCATTGGTAACGATTACAGTCTTGCATATATGTCGGCTCTTTGGCTTTTTTAAATTATGTTCTCTTACAAATACTGTGATCTTATGGTACAATAATCTTAAATCTTAATGCAAATTTCTGGATGGCTTGACTTTATTTCGGCATACTTCATATTTGTAGAGCATAATTTTCTGTTTTATATTACTAAGAATGTATGCTCACTGTTAGGTGATTGCATCTTTTCAGTTTAATCTTAAGTGTATTCATATATGTTTTCCTTGTTCTTTTCCAGATGAATGGCAGAAGCATGTAATGCTAAGCTCAGTTATGTATTACCAATACAATACAATTTGATGGAAAAAATGTAATTTCATTGAACCTCTTTATATACGAACTACTATGATTTTGATACTGTACACAAGGTTCCAATTCTAAGCACCGGAAGCAGCTTCTTTTGCTGATATTATAGTCTGTTTAGATCTTTCAAGTGTGAGGTCAGTTTTATATCATGTACGTCTCACTTTATAGTTATGTTTGGTCACTTTCTCTTTGTAGTTCTATGTAATATTGTACTATCTATGTCTTTGCTTGCTTATATGCATGTGATCACTACAGCATATATAAAAATATGTTGCAGCATCACTAGCCCCTCTTTTACCTACTACATGTACTAAAATTTGTATTAATTGTATACAAATCCTAATGGTGGTGCACACATCAAACTCAGGACATCCAGCTTTTAGAAAACAATCCAAATCAATGTGCGCGTATGTAGGGTATGGCAACTTGGCTAGCAAAAAGGTTCATGCCTATTGGGAAGTATAAAGGGTTTCAGTTGATATTAATTTATTAAATGTTATGAGTTTTCCATTGTATTACAGTTGATATAGAACAATATTTCAGGAAAAAATATGTTTACTATACAGGTTCTTTTCATGAAGCGATTAGATGGTGATGTAGATTTAGATGGTGATGTACTTATGCGTATCTGAGGTTTAGTCCATGTTTGATGAGTGGCCATCATCATGAGTTCTGTTTCCCAGATTGTTTGAAGCGATTGCTAAACCCCTGATTTGTGGCATGGATGGAGACTTTTAGTTGGTTTTGTTCTTTCTTTTGCAAAGATTAATAGCTTTGGAGTATTCTACATCTATGTAAATCAATATCCTCACTGATACGATCAATGCTTTGTTGTTTAGTATCTCAATTTATGTAGATCTTAAATTTTGATACGTCCAATTTGGAAAGGAGAAAAATGAATTGTGCGGTTTTCTGCAAATAAGCATTCCTTTGTAATTATTTTCTTGGTTTTTACTGCATATGAAACTACCACTTCAGTAACATGTTTAAGTAAATTTGGAATGGAGTTCATATAATTGTATTTATGCTCAGTAATGTAAATGTTCTCTCTTTTTTGTTTTGCAGATTTGGGTACCAGTCAGTTGTTCTATTCAATAACCAGCTTGATGAACAACGAGCTCTCATATATAGCTCCTTCGAATTCAGGTATATTACAGCTCTTTTGTATGTTCAAATTGAAATCATAATCAAGCTTTTTTTAAGATGTTGGATGTTGGATGTCAGTATTATTTTACTCTGATTGACCAGGAGGATCTCAGTTTGGCGATTGTTTGATTTTCTTCAGTATGTAATGCACTTTAATTTTATTAATTTTTCTTCTTTGTTTCCTGCTTTTGATAAAGGACATTAAGTTATTGATTGTTTACTTTTGAAGTGTGTTATATTTTGTGATAAGGGTAATGGAACTGTGCTTGAAATTGGAGGATTTTCTGATGAAGTTTCTAACTTCATAGATTTTCTGATGAAGTTTCTAACTTCATAGATAGTCTCAGACTGTAGGGAATTAAGTTATCTTGGAATAACAAAACTTGAAATTGTGCACCTTTGGTTGATAACATAATCATAGCTTTCTTTCTTTCTTTCGAATCCTAAAGGCATGGACAAACTGTCTTTTTTTTTTTTTTTTTTTTTTTCATTTTCTTGCATAAGTTATACTAATCCTTACAGCAAACTTGATAGCATTAGATTAATGTTGAGAAAAGTCTGACTCAGTTGAACTGTTGAAGGAATAAGAACTTACAATTTTAGATGGCCTTTAGTCCATCGGGGATTTAATTTGATTGTATTTCTTGATGTGCTGAGACATTCATACTAATAGTTCGTTTTTTTTTCAGTGGTTTCTAGGCATGAAACTCACAGTTGAATGAATATAAGGTTTCAAAAATGAATGTAAAACTGATCTCATTTGGTATGTGATAGTAAAAAGTAAGAGAAGATTTTCCAAATTTTTCTAAACATTTGATCCAATTATATTTCAATTTAGTAAACTCAGCAGTCTACAACTACCAATATTATATTTCTTTCGTCTTAATCTTTACCTAATGTGACAATGTTATATTTCTCAGTTGTATTCTAATTCTTTCATTTTCAGTTTCATGTTTATTACCTTTCGTACTCCATACTGATTTCTAAACCTACGAACCAAAACAATTGAAGCATTTATTATTTTGGACATGACACAACAAAGTGTTGTTTTTGTAATATATAATGTGTGTATAATGTATGTGCAATGTGTATTGTTGATGGAATTTGATGTTTCATGCTGTATGTGTAAAGAGAGTTGCATCAATCAAGTAATCAAGTATTCTTCGGCTTCAATTACAAACGTACACCGCGGGAGAACGCAGGTTATAAATCTAGTTATTATTATTATTATAATACTATGCGTTGTCGTACTGTTCACGGGAACAGTGTAGGAACAGGGCATTTCCGTCTTTTTCCCCTGGTTTGGGTTTTTGAAGTTCCGCATATGCCCACGCTGGTCTCTTCTCGACGCTTCTTCAGTTGTCACAAATCTTCTCGCGTGTCTTCTTCGGCTATCCCAAATATACAGAGAGAGAGAGAGAGTAGAGGAAGAAGTGGAGACAGATTAAAAGAGAGAGAAAGAGAGAGCAAAGAGAGTAGAGGAAGAAGTGGAGATTAATTTGTTCGGAGCTCAACTTTCATTAATTGGTAATTTGCGTCTTCCTGTTTTTTAGTTCTTTTTGTTTTCTTTTTCCGATCGATTTCTTTTCTATGCGATTGTGGCCTGACGGATCTGGGTGGTTTCGGTAAAGCTTTGTCTCCTCTGAATTTAGTTTCTGTGCTAATCACAGAAGCCAACCCTTTAAAAGATTACAGAGCTTTCAACTTTGCACCGAGTTTTAGTTGCGTGTGGCTTGCCTCTCTAAACTAGGTTTCAGGCAGCCATGGCAGTTATTACACGTGTATCCCACGAACCCATTTCAGCATTCATCCTACCTCCGGTTTGGCTCTGGCTTGCCATCTCTTGCTTCTGGGTTTTCTGGTGTCCAATAATACTCTTACTATATTAAACCCTGCAAAACCCTGAATCTCTTTCAAGAGAGAGAGAGAGAGAGAGTGCGAGCTTCTTCCGTCCCAAACTCAAACATCAAACATATCCTCTCATCTTGCACCAGGCCGACTTTGAAGGTATCTCTCTCTTTATGGGTTTCAATTTTTCATCCACGAATAGTCTAATTTCTTAGTTTAGGGTCTGAATTTAACGCATGTCTGTCTTTTGATTCATGGGTACTGTTGATATGCAAGATTTGATTCAATGCTTCAACTCATATGATACTGAATCTCTCATTTGCATCTCATATTGATAATCTGAGTTTATTTGGAGATTATAGGTTCCCAAAGAAATAAGACCATCCAGATTAAAAAGCACTTTTAGCTGTCATGATTTGTTGCTCTCAGTTTATAAACACTCTCGCTTATCGTTCTGCTGTCTCTTTATGTAGTATAAATTATGCGGCATTGATATATATATTGTTTTGACTCGACGGCATTGGTATATTGGTAACAAAGACCTTGGTAATATTGTTTTTCTGTTTTATAGATGCTGATTGCAGTTTGTTATTTTTATAGTGATCCTGCTAATTCATTCCGTTCTGCAATATTGTCATGCTTTCATTGTTATTGTGGCACATACCTCATGATGAACCAAATAAATACAAACATCAGTGTTCTCCATTAATCAATCAAATACCCTTTGTGGTCAGCAACCTCTTAATCTTAGGTTTCTATTTTATATCTGCAAGCACTGGATTTAGTTACCAATTGACTAATATTGTGTATAGAGTTAATAGTGGATGCAACCTTGAAATCTGGAAATCTAGATTAAACTGTTGAGGATATCAAGTGGGAGTTTTGGAATTGGATGTTTTGTGTTTGCTAACTGTATGATTAAACTGTAGTTAATCCCCATCAGAGTGTTGTCAAACTTACCTGTCCAAGTAGCAGCCGCCATTTATGAATTTTTAGGCCGTTTCAGCCTTTACAAACTTTCAGTTGGTCAAAAGTTGATAAATTCACTATATGCTTGCTTTAGCTATTATTTCATATGCTTACCTTCAGTTTCGTTGTGTGCTGGGAATGAATTTGGTTTGAGGTTAAGATGTTTTGTGTTGTACAGAGTGATATATTTTAGTTGAGAGTTATTGGTTGTCCAATGTGATTCGGGTGATTACTATTTTTATGGTTGGGTTTTATCATTGTCATTGAAGCTGCAATGCCTCAAAAAAGGAGCATAAGGGAACCACTGACTTTGTCATATGCTACTACTGATGATCTATGGAGGATGATCCGGAAAATAGAATTTGGAACGAAAGAGGAAAATTGATTTTAAAGGCTGTCTATCCTGATTCTGAGACAGTTGGACATTAGATAATGCAGGCAGAAACAATGAAAGAAACAGTCCCAGCCAAAGAGAACCATGCAGAAAGCTAAAGAGAGCCTTCTGAGTCAAATTATGAAAGAAATGTCTAGCAAGAAATTTGAAAGGTAACAAGCATTTCTTATATGTATCATATAAGCATTTCTTATATGGTTATGTCTATGTTTCTTGGAAAGCCTTATCAGCTTGGCCAATTATGTATCATCTAACCCAATGTAAATAACAAGCTTATCATTGACCATAAACAAGCATTTCTTAATTATATGGTTCGATCTGTCTTTATTTTTTATTTTTTTCAAAACATGATCAGTTTGCAATTATATATCATCCAACCCAATGCAAATAGCAAGCTTATCACTGACCATAAATATTATACCAGAAAACATGCATCTTTTTTTTTTTTTTTTTGTAAATACATGCATCTATGAAATTGTAAGAATGCAACTGAAAAAAAAACAAACATCCAGTTGCATAGATGTGTTTATACATGATTTCCCTTTATTTTTTTTATTTTTAAATACATGCATGTGTCTCTCAGTAACTTTAATCTTTTTCACATAGTATTCTTAGTTTCTTACATTGCTTATTTTCAAAGTATGAAATGACGAATTTGATCTACCGAGTGCATATTTTGCTTTTGTGTTTCTGGTATGGTTATGTGTCTCTCAGTAACTTAAATTTTTTGCACGTAGTTTTCTTAGGCAATGCTTATTTTGAAACTATGAAATGACAAATTTAGTTTACAAAGTCCATGTTTTGCTTCTGTGTTTCTGGTATGGTTTTGTTGTGAATATACCTTTTCACAATATAACAAACTTATCTTTCATTGGTGCTTCATGTTTTAGTTTTAAAAATACAACATTATGTGTAGATGTAAACTTTGCTTCTATGCAAAAGATGCTTTGCTAATACACTCTTCTGTTTATAAGAGACACATCTTTCAGTGGTTACTTAAAACAATCTAATTCTTTCATCGAAATACCTATTGCTTTCTGTATTCTATCTTATTTCTTACATTAGATGAAACACTTTCACCTTTTACTGCATGTTTAACCTTTTATAATTTCTCCCTCTTTGGATTTTAGTGCTCATTTACGAAGCAAGAGTATGTTAAGAGTAAGCTAAAGTCAAAGCAGGAGTAAATGGCCATGCTCCTATTCTTTTCAGGCAACCAACAATAGTTTTGCCTACCATTTTGTGTCAAGTATGATCGACTGAAAACGTCCAGAATTACAGCCTTTGCTGTTATAATGTATTAGTTGGCATTAGTACTATTTTCGTGCCTTATGGCGTGTGGGTTGTCATTATTTTTTGGTTTGATCACCTATGATGTGCAGAAGATAGGTCTACAAAATGTGTATCGAACATACACAATATTGTATTCTGATCTGGGTGCTTTTTGATACAATCATGGTTTGTATCTATCATGTACAAAAGATGCAGCCCTTATATGTATATATTTCATGCTATTCTATAAATCAATGGTTTGCAAATAAGTCATTCATGTCATTGTCTGTATTTGTGAGCATAGCTGCTATCGTCGTCACTTAACTTAGACCATCTAAACAATGCTGTAACTTATTAGCTCATTATTGTCATCACTAATTGATAACTATCATCGATAATCCCGACCCGCGGCAAAGCGCGGGCAGCTATTCTAGTATAAACTTGACGGAATGAAACAGATTAACGGTCAAACTGACGGTATGTATATATCTTAGGTCGGATTTTGAACTTAAGGTACTATTGTGATGTTTTGTAAAGTTGAGTAAGCTTAATTATCAGTAGAAGAAACTTCATGTACTGTTAAAATTTTCCCATCATTCTATCAGCTATATGGTGATCCGAATACTTGGGTGGTTTATAAATTTTCCCAACATGTTTAAACCATACTGCTTAATTTTCGAAGACAAACTATATAAGTTGATCTCTGAGCATTCTTGTTAGCAAATCTATAAATTATCAATCCTAACAACCAAGAGGAAGAAGTAACACTATCTTTATTCTCATAAAGATAACACTACATCTAATAACTAAGACATACACCTGATGATTCCTTTATAATCATGCTTAATTTTGCTACAAAAAGCGAAGAGGTTCTTCCTGCAGCATGCAGATGTCATCTCTCAGATTTAACTGTCCCGTTATTGGCTGCAGAAGATGCCGTTTCTCTATAAATTGCACTATAAGCTTCAATCTTCACCACTTTCATTCTCATAAACATTCATTGTATCCACTTCACAAGAGACTTCACTAACAACTGACATACATATGATACAGTTGTTTCAGCAGCTAACAGATGTCAGCTCCCATATTTTGATCGTCCCGTCATCAGCTGCAGAAGCAAGAAGCCTATTCTCCTGTCAAATTCAACAGCAATATGAGAAAAATGTTAGTATTGAAGATAAGCTGCCCTTAACTAATTAAAAACTAAAATAGATTCTGCCAAACACGCATGACTACTGAATACATTTTGCTGTAAAAAGAATACGCTGAGAACTAAGTAATCCAAAAAAGCACAATCAAAAGGAAAATTGTAGTTTGAGCTGCTGCAATGCAACCATGTATGTGCATCTAAGGGCAATACTACTTAGAAGCTGAGTAGGTACTTCGTGTGGTGGAAAAACTAATGGTTGCCCTCATGGTGAAGTGGTGATAGAAGTGTATATTGGTGATACTGGTAATGAGAGTCATGCAGTCCATGTTTGCAGTGTTGTAGATATGATATGGTAGCAGTGGCAGCAAGGTAGCAGTTAGAGTTACAGAACTTAGTTCTCAAGGGACTATGTTTCCCATCACTGTGGAAACAAGAAAAATGGAATCTAGAACATCATTAAAAATCACGAGTACAGGCCCTGAATTCACAGGGAAAAAAAACAGTTCCTCACAGAACTAACAATAAACTGTAGAGAGAAAATTTACCCCAGGGCACCACTGCACTGAATTTATATCCATGTCGTGAGCCTTCTCCTTCTTGAGAAGCAAGTTATAGGAAGGTCCATTGACCTGAAATGAAAACAACAGTCAGATTATTTTTAACCCTTCAATCAGCTTGCCAGTTCTTTTTTTGAAGAAATTTACATTCAGAACCAATACAGAAACTAGGCCACTCCACTTCTGGAACAAATGCTAATACAACAAATGAAACAATCAAAGATTATGACATACCAAACTATCGCTCTCATTATTCTCCACAAAAAATCTTATGGCATCATCAGCAGCTCCACTGGCAATGATATTGTCCCTGTAATTTTTTCACCAAAACAAAATCCAGATATCAGAAAGTGGTTATGTTTACCTTAAATTTTCCTAGCTTACAATATTATCTTACATTGAAGAAAGATCTTCAGTAAAGTGAATCTGACAATTTATTCATTAGTAAATCTAGAGAATATAATCTATCTCAGATATTGTAAACGTAACAGAGCCAGAAAAATTAGGAGTAATTCTTTTGGTTCGATAGCATTACCTTGACCAATGAACTGAAAATATAGTCCTGTCATGATAACCCGCAATAGTGCAAAGATGACTCCTGACAATACCAACAGATGAATCATTATATAGGTTGAAGTACAAGAAAGCAGAACTGAATTACAGCCTAAAATTACAATTGTACCAAACAAATTGCTTAGCTGCAAACAAATACTGATTTTATTGGGATGCACGCTGCAGAGAACATTGATATCAACAGATAGTGAAACACTAACCATTATTTAAATTCAAAAGCAGCCAATGTTGTGACTACAAAATCAGTAAGCAAATAGCTAACTTCTAACTATGAAGGCATCAGCAACATTTAAAAAATATACTTTGAACTGAAAAATAGACAAACCCTACAACCAATACAATACAACTGCCAGCATTATCTTAAGCAAGTGGTTTTCATGCCTTAAAGAAATGAGGCCTGATCCCTGATTTTGGGAAACCTAGTGGAAGCACATTAATCTGGAAAGTAAAATAGTCGCATTCATGTAAGAAACACTACGAGACTAATGGATAGAGCAATTTTCAAATTCAGTAAAGATGACTCCTATCAATGCATTGCCCTCATTCTAGAATAAATACAGCACTTCAAGTCATGTTCAATTGCATAAAATTGAAGGAGGCATGTATCGGGGAGTGTGACTGCTCCCAGGAAGAGAAATACTATGCAGAGGAAATCAAATCACAGGGAACTAAAAGTACGGAAATCAATATTAGAGAGAGAGAGAGAGAGAAAGGAAGCAATTCAAATTAGTTTATTTCTGTAGACTCCAAATCATTTGCATCCGGTTTACTTCACTGTCTGAAGCTACTGCTAAATCTAATGAATATGTCTTATATCAAAGATCCTTCTAATGAATATGTCCTATCTTTTTTTTTCTTTTTTTTTTAAGTAAACCACAATTTTTCTCCATTTCAACAACCCCTTCAACTTAAACCGATGACCATGGTTTAATATATATTTCATAAACAATATTTAGCAATTTAAAAAGTGAGACCAAATTCACAAAATGGATTTTAAAAAGATAAATATACATAACACAGCATGCTCCTCACCAAGGTGCAAAGCCATCCGAAGATAGCATCTTCCCGTTGTCTGTTCCCCATATCTTTAGGGTAAGATCATCACTGACATATCAGTCCATCATTAGTTTATTAGGTACAAACCGAAACTTACTTTCTGTTTGTCACAGATTCTCATTAATGCAATTAGGATAGCAGACCACTTATCCTTACCTGCAGGTAACCATTTTGTCTCCCATAGCATTAAACGATAGAGCCCATACAGTAGAAGAATGACCACTAACAAGAAAACCAGTTGAACTGAATTAGACTGAATTCAAGACAAAATGCTATAATTTAACAAGCACCATTGCTCTAGACCACTAAGGCAGTGTATATCTACAAAACATATTCCCTCCTAGGTTCCGTAAATGAGATTGTATTTGATTTGATTTATATATGGACGGTTGAGCCCATCTATGTCATCTAACTGATCAACATGGTCTTGTTTTAGAACAAGGTACTTGAGGAGAAAAACACTACACACCTATCATAAATATTACATAAAATCACGGAATGATTCTGAACAAACAAAACAGAAATTTGAACATAGAAAGAGGATATTGCGTAGTACCTGTTAGATTGAGCTAACGTTTGCACACACACCCAGTTATCATCCTCACCATCATCTGCCCATATCTACACGAAAAAACACTGCATTCAATCACAAAATATCCAATCTCCCAGTCTCATTCATACACACATCCCGAAAAAGCAATCTTTTACTCATCCAACTCCAAGAAAATCCTTTACCTTGACAGTATTGTCATAGCTACACGAAAACAAAAGCTCCATAGTGGGATGCCACTGAACCATCTTCACATCCTGCGTATGGCCTTGCAACACCGCAACGCACTCGAACTCATTCCGGGCAACACCTCCCATATCCACACAGTCTTGTCCCTTCCACAAGTCGCAAGCAAAGACCCGGACGCATTCCAAGACACACTCTTCACTTCATTCTCATGACCCTAATTCCCCAACAACCCAAACGAAATCAAAAACAAAACCAATTCCTAGAATCAAGCAAAAGACACAATAACGACAACAGTCTTTCAAACTACCTCGAGAGTGGAGACGCACTCGTAATCGTCCCCAACGTCCTGGAAAATCGCGGTGGTGCCGTCGAAGCTGGCGGTGGCTAGGATTTTACCGGAGGGGGACCAAGAGCACGATCGGACGGTCCTGGTGTGCGGATCATCCAGAACTGCCTAGAGAACCCAGAAACCTCAGTACAGAATTGTAAACGAGAAAATTGAAAAGAAGCGGAGAAGAAGGAAGACCTGGCATTCCCAGGAGTTGGAGGGTTTGCGTTCCCAGATACGGACGGTTTTATCGCCGCTGCATGAGGCGAGTTTTAGGGGGTGGCCGTTGAGACCGGAGAGTGGGTTCCACGCGAGGCTCCAGACCCGGTCGGTGTGGCCCTCGAGCTTCTGAATCTGCTTGAGAGTCTCCATGGGTGGAGAGAGTGAAGGGAGGCGGGTTAGGTAGTACGGTGTTTGGAAAGGTCGGCGTGAGTTTTTGACTGCCGGTGATGTGCCCGCGTTGACAAACACGTAAGGGCAGTAGGGCTTTAGTGTGAGTTGCATCAACAGTTCAACACAAACTCGAGTTCCTAGTGGAGAGTTCGAGTGAATTAAAATCTTGATTTAATTTTTAAATTCTTAAAGGTTTTGATGGTTTTGAAGAATCTAAATTCTTAATTTCTCCATTGGTACCTCGACAGAAGCATTACGAATAGCTTCTTCTGTTTGGAATGAAAAAAAATTTCCGCAAACCAAACAAGATTTAAAATACGAAATTTAATTATATTATTTGACTTCATTCAATTCAATATAACTTCGATTTAAAATACAACCAAAAATCCTATAATGAGTAGTGACGCCATTAAATTCAACACATAACAATGTTTAAGACGCTATCACACTCGCAAATGGAGAGACATACTAAATTTGTATTGGATTTTTATTGTAAAAAAAAAAGGATAAATCAAATTTGTTGTAAAGATTGTAATCTTGAAGATGTCAATGCATCTAATTCATAAGGTGTTATGTGAGTCTCCGATCAGTTATAGAAAACCTTTACGTAGCATGTTAAGTATCAAAACAAATGATCATGGTCTTCATATAGAACTTGTTTTGCCAGATACATTCTTGCTCTTGCATTATTATTATTATTATTTTAAGGGTTTGAAACCCAACCAAACTGGGAGGCTCAGCTCTACGCTCGGTTTCAGTTATTTTATTGAAAAAAGAGAAAAAAAAATAGTACATAAAGGGAGAGGGGGACATAGACCAAAACCCCTCCCGAAAAAAGAAGAACAATACCAAAACATGCGATCTGCTAAGGACAATGAATAACGAAGAACAAATTCGTTGTTGCTGCCCAAAGAGTTACAAATCAAAAAACCACTATAAGATCACAAACTAAAACGATAGTTGGGAAAACCTGCTAAATCACGTGAATAAAATGTAATTGCACAAGGTGGACATGAATCCCACCAATGAACTCCCACATTATCCACACCAAAATTAGCTAAGCAGTCAGCAATGTTGTTACCCTCTCGATAAATATGAGATACTTTAACAATCATAGTAGCAAAATTATCTAAGCAGTCAGCAACGCTGTTACCCTCCTGATAAATATGAGATACTTTAACAATCATAGTAGCAAGAATAACCCGTCAATTAAACCATTCAGTAGTGAAACGCCAAGGTACATTCACTTGAAATGAAGAAAGAAAATGAATCACTAAAGTAAAATCACTTTCAATCCAAAGAGAATTCCAACCTCTTTGCGAAGCCATTTGAATTGCGTGAATGACAGCCTGCAGCTCAGCTTCTAATGCAGTAGCATTACCAAGATTTCCTGAAAAACAACCTAAAACCCGACCCTAAATGATCTTGAAAAATGCCACCAAAACCTGCCAAACCAGGAGAGCCACGAGCTGCACCATCAGTGTTGAGCTTGACTTGATAAATAAAGGAAACATGCCACATAACTTCAACAATTTTCAGTGCTTTATGTCACTCGGAAGCGGCCGACGGGCCCCACGGGTTTCACACACACGGATCCAATAATACCGATACTCTCCCCACTTTAGTCACCTGGTGGAGAAACGGGTATGTAGTTTTATACAAAAGGCCTCGACATTAGTGTGTGTGAGACTCGTGAGACTCGTGGGGCCCGTTGGCCACTTCCGCGCCCAAAGCCAATACTTTAGATGGCATGCCCCTAATACCAATGCGATGCAAAATGCAAAGCTCATCTACAGTATTCTTCATTGTGTCATCACTCAAAAGATTAATCTCATAAAGTTGCATCTTAATAGAATGGAGTAAGGAACCTCGCAATATGATTGACTCTTGAAAGCGAAGAGCATTCCTTGCAAGTCAAATAGCATAAAAACCAGCTCCAATCATTTCCCACCAAAGCAAAGTTAACTAAGAGCTATAACCATGATGTAAATGGTAGGTAAAGAAAGAAATAATATCATTGAAAATACCCCAAACCTGAAACAAATCTAGAAGATTTCCCTAGATATTAGTTGCAGAAGAACAATGCAAGAAGAGGTGCTCTGCAGTCTCAATATTATTATGACAGAGGGAGCAAACTGGAGACAAATGGTATCCACGAAGTTGTTGAATATCATCAGTAAGTAGCTTTCCATGCATGTATTTCCACAAAACTACTGAGTTCCTAGCACGAAAACATGAATGCCAAACAAACCGAGCCTAAGGAACTCTAGGAAGATGAGGACGTTTTAAATCATAAGCAAGAGCTACTGTTAGCTTACCATCCTTTGCAGACTTCCAAACCAACCTGTCCTCGAAATCATCTTTGAAAGGGAGAGTAATCTTGATAATATCATCCCAAATAGGCGCACACAATGACTGTAAGTTAATGGGACAAACCCAACAACCATTATTAATAAATTTCAATAACTTCAATTGTAGAGTCTTAGCTACTGAAAGTGGAATGTTCAAGCGCTCAATGACCGAAGAACCCAACCAATTATGATGCCAGAAGTCAAGGGTTGTATCAGAGCCTATAATCCATTGTGAACCATTCAATATATCTTGGAAGAGAGGACGAAAACAGACCAGATAGAAAAACGCTTGTAGTAAGTGCATGGCTGTCCAAACTTATTGAAAAAAACGTCGTCGAAAGAAGATAGCATCCATGGAAGAAGAGGTAAAAATATCCCAAAATTTCTTCAGAAGAAACACTTTATTAAGAACTGGGAAATTTTTGAGACCAAGCCCCCTTTGATTCACTAATTGGGGAACAACATTTCGCCCACGTAACAGTAAAATATCCACAAGTAAGCACATTTCTAGTAATCACCGAGTTAACCAGAACCACTCGACCAACCATAAAAAGGGAGCTTCCACGCCATTATGAGAATCGACTTTTGACTCTATCAGCAAGCCCTGAAAATATATAAAGCCTCTTTGGGCGACCAATGAAAATCGGAACACACAAATAAGTGAATGGAAGCTTGCCAACTGGAATGTCTAACCATCTAGTAATCAAGGGATAGCTGAATTCCCCAAAAAAAAACCCGAGACTTTTCTTTATTTACCAACTGCCCTGAATTTAAGCCATATTCCTCAATGAAACTAAGCAAATTTAAGAGGCCATCCTTTTCACCCTTGCAAAATATCATTATGTCATCAGCATATAAAACATGACTAGGAGCTTTCATACCTCGTGGAGATGAAATGGTCTGAAGTTTACCATATGAGACAAGATTGGCAATGCCTCTACTAAGCACTTCCTATGCTAAACAAAATAAAAGAGGAGACAATGGGTCTCCCTGGCGAACTCCTCGACTACAATTAAAGAAACCCATTGGTGAGCCATTAAATAGAATAGAGAGCTTTGTTGAAGCAAGGATAGTATTATTATTCCTTATTGATGGAGGATGATACCAGAAAAGTCGTCTCCCGTTTTAGTTTAAGAGTTAATGTTCTTGAGTAAGTTTGAATGGAGCGTTGTGCTCTTGCTGTTGGTGACGGGTTTAATGAGATCACTTAGTAGTGTTCACATGGTCATCTAGTGATCAAGAAAATCATGGTTAATCATCGTTGAATGTAAATCTAAGGGTGAAAAACAAAACAACTTAACTTTAAAATAATACTTCTCACTTTTGGATTTACATTCAACGATGATTGACCATAATTTATTTGGTCACTAGGTAACCATGTGAACACCACTCTGAGATCACTATATACTTTTGATTTAGTTTTTTCTATATTGAATAATTTTTTTTTAATAAGAATAATCGCTTGCTATAACAAAGAAAAAAAGGAAAAAAAAATTCCTCCAATGGTCCAATACAAGCCCAAATGTATATCTGGCCCAAAAGAACCTCACCAGAAGGGCATATTACACATCAGTCTTCTTCTTCTGTATTCCATTTCAGAGACGCCAGAGCTCTGAACAAATCCTAGCGCACAGATCCGAAGCAAGACTCGCACCAATCGCCATGGAATCAGCGGCGGCTCGCAGAAGCGGTGGTGGCCTCTTCGAAGGTCTTTACAGGGTCATCATGCGCCGCAACTCCGTCTACGTCACCTTCGTCATCGCCGGCGCCTTCCTCGGCGAGCGGGTAAGCCCTCAGATCTTCACGAACTGATTCTATGGTTTATGTTTCTCTTGGTTATTGTTTATTTGATTGCTAATTTATCTGAGGAAATTGAAGTTCTTGATTTGGGATTAGGTTAACACAGTATGGCGTTGAGCTCAGATAATAGATTTCGGTTTTATGGAATTCACATATCATTATTGCTTGATGCGAAATTCTTTCTCTTTCAGTATATTATCGCAACAATTCACTATGATCAGTTTTTGTATTTGAATTTTTTAGGCATTTCTGTAGTTATGAAGTTGTGCGTTGGATTGGTAGAAAGTTTACATGGTGAAGAATGTTCGATTTTGCCATTCAAGGCTTGTGCTTGAATTTCCTAGGTTTAATCAGAACCTTTATTCCTTTTCTGTTTGGGGTTTAGACGGGCCTTTGTCATTTGGTCTTTGGATGATAAAAATTCAGAAATCTGAAATTTTGTTGGTGGTAGTTATGCAATGCTTTTGTGTGGAGATTGAGGTTGTAAATGGGGGACTCAGCATTGAATTCGAAGTAGATCTTGTTCTGTGACGATGAATGTACATTGTATTTAGATTAGGAAACACTGTTTCTGGCTGACCAGGAAACACCATACAACTACACATGGTCTACTGGATGAGATTGATTGACAACAAAATGCTGTGTTGCTATAGAATCCAAAGCAAAGGTGAATGGAAAAAGAAAAAAGTCTATAGTTTCTGTGCATAATGTACATGCTAAGATGACAAGTTTAATCATGGATCATCTCGAGCTAGCAGGTACTGGAACCTGTTGGCATTTACATGAAAGAGACAAGTATTCTTTACTTGTGTTTTTCTGAACACTTGTGCTTTGGGTATCAATTTGGTGGATTGAGGCCTTCCCCTGCTGACTTTTGGTTGAGAAGGTTTGATGTCCTCAAACTCTCGTCACCAATTATTCAGAAGAAATGGAATGCTGGTAGGAGATGGAAACTGATGTGAGACAGAGAGATAGAGAAGGTGTCATATTCCAAAGTCAGCTAAAATAAACAATGAGGACAACACGTAATAGTTTTGTTTGCTGAGGCGCGTTCTATAGGTACTAGAAGAATCAATGATGATCTGGATTTATAGATGACTAGAATAGAGTACAAAAGTCTTTATTTCGTTGTGGACATCATTTAGACAATACCTATGTTCCAAATGCAGTGATTCATGTTGGGAGTTTTGGTTTTGAGGGGGTAGCAAGGCAGACACGCAGAGGAAAGATGGGCTTTTGATTAATTTTGTTTTTATCATGATGCTTAAAAATTGGGTTTTGAAATACTCTTATGTCCCGAATTCAGTTGTCTTTGTTGTATGGTGGTTGGAACATTTTTGTTAATGTGACTTTATGTAGCAGTCTGGGAGCATGGATATTGATGTGGTGCTTTGCGGTCATGAATTTGTCCCAATTTGTGACAAGGGCTTTCCTTTTTTATGACTTGGCCAAATGGAGATGCTCCTAGTCTCATCACTAAGGTGTTTACGTTTTGTAGGGATAGAATAAAAGACCTGTTTTTGTTTTGAAAATGGTCACGAAATAGTTCATACATAATCATTTATGTTTGGGGCGTAAACATTGTTCCGTGCAAGCTTGTTTCTTCTTTGCTGAATTTGTTTTATGTGCATTTTTCTCAATGTTAAGTGTTATTTGATTTCTGTAGTTTTTTTTTCCGAAAGAACATGAACAAATGTCTGAGTTTTTTATTTACTTATTTTCCTCGTTTCAGGCTGTGGATTATGGAGTTCATAGGCTATGGGAGTACAACAATGTTGGGGTATGTCACCTGTTTAACGTTTGTCCGTTGTATTTCTTTTTTGGTGCTTTGCATGCACTGATTCCATGTATATGAGTTTGTGATGCATCTCTTGTGTTGCTGATTATCAAAATATGGGGGCTTGAACATTTTACATGTGTATCTCTGTGTATTATTGGTTTACATATTTTGTAAAACATTATAATTTTAGTTCCTATGTGTAGCTTCTACCTATTCTTTCTCTTCTATAGAGAATTGTTGCTACATGGCCAGAAGTATGCCTATGTTCATTAGACTGACAGATGCATATTCAGAATTAGATATTTGCAAGTGAAATGGCCTTTTCTAGAGAAATATTGTACTAGTGTGGGGCAAAATGATGTGTTGTATTTGCTTTCTGCATCCATTGACACGTCACATGTGATGTATATACCTTCTTTGCAGTCAAGATTCTTCTGTACTAGTTGGTACTACAGCATTATCAATATGAATTACTTGTAAGAAAATCTGATTTTCCATATTACATCTGACATCAATGCTTTTTTCTTATGCAGAAACGGTATGAAGACATCCCAGTTTTGGGGCAAAGGCCAGTTGAAGAGTAGAATTTTCAACTCTTCTGTTTCACCATTTATTTTTTTCGCTTTCCAAAAGTTGGAGTATGCAATTATGCATTAGGTAGAAACTCTCATTTTTGTAATAAAAGATTTGGGGCGGATCTAACTTACATATCAATCACATTTTAAGTTGAATTGTTTGTGTATGGTCAGGTTGACTCTGACAATGGTTCATGTACTCTCATGAGTGGTTTGTGTTACCTTTGATAAATCAGTAATTGAGGTTATTGTTACAGGTTGGTTGAGAAAATTTATATTCCTTTTGTGTGAAGGAGAAAGTCTACTTATGTTGAATCAACGTATTAACTAGAAATCTATTCTACGTCTTATCAATTCATTCAATTGCTATAAAAACGGAGCTTCAATATCAGATCTACCTTAACCTGAAAATTAAGAGGCATTCTAATACTACAAGGCCTTGTTTGGTTGGCAGTAAACCATGATATGGGAAAGGAATTAATTTGGTTTTTCATTACAAGGGATTGATTGGTTGTACATATAGACAGGAAATGAAACAAAAAAAGAGATTTGACTGGAAATTGACTCTCTCATAAAACTTGAATTCAATTATCTTGTCAAGGGGTGGTATTCCAATTCCATTCTCACCGTTAAAACCACAGTTACATAAATTATCCTCTAATGATGAAGGATAAAGTGTAGAGAGAAAGAGATAGTAAGAGAATCATCATCTTATTCATTGATAGGAGCCATTTATATAGGGAATTACACAATACCAATATAGTAAAGATAATGAATACATAGATCTAGTCAAACTACATATTTTATTGACATAAGGCCAAGGCACACATAAAGAATATCTAGAAAGATACAGAATATCCTAGAACCCTCCCCTTTGTACCGCGCGTTGATATGCCGATGGTGCTGATCTGTTGTCTCGTCAAAAACTTCGTCAAGTCACAAAAACCCTGTGGGAGAAAAATTGAACCTTGATCGTAGGAGAAAAAGAGTACAACACACCCTTCACATTTGATAGTGACATGTATGTATGTGCTAGAGTCCCCCTGAAGTTCGCACCTCCCCTTGATCTTTACATCAATCATAAGGCTCTTCATGATTCTTATTAATCACCGAAATTTCAATAACTTAGAAGGTCAATGTTCTTTAACATGTCTTCAAATGTGGCATTGGACAATGATTAACTAAATTATGCCGTATTGTCCTCAAATAATCTTTTACACTTAGATCTTGAGGAGAAAGCTGCTTATGAACTCAAAACATAAGTTTATGCAGGAAATCAGATTTCTGTGCAGCATGACCTTCAATTACTAGAACAGTTGTAACTTCCTCTAGGACATACATATGAACGAACCGTAAACGGTTTTGGAAACTAGACTCATTTAGCTTTCCAACCGTATATTACACACATTCTGGTTCATCAGGAGCTGTTCACAAAGTCCCGTCAAAGTTGACTGTTTTGCCAAAATCAGATTCTCAGATAGATTCATCCTACTTTGCGAAAACGGCCATAACTCACTCAGTATGATAGGTATGATCAAATGGTTGGTGTCCCTGGAAATTAGACACGTAGACCTTTCCAATGGTACCAATTTCACCATTTTTCAGTGAGTGAGATTTCCTATAGGTCCTGTGGAAGTTGACCTACAAAACTTGGTAGATTCTGATTTTGCTATTGATGTGTCTTTCTTATGTAGGGATAGAATAAGCCTCAACCTTTCATACCATTAAGTATTGAAAAAGAAATTACTGTCATTGCATTGGCGTTGCATGGGCGCATAGCTACACTTAGCTTTACAACTTTTCATAGCGAATGAGATGTCAAGTCTTTCGTATTGTGTTGAGTACATTGATGCGTCTTATTGTACTTAGATGAGAACTCCATCTCTTAACACATATTTGTCATCTTACTTTAGACAAAACAACGGATCTCTCTTTAGAGCAAAGACCTTGACTAATCATGGGAGTATATGTAGGCCTCACTAGTTATAGAGCGCCTAAGCCGATTGATGGAAAATCATCATCAATACAGTCATCGAGTGTCTTATCGAGACCGTTTCTTCCCAAGATCTTTTTCTTTGGATGTTGATACATATTGGCATCTCTTGATCCATCAAGAGTCCATGTAAATCCGGAATGAACACGCAAAAGCATAATTCACCATATCCCTTCCAAATCAAGTAAAGTCCATGTGTGTTTCAATACCTTTAGCAAACGCGTGCTCCAATGGTCTGGAGCAACTTGATTTGGATGAATGAAGTCCGCTTAAGATCTTCATGTATATCTCTGATCCCGTAGAGATGTCATTATGACCACATTTATAGGCTGCATATTCAGTTATTCTGAAACTACCAAACTGACAAAGTAGTGGAGTTCAATGACATCTATTACGAGAGCATATCTCATCGTAGTCGATCCTAGTGCGTGTTAGTGAGAGACCTTACGCCATAAGATGAGTCTAAGCTTTTGTTCTCACTACGCTATCTAACAAGGTATAGTTGATAGGGTTTAGCTTGCGGTGTCGGCATCACCTGCCCAAGGACCTATCTCTTTGTTAATGCTGGATCACATCTTTCCATTAGGCCAATCAACTAAGTTGATATCCATCAACGAAAGGTGGTTCGATAGTAGACTCATTTTCCCACGTCCTCATGTACACTAGTGTAATATTTGTAGAGATCTCTATATAGATTGGATTTGACATTGAGGCGTCCCCCAACGATAATCACAACTCAGACTTCATGAGACGGATTTGAGTATCACTGATCAATGAATCAGGTTGTGCCAAGCTCGCTTATTTCCTAGTGCGAGAAAAAATTGAACCTAAGGGCCTCCCTCCTTTTAGGGAGCCACACGGCCTTGTGACACCAATTTTTCCACTATATGGCGTCACCATATTACCATCCATGGTGATGGCGTCAAAACCAACACCTTTTGGTCGCGCCATGTTCTTTTGTAGGACATCAATCCTTGCAGACATATTTGCAGCATGTGATCTCGTCACTTTAACACTTTAAGCATTTGATATCAGGATGAGACTTGGTGGGGACAAACCGCGACAATTTACGTCATTCCACTTGAACACTTGTGTTCTTATCTCCCCCTAACGGCGAGAATATTGTCTCATCAAAGTGACAATCCGTAATTTAACGGTGAATGAGATCGCCTAACAAGATTTCTACATATGCGGATTATAGGTGGAGGTTCATATCCAACCTAAATACTTCTTCATCTCAAATGACCCATCATTGTACGCAGTGACAATGCGATTTGGCACCTAGAAATAACATCTAGCCGAGCTCAAGGATTGGAGATCCGTTTCAATCTTGTTTGAGCTCAAGGATTGCAATCCTGGTACATAGTCACGAGCTGTAATACAAAAATATTCAATGATGGTGGGTCGTAGATGAATAGTAAAGCTGCATGCAAATATTACATAGCCCCAAGACGCAATAGAAAGATTGGTGCGCATCAATAATGTTCGAGCGACAAGCTAAAGTTGCTTGGTCGTAGCCTCGGTGAGACCGTATTGCGTGTGAACATGGGTACAGGACACTTCAACTTACATCCCGATAAACTTCTTTAAAGAATGGGTAGTGAGCCGTAGAAGTATAAGCAGCATAAACAGTAGATAATAGTGTAACATGTGACCAGTGTATTAACACTTTAATCAAGACCATAAAACATAAAAATGTGTCCGCAAGTTGGTTGTATCTATCTACATAGTTTGATGTAAGAATATGATGTTCACTTTTGTGTTATTTAGCGTAGGAGGGTCTCACTCCTAATTTAGGTAAAAAATAGGCTTTCAAAACGAGCAATGAGCAATGCAGGGGGCCAATGCGACATCGAGGGAAGGCCGGTGCACCTCAATTGCTTGAGGAATTGACCGGACGACCTCCAGAAAGTTGGAGTCGTGTTCGGGTGACGTCAATGTCTCCCGGGTCACCACCATGCTTCATGGTGATGCTAGATCTCGAATGTCTTCGTTTTGAGCGGAAGAATAGATGTCCATGAGAATTTCTCAAAATTTGGACCATTATATCTCTTCCAAGATAACCGATTTGGTCAAACCAAAGCCTATATGAGTCGGTGTCCCAAATATCATATTTGGCGACAACATGGGATTCGATACTCGAATCGTAGTGACATACAATCCACTAAATTGACTCATGAATTTCTCCAAGATGCGCCTCAGTCCGCATTCATGAGAAGGTATACACAAAAGAATTATTTTTCATTCTCATAATGTGTTTTCAAATGAAAACTATTAGCATGAATGTCTTTAAAGCTCAATATGGTTCGATTGCCTCTCAATGCATAGAGGGTATCTGTGACATTGATCATGGTGCCATGAGACATCAAGATTCAAGCTAAACCGCGTCCTTGAATGACCGGTATGATTTGATCATTGTAGTCACAGAAGATTTACAAAGGCACAAAATCTAAAGATAGTTACCGGTTTCTTAGAATGTTGTGGATAGTTCCACTATCTGCGAAGCACTCAATGTTTCTATGAGACATATCTACAACGAGTAGATAGGCGAGTAAATAGTTTCACTTGAACCATTTAGAAGGATTGAAAGAAGCTACAAAAAGCTACAATCCCGAGAGTGCATAAAAATTTATGCGCAGAATGACCTTTGCGCACTAAAACAGCCATAACTTTTTTGTTAAAATAGATATGGATGAACCGCTAAAAACTAGACTCGTAGAGCTTTCCAAGGATATAAAGCTCACTGTCTGGTTCGTCAGGAGCTGTTCCCAAAGGTCAAACGAAGTTGATTGTCTAGAAGGGATAAATTGCTGTTTTTCGCAGAATTGGCATGTGCGAAGCTGTGAAGCTTGCAGGTGGCGTGTAGGCTTTTGCCTTAGCCAAAAGTGACGTGTGTATGATCAAAACCAAGTCCTTTCGGTCGTTCTAAGGTCGTAAACTCCATGACTAGTTAGCAAAAGCTCCCTGACATGAACATAAACTAACACAGAGGACCTAGAGGATTCGATCATGATGATAATTTTCTGGATTTGATAAGTCTTCAACGTCTTTTGCAAGACGGCAATTGGTTCAATAACGTAGGGGGATCCAAGATCAAAAGTTTTCGGTAACTCCAAGTCAGTATGACCAGGCATGTCCGTGGAGGGTCGGTAGTGCGAGGCACATTTGAAACCACTATCTCCTTAATTTCAGACAATTCTAAGACATCACACTGAGCTTGGATGAGCCTAGTTGAACAATTGATGATGGAAAATCCGCTAAAGGGTAGAAGACTTAATTAGAAACACATTAGTGATCCTTCTTGAGGATGCAAGGCCGTGCGTCATCTTCACTTGGAAGAGACCAAAACGGCACAATCTAACCACGTAGATTGTAAATATGCCATGCTTCTAAGGACGATGTAAAAATGTACATCTTGTTTGTAAATCAATACGAATCATAAGAGGAGAATAGTTTCATAACTTTGAAAAAATTCTCAAGGCATTCATTATTGCTAATGTGAGTATATCGAGGTCTCAAATAGACGAAGGGCGTCGATACAACGCCTCAGTACATATAGCTTGGAATGAAAATCAATGTCTAGCCGATGATGTCAAAGTCATGGGTAGCTAGAGCAGGATCCGAATCTTTGAAATTCGCGATCATGAGGATGACGTTCTTGTCCTCATATTGATTTTCCGTACCTTTTTGTATGCATTCATAATTTGAAGGAGCTTGACAATCTTGAATCAGTGATCCGAAGATCCACAATGGTTACATTGTCATGAGCTGACGTGAGTAGTTTTGACAAAATGATGTCTAGACCGGGAGTGTCGCTATTAGAGCCGGCGACACCTCCCCCTCTTTTCTAGACATCGGCACGACGTTTTCTGCCGTTGCCATGACCCATATTGTTGTCCCACATTAGGGGATAATCTCAAATAAGTTTATCACATTAGCGTATATACAATTCCCGTTTGTATGATCAAAATCGTTGGTAATTCCAAACCAATTCGGAGGACCTAGAGAACTTGATGATGATCGAATCTGCTAAAGATTATGGATCATGAAGCCACAAAAGATCATCGACAATATGTAGTCAATTAAGGTGGTAAACAATCCACTTGACTAATAACTCAACAAGTAGAGTTATATGAACGTTTCGAGAAATGCTCCATGAGTGCATTCCACAGTACTTTATGGTCATTACTTTTTGCACAGATTGCCATTAAAGGCTTTTGTCGATGTGGCGCTTCAAAGACTTTGAGCACATGAGATGTGAAATCTCGGCATCTAGGCTTGTTAGCCTGGGGGTCAAAACATGTGGTTTAATCCTTTCCAATGAAAGGTTCCACAAATACCAAGTGAAGATCTGCCTTAGGCATCTAGTACGTCAAAACTCAAAGGAGCAGAATGTTACATTGCTCTTGCATACAAAACCAAGCTATTACGAGACTCGATAGAGGTCGCAAACAATGTTTTTAATGGTTTGACCTTCGGATTGATCACACACAATCCGGAAAAGCCACGAATTGATCAAACACAATTCAGAAAAAGGCCTTGAATTGATCAAACACAATCCGGTGATAGGTCGGGGTTGATCATACACAACTCGGACAAGGAAACAAGAGTGATCAAAAACACTCTTGACCTGCGAATAAAATTTCGGGATTTTTGGTACCTGCACACACAAAATCCCAAGCATAGAATGGAGATGGAGAAAGGAGAAATGATTTTATCCCCCCGAGTTATTCCAAAGTAAATAACTATAATATTAAAGCTTACTTGCTAGTTTACCAAATAAACTACTTTTATAGGAGCTCTGATGAGTTTGAGTCGATTGCAGGCTTCTACCGAGGGTTGGGAACCTTTCTAGTTTTCCTTGGAAGACGAGCAATCTTAAAATCTTTGGTTTCTAGAGGCTGTCGAGAGAAGAAACAACGTTTCGCCTACTTCTGCTTTGAATTTGGGGCTGAAAATTTGACAAGAGGAGCATCTTTGGATGGGGAAGCTGCTGTCAAAAATTCAGGCTGATCAGAGCAAGAGAAAGTGGTGAACTGGTATTCAGTAGTGGCGGCGGTCTGGAATCTTCCGGCGGCCGGTTCGGAGACTTTCCGGCCAATTCTCAGGGTGAGCCGACGGCGTTGGATCCAAGACGGAGAGAGATTTTTAGGGATATAAAATTCCGGTGGAGGGCAGTCGGAATTTTGGTCGGAAATCGGGAAAAACAAGGCTGCTTGATTTTAGGGTTTTGGAAAACAAATGGTGGGCTATTGGCTCTAGGGTTAAAACAAAGTGCATGATAACGTGATGAAGGATAAAGTGTAGAGACAAAGAGATAGTAAGAGAATCATCAACTTATTCATTGATAAGAACCATTTATATAGGAAATTACACAATACCAATATGGTAAGGATAATGAATCCATAGATCTAGTCAAACTACATATCCTATTGGCATAAGACCAAGGCACACATAAAGAATATCTAGAAAGATACAGAATATCCTAGAACATCTAATAAATTTTAAGTTGTACGTGTTTGAAAATTATAAAGGGGCATTATTGAAAAGTATTACTTTGTATTTCATTATAAGGGAAGCGTTGGACTACGCTGTAGTACAGTACGCCATGAGTAGGAACGAACACGTGTCGACTTTTCATCAGCGGAGACAAAATATGAGGGACATCGATGGAATTTCTCAGATGACGCTCGTTCCCTTCGTCATTGACGTCGTCTGGTTAAAAGCGAAGAGCTTTTATGGAATCCGGTGAGGTGAGAAGGGGGAGGTAAATATGACGTTGGCAGGAGATCTACACTGAACAGCCATGTCTCCCGTCGAGAGGGTGAATTAGCTGCAAGTAAAGCATCCTCCACAATTAGGCGGAGATGTTCAAAATGTTTGAAATCGATTTACTGAAGAACGGGTTGAAGGTGGAGTAGAGTGTGGTGCACATTTTCGGATACGAAAGAGGCGTTTTTGCTCACGTGGTTGAAATCGATGAATGCAACTAGATCCTGCGCATTCCCTCTGGGGGTAAGAGTTCTAATCCAGATTAGTTACAGTTCATGTTTTTAAGATTTGATTAACAGCCAAGAGCTTCTCCTTCGGGACATCCGATGAAAGTGGAACGATACAGAGAAGATTAGCATGGCCTAAGAGGCGCTCATTGTATGCATTTGTCAAACTGAAAATGATGCTCACCACCTGTTTGATGAAATGCGTGTGAGAACCTCTCCCCTTTCTTATGCTTTACTTGAACTGAATATTCTTTATAATTTTGTGCAGGGATTAACTTTTTGTTTTTTATTTTTTGGTAAAATATTGTATAATCCTTGTGGTTTGAAGTCGACATCTGTTTAGTCCTTATGGTTTTATTTTAATCTGAATAGTCCTTAAAGTCAGGATTTTTCATCCAAATAGTCCTTATGGCCTTTAACTGAGATTCAACTGAGAAAATTGTTGGAATGACTATTTGGATGAAAAATCATGACTTTAAAGACTATTCAGATTAAAATGAAATCATAAGGACTAGTTGGATGAAAAATTATGACTTTAAGGACTATTCAAATTAAAATAAAACCATAAGGACTAAACATATGTCAACTTCAAACCAAAGGACTTAACAAATTTCAATTCTTATTTTTTTTAAACTCATTTGACTGACTGACTTGAACATAATTGTTAGTTGGGTTTAAAACTTGTTGAATTTGTAATGAATCTACTGTAAGTACTTGGTATTGAATAATCACATGTAATGGCTAACTAGTTTAATGGAGGGAAGGATTCACTTGGGGTCTTGAATGCTGCAGAGGCAATCAGCTTAGAAAGTAAATCCCTTTCTGCAGATATATGTTAATGGAGGGAAGGACAACACAAAAATTGGAGCTCCCACAGATTTGGAGCTCTGTATAACAACTGGCCCATCATTAGAGCTTTGTATTCCCACACTCCCACATCCTTTATCTGATATATAGCAGACAAGAGGAGGACTCCCACAGATTTCACTTCATCTGCAAAAAAAAAATTATGTTGAAAGATAAGGCAGTGCTATGATAAGATGCTGCAAAATGCTGAAACAGATAAGTGATGAATAGGTCTATCGTATGGTACATGAATTGAGTAGTTGAATGAGGGACACCGGCTTGTGAGAAATTTTGAAATCGCAAGTGTTTGTCTTGCCATTCTCATAAGTTATTGTCGTCCCATAGCTTTCACATATATATACTACTGTGGAAACCACGTCCTCCTTTCGAAACATGCCTTTCCTTACCAAAATTCGTACATAACAAACAAGAAAGTGACATCAATGCTATCACTTTCTAAGAAACAATCAGAGGCATGCATTAGAAATCCAGGTCTGTTTAATACTTATAATCAATGATGTTGCCAACCAGAACTGGTGGTGTTACTTGTGTATGTTATGTGAATAGGAATTGTGAGCACCAGTTGTTTGATGACATGAGTTTGAGAATCTCTGATAATTGTTTCCATCATGCTTATTTGAATTGATCAGTCTGCATTACAGTTTACCGATTTTTCTTTGCATCTGACTGAGCTAAATGAACATTGTTATCAGTTTCACAATGGTTAATGTCATTGTATTGAACTTGGCAATATACTCATACCTGCAACTATAAGCAGACCTGTTTATTTGGGTTCGAATGTAATGCAAACATGTTATATACTTATATGTGAGTATACACGTTTCTGTAATGCAAACAAGTTTGGTTTTGAATGCTGCAGTGCCAATCAGGCTAACAACTTGAAATTCCTTTCTGCAGATATATTTTGCTGAGTAAGGATCCCTCTCATTAATTTTGGATGACTGAGTGTCAGAATGGTACAACACAACTCCTGGTTTAGAGTTATAAACTGTAAGCCACTACACTTTGTTTGTTGTTAGAATGAACTGCCATTCAATAAATAATAATAATGGCTTGCGGTTTTTGATTTCGTTCATTTTGATAGAAAGAAGTATACGAGTTGTTGAAGAATATAAAGTTGTACGTAGTAGTGGACGAGAATATGGTGAATTCAATTTCTTGTCAGCTTTTGGGATTCTTTGTGTTTCTTGAATTCATCTTGATTGGAAGGTATGCTGCTATCTAAGGTTACAGCCACAATCAGGGTGGTTTTTGTTTTTGAAGGCTTGGTCAGGACATAGCACAGAAGCGCCTTTGGGGACTGGGGAGATTAGATGGCCTAGCACAGTACTTCGATGAATTATTGATATCGACTTCTTGCTTAACTAGTTGTGTCATAACATAATGCAAATCATTTAACCATTGTTCTGTAAAACTCTGGTGGTATTTCACTAAGAGCCTGATATTTGGCATGTCACTATAAGACTGATATGAGAAATTCTATGCATATTATGGTCTTATTTACTATTCAGAAGGATACATAGTCATTAAAAATCATTCTTATCGTTAGAAAATAATTTACAAATTGATAAGTTATAATTGTGGTTTTGGATTGCTGCATTGTCATGCCAAATAAAGTTGAATACCAGTAATTTTTACAGTAGTGTATCCCATTTGAATTGGTCATTCTCTCATAATAAACTTGCAGCTATTTAAAGATTTTGATATTGAAATGCTGTTTTAATTTAAGTATTAGGAGATTAGAAGATTTATACATCAAGCCTTGACGACTAAGTGTATAAAACTATAAATCCAAGTCCTCGACATATACCTTTCACTTGACCTTTAGAGTCATTACTTAATGTTCTACAATATGGGATAGACTAAAGCATTATCAATAATATCCCACAAGGTGCATATAGCATGATATATGCAGCAGAGTCCAACATCATCGATAATGCAATCTTCCTATTCGGCTGAAACATTCCTCATCAGTTCAGTCTACCTACTACCTGTTGAGCAAAACAATAACCATTATCATAAGAACCCAACATAATCAGTTCAATTAATCTGCAACTCTGCAAGAATAAAATATGAACCCTAAACATTGAAGATTAATATATAATGAGAATTTCATGAAGTTCAATCAATATGTTAGCAACTTACCATCCAGTTGCAGCATCCAAGATCAAATGGCATTAATAGATAAACAAAAGTAGCAATCCCAGATGATATGTTTATCGAGGACCAGGATTCGAAATGTAAAATTAGTTGGGCATATATGCAATCTAAGATGCAAAATGATAAACCAAACAAAGAAACATATACGCATGCAATAATTTAGTATTCCACAGGTAAACTGTTGATGAGGAATGGGGCGATGAGGACGGGCGATCAGTGGGGAAATTCTAATAATTAGAAAGAAAATGAACCTGAAGCAGACTATATTGGGTTTCCGATGATGGCTACCAGATTAGATTCGACTTTGACCTCCCCGCAATAAGCTTCGTCACTAATCTCTCTAGATGTCTGATTCCAGATCCGGACTGTATCTTCGAATACTTTCGAAATTATTCACCTCTTCTCTCTCGGCAACGAGTAATGTATGCAATATCTCTGCGTTATCGGATTCTAGATCCAGACCATAACTTCGAACTGTATCGAAATAGTTGACCAAAGCTTAAGACGCGGGATCGATCTCGGGCCAAGTCTCTTTTCTATCCCTCAGTACAACATTGAAATCAACTAGTTACCATGATGTCTAAAAGTTACACAACTGCCCTTCCGTTAACGGATCCGTCTGACGTACGGTACAAAACACGTAGTCCAGCTTTTGCCTCATTATAATGACTTACCAAACATTACAATAGGAATTAATATACTTGATTCCATCATTTAATTTCTAATATGTACCAAACACCCGAAATACCAAAACATATTTTATTCCATATATATTTAAAAAGAAAAATAAATCTATTTTTTATTTTTAATTTCCTGCTAACCAAACCGGGCCAAGTCTATGAGCCCCCAGGCAGCAGCATCCAAATTTCATTAATGCTGCCATTGGAGCACTGCATGACGCACAGAGGTTGTCTTCTTGTGGCAATGGTAATGTCACTAAAACCAAACTCCTTATTTCTGTGGCTAGTAGAAATGGGTGACACATCCGATCCTTTTGTGGGGGGTTTGGTTATGATGGGGGCGAGGTTGTTGTAATGGATAGTGGCACTGGAGTTGTTGGTGACGTTAAGGCATTCATCACAGTAAATTTGGGTCCCAAATTCGGCATTCAAATGATAAGGAAATGAAGACCATCAAAAAACTGGCGAGGCATCTTAGGCGAAGTGGCATGTCAGTGATGTCACTGATCAGAAGGTCGGTCGTCCATTCAATGGACTCCATTGTTTCTGACCCTTGTAATATTCTAGCGTTAGAGAAGTCATCTCCTTCATCAATGTTACTGAAGGCATATAAATTAGGCATAGTTGAATTATGGCACCTAGGCTGTGGAGTAAAGCAATGTTGGGGGATGTTCATTATAAAAGTCTGCAATTCATTTTCCCTGGTTTACATGATGTATATCCTTGTGGTCTGCGTATGCTTCGTGCAGAACCTGTTGCTTGAAACTTCAGAACTGTAGATGCTGTGCATATGCACATGAGCACATCCCAAATGTTTCAATCAGCTGAAATCAAGTTAAGCAGGGTAGCAAATCAGCGTATGCATAGCTTCAAATTTTCAAATTTGTGTGTTGTGCTGGTTTCATGTTTGCTTTCTTACTTAGGTATGGAAGGGATCCATCTAATGTTGGAGATGATTTACAAGTTCATGTCCGCTACGAAGACATAAAGACAGAAAGAAACAAGTCCGTCATGCAAATTAAGCTATAAAGCAAGCAACTCACCATAACTGAAGAATCACAATATGGTTATCGCACGCAAAGAGACACCGTTACATGAGAGGAGTGTCCAGAATGGGGTGGCTATAGCCCATTTTACTAGTAATGCCAAAACAGAGAACTGTCTTCTATGTTTGGTGATCTTTTACAATAGAGTAGTGCTAGAAGGCCTCAATAAGGCCTAAGATTTTTTGCCTTAATCATATGTGGCATGTCATGTCACATAGACACATCATTAATTTGATAAATTATGTCATATCATTCTTAAGTAAAAATACAATCTTAACCATAACAATTAATAGTTGTTACATACTAATATGAAATATTTTCTTACTCTCTTAATATGGATGCGTATATACCAAAATTTGATTAATGTATTAATAATGACCAAGTTAATAGTCATACCCAAGTAGGCTTTTATACCATAAATTAATTTCGTAAATTTATTAAAATTTTCTTCAATCTTTGTGAATCTAAATTTAATTATAGACTTTTTTTTTTTTGAAATAAAAGGCTGGTGCGGCTGCCCTCAAGCCTTCATTAATGAAACTGTCGAATATAAGGGGGGCACATTGAGCCTAAACCTCTGATTATAAAGACCTGAACTAATATCAGCAGTATCTACAAACATGTACTCAACTAGGCACCGACTAGTAAAGAGTGCTTTATTGGCTACTCTATTTGCTTTAACATAGTGGTGACATAACGGAAAGTTAACTCGATTATTGCGAAGCATAATTACCACAATCACAGCTTTCCTATTATGTTGCCGCTAGAGGATAAATCCAACGTCACTTAGCTTCACCCTGCCACTAGGTGACAATGACCATTTGACAAAGCAAGGAACTCGTAGCCTACCCAGGGCAGACAAGGCACTAAGAGTGCACAAACAGGCACTAAGCCCGACTTGTCCTACACAAATGCAGGAACTTATTGCACGCTTAAGACGTGACATAACTAACCAACAAAACAACTGAAAATAACATAACAAAAACAAGGCCCAACACTCACATCCAGCCCATAGCAGGCCCTCAGGCAAACTACAGGTCCAATGAGCCAAACCAGTGTGTGGGCCGCTTCTAGCCCTCCCGGCCCAAAGTCGCCTTTGCTCTGGACCATCGCCAAACCCGTCGCTCTTCCACTGGTGTCGGGTCACCATGGCACCATCGTCGTCCGCTCTTGGATGATCGATCTGTACCATCTTGGACAACCATCTGTAGAATGGATCCATGCACAAGTACTCGAAGACAATTAACCACCCTCAACCCCTCATTCAAACCTTTGAACCAACCAACCGGTCTTCAATCTCCTCCGATCAGCCACCAAATCCGGCTTGCCAGTCTCTTACCTTCAACAGCCCATGCCGCATTGTCCCGGCAAAGATCTAGTCGTGCTTCAACCCTAACTCGCCACCGTGTTGCAGAGACACCCAGCCGAGAGAGGAGAACACACCCACCTATCAAGCCTAGCCACCGGACCTGAGATTCACCCCTACACCAAACTACCCGTCTAGCCGCACCGATTGTGAGTCGGCTAGGCCATCGCCAACGCCGAGGCGAGACTGGACATGCCCTGACCAAGACGGTGGCGGCGTCAGCTAGGTTTTTTACAGAGAGAGAGAGTCATGAGAAATTTTAAATACAAGAAGAATCTAAGTATAGGAGCATACAGTATAGTGTTTTCTGGTTTGAAACCATGAGTATTTAATTAAAGACTTTTAACTTATCAATTTAATTTTTTTTTTTAAAAGATCAATTTAATATTTTATTTTTGCGGGTTAAAATTTTGATAGATATAAACCATATTCTGTATCGAATATTAGAAATAGAATAACAAATCAATTAAATGTTTATTATCGAATTAATTTATTTTGAATGAATTGCACAAATATATATATATATATAAAATTTATTTTCGACGAATTATGTATATATATATAAACAAAAATCTTTGATGAAATTTTTTTTCTTGGAAAAATTATATATGTACGATATATATATATATATATATATATATATATATATAATATATATATATATATATATATATATATATATATATATATATATATATTATGACTTATATGAGGGATTGAGCATTAGACTAACTTTTCGATCACATTTTTCAATCTGAACCATTCAGTTTTTAAGGCCTAATATGTAGATCATTTCTGCAAAATTTTATCCAAATTGGTGATCATTAAGGTGCTCAAAACTGCAATTTTCATGAACGGTTCAGGATTGGCAGATTTGAACCGTCCATTGATTTAAGCTAGATCAAAGCCTTAAAAATCACCAATTTGGCTGAAAATTTTCAGAAATGATCTACTCATATATACCTAGAGGTTGAATATTGGAGATGTTGATATGTGATCAAAAAGTTGGGCTAATGCTCAATCTCTCATTTAAGTCATAATAAGGGATCCTTTAGTGGAAGGGCCCTGTATATATATTCAGAAGAATTTGCATTTTTTTTTTGAAAAATATATATGTATTTTCACATTATATTATTTAATCTAGGGCCAATGATAAAATAGTACCTTAGAAGTAACAAATGATAAAACTGTTAACAAATGTTCATTGATAATAAAACAATACACCTATTTAAATTTTTTAAACCGTTGCCCATAAATTGTAAAAAAATTACATGTCATGCCACTAACAAAAATAATAACATATTAACCATTATCTATCTCTCTCACTCACTCACTCTCTCTCTTCTTTTTCTCTCTCTCCGGCGAATCACTCTCTCCGGCCAACCTGTGGTCCTCCACCAAGAGATTGATGCCATTACCTAAGCGAGCTCAGAGAGAACATATCTAGAAGCACACGACGGAGCTCTCCGCCGTCGTCATTGACGATTTCATCCTCTTTGATTTTTCTTTCATCCTTCAACAAATCTCTTATGTCATGGCTTTTCGGATTAATTTTGATCATCGTCTTCAGCTTACAAGGTAAGCTAATATGTTTCTCTCTTCTTTATCAATTGATTGCTTTTTCTTTTTTATGTGATTAAAACTAGAAATAGAAAAAGAAGCTTGAATTCATGGGTTTTATTGTATTCTTGGTATATCATTTATGAAATAGAATGTTGTGTCATGAATCTTTTATTGATTACATTGTAAATACATGTTTGTTTGGGGATGTTTAATTTGTGTTATGTTATTTGGTTATGCACACAAGGTGTTTGAGGAAATGTCTGTGAATGAATTTTGATGTGCTAGCGAGGGTTGACCTTCTCAAGTTCTTGAGCAAAGAATGTGAGGAAAGAGATGCTACACACTGCAAAGAGATGCACATTAAAGATGAAAGATTAAGAAATACGGAATTCTGCCCAGATTTTCAGTCAAATTCGACGGCAAATTGCGAGCAGCTCACAGCGATCCAAGAAACTTGCCTTATATCAACAGAAAGCTAGAAGAGTATAGTTTCCATAACATTTCGCGGATCGTTGATAGCTATTTTGTAGAGAAAGTTATAGCCGTCGGAAGGAGGGAGGGTCATTCTGCAGAAAACTGGAAAATGAAGGAGAAAAGTCTACCAAGCAAGTGTTTAAGGACTTAAAGTGTTTAAGGAGATGTGGAGAGTTGGCGGTTTTGTTGAAAATCTAAATGAAAGATTATTTGTATGGAATATATCTCTATTTATTAAGCTTGATGTTTCTGTTTTTGGTTCTTCATTTTCAACACCCAAACAACTTCATAATGTTTTATACTTATGCAGATTGTATTGAGGGAAGGTAGTCATAAAGTCATACTGAAATCAATGTTAAGTGCACTGAAGCATGGTGACAATAATGGTTCTCTTTGCCTTTCTGCTCTATTTTGTAATGAATTTTGGATTAAACGATGAATGAGGAAAGCCAGAGTTCTAAGAGTTGTGTTGGCATTAAATTGTTTTCCTAGGTATTCTTAATTTGATGATTTACAATTAATACATATTGCTTTACTTTGCTATATTCTGTGTTTTGTGTGAGAAAAAAAAAGTGTAGCTTGTTATGTAAAATGTATGAAGCTACACATGTAGCTATCACTCAGTAGTTACATGGATAGTTACATGCATAGTTACATAGATAGATAGTTACATTGATAGTTACATGGATAGATACATGGATAATTACATTGATAGTTAGATAAGTAGTTTAATGTAGGTACACAAGTCATTTACATAATAATAATTGGAGCGTGCCGTTACACCGCAACGACAACGTCCCGCTGCACCACAATGGCAGCATCCCGTTGCGTTTTAGAACAGAAATCTATTAAAATCCATGTAACTAGCAATGTAACTACCTAGGTAACTAGCAATCTATAGTTACATAGATAGTTACATTGATAGTTACATGAATAATTACATAAATGGATAGTTATATGGATAGTTACATGCATAGTTACATGGATTGTTACATAGATAGTTACATGCATAGTTACATAGATGGATAGTTACATGCATAGTTACATAGATGGATCATTACATAGGCAGGTACATAAGTGTAGCATGCATGTAACTACCCAGGTAACTATCAATCTATAGTTACATCAATAGTTACATGCATAATTACATCAATAGTTACATGCATAGTTATATGGATAATTACATTGATAGTTACATAGATAGTTACATAGACAGGTACACAAGTGTAGCATGTATGTAACTACCCAGGTAACTATCAATATGTAGTTACATGGATAGTTACATGCATAGTTACATGCATAGGTACATGAATAGTTACATTGATATTTACATAGATGGATAGTTACATTGATAGTTACATGCATAGTTACATAGATGGATAATTACATACATAGTTACATAGATAGTTGCATACATAATTATATGCATAGTTACATGAATGGATAGTTACAAGATAGTTACATAGATAATTACATTGATAGTTACATGGATAGTTACATAGGCAGGTACACAAGTGTAGCATGTATGTAACTACCCAGATAACTATCAATCTGTAGTTACATGGATAGTTACATAGATGGATAGTTACATGGACAGTTACATTGATAGTTACATAGACAATTACATTGATAGTTACATGGATAGTTACATAGGCAAGTATACAAGTGTAGCATATATGTAATTACCCATGTAACTATCAATCTGTAGTTACATGAATAGTTACATGGATAGTTACATGCATAGTTACATGGATAGTTACATGGATAGTTACATAGACAGTTACATTGATAGTTACATAGATGGATAATTACATACATAGTTACATTGCTAGTTACATAGTTACATAGATAGTTACATGTATAATTTCATGCATAGTTACATGGATAAATAGTTACAGGATAGTTACATTGATAGTTACCTTCTTGTGTCCGTCATGTATGTAACTACCCAGGTAATAATCAATCTGTAGTGACATAGATTGTTACATGCATAGTTACATAGATTAATAGTTACATGGATAGTTTCATGCATAGTTACATAGATAGTTACATTGATAGGACTTTTGGTGGAGTAATAAAATTGAATGAATTTGAATGAATTGAATTCGTAGTGTGGAGTAATAAAATTGGATGGATCAATGCATACACTTTTGGGTGTGTAGAAGATTTGAGGAGAATGGTTGGTAAATGGGTGATCAACCATGCATGGCAAGATATGAAAGAGCAGTAGTTGGAGTATGCTCCATGTTTTAGAACAGGATTTGAAATCATTATATGTTAAACTGGTAAGAACATGACAAATATGATGACCAGTGAGATGATACATGGAATGCTATGTTAGTATAAACGAAGAAATACTGGAAAGGAGCTTAGTTTTATTACCTAGTAATGAGGTCTTGCATGACTCAATATCACTAGAATCGCCTAAAGATGAGAATATATGTATGAATATAACACTATCACATGAAGAATATAACACTATCACATCCTCGCAAGCACATCAAGGTCTACTTTGATCTATCGAGTAGAATCATGCACCTTAATTCTTTCATAGACATTTCATCAAACACCTAGTGTGCACCTTAATTCATTCATAGACATTTCATCAAACACTTGGTGTGCATGACCAAATAACATAACACAGATCAAATAGAACAAGCAAATATTCATTTACAATCTAAGCAAAGAAAAACTCATAAGGAATGCATTCTTATTCATCGAGTAGAATCATGCACCTTAATTCTTTCATAGACATTTCATCAAACACTTGGTGTGCATGACCAAAGAAAATAACACAAATCAAATAGAACAAGCAAATATTCATTTACAATCTAAGCAATGAAAGACTCATAAGGAATGTATTCTTGTTCATAAAGGACATACTCAGAATACACAAAACCCATGGATTCAAGCTATATATATATATATATATATATATATATATATATATATATATATATATATATATATATAGTCCCCTTCCAGAGAGGGATCCCTCTTTGAAATTAAAGTGAGGGACTCCTTATTTCGCTCACTTTCAAGTCGTATTTCCACATCTTAACCGTACAATATCTAAAACACAGTGTGCAGATCATTTCTGCAAAGTTTCATCAAATTTGAAGATAATTTGGGTACCGAATTAGATTAAATAAATCAACAGAACAAAAGTTATCCAAACAGAACCGTTCGTGTAAATTACGATTACGGAAGCTCAAATGATCTTCAAATTTGATGAAACTTTGCAGGAATGATCTACACACTGTGTTTTAGACATTGTATGGTTGAGATGTGGAAATACGACTTGAAAGTGAGCGAAATAAGGAGTCCCTCACTTTAATTTCAAAGAGAGATCCATTTCTAGAAGGGGACTGTGTGTGTATATATATATATATATATATATATATATATATATATATATATATATATATATGGAGCTTGAACGAAAAGGTTGAAGTCGTGGAGCTTCAAGCAGGCGGCCGTCGTCAACTTCCAATGTCGGAACCCTCACTGATTCCGGCCAATTCTTCAACAACGACTAGATTTGATTCTTCGACAACTCCGAACCCGATCGCAGCCTTTTCCTCGTCGCCAACGACTTGGCTGACGTGAAGGAGCAGCGTGGCCGACATGGTGGAGCCTATCTGGTCCTCATGTCCGATCTGGATGAGAGAGAGAGAGAGAGAGATGAAATTAGAGAAGAGTGTAGAATGGTCATGTAAAAAGTGTAAAAATAGACCTTTTAATAATTTAAGATGTTATAAGGTGACCATTTTATCATGTAACATGTTTTAATGTTGACTTTTTTATTATCTAGAACATTTAAAGACTTTTTTATCATTTGTACCTTTAAATGGTAGCTTAGTGTTATATACCCTTTTATCTAAACATGATAGTGAAGACAAAGATAAGAGAAAAAAAAGGCTATAAATATATATATTTTTAATATAAAAGACAACATAATCTAGAGACATTGAATTTGAAAGAATAAGATTGTATTTTTGCTTAAGAATGATATAACAAAATCTTTTTAATCGGTGAGGTGTCTAGATGACATAGCATGCCACCTAAGATTAATGTCAAAATTTTTAGGCCTTATTAAGGCCAACAATAATTTTCTTTTACAATATTCAAGTAATTCAGAAATAGAGCTTATATACCATGCAAACTGTAGTAAAACAAGTTTTTTTTTTTTTTGAGAAAATTTGCTCGATCAGTATGGTAAGTCCTTGAATATACCAACACCATCGCACTTTGTAGCCTTGAAACCATTACCAGATGACTCATTAGTAACACTGAAAGGAAGTTTCAGCTTGCAGTTGATATGTTGGTCATGGTTGGTTTCCGGTTTCAAAAACTTCACCTGTACTTTCCATACCTAACGTTGACCCGAAAAGTTACCTTCACCTTAATACTATAAACCCCAACAACCAGTGGCGGATCTAGGAATTGAAACCGGGTGGGACTTGACTTTTCACTATAAAAAAATTAAAAAAATGACGCTGCAACATGAGGAATATTATAGATTAAAAAAAATGATACACCTAGACAGAAGGGGACGAAATGAGCCTTATCTCTCGAAAACAAGTTTATACTCAATTAACTAAATCTAACCCTACGAGTACCTGAAAGTTCGAACTTGTTTATCGCAAAGTCATTACTAATAGAATCAACATATTCCTCCTTAATGTGGAGGACTATACAATCACATAAAACTCATTGATACAGGTTGTTGCACGACAAAATGCTTGGGCAGTGGAGGAGATGACGACAAGAAGAAAGATAGAAGTATGTTTTGAAGACTATTCTCTTTTTTTGTTGGAAAAAAAGGACATAAAAGTTGGTCACTTAGGCTTGGACGTCAGCCCAAGAATTATACATTTACTAACAGCCCAAGATTTAGGCCCAGTTTGGGACTGCTTTTGAACCTGCTTTTGGGACCAAAAGTGATTCTGGGTTGAATTTGAGGTGTTTAGTATGACTCATATAACTGATTTTAGAGAAAGTGATTCTCCCAAAATCAGGTTTTGGAGAAGCAGCAATTAGGTTGCTTCCCGAATTGCTTCTGCGGGAATCTATCTTCTCTTCATCGCCCTTGCAATTCTGGACGGCTCTGGAGACGGCGTCGGCGTCAAGGATGTCGGCCTCGAAGACGGTGAGGGTGGCGGGGGAGGCGCCGGGGAGGGCGAAGAGGTGGGAGGCTTCAGAGCTGGGGTAGATGGAGACGTGGACGGGAGTGTAGCCGCGTTCTAAAAGGTTTGACTAGCCAGGAGCCGATGAAGCCATTGCCGCCGGTGACGCACACGGCCTTTTCAGATGATGAAGCCATTGAGAGTGAGAGTGAGAGTGAGAGTGAGGTTGATGAGTATTCTACTGTTCTTCTGCTGCTCTGCCTTCAAATCTCTAATCCCTATTCAAGAAAAACCATTCTCATCAAAAACTTGGTTATTTTGTTTTTGTAAGAACTTCTATCAGTTCTATGGTTAAACTGTATATGCTATATTACAGCTTAAGTTTGTTGTACAAGAGAAAACATGGATAGGTTTTTTATATACACATTTTGAATTTGGGTCATTTTTGGTAATTAAACAGAACAAATCAATACAATGTCTACTAATTGTTTTTTGTTCTCACAACATTTTTAAAAACAGTTTACCAAACACCTCAGCTGATTCCTCTCACAGCAATATCAGAAGTGATTATGCTCACAACAATTTCAGAAGTGATTCTGCTCACAGCACAGCAATCCCAAACTGAGCCTTACTAAGACTTTTGCGTCAGTTGGGTGGGACTCAGCTCAAAAGATTACAATGACATTATAAAATACATGTAAGAATTTTTTTTCCTCCAAAAGTTTGGGTGGGACTTGAGTCCCAGTCCCTTATGCTGTAGATCCGCCTTTGCCAGCAACAGTCTCCTTGTCAAACTGGGAGATGTCACACTTCCCAAATTTCACCAACTGCTGCTGCCCTTTAAGCACAAGATGATGCAAGAGAGTTGTGTTCTTGTGGCCTTGGTAAAATGGTACCGGATCCGTCAAATTTACCAGGCCAAACTTCTTCTTTCTGTAGCTAGCAGACACTGTCATGCTGCGGTAGTAAATGCCGACCCTTCTATTGGGGTTTCTGATGGTGATGTTAAGGGCGAGGTGATAGTGAAGATTAGTACCGGAGCTGTTGTCACTGCTGCTGAAATTGAATTGGGTTAGAGAGGCATCCGTAACAGTAAATCTAGGCTCGTGAGGAAGGAAGACCAGCCAGAAAATCAATAGGAACGCTCCAAACCAGAACATGATGTGGCCGATTATGCACTTGCACAAGACCAGACATTTTAACCATCGGGGAAGTTTTCGCCATGAAAACCCTCCAGGAATCAGTTTGAGAACGCAACAACAATATTGAGCCATGGAGATAGAATAATTTCTTGGGGCCATGATTCCGAAAATGAGACCAATGACCAATGAATTCAATAACAAAACTGATAGGTGCATGTATATAACTTAGCTAGCTAGGTGGATTTATAATTAAGGGTGAGTCTATTGCCACCCCACAAACTATTTTGTTTACCCCGCGTTCTCTTCACACCCCACTTATATATTATATATTTTTTAATTATAAGTGTACTTTATTCACCCATTTACAATAACTAAACTACCATTTTCTCATATTTGCTTTGTTCACCCTAAATTCTTTTTTCGCCCTACATATATTTTTTAATTTCAGATTTGCTTTATTCACCTTACATTCGATCTCTTTTCACCCAACCTATATATTTTTTAATTTTAAATTTACTTTATTCACTGATTTGTAATACACACAATATCAACCTCTTCCAATAGCCATTGAACTCCAAAAACAAAATGAAATTGAAGAAAACCATAAAATTAATATCATTTGGGCAAGTAGAATCGCAAACTGAGCAATAAAAATTACATTAAAATATAAATCTCAATTAAAGAACAAGAAAAAACTCTCAAACTTAACAACTCATTGATATCCGTCGATATCAAGATGCACAATGTCTGTAAACTCTATTTGGAAAAAGCTCTGACGCCGATGAAAAAAAAAATCGAATACATATAACTGAGTGACTAGATATGAAAATTTACATACAAAATCGATATGAGAAATAATGAGTAAAGAGATAGACGAAGCATCAACAAAGAAAAAAAAAAAAAAATATATATATATATATATATATATATATATATATATATGAAGATCAAATGCTTGTGTCTTCTTCAGACTTCATAGAAAGATCGAATATGATAAATTATGGGTTAAGGTTTATAAAGTTCGTGTTTATCTTAAAAAAAAATTGTAATTTGTAATAAATTATCGTCCATTGCTGTAATTTTACATTAGGGTATATTAGTCATTCAATAAATTAACAACGTGTGGGGTGATCAAAGTGGTTTGTGGAGTGACAATAGACGCACCCATAATTAATTACTTCAAATATACCAATCTCATTCAACCCAAATAATGCCAAATAGAAGAGGGTTGTACGTGAGTTTCGAAGAAATGAGGGGGAATCATTCTATATCATGACCGTGACCTGATCAGGAAAGTATTGTTTCCATTAGGGAGCACCACTATTTTATAAGGTATGAAAAAATGACAATGAAACTAACTACTGATAGGAACATGCATGTAGAGAAATGATGAAAGAAGGTGAAAATTTATCCTAGTCGACGATGTTTGCAAGCTATTGAAAACGCAGTTTCCAGCATGTAGATTCTAATTAACCCGTAGTAAGCTGATCTTAATCAAATGAATATTCGAAGATCAAGACAAACATATCTCAACGGGAATCGATTACTATGCACGTTTTTTTGTTGGGACTAAGTATGACTGTGTTAAATAAAGAGTCTGTAGTCGGTAGTTGGAAACTACCTTCCCCGCCCATAGACCAGTCATGAAACTTGTAAACCGACATCCAGGCTACCTCGTCATAGTGAAAGATCATCGGTACCACGTCGGGAATGTGTTTCTCCAAGCTCCACAAGAAGGCACAGTGATAAGATATATGTGTAGTAGTTAGTCCCACATTGGAAATATGTAAAAGGAGGGAACCTTCTTTAGCTATAAAAAGAAGGCTTCCCATAGACATATAGAGGATGATAGATGGATAGGTGAGAGAGGATAGATAGATCATGGATGGATGATCTCTCTCCCGATCCCAAGGGCCTATTGGCCATGATAGTTGATTGTGAAGTGGATGTAGCCATGTCCTCCGATGACATGGTGAACCACTATATGTCCTTGTCTCTTGCCCATGATCGTCTATTATTCTTGTTCGTGTTCCACCATGATTCTGTATAAGTCTCCGGGATTATGCAGAAACATTTGGCGCCGTCTGTGGGAATCAGTAATAAAAGTCTCGTTGCTCTACCAGTAAGCTCATGCAGGGAGGTCAACCTAAGGTATCCAATATATAGGCCTAAGCCATCATAAGCCCAACCCATCAGGAGGTAATATATAGGCCCAAGCCACCAAGTCTGGGTGTCCTGCCCGGTTCTCTTTATCTTTGGGTCATCACCAAGGACCAAACCATAACGGCTTGTGAGAGACAACCAGGCAGAACTCGGACGTGACCTCCGGGACCCGAATACTAGCCATGTCGGCCGGGAGCTCCCACTCCTCCTGCTGCCCGACCATCTCATTATCCCGATGACTCCTCAATCCATGAAAGCAACTCGTCGGGTTTCCGATTGGCTGCACCTCTTCGGGATCATCTCCACTCGGGACCGGCCTCATTGGCTCTCCTGAATCAGGTTCGTCAGTCAAGTGCAAACGGATTCGCCGGGAACCGAATTTATCTTGGTCGAGTTCAGTCTGCCAGGTCTGATATCGAAATAAGCCACCGGCACCCGCAGCTCTCAATCATCGGCAAGCTGCCCGGGACTCAAAAAAAAAAAAAAAAGCTATGGACACCCAGAGCTTCGTCGGTGACGATCAGCTTCTTACGCTGCCTGGTCATCTTTTCTCCCGGTGGTTCCTCTCCCGGGCTCGATGGCTCCTCTCCCTGTGACCTTGCGTCAGCTCGGCAGCAGATTCATCTCAGAGGCGGAGGCTCCAACGCGCGGTCATCTTTTCTCCGGTGGTTCCTCTCCCAGGCCCGATGGCTCCTCTCCCGGTGACCTTGCATCAGCTCGGCAGCAGCTTCATCTCGGAGGCGGAGGCTCTAACGCCCGGTCATCTTCATCTCCCGGAGACTCCAACGCCGGGTCCGACGACTCCTCTCCCGATGACCAGTCTCTCTCCAGCTAGCCTCCCGGTATCCTTGCCTCAAGCTCGGCCGCAGCTAGCCTCCCGTTCTCCGGCTAGGGAAGAAGAGGCAGTTGGTCTGGACACCCGTCTTCTTACTCTGGGCACCCAGCTCGACAGCAGACCCGGGAGCCCGGAGGCTGTCGCCCGGTTTCAAAAAAAAAGAAGAAGAAAAGGGAACGAAAGACAGAGGAAGATAAGGGCAGAAAGAAAGGAAGATGCAAAAAAAAAAGGGGCAGAAAGGAAGATAAAAAAAAAAACACTATGGACACCCAGGAGCTATTTAATTCCTTGTTCACGAGCGGGATATGCCGCAGCAGTGCGAACAACCGATAATTACTCATCGGATCTCGGTGGCTTCAAAAAAAAAAAAAAAAGTGGGGTGACAAAAAGAATGAAACAGAGAGAGAAACCTACAACATCCTAAGCAACATGATACTACCCTCCCAGCTCCTAACATGGAAGTATTAAATCGAAGTGTTCACAATTCACACTTCCGGGTCTACTGGGTGCACCCATTCAGTAGCTATTTTCATAGATAAGTCATGTCTAGATTATGTTTTTGTAATCTCATTGGTTTGTGAAAGTTCGTAATATTCTACTTGCAAGTCAACTTGTATATATATGAGTATGCATGCTGGGCTGTAGGTTTTGGCATTCGACCAAGAGGCATTCCACTGAGAGAGAGGCATTCCACTAAGAGGCATTCAACCGAGAGAGGCATTCCACCGAGAGATTATTCCACTAAGAGATTGGCATTCAACATTCAGTATTACACAATTGCATGAACCATTGTGCTTTTCGACAATTATTATGCCATAACAATACTTGGTTGGCCCCATAATTGTGTTGATCAACTAAATTATGTAGGCTGCTAATCGATCATTTGTTCATTGTGAAGGTACAATATCCTCGCCCGGCCGAGTAAGTTTTGAGGCTGGGTTTCGGGAGAGACTTTTTTTGTCTTATCGGCGGACTTAAAGATTACGGTGTATATCAAGAAAAGTAAAACCCAGAAGAAGCATTGCTCGTTCAACACACGTCCTGAGCACAGACTTGGGGGGACTGGGACCGGGTACCCGTAAGGACCGGGTACCCGTTGATAAATGATTGGTCTATGGGCATCTTAATTTAGCAAGTCCCCACTTAAGATGTGTCTTGAATGAGAACTTGGGGGGACTTGTAGTCGGTAGTTGGAAACTACCTTCCCCGCCCATAGACCAGTCATGAAACTTGTAGACCGACATCCAGGCTACCTCGCCATGGTGAAAGATCATCGGTACCACATTGGGAATGTGCTTCTCTAAGCTCCACAAGAAGGCACAGTGATAAGATATATGTGTAGTAGTTAGTCCCACATTCGAAATATGTAAAAGGAGGGAACCTTCCTTAGCTATAAAAGGAAGGCTTCCCATAGACATATAGAGGATATAGATGGATAGGTGAGAGACGATAGATAGATCATGGATGGATGATCTTTCTCCCTATCCCAAAGGCATATTGGCCATGATAGTTGATTCTAAAGTGGACGTAGCCATATCCTCCGTTGGCATGGTGAACCACTATACGTCCTTGTGTCTCTTGTACATGATTGTCTGTTCCATCGTGATTCCACATAGTCACCGGGTACCCTAAATCCAGTTTGGTTAATCTCATGTTTGGTGTCACTACTCACTATGTATAAAAATAAATGAGTTTACATAACACTTTGTTTTCATTCTGATCACCTTAGATGGTGTTATTGTGGATACTCAAATTGGTTATCCTTAGATAACATCATCCTTTTAACAATAAACCAAACAAACTACTCTTTAATCTCGTACACCACTAAACATGAGTTAATATTGATACAACTTAAGGCAGCCCACATGAGTTCAGGACAATCTTCAAAAATAAAGAGGTGTAATGTAGTCTTGAGTACCAAACATCAAGTGGACAAATGACCAAAAATGTGGATCATTCATTTTGGAGAAAACCATTCTTGTTTTGTTAAGAACATGCAAGAACATAATGATTCTTCATGGCCTTGATTCATCATTAGTTAAAGGACAATATATTCTTCCTTGATCTTTACATTTTATACTGCTCGCTCTGGAAAAAGACCAATCATTAATTCAATATATATCTCTAAATTTTGATGATTCGTCCATTGTGTTGAGATATAAATTCCATATCGGGAATATGAGACGTTGTTGTGGGTTTATCAGGGTTTGGAACACTTCATCCATAACCAATTGATTTTGGATGTAAACCTTAGACTACTTTATCATGGTATCAAAGCGGGTTACCCACGTCCACGTGTGAAGCTCAATGGCCACACGAACTCCACATCACCTAAAAGTTGACCATGTGTTAGGCTTAAAAGTTCGCCACACGGGCGAGGGTGTGTTGATATATAAATCTCACATCGGGAATATGAGACCTTGTTTGTGGGTTTATATCAGTTTAGGTCATTTCATCTATTGCCAATTGTTTTTGGATGTAAACCGACACTCAACTTTCTACAGATTTTACAATCTTCTGGCTACTCTGCTACATAACCATTAGAAGATTATAGTCGAGGGAGATTCAAAGATTTTAATTGACTACATCAGTATAGACCCAATATTCCCAAGGAAGATTCTTACGTTCCTAGTGATCGAACATAACCAAATTTCTCAAACCACATTATAGATGTTTTCTTATTTCTATGTGTAATTCTCTTGTTGTATTGCGCCGGTGTTTTCAAGATCTCATTCTAATCTATTCACAACAACATTGAATTGAGTAGTTGTGAGGGGTTTTTTTGACTTAAGCGGTGACTCGGCCAAAATAAACCAGAAGTGTGATTAATGAGAAGATTTGTTCGTGATTCAGAGCATATGTAGACCAAAACAAGCTTGACGACATGAGCGTGGTGTAGGAGCTAGAAACACACTACGATGATAGAATTTGAAAGTTTACTGGGTAAATTGTTTTCATAAATAAAATATGGGGATTTTCATATACACCTAATTTTAAAGAGTGGTTTTAAATAAAATCCACATAATATTCCTATTTAATAGACATATAAAATGTATCAATTATGATACATATTATGTCCTATTTTTTCTAAATTTTACACAATTTTCACCATTCAACTATAACATATAAACATAATAAATAAACTTAATTGATGTTGTCTTAAATACTTTCATTATGAGTTTTTCTTCTAACACTAAAATTTTTCAATCAATTTACAAGAATCATGCAGTTTTCTTTATTTTTTATGAAAAAATCTAGGTGAAAGGAATTCATTATCTGATCTATACATAAGGTAAAATATAATATAAATAAGATATTTGATTATTATAGTAAAATAAAGAAATTTTACACTGTTAGCGTATGTACATGTGAAATCTGACGTGATCATCTATTCCATTCAAATTTTAACATGTGGATTTCTATGATGAAAAACCATTTTAGCTATTTTGATCTTTAAACCCTAAACCCTAAACCCTATACCCTAAACCCTAAACCCTATACCCTAACCCTATACCTAAATCCTATACCCTAAACCCAATTTTGGGTTTCTTCTTTTTAAGTATATTATCATATCATGTCCTACTTAATAGGTACATTAGAAATATAAGTAGTTGAGAGTAAAATGTTCTACATTAGAAATATAAGTAGTTGAGAGTAAAATGTTCTCTCGATCAGGATTGAAAATGATATAATAATATACCTAAAAAGAAGAAAATTAATCAAAGAACAAGAACGTGTACCTTACAATTAGACATTTTTCGACTATTTAGAGAGACACAAAATGTGAGTTTAGGAATGAAAAAAATCATTCTATTACAAATGACATACTTCTGTATATAACATATATATACACTCAAGTTAGTAATAACAAGGTAAGAAATTAAAGAATGTAATTGATTATGACAAAGTTAAATCCAACTAAATTTTAGCTCAGTATTTTTGAGTTTTAAATTGATGTTAAAATTAAGAAAGATACCAAATTTAGATTTCTACCGTCTGAAGGGCAAATCAGAGAAACCGAAAAATGAATAAAACTATTAATTATAGACATTTGCTCTATATGGCAAGTTTGCTTATGTGGAGTGAGTGTAAAATGAAAAAAAAATATGTATGAGTTTATCTTAAAAGAGGTCTAGTATATTGGGTTTTTATCTAATTTTCTCAATAAAATATAGGGGTTAAAGACGGTTGTTTGGGAAGATGTTAATTGAGCTTTTGGAGTTTGAAGCCTTGAAGGTATGGTGCCTTGGCGATTTGAAGGTTTGAAATGAGATGAGGTTGTTTTTAAGTACCAAGACAAGCACTTTAGCCGACGAAAAAGTTTCGTCAGCCTTTAGCTAAATTCGTCGGCTAAGATCTTAGCCGACGAGCCTTCGTCGGCTATAGTTTCGTCGGGAAAGGGTCGTCGGCGATGACTTTAGCCGACGAAACTAGAAACCGTCATCGGCTATTGTCCCAGTATTTAGCCGACGACAGAAGACGTCGTCGGCTATTGTTCCAGAAAAAGACGTCGTCGACCATAGTTTGAGACTTTAGCCGACGAAACATTTTAAGATATTCGTCGGCTTAAGTATGTAATAAAAAATTTAAAAAAACTATAGCCGACGAAATATAGTTTGTTTCGTCGGCTTTAGGAGGGTTTAGCCGACGAAACATGCCATAATTCGTCGGCTAAACCTTGTGAAAAAAAAATTAAAAATATTATAGCCGACGAATTGTGGCATGTTTCGTCGGCTATAAGTCCATTCCAGTAAAAAAAATACGCGAAATTTCTAAATTACCATTCCAAGCAAGTTGCAAAATACACCAAAATAATTCTATCACTAGGTCAGAAAAGGCTTCAGACGACAGTTAATAACTGTCATCTGACAGCTTAGAAATGTGTAGCGTAAGTGGCTGCCGTCTCTAAGCATGTTAGACGACAGTTATTAATTGTCGTGTGACATAGAGTCATACAACATAATTTTTTAAAATCTATCATCTAAAGTGATTAAGATTGAAGCCTAAAGGAGACTTATGTCGTTTGTAATGGTATTCAACTACATAAGTCTATCATATGTCAACATATATAACTACAGTCATGTGTCGTTGGAAGGTCAAGCAAACAACACAAAACTGTAGTTTATGTGACATATCGACTACATACTTCCTAAAATAGCCGTGGTTATAAACTACTTTAGTCGATAGTATTCTGTAGCCAGAGGTAAAAAGTTCAGCTTTCACATAAACAATATATCATCTGAGATGTACTTCCTACTACATATTATAAAGTATATCTGTAGTCTTACAACAAGTAGGATAACACATAAGACTCGGTATCTATCGTCTGAGATGCAGTTCAGACTACATTCCCTGAAAAATATATGTAGTATGACAACAACTGGGATAACATATGTATAAATGGATCTGTCGTCTGAGATGTATTTCCGACTACATATTATAAAGTATATATGTAGTCTTAAAACAAGTAGGATAACACATATGACTCGGTATCTATTGTCTGAGATGCATTTCAGACTACATTCCCTGAAGAATATGTGTAGTATGACAACAACTGATATAACATATTTATAAATGGATCTGTCGTTTGAGATGTTTTCCAACTACATTCTGATGTCATTGGAGGGACAAGTTTAGCCTTCAACTGTGAGGATAAGTCGTATGATATTGTATTAGACTACATTGTTCTGTAGTCGGATCACTTATCGGATAACAAACACTTGTTTAGTTTGTCATTTGATATTGTTTTAGATAACAATTTTCTGTAGTGTGGAGTACCTTGTAGGAAATCACTACAATAGCTGTTTTTATCAACAACATGTTTCTGAGACTACATTTTCATATTCAAGGACCTGCATATGTGGTCTAACCAACCATTCTACATCATCCATAATATTCACCAAATTAAACACCAAAACCACACAGAAATTGCACCTAAAAGCATTAAAAATTATCAAACATTTCATTGCATAAATATATATCCATCACATTAAAATATAATCCATAAGTTCCACAAATATGAACCGAGCTAACATATTGCTATAATAATCAAGAAATCCAAAATACAGCCTAAATTCTTGATCACAACCATTAGCTAGCTAGCACAAAAACACATCAACCTAAGCTAGGGATCTGTAGCAACTGCATGCATACAAAACACTTCCCAACAGTTCAGATATATGTTGAAAATGAGTTCCTAAATTCAAATATATACTCAAAAGCAGTTCCTAAGTTCAGTATGTCATAAAAGTTATTCCATTGCAGCCACAGTTCTACATCACTAACATTAATGTTTAGGGGATCACTTTAACATACTTTGCCCATTCAGCTCGGACCTCATCAATGTCATCAGTGTTATACTGCCCACTAGTACATTTTGTTCCCCACTGCAGCAACAAAATGCAGCAAGTTATGCACATTCACAATATCCAATTCTCTATGCATCACATTAATTCACAGCAACAAAAAACAGTTGATCATCTTACCTTGGTCGCAAACCCCAAGTCCTTATCCTGGACAATTTCTTTCATGAAACGCATAATGTAATATCCACAAATATTGTGATCATTTTGCTGAGGAATACCCTAGAAATTATTAATAAAGTTACTATTAGCAAAACTATCAAACATTAAAATGGAGACTCAACCAAGTGTTACAACTTACATGAAGTGTCTCGCACTTAGTATCTTTTCTGCTTGATTTCTTATTCTTTGGGGCATAATAAAATTTCAGAGAGCTTGGAAAATAATGCAGCTTTGATGATTAGTAAAAGTGAAAATTCAGTAAGTTGAGAAATAATCCATATTGTAAAGGGGAAAAGAAAAAAAGTCATATGACTTACTGGTTCACAACAGTTTTCGATTCATCTTCATATGCTACCCTTTTGTAGGGATTCATTAAGTATACCAAGTTATCACTTGGAATCACCGCCGTCAACACCCAATTTTTACTATATATAAGAGAACATGTACAAGAATGTTTAGATATTGAGAAGCTAAGTTTCATGCAAAACATCACCATATAATACTGCCAACATACCTGTTGTTATATGGAACCAAAAAAATCTGACCAGGCTTCCCTTGCTTGTACCTATTTGATAAAAATTTTGCTCGTTCAGTGGGATTTCCACACCCAAGTGCACTAGTGAAATCAGGGTCGACAAAGGCAACCATATCAAGCATCTCAGACTTCTGTAACTCTCCATAAAGGTAGCTACAAATACATAAAATGAAGATGTTCAAAGTAAATTTCAAGAAAAAATTACTACAATCATTCAATGAATTTTTCTTTACCTCATGTAACAAACAAGTACATCACCACTTAGTTCCTGCTTATGGGCCATGTTATAGATATCCTTTCTGGACAAAGTAATAACTTTCCTCGAATGCCCTAAGATTTCTGCTCCTAGAGTTGTGTTTATGGTGTGTCCATCCTTCAACTCATTGTCGGCCCACTTGCACAAGTCCTCTAATGGCAATGGGAGATTTGATGGCAAGGCTTCTAGGTCTTCATCGTCATCATAGAAATCCAATTCTCTCTTCTTTGAAATAGGATGTTGTACTGCCCTCATTGTTCGCTAGTTGAATTACAAAAAAAAAAAAATTATCAAATTTTCATATTAACATGTTATATATATTTTCTAATTGCCTGATTATTATGAGAACAGTAACTGAATAGAGCAAATACAAATTTCCTAGTTGCTAAAGCAACATAATCCAAATAACAAGCAGACGTCAAACTCAAGTTTTCATCATTCAAGTAAAAGAAGAAACTGAATGGATCAAACTTAGGACTATGCCTACGTCACCCAAAACCATTGTAACTAGATACACATACATATAAGCAACTGGACTAACCGATTGTACTAGCCATAATAGCAGGAAAATATGTACTTGCAAACAAAGTAATGTATGATGAGAACCTTTACCATATACATTGCTATAGAAAATAGAACAGTAGGAGTCATACTAGAAGAAACCATACTTAAGCAGAACCTGTATATGAAAGTACTAAAGAATTCTAGTACCCAACAATCAGAAAAATAAGAATATCAACAATCTGATAACTTCATTTGAAAACAGAAAATAATCCAAAGCTAGCAATTAGCTTTGACAACACAGTTCAGCATACAAAACATAATACTGCAGGTTTGTAGCTATGTAATCCATTTTACAAGTAACTAAGTAAACTGAAAATTTTTCAATACTGAATGTTGTAATCTAACATGTCTATATATATAGTACATAGAACTAAAGGAACCTATCTCACCTTTGATTGAGTGAGTTGAGAACGTAGCACTCTAGGCCTTGGTATATGTGCAAGGGATGCGGTTATTGGTACTTGAGTTGGTTTTGGAATAACAACCAAGTCTCTTGGCCAAGCTACTAAACTCCCTTTGGCGTCGCCGACTGTGACAATATCATCCCTTACTGGAATTGGTATGAGTGCATTATCATTATAACTTCCAGTAACTGTGACACGCACATTGCCATCTCCCAATGGAACACCATGGAGCATCTGTGTACTTGTCTCGCCACCGATGTCAACAACTTTTCCATATGCAACAACATTTTGAACTGTGCCTATGGCAAGCCCGCATTCGTTCTCATCATGTTTAGCCTAAGTGAAACAATAAAAATCTCATCAACATTGCATAACCAAATTAATTGTGACATTTTATAGTGTAAATTAAAAATGTAATTACCATGTGCTCATTCGGTTCAACAATCAAGTCCTCCTCTTGAAAAATCGGGTTGTCATCCTCATAACTCAGTCGCAGATTTTTCTTGACTCCGTTGGGCTGTAGCTCCCCAACATTATTGTTTGAAACCTTTTCTTGTGGTCGGGGACAGCTCCCTTGGCCTTAACCATTTTCATGAAGTGGTGTAGCAGCTTTTGGTGACTCCGTTGGCAGATCCTTACCATTGATCTTTGCTTCCAACCGTGTAACATCAGCTTTCCATAATGCTCTTTCCTTAGCAATTTGTATGTCCTTCTCCTCTTCCCATTTGGCATTTTCCTCTGCCAATACCGTCTTCAAAACCTCTTTTAGACTTTCTTCATCAATACGGTTCTTACTACGTTTTGGGAGGTGAAAGTATGTTGATAAACTTGTGGAACCACCAACACCACGAACCTTACCAGGATGCTCGGGTTTCTTCAACACCTTGTTGAGTATATCGTCTGCACCAGATGTGTTAAGTTCTCCATTTTCCTCCTTTTCCTTCAACTTTTCCTGACACAAAAGTACGTATATAAACTCAATCAACCATGTTATTTAACAGTTAATTCAAAATATAAAAAATAAAATAAAAAATCATTGGCAGATAAGGACTTACAATTTCGTTGGCTACCTCCTCCACCTCTCATGATTTGAAGTTGCCATCCTTGTCTTGTCGAGCCTTCACCCACAAAATTGCACGATCTAGTTGGTCAGCAGGGATTTTCTTCAACTATACAAAATTAAACTAATATCAGATTATATAAACAATAACATTTGCTGAAAGAAGCTTTCCATAAAAACTCAAAATGTACTAGCTAGTGCCATAACACAGAAATTCAAAAAACTAACCAGTTCAGCTTCTAAGTTGGCATACCCTTTACATGACATACGGTGAGGGTACTTATTTTCCGTTCTCTTCTCTATCTGGACCTGACGCATTTCCTATAAAACCAAGCATAAACAAGTGTTGGCGTGTAAGGCATTGCATATATTTTGTATAATGAAAACTAATACCCACTATGGACACCGCTCTCATACCTGAAAATCTTTGGTGATCCTAGTTGCAACAAAGATGTCCCATACATGTTTCTTGATAAACCTATAATCATCTGGAGGGTTTTCTAGCTTTTCAGGCTCACCCAAATAAGGGATGATGTACTTGGCAGTCAATTTGGATTTGAAATCCCTCCATTTACCAGCAGCAGATGCAATCACAAGCCTCCTACACTCTTTAGGGATCACATACGCCTCCTACGTACAGGTTACACCAACCAGACTTAGTTTACAGTGAGAGAAGTGTAAATGAAAGCCATTAGAATATTTTATAACTCAGAAGGTTAGTTTAAATACCTCTATTGTTTCCTAGATTTTTTGCTTTTCATCATCCAATTTTTTGTCTCTCCAATCCGCAAAACTAATTGGGATTTTAGTGCGTGCTAAAACTCCAATGTAGGACTGCATTTCACCTGCCACTTTTCCAAAAGGTTGTCCTTTGGCATTAAACTCTACAGTGAGCTTAATTCCTCTCGTGACCCGTTGACTTACACGTGCCATTGTTACCATGCCTCGGCTTAGCAACTTCAAACCACCGGTCACATTTTCAGCTTCCAATTCCATATTTTCAACTTCATCCTCTTCATTATCAGCTGATTGTATCGCGCTCACTCCAGACTTTTTTGATGCAGCCTTCTTTAAGGATGAGGCATCCTTCTTAGTTTGTCTTCCCTTCTTCTGCAGTGATGTGACCGTCTTCTTTGAAGAAGAGGCATCCTTCTTAGTTTGCCTTCCCTTCTTCTGCGGTGATGTGACCATCTTCTTTGAGGATGAGGCATCTTTCTTAGTTTGCCTTCCCTTCTTCTGTGGGGATGTGACCGTCTTCTTTGGAGATACGACTGCCTTTGTCTTTGGGGGCACCTTCTTTTTTGGTGATGTCATTGCCTTCTTTGGGGAGACCTCCTTTCTAGGAGAAGTTGCTTCAACTCTGGTTGTCGGCATTGAATTCTCACATTTCCTTCTTTTCATTTGCAGAATTTTCATCCTTAAAGCTATCGCTCTAGCATCAGCTGCTTTTTGACGGACAGATTTCATGATCTGAAACACATTAGCAAAAAGTCTGTCAGATAGATTATAATTAAATAAACCGACACATTCATCGTCAAGTCCAAAACCAATACACTCGTAGCATTAACTGCACGCACACTAATGTAATCAAGGAAACACTTGATTCAAATATATATCATGAAACAAACCAGAAACAAGTTCAACAAATGAAAATGCAGCCTATACTATGCATACACAGTAGAAACCTAACACAATTTAATTGTCAATCCATATCCCTTCATTGCCATCTCGAATATGAATGTTAGGTTGATGGCCAACAAGATCATTAAAGGTATCAACTGATGGCATTGTAGGAATAAATGGTTGCTGCTCCACTTCAATCTGATCAGACTCCTCATCCGCAAGAGTCCCTTCATAGTCCCGATCTGGACACTTCACTACTACTGACCAGTCAGTATCTAGGGGGTCTTCAATATAAAAAACTTGTGTAACATGCGTAGCTAAGACAAAAGGATCATTTGAATGCCCTAGTCTATTCAGTTTCACCAAAGTAAACCCAAGATCGTCTACTTTAATGCTTTACTACTCTCTACCCAATCACACTTGAACAATGGTACCCTAAATTTGTAGTAGTCAACCTCCCATATTCCACGTATTACACCGTAGAAGTCCATATCCCTAGTTTTAGGGTTATTATCCTTTGCAGATGCAACTTGCATTGCATCGGCAACCAAATGAACCCCACTATTTTGAACTGTTCTTTTGTTGTCCTGGTCTTTGGTGCTGAAATCAATTCCATTGACATGATATCCACCATAAGTAGGTACCAAGTTTCTTGGCCCTCCAGCAATCCATCTCAATGCTTCTGAAACTTGATTGTGCAAAAACATCATTTCATTTGCAACTTGCAAATAGAATTATATATTACTTACCAAACTGCAAAAATCATTAATTAAGTAAAGAGTGTTTCCTCACAGCTTACCCTCTCCTTTAACCAATCTGCAAATGTAGCATTCTGTTTTTCCCTCAACCACTTCGTTTTTTCTTCATGTCAGGGAAAGTTAACTTCAAGAAATACATATGCTCACTATGGAGGCAAAAGATAACAAATCAGCAAGATAGCAAAATCCATAACATATTACAGGTATTGATATCTCAAATACTTAGTCAACACAAAAATATAAAACGTACATGAAGTATGGAGTGACATCCTCGGTGTTCCGCAATACACAAAGGTGAGCAAGTTGTAACTGCTTGTATGGCACAAAGAAATATAAGCGTTTGCACCCGTTACACAATCCAAACAGGCTTTTAGTTGGAATCCCCACAGTGGTAGCATCCTCATCAAGAAAACGGTCAAAGCAAAACTCCATAGCCTCTTCAACAATGTAATTTTCAGCTATGCACCCTTCAGGAAAATTACGATTTCTTACATACCTTTTGAACACTTTCATGTATCTCTCAAAGGGATACATCCACCGCAAGAATACTGGACCACATAATTCAACTTCTCTAACAAGATGGAGAGTCAAGTGAATCATTATGTCGAAGAAAGAAGGTGGGAAGAACTTTTCAAGCAAGCAGACTGTGTCAACAAGGTCTGCTTGCATCTGTTTCAGTTTTGAAACATCAATCACTTGCTGCAAATTGCCTTGAAGAATAGGCAGAATCGGATAATGGCATACCGAACAGGCTTTGCTAGAACTGACCGTAATGCAACGGGGAGAAGAATCTGCATTATTGTGTGGCAATCATGTGATTTTAGACCAACTAGTCTCAAATCTTCCATAGAGACCAAATTTCTTACATTAGAGGAGAAGCGCGATGAAACCTTCATACCGTAAAAGGAACGAATATCTGTTTTCTTCTCTTCTAGCAACAAGTTCCAACTAGCTAAAGGCAACTTGGACCTGTTTGGACCAGGCTTCGCCTGCAAATCAATTCGGATGCCCCTAGAGACCATGTCTTTACGGGCTGCAGCTCCATCCTTACTCTTCCCAGGAATATTCAATAGGGTACTAAAAATAGCATCACAACAGTTCTTCTCAATATGCATGACATCAAGAACATGTCTTACCAGAAGATACTTCCAGTAATCGAGTTCAAAGAACACCGATTGTTTTTTCCAACAAGGTCTGGGTTGGTTATCACCAGCCTTCCAAGGGGGAATTGGGTTTTTCTTACCGAATTTCCTGGCAGCATAGCCTTTAACTCTTGCCAAAACCTCCTCTCCACTTAATGGTATAGGAGCCACATCATTCTCTATGGTATTGTCGAATGCAGCTGCCTGCTTTCGATACGGATGATATCTCTCGTAAACCTGCGGGTCCTCAGGAATACCACTTTTTTACTATACTTCAACCTATATGGTTTGGTTTTGTCAACACATATTGGACACGCATTGTACCCTTTGACAACGCTACCTGAAAGATTCCCATATGCAGGAAAATCGTTAATGGTCCAAAACAAAACAGCCCTAAGTGTAAAATACTGTCCCCTAAAGGCATCATACACTCGCAAAATTCCAGCCCACATTTTCTTCAAGTCATCAATTAACGGCTGCAAATACACATCAATATCATTTCCGGGCTGCTTAGGTCCAGATATTAATAATGTTAACATCATATGCTTCCTCTTCATGCATAACCATGAAGGAAGGTTATATATAACAAGTATAACTGGCCAGCAAGAATATTTGCTACTTAAAGAACTATGTGGATTAAACCCATCCGAGGAAATGGCTAGTCTAAGATTCCTATGTTCTCCTCCAAATTCTGGCCACTTTGTGTCAATTAGCTTCCAACTAGGAGAATCTGCTGGATGCCGCATCAACCCATCCTTTTTCCTATCATCTGCATGCCAAGTTAAATCCTTAGCTATTGTGGTCGATTGAAACATTCGTTTGAATCTCGGGATTGGTGGAAAGTACCACAATACCTTTGCGGGCACCCCTTCTTTTGGTACATCATCTTTACCCAATTTATACCTTGATGCACCACATGTGGGACAGATTTTTGCTTCTTCAAGTTCCTCCCCTCGGTACAAGATGCAATCATTTGGACAAGCATGAATCTTTTCATACCCCATCCCTAATCCAGAGAATGATTTTTTAGCCTCTTGCACTGTTACAAGCAACACGTTATCTTCAGGCAAGAACATGGCAAACATCATTAACATGTCAGAATAAGCACTGTCTGATATTCCATGCTTTGCCTTGAAATTGAACGTTGTATGATAGCATTCATCTTGGTAAACTTTGTATTGCCCGGCCACAAAGGCTTGTCTCCATCCTCCACAAATTTCAAAAACTCATTCGAGTCGCTTGAAATCTCCTCATCCTCACTTTCCCCACAACCATCACCTTCCTCCTGCACAGTACCTAACTCTGGATGAAAATCCACTGTTTCAGATTCAACTACTCTGTCATCATTCATGGCAGAAGGCTCCCCATGCCATTTCCACCGCTTATATCCAACTAATATACCATTGAAGTATATGTGATCCTTAATAACTCCGATTGAAAATTCATCGTTGTTACAACACTTCATATAAGGACAACAAATGGCAGATTTGTCACTTGCATTTGCCAAAGCAAACTTAAGAAAATTATCTACTCCTATCTGAAACTTCAACGATCTCCTATCGGCATGCATCCATGATTTATCCATCTATATATACACACAAAAAAACGTTCAGAAAACCAGATGCATATGCATACAACTTACATCAGATATTAATCTTATTATTAAAGAACAATTAATATTCTTATTATTGAAGAACAATATCTGACCGACCAAAAAAAAAGAAGAACAATATCTGAAACACAGAAAGACAAACATCTACATACTCATGATCACAGAAAACCCAACTCAAATCAAAGTTATTGACAAAATACATATAAAGACATTGAATCTGTACCTTATCTTTACTAAATTCCTCACAGCTTATCCTTGCTTTAGCACTAACCTTTGCTTGTCCTTGCTCTTTACAAAGCACCATGCAATAACAATAAAAAAGATAAGTCAGTCTAAACACCCAACACCCAAATAGCAAACAATCTCAATATATTTAATCAAGCTAATTCAAATAGAATGCACCAATCTAATCCCTTTAATCCAATTGACATAATATTAGTATTTGAAAAGATAATAAAACCAATTGACATCTGTTGAAAAGATACTACCATAGAGATAGATAAATACTATCCATATGTTGAAAAGATACAACTACTATGCTGAAAAGATAATAAGAAAGTTATTGATTCAAGTAGAAAATATACTAACATAGACATAAAAAAGTATTATCGCTATGTTTCAAAAGATACTATGATATAATGAAGTTGATACTTGCTCATAGGTCTCTGTTCGATTCATCAATTCCAAAGAAACTAACTAAACCTCCAATTTTTTCACATACACGGACTGAGGTCCAACTTCAAAACACAATTTTGACACCAAAATGCATAGATAATACCACTTAAACATAAAGATACTACCATATCATCAAATATAATACAACATTGATAAAACTTCAAAGGTATGATAAAACTTGTTATAGATGGCTTTTGCTATACTTGTTTTCCCTATCCCACCCATACCCCAAATTCCAATTATATGAACATCATGTAACCCAACTGACAAAGAATTACTGATATTCTCAATGCGAGAATCCATTCCGACTGGGTAGAGGGCTACATTTAAGTATGTGTTATTCAGAATTCTACCGATCTCGTCAACGATTGTGTCAACATCCACTACGTGACTCTTGTCAATTAAAATGATCAGAAGCAGAACTGAGATTCATAGCTAGTGCAGTTTACTACAAGATTAAAATATGTGGATATCTTATTCACACAGATTTCTATAGAGGTGATGATGAAGCTATATATACAGATCCCCTAATGTAGTTAACCACCAATTATCCTATTACCTCTCAATTCCCAATCGACCTTACATAAACTAAAAACTATATAGAGATACATTTTACCTAACCTTTCTCCTTGCCATTATGCATGTAGGGTAAAATGACATTTCGAATTGAAAGGGGGTTATATATTAGAGATATATTAAGTTTGTTCTTCTACAAAACCAGTTGCAGTATTGTTTATACTGAAGTCTTACTATCTCTTATACCAACTAGTTCAAAATATATCTTCTTTACTCCCCTTTTCATGAAAAACAATATCACTTGCAATTTGTTCAACTAGTTAGCACTAATATCTTTTGGTTAAATAATGAAACAAACAAAAAAATAGAAGCTAGATAGATAGAGATAGAAGAAGCAATATGCTCATCGATCTAGATGTTCTGCTAATGGTTTTGGCGTAAATGAATATAGCTAGAACTGTAAAATTCTTTTGTTAATTGAAAATCAAATCGTTACAGATAGTTATTTTATCAAGAACACCCAACCAAATATTTTGTCAAGAACACCCAACCATGAAGAACAAGAACAGCCAGAAAAAAAAAAAAACGATGCAGAGAAGAAGAACACCCAGCCATTCATAATCAGTTTATAACAGATCAAGCTATCCAAACACCGACTCAATATGATCATCTATCAAATACATATCACCAATAAACAGTTTCACCATTAAAATCGTTCTTCTGTAAAAATTGAACAAGAACACCCAACCATGAAATCGATCGATTCAACGCATTACACACCAAATCCTTAATCAATCTATCAAATACATACAACCCAAAACCAATTTTCTATGAAATCGATCTTTACTCATTCCAAATTGATCTTTTCCAGAGAGGGTTTCAAGATGTGTGTGTGTGTGTGTGTGTGGTGTGAGAGAGAGAGAGAGAGAGAGAGAAATAGAAAGGAGATCGTACCTGTCCAGTAGAAGAGACAGTCGAAGCAGTGAGGAAGCAGAGAGAGGAAGCGCTACGCAGAGAGACTGCCTATACTCATTCAATTCAGTCCCGTGTTCCTCCACAGTGAATCAGGATGGAAATGGTTTTTGAGCGAATTGGTTTTCTGTTTTGACTACCAAATGGGTTTTCTGTTTTGATCGATGCGAGTGCGTGGTACGTTTTCAGTTTTTTTTTTTTTGTTGGTTAAATAGGTTTTCAGTTTTGGGGCTTTTGACTAACGTGGTATCTATCTTTCCCTCCCAAATTTAGCCAAGTGTTAATAATTAGCGCGGCATCTTTCCCTCTTACAAATTGAGATTTTCAAGTTGTTCAGCGACATAAAAATGTAGTCTGAGCTCGACAAATTTCTAAGCTTTTGAACTTTAATTTTCGTATTTTTGTATGACAATTATATGTCGTTTGAGTTTTTGAACTTGTCAGACTACATATCTCGAGAATTATGTCGTCTCATACATGTCGTGTGAAGCCTTTTCTGACGTAGTGTATATATATAACCACACAAAAGCACATAAAACTATATAATTGATCAACTACACAAATTTTAGATTGTCTAAATCAATATCCGATTCTGGGGGCTGCTGCTGAGAGATTGCGGCAGCTGAGGTAGCAGTATAGGCATAGGCATGGGCGGAGCTGGAAGTCCCTGAAGCTGGGCAGCTGTAAACTCCTGCAAGTACTGGAACATCTGCTGATGCTGGGCCTGCTGGGCCTGCTGGGCGGCATATACCGCGGCAGTATAGGCTCTCTGTTCGGCGATCTGGGTGGCATGAGTGGCAGCCTGAGCAGCATGAGCCGCAGCCTGAGCAGCTTGTTTCCCGTAGTCTCTCAACTTCTGACTCTAGCTGAGTCGTCCTGCTGCTGGTCGAGGCTACCTTTCGTTGAAATCCTGGAGTGGTCTTCAGGACCCCTTTACCCTTCTTTCCTAGACCCCGGCAGTAGAAGTTGTTTTCTCACGGTGGGAAGGCTGTGCCCATGATCCTCGCCCCAACCCTCGGATCCGAAGTGTCGATCCGGGATATGGCTTCAGACATCTCTTCCTCTTGCGTGTCCGGCCATGTCTCCCTCACTATAGCACTCATCACCTCGTCACTAGCCTCCCTCACCTTTGCCTAATTGGATAGGAAAAAAATGATTAATTAATATTTTGACATATATATAAGTAAAATTAAAAATTAAAAAACGTAAGATGACTTACAATATCCTCCTGGGCGTCAGGATATGTTTTCTCGTACGTATAGATGTACATGTTGACTTCTGGATGTTCCCTGGCGGCCTCGTCCATGAAGACAGCGAACAGTCTAGAATCGGCATAATGGTTCCTTCTGTTGCGTTGCTGGTTCTGAGCGTTCGCCCGGCAAACGGCCTTCAAAGAAAAAATAAACTATTAGTAAAATATTTAAAAACGGACGTACTTAATGACAAATTAACTAATTAATTTTTTTAAATACCTGTTTACGAGGGTTGTTGAATTCTGATGTCAGAAGCCAACACCACTCGTACTCTCTGTACTTGAACTCAACAGGGGTACCAGAACGTGCGTTCTCGTGCGTAGTCCAATGGGTCCGCAACTCATTATTCCACTCCTTGTACCTACAGATACAACAAAAATATTAGAAATATTATTAATATCACATACAATTTTGTTTTTTCATTAACTTCCCAACGTACCTTCCCCCATGCACAACGTCCGCCCAGCTGTTCTTCAGGTGCTCGGGAACGTCAAACCACACATGCATTTAACCGTTTATTAGTTTATTTTCGAGAAATCAACAATGTAATACATAATATTATTGAGGCATTTTGTAAACTCACCGACAACGCGTTGTGGACCATGTCCTTAACCTCCTGTGGGACCTCGCCCCAGTCTGACCACAACATAGGGATTCTATCCCTAATGAGCGCTCCCACACGACCGGAGTACGTCCTCGACTTCCCGCCCGATACTATGTGGTCATCCCCATCAGTATCGATGACGATCCTCCCTGAGGTACTGACGGTCTTCTCGAGAGCCTTCCCTGTGACGGGGCCTCTCTTCTTCTTTGTCGGCTTCGCTCCGACGGTGTCTATCACATGATAAACCAAATTGATTATTAAAATCGGAGACCCTTTATTATTAATTATAAGAAAACAAATCATTCATCTTTCATTACCTGAGGGTGATGCGGCGGACGCGACGAATTCCGTCTCTGTCACCGATGATGATACCCTCGTGGAAATAAGAGGCGTATCAAAATGCACAAAACGGTACGCTACTGATGGAGCCACTGTCGGGGGCAAGTGGATAAATCGGCGTCCCTGAGCCATCGACTGCAGGTAAGGCCGGTATCATCCGCGGAAGGAACAGATAAGGCGGCGGCATCTGTACCTCAGATGACCCACCATCCGAAGGAGTAGGACTCGGAGTGGGCGCCCGATGTATCTCAGGTATACGGGGTGCAGACACCTCTATCTGGGTCTGAGGCCACAGCTGCCTCGAGGAATGAGGGATGCCCCGCTGCCTCGATGAAGGGGGCACCTCCGGCTACCTCTAGGAATGGGAAACGCTCGGTGGCTGCCTCTGCGCCGTCTCCAGAAGGGTCGCATGTTTGGCTGTCATGTGGCCCCGAAACGACGTTTGAGGGTTGCTAGAGGTTCCCTCAGACGATTCAGACCTTTGGCCCTTCGAACCCTTCGTCGATCTAAAATTACCGCTCATCCTGTTTAAAATATTAATTTGAATTAAGGCTGAGGAAGAAAATCATGAAACTTAATAACGATACACCATACGTAAATCATACACAAAATCAATAGGCATCGAAAATATCCACAATATTTCAGCAACCATATATTAAAACTTGCATAATCCAATCCACAATCCACAATCAACCATATTCATCATAAACCAATTCACAATATCAATACCTCATAAAAACCCTAAATTCCCAAATTCAAAACCCTAGAATGACATATCGAAATAAAAATCAGAGGATTACACCACCTGGTGAGCGACGAGCAGGCGAGCAGGCGGACCAGTACGGAGGAGGCAGATCGGTATGGAGGAGGCGGAGGAGGCGGACCCGGCAGAGAGGAGAGGGAGAGGGAGAGGGAGAGGGAGGAACGAGAGAGGGAGGGGAGAGGGCGAGGGCGACAGGGAGAGGGAGAGGGAGAGGGCGACGGGAGATAGAGAGCTCGCGGAGGCGAGGGTGGCGGACCGTGCTTTAGGGTTTTTTTGTTTTTTCTCGCGCTATGGAGGCTGTCGAGCGCTGGGTTTAGCCGTATACCTATAACTTTAGCCGATGGAATTTTTACTTCGTCGACTAAACCTTTAAATTTTTCGGCTAAACCTTTGAAATTCGTCGGCTAACCTTTAAAATTCGTCGGCTAACCTTTGAAATTCGTCGGCTAACCTGTGAATATCGTCGGCTAAAGTACTTTTTATACATTCGACACAATGTGATTGTGATGATCAAACTTGAGAACCGAAAATCCGACCGTCAGATATGACCATCATGATAAAATACATGTATGGGAAAAAATTCAACTTGATCCGACAAGGTTAAGGGCTCGATCCGGACGGTCAATCCAGAAGTCAAACCCCTAAACGCACAGAAAAGGTCATTGGATCGTCTAAATTACGTATTTTGGCCGGACCTTCAACTGAAAATAGTTTCAAACCGATGAGACGCAACAAGTCGTATCAAAATTTTACGGAAAATAACCACTGAAGATAGGGCTACCCATAGGGAGAAAGAATGGAAAATTGCATTGACCGCAACTATCGGCCCTGAGACTTTTTCGAAATATCATGATTTTTCAACCGTAGATGTATTTCACCATTCTAGTCATATCTTATTTCACGACTTTTTTGCGTTTGAAGGATCTACGTATAATTTGTTTTTGAAACGGAACATTTACTGAAACACTTGGTAAACAAGTTATACAACATTAGTAGACATGTTGTGATTGTGATGATCAAACTTGAGAAACGAAAATCCGACCGTCAGATCTGACCATCATGATAAAATACATGTATGGGAAAAAATTCAACTTGATTTGACAAGGTTAAGGGCTCGATCTGGACGGTCAATTCGTTAAGTCAAACCCCTAAACGCACGGAAAAAGTCATTGGACCGTCTAAATTACGTATTTTGGCCGGACCTTCAACTGAAAATAGTTTTAAACCGATGAGACGCAATAAGTTGTATAAAAATTTTAGGGTTTAGGGTTTAGGGTTTAGCCGTCGAAATATTAGCGTATTAGTCGGCTAAGGTTTTAGGGTTTAGCCGACGAAATATTTAGTGTATTCGTCGGCTAACCGTATCTGAGCCGACGAATTATGACTTATTTAAGATGATTTTAGCCGACAAAATATAATAATTCGTCGGCTAAGATGGTTTAAGCCGACGAAATATGGTATATTTTGTCGGCTAAAGTATAAAAAATACATTAAAAAAACATAAGGTTTAATGTAAACCATACTGACTTCATGTTCATATATCACCAAAATTCATATAAAATAACAGATTGAATTCAACATATATACTATAAATGTAATACATTCTTTTTTATTACAAATTAATGTATTACGTCATCTAAATTAAAACTAAGGCTCGTAATCGGAATCATCCGATGAGTCTTCTTCGGTGTCTGTAAAATTAATTTATGGTAATCTATGCATTTCTTCATCGCCAGAGTCTTCGTCTGTTTCTTGATTTGGATCAACATCAATAAGCCTTGGCTCTTCATCACGAATTCGCACCGAACGACCCGCTTTAAAATTATTAAGGCGAACGGTGGAGGAGTTAGGAATACCTTTTGCGTTGAGCTCTTGATACGCAACATCTTCTTCCTCGTCTTCGGCCTCTCCAAGTGTAGCCGCCCGGTAAATGTTTCGAGGGTGCATAAGGTTGACTACTTTCCACGCGTCACCCTTAGTAAGGTCATCAAGATAAAACACTTGTTTTACCGATGTGGTAAAAACGAACGGGTCATCTTCGTAACAACTTGTAGCAGTGTTCACCGATAATATTCCGTACTGATCGGTCTTCATGCTCTGCGGCCTAGTATCAAACCATCTACACTTGAAGAGGTGTACTGTCATGCCTTGCCCATAAACGAGTTCCACCACTGAATGGAGAACACCGTAATAGTCAACTCCATTCCGCCCACCATGCGCTATCACCCCAGAATTCTGTGTTCTCCGTCTGCTGTCTCTCTGTTCACATATAAATTGCACGCCATTCACCTTGCACATCGGATAAACTCTTGACATTATCGGTTTCATCGCTAGAAGTCTTAGTTCGTGCGACCAATTTGGGTGAACAACAAATTGAATATGGTTCATCTGCAACCAACCCTTCAACTGTAAATATGGATAATTATGCAATAAACATAAATACGTACAGAAATATTGAATTACGTACCCAGCTGCCAAAATAGTTTGCGAACTCCTTGTTGTGGTACTCGAGATCACCTTGAATGTCTGGACAATATAGATGGATGTTTTTCCAGTATTCAACTTCTGGACAGTTAATCAATACCCACTAGTAGGCAATGACTAGCTCATGTGGTTGCAATTTATAGGAGTCTGGCAAAATTCCATAAACTTCAACATCACTAGAGAGTATGTAAAGATTGAACTTCGGTACATCTACCGGTATGGTTTACGGAGTTTCCTTCAACGCTCCTAAATACAACTTCATGTAGGTGACGCACTCGTGCGCAATATATGCTTCAGCTATACATCCTTCAGGCGCAGATTTATTAGCCACATAATCTTTGTTGTCTCCAAGTTGCCTATAAATCAAGTTGCAAAGTGTTATGATTATTGAACATGTATATTGAGGAATAAAAAAATTAAAAAACGTACCTTCCATGGGATACATCTAAGTGTAGTGTACTGGACCGGTAAGCAACAATTGCTCGGGAAGATGGATCATCAAGTGAGGCATGATGTCAAAAAAATTTGGAGGAAATATCCTCTCAAATTTACACATGATATAAATGATGTCCTCTTGCATTTCCCGGAGGTTAGATTTTTTCACTTCCCGTGTGCATAACTTCTGGAAGAATCTTGCCAACGCTACTAACGGCTCCACCACCTGACGGGGAAGGAACGGTCGAATGAAAACAGGGAAGAGACGTTGTAGCAGGATATGACAGTCATGACTCTTCAACCCGTACATCTTATTGTCCCGGAAGTTCACATACCGGGCTATATTTCCTGCATAGCCTGAATGATACTTCACACAACTCATCCACCTGAAAATTACGTTCTTCTGGTCAGGTTTCACGGTGTAAGGAGCGTGAGGCATTTTTTTCTTCCCTTCTTTCAACCACAGATGTCTTCTTATAAGCATTTTTTTTTAGATCAATGCATGCCTTAAGACCGTCTTTCGTCTTCCCCTCCAAGTTCAGCACTGTGCCCACCACACTGTCGCAAACATTCTTTTTTATGTACATCACATCTAGGTAGTGCCTGACCAACAACTTACTACAGTATGAGAGTTCACAAAATATGCTCTTATGTGTCTAGAATTTGTACCTGTCGGGTCTTTCAAGTATTGCCGCCACAATATTGGGATGATTGCTGAGCTGCCCAAAATCGTACTCATTAAGCACTGCTAAAATTTCTTCCTTCGTCCATCTTCTGGGAGGCACACCTTTTTCTATGGTCCCATCAAATGTCTGTGCATCGAACCGCCATTCGTGATTATGTGGAAGGAGAGTACGGTGACCCAATTTGCATATCTTGTTGCAATGACTGCTGCTCCCCTCATCGCTAAGGCACTTTGGACAAGCCTTGTATCCCCTAACAACGTTGCCCGACAACATCCCACGGGCAGGAAAATCACTGATGGTACCAACAACCATGACATGCATCTGAAATATCTCGTGCATGTACTTGTCATAAGTGGGATGACCAACGTCCCACAAAAACTTAAGCTCTTCAATCAAAAGTCTCAAATACACATCGAGACACTTCCTTGGATAACCGGGCTCCGGAATCAACAAACTCAACATATTGTATTCCTTCTTCATGCACATCCATAGAGGAAGGTTGTACGGTACCAAAATCACCGGCCATACACTGTATTGAAGACTCATGTTGCCAAAAGGGTCGAACCCGTCGGATGAGAGCCCGAGCCTCACATTTCGGACCTCTGACGCAAAATGAGGAAACTCCTTGTTTATATGCTTCCAAGCCTCCCCGTCAGCAGGGTGTATAAGGGTATCTTCGTCATGCAATTCCCTATCAGCGTGCCATCTCATAGCTTTGGCCATGTGTGAAGACATGTATAACCGCTCTAACCTATCCCTCAACGGGAAATACCGAAGTACCTTCACAGGTTTCATATTGCCTGCATGAGTCAGTTTATACCTGTCAGTGTGACATACCGGACATGCGTCAAGGCCACCAAGGTCATTCCCTTCTAAATCTTTACTCCAGAAGAGAATGCAATCATATTTGCATGCATGGATCTTGATGTAGGAAAGCCCAAGATCTTTCAGGATATATCAGACCTTATGATGAGTGGTAGGAAGACGATGATCGTGGGGCAGCATCGAAGCAGTGTACTATAGATAATCATCAATAGTCTTCACGGTCGATTTTGTCTCAACTTTAATCTTCATTACGTCCATCACACTTTCAAGAACGGTCTTCTGACAACCGGGGTACACAGGGGTCTGTTGGAAAGCAAGCAGTTTATTGTACTTATCCATACCAGCAGTTGACAACTCTAGGGAAGGACTGCACCGGCTCAGACATATACTGTTCTTGAGCGCATACACCGCTCTCATAAGAAAACATGTCGTTGATGAAGGCCGTTGTTGGATCGTTGGATGTACTGCCCGTCTCAGAAAATTGCCCATGATCATGTGGACCCCCTGATGATGTTTCACCGTGATATAACCAACATGTGTACTTCTTCCCAAAACCTGTTACTCTTCAGGTGCTGCCATACTTTGTCAATCGCAATTCGATGCATATCGTTGCGACACTGACATTTCGTGCACGGGCAATAGAAAATTGTATTCCCGTTAGCATTAGCTAGCGCATATTCCAGAAAACTCATAACTCCTTTACTATATCTTTTGTCCCATTTTAGAAGCGAAATCCAACTCTTATCAATATCATGAAAATATAACAAAATATATATGTATAACTCTAATTAATTAAATTCCATATAAAAATCTCAATTCATTTAGGTATATTCTACGTACTACAACTAATTAATAACAAATTAATAACACACAGTATATATATATATATACTTAATAATTACATAACAATATTAGAGATATCAACATCATCACAAAATCATCATCAACTCATCACATCAACAACTTCATACCATCAACACAATATTATAAATTAATTAACATATATATATAGAATATATAATCTACTACTTATATATAACAACAACTGCATATATATTATCAAATCATCAACCAATAATCGATCAACACACATATATATATACATCCAACGTACTCAAAATCGATCAACTCATAACATATTATATATCAACATCATCACAAAATCATCATCAACTCATATCATCAACAACTTCATACCATCAAACACATTATATAAATTAATTAACATATATATATATATATATATCTACTACTACTTATTAACAACTTCATATATATCATCAATCATCAACCAAATCGATTAACATATATATATATATATACATCCAACGTACTCAAAATCGATCAACTCGAATAAAACTCAAAATCAACATATATACACATATACGTACCTATATATAGCTCCACAAACTAATTATGGACAGAGTTCGACAACACCCAAATTTTTTCTCCCGTTTTTTTTTTCAGATGAGCTGCTGCCCAGATCTGCAAATATAAGCATTTTAGCCGACGAAATTAAAATTCGTCGGCTAAAGTTCACAGACTAAAGCTAATGAAAAATTTCTTTAGGCGACGAAATTTTAATTTCGTCGATAAAGTTGACCATAGCCGCTTTAGCCGACAAAAATTTAAATTAGCCGACGAAGGAAAATTTCGTTGGTAACGTGAACTTTAACCGACGAAAAAATAGTTCGTCGGCCTGATTTTTTTATTTTCGTCGGCTAAAGTCTTTCTTCTGGTAGTGAGTGTTTTCTGGGGTTTTGCTCGATGATTGTTCAGGTCCTCAATTCTCCTTTGATAGGCTCACATTTGAAGATGTTGTGGTGATTCAAGACATCTAATTCTTTGGTTAACACAATCCTTCTTCAAATCATACGAGATTCTTGCCAAAAAACCTCTCCTTCCCTCGCTAGTTCGCCACAAACCCAGAGAGCCGAATCACCAATCGACTATCAATGAAATCCATCAACAGACGCGGTTGTCGGACGGAGAGAAAAAACTTTTGAGGAAACCCTAAAGAACGCCGAGTTTTGCGGAGCTGGTTTGAGAGGCCGTAGGCAAAAACACAACACTCAGAAAAATTTGATTCTCTGAATACAGTTTGAGAAATGGGAAGTCTGTATTTCCTAAAAATTAACGTTAAACACTGACATCCACGCGACAATTTTCTATAAGCGCGTACGGTATGATCGAAGCGAAAATCCGTCTGCCAATGGGCCAAATGGAGTAGAAAAGCCATAAATCGAGGGCTCCAAGTTAAATAAACGAAAATAGCGGCACGTGCGAGGGGCACGTGCGGAAAACGTAGCTAGGGTTTCTATATAAAACCGCTACGCTCCTCACTCTTTCGCCTTTCACTCAGAGCCGTCTCCTCCATCCCTCTCATTCCTTCATCCCTGTTCCGATTTCGTCATGAGGTAATCAAAAGATCTATCTTTTCTGCTCTTCTTTTACTACATATTCGTTTTGTCTAGCTAGAAATTGATTAGGGTTTTGGAATCTGTGATTATGAACGTTGTTGTGTTTCACAAGATGAACCCTAATACTGGTAATCTGGGTTTTTGAGTTGATTAGGGTTTTGGAATCTGTATAAGTGTTTGTATTGATTGATAGGGTTTTGCTTATTATTGTACTGTTGTTTGTTTTGGCTACAGTAAGCTTCAAAGTGAGGCATTGAGGGAGGCCATCTCCCAGATCAAGACTAATGCGGAGACAAAGAAGAGGAAGTTCACTGAGACTGTGGAGTTGCAGATTGGTCTGAAGAACTATGACCCACAAAAGGACAAGCGTTTCAGCGGTTCCGTCAGGCTTCCCCACATTCCTCGCCCCAAGATGAGGGTTTGTATGCTTGGAGATGCCCAGCATGTTGAAGAGGTATATATAAAACGTTTACGGATTTGATATGTGTGTTTTGTGTGGGTGTTTCTGTTATCGAGTGAAAGTTCCTGATTATATAAATGTTTTTAATCTTCTACAGGCTGAGAAGATGGGATTGGCCTACATGGATGTGGAATCCCTGAAGAAGCTTAACAAGAACAAGAAGCTTGTCAAGAAGCTTGCAAAGAAGTATCATGCTTTTTTGGCTTCTGAGGCTGTCATCAAGCAAATTCCTCGTCTTTTGGGCCCTGGGCTCAACAAGGCAGGCAAGTAGGCTTTACCTTGTTGTTGCAGCTTTTAGGTTCCCTTGTTTGTTCTGTTTGTTGGATTAGAGGATTTTTGCAATGTGATGGTGATATTAGAGATGCATTTGACTCCATATAATTGATACTGTCTAGAGTAGTATAGCTGCTGAACTTGCATTGTTGATATTAGGGTGGTCAATATATTTGAGACTGTATTTAGCTTGTTTTTGGAGCATTCATTGTTGCAATTATCATATTAATAAATAAATAGATATTACGAGTAGATTGGCTAAGTCTTGTTTGGTTGCCACTTTGCAGGTAAGTTCCCAACTCTTGTGAGTCACCAGGAATCTCTGGAGGCAAAGCTTAATGAGACCAAGGCCATGGTGAAGTTCCAACTCAAGAAGGTTCTTTGTATGGGTGTTGCTGTCGGGAATCTTGCCATGGAGGAGAAGCAGATATTCCAGAATGTGCAACTCAGTGTCAATTTCTTGGTTTCTCTATTGAAGAAGAATTGGCAGAATGTAAGTTCAGGGCTACATCCTGCTTGAAGCATTTGGGTGTTTATTTTTCATTTTGTTACGTGTCACTAATTTGGTTCTTTTCACTGAATGTTAAATAGGTGAGGTCGTTGAACCTGAAGAGCACCATGGGCAAAGCAATTCGAATCTACTAAGTTCTTACGTTTCAGCAGGAGCTATTATGTGGAAGAAGAGCTGTAGCAAAACTATCATCCTTTTGTTCTTTAGTTTAAATTCGTAGCCCAAACTACAAGGTGTACTGTGATTTTTGTTCAATTGAATGCTTAATTTTGAAGGGATTCTGTTTGTTCTTCAATATCTGCTTGTCATGGTTTTTAGTTTGTTGTGTACGTCTCTTTCTTTTTTTCCAACAACTTGCAATGCCGGGTGGATGGTTATGTCTGAGCATTTACAATTTGCTGTCTTGAATGTCTTCATTTCTTGGGTCTGAAGCAATGCATACTGAACAGGGGTTATTTTCAGTTTGTTTTCCTTTGTTGCATACTGAAGCAATGCATAACCTACCAAATTCAAGTATTCAACCCCTTTGTTCAGCACGATATATTTCTTGCCTTCCCGAGCCTCATAGCAGGAATAAGTTTTGGTTCCCATGTGTCAAAAGCAGCTTTCAATCTTAACATGAAACAATGTGTTCCATCTTCCCAAATCTTTTCTGCACCGTAACACATATTTTTTCTTGCTGCTATCCAATTCAGTTTTATGTTCTTTCATAACCAAACAACTATTCATCAAGTAAGATCAAACATACAGCCGTTCTACACCTGTTTCAATTCAATTACAAGCAAGAAGCAGCATGGGAATTGATCTCTATATTCATGATATCTGGAATCCATCTTGCAAATGATAGTCGGTTGTTACAATCACTAGTATCAACAATATGGAAAACAAAGAACAAAACAGAGGAAGATTGCAGTTGATCCATAGGTTAGTTCGGACATTGGAGGTTGAAAGGTACTGATCAACGTTTGGCGCTACCATTGTAGTGGAAAGAAATTTTAATGACGTGATACAAGCACTTGATATGTCAAAAACTGTATTCACTGTAGTCAAATAATCATTATTCAAAAATGGATTTCAGCTGAATCTGATTCAGCCCTCTCAGCATAATAGTACAAGTCTATAATTTCACCATGAAAGAACTTTTGCAACTGCAACCCTGGACTGCACTTGGATTTTCTGTCACCTAAACGTAAAACCAGAATTATGTCAGTTCTACATGAACATTGTAATAGTGACAGTACTCATTTGTGTTAAAAGCATTTGGCTTGATGATTCTATGAAAATCATATGCTTAACTAGACAAAGAAACATGAAAGCAAATGGTAAATCATACATGCATATCCTCTTGAGCAGATGACACACTGACCAGTAACTACATAGCAATGCAAATACAGGTAATAAAAAACTCGAAGTTGTAGATCTACAACCCTTGATGAGTACACAGTTTTGAGCTGCAGCTTTAGTAAATTTGTTTTTCTGCAAAAGACTGCACTATCCTAACAAGATAGATGATGATGTGCCTAAAGTTTTGCAGAAAATCTAATATAACTAGTGATTGGTTCGATATCCTAAATTGGTCTTGGCTAAAAATCTAGACAAACCTAACATTCTAAACATAAACATCAGGGGAGAATACACCTTGTCATTGAAACTTTCCTCGTAAATCTATCTTAATGCAGGTCTGAACTAGTACAAACAGCGACATGTTTACTTGGAGGTTCAAATAATATATTTCTCCTACCAATTTAGGTGGTCAGCAGGTTCCAGACCATAAACATTTTCTTTTTAGAACCAGAGCAGTGACGGACACAAACAGAACATCCAGGCAATCACACAGTACAAGGCACAAGCATAACCTATTTGTGCACAAGCATATGAGCACTGCAGCCTATTAGAGCACAAGGAACATGTGCCAAACAAGGGCAATACTCTAATGATATCTATACCTCTATGGCAATATAACCCCACAGGTCGTATGATCTTTCAGGAGGAACTGTATCTTGGACATCCCCAACACCAGCACAGCCAAAGAGTACATGATATGTCCAATTGTATACATCCTAAATACAATACCACTATGCTAGTTGTCTTGTATCTTACTTCTCTCACACTCAGTAAGATAAGTCATTAGGTAACATCAATAATTCTGAACAATTCGATCCTGGAGAGTTTATTTTACTTATATTTTTACCCTAATCAAGAGATTCCATGTTGGCTACACGGGTATAAGAGCGCCATACAAGAACAAATACATTCAGTAAACATGCAAGGACACAAAATAAATGACTCACTTGAAAAGCAGAACGGATCAGCTCCTCAACATAATCAACGGTTGCCCCTTTCAAAAAATCATACGAAATATTGTCGACCACCAATTTTACACCTTCTTTCTCGAACACTCTACCAACAGGGGGATAAGAAAAAAAGGTGTCAAAAATGTAATGCTGGTGTGTGAATGTTCAATTAAACAAGCAAGCCTGATAAGCAGAAGCATATTTTCTAATTCAGTAAAGAATTACATGTATAGGGATTGAGAAGGGGAAAATATAAACCTGTCATCTGGATTGGTTTTGTCATCCACAAGATCAAAAACATACTGGAACCCAGAACATCCACCTGTTTCTACACTCAAGCGGAGCATCTTTTCCTGTGCTTCACTCGCTTTCAGTTGTTTCATTTTCTATAACACATTCATTGGGAAGCCAAAGTCAGCAAAAGCAAATCATGTTGCAAACTCATAAGCATCAGAAACCCAAAAGGTCACAATCTTAAGTGACGCTCCATTAAAATTCGCTAATGACAAGGCTTGCCATAAAACATTTCATGACACAAAGATCAGAAATGGTAATCCCGTCAACTTCTAGAATAAAGCTTCATTAGTGCCTTAGAAAAGAAATCAGTGAATCTCTTCATTCATCCACTAGAAAGTCCCAGAAAACTAATGATTTATATTTCAATGGTCCGGTTTCTACGGAAGTTTCTCTTTGGCAAGCAGATGATTTCATTAAGAGCAACAAAGCAAGAAACAACACCAATAGAACTGGGATGCACAATCTCAAATCTCTCAACAGGGACACCAAGCAGTGGATGGTCTATGTAGAATCTAGCGTAACTAAATCAATTTGAAATCTAAAACAAGTATGTAACTATGTATACATTGAATTGAGGGTTATGCAGCTATGCTCTTGAAAAAATAAAAACAGTGGTTCCTCATATCTCCTCGATTCCTGGAATTCATATTCTTAGCACAAAAAAATGAAGCAAGCCCAACAACCCTCTCACAAACCCTAAACTTGATTACCATAACAACTCAAAACCCAAATTCACAACAAGAAAAAGAGAATCCACAAAGCCACATACATCAATTCTGATACATAGAGAGAAAGAGAAAGAGCACCTGAATACAAGTGTCGGTCATGTGAACGCCATCCAAGTTCGTCGAAGAAGAAGAAGAGGAAGAGGAAGGAGCTTCTTCCAACGCCGAAGAGGAATAAAAATGAGAGCTGAGAAGCCTCTGGTTCTGCCTGATTCGATTGGCAAAGTGCGCCGTCAGCCAACGAAGAATCAACGTCCTCGGAGCCATGGTGATGATGCTGCTTATTCCTCTCAAAATTTCAATCTCAATCTCAACACGCCATTGAAACAAAGCTCGCGTCTCTCGTCGTCCTGCGTCGACAGCTCTCTAATCTCGCCAGGTCGGTAATTGGGTATTTGGCTCGTGCCCAACTCCTAAAGTCACGTGCTTTCTCCGTTAAATATATATAGTCTTCTCCTTTATCAGCCTTTGGTGATCTGATTTAAAACACAAGGCCAGAAACCCAGATCACAATTCTGGATTCTCATTCTTCAAGTTGGGATTTTGAGGTAATTTTGGTTCATTTTCTACACTTATTTCTTTTGTCAATAGTGAAAGGTTTGTTTGATTTTGTGGTTGCTTGATTTTACTTTTCATAATCAAAATCTAACAAAATCCAATTCAAGTTTCTACCCTAAAATCCTCATAACCATGTATTTCAATGGACCTTGTAATTGGAATGGGCATTCCATTGTTAGATGACCTATTTGAAGGTTCATAGGAATACCCATTTTTGATCAAGCTTCTTTGAAGGTTCATTTAAATGAGTTATACTGTTCTTAGAGTATTCTATATCAATTTGATCAACTTGAATCAGATTTGTTATTGTAATGTGAGATTGAATGAACATGGGATGAAACAATAGTGAGTGATATTGTTTCGGGGAATAAATATTTTTACTTAGGAATCACCACTCTTTTGTTTCTTCAATCAACTTCTAATGTTCCTTCAAATGAACATTGCCTTAGCGGTACTGTCTTTTTGCCACTCCTGTGGCTTAATACGTAAGTATCTGTTCCGTGTGTTTGAGTTACGATTTAAATTGATCTTTTTCAGTTGGTAACAAGTAATCAGACTGGAAAAGATGGCAAGCAATGAGGAACAGAAATTCCAAGTTAGAAAATTAGAGCTCTCAGATAAAAGCAAGGGCTTTATAGAACTACTGCGACAGCTAACCACTTGCGATTCTGTATCTGACAAAGACTTTGAAGATCGGTTCATGGAGCTTCAGTCTCGTGCTGAAGACCATCAGGTGTTTGTTATAGAAGATGATCATTCTGGGAAGATAGTTGCAACTGGGAGTGTGTTCATTGAAAGGAAGTTTATAAGGAACTGTGGTAAAGTTGGGCACATTGAAGATGTTGTGGTTGACTCCAATGCTCGTGGATTGCATTTAGGGAAAAAACTTATTAATTCCCTCACAGATTATGCTCATTCTGTGGGCTGTTATAAGGTGATTCTTGATTGCAGTGTTGATAATAAAGCATTCTATGAGAAATGTGGCTACAAGCAGAAAGAAATTCAGATGGTGAAGTATTTCATTTGAGAAGTGTTTTGATCTTCAGAGTTTGTTTTAGGACTATACTTCTGAGCAGAGCCAAAAATGATGATCTTATATCTTCACCCTATATAAGATCAACATGTAATGAAGAGAATATGAGTTGCCAAGAGAGGGTATTTGACTGATAATATCAATGTTTTTATGTTCTTCTAGTTTCCTTTGACCTTTAGATGTACAAAAAATCAGAAATTAGAAAGAGTTCTGGAAGTGAAAGCTCCATTGTTAATTTGTTATAATCAAACAATAGCTATGGCAAAGTCCATCAAACCAATGTTCTTTAGTAATTTATATGTTTGTATCACATATTTCAAATATAGTTGCAACAATACCAGCTAAAAGCAAAAGACATCAGAAACCATCTTAAATTAATTACAGCCTGAAGCGCCTTCATGAGAAAGTGATAAACAACCAGCATCTAGCATTACATGTCACTATTTAAACTTATGACAGAAAACCATGGCGAAAGGAAATTATTCTACCAAACCAAAAGGATTAACACCAAAAGGATTAGAGCTCAGCTCAGCTTGATGAAAATGAATTGTGACATTTGAATTCATCTTTCTTTGTATCTTCACTACATCATCATATTGACTGGGTAAGTGAGATATGACCGTTTTCTCCAACTTCTGACCATGTTCAAGGACATTTGAATTCATCTTGCTTTGTATCTTCACTACATCAGCCAAAGAACTGCTGCATTGCTTTTCCTGCTGACATGGTTTATTTTCCATGTATTCTGCTGTGAGAGTTTGAAGCACAGATCTTCATAAATTCTCCCTAAAGGAGATGTATTAGGTGTCTGCCATGCCTCAATCTCCAATGTTTCTTTTGCTTCTCCTCAATCTAACCAATGAAAAAAAAAAAAAAAATCCCTTGATAAAATGGCTAATATTACTGTGACCTCGTTTGGTTCACGAAAAATATAATATTATAGTTTATTCGTCTTTCGAATGGAAATAAAAAGAGCAGGGAAATGAAATTCTCTAAAAACGTTCCATTATGGAAGTTTTGTAACACAAGGAAAGAATGAAGGAAAGTAGTTCATTTGTATTTTAAAAGGAACGACTCTCCCCCGTAATTCCGTTCAGTCAAAACAATGTTTCATTTTCTTTTATTTCACCACCACGCATGAAATGAATAACTTTCCTCTCATGATGCTTACGTTTCATGAACCAAACGATAACTCGGGTTATATCTAGGGCTGGGCATCTTCAGTTCGGGTTGGTTTTAGGGCGAAACAAAAAAAAAATCCAAATTATTCGATTTAAGGTTTTTTTCAACCGAATCCGGATTTTAAAACCTTTGATCTGAATATTTGGCCCATTTGAATTTTTAGATCTGTTCAGGTCAGTTTCGGTTTTGGCCCATATTTGAAATTTTTTTGGCCCATCTAGTATTCAAGTTTTTGACTTGAGTAACATGTTTTTTTTATAAACTCAAAGTAGAACAAGTAATCCTATGTTGCACGGACACGGACACGGACACGGACTCGGCGACACGACACGGCGCGACATAGCGAATCCCAAAAACTTAGGTTCTGACACGGCTTAGACACGAGAAATAATTAATATTTTAATATATTTTTAATATATAAAAAACATTAAAACATAAATTAAATATATTATAATATATTTATTAGGTTATTTTGTGTTCTTTGCGTGAGAACACTCACGCCGCCACGCAACTGCTCCTTCTTTCTCTTTGTTTCTGACCCAAAATCTCTCTCCCTCTGTATATTTGACTAAACCCACCCAAATTCTATCGAACTCTTCTTCTTTTTGGATACCGAAAACAATCAACTTCTTCTTCACTCTTAAATCAAAATTCAGTTTTGATTTCAAAATCAAAAATCAGATGGAACATCTTCTCTTTCACCACAAGCTCCTCTCTCTTCTGTCTACAATCTTGTCCTTGAAGCACCAGTCGATGATCGAATTTGCTCCTAGGCTCTGGCCACGAGGTTGACCATGTTCGTCGGCGTTGTCGTGTCAAGCCACTGTCACTTTGGTATCCTGAACTCGCCATTCAACCCGAGAACTCTATCCGGCAAGGACCAAAGCTTGGTCTGGCAGAACCACCTGTCTGCGTTTTGAACTCGCCGTTTGAACCGAATGGGGCTAGTTCATCTTCGTCTGTGTTCTTTTCTCTTTTGATTGTGTGCGACCTCTTCACAACTATTGCCTATTTATGCTTTAGGTTTTGGTTCTATTTTTCCTTCTTTTCTTTCTTTTTTTTCTTTGTTAAAAATTTGAAAAATGATGAAATGGCGTGTCGGAGATGACGTGTCGGGCCTGTCAACGTGTCAGAAAAGTCAACTTTTCCGGACACATCACGTGGCGTGTCGGACACGTTTTTTGCCGTGTCGGGCGTGTGTCGGCGTGTCGGGAGTGTCGGAGTGTTGTGGAGTGTCCGTGCAACATAGAAGTAATCTAATGCACACCCAATCTTTTCTACACCAAGAGATTTCTCTAAGAAATGAGTTGAATGAGAAATTGTGTCAAGGTTAGAATATTCGACCTTTATTTAAAGAGATTAAGTGTGGGAGAGTACACTGTAAGTAGAGATGAAATTTACTAATAATAATAGCGTTTTACATATATAAATTATATATCTATATATACATTAAATAATTTGGGTCAGTTCGGTTATTTTCAATTTGTTAAAAAGCTTTAACCGGATCTAATCTGATTCAAACTGGTCTGAATTAGCTCATTACTTATTTTGACCCGAATATTTTGATTCGATTATCCGATTTAAATTTTCGACTTAATCAATTTTTTACACACATTAAATGTCCCGCCCTAGTTATATCTCATCTCATGAAAACCGGAGGGTTCAATCGAGGAATTCATAATCGTAAAGCGCAAATAAATTAACAGAAAAAAAAATAGTAAAACAGAAAAATAATTTGTTCCACGTGGTGGAAGGAAATTGGTCTTTCAGGTTATGAGACTCCCGAAAAATTAATCAAACTATTCTCCGTATCTGAGTTCCAGTTCCACATAATTTTAACGAACGCCTTTGCGCAGAAATTGGCTAAACCCACCCACCCTAGACCTAAACCCTCCTATTTCCAATTCCATTTCTCCATCTCATCGTTTCAAATATCAAATTCATGGCTTTTTGTGTCAATAGAAATTTCTATCGTGGAGGTGAATGTAAGAAGAAATCAATCAAAAATGGCGTCGGGTTTGCACCAATGGGAATCAGACCCTCTCTTTTCAGCCGCTGAAGTTGTTCAGGATTCCGCTGACAGGTTTATTTCTCGTTCCCTTTTTCATTTTAATCCAAGTTCAAGTTTTTCTCTTGCTTTAAATGAAAACCCAATCAGAAAAGAGCGATAAATGAATTAATTTTGAGAATGTTCATTCCTAGAGACTAGGTTAGTGAGTTTTGTAAGAATGGTGGTACATGAGTTTTTGATTCCCTGAATTTGTTACTTCGGGTTATTTGAGAATGGGTGCTTTTGCTTTTGGGAGATACATTGTCTTTCACAAGTGATTGCTAGATATGCCCTTCTATTACACAATGTTGATTGCTAGATATAACGAATCAAAATAACATGTTCAACCTGGTTTATCGGTATTTTACATTGTATGGGACTGCTTATGGATTGTGCATTCTCTGGAACTAAGGTTCTTTGTGTGTGTGGTGTGTGAATTTTAGGATGGAATCGATTTTCCGCTTTCTGCTGCATGAGCTAGGTCTTGTTCAAGATGACTTTCCGGACCCAAAGTTGCATGCGTCGATAGATTATCATAAGCGTGAGCTTGCAACCACACTTGAAACGGCAAAGTGGCAGGTGGTAATTTCTGTCAGTGTCAACTCCTTTTTTTCTTGAGCCTTTTTGTTTTGTTTTGTCTTCTGTTTAGTTAGGTTTCAGTGACTGTCATGCCAGTTGGAAGATTTTGAAAGAGCAGTCAGCTTTTCAGCTATGACAGGCAAATCCCAGATAAACGGGGATGTAATTTCAAGGCACAAGCAGTTTATCAGAGCCATTAGGGAACAAATAGCTTATGTGGAGAAGAGCTTGGAGGGAAAATCAATCCGGGATCCAATGAGAAATACAAGATGGGTCAACTTGAATGAACAAGATAGAGATGGGTTGGCATTGTTTCTTACCGGGGGAAATGTCACATCTGATTCTTATGATGGAGAAGACAGTAATATGTTGAGAAGATTTCTTGATCCAACCACGTCATCTAGTGCCAAAGACAGCACTTCTGGGATTGTTGAGCAGAAAAGCAGAGAAGTTGAGAATGGAGTAGTTCATGTGGACCATAATATTAATTCTAGGAAGGAGAACAACTTAAGGAAAGTCAGTTCTTATCCTAATACGAGGTCAGGATTTGAATTTACAGAGACCTCTTGTAAGAGATATGGTGAAGGTGGTAGTTGGGATCTGGAGGCTGATGAAGCAAAACCAGAAAACTTCTCAAGCAAGAACAAGTTGAGAGGTGTGTGGAGCAGAGTTAATCCATATGGGTTCTTGACTAACATATGGACTAATTATGGGAGTAGGGTCACTAGGAGTTATACTAAGAGATTTAAAGATGGAGAAGAACAAAGTCATTCCCCATCGTCTGCTGATTTATCTCATGCTCCCCAGGTAATTAGATTGCTTGTAGTGCCAAATTCTTATTTTTGTGTCTTGGAAGTAACTCTGATTAGTTAAGTTAGGAGAATGGCAGGCCAGCATTTTGGGCTGCTTATGGAAAAGAACTTGTTATGTTGTTGTTTTCTTGAAAAAAAAAAAAAAAAAACTAACAAGGATAGGATGTCTGGCTCCAAGGCCTCTGTGCAATAGCTTCTGGAGATGGGAAACAAAAACCTTAAATCTAATTGTAAAAGACTTTAATGAGATTTTTGGTTACGATTTTAAAAATTGTTTGTGCTACAATAGTATTTTTGCCGAAGACTTTATGGAACCTTAAATTTGGAGCTTCTCCGGCAGGACGTTGAAAAGTACTTTCCAACGGAAATGCTGTTTGGATAAGCTCCACCAAGTGGACTAATACGATGGATTTCATAGACGTATGACATACTTAAAAACAGATAATTTGATAGCTGGAGTACAAAATGTGATGCTTTATTCTTCTATTTTATTTCTGGTTATTCTTCATGGCTACTAGGAAGGCTTTCTGCCTATGTGTGACACTTGTTTGCACTCACTAATACTTCAAAGGATGTGCTGGATAGTAGATCGTTCCTGCTTTTTAAAACTAAAGAAAGAGAAAATGGTGCGCAGACAAATGAGTTTATACACTCATAGTTGTAAGTGATCATGGCTCACACATTAAATGATTCTACTAGTAGGCAACTCTTTTGCTTACTCTCAAAATCTGTGTTCAAGAATCTACTTATCTTCCTTGAAAAATAAAGAGACCCTTCAGGTTTCCAATGTCATGTCCATACTCTTTTGTAAACTGTTGAGATTATATGTAGGCAATACCCAAGTTTTTGTTTTTCTGTGTCAGAGTTCAAAACTAGAATGTTGTGGCATGATTATTTCTGATTCAGCTTGATGTTCTGAATCAGTTTATAATGAAAACCTTGTGTGTCATATCAATCTTCAGCCTAAATGCTTATGGGTTTGCTTGTATTTGACAGGGTCATCAGGGTATGTGGTTAGCCAATGGGTATAGATATTTCAATGCACTACCTCAGTTTCGAACACAAATTATGCACTTGCAGAGCTGGCTTGGTGTAATTAGGGCAAGATACCAAAGATCACCTTACCGCATCCAAGTCCAGAGATATGCTATTCTGTTGGTTTTGATAATAGTATTGGGACTTATTATCATAGGTGAGGACATGGTCGTACTCCTTTTCTTATATCAACTACACTTAGGTATCAAATAATGATTATTTCATATAATGAACAATAAGTCATATTGAAAGAAAACTAATTGATTGTTTGCGCACAGCTCGTGAATAACCAACTGATTATCATGCTACGGCCATTGCATAATCACTGCATCTGTTTTGCTAAGATGACATCAGTTCTCTGTGTAGCAAGAATTCAGAAAGAGATAGATTTTACTTTAACTAGCATGTTATGACTTACATTAGACGTGCTATATAGAACATATGAGATAACATGATCATCACTTTAAGATGTTGTTTACTTTGCTCCAGATCAGGTTATTAATATACTCTTCATGCAGGTACCCATCTTGGTTAAAACATTCATTTGTCGGTTGTCTACACTCTAGACTGTCATGCTGGTACATGCTAGGGCTTTCTTTGTGAGTTAATTCATGGTATTGACTGCTTTTTCAGCATCCGATTGTTGTACTTGTAACTTGTTTAGATGCAAATACGCACATCACACCTTAGAGAGAGTGAACTCATCGGCAGGAGTTCATTTCATATATGTAAATATCATTGATTTGAATATTCTTTCATGTCTCCACCATTGTTATGAAACCATTGAATTGTCTTTGGCATTTGGGGCCAGTGTCCAACTATCGTTCCTCATAGCAACATACTTTGAGTGCTTGCTCTTTATGTTTCAATGTTTTCAAGTCAGACTGATAGCAATAGCACTGCTTGTATTGAGCAAAATGTAATTAGACAGCAGGAGCAAACTTCATGATCTATTGGCTATTGCAATTCAAAAATTGTATGGATGATCCACCTAATTCTGTTGCGCAGCATTTTGCATACCTCCGCGGTGGTAAATGCAGCAAATCAAGAAACCCCGATTGTCATTGTATGCAATTTCAAAAGGATCTCCAAAACCATCTATTTATAACACAATGCAGCAATTGTTCTTGACGATCAATGTTCTACAAGTTCACTAATAGAGGTGACATGTACGCTAAGTAAACTTTCTTAGTTTTGGCCCTCTACTGTAATTTGGTGCCACATAAAGCCTTTCTGCTCCCAAAATATTCAACTAATCAGGGTATGGGGCTCCCAAAATATATACGAACCCTGTGATGCTCAAGTTCACATTTGTAAATGGTTATGTTGTCCACCTAAAATCTATATTACAAGGTGACTCCTGGCTTGTAACCCCACAAATTTTGGAATGTAAACAACTGCAGGCTCCAAGGGTGCATCAACAGCTTGTCCAATACAACTTCCAGTGTGACGGTTTTACAACAATAGTTGTGAAGATCTCATTTCCTATAAGGAGAAAACTCCTGGCTTTAGTCTCTGCAATTGAATTAGCTAATCAGTATTCAGTAAAGTAAAAGAGCAAAAGAAGAGATCCATTATTTGATAATCCATGCATTTCTCATTTCCTGAATGTAGTAATTGTCATCTTTAGACAAGCAGTATGTTAATGTTGCTACTTGTAGATATGCTTGCGAGAACATGTACCATATGCTGAAACTAAAATAGAATAGAGCTTAGACCTTGCTGCTGCATAAAATGATTCCTAAAAGGAGTCATGCAACTGATAAAAATCGCACCCATATTTGGTTACTCAAATGAACTAACAAATTCCATCACACAAGAAAACTTACCAAGCAACAGCAGCCTCTTCTCAATCTGACTTCTCTATCTCTCGAAATCTTCTATCCCAATCTTGGGCCTCATAGTCTTGCTCAATCAAATCCTTGTCAGTACTATATACAATTCTATCCTGTCCTATGACTGTTCTTTGGGCCATGTCCCGAGCACTGAGCAGCTGAATAACAACGTAGTGTAAAGAATTTAGTCTGCTGCTTTTTATCAGTGAAGAAACTGGTTAATCTAGTGTCCAAATTATGTTCCCTTTTACTCCAGTTTTTGTTTCCAGGCCAATGAAAATAGTTTTAATTATATGTCCTACACAATTACAAGTATAGGGTGTCTCCCGTTAACAAATTAAAAATCATGATACCACTTCAAGTTAGGTTAGGCCCCGTTTGGTATAGCTTTGCTTTTAAAAAAAAAAAAAAACTTATATCCGAACTTTTAGAATTTATAGTGTTTGGTAAATCAAAAAAAACCAGCTTTTTAAAAAAATTACAGGCCACTGGCAGCAGCTTTTAGAAGCAGCTGTCATAAAAACACTAGAAATTAATATATTTCGACTTTGCAGCAGTTTTAGAATTAATATTACCAAACACAACCATTTTAATTCACAACTGATTATTTTCGCAGTACAACAAAATCAGATTTTTTTAAAGTCACAGCAATACCAAACTAGCCCTTAGTCAGCTACATAATAACCCTATCTGCAAAGGAGCACCTTATAACCTAAGACAACCTCATCTGAGCAGTTAGGTTATATTGTTCTCAACCATCATATTAGGGTTCAGTCCCAATAACTAATAAGTAAAACATTATCAGATGGCTAGAAAGTAGAAACAGATGAAACTAAGCATAGATATTATGTGCATAATTACAACGCTTGTCTTCCAGTTAAATTTTACAACGCTTGTCTTCCTCGAGGAAATATCAGATACGGGGTGAAGTGGGAGGAGCTTAAATTTCTTTTTACAGCTTTAAATTCATAAGACACAAAATTAGTGTAGCTGCCAGTCATGAAAGCTTTATACTATGGATGTCTATGAAACAGAAACTAGATACGTAGAACATACTATTTAAATAAGTTTAAAAACACTAGGAACAAATTCACTAGGTTTCAATATGTTGTCAATAGCTATAAAGCAAGATGTGGAATTTTAAACAGAAATCCTTAATCAACATCCAAAAGAATGTAAAACTTTATAGTACTACCTTTCGTCTTAGTGAGATATCTGGCGATTCGAGGGTCCGAGCAGATTTCAATCTTGCTTGATTTCTTTTCTCTATGTCAGCATTTGTCTTACTCACAATGAACCATCGGAGCAAAGGAATTGCAAAGAATGAACCAGCATAAACCTGCAAATTGATTGCGCCCAAAAATTAATACAAACCCAATAGATGCTGTGGATATAATCAAATTTTTTACATATAGATATATCTGCAAAATGTAAAGATCGTTGACAGAATGCTCAGTGTCAGAAAAAGAGATTGATGACCTAACACACCAAGAACCATATCTGTTACTACAAGATAATCCACATTAACGAGTTCAAATATAATTTGGCAATCAAACACTGACCAAACAAGTCACCAGCATTCTGTTGATTACTAATATGAAATGGGATATACTAGAAATCAGACTTTAGTGAAGAAAAACAATAAATAAAAGCAAAACAAAACAAAACAAAAGCAGAACAGAAGACATCTCATGTGCAAGTAATGCCACAACCCAAGTAAATTAGCCAGATTATGTGAATGTGGTCACTCAGGAAATTCCTGCTGCCATTATCTCAGAATCCAGAATCCAGATTCCAGGATCATAATGACTCCTCGAGAAAAATACTAATTCCCTAGTAAACCAGAATATGATAGAAAATTTATGGGAAATACGCAGCGGTAATATTGTTTCAACAAAAACTATCTAACAAGACAATATACATACTGAACCAAAAGAATGAAATTTGTTTTAATTGAAGTCCAATCATACCTGAAGTAATGGAAATATGCTGCTAATGAACTTAATAAAACCAACTGGTGCAACCGCACTATCCCTTCATATGAGAAGTGAAATGGGGCCATCAGAACAATATATATACAAAAACAACTAAGCAGTGACAAAGTTCAAATCCAACATACTTTAAGATGGCTCCAAGAATGATAACCCCAAATAAATTAAGTCCACCAAGTCCCGCAACTAGTGCTCTCTCAGAAATGCTAGTGTTACTGCAAAAAATAATTCTTTTAAATTTCAACATCCAAGTGAAATTCACGATACAATTGGAAAAATAAATAATAATAAAAAAGGACCTGAATTCCCATTTCTTCTCAGTAAAAAATTTATCAACTCCACCAACAAAATCAGCCCATCTTCTCCCTACATATTCTTTCCTTCCACTTCTTTGAGAAGACGCCGTACGCTGTAGAGAGGGAAATTGGTAGAGAATGTTTCCCTGCATAATAGGAGGCAATTTGTTTCTTTCTTTCTGCATAAAGAAAATAAAAGCATTGCTTTAAACTTGAAAAAATTAAACATACCTCTTCATCTATTACAGGCTGGCCCTCATACCGTAAAAGAACAGGTAAGATGTATGTTTCATCATCCTGAAATCAGCAGAAAATGCAATTGTCAATCATACCATGTAAGAGAAAGGAAAACTTCGGATATGGTGAAAGAAGGGAAACAAACACAAGCTTAAGATATACAAGTCCATAAATGTTTAAACTGATTGAAATGCTGACATGAAGTCAAACAACAGAGATGTATCTCCAAACTTCAACTTAAGTTTGGAGGATGTTTCTTTCTACTTGTTCTCTTTTCCCTTGGAAAACAAAAAAACAAAAGATAACGACTACCTAAAGTAACAAATACGAAAACTTCCAGCGTTTTCTGAGAAATTCTGAAAATTTAAGTTGACTTCCACACCACAATTTCCCATAAAAAAAAAAAGAATAATTGAACTAGAGCATCAAGAAACGATAGTGCATGCAGGAATTCCCAAGTATGCAAACGTTAACCAGACTTTTCAAGCTAGTAGTGTTCAATTAACATACTAATGGAGACGGACTATTAATAATTAAACAGATTATGCAATCTCAGTTTGAAGTAAAATAAATACTAGAAATACAAGGAAAAAAAAACACTTTTGTCAAAAAATGCTTACCATAGATCCCCCTTCCAAATCAAGATATGGAGCAAGCTCTTCAGCTGCAACAACACCACCATTGGAGGTTATGTATTGCCCAATCTGCAAATACAGTTCCATAGACAATTGTGTCATTTCATTTTAGATACACATCATATTATTCTAAAGGCTATAGGGTTCCAGTAAACCCTCTTGGTCTAAGAAAGATAAATCCTTCCGAATAGCATGGAAAGATTTTGAATTCTTCCATAAAAAATATAGAAAAATTTATCACAATTAAACATAAAAAACTAGTCACTACATATGATTCATATACAGTTTTAGCGAAACAACAGAAGTATAAGAAGTATAAAACTACTTAAGGTTACGGTGCCTTAGGTCAGCAGGCGTGATATAGCTTGAGAAGGGGAAGGAGGGGAGAAGAAGATGAACCTGGGGAAGTGAGTGATCCTGAAACTAATGCAAACTCTACTGAAAGAGAAATCTAATGGCATAGTAAGCATACAGATAAAACCAATAATTTGAAATAAATTGTTGAAAGCAACGAACCACTAAACTCAGTGCTCGATTATTACCAACTTCCATCTCTCTTCTTCAATTCCTTGATTTGGATCACCATCGCCAAATACGAATGAGAAAATCTGAAAAACAATATTCAGAGTCAATATTTTCTGAGAATAAAAACTCCAGAAAGAGTCAAAAAGAAAATTATGACTCTGCCAATCACATACGGATTCAACGAATTTCAGCTTGTTATCCTCGGTTTGCACTCTCCGACGCCGATAGTAATATGGATCCCAGAACCTTAGCAAAATAAATAATAACTGAGGTATTAGTAAAAATCTCTTCCAGCAATAGCATACCTCAACCAGAAACCTCTCCAAAATATTACGAAAAGCTTACTTAAGAAACAGACATAGATGGTATTACCAAAAGAGGTCAAAAGGATTCATGTAAAAGGAGAACCCTGAGTCATATGATCTTCCACGTCGTCCACGATTGTCATCCTCACTGTAACCAAATCATTACAATCAACTTTCCAGCCAGTACTACAAAAGAGCTTAACAACAAAAACACCAGCCGTATCCTAAAACTTACCTCCTACTAGACGAAATAGCAACAATAATTGCTGTATAAACAAGAACAATGGAGGCAATCAAGGCAGTCCCAAACGAAACCCTCGCTACATACTCGGTCCCGGCCTATCAAAAAGCAGCATATCAGTGCCAATTTCCAAAAACAAATCACATCGCAACGAAAACATAATCAAATTCCACAAAGGAAAACTACCTTAGCCTTCTCCAGGAAGGGCTCAACCTTCATCCGAAACGACTTGCCAAGAAGCTTGGCTCGATAATCCTTGGGGAAAACATAGAGCACATCGCCTTCATCCGAGACCTGTTGAGACCATCTTGAAAAATAGAATTTCAACTCACTAAACAAACCTACACATTCCTAACACATTCACTGAAAAAAGCTCTAACCTACAGATATCAATTTTTCGAAAACAAGTACCTCCAAGAAGCCCTCAGTGTCAGCAGCGAGAGCCTGCAAAGCCTTCTGAGCCTCATTGACCTTCAGCCCAGCCCTGCTCGACACGTCACCAATCGTCACTCTCCCGCCGCAGGCGTCGACAGCGTCCATGGTGCGCTTTCTCACATCGGACGGCAGCTTATCGCTCTCGACGGCTCCGCCGGGCCTAATCCCGGTGACGGCGTCGAGGCTGGCTCGAACGACGGTCACCGAAACCCTAGATTCTCGAAGCTTCGGAGGAAATCCAGGAAGAATGAGGCGTCGAGTGAGAGGGGGGCGGTTGGGGAAGAGGGAGGGTTTTGAAATGAGGCGAAGGTGAGGTTTTGGAGGGAGAGTGAAGCAGGTGGCTATGGAAGCCATGGAAGGAGGAGGAGAGTGAGAGGTTGGGAAGTTGGAGCGGGTTTTGGTTTGTGTGTATCTAAGTATTTCTGGCCATGAGAGAAACACAGAGAGCTTTGGCTCTTTTCCTCTGTGAGTGGTTTAGAATTAGAGCTTGGGTTAACACCCCAAGACTTTTCTCTCGACTAGCTGGATGATGCTGCTGATTTTACGGTCTTGCCCCTCATCCATATTGAAATGATGATTGGATAACTTTTGTTTGGATAAAGAGTAAAATAGAAAATGATATTTTGATGGAAAAAAAAAAAAAAAAAACCCTACTTCGGTGACAATGTGACCACAACCAATGAACATGTGACAAATATCCATTTTAAAAAGCTTAGCTGTAATTTAAGGACAAAACATGAAGGTTTTAGGTATTTGACATGTTTGCTTATGATTATTATTGACATTTGTCCATCATCTCTTATTGGTGTTTGTCACCTAAGTTATTTCAAAAAATAAAAAATAAAAAATAGCTTGAGTGACCAACTATGATCACTTATGGGTGACAAACACCAATGAGAGATGGACTTGTGTCAACAATAATTATAAACAAACATTTTAAATACCCAAAACCCCCATGTTATGTTCTTAAATTACAGCCAAGCTTTTTAAAATGGACACGTGTCACATGTTCATTGATTGTAGTCACCTTAAGATGACCGGTCCTTATCACTGAAGTCGCGTTCAAAAAAAATTGTCTGTCCTGGTCAAATAATAGTCAAATAATAATTATGGTTTTTGGCTGCTTTGTTAGTGATGAGAGACTATGGTGATTTGTGTGTTGCGATTCTAAACATCGACCACATTAACCGAGCAGCGTTGCAATGAACATGATTGTTGACGAATATTGTCAACAATTACTTTTCTGCACAAATAAGTTTGGTGTTCCTGATGATTTGTGTAACTTTCCTAAAATGCTTAGGAAATGTTAATGTTGAAGCTCTGTTGTCCTTTTGAACACATATATCAAAAGTTTCATGTTCTTTTGGTCCAAGTAATAACCATATTCATCAATAAGAACACAATTCTGAAAACTTCACCCCCTGGAAACATCAAAATCTTCTCAAAAAGAAAAAACATCAAAATGAACTCAAATGTTGCATTTTGGTCTGCCTCTCTACAACACCTTCCAGGCATGACGGACTGGGATCACTCCAAGTTTGCGGCTTACTCCCTCCAGAAGCAAATGCCAATAGAGTCTTCAATATGACACGCATTAACAACGTACTAATACGAAATGGCTGCTGGAGAATTCCGAGAAACTTGAGTGAGGCGTAACTTAATAATCTGTATTAGTAGCAAATATCTCTAAAATATGAACACTTGTACCAAAACAAGAATCTTCAGTAGCAATCAGCCATTATTCATCAGAAATCCATATCATCAGAAGAGTTGGAGACTCGGAGTCATAATGATACTGAACAGGACTTGATGGGTCCAAGAACTTCAAATCTGCATGTAATGAATCCCGTTTGAAAGCCAGGAATCACTTAAATACTTCCCAAGAAATTTTTTCAGAAGCAGGTTGGAGAATCACTCTCTCAAGCATTTTTGAAGTACTTGAGAGCAGAAATCTGATGAAATCTACTTCGGCTTTGGCACCAGAGAAAGAGAGCTACTTTCACAACTTGCAGTTTGGCGAATACGCTAGTCTTCTGGTCCTCATCTAACCAAGAAAAGTCCATTCCTTCCTCCACATCTTGGCCAAACTACACGTACATACAAGTAACATCAGACATTAAAATTTCTTAACCCTTGTTTACACTACAATATGTTAGAGCTGATACTGCTTACTCCACTAGAACAATAACTTACTGAAATTTCTAGTTCTTGAAGAGCAGGTGAGGTTAGTAACAGAAACTTGATGAAGTCTACTTCTGCTTTTACACCATAGAAGCACGAAACTTTCACTCGTCGCAGTTGGGTGAATTCCCAATTCTGTTTGTCAATTAAACAGTAGGTTGCTTCTCCATCAGTAATCTGTTCTCCTTTCCGAACCTACACAAAGTAACAGAGGTAGCCTGTTGCATCAGATTAATCTCATACTCTTAAAGGAGGTTGAAAATTTAATTTGATCAAGGACCAATGTACTTGCAGGATTCAAATAACTCACCAAAATGCCTAGTTCTTGTAAAGCAGGTGCACTTCTCATAAGATGCACAGCAGCTAAAATCTCCGAATTATTTAAGCGTATGCTTATAGAAAGAAAGTTCAGACACAGACATGGTATAGGCAGCTTCTTGGTCAAGGAACCAACAGCAGACTAGAGCAAAGAGGATACATGTATTAAACAAGATTGAATAATGATTCATAAAACAAGAATATCAATAATGAGTTTAAATACAATCATTAAAAAAAAAAAAAGGAAATCCATTACCTCAAAGAAGCTATGCTCAAGTGTGAGTCTTTCAATACGAGGCAGTTTCAAAATATATCTGAGCAATTTGCCAGAACTGATTGTAGAACCTTGTTTCCAGTCAATTGAAATATCAACAAGATTAAAGGTATTCTCTAGTACAACATCCTCAAAACTTCCTTGAACTTTAAGGAGCTGAATGCTTGGTGCACAAATAGTAACATCAGCTATACCCTTCAAGTCACATAGAATCATTCTCTCAAGCTGAGGACAGCAAGCAATTAGTCTTCCCAACACATCTCCGGACACATCAACCTGCTGAAGATGAAGGCTCTTCAACATCCGGAAGACTTTGAACGTTGTCAGAGGATTCAACAGACAATTGTGTAACTCTATATGAGTCAAATCTTTTAAAGAAAAAAAGCAGGAAAAGAGCTTGTAGGGAGACTGATACTCCAATTTTTTCAGTACGAACTCCTTGACATTTTTTCTTGAAAGATATGCAATCCATTTATCAATATCACATTCTATTATATTGTTAAAATTAGAAAGACTGAAAGTCTCAATGCTGCCTTCATGAAGTAACAGCACATGATCAACAGCTTTGTCGATTCGATATCCCCTTCCTCTATCAAACACAAGACATGGAAGCCGACGCCATTTGTACCTCCAGTCACTCGATAAAATACTTGTCCTCACTGCCTAATTGATAGGTAAGTATGACAATATTTTCTGTGCAACACCACTTGGTAAGTTGCTTAATCTGTCCGACTGATCCATCTTCTTCTTCTTCTCTATCAAAGAGGGATTGAATTGGGGGTTTTCTTGTATTTGAGGCATCAACTAATTAAGAAGAAAAAAGCATTCAACTATATAAGACAATGGCATGATCGAAACTTCTTGTTCTTCAGTACCAAGATCCAACAAAATTAGTTAACTTGTGAAGAGAATCAAGAACTTAATTAATTGGAAGAGAGAACTTCGACGAGCACAGGAAGGTTTACACATTCACATTTAATAAAAAAAAAAAAAAACATAATTCTCCAGAAATTAAAACAAAAGCTTACAATATTTAAGTAGATGGAAGACGATCGATATTCTTTCTAAGATGTTCGGGGAATGGTTAGGGTTCCGAGACCTGGAATGTCCTCGTCTGCATATTAACAGCTAGGCCTACAACTTGGGCCTGTGGATTGGGCTTTATCGCGAGAGACTCTTACGTGTCGTGATTTTGTTCAATGCAGGTCCATCGCTCTAATTAAAATTTAAAAATTTGTAGGATATTCTGTATCTTTCTAGATATTATTTATGTGTGCATTGGCCTTATGCCAATATGATATGTAGTTTGATTAGATCTATGTATTCATGTCCTTATCATATTGGTATTGTGTAATTCCCTATATAAAGGACACCTATTAATGAATAAGATGATGATTCTCTTGCTATCTCTTTGTCTCTACACTTTATCTTTTATCACGTTATCATACACTTTGTTCTAACCCTAGACCCAATAGCCCACCATTTGTTTTCTAAACCCTAAAAACAATTTTTTTTTCAAACCAGAAGTTCTCGGCCCTGCCTCGGCCCCTACGTCGTCGTTGCTCCCGACCGTCGCTTCTTGGCCGTCAGCTCCACCTTCTTTTCTGGTCTCACCAATCAAGCTTTAGATCAAGAAATCCGAGTATTTTGAAGAAATTTTACGGTATGTTTTAAACCTTAAACTCTTCAAATTTCAATAATCTCGGGGGAGATAAAGTGTTTTCTCCCCTTCTCCATCTCCATTCTATGCTTGAGATTTTGTGTGTGCAGGTACCAAAAATCCTGAAATTTTATTCTCGGGTCAAGAGTGTGTTTGATCACTCTTGTTTCTTTGTCCGGGTTGTGTATGATCAACCCCGACCTATCACCGGATTGTGTTTGATCAATCCGTGGCCTTTTTCCGAATTGTGTTTAATCAATTCGCGGCTTTTCCGGATTGTGTGTGATCAATCCGAAGGACAAACCATTAAAAACATTGTTTGTGACCTCTATCGAGTCTCATAACAGCTTGGTTTTGTATGCAAGAGCAATGTAACATTCTGCTCCTTTGAGTTTTGACGTACTAGATGCCTAAGGCGGATCTTCGCTTGGTATCTGTGGAACCTTTCATTAGAAATGATTAAACCACATGTTTTGACTCCCAGGCTAACAAGCCTAGATGCCGAGATTTCACATCTCATACGCTCAAAGTCTTTGAAGCGTCACATCGACAAAAGCCTTCAATGACAATCTGTGTAAAAAGTAATGACCACAAAGTACTGTGGAATGCACTCATGGAACGTTTCTTGAAACGTTCATATAACTCTACTTGTTGAGTTATTAGTCAAGTGAATTGCTTACCACTTTAATTGACTACATATTGTCGATGATCTTTTGTGGCATCATGATCCATAATCTTTAGCGGATTCGATCATCATCAAGTTCTCTAGGTCCTCCAAGTTGATTTGGAATTACCAACGAGACTTGATTTTGATCATACAAACGAGAATTGTATATACGCTAATGTGATAAACTTATTGGGATTATCCCCTAATGTGGGGACAACAATATGGGTCACGGCAACGGTAGAAAACACCGTGCCGATGTCTAGAAAAGAGGGGGAGGTGCCGCCGTCCCTAATGGCGACACTCCCGGTCTAGACACCAATTATATTTGTCAAAACTACTCACGTCAGCTCATGACAATGCAACCGTTGTGAATCTTCGGATCACTGGTTCAAGATTATCAAGCTCATTCAAATTGTGAATGCATACAAAAAGGTACAAAAAATCAATATGAGGACAAGAACGTCATCCTTATGATCGCGAATTTTGAAGATTCGGATCCTGCTCTAGCTACATGATGATAATTTTTTCCGGTTTTGATAAGTCTTCAACGTCTTTTGCAAGACGGCAATTGGTTTAGTAGCGTAGGGGGATCCAAAATAAAAAGCTTTCGGTAACTCCAAGTCAGTATGACCAGGCATGTCCGTGGAGGGTCGGTAGTGCGAGGTACACTTGAAACCACTATCTCCTTAATTTCGGACAATTCTAAGACATCACACTGAGCTTGGATGAGCCTAGTTGAACAATTGATGATGAAAAATCCGCTATAGGGTAGAAGACTTAACCGGAAACACGTTGGCGATCCTTCTTGAGGATGCAAGGCCATGCGTCATCTTCATTTGGAAGAGACCAAAACGGCACAATCTAACCATGTAGATTGTAAATATGCCATGCTTCTAAGAACGATGTAAAAATGTACATCTTGTTTGTAAATCAATACGAACCATAAAAGGAGAATAGTTTCATAACTTCGAAAAAATTCTCAAGGCATTCATTATTTCTAGGTCCTCTGAGTTAGTTTATGTTCATGTCAGGGAGCTTTTACTAACTAGTCATGGATTTTACGACCTTAGAACGACAAAAAGGACTTGGTTTTGATCATACACACATCATTTTTGGCTAAGGCAAAAGCCTACACACCACCTGCAAGCTTCATAGCTTCGCATATGCCAATTCTGCGAAAAACAGCAATTTGTCCCTTCTGGACAGTTAACTTCGTTTGAGCTTTGTGAACAGCTCCAAACGAACCAGACAGTGAGCTTTATATCATTGGAAAGATCTACGAGTCTAGTTTTTAGAACGTTTCGCAGTTTTTCCATATCTATTTTAACGAAGAAGTTATGGCTATTTTAGTGCACAAAAGTCATTCTGCGCGGAAATTTTTATGTACTCTCGGGATTGCAGCATTTCGTAGCTTCTTTCCATCCTTCTAAATGGTTCAAGTGGAATTATTTACTCGCATATCTACTCCTTGTAGATATTTCTTATAGAGACATTGAGTGTTTCGCAGATAGTAGAACTATCCATAACATTCTAAGGAACCGGTAACTATCTCTGGATTTTGTGCCTTGTAAATCTTCTGTGACTACAATGATTGAATCATATCGGTCATTCAGGGACACAGTTTAGCTTGAATCTTAATATCTCATGGCACCATGATCAACGTCACAGATGCCCTCTATGCATTGAGAGGTAACCGAACCATGTTGAGCATTAAAGACATTCATGCTAATAGTTTTCATTTGAAAACATATTGTGAGAATGAACAAGAATTCTTTTGTGTATACCTACTCATGAATGCGAACTGAAGCACATCTTGGAGAAATTCATGAGTCAATTTAGTGGATTGTATGTCACTATGATTCGAATATCAAATCACATGTTGTTGCCAAACATGATATTTGGGACACCGACTCATATAGGCTTTGGTTTGACTAAATCGGTCTTGGAAGAGATATAATGGTCCAAATTTTGAGAAATTCTCATGGACATCTATTCTTCCGCTCAAAACGAAGACATTTGAGATCTAGCATCACCATGAGGCATAGTGGTGACCCTAGGGGACATTGACGTCACCAGAACGTGACTCCAACTTCCTAGAGGTCGTCTGGTCAATTCCTCAAGCAATTGAGGTGCACTGGCATTCCCTCGATGTCGCATTGGCCCTCTGTAATGCTCATTGCTCGTTTTGAAAGCCTATTCTTTAGCTAAATTAGGAGTGGGACCCTCCTACGCTAAATGACACAAAAGTGAACATTCTATTCTTACATCAAACTATATAGATAGATACAACTAACTTGCAGACACCTTTTTATGCTTTATGGTGTTGGTTGAAGTGTTAACACACTAGTCACGTGTTACACTATTATCTACTGCATATGCTGCTTATACTTCTACGAGCTCACTACCCATTCTTTAAAGAAGTTTATCGGGATATAAGTTGAAGTGCATGTCTTGTACCCCATGTTCACACGCAATACGGTCTCACCGAGGCTACGACCAAGCAACTTTAGCTTGTTGCTCGAACATTATTGATGCGCACCAATCTTTCTATTGCATCTTGGGGTTATGCAATATTTGCATGTAGCTTTACTATTCATCTACGACCCACCATCATTGAATTTTGTTGTACTACAGCTCGTGATTGTGTATCGGGATTGACACGAAATTACAATCCTTGAGCTCGGCAAGATTGAAACAGATCTTCAATCCTTGAGCTCGGCTAGATGTTATTTCTAGGTGTCAAATCGTATTGCCATTGCGTACAATGATGGGTCATTTGAGATGAATAAGTTTAGGTTGGATATGAATCTCCACCTATAATCTGCATATGTAGAAACCTTGTCAGGCGATCTCATTCACCGCTAAATTACGGATTGTCACTTTGATGAGACAATATTCCCGCCGTTAGGGGGAGATAAGAACACAAGTGTTCAAGTAGAACGACATGAATTGTCGTGTTTTGTCCCCACTAAGTCTCATCTTGATCCCAAATGCTTAAAGTGTTAAAGTGACGAGATCACATACTGCAAATATGTCTGCAAGGATTGATGTTCTATCAAGAGGACATGGCGCGACCAAAAGTTGGTCTTGGCGCCATCACCATGGATGGTGATATGGTGACTCCATATAGTGGTAAAATTGGTGTCACAAGGCCGTGTGGCTCCCTAAAAGGAGGGAGACCTTAGGTTCGTTACTTTCTCGCACTAGGAAGAAAGCTAGCTTGGCACAACCTGATCCATTGATCAGTGATACTCAAATCCGTCTCATAAAATCTGAATTGTAATTATCGTTGGGGGACGCCTTAATGTCAAATCTAATTCATATAAAGATCTCTACAAGTATTACACTGGTGTACATGAGGACGTGGGATAATGAGTCTACTATCGAATCACCATTTGTTGATGGATATCAACTTAGTTGATTGGCCTAAATGGAAAGATGCGATCCAGTATTAACAAAGAGATAGGTCCTTGGGCAGGTGATGCCGACACCACAAGCTAAACCCTATCAACTATGTTTTTGTTAGATAGTGTAATGAGAACAAGAGCTTAGACTCACATTATGGCGTAAGGTCTCTCACTAACACGCACTGGGTTGACTACGATGAGATATGCTCTCGTAATGGATGTCATTGCACTCCACTACTTTGTCAGTTTGGTAGTTTCTGAATAACTGAACATGCAACCTATGAATGTGGTCATAATAACATCTCTACGGGATCAGAGATATACATGAAGATCTTAAACAAACTTCATTCATTTGAATCAAGTGGCTCCAAACCATAGGAGCACGCGTTTGCTAAAGATATTAGAATGCACATGGACTCTACTTGATTTGGAAGGGATATGGTTAATTATGTCTTTGCGTGTTCATTCCGGATTCATATGGACTCTTGATGAATCAAGAGATGCCAATATGTACCAACATCCGAAGAAAAATATCTTGGGAAGACACGGTCTCGATAAGGCACTCGATGACTGTATTGATGATGGTTTTCCATCAATTGGCTTAGGTGTGCTATAACTAGTGAGGCCTACATATGCTTCCATGATCAGTCAAGGTCTTTGCACTAAAGACATATCCATTGTTTTGGCTAAAATAAGATGACAAATATGTGTTAAGAGATGGAGTTCACATCTAAGTACAATAAGACGCATCAATGTACTCAACACAATAAGAAATACTTGACATCTCATTCCCTATGAAAAGTTGTAAAGTTAAGTGTAGCTATACGCCCACGCAACGCTAATATAATGGCAATAACTCATTTTTCAATACTTCATGGTATGAAAGGTTGAAGCTTATTCTATCCCTACATAAGAAACACACATCAAAAGCGAAATTAGAATCTGCCAAGTTTCATAGGTCAACTTCCACGGGACCTACAGGAAATCTCACTCACTGGAAAGTTATGAAGTTAGTACCATTGGAAATTTCTATGTGTTTACTTTCCAGGGACATCAATCATTTTATCATACCTATCATATTGAGTGAGTTATGGCCGTTTTCGTAAAGTAGGATGAATCTGTCCGAGAATCTGATTTTGGCAAAATAGTCAACTTTGACGGGACTTTGTGAACAGCTCCTGATGAACTATAATACTTGTAATATACGGTTGGAAAGCTAAATGAGTCTAGTTTCCAAAACGGTTTACGGTTCATTTATATGTATTTCCTAGAGAAAGTTACGGTTATTCTAGTAACTGAAGGTCATGCTGCGCGGAAATCTGATTTCCTGCACGAACTTATGTTTTGAGTTCACAAGCGGTCTTCTCCTCAAGATCTAAGTGTAAAAGATCATTTGAGGACAATACGACATGATTTAGTTAATCATTGCCTAATGCCACATTTGAAAATATGTTAAAGAGTATTGACATGCTAAGTTATTGAAATTTCCGTGATTAGTAAAAATAAGGAAGAGCCCTATGATTGATGTAAAGATCAGGGGGAGGTGCGAACTTCAGGGGGAGTCTAACACATACATACATGCACTACACCATTTTTCCTTCAGACGACCGGTAATGCCCGTCGTCTAATTACTTTTTTGCATGTCGTCTATCGAGCTGCCATCTGATAACGATTCAATCGACATGCATAATCTGTGGTCTGAGAAAGGTTATACGACATATTGTATGTCGTCTTTATAAATCCAGGTTCGTAACACAAAAAATGAATCTGTCGTTAGAAAACGTTACAACGACAGTTCTCTATCGTTGAAAAAAGAATTAATCAGCAAATAATTTAATCCGTATGTCGTCTCAAATTTATTCTAAAGTCACTTATATGATGTCGGAATGGCTTTTTTATCTATCCACTTAATTTATCCGTCATCTGTATTCTAGTACTACTATACTTTTCTGTCGTTACAATAGTTTAAAACCTCAAAACTCAGACGACATATAAAATTTGTTTGAAAGATGTAAGACGTCAAAGTTCATAGAATATCTGTTGTCTGATTTTGATTTGGAGGTCACCAAACCAAAGCATTTGCACAAACTAATTTAGAAATCTAAATTCATTCTCATTGCCAAAACCAACAATATTTACAAAGAGTTATTTTTCCTAAGTAGACATATAAGCTATAACACTAATAAGTTATTACTCTAAAATGACCTACAATATATATTTGCAAGTTCAAAGTCACCTATTTCCTTGACCAAAGCTATAACACCTACTAGACATTCTACGGTTGGATTAGTTGAGTTCATTCTTTGCTGAAAGATATTGTCCTAGCAGAAGGCTTCAACCACCAAGGATCCCAATGCTTGATCATCATGCTCAATTCCTCATATGCAACAGCTCTTAGGAATAGTTTCCTTTCTTCTGCAGATAGAACCAATAAGGCAATTAATAACTGAAATTTTGATCAAAGCAATAAAGAAGTCAATTCTAAATGATACTAGATTTCTTATGACTAAGATTTCTATTATTGAAGTCTTATCAATTCTTGATAAAGGCAACTCCAACAGGTTAAGAATGGGATTAACCTGAGAATGTTAGGACTTGAAAATATTGTAGTTCTTATACTTCACGAAAGAAAAATCAAGAAGGCAAGATAGTAGGAACAAAGAATTAATCAACTTTCACTGGATGCTTACTGTTTTCTCCACCATTCCAACTTGATGTATAGTACTAAAAAGCTCCCCTTTATAAAAAGGGATCAAGCTAGGTTTCCACCATACAAATGGGAAGTTCTCTTGTATACTTTCCATCCTCCAGTTCCTGTAGTCATACAAAATTTGACTCGTAAAATTAGTTTTAGTTGTTACTCAGTAAAAACTATAAAACTCACAGAGATGCATGTATTTCTATCTTCTCATTTGTCAAACTCTCTTCTTTTGGTTCCAAGTGAAGATTACTTTGCCTTGTTACTCGAAACTTTAGCTTTTCTGATCAATGCTTCTGAGAGAGACAGAAAACAATCAACAGCAGACACAACAAGGCTAGAGGGCAGTTCATATCCATCTTGCAAAGTGCTGCCAAGGCAAAAGGGTCCAACATTAAGACCAACTAAAACCGACAAACAAGCAACCAGTGCATCAAGTATTGTGGCAACTTGAGAAATTTAAGAAGATAAAAAACTATTGCAACTTTCAGAATATAGGAAAAGCATCATTCATATATTGTGGCTATTACATTACAACAAACAAGACAAGGCTCCAAATTTGGGAATTCTTCGGCTTTTGACAGCCAAGTAGCAGCATGTTATAGAGTCCATGAAATTGTTCATTTCTATTTTCTTTTCACAAATCTTGATCAACTAATCAACTTTAACATAGACTGTAAAAATAAATGACATAGATTTCCAACTGCGACTTGGGGCATATTGCAATAAGTACGAGTATAAAAGCAAATTCCATAACTAATTCAGAAAAGGGGCAACTGGTTGTCATCCTAATTTATCAGTTGTGTACATATGGTATTTTGAAAACTCAAAAATGATTACTCAAAAGTCAAAATATTAAATTTACCTCCAATTGTTGAAGTGCATTGGCTGAGAGAGTCATTTCCACGTTGCTTAATTGAGAATGGCCTGAAAGAAGCTCCTAGGTGAAGGACCTTTCTAAACCAAATTGTTTCAGATGACGGATAGTTAGGGCCAGTGCTCACTTTTAGTCTAACATATCAATGATATGAGATACATTTAGCAAATGCAATGATATTAACAGATCAATATATGCAAACTCTATCAAAGAATCTATATATACAATCTGCTCATTCATAAAAGAAAACCATGTATATATTGAAAAGTCTAAAATCATATCTAAGGTTCAAGATACAGGAATTGCCGAATAGTACCATGATACTTCCACTACCTCAAGTTCTAGCTTATATAGGTGATATACATGTGCTATGAAACAAGTAACTGATCAAGGCATCCCTTAAAGGCATTAAGTCATTGACAACTCAACTTTCCTTTCAGATTCAAATCAATATCCAACTAAAATTGGTAATTTCTAGATTGAGACTTTACTCTAAACACCATGGTACAACATATAAGATGCAAGTATAACGCAGTCACAAACTTAAGAGTTTAAAATTGCACACAATATTATTATATCTTTGGAATTGCACAACAATACTATTATCATTCCCAGAACTGAATGACATGCAATGATATGATGAAGAGGACGTTGACATCACTGATCTGCAACTAAACAAGAAAGAAAGAAAAAAAAATACACATACATAGTTCATCAGTTATCAATACATTTTATTTTCCATAAACAACAATTCCCAAACTACAATGCGTTGCAAAAACTTGGAAAAATCAAATTCATGTTAACTGCGACCAATCAAGAAAGATTTTCAAGGATGATGATATATTGCATAACAGCCACTTATAATTAAGGCATATGAGGCATATAACTTCGACACTTCTTCATGATAACCAATCTCCCCAAAATAGGCACACTCACAAGACTTCCATTTTAACCAATCTCCCTAGATCCAACGGAATATTTCCAGAAATGAGGTCACTTTTCATGCCCCTGAAACCATTGTACTCAATGTGAAAACCAAACAAACTCAATTTGCTAATTTACATAACAAAATCAGTACTTCCCATCAAGTAAGCCAAATTATAACAACTTAATCTTGAGTTGTCGGTCATTGTAAGACCTAGTTTTGTCGAGAATATTGTGTAATTACTGTAGATATGCTTCTGTATCTTTAGATATTGCTTTGTATCTTTACAAGATATTTCTTGTCTTTCTTGGCTCCCTACTTTATTGGGGATTACTTACTGTACACACATATGCTTTGTATATAACTCTTCCATATCAATAAGATTATTCATTCGGTCTCAAACACCTTTTCTATATGGTATCAAGAGCGGGTTAAAACACCTTAGCTTTCCTCTTCTTGTTTTTCTGCTGTAGCAGTTTTTATTTTTTTATTTTTTTATTTATTCGTCTCCTCATGGCACTTGACGATGAAGTCCTTTCCCACCCTTCCAGTGGTGGTAGCAGTTATTCTGTTGATGAATCAGCTAATCCTTTGTTTCTCCATCATTCTGATCATCCTGGTTTGCTCCTCGTGTCAAAGAAATTGACCGGTGACAATTATAACTCCTGGTGTCGTGCTATGCGGATCTCTTTGAGTGCCAAGAACAAAACTGGTTTTATTACAAGTAAGATCAAGGAGCCTTCTGCAATCATAAATCCAGATGAGCATGCGCTTTGGCAGTGTTGCAATGATATGGTCCTTTCCTGGATCCTTAATTCTCTTGAACCGGACCTCACCGATTCGGTTCTCTCCTGTACTACTCCTTATGCTATCTGGGAAGATCTTCGAGAAAGATTTTGTCACATCCCGACCCGTAAATTTTTATCTTATTTACTAACTTGATTATAATAAGAATTTTACCGTCTCTGACATTGAGATATAGTTTAATTGGTCCCTAGAGGGGTTTTGGGGGACGATTATTTCGGAGAGTTATTCGTCGGAGAAAAATGTAACGACGGTAAAAATGGTAAATTTTAGCTAGTAAAAGGTAATTTTTATTAGGGTATTATTTTTGGGGGTGTTAATTTTTTGGAATTGGGTTGTATATAGAGGAGTTGGGCCGGATGGGTGAGGCCCAAAACCCACTTCTCTTCTCTGTTTTCTTCCCGGTTCTCTCTCTCCCCGAGTCCCTCCCGCTGCCCAATTTTCCGGCCGCCCGTCCGGCCACCGTTCGCCGCCGCTCCGGTCCCAAAAGGTCGGCCTCCAACCCAGCTTCCATTCTAGGCCGACGAGAGCTTCCCTAGCGCCGCCGTGAGGGAGAGCTGCTGCCCGAAAGGTTCGGCTGCCTAAAGCCCTCCGTCGCCGGAACTCCCTCCTCCGGCCGCCAATCCGGGCAAGCTTGGTATGGTTTTGTAGCTCTCCTTCTGTGCAGCAACCCTCCAAAGGGCTCACTCCCTCTTGAGCTCGGTAAGGAGAAATTCGAAGTTGAAATTCTAGGGCTTTTATGATGTTTTCGTTCGATTGACCTAGTTAGGCTTGGAATTGGTGATTGTGCTAGTTAAGAAAGTTGTAGAGCATGATGAGAGGATTATGCTGTTAAAATTTCATAGGATTTGGAGGTCGCCAGAATCGGTCTCCGGCCGCCGCTACTGTTTTGGAAATTTTTAAAGTTTTAAATGTGTAATAATTAGAGGAATTTAATGAAGTGAATTGTGGAATTTTCGGATGAGTTTTGAATAGGTTTAGAAATTTCCGAAGTTTGGTATTTTGGCGGTTAAATAATATAAAATCCGGCCGTAGGATTTAAGTCAATTTCTGGAAAAGGTTGTATTTACGGCTACCGAGTATGATATTAAAGTTTGAGTCGTTTCGATTTAAGAATATTGAAGTTAGGCAATGATGAGCGTGGTTATGGCTCTCGGTTAATTTTGTCAGTTTGAATAAATATTGGATTTTAGTGGGAAATTAATTATATATTTAGAACAAGACGTGAGGAGGCCCGAGCAGAAGAAGCCTCGGAGCGTCATCAGGCTTAGGCCTAATTTGTGAGTGGACCTTTGTTTTTAATTGAAAAACATGCGATGAATGATTTTATTGATCATTTATTTCTTTTGATGAGACTTATTGATTTCTCAGCTATTTGACAATTTTTCCTCTTTGGAGAGATCCCGAAAATGAGATTTTCGGTGGATATATATATTTTGGATATTATGAGTATAGTATGTATATAAATGCTAGCTAGCCATACGTGCTTGGTCCGTCATAATGAGGTAAAATACCATTATGGTGTGGCGTGAGTGTTAGACACAAGCGTCATAGCCCTATATGAAAACTAATTTCTTTTCTAGTTTATTTAGGTTTTCATATAAGGAGTCCACACGTTATATACACCGTCCTCTTCGGTCATAATGAGAAAAAATACCATTATGGCGCAACGTGAGCGTTAGACGCCAGCGTTGTAGTCTTGTAGGAATCTCTATTTTTCTAAATTGTTTCTACGATTCATACAAGGAGTCTGACGAGTGTAAATACATACGAATATATGATTATATATAGTTTAGCCTGAGAGGCTTCATTTTATTTGAGTTGGTGACTAGCCAGTGCTAGTCGTGAAATTGCCAGTTTATGAGTTGAGCACTTTTGAGCTGCCACATGCAGTATATTTTTCTATAAAATTAAAATGGGAATGCATAAATATTTTGTTATTAAATTATTTTTATCCACTCACTCTAACGTTATTAAATGTTTTTTCCTGGGCCCTTCGTTTTAAAATGCCCAGTCTGCAGAGTTCGGATTGGATCTAGTAGGAGACGAGGCATAGTCACCCGTATTTCCACCACCTTTCACCAGTAGGTTACCTGTTTAACCTACCTATGTTTTTTTACTTCCGCTAGTGTCTAGTAGCTCTGAATACTTGGGATTTTATGTATATATTTTTGGTTGTGGGTGAAAGCTTATTGATATTTTAGAATATTTGACGGAGGATGTATATTATCTTAGTTGATGTTTAATATCTTGTTGGTGGTGATTGTATTTGGGGAGCACGAAGGCTCCAGAAGTTAAGGGTGGATTGAAAATTTTAGGAGTGTTTGCAGGTTTTCGTTAGGAAGGGTTGTCCATTTCCAGGAGAGGTTATACCGAATTTTGCGGTAAATCTTTCCTTGGAGGTGGTCTCCGCACGATTTACTCTGGGTTCAGGGTGAAATTCGGGGTGGGTCGTGTCAGATTTGCTTTGGGCAATGCTCCACGCATATTCCAAGTTCAGCGAGATATCTACTGAATTGAGCAAGGCCAAACTTCTATTGCTACCTACTATATCAAGTTAAAGGCACTTTGGGATGAGCTTGCGTCCTACAACGCCTTGGTAACCTGCACTTGTGGAGCACAAAACGATCGCAGTAAGTTGATGCAATTTCTTATGGGATTAAATGAATCTTATGCTGCTACTCGTGGACAGATTTTGTTGATGAATCCACTGCCTTCCATACACCAAGCCTATGCCTCTCTCACTCAAGAAGAAAAGCAACGTGAACTTGGCTCTTCTGCTCTTGTTCCTTCTGACACAGCAGCCATGGCTGTGCGCACTCACAATGCTCCCAAGGTGCCACATCAAAATTAAAGCAACTTCTCTCGCAATCGTGCCCCTGTTCAGTGTACCTATTGTGGTTTGAAGTTTCATACCGAAGACACATGTCACAGAAAGCATGGATTCCCCCCAGGTCACCGTCTTTACAAACCTCACAATCAGCGACAAGAAAATTCAACTGTGCCTCGTAACAATACTTCTGCAAATCATGTTGATTCTACTCCATCTTTGCAGGAACTTCAAGCCACACTTCCAAATCTCATAGAAGATCAGTATGCTCAGGTTATTGCTGCTTTAACTCCTCCCACGCTGACAACTCCTCAAGCCAATGCAACTTCTGCCTCTGAATTTGCCTCAGGTTTATCGCATGTTACTCTCGATCGATGGATCATTGATAGTGGAGCCACCGATCATATTGTTAATTCACCAAAATTATTTACCAATGCTTGCAAGAATGCTTCATTGCCATCAGTCTCTTTGCCTAGTGGTGTGAAGGCCGCTATATCCATGAAGGGTTCCATTAAAATCAATAATGCTGTTTTGAAGGATGTTCTTTGTGTACCTTCTTTTAATGTCAATCTTCTCTCTGTTGGAAGAACCATTGATGATTTGCATTGTTCGGTAACCTTTTTTACTACTTGGTGTATTTTGCAGGACTTGGCTACGAGGATGATGATTGGTGTGGGTAAGCGACGAGAAGACTTGTATTACCTTATGGCGTTGGCTTCCATCCATCCTACTAAACATCCTTTCGTTGGTCATCTCAAAATCTCTTCCGACCTCTGGCACCGCCGCTTGGGACATCCATCTTCCGCTCGTTTACAATACCTAGCCAATACATCTCTTTCTTTTCGTTTTGATCCTAGTCATAGGTGTGACATTTGTTCGTTGGCGAAACAAACTCGTCACCCTTTTCCTTCTAGTTCTATTTCATCCTCTCGATGTTTTTCTCTTCTACATTGTGATATTTGGGGACGTCATAAAACTCCCTCACTTAATGGAGCTCATTATTTTTGACTATTGTGGACGATTTTTCTCGTTTTACATGGGTTTTTTTGATGCGTCGTAAGAATGAAACTCAACCTTTACTTCATAAATTTTTTGCCTATGTTCAAACTCAATTTCAAACTAATGTCCAACAGGTTCGCTCTGACAATGGAGCTGAATTTTTTTCCCTCCGAAATTTTTTTCTTGATCATGGGGTACTTTTTCAACATTCTTGTGTTTACACACCACAACAAAATGGTGTTGTTGAATGCAAACATAGGCATCTTCTTAACACTGCTCGGGCCCTTCGTTTTCAATCTCACTTACCAATTGATTTTTGGGGAGAATGTGTCCTTATCGCTGCCTATACAATTAAACGACTTCCCACACCATTACTCAATAAGAAAAGTCCTTTTGAAATTCTTTATCAAAAACCGCCCGATTATTCTCGCATGAGTGTTTTCAGTTGCGTTGCCTTTGCGACCTCGGTTCATCCCACTTCAAAATTTTCTCCTAGAGCTCACAAATGCATCTTTCTTGGGTACCCAATTGGACAAAAAGCCTATAAGCTTTATGATATCGAAACAAAAAAAATCTTCACCAATCGAGATGTTCTCTTCCTTGAAGATACCTTCCACTTTGCTCCAAAGGCCCATTCCCCTTCTCAACCCACTTCTCTTCTAGTCTTGCCTAACCCTACCTACAGCCCACTTGACTTTCCCACTCCTGCTTCATCAGCGCGCATGCCTCGCGCCTCCTCACCAGCGCGCACACCTTGCACTTCCTCCCTAGCACGCCCCCCAGCGCTGCCTCCCCACGACGACCGTCCGGTGCTGCCTCCCCAGCGTGCGCGCCTCAACCTACCGAGCCCGAGCCTAACTCGGCTAGCCATGCCGAGCTCGCACCAGCCACCACCCATCCCATCTCTGTGCTCCCTTTCCCTGACAATGCCGACGCGCCTTCACCATCCTCCACCTCTGTTACTCCTTCTCTCGACCATCCTATTGACCAACCATCCGCCGATCTTCCACCTCAAGAACCTATTTTGCGTTGTTCTCAACGCTCTCGGGAACCAAATGTTCGTCTCTGTGATTATGTTTGCTCGCAGGTGATTCTGCCCCCGCACCATCCATCCTTGCCCCGGCCAAGTCCTCCACCAGGTACACGTTACCCACTTTGTAATTTCATCTCTTATGCAAGGTACTCACCTTCCCATCTGTCATATGTGGCTTCCATTAGCAGAGATGAGGAACCCTCCTCTTATGCAGATGCTATGTCTGATCCTCGTTGGCGCCAAGCCATGGATGATGAACTTGTTGCCCTTACTGCTAATAACACTTGGACGCTAGTCCCACTTCCTCCTGGAAAACGCCCTATTTCCTGTAAATGGGTTTATCGGATTAAACACAAGGCTGATGGTTCTATTGAGTGATATGAGCTCGTCTGGTTGCCAAGGGATTCACCCAAATGGCTGGAGTTGATTATCATGATACGTTTTCGCCCACAGCTAAGATGATTACTGTCCGTTGTCTGCTTGCTATTGCTGCTTGTCATGGTTGGTCTCTTCACCAGCTCGATGTTAATAATGCTTTTCTTAATGGCAATTTGCAGGAGGAGTTGTATATGTTCCCTCCTCCGGGGCTTCGGCGACAGGGGGAGAATTATGTGTGTCGCCTCAACAAATCTCTCTATGGTTTGAAGCAAGCTTCTCGTCAATGGTTTACCAAGTTTACTGAAGCTATTCTTGCTGCCGATTTTACCCAATCAAAATCTGATTATTCTCTATTTGTGCAAAAGGTTGGTAACTCCCTCACAGCATTACTGATTTATGTTGATAATATTCTTATTACTGGGAACAACCTAGATTCCATCGGTGCTACTAAAGAGTTTTTGCATACTCGTTTTCGCATTAAAGATTTAGGTGACCTCAAATACTTCCTTGGCATTGAGATTTCTCGCTCTAAAAAGGGCATTTATCTATCTCAACGTAAGTACGCCTTGGAAATTATTAAAGACACTGGTCTGTTGGGTGTTAAACCCGTTGATTTTCCTATGGAAGAGTCTAAATTGTCACACAAAGGAGAGTTGCTTATAGATCCTGCTGTGTATCGTCGATTGGTTGGACGACTTATATATCTCACAATTACCAGGCTTGACATCACCTATTCAGTTCATGTTCTTAGCAAATTTATGCATGATCCTCGTCAGCCTCACATGTCAGCTGCACTTCGAATTGTTAAATACTTGAAATCATCTCCTGGCCAAGGTTTGTTCTTAAGTTCTAGCAATAATTTGAACCTGAGAGCCTTTTGTGACTCTGATTGGGCAGGTTGTCCCATTACTCGTCGGTCTACCACTGGATATTGTGTTTTCTTAGGAGATTCTTTGATCTCATGGCGCACCAAGAGGCAAAAGACAGTTTCATTATCGAGTGCGGAAGCAGAATATAGAGCGATGGCCGGTACATGTTGTGAACTTACTTGGCTACAATATTTGTTTACAGATTTGCATATGCCTATTCCTAGACCAGCTATTTTGCATTGTGATAACTAAACAGCTCTTCACATAGCTGCAAATCCGGTCTTCCATGAAAGAACACGGCACATTGAAATGGACTGTCATTTCATTCGAGACAAAATTTTGGATGGTTCGATCAAAACTCGATTTGTTGGTACTTTGCAGCAGTTAGCAGACATATTCACGAAGGCATTAGGCAGAGACAAGTTCAAGACTTTGTTATCCAAGTTGGGAGCGCTTGACATACACTCTCCAACTTGAGGGGGAGTGTAGAGAATATTGTGTAATTACTGTAGATATGGTTCTGTATCTTTAGATATTGCTTTGTATCTTTACAAGATATTCCTTGTCTTTCTTGGCTCCCTATTTTATTGGGGATTACTTGTTGTACACACATATGCTTTGTATATAACTCTTCCATATCAATAAGATTATTCATTCTATCTCAAACACCTTTTCTATAAGTTTCCCGAAAACATGAAATAATGACAAATCTGGTCTGTTATTGATGGAACTCAAAGCATACAAATTGGACAAGAAAAAAAAAACCATATGCAAAATCGAGAAGGAGAGAGAGTTACCCATTCACATCCCCAATTCGTAAATCCGGCAAAATTAAATCGAATTGCAAAGGAAAATTGTGAAACTAAATTAATTGAATTTTAGGTAGAACCACCATTCACATCCCCAATTCGTAAATCGTGCAAAATTAAATCGAATTGCAAAGGAAAATTGCGAAACTAAATTAATTGAATTTTAGGTAGAACCCTAGAAGCTAAATCGAATCCAATAGAAACCCATAATCGTGTTATAGTGAATCAAAATGCTTACCAAAAATACCGCAAATGTGATTGAGATGAAGTTGACGAACTCACAAAATTTCAACCCCGCAAATGTGATTGAGATAGGGATGAGGTGAGAAGAGAGATGGCGATGGAGATTAGGTTCTTTTGAATTTTTGCATTTGATTTGAGGGGTTGAGGTGTTGAGGTGTTTGGGTTTTTAGTTTGCGTGAGGGAGAGAACGAGAAAAGAGAATTGGGTTTGAGGGGGTTGTGTAGAAGAGAGGTTCAGTTCAGGGTTGAGAATGAGCGAGCGAATGAGGGAATTGAGAAAAGATTTTATCGGGAAGGGAGAAAGTTTATCAAGTGACCAAAAAAGCCTTATGTTGTGCCAAAAAATAACAGTTTGGCCAAAATAAATCTTTAGTCAGTGTCTTCGTATGAGATGACAGAAGAGGGTCATCTTTAAAATTAACATACTCATTAGTTAGTTTTTCTTCTTTCTAAGACGGCAGTAATCTATCGTCTCATAAACACGTTAATTTTAACTGACTGCGCGTTGCGACATTCAGACGACATATATTTAAATGTTTGTCGTAAAAATTCATCGACGACAGTAAAAATGACTTTTGTCGTCTGATCCCTGTCATTTAATTGCAAAATTGGCGTAGTGATGTCACTATCAAATGTGAAGGGTGCGTTGTACTCTTTTTCTCCTACGATCAAGGTTCAGTTTTTCTCCCACAGAGTTTTTGTGACTTGACAAGGTTTTTTTGACTAGGCAACAGATTAGCACCATCGGCATATCAGCGGGCGGCACAAGAGGGAGTGTTTTAGGATATTCTGTATCTTTCTAGATATTTTTTATGTGTGTCTTGGCTTTATGCCAATAGGATATGTAGTTTGATTAGATCTATGTATTCATATCTTTACCATATTGGTATTGTGTAATTCCCTATATAAAGGGCACCTAATAATGAATAAGATGATGATTCTCTTGCTATCTTTTTGTCTCTACACTTTATCCTTCATCAAACATTATATAAAGGGAAAGGTTGAAACTTAAGACAAAACTCTCACTGTATATGACAATTACCGTTTGGTTTAGTGACATAAATCTCTTCTTGTAAGTGAGAGATACTCACAGTATTGTAACACATTAATTGTGTTTTTGGTCAAAAAAAAAAAAAACTCACCGAATATAAATGTATATACATGACCATAAGTTATTAAAATGGTCGGACAATTTGATAGTGAAAAAAGAAGTTTAAAGTTTAGGCTTAAATTAATTGGCCGTTCCTCCCATATATATGATCAACCCATGTTGCAGTAGTGACTGAGAATACTCTAGCACTCGATCTTTGATTTCAGGAATCAAATCTTCAAGCTTTGAACGTTTTTTTTTTTTGTGATAGAATTCAAGCTTTGAACGTTGAACAAATCAAAGAGAAGAAACTATGAAAATAATGCCCTATATAAATCTCCACCCTTCTCTCTGTCATACGTTCAAACTTCACACCCTTTCTCTTTTGTATAAACTTCCCTTATGTCTCGATCTCTTATATATCTCCCCTAATCCCCTATATAAGAACTGCGCGCTTGCCAGATAACCCATCCATAGCTACGTCGTAACCCAAGAACTGCATGTCAGATAAATGAGATAATCGATCCCATGCCAAGACCCGAGGAGAAGATTTATGGATCTATAACAATATTACGTACATCCAAATGGATGATTTCCATCAAGAACACCGTACTTGATTATGGAGAAGATTGGGGACTCGGTGCTTATTCTTTCACTCATTCAGTTATTTGTTTGTTGCTGATCTTAGATTTATTTCAGTTCATCTACTTTGTCATATATATTTGCAAATTAGTCTCTGAGCTTCCAAAAGCTTTCAATATTAGCAGAACTGAAGCACCACAAAACATATATATACAAGAGCCAGCTGCGATGCTTGAAAGTATATCTACCTAAAATCTATGTTACAAACTATCATTTCCCAGCTGCACCCCCATAACAGAAGTATGCTATCTTTTAAAAAATCCAGGTACCAACCACCAGTGTAAAGGTTTCGCAGCCAGTCGTTAAAAACTTATGTCTTTAACAGCTTCAGTCACTGAGAAAATAGATGTTAAATAGTTCTCTACCGGTAGATTGAGAAAAACACTACAAAATTCTGAACGCAAAGTAAAACACTGAACGAAAAAAATTGGCTGCGGAACTAGCTAGCCCCACTTTGACAAACTGTACGAGATCCAGGACTTGCATAAAGTTTCAGAGTCCTAATACATGGGTTCAATCAATTTGAAGCCATGATCAGACAATAATATATGTACGTACGTACGTAAGTATCCAAACTAAATCATCAGCTACGAAATAAAACATTACTAGCTATTTGTCATGATGGAGCACCAATTTTGACCATTTTTGTGCATTAGAAAACCATCTCAGGCATTTAGGAAGTAAATTAATTATTGATTTTTTTTTTAATTAATTACAAAACACCCTCCGAACTATAATGTTATTTTCATTTTCATACCTAACTATCAAAAACTTACATTTTCATACCCGAAGTTTCATTCCGTTAGCATTTTAATACCTTGACCACTAACACCGTTAAATTTTAAGGGCATTTTCGTTATTTCAAATTATATAACATTTTTTACATTTACTTTAACAAAATAATTTATTTTTTGAGGCTATCAAATAAAATAGACAATTTATTTTAGCAAAAATATTTAAAAAAAAACTTCAAAATTAAATATTTATTTTTGCAACAATAGTGATAAAAGTTAGTAGAACTCTTGTATGTATATATATTTTTGGAGTTACATGTTAAGAAAAACAAATTAAAATAAATTATATCGAGAAAATATAGAATATCGATGGAAAATTTTATCATATTTTACATAAACATGGTATATTTAACCAAAAATAGATTAAACATGTTTATATAAAATTTGATAAAATTTTCATCGATATTCGATATTTTCTCAATATAATTTATTTTTGAATATTTTTGCTAAAGTAAATTGTTCTATTTATATTTGATAACCTCAAAAAAAAATTATTTTGTTAAGTAAATGTAAAAAATGATATATTTATTGAAATAATGAAAATGCCTCAAAATTTAACGGTGTTAGTGGTCAATGTATCAAAATGCTAACGGAATGAAACTTCGGGTATAAAAATACAAGTTTTTGATAGTTAGGTATGGAAATGAAAATAGTATCATAATTCGGGTGGTGTTTTGTAGTTAATCCTTTTTTTTTTGGCGAATTTCTAAATAATATGAAGACCTACCATGTACCAAAACAAGAATTCTGATGTAGAACGACTTGCAGAAGAGTTCGAGGAGCAGCTGGAACGTCAACGTCGTAAGCAAGTTTAAGTTTCCTATTATTCTTAGGATTATGATTTATGTTTCAATAAGGATTTATAATTCCAATAGGTTTTGTTATTTCCTAGTTCTGTTCTAAATAGGATTTAGTCATGGGTTAGAGCCTATATAAGGCACCCTCTATGATGTATTAGGATTCAACAATTCAATAATATTTCAGAAAACTTAGAGATTTATCTCACTTATCACCTTCAAATTCGGTTCGACGCTTGTCTACCGATTTCACCTTTCTACCTATAGCTTTCACTGCGTTAGGTGGTATCAGAGCCTGGTCTCGCCTGGATCGATGTCAGACGACGAAGCGGAGGTTCCTGTCACAACACTCGCCGACGCTGGTCGGGAGATTACTGCTATGAAACAAGATATTGGGAAATTTCGTCAAGACACCAACAATGCTTTGGCAAATTTAACAACTCTTGTGCAGCAGCTTACGATGGAGGTCCGAGCCGGAGGATTTGCCCGAGGCCAACGCCGTCGTCAAGAACAAAACTATGATTCTGAGGAAGAAGAAGAAAGGGGCCCACCAGACAATCGACAACAAAATCGTCATGACGAAAATTACCGAATGAAAGCAGACATATCTTTCTTCTATGGAAACTTACAAATTGAAGAGTTTCTTGATTGGCTTTCAGAAGTGGATAGGTTCTTCAATTTAATGGATGTTCCAGAAAATAAGCAAGTGAAGACGGTTGCCTGGAAGTTAAAAAGCACAGCCGCTTGTTGGTGGGATGATTTGCAAGAGTCTCGCGTTCGACAAGGAAAAGAACCTGTCAAAACATGGCGAAAGATGAAAGCCCTTCTTAGGGGACGTTTCCTACCCCGAGATTATGAGCAGACTTTGTTTGAAAAATATTATGACTGCGCTCAGAATAATCGGTCTGTGTTTGATTATAACCATGAGTTTATGCGACTTAGCGAGCGAAACAGACTTGAAGAAAGAGAGACTCAGAAAGTTGCAAGGTATCTACATGGTTTGAAGCCGGAAATTCGAGAAAAGATTGGGTTGCAGACAATATGGACTCTAGCGGAAGCCATGAACTTAGCTCTAAAAGCAGAAACTCTACTAGCAAGTAGTAAAGTTAAGCAGCAGACTACCATGAGTTATCGTAGAAATTGGCCTGAACAATCTACTTCAAAAGGATTGCAAATTAAAGAGCCTACAAGAGAGCAACAATTTAGAACAGAAACAAGTAGTGGAGACCGAGGAAAAGCTACTGTTCCGTTTCGAAAACAAGAGCAACCTGGCAGCTTAGGGGACTATGCCAAACCAAGGGGAGAAAAGTGTAATCGATGTTTTATGCCTGGTCATACTTCCAACAAATGTCCCAACCCAAGGGGATTGCATTATGTGGAAGAACATGAAGATGATGAAGAGCAGGATGAGATTACAACTACTGAAATCGAAGGCCAAGATTTTGATGACATCCCGTAGTTCCTAGTTTGCCAACGGCTTATATTAGCAAAGCAAGGACCTGACACTCAAAGGCATAACATATTCGCACTAAGTGTATCATTGGTGGCATGGCATGCAATCTAATAATTGACACCGGTAGTTGCGAGAACTTTGTGTGCAAGAGAGTGATCGACCGTTTCAAGCTTCCTACAACAAAACATCCGACACCTTATTCCGTTGGTTGGATTAAAAAGGGACCTATGGAGCCTGTGACAGAAACTTGCAAAGTTCCCATAACTATAGGACCATATAAGGACGAGGTGGTGTGTGATGTTGTAGACATGGACGCCTCTCATATTCTGCTTGGAAGGCCATGGCAGTATGACGTAAGAGTGGCATTTGATGGGTACAAGAATACCTACAGCTTTTTATGGAAAAAAAAACAAGATCGTCTTGAAGCCTGGTATCCCGCATGAAATTAATTATGATGGAAAGATGAAGACAACAAACTTTCTCACTTTATCTAGTTCTGAACGAGAGCTTGAAGATGGAATTAAGGAAGCACTTGTTTGTTGTCCTATTGTGATGAAAGGTCTCTACACCACCGAACAAGAAGTAATGGAGGCACAAGTTCCAGAAAAGGTGAAGCATATAATTAGTGATTTTCAGAAGTTAATGTCAGAAGATTTACCAGATGAGCTACCACCGATGAGAAATATTCAACATCGAATTGATTTAATTCCGGGAGCTAGCCTGCCTAATCTTCCTCACTACCGCATGAGTCCGAAAGAGAATGAAATTTTAAGGGAGAAAATCGAAGACTTGTTACGAAAAGGGTTCATTCGTGAAAGCATAAGTCCTTGTGCAGTTCCTGTGTTACTGGTACCAAAGAAAGACGGCAGCTGGCGTATGTGTGTTGATAGTCGCGCCATCAATAAGATCACCATTCGGTACAGGTTTCCAATTCCACGTTTGGAAGACATGCTCGATGTTCTTGGAGGATCAAAGTTCTTCTCTAAAATTGATCTGCGTAGCGGGTACCACCAAATTCGAATTAGACACGGAGATGAATGGAAAACAGCTTTTAAGAGCAAAGATGGCTTATATGAATGGTTAGTGATGCCGTTTGGACTTTCCAACGCCCCGAGCACTTTCATGCATCTCATGAACCAAGTATTGCGCCCATATATTGGAAAGTCTGTGGTCGTCTACTTCGATGACATTCTCATCTATAGCAGGTCTGAAGAAGAGCACCTCGAGCATATTAGACAAGTCCTTGAGGTTCTTCAAGATAATCAATTATACATCAACCTGAAGAAGTGTTCTTTCCTCACCGAAAAATTGTTATTCTTGGGGTATGTAGTGAGCTCCGAAGGAATACATGTGGATGAAGATAAAGTGAAGGCAATTAAGGAATGGCCTACTCCGAAAACCGTTAGCGAAGTGCGAAGTTTTCATGGTTTAGCAACGTTTTATCGGCGGTTTGTTCCAAATTTCAGTGCCATTACTGCACCTCTTACCGAATGCCTCAAGAAAGGAAAATTTCAATGGGGAGAAGAGCAAGAGAAGAGTTTTGCCTTGATCAAGCATAAATTGTGCACAGCTCCAGTATTAGCCTTACCAGATTTTGATAAAGTTTTTGAGGGGGAGTGTGATGCTTGTGGCGTAGGAGTTGGTGCAGTTTTATCTCAAGAAAGGAAGCCGGTTGCATATTTTAGTGAAAAGCTTAGCGAAGCTCGACAAAAGTGGAGTACCTATGATCAAGAATTTTATGCCGTGGTTCGGGCATTAAAACAATGGGAGCACTACTTGGTGCAACGCGAATTTGTTCTCTACACCGATCATCAAGCTTTGAAGTATATTAATAGCCAAAAGAATGTGAGCAAGATGCATGTTCGTTGGGCTACATTCTTACAGAAGTTTCCTTTTGTAATTAAGCACAAGTCCGGAACCTTAAATCGAGTGGCCGATGCATTAAGTCGAAGGAGCCAATTATTAGTGACGTTGTCACAAGAAGTTATAGGGTTTGAATTTTTGAAGGAACTATATGAGGATGACGACGACTTCAGAGAGATTTGGAGCAAGTGCATAAAGCATGAACCATGCAGTGACTTCTTTTTAAATGAAGGTTATCTCTTCCGTGGCAACAAACTATGCATACCCCAATCTTCATTAAGAGAGATGTTGGTACGTGATTTGCATGGTGGTGGGTTAAGTGGTCATCTTGGTAGAGACAAAACAATTGCAAGTCTGGAAGAGAGATACTATTGGCCTCAATTAAAGAAAGATGTTGGCAACATTATCCGGAAGTGCTATATATGTCAAGCTTCGAAAGGACAATCACAAAACACCGGTCTATATATGCCTCTACCGGTTCCTGACGGCATTTGGGAAGATCTTAGCATGGATTTCATTTTGGGGTTACCTCGAACACAACGTGGGGTCGACTCCATCTTTGTGGTGGTTGATAGGTTTTCTAAAATGGCACATTTCATTCCTTGCCGAAAGACCTCTGATGCTTCTCATATTGCCAAGTTGTTCTTTCGAGAAGTTGTTCGTCTGCATGGGGTACCTCGTAGCATCACTTCCGATCGAGATACTAAGTTCCTTAGTCACTTTTGGATTACATTGTGGAAGATGTTTGGGACTGCTCTTAATCGTAGTAGCACCGCTCATCCGCAAACTGATGGTCAAACCGAGGTTACGAATCGAACATTGGGAAATATGATACGGAGTACTTGTGGAGATAAACCAAAACAATGGGATTACGTCTTACCACAAGTTGAGTTTGCATACAACAATTCCATACATCGTTCAATTGGAAAGACTCCGTTCTCTGTGGTGTATGTCTCCCCACCGAAGCATGTTGTTGATCTTACAATATACCAAGAGACAAAGGGTATAGTGTGGCAGCCGAGTCTATGGCAGTAGCAATCACCAATTGTTCATAACAATTCATCATCATCATCATCAAAGTCGGAGTCAGAAGATGAGGCAACATCAAAGTTGTGGTCAGAAGACAAGTCGTCAGAATCCTGCACAGGAGTGACAGGACTTGATGGTCCAAGAACTTAAAATCTGCATGTAATGTATCGCGTTTGAACACCAGCAATAACTTAAATAATTCCCAAGAAACTTCGGTAGAAGCAGGTTGTAGAATCACTCTCTCAAGCCTTTGTGAAGTATTTGAGAGCAGAAATCTGATGAAATCTACTTCGGCTTTGACACCAGAGAGGCGAGTAACTTTCACAACTCGTACTTGAGTGAATGCAGAATTCATCTGGTTGTCATCTAACCAAGAAAAGTCCACTCCTTTCATATCTTGCCCAAACTACAAAAACAATGTCAATAACATCAGAAATTCAGAATCTAAAATTTATTAACCAGTTCATTTGTATAAACTACAGTACGTTACAGTTGATCGAGTTCGTTTTATTTTGATTAACTTCAACAGATACTGCATACAGCACTAGAAAGAAAATTACCGAAATTTCTAGTTCTTGAAGACCAGGTGAGGTTAATAACAGAAATTTGATGAAGTCTACTTCTGCTTTGATACCAGAGAAGCAGATTACTTTCACTTGTTGCAGTTGGGTGAATTCCCAATTCTGTTTGTCATCACTTAAACAATAGGTTGCTTCTCCATCATTAGTCACCTTTCCTTTTCGAAACTACACAAAGTAACAAAGGTTTGTCAATGGCATTAGATTAATCTAAAACTTTTAAAGTACAGAAATTTGATTAGTACTCATAGCGCAGTTGCATGATTCTCACCACAATGTCTAGTTCTTCTAGAGCAGGTGCGCTTCTCATAAGGTGCATGGAAGTTAAAATCTCCTGCGAATTATCCAAGCGTATGCTTATCCAAGCTGCGAATTAGGCAGCTTCTTGGTCAAGGAACCACAGCACACTAGAGCAAAGGATACATAAAAGAAGAATATGAATAATGAATTAATAAACAAAAATATCAATATTGAGCTAGTTAAGCACAATCATCAAAAAAAAATAGGAAATTTTTCATGCATTAATTACCTCTAGAAAGCTACCGTGAAGTGCGATTCTTTCAATATGAGGCAGTTGCAAAATATGTCTGAGCAATTTGCCAGAACAGATTGTAGAACCTTGTTTCCAGTCAATTGAAACATCAACAGATTCAAGGTCTTTTGAAGGTAAAAGGTTGTTGGCAATCTTTATATAGAACAAAACACAACCTATGAAGCCTAAAGCAAATTGAGAGATTGGTCTTGCACATCTAAAGAACAAGTTGAAGACGTAGAAGAACCACACATGATCTCATAGAACTCAGGTAAAATCATGCATATGCATTTCATGGATTTTCACTGAGGATAGCAGTATTGTCTGCCATCCTAAAAATCTGGGTTTCTAGATTTTTGGTCTTTTGTTTCTTTTGTCTTAGGTGTATGTTTCTTTACCCTTGTTCCATAAGAACTATGTCTGGGTGAGATCCTCATCTGAATTTCAAATTGACAACTAAGAAAAGTCATGCCTTGCTTGGTGCTCAAATTAGTCTAGGGTTTGATGCCTTTGTTTTCAACCCGTGACTCATGGTTTAAGAGCTCTAAGACTACAGCTGTGTTTGTGATACACAAACCAATATAGCAGCTGTCTTTGTATGTCCTCTCCCTTTCAGAGTTGGCCAAGGACAAAAGTCCAAAAATCCTTCCTTGCTTTGGCCCTCGTGCTTGCCCTCTTGTGGCACCTCTTTGGCTTGTGTCTCTCTCTTGTTAGAGCACTCCATCAACCTATATATACTGAGGAAGGCTGCCTTTGCTCGGTGGTTGTCAAAATGTAGTTTCTACATTTGCTTTGTTGGGTTTTTGGTTTACTTTGCATTGTTCATTAGTCTCTAAGTCTTCCTTTTGTGATTATAAACCTTAGAGCTGAACAAAACATCTTCTCATAAACTCATTGTATTCTGCATACCATGAGATCAGTTGGTAGTGCAGCAACCCCGGAAGTGTTCATGAAAGAAGCAGCTGAGGATAGCTGAGTTCTGATGTATCCCGCTGAGGTAGCTGGGTTCATGAAAGAATCAGTTTAGGATAGCTGAGTTTCTGAGAGTGAAACTTCTTAGAAGTCTTCAAGAAGAATCAGTTAAGTGATAGCTGAGTTCTTAGTTGAAACTTCTTATACCTTCATGTGTAGCCACTTAGAGACAAGAGAGGTAGTTCTAGACTAGTTTGGGACTAGGTAGGATAGCAAGTCATTGCTGTATCCTATACTGTAATCTTGTAAGGAGTGAGGTACTCAGAAACAAGAGAAAGTATAGATCTAGACTAGTGGGTAGTTTAGATAGGATAGCAAGTCGTTCATGTATCCCTAGACTATAATCTTGTAAGAAGTGAGTTTTACATAGTGGAAAGGGTTGTCCCTCAAGAGTTAGGGGCACGCAGTTTTTCTCCCTGGTTGCAGGGTTTCTGCGAGTAAAAAACATCTTGGTGTTCACTGTTATTTTACTGCAACTTTTATTTATTGTCATTGTGTATTTGTTAAGGATAGATATAACCCTTGCTATCCCTGAGAACGAATTTATAAGAAAAAAAGTTGTTAAGGGCCTATTCACCCCCCCTCTAGGACCTTTAAGTGGTATCAGAGCGGCCACTAGCTTTTGTTAGTGAGATCCTCTGTGAGCCGAGAATGGACCGTGATAGAGGCCATACTTCCATTAACGTCCCTTCATATTTTGATTGGACTAATTATGGAAGGATGAACATCAAAGCTTTTAATAGCTTGCCTGCTGCTCTATTTGACAAAGAGCGTTGGAGAGTCAGTTGAGACACATTGGTTACGACCTATGAAAAAGCTCAAAAAAAATTCCATAGCTTATTTCATGAGTCTAAACCATCCTTGGATGATGTTTAGGATTCCTGGACTTTATAGCCCATTCATATTAGATGAGTCCTTTAGGACAAGGATTCTAATGATAGTATACATGTCATGTATACTGAGTTGTTTTATGATTCAAAGTCTATTCTCACTAGGATTGAAATTCTGCCCATGAATTATCAATAGTGAGGAGACAAAATTTGGGAATTCTTAGTTTAGGTTTTGAAATTAGAGAGTGTTCAAAGCAGTAAAGCTACTGTTTTCGTCAAGAGCAAAGAACTTCTTGTTGTTGAGCCTAGTCGACTAGGGATTCCAAAACTTCTAACCTTTTGTCCCCTTTTGCTCTCTACCACTGTGTTGTTGTTGGTCATATCTGATTTTTCTGTCAATCTAGCCTAGGAGATCCTAGGAGAATCAGTTGCTCACCTCGTTTTGGTTATTCTTAGAAAATCCTTAAGAGAGTTTTCAAGGATAGCAAGGTGTCTGTTTATCCCTAAACCCAGATTTCATAGAAAAATCCACTTGGGATAGAATGAGATTTTTGAGCGGTGTTGTTTCAAAACCATATCAGTTTATACCAAACCATTTGACATTTTTTGGACGAAACCCAGTTGTTAGGCATGTATGCTTTTTTCTCTAGACTTAGAATTTGTCTTGGAGAGACTTAGTTCATGGCCATGTGCAATGTTGCACTTAGTGTTCTTACGACGAGTCGTTTTGACTTATGGTATGTGGACAATGGCTGTTTTAAGGCACATGATCTGTGACCCAAAATGGTTCACATCTAGGTTTGGACAAGTTGTGTTTGGGGTTGGTCCAAAGCTGAGTTGGTTGTGGGATAGCTAACACTCTTGGTCTCCTAGACCTGAAGGATGTTTCTTTTGGTAAAAGAGTTAGAGGTCAGTCTTCTAAGTGTTAGTTTGATTTGACAGTGTTATATGTCTGATACCTGATGGTAAGGTAAAGGCATGATAAGAGGTGCGAGGACTAAGGACCAATGTTATGGTACCTTTGCATAAGAGAACTTTTCTCCTTAAGAGTGCTTTCGTTCAATGGTATCTGAGGATGCTCTTGAACTTTGGCATAGAAGAGTGTGTCATCTGAAATATCTCGTCATTGTAAAGCTATCATCGAAAGGAGCCGACAGGGATACCTAAGCTCACTGGTATCCCCACAGGTATGTATGAGCATTGCATAATTGGTAAGCTGTCTCATTCTCTTCACTCTTAATATGATGTTTAACCTATTTCTGATATGCTTGAACTGTTGCATATAGAATTAGTTGAACTTGTTGAAACTAAAGCATTGGTGGTTGGAAGCATGTGCTTGTAATTGTTGTTGTTTCTTTTTCAAGATTCACTTGGGTTAGATTCCTAGCTATTAAAGGTGAAAGTGTTGAAAAGATTACAGCTTTGCTAGAAATTGGGTTTCAATTGAATAGTGTTTTGTTGGCTTACATATTGGTAGTATTAGATTCAACCATGACATTAAATTTCAACATGCTTCATTATTGTTGTGAGGAATTTGGTGTACATCATGAATTTTCTACTTTCATTACTCCCAACTTAACAACATAGGTTTGTTGAGAGTGTTTTGCTGGCTTGCATATTGGTAGTATTAGATTCGACCATGACATTAAATTTCAACATGCTTCAGTATTGTTGTGTGGAATTTGGTGTATATCATGAATTTTCTACTTCCATTACTCCCAAACAACATAGGTTTGTTAAAAGGATAAATTGTGTCCTTGTTGACTTGGGAAGAGTTATGCTTAAATGCCTATGATCTCCCTCATTCCTTTTGGGAAGAGGTTTGCTTCTAATGTCTATTATTCTTTGGATAGAGTGATTTTCAGGTTGAAATCCTTCAAGCCACCCTTTGAGCTTTGGAAATGGAATAAGCCATATGTGTTACATGTGAAAACATATTGTGTGGACAACAAGAGATCATGCAAAGTGAAGGAAATATTATATGTTGCAATATATGACTTCTCTATGCTCTCATGGTTATTCTGTGGTGTCTGAACAGGAACAAGTCTGAGATGCACCTATTGTTGACCGAATATCTAATGAGGAAATCCCGGGGACTGAATCTGATTTCCCAGACTCAGGGATGGATGAGGGTCTTGCCATCCCGACACCCCACAGATCTGGAAAAATGTCAAACTCAAAAAGATCACACTTCTTTTGACATATTTTGGTAAGGGTGATGAGCCTAGACAAACCAGAGGTAAGTCAATTCGATTGGTAAGCAGTGTTGTCATCCATAAGTGTTTACTTGCTACATATTGATATGATACCCACACCATATTTTATTTATGGTTTTGTATTTATCATAGAGTCCATATTTGATATGAGAGCCTTGCTTGATGTTGATTATATCAATGCCTTGCAAGATGAGTTGGACCGTTTTTGAAATAAGCATTATATGACACTTAGTTCTTGTTAGATCCAAAGTTCTAGGATTTCAAAGTCTCAGCCATCTTGAGCATGTGCATTGGTTAGCAAGGCCTTTATGACCTTAAGCAAGTTCTTATAGTTTGGTATGAGTGACTGCCCACACACTTGTTTGATAATGGGTATGTGAGAGGTTCAGTTGACAAAACCATGTTTGTCAAAGGCACCTCAAAACACATTATAATTGCACAAGTATATGTTGATGACATGTGTTTGGGTTCATTTATGATGGATGAGTTTACCATCTTTTGAAAATTTTGAGATGAGTTTCTGTGGTAAACCTTGTTGCTCTTTGTGTTTCAAGTTATGCATAAAAAGGATGAATTGTTTATCTGTTAATGCAATTATGTTATCCAGAAGTTTGGGATGGAAGCATCCACTGCCATCCTGAATTTGATAGGCATGAGCTGTAAGATCATTGCCGATCTGAAGGATATTGATGTTGATCAAACACACTTGAAGAACATGATTGTTAGCCTCTTATACTTCACAACCAGTAGGCATGTTATTGCCTTATGTGTTGGCTTTTTTGCTAACACCTAGCCAACTCCAAGGGATCTCATGTGAATGCGGTTTCTCCAACTTGGATTGGGCTAGCGATGCTACGGATAAGAAAGACACCTTGGGAGAAAGTTGCTGCATGCAACTATTTCGATGAGGCATATGTTTGTTGACTGGGGATTCCAGCAAGGTATTTTATCCATGTTTTGTGGTAATACTTATGTCATCAATATTTCCAAGAAAGCTGTGTTGCATTCTAGGATTAAGCATGTTGATATTAAGTATCATTCCATCATAACTTTGGGCTGAACATAACTTGCTTGAATTGTGCTTATACTTGTTGAAGATTAATATGCATATTTGTTTACAAAATCTCTTGACAACCTTGTTTTATACGCCTTCGAAAAAGGCCATTGGTGTGTGCCAAAGAGATTGATTTCTCCCCTTGAGACTCTTGTGTGTCTGTTCATAAGTTTGTAGCTTTAGAAGTTCTTCTTCAAAGAGAAAAAAAATCAAAAAAATATGTGTCTTTATTTTCCAGAAATAGTTTTTCAGGATACCTGTGTGTTGTGCTATCCCTAGACAGTTTCTGATCTTAACCTAAGTGAGTGTCTAAGTTTCACTTGTCTTAGTTGCTCTCTTGTACACATGTATGCTTGCATCTAATTGATCATTATTTCTCATCTGTGGTCTACTAAGCTTTGAAAGACTTAAAGAACTACATGCTTCACTTAGTCAACTTTGTGGGTTACAAAGTGCAAAGCTATAAATTGAGATGAGTTGATGCAAAGAGTTTTTATGCCAAACTAGCCTCAAAGTATACATTCCTTGGTTGTGACGAACGATATAAGGGTAGGAAGAACGAGGTTGGTTTGATGAGGTGGTGTGTTGAGCTCTTTGCTCCACTTTAGACTAGTCTCAAAGTATACATTCCTTGGTCGTGATGAGCGATATAAGGGTGGGTAGAAACAAGACTGGTTTAGTGATCTTGAAGTGTAAATTCACAAACCATATCTTGGAGTAGTTAGTCTCTCACTTGATACATGACTCAGTGAGAATTCCTGAAATGCATTCTATCCTTCTATGGGTTCAAGTTGGTTGTCCTATTGAGTGTCTTTGTTACACTTATTGCCCTAAGACCATCTGGTTAGGGAGTCAATGGCAACCCTAGCCTCTTGCTATATGAACCTATGAGGACGATTTTTCAGATTGGCTATTAAACTAATATCTAATTAATTTAATCAGAAAAATTGCCTTTGATTTTGAACAATTTTGTTCTTGGTGCTATAAGGATGGATGTGACCTCTGCTCTCCTGGGCTGTATGATATATCATCTCTCATCTCAGTTAATGCTGATCTAAAGACCCATGAGTGGAACTATTTCACACACACACTCTGATGTCTGGACTAGGTTTAATGGACCATGGTGATTACGTCACAGTCATATATACATGTGGACTAGCATAGTGATTAAGACATTTGAAATCTTGGTGTCTTACTTTGTGTGTTTATGCTCAAACTGTCTATATGCAGTGATCTGAATGGTATACATTGGTATCCTCGATAGGTTGTTTAGTCATTACTTCTTGTGTGTAATTTTATTTCAAATTCGATGAGTTTAATTTGTTTTTTTTTATGCATACTCTTAGGGGGAGTAATTGATAATATGTGGTACACACATGCACCTTATTTTTGTTAAATTAAGGTTGTCAAAGTTTTGAAAACTCTTATGTAAGTGTGTCATTGCTTATCTCTTGATTAAGGACTTTGTGAGCTTGTGTTTAAACTTTCTGGTTAGGATCAGGATAATGGTTGGTATCCTAGGTCATGCATCTAGTTGTTCATTCTTTCATATTATGCACACCCGTAGGGGGAGCAATGCACCCTCTTAGGGGGAGCATATTGATGATATGGGCTATTCACAAACTTGCATCTTAGTCCTTTTGAGGTTGTCAAAACATTGAGGGAAGTTCTTCCCGTGTTTGCATGTTTTGAGTGTGAGATTGCTTGTGTTTGGTGGTGCCCTATTACATGTGCATTGTACCTATGTGATTTGAAGCATCACTTCTGTTCCAAGAAGGATATTGGCTTTTGCCTTGATCATTGATTTGTTTCCTATGGGATAGTTGGACTCTCTCTCAAGTATGTGGACATAGAGAGTTGAAGGGATTGAACTATAGTTGTTTCAAGCATGAGTGAGTTGTAGTTTTCAGTGGCATACTCTGACGTCATACTATGACGCTTTCTCCGCTGCCTAGATGCCTTGCTAATTGCTCTACTCTCCCTTGATCTTTTCACCTTCACTCTCCCTTGATAGCCTTTCCACCATCATTCACTTTAGTTTATACTGAGGTGCACTGACCATTGTGTTGGTTGTTGTTGATGTTATTGTTTGGAGTGTATGCCTAATCTCATATATGAGGTCAATGTCCCTATTATCAAATGCAAAGCTTCAGCTGTTGTAGGGGATGCCAAACCCACATTGTCTCCCGTAAGGATGATCCCTTAGATATCCCTAGCTCTCCCTCCTTGTTCTCACTTTGCCTTTTATGAGTTCATGTTACTCTTTTGAGGCTGATTGTTTATGAGAATTCCATTGACCTTAAAACAATTCCTCTTTATGTGAATTTGTTTGTTGATGGGTTAGGATGGGTTAATTGCCTAGTGTCTTTTCTTAGGGTTAACCATACATGGGTGTGTGGTCTTTATGCAGATTCCCCTTAGGACATTGGTTCAGATTGTAAGCTTATATCTAAATATCTTCCTTTGTGCTTAACCATACTTCTCCAGGATATCAAGACATGTTGGTATCCCTCATATACCCTCTGAGAGTTGTCTCTTGGTCATCTAGGTCTTTCCACCAAGCTATTCTTTGTAGATAATGTTTGAGTGTGACATCATGATGTCTTTGCTACTCACTTATCCCCTGTTGACACCCATTGCTAAGTATTCATGACTATTCAATGTGTATGTCGAGTCTCTTGAGCAAAATTTGCTCAAATAAGAGATGCTTCTTGCTGCCTTTAATGGTGAGGATTAGGACGCTGCAAATGATGTTAATAATGCTGAGGATGATACGTATATGTGATTATATTGAACCGCTCTGACCTTGTTTAGTTTGGTTTTATCATTCTCGGCTCTCTTTATGTCTCCTTGAACATATGGTTTCCCTTTGTCATTCCTTGACAAAAAGGGGGAGAAGAACAAGAACTGGTTTCCTAAGAGTTGTTGGTTATACTTAGAGCTTATTGGTTGTTGGGATTTATGAATATTGGGATTTATGCTCATATGCTTATGTGATTGTGTTTCAGGATATATGATGCATCTGCTATCCCTGGTTATTTTTAATATTCATAATTATTCTCCTATTTTTCACTTGTTCTTGAAAGTTCTTGTGCAGGTTGAGAGTCTGTCTGAACAACCTTGTCTTGGTGTGTTTTGTTAAGGAATGCCAAAGGGGGAGAATGAAGGTAAAAGGTTGTTGGCAATCCTTATATAGAACAAAACACAACCTATGAAGCCTAAAGCAAATTGAGAGATTGGTCTTGCACATCTAAAGAACAAGTTGAAGACGTAGAAGAACCAACATGATCTCATAGAACTCAGGTAAAATCATGCATATGCATTTCATGGATTTTCACTGAGGATAGCGGTATTGTCTGCCATCCTAAAAATCTGGGTTTCTAGATTTTCGGTCTTTTGTTTCTTTTGTCTTAGGTGTATGTTTCTTTACCCTTGTTCCATAAGAACTATGTCTGGGTGAGATCCTCATCTGAATTTCAAATTGACAACTAAGATAAAAGTCATGCCTTGCTTGGTGCTCAAATTAGTCTAGGGTTTGATGCCTTTGTTTTCAACCCGTGACTCATGGTTTAAGAGCTCTAAGACTACAGCTGTGTTTGTGATACACAACCAATATAGCAGCTGTCTTTGTATGTCCTCTCCCTTTTAGAGTTTGGCCAAGGACAAAAGTCCAAAAATCCTTCCTTGCTTTGGCCCTCGTGCTTGCCCTCTTGTGGCACCTCTTTGGCTTGTGTCTCTCTCTTGTTAGAGCACTCCATCAACCTATATATACTGAGCAAGGCTGCCTTTGCTCGGTGGTTGTCAAAATGTAGTTTCTACATTTGCTTTGTTGGGTTTCTCCCTTTGTTGGGTTTTTGGTTTACTTTGCATTGTTCATTAGTCTCTAAGTCTTCCTTTTGTGATTATAAACCTTAGAGCTGAACAAAACATCTTCTCATAAACTCATTGCATTCTGCATACCATGAGATCAGTTGGTAGTGCAGCAACCCCGGAAGTGTTCATGAAAGAAGCAGCTGAGGATAGCTGAGTTCTGATGTATCCCGCTGAGGTAGCTGGGTTCATGAAAGAATCAGTTTAGGATAGCTGAGTTTCTGAGAGTGAAACTTCTTAGAAGTCTTCAGAAGAATCAGTTAAGTGATAGCTGAGTTCTTAGTTGAAACTTCTTATACCTTCATGTGTAGCCACTTAGAGACAAGAGGTAGTTCTAGACTAGTTTGGGACTAGGTAGGATAGCAAGTCATTGCTGTATCCTATACTGTAATCTTGTAAGGAGTGAGGTACTCAGAAACAAGAGAGAAAGTATAGATCTAGACTAGTGGGTAGTTTAGACAGGATAGCAAGTCGTTCATGTATCCCTAGACTATAATCTTGTAAGAAGTGAGTTTTACATAGTGGAAAGGGTTGTCCTTCAAGAGTTAGGGGCACGCAGTTTTTCTCCATGGTTGCAGGGTTTCTGCGAGTAAAAAACATCTTGGTGTTCACTGTTATTTTACTGCAACTTTTATTTATTGTCATTGTGTATTTGTTATTCAGGATAGCTATAACCCTTGCTATCCCTGAGAACGAATTTATAAGAAAAAAAATTGTTAAGGGCCTATTCATCCCCCCTCTAGGACCTTTATCTTCTCTAGTATAACATCCTCAAAACTGCCTTGAACTTTAAGGAACTGTAAGCTTGGTGTACAAATAGTAACATCAGGTATACCCTTCAAGTGACATAGAATCACTCTCTCAAGCTGAGGACATCAAGCAATTAGTCTTCCCAACACATCTCCGGACACATCAACGTGCTTAAGATGAAGGCTCTTCAACATCCGGAAGCCTTTGAATGTCGCCGGAGGATTCAACAAACAATTGTGCAACTCTAAACGAGTCAAATCTTTATAAGAAAAGATGCAGGAAAAGACATTATAGGGATCCCATTTGGTATGTTCCAGTCGAACTCTTTGATCCTTTCTCTTGATAGATAAGCAATCCATTTATCAATATTTTCACTATCGGCGGAACCATCAAGATTAGAAACCCTAAAAGTCTCTATACCGCCACGATGAAGTAACAGCACATGATTAACAACTTTTTTCACATCACTAGAAAGTGAGCCCGCGCTTTGCTGCGGGGTCGTTCCTCTTTTCTTCTCAAGCTTCAAATGTAACAAATGACTATTTTGTAGTAAAAGAAACATTATCACTTGCTTGAAATGAAAAATGTTGCAAAGAGAAGTTATGGAATGAGGAATAAATAAGAGTGCAAATAAGAAGACCCAAATAATAGCAAGAAATGTTACATATTATTAAGGGAGTCCAGTTTTTACATGGCTTACATTTTAGTTACAAAATGCTAGTTCTACAACTGCAGAAGAAACTGGTCCATTTTGAGATATTCCCACCATCAAATTGCAGGAAAGAAACCATTAGAATATAAGATAAAGAGAGATAGTAATATAAGCATATCATGTGAAGCCATTGGAATTTACATTTGTTACACTAAATGAATATGAGATCTGATGGTTAAATGAATAGTAAAAAATCCCATTTGAATTTCAAGAATACCAACATAAAAGAATTTCAAACCAAGCAAAATATATTTGCATCATTACCTTATCTTATCCTCACTGCCAGCTTTCACAAACTCCTTTATCGACTCGTCCAAGTTGCGACTATTCCAGCCCACAGAGAAGATAATTAATAAGGAATCAACATTATTTTGATTGGTATGTTCATTGATTTAAGATTAATAGAAATAATTAAAAGCAAAAAAAAAGAAAGAATAGAAATAATATAGATTCTACATTGCAAACAAATTAAAAGCAAAACAATAGGAAGATGCAATCTAGCAGCATAAAAGATAGAGTTTCGTGCATTACAATCATAGTTAGAAGATATAATTTACACTACAACAGAAGATGAAGTTAGATATTAGTTGTAGTTTTTAACATCATACTAAGATAGAAGTTGTAGGTCACCATATAATTAATCTCATCATAAAAAAGATAGAAGTTGTAGGTCAGCGTACATTACCGTTATACCCTTCTACACCCGAACACTATTCTCAGGGTTTCAAACCTCCAGTGAGTGACTATAAACGATTATGTCATCGAGGTCCACTACAAACTGGTCAAGGTAAGGGTCTGAGTTATCCATCAGTATACTAACCAACTAAAACTTTTGTTTTCTTTAAAGTTTTTAAAGAACATAAAGCTAGGTTCGCCTAAAAAATGCAGAGTAAAGGATCAGTAATAAGCTTGTAGAATACATAGAACATGAAAATTGCTATAAAATATAAATGTCTACTACAATGCTATCAAAGTCGATTGATAAAAATGAAATATGAACAGTAGATTAAAGGAAGCATTATTGTACACAATCGAACAGTTACAAAAAATGATTGATGTTGTGTTTTTTCTTTCATCAAGAACAGTCTAACTAACGTACACGACTATAACTAAGTTAATTGATTGTACTCTACGAACAAACACTTTTTCAAGCACTTTTCAGTTATCATTATTGCAGATTGTTGACTTAGCAAACTTAAAAGTCAGTCTGGTAGAGCCTAGACATGTAAAGTATGTTCAACTTATGCATATTTAAATTTTGTTCTTTCAATTGATGTCCTCCCTTTTAGGTTAGAAGCTTCTTCTGCATCTTATACAACTTCTTTTGAAACACCTAAGAAGATACTTGCACAATATGATACACAAAAATGAAGTTCAAATTATATGACATGATGTTCAAAGCAGAAAGACTTGCTCAGATAGTGTTGTTGAAGTTAAACAAACGTAGTTTTCAGTATTAGATCACCCTTGTACTTTAAGTAACACCAATGAAAGGTTGGTCTTTCACAGAAATAGCGTATTTAGCAAAGCATGTTTTGCACAGAAGCAAAGTTCACTTCTCTGCACATAATGTTGTATTTAACTTGTCATTTCATAGTTTCAAACTAAGCATTGCTCAAGAAAGGTATGTGAAAAAGATTTAATTTACTGAGATACACATGTATTTTTTTATTTTAAATAAAATAAGGGAGATTATATGCATATACTATATTAATGGATACCTCTTGAGTTTCTTTCCGGACATTTCTTTCATAATTTGACTGCTCTTAGGATCCTGCAAAGTTCTCTTTGGTTGGGACTATTTCTTTGGTATTTCTGTTTGCATTATCTCATGCATGTCTAGCTGTCTCAGAATCAGGATAGGAAGCCTTTATCATCAAGTCCTCTTTTATTGTAAATCTGATCTTCCATATATGTTTTTCGTTAACTTGCAACTCACATGTATATAAAAAAAGTGTACTTGCTGGTCCACTTTCATCCTCAAGACGAACCTTTATCTTGTACCTGTGCAGTAATAACACAGAATATGAATCAGATTTAGTTTTGTTCAAAATAGAGATGAAGGAAAAAAAAGAAAAACAAACACTAAGCATATGAAAAAAAGAATGCAGTTGTTAAGCGTGCTCCCTATTTGTACAAACATACAATAAGCTTTAGTTAAATGATTATAACAAAGAACTAAAATTATTTAAGCTGAAGCAAGTTCAGTTCATACAATAAGCATTAGTTAAATGACGACACTTTCCTACCAATTCCAAAGTATTCGTTCTGGCTTATTGAAATCAACTATTTGGCGGCTTCTTCATCAATTCTAAATAGTTCATTATCTCATTGCTCATCAATAACCCCAGTACCCTTATTTTGAGAATTATGCTTACTCTCATAATCCTGATCAAAAGCAGAATTTTTATATCAAATCCGAAATTTAAAATCCCAAAAGTTATATCAAATTGAGCAGATAAATTTGGAAGCCATACATGTGAGTGCTGACGACTGTGATAATTTATTATATCAATAAAGATGCAGTACCAAGCTCTGGAACAAAAAAAAAAAATAGATGCAGTACAAAGACACTATCAGAAGAAAGGCTTTAGCCGACGAAAATTAAAAAATCAGGCCGACGAATCATTTTTTCGTCGGCTAAAGTCCACTTTAGCCGACGAAATTTTCCTTCGTCGGCAAATTTAAATTTTCGTCGGCTATGGTAAACTTTAGCCGACGAGATTAAAATGTCGTCGGCTAAAGAATTTATTTCGTCGGCTAAAGTTCACAGACTATGGCCGACGAAATATTTAAAAGTTTAGCCGACAAAATAATATGTCGTCGGCTAAAGTGCTTTATATTTACAGATCTGGACAGCAGCAGCTCATCTAGGAAAAAAAACGGGAGAAGAAAAAATGGGAGAAAAAGTTTGGGTGTTGTCGAAATCTGTCCATAATTAGTTTGTGGAGCTATATATAGGTACGTATATGTATATATGTTGATTAATTGAGTTTTATTTGAGTTGATCGATTTTGAGTGTGATTGAGTTGATTGATTTTGAGTACGTTGGATGTGTGTGTGTATATATATATATATATATGTTGATCGATTTGGTTGATGATTTGAATTGATAATATATAATTATTTGTTGTAATAAATAATAGATATATATATATATGTTAATTAATTTATAATATTGTGCTGATATGGTATGAAATTGTTGATGATATATATGAGTTGATGATGATTTTGTGATGATGCTGATATATAATATTGTTATGAGTTGATTGATTTTGAGTACGTTAGATGTATATATATATATATATATATATATATATATATATATATGTTGATCGATTTGGTTGATGATTTGATATAATATATATGAAGTTGTTCATAAGTAGTAGATATATATATATATATATGTTAATTAATTTATAATATTGTGTTGATGGTATATATGTCAATGATGATTTTGTGATGATGTAGATATATATATATATAATATTGTTATGTAATTATTAAGTATATATATATATATATGTGTTAATTAATTTGTTATTATTAGTTGTAGTACGTAGAATATATACTAAATGAATTGAGATTTTATATATGGTATGAAATTTCATTAATAATTAGCTAGCGTTATACATATATATTTTGTTATATTTTCAGGATATAGATAAGAGTTGGATTTCGCTTCCAAAATGGGACAAAAGATATAGTGCAAGAGTTATAAGTTTTATGGAATATGCGCTGGCTAATGCTAACGGGAATACAATTTTCTATTGTCCGTGCACGAAATGTCAGTGTCGCAACGATATGTATCGATTTCCCATTGACAAAGTATCGCTGCACCTGAGGAGTAACGGGTTTTAGGAGAAGTACACATGTTGGTTATATTACGGTGAAACATCATCAGGGGGTCCGCATGATCATGGCCAATTTTTGAGACGGGCAGTACATCCAACGATTCAACAACGGCATTCATCAATGACATGTTTCCTTATGAGAGCGGTTTATGCGCTCAAGGAAAGTATATGCCTGACCCGGTGCAGCCCTTCCCTAGAGCTGTCAACACTGCTGGTATTGAAAAGTATAACAAACTGCTTCCTTTCCAACAGACCCCTGTGTACCCCGGTTGTCAGAAGACCGTTCTTGAAAGTGTGATGGACGTAATGAAGATTAAAGTTGAGACAAAATCGACCGTGAAGGCTGTTGATAATTATCTACAGTACACTGCTTCGATGCTGCCCCACGGTCATCGTCTTCCTACCACTCATCGTAAGGTCTGATGTATCCTGAAAGATCTTGGGCTTTCCTACATCAAGATCCATGCATGCAGATATGACTGCGTTCTGTTCTGGGGTAAAGATCCAGAAGGGAATGACCTTAGTGGCCTTGACGCATGTCCGGTATGTCACACTGACATATATAAGCTGACTCCTGCAAGCAATAGGAAACCTGTGAAGGTACTTCGGTATTTCCTGTTGAGAGATAGGCTGGAGCGGTTGTACATGTCTTCACACACGGCCAAAGCTATGAGATGGCACGCTGATAGGGAATTGCATGACAAAGATACCCTTATACACCCTGCTGACGGGGAGACTTGGAAGCATATAGACAGGGAGTTTCCTCATTTTGCTTCAGAGGTCTGAAATGTGAGGCTCGGGCTCTCATCCGACGGGTTCAACCCTTTTGGCAACATGAGTCTTCAATACAGTGTATCGCCGGTGATTTTGGTACCGTACAACCTTCCTCCATGGATGTGCATGAAGAAAGAATACAATATGTTGAGTTTGTTGATTCCGGGGCCGGTTATCCAGGGAAGTGTCTCGATGTGTATTTGAGACCTTTGATTGAAGAGCTTCAGTTTTTGTGGGGTGTTGGTCATCCCACTTATGACAAGTACATGCACGAGATATTCCAGATGTATATCATGGTTGTTGGTACCATCAGTGATTTTCCTGCCTGTAGGATGTTGTCGGGCAACGTTGTTAGGGGATACAAGGCTTGTCCAGAGTGCCTGAGCGATGAGGGGAGCAGCAGTCATGGCAACAAGATATGCAGATTGGGTCACCGTGCTTTCCTTCCATATAATCACGAATGGCGGTTCGATGACAAGGCATTTGATGGGACCGTAGAACACGGTGTGCCTCCCAGAAGATGGACGGGAGAAGAAATTTTAGCAGTGCTTAATGAGTACGATTTTGGGCAGCTCAGCAATCATCCCAATATTGTGACGGCAATACCTGAAAGACCCGACATGTACCAATTCTGAAAACATAAGAGCATATTCTGGGAACTCTCATACTGGAGTAAGTTGTTGATCAGGCACTACCTAGATGTGATGCACATAGAAAAGAAGGTTTGCGACAGTGTGGTGGGCACAGTGTTGAACTTGGAGGGGAAGACGAAAGACGGTCCTAAGGCACGCATTGATCTAAAAAAAATGCAATTAAGAAGACATCTGTGATTGAAAGAAGGGAAGAAAAAAATGCCTCAAGCTCCTTACACCGTGAAGCCTGACCAGAAGAACGTAATTTTCAGGTGGATGAGTTGTGTGAAGTATCCTTTAGGCTATGCAGGAAATATAGCCCGGTGTGTGAACTTCCGGGATAATAAGATGTACGGGTTGAAGAGTCATGACTGTCATATCCTGCTACAATGTCTCTTCCTTGTTTTCATTCGACCGTTCATTCCCCGTCAGGTGGTGGAACCGTTAGTAGCGTTGGCAAGATTCTTCCAGAAGTTATGCACATGGGAAGTGAAAAAATCTAACCTCCGGGAAATGCAAGAGGACATCATTTATATCATGTGTAAATTGAGTAAATTTGAGAGGATATTTCCTCCAAATTTTTTTGACATCATGCCTCACCTGATGATCCATCTTCTCGAGCAATTGTTGCTTACCGGTCCAGTACACTACACTTGGATGTATCCCATGGAAAGATATGTTTTTTACACCTGAATTCCTCAATATATATACATGTTCAATAATCATAACACTTTGCAACTTGATTTATAGGCAACTTGGAGACTACAAAGATTATGTGGCTAATAAATCCGCGCCTGAAAGATGTATAGCTGAAGCATATATTGCGCACGAGTGCGTCACCTACATGAAGTTGTATTTAGGAGCGTTGAAGGAAACAGACGAAGTCATGCCGGTAGATGTACCGAAGTTCAATCTTTCCATACTCTCCAGTGATGTTGAAGTTTATGGAATTTTGCCAGACTCCTCAAGTTGCAACCACATGAGCTAGTCATTGCCCACTGGTGGGTATTGATTAACTGTCCAGAAGTTGAATACTGGAAAGACATCCATCTATATTGTCCAGACATTCATGGTGATCTCGAGTACCACAATAGGGAGTTCGCAAACTATTTTGGCGGCTGGGTACGTAATTCAATATTTATGTACGTATTTATGTTTATTGCATAATTATCCATATTTACAATGTTGAATGGTTGGTTGCAGATGAACCATATTCAATTTGATGGTCACCCAAATTGGTCGCACGAACTAAGACTTCTAGCGATGAAGCCGATAATGTCAAGAGTTTATCCGATGTGCAAGGTGAATGGCGTGCAATTTATATGTGAACAGAGACACAGTAGACGGAGAACACAGAATTCTGGGGTGATGGCGCATGGTGGGCGGAATGGAGTTGACTATTACGGTGTTCTCCATTCAGTGGTGGAACTCGTTTACGGTGAAGGCATGACAGTGCACCTCTTCAAGTGTATATGGTTGATACTAGCCCGCAGAGCATGAAGACCGATCAGTACGGAATATTATCGGTGAACACTGCTACAAGTTCTTACGAAGATGACCTGTTCGTTTTTGCTACATCGGTAAAACAAGTGTTTTATATTGATGACCTTGCTAAGGGTGACGCGTAGAAAGTAGTCAACCTTGTGCACCCTCTAAACATTTACCAGGCGGCTACACTTGGAGAGGCCGAAGACGAGGAAGAAGATGTTGCGTATCAAGAGCCCAACGCAATAGGTATTCCTAACTCCTCTACCGTTCGCCTTAATAATTTTAAAGCGGGTCGTTCGGTGCGAATTCGTGATGAAGAGCCAAGGCTTATTGATGTTGATCCAAATCAAGAAACAGACGAAGACTCTGGCGATGAGGAAAGGGATAGATTACCAGAAATAATTCTAACACCGAAGAAGACTCGTCGGATGATTCTGATTACGAGCCTTAGTTTTAATTTAGAGGACGTAATACATTAATTTGTAATAAAAAAGATTGTATTACCTTAATTTATAGTTTAAGTATGTTGAATTCATATTTCTATTATTTTATATGAATTTTGGTGATATATGAACAGGAAATTAGTATGGTTTAAACCTTCTGTTTTTTAATGTATTTTTTTTTACTTAAGCCGACGAAATACACCAGAATTCGTCGGCCTAAACCATCTTAGCCGACGAAATATATTAGAAGTCGTCGGCTAAAACCATCTTAGCCGACGAATTATATTAGAAGTCGTCGGCTAAAACCATCTTAGCCGACGAATACCCTAATATTTCGTCGGCTTTATTAATTTTTTTGTTTTTTTATTACATACTATAGCCGACTAATATTAGGGTATTCGTCGGCTAAACCCTAAAATTTTTCTGTTACATACTATAGCCCTATCTTCAGTGGTTATTTTGTGTAAAATTTTTATACTACTTGTTGCGTCTCATCGATTTGAATCTATTTTCAGTTGAAGGTCCGGCCAAAATATGAAATTTAGATGGTCTAACGACATTTTTCGTGCATTTAGGGGTTTGACTTACGAGATTGACCGTCCGGATCGAGCACTTAACCTTGTCGGATCAAGTTGAATTTTTGCCCATACATGTATTTTGTCATGATGGTCAGATCTGACGGTCGGATTTCCGTTTCTCAAGTTTGATCATCACAATCACAACATGCCTACTAATGTTGTATAACTTGTTTACCAAATGTTAAGTAAATGTTTCGTTTCAAAACCAAACTATACGTAAAACCTTCAAACGCAAAAAAGTCGTGAAATAAGATATGACCAGAATGGTGAAATACGTCCACGGTTGAAAAATCACAGTATTCCAGTAAAGTTTCGGTGCCGATAGTTGCGGTCAATGCAATTTTTCATTCTTTCTCCCTATGAGTAGCCCTATCTTCGGTGGTTATTTTGCGTAAAAATTTTATACGACTTGTTGCGTCTCATCCGTTTGAAACTATTTTCAGTTGAAGCTCCGGCCAAAATACGTAATTTAGACAGTCCAATGACCTTTTCCGTGCGTTTAGGGGTTTGACTTAACAAATTGACCGTCCGGATCGAGCCCTTAACCTTGTCGGATCAAGTTGAATTTTTTCCCATACATGTATTTTATCATGATGGTCAGATCTGACGGTCGGATTTTTGTTTCTCAAGTTTGATCATTACAATCACAATCACAGTTTGCCGAATGTATAAAAAGTATTATAGCCGACGAATTTCAAAGGTTTAGCCGACGAATAATATGTTTAGCCGACGAATTTCATGTTTGGCCGACGAATTTCAAAGGTTTAGCCGACGAATTTTATCTTAGCCGACGATATTATTATCTTTAGTCGACGAAATAATAATTTCGTTGGCTAAAGTTGTCGGGTATAACCCAGCGCTCGACAGCAAAAAAGCCCTAGCCTCCTCTTTCCCCTCCTCTGCCTCCTCTCCCTCTCCCGGTCTCCCGATCTCCCTCTCCCGGTCGCCGCCCTCTCCCTCTCCCTCTCCTAGTCGCCCTCAGACAAAATCGCCTGCTCCGGCCCTCCCTCCTCCTGCTGCTGCTCTGGTCCTCCCTCCTCCTCCTCCTGCTCCAGCCTCGAGCCCTCCCTCCTCCTCGAGTACATTTATGTTTCACATTTCATTTTGTGTTTTATTTTGTGTTTGCTTTTATTTTCCGGTCAATTGCAATGTTGTGGTGTTGTTAGGAAGTGTATATTTGTATTTAGGAAGTGTATATTTGTATTTAGGAAGTGTATATTTTTATTTAGGAAGTGTATATTTGTATTTAGTATTTAGGAAGTGTATATTTGTATTTAGTATTTTGTGTTTGCTTTGATTTTCCGGTCAATTGCAATGTTGTGGTGTTGTTAGGAAGTGTATATTTTTATTTAGGAAGTGTATATTTGTATTTAGGAAGTGTAAATTTGTATTTAGGAAGTGTATATATTTTTTTTTGTTGACTAATTGAATGGGTTTACATTTTTTTATTTTGTGGCCTTGATTCAAATTAGATTGGTAATATTAGATCGACGAACGGTTCGAAGGGCCAAAGGTCCGAATCGTCTGAGGGAACCTCTAACAACCCTCAGACGTCGTTTCAGGGCCTCGTGACAGCTAGACATGCGAGCCTTCTGCAGACGGCGCAGAGGCAGCCGGAGGTGCCCCTTTCATCGAGGCAGCGGGGCGTCCCTCATTACTCGAGGCAGTTGTGGCCTCCGACCCAGACGGAGGTGTCTGCACCCCGTATGCCTGAGATACACAGGGCGCCCTCTCCAGGTCCTACTTCTTCGGATAGTGGGTCTGGGGTACAGATGCCGCCGCCTCACTTATTCCTTCCGCGGATGATACCGGCCTTACCTGCAGTCGATGGCTCAGAGACGCCGATTTATCCACTGCCCCCGCTAGTGGCTCCATCAGCGGCGTACCGGTTCGTGCCTTTTGATACGCCTCTTATTTCCACGAGGGTATCATCATTGGAGACGGAATTTGTCACGTCCGCCGCATCTCCCTCAGGTAATAAAAGATGAATGACTTGTTTTCTTATAATTCTCCGATTTTAATAATCAATTGGTTTATCATGTGATAGGCACCGTTGGAGCGAAGCCAGAAAAAAAAGAAGAGAGGCCCCGTCATAGGGAAGGCTCTCGAGAAGATCGTCGGTACCTCAAGGAGGATTGTCATCGGTACTGACGGGGATGGCGACATAGTATCGGGCGGAAAGTCGAGGACGTACTCCGGCCGCGTGGGAGCGCTCATTAGAGATAGAGTCCCTATGTTGTGGTCAGACTGGGGCGAGGTCCCGCAGGAGGTTAAGGACATGGTCCACAACGCGATGTCGGTGAGTTTACAAAATGCCTCAATAATATTATGTATTACATTATAGATTTCTCGAAAAACTAAACTAATAAACGGTTAAATGCAGGTGTGGTTTGAGGTTCTCGAGCCCTTGAAGAGCAGCTGGGCAGACGTTGTGCATGGGGGAAGGTACGTTGGGAAGTTAATGAAAAAACAAAATTGTATGTGATATTAATAATATTTCTAATATTTTTGTTGTATCTGTAGGTACAAGGAATGGAAGAACGAGTTGCGGACCCATTGGATTACGCACGGGAACGCACGTTCTGGTACCCCTGCTGAGTTCCACTACAGAGAGTACGAGTGGCGTTGGCTTCTGACATCAAAATTCAACAACCCTCGTAAACAAGTATTTAAATAAATTAATTAGTTAATTTCTCATTAAGTACATGCGTTTTTAAATATTTTACTAATAGTTTAGTTTTTTCTTTGAAGGCGGTTTCCCGTGCGAACGCTCAGAACCGGCAACGCAACACAAGGAACCATCATGCCGGTTCTAGACCGTTTGCTGTCTTCATGGACGAGGCGGCCAGGGAACATCCAGAGGTCAACCCGTACGTCTATACGTACGAGAAGACATATCCTGACGCCCATGAGGATATTGTAAGTCATCTTACGTTTTTAAATTTTTAATTTTACTTATATATATGTCAAAATGTTAATTAATAATTTTTTTCCTATCCAATTAGGCGAAGGTGAGGGACGCTAGTGACGAGGTGATGAGTGCTATAGTGAGGGAGACATGGCCGGACACGCAGGAGGAAGAGATGTCCGAAGCCATGTCCCGGATCGACACTTCGGATCCGACGGTTAGGGCGAGGATCATGGGCACAGCCTTCCCACCGCGAGCAAACAACTTCTACTGCCGGGGTCTAGGAAAGAAGGGTGAGAGGTTCCTAAAGACCACTCCAGGATTTCAACGAAAAGCAGCCTCGACCAGCAGCAGGACCACGACCACCAGGACGACTCAGCTGCTACAGTCGGAACTTCAGAGACTACGGGAACAGCAAGCTGCTCATGTTGCCTATAATGCCGCGCAGGCAACCTATAATGCCGCGCAGGCAGCCCATTATGCCGAGGTACATGCCATCCAGCAAGCCCAGCAGCGGTAGATGTTCTAGTACATGCAGGACTTTACAACTGCCCAGCTCTAGGGACTTCTGCCTCCGCCCATTCCGCAAGCTCCGCAGCAGCCCCCAGAAGCGGATATTAATTTAGACGATCTAGATTTTGTGTAGTTGATGAATTATATAGTTTTATGTGCTTGTTGTTGGTTATATGAAATTGTTTTGGTGTTTTTTGCAGCCTTCTTGGAATGGTAATTTAGAAATTTCGGGTTTTTTTTTATACTGGAATGGACTTATAGCCGACGAAATACGCCATAATTCGTCGGCTATAGTATTTTTAATTATTTTTTAATAGGGTTTAGCCGACAAATTATGGAATGTTTCGTCGGCTTTAGTTATTTTTTATTTTTTTATTACATACTATAGCCGACGAATATATTAAGAGTTTCGTCAGCTAAAGCAAAGAGACTAGCCAACGAGTTGTTTCGTCGGCTAAAGTTAAGAGACTAGCTGACGAGTTGTTTCGTCGGCTAAAGTTAAGAGATTAGCCGACGAAACAACTCGTCGGCCAAAGTCTGAGAGACTAGCCGACGACGTCTTCTATCGTCGGCTAGCTATGGGACAATAGCCGACGACGGGCTATAGTTTTGTCGGCTAAAGTCATCGCCGACGACCCTTTCCCGACAAAACTATAGCCGACGAAGTCTCGTCGGCTAAGATCTTAGCCGACGAATTAAGCTAACAGGCCGACGAAAAATTTTTGTCGGCTAAAGTGCTTGTCCTGGTAGTGAGATATCACACAATTTAGCAAAATTTTAACCTACTGCCAGTTTCATGGTCTACTAACACTATGAACCTAACTAATTGTATTGGTTGATCACTATATTTTAATGCTTAAGAAAACCTGTATTTGGGGTGCAAATTACTGTTAAACTATATTTGAAGGTTTAAGTTGTCGTGAATTTAGGGTGGGGATTTCTAAACTTGAAGGTTTAAGCTATTGCGAACTTGAAGACTTATGCTCGTTCTGAGACATATAGAGGACAACTGATTTGTAAGCAAAGGGAACATTTTGTATTAAAGCGGCACTGGAAAATCATAGCTAAAATAGAAATAAAAAAAAAAACAGAAATGAACAAAACTAAAGGATCCTCTACACCAATATTTCCAGTACTAACCTCATAATGCCAGAAATGAACAAAAGATTCAAACTTAGAGCTTTACAAACTGAAATTGATAAAACATATTACACACCATTTATTTTATTAACCAAATACTTTCTAACCACTCACTGACTCCACAAACATTAAAATTTCCGTTGCCAAAAGAAAAAACATGATAAAAGAAGAACATCCTACAATTGTAAGCTATGAATAACCATAAAAAATCATAAGGTAATGCATATCACTTGACACCACACTATTCACCAACCCTACAAAACGAAATGAAAGCAGTCAGCCCACTTACACATATGAGTCTTTCCTGTTATAACACTAACCTCATCAACATGCAAAACTAACAAAAATTAACTTTAAAGTACCAACCAAAAACAAAAACACACCAAACAGACCCAAAAAAAAAGAGCAATCATGTATAATTATATATATATACAGGTATATACACACACAATGCCTTCTAAACTACAATGCAAGAAGACAACAGGCACAATAGCAACAACAGAATGGTAATGGTACAGCTGAGAGTTTTTGCACAGAACCTGTAAAACCAATTCAAGCTAACTTCAAATGCAAGATTAATGATTTTAACTACTTGAAACTATGAATTATGTGCTATTTTGTTGAGGTTATGGAGAAGTTATGTGCTATTACTGACCAATAGCCATTTTCTTTGCTGAATATCAAACCAAAGAACACAGCTAGACCTACTGAAAGTGAGCAATTGAAAGCTGCCATAACTCTTTTGCTATTTATCTTTATGGAGAAGTTACTCCATACCACACTTTTATGCTCGGTATGACAGGGAGATTTAGCTGTAGATCACCCTAATAAATCTAATACTCAAAATCTATGATTAACAGAATCAAAATTCTACTATACCTGTTGAAGCAGGGATACCCAATTAAGTTAAGTTTGAACTCATCTAAACTTCCCAACCAAGGTTCCAAACAGTAATAAAATTGATATAAATAACTTTTATGTCAATTATGAAGAACCACACTAAATTACTCAGTACATGTCTACCTAAACAACCAAATTCAAAACCAAACCAATTCAAAAACACTTCATTATCAAATTCATCTATTTCCATACAGAGAACGTGTTTACCTGAAAAGAGAAGCAGCATTTCTGACAAATGCAAGCAATTTACTTGGAACCGGTGCAATCGATCTTTGAGGTCGCAGACTGCAAAGAGACAAAACTTGAATTGGAAAAAAAACCCAAATCAGCTCAAATCTAGGGAAACAACAAAACCCAATTAAAAGAAAATTAGAAGCCTATGGCAGACAAAACAAAATTATATATACATGAAGATGGAACTGCAATGGATTTATATTTCTATAGATAAACTAAAATAAACTTCATATCAGACAGAAACAAAAAAGCATATTGAATGGAAGATTGCAAACTAATCTAAGTACACTAAAGGTCAGCCACCATTTTTTTATATATTTATATATAGATATATGTATATGCACATATATCCAATTACTTTATTATGTTGATCATCTCCTGGTAAACGAAAATCGATCATCTCGATCTATATATGCTTATAAAAGACAGGCCGACGGCCGACCATGCATATCCAAAGCTATCAAATATCAATAAAGCTCTCAAGTTTTGATTTCAAAGTAATAAAAGATCTTAATATCTGTTGTAGCAAGTCTTGAGCTATTCAATTGGGGGGAGCCATGCTTTTCAGTGGAGATCGCTGGGCAAGTTTTACTGGTGTAGCTATATCTTATTTTCAATATAGAACCATTTATTTAACCAAGAGATAATGATTAGTGATATATATATATATATTTATGAATAGTAATCGATCAATCAAGTTCGTCTATATGATGAAAGCCTAAACAAAGGAAATTAATAACAAAAACTTAGCAGATCGGCATCCATTGATGACAAAAACTTAGTAGATCGGCATCCATAGTTAGATGGGTGAATAAGAATGGTATCATTAGTTAGATTGATTTTTCTACTATAAAAACCTACCAAGTGCTTGTTGTTCTTGATCTTCGTCAAATACCGAAAGAGATTGGTCTTTAATGCGGCGAATTTTGTGAGAGATGACCTGAAAGCTTCAACAGAGAGCTGTGGAGAAAAGGAAAAAGATTCTGGCAAAGGGGCTTCATATATTAGATCAAACGGCAAAGCTAGTCAAGCTGTTGAGACGAAGGAGAGACTATGTAGAACTTTATCGAAGTTTCATGAGAGAGCGATGGAGAATGATGAGTCGGTTTCAGGAGAGAGAGATAAAGAAAAACGATGCAATAGAGGACAAAATCGTCTTTTCACGTGTACAGTGCTTATGAATAGTAAAACAGTGTTTTGCGTTGTGTGCACAGTAGACGAAAAATATATATACGGTAAATATCCACTTTGATCATCAAACACCAGATATGGAAGCCAAGACCATTTCAACCTCCACTCACTAGATAAAATACATACTTGTCCTCACTGCCTGGTCGATAGGTAAGTATGACAAGATTTTCTACGTAACACCGGTTGGTAAGTTGCTTAATTTGTCCGACTGATCCATCTTCTTCTTCTTCTGATAATTAGTGGGTTTCTTGGATCTGAGGTATCGACTAAGAAGAGAAAAGCATTCAACTATATAAGATACCAGAAGATGGAGCACGATCAATATTTTTTCTGACATATATTTTGGGGGAAGAAAGGTTAGGGTTTTGCATATACAAGCAGAAAGTTTTAAGGAAGCTAGGTCATCGTCTCCTTGAAAACCAAGGCATATATACATAGACAGCTTGACCTACAATGTGGGCCTCTGGTGTGGGCTTTTATCTTCGGAATATAAAAGGGGCAAAACTGACAGTTCAGGCTTTTAAGTATAAATTCGAAGTTGGGGTCCGAAAACCTCACTTACCTCTCTGCCATCGCCGGAGAATATGTTCTTCGGCCACGGCTTCACATCATTGCCAGACAGAAATCACAGAATGCTCTGAACTTCTGAAGCCCCTATATCTTTGAGTCAGGAATCAGATCTTCAAGCTTTGAATATTGACCAAATCAAAGAGAAGAAACTTTGACCATTGACACCCTTTCAGTCGGTTTGTATTTCAAACCCTTTCTCCTTCATATTCTCTCATCTTGCGACTCGAACGGTTCTGGGAAGAAGCTCCACAGTTGGTTATGGAGATGCACTACCAACTTTCCAGACAGTCACAAGGTGCTTTCCATTTTCCAAAGGCTGGAGATGAAGACCTGAACAGCTGGCTAGGAACCTCCTTTAGATATAATCCGTGCCAACCCCAGGTGAAGATTTATGGATCTATAACACCGATCTATGGTAGAAAAATTTCATCAAGAACACTATAGTTAGATTCATTTCAATTCACCTACTTTGTTCCGATATTCCGATATGAACAAATCACTGTAGGGGATAAGTTTCTTCACCCTTGTAGCTCAAGCAAGGTAGGTATGTGTTGCAGTAGTATTGGTCTTTGAGGTCCCAAAAGTTCCAGATTGGCCCTTTAACTGTAGGGAGTGTGTTTCAGTCAAGAAAAAACGTGTTACGTGTCTGGACTTGAAGAAGTTGAGACATTTGGGTCAATTGTTACCTGGACTGATTTGGCAGTGCAGCACCACAAAACATACAGACATGAGCAAGCTGCGATGCTTGAAACTTTTAAGTCTGTGTAAATAGATAACTTGTCTACCTAAAATCTATTACAAGGTATCATTTCCCAGATACAATTTAACCCCAGAAAGTAAGTACGCTTATGAACAAAAGCAGGTGCCAACCACCAAGGGTGCATCAACGGCTTGCAAAAGAAGACTTCCAGTGTAAAGGTTTCGCAGCCAGATCGTTAAACAGTAACGTGTTTAACATTTAGTGTTTAACAGCTTCAGTCACTGAAACAAAAACAAGTGAAATAGTCCACTATCAGTAAGTCAAAAAAAAAAAAAAAACTACAAATAATTTTGATCCTCGAGTCATAAATCCGTAAGCTCTTAAATCCTGAACCAAGTAAGCATTTGCTTTAGACAATTTTAGAATGAAAACACAGTGCATTAGACAAGAGAAATGAGATCTTACCAAGTAATAGTAGACTTTCTTTTATCTGACTTATCTATATGCTGAAACCCCCCCATCAAACTCTTGCTCAACCAAATCCTTGCCAGAGCTATAAACAATTTTGTCCTGCCCTATGATAGTTCTTTTGGCCATATTCCGAGCACTGAGGAGCTGAATAGAATCAAGCATGTTAATAAAGTAAATGTGAATTTATCAGTGAAGAAGCAAGTCGATCGTGAAGCCTGGGTATCAATTGTTTCTTAATGAGGCCAAAAGAAAATGTAGACAAAGGCACGATAACTTGAATGGGTAATGGAATAACATGAGTTTCCTAGGACAACTCCATGGGAGCAGTATCTATTAAGTAATAACTATAAGATCCTACAATTCCTGGAGTACGTAATACCCTGGATCAGCATTTTGGGAGTAGTAAAGTGCAAGTATGTTAGTCTCAGTCAGAACAGGTCATAGAAGTAGTTTATCGGATTACTAATTTTTAGTATGTTTTGCATAATGTGGCAGATATTCTAAATCTTGCTCAGACAAGTAGTAAAGCCTTCTTCACTGAGGAAGCATGTCTTAAGGGAAGGAGGGAGGAAGCTTGTCTTGAGGGAGGGAGGGAGAAAGAACAACAAAATTTAACTGCAAAAGTTCAAAGGGCTACCTTTTGTCTTAGTGAGAGATCAGGATATTCAATGTCTCGAGCAAATTGCTGTCTGGCTTGATTTCTTTTTTCCATGTCAGCATTTGTCTTGAGCAAGACAAACCAACGCAACAGAGGAATCAGGAAGAAGGAACCAGCATAAATCTGCAAAATAGTTTGACGAGGAGATAAATCAAACTCAACATTCTATTGAGTTAATAATGCATATATAATCATTGAGTGAACTTCAGTCTTTGCAATTTCTTAGAGATCAGTTGAGCAGATTATACACTAAAACTCTCATCTGTTAACTTAAAGATCATGCATAGTAGGACCAAGTTCAAAAATCTTTGGTGGTTGAACATTAAAAGAATATTAGAAAATTATAGATCCAATTTCTACACAAGTCAACTGCAAAGATGCACATGCAGAATTCCAATTTCTACACTAGTCACCTAGACATCAATCAAGCGCAGTTGTTTGCTGCTGTATGAAGATTGAAGAGAGCAAGCACACAAATCATTTTCTATGTTATGAAGGTGACAAAAGAAGAAACCAGATCAGAAACTTCACACATGAATTTATGAGAGGCCATGCTAAACACAATGACAATAAATTAGTTAGAAGATAGCTGTAACACAGAACAGGTTGATAGGATGGTTATATGAAAGTAGCCACTTGGGAAAAAATATCTCACCATTATCACAGTCAAGGAAAACACAACTAACGCACAGAAGATAAGTGAATATTCGTGCAATCTTCCCAGTCGCAATATTGTCTAGCTCAAATAACATAGAAATATATACATACTGAACTAGAACAAGGAAACTTCTACTAATTAATTATAGTTAATTTATACCTGAAGTAGAGGGAATATGCTTGTAATGAACTGAGAGAAAAGCATCTTTTGCAACTGTAGGATCCCTACGGATGAGAATGGAGTGGTAAGATCAGAAAAGTATAGAGCAAGCACTAGTAAGCAATAACAAAGTTCAAGTCAAACATACATTAACAAGTCTCTCAGAATGATAATCCCACATAAATTGAATACACCAAGTCCAATGACCATTGCTCTCTCACCAATGCTAGTTTTACTGAAAAGAAAAAAATTTAATTGTTAAATTCAATTGCAGAAGAAACTCACGGAACAATTGGAAAGGGAAAATAGAACAAGGGACCTGAACTGCCATTTCTCCTCCTTCAAAAACTTCCCAGGTTCTCCATCAAACCGTGTCCTTGTTCTTTTATCAGCTGTGCGTTGTAGAGATGGAAACTGGTACAGAATGTTTCCCTGCATAATATGCATTTTTTTATTTTTAAACATTCTTAAGGAATAATATATCTCCCTAAACGAAGACAACTACAGCCAAGGGAGGGATTGTAGGAAGCAAAAGAGATTTTAAACCGAGGAGTTAATAATATCAACGCCGTGCAACAAACATTATTAATTAATGTCACGATCTCAAAATTTGCAGATTTCACAGTCCAAAGCAGAAATTGATTTTCAAATACTTCATTTGAATATGTATATGCCGAAACAATTTAGAGGCCATTGCTTAAAATCATATGTTAAACATACCTCTTCATCTATTAAAGGCTGACCCTCGTACCGTGAAAGAACAGGTAAGATGTATGCTTCATGAGTCTGAAATTTATGGAGTAAAAAGATGTTAAGCGGGATAAAAAGTTTCCAAAAGAACCATAAAGAAGTGAAATTTTCCAAGAACAGGAAGTGTTTGAACTTTGTTCTGGTTTTTATTTTTATTTTTGAAAACGAATACTTTCAAAGGAAAATAAGTGAGGAGTTCTGGACAAGAAGTTCACAGCAGAATCATGTAATGTTAAGACAAACTGAACCGTTCGAATATTCTTCTTTTGCCTATGCTATAGGTGTTCAATAACTAATTAATAGATACAACAGTTTACTATATCCTATAAAAGAAATCTCAGGAACCATAAACCAGAGTTACCAGACTACAATTACTAGAGAAAAATTCTTTGACATAAAAGATTGGGAATTTGATGACAGAAATTTTCCATCATAATTACACTGACTGTTGGGCAAAAATCGTAAATAAATATACCCAACACAATTTCACTCTATCTTATTGATTAAAATAGAGTTTTAATTATGTCCGGTTTGACCCATTCAGAATAAAATAATTCCTTAATTACAACCCTTGCTTTCAAGGGAAAACCCTTTGATTCTAAATACAAAGTTACAAGTGGGGAATGTGTGTTTGAGGGGAATTGCGACTGCACCCGATTTATTTTACAGGTTGCCTACGTACCCCATGAGGGATCAAGTCACTCGTAGTTCAAGTTTTATGGTTTTTGGGGTTTCGACGAAGTAGATGACTTGTCGAAAAGTTCGGTTATGTGTTTGGGAATTTGGCTTGGAAAGAACCAAGGATTTGGCTTTAAATGTGGTTGTATCCAGATTTAAATCCGGACTGCCTACATACCCTGTGAAGGGATCAAACCATTGTAGTAGTATTTTGAGATTCGGTTTTGTACCAAGTTTAGATTTTTTTGGTATCGAAGTTGGGTATTTTGATTTGGACACCCGAAGCTTCAAGTAAACACGAAGGACACCCAAAGGCTTGTTTCTGTTTTGGACACCCGGTTTGTTTCTGTTTTGGACACCCGGTTTATTTCTTGGAGACCCAAAAACTATGTTGCTTCCGTTCTTTTTATTATTTTTTTTCTTTTCTTCTCCCAGAACACTTCTGCTTCTTGTTGCAGTAGGAGGCGAGCTTGAAGGTTGAACAGATGAGTTCGGATGCAGAGACCAAATTGGAGTCGGATTCGAAGCTGGCAATTGGGTTTTATACACAAAATAGGTGAGAATTTGATTCCCCCCTTTTACCCTTTCGATTTGTATGCCATAGAAACTGAAATTTTGTCTTGGCCTTTATCTTGGTGGCGCCGAGCTTGAGAATTTTGGTGAGCTTGGAGCGTTGAGGGAGGTGAGCTGGGTGATTTGTGCCCAGGTGACTCTATTGCCTCATCCAAACACTAGTGGTGAGTTTCCTTCTTCTTTCATTCTTCTTGTCTGTGCACACAAGACAAATACATGACCATCACACCTTTTCTTTATTTGAGTGCTTTGTGAAGTTTTGTCTTCTTGTTGAGAGATTAGATAGAGCTCCACCGTTTGGACTTTTCTCCTCCAATCTTTGTACAAATTCTCCTTTGACTGTCCCAAGAGCTCTTTATGTATTTTTTTAGTTTGAATTGGTGTTTGTGTGAGAACACTGGGAGTTGGGGGAAAGCAAAAGGAAGGCTGAGGATTGCTTCTTGATCATATAGTGGTGCTTGGAAAGAATTTATTGTTTATCCACAAGAACTATGGCAGGAACCCATTTGGGTCGTCTGCCAGTGTTTGAAACTTGTGGACGATTTCGGCACCCTAAGGCACGCCGCATGGTTCTGTAACTGCTTCGAAGATTGTATCGGCACCCTAAGGCACGCCGTGTCAATTCCGAAACAGCACATCGATCAAAAGGATGAAGCAATGGGATTCCCACCTTTTCGAGCTTCTGGTTTTCTCCTGTATTTGCCTCCTTCTTCTCCTTCTGTCGATCTCTGTTCTCTCTTTGGCTGGAACCATTCAACCTCTTTTTATAGTGGAATGATGACCAAAGTTGAGTTTGAGTTATACTCTTGAATTTGACACGACTTGGAGTCCTCAGGGACAGCTGTGAATGCTGTAGTCTTTATCTAACTGTCCATTGTTTGAGTCCCAAGCCAACTCTTATATTTGATGTGTTTGTTGTCATTGTGGAGTGGGCTAAAAGCCCCGACCCCTTTTTTAATTACCATTGATTTCCTCATTTTTTTTGTATATCAACAGTGCCCCTCAAGCTTTTGTGCGAGGAAATGCTTTAAACTCGTGTAAAGCTTGAATGTCATGCTGAAGTCTGACGAATTTGAACATTTCAATTGCAGAGAATGGATGCATCTGGATGTATCCAAAATGAACGGGCACTTGACTCACGTGGGGAGGCATATGACAAAGGTATAGAATATATGAGGTCTTCTCTTTTGAAATCAGTCCCGGTCAAGGCCCCTCCTATCAACAGAGTTACTTTGGTGATTGAGGCAAATGTACATTCTGGGATCTTCACTTTCGATCAAGGTTCTGAAGACCAAGTAATAAGAACTTGCCGCACCAAAGAGGCACTATTTCAAGCTCATACTTTGGAGAAAGTTAAGAACGGCCAGCAGAAGACTGCGATTTCACCCCTCTTGATAATTTCTACCCCGTTCTTCATAAGATGCTTGTGGAAAAAAAGGACTGGAAACATCGTCTTGAATTCCGAGGCCGAGCATCCTTTGAAATTGGTATAATGGAGTGGACGGAGTCGGTAATGCATGAGTTCAAAGGGGTATTAGAAAATGCAGATATTTATGGTGCTGTTGCAGTTTCCCATTTCCCTTACCATTACTCTCCGAATATATGGAGGGCCTTTCTTGAGCTATGGGGGCCGTTAACTAACACACTGCATCATGGGAATGGAGAAATGGGGATAACCTTACGCGACCTGAAACTGATCGGAGGGTTGCTGATTATAGGCGTTCCATATGAGGAGTTTATCCCGGTCAATGAAGAACTCAGTGATGGTGGACGATTCCCATCTGCATAAAAGATCTTCTATACATCCATTCTGAGTTGTGTTCCTTTCATAAGAGGGAATTTGTCTACTGGGACCAATGGCTTCTCCATTTTTATCGCGGAGAATTATTGTACGCTGCTTATGGTGAAAACCGAAAACGGGTGCCTCATCCTGGAAGGACCGCTCATAGGCTTCATACCCCAAAGATTTCGAAAGAAGGTAGACTGGCTGCCTTCCTGGCCTTTTGGCTTAGTAGGTTTGTTCTGCCTTGTGAACGTTCCAGGATCAAGCCGGAGACCTTTTACATGGCTAGTTTAATGGCGCAAGGGGTCAGAGTTTCACTTGCTCCCACAGTGTTGGGTTATATATATCATGGACTTTGGACAGCCGTTACTCATCCGAAAGGACCGGGTGAATCCTATGCATGTTTTCCTGCTCATTACATCATTGGTTGGCTTGGTGAGTACTTCCCTTGTTTATACAAAGCTCATCGTGACAGCGACTTTTCAACAGGCTTCCCTCATTGGCGAGGTATGCTAGTATTGAAGGTAAAGAGCTGGACATTTCCTCTTCACGGGCGATATTCAGGACTAATAAAGGTGTCGTCTACTGCCCCAGTCCGTTTATTGAAAATGAGGGGCGCTATTTGTGTGATGACGCTAACTTGACAGACAAAGAGTTTGAATTATTAGTCTGCATGCGATCCGCACTGCTTCCTGTGAGGATAGGTGGTAACCTTTGGCTGGAACCCTACTGCCCAAACAGATTCGCCCGCCAATTTGGCTTTGATCAAGGGGTTCCTTCAAACAAGCTACAATTTGGTCTCGAGAAGCGAGATCGCTGTTGTATTGAAGATTTAGCGAAGGCGCAACTGTCTCTTTATGCGACTGAAACGGGGGTCAGATTTATATTCCCCGCTCTACGTATAATGGGGCATGCACCTTCACTTATTGTAGGTGGTGGATGAGAGCATGTGCACCATATTTGGGCGGTCTATTTCCACTGTTTATCTGACCTTGACCAAACGTCGTCTTGAGAGGAAAGATGATATTTTTGTGATAGGCTCCATAAGGGAATTTTATTCTCCCCCAAAAGAAGTTTTGTTTTCTGAAGAGGAAGGAGGCGAGATTAAAAACACCAGGTTAGGTAAACGTCGAAGGACACACACCAAAGTAAAAGGAATTGCAGGTTCAGCACCCCGGACAACATCCACTTTTGACATGATGATGTAGATAGGAATTATGCATGGCATGATGATTTTGGAGATGGTACGGTTGAAAAAGGAACAGCTTTTCCTCAGCTGAACATGCTAACGGTGTTTTTTTCAATGGTAGCCACATTGGTGCAACGAGGCTTAAGTCGGTTGTAGTTTATGACATGAAATCAAAGTCGCAAACTTTGCAGCCGAATTCGGAAGCTAAACACCAGGATTTGGAGCACAAGTTACGTGCACCTGGGCCAAAGAAAATGATACCGGTGCCGAAGAAGCATGGTGTTAGACAGTCTTCCAAAGAAATAGAGGATGGCTTAAGTAAGCCGGTTCCGCAGGAGGATCATTCAAGGTCACCCTTGAGTACATTCGAGCCACCCATCAAGGCTTTTGTACCTGAATTACCTCCTCCAGTGTCCGAGAGCTTGCAGTTAGCCCGTGAAGGGACGATAGGAGAATGTGATGCAGAGCCGCCTTTGATTGGAATGGGACCAGATTTGAGCGAAATGGAACCAGAATTACTCCAATTAGAATGGAGACCAAACTGAGTCGAAGGGGACAGAACCATCAATAGAGGGGTCTAGTACACCGACCATAAACCATTCCGCTTCCGACAGTGATGTCACAGAGCCGTAGGTCCAGACGCATGCGAGGATGTTGACGAAGTTATTTCTCAGGTAGCCGAAACTTCTTCTATTTTGCATGAGATCTTCAGCTCAGGATTGAACGAGCGTTGTGGGTGACTTTATTATTTCAGAGGTTGAAGACATTTTAAACAAAATAAGCTTGTCTCAACCATTGGAACTTATTATAGAGCACCGTGACAAAGTCGAAAAGTCACTTGCGATGCTAAGACCAGTCATTAGATCATATGGGACTGGTGAAGATAGATTTGAAAGATTTGCCTCAAGCGTCAGCAAAACCTTTGAATTTGCAAATAAGCTCTCAAGAGACATGCTTGTCATTGAGAAATGCTCTGCAATAGATACCGTACGCATCCGTGAATTGATTCGTAGTCATGAAGAGTGTCAGCATGCCAAAGAAGCCTTGCATCTAGAATTGTCAGGACTTACTCAGGAGCTTGCGGATTTGATGGCTACTGAGGAACAAATTATAGAAGCTGAACAGAGAGCACAACAACTGCGCGAGAGATATGAACTCGCAAAAGGTCATCTTGAAGAGAAAATCATTTTCTTGAAAGACTCTGCTGAAAAACAAAACAAACTAGATGCAGAACTTCGCCAGGAAAGGGTTGAAGCCAATGAAGATCAGCTAGTAGAGTCTGAGCACCTCAAAGATGCATATAAAGTTCAAACAGAAGAATTTAGGAAGCTGGTCAACTCTTTGAAGTTCTTTGGCGAAACACCAGACTAAGAGCGACTTAAGAATCTGCTTCTGGGATCTTTGACTGACATTTTTATACTCTGCTTTATTCTGTAGACTGCCTCTGTTGATTATTTGGAGGTTTTGGTGGAAGTCATATTGACCTCCTTCACATATATATTTGTTCGCTCTTTTTTTTTGTGAGCAGACCAAACATGGGTTTTGCACAAAAAAAAAAAAAAAAAAAAAATTTGTTTTATACAAAGTCTCTCCCAACTCGTGTGTTTTTTTTTGTTGAGCTTGTTGCATGACTCTCGTTTGATATTCTGAACCGGAATGAGATACTTCTTTTTTGATGATGATATCATGTCTACCTGTTTACTTAGGATTTCATCCTTGCAGGCGAACTTACTCATTTGCAATCCAGCTTTTGTCTTTTACTGAGCTGTAATCATTCTGGGAAGAGCCCCAGGGCAAGGTAACTAAAGCTCATCTTGCTATCATCCTTTTTTTTTTAGCTTTTTTTTTTTTGTTTGATGACGCAAAGAATGATTGAAGCTTATATATATATATATATATATATATATTTATATATATTAATATATATATATATATATATATATATTTTTTTTTGGGTTGTCGCCTCTGATATTTTGGACACCTGCTTGCCATTTGACTTCAAATGTCTTGGAGTTAATCTTTCTTTGTTGCTGATGAACAACTGATGCTATTATCAATGATAAGGCTTGACAAACCAACTTTTTACTGCTATCAGTAACATGAGAGAAACAGGATAGAAATAAAAGGATTGGTTTGAAAATATGGCTGCATCCAGTTTTAAAACCAGACTGCCTACGTATCCTGTGAAGGAATCAAGCCAAACGTAGTTCACCCACTTGATTTTGGGTAGAGATTTTTTTTGAAAACATTTTTTGTTTTGCAGCTGAATCCAGTTTTAAAACCAGATTGCCTACGTACCCTATGACGGATCAAGCTACACGTAGTTCACTGATTGATTCAGGACGATGATATTTTTTTTTGGGTTGGGTGGCTGCATCTAGCTTTGGGACTAGACTGCCTACGTACCCCTTTTGGGGGATCAAGCCGTCGTAGTTCGGGAGGCTTTATGCTCTAACTTTTGCCTGGACCGCCCTCCCGGCTTTCAATCAGCGAGCTTTCTTTCTTTTTTTTTTTTTTTTTTTTGTAGCTCTAACTTTTGCCTAGACCCCCTTTTCAGGTTTTCGATCCAGCGAGCTTCAATAGACATGGAACTTTTTCATGAACTTTCCATTGACAGAGGGATAGATGCGATCTCCGTCCGCGTTTGAAAGCTCGTATGCGCCTTTGGTGAAGACTTTGGTGACCACATATGGACCTTCCCACTTAGGTTCAAACTTGCCTTTTGATTTTCTGGTGACAATGATGGGCCTTCGGACTGTTAAGACCAAGTCCCCTGTTTTGAAGGATCGGTACTCAACCTTCTTGTTAAAGGCACCAGCCACTTGTGCTTGATAGATCTCGAGCTTTTGTTGAACTGCAAGTCTTTTTTCATCAAGCGCCTCGAGTTCTGCAAGTCTGATTTGTGCATTTTCATCAGGATTTGTCAACAATGTAGCTATCCGTAATGAAGGCAGTTGGACTTCCAATGGCAATACAGCTTCAGATCCATAGACCAAATTGAATGGTGTACACCCGGTTGCGGTGCGGACAGTAGTCCTATAAGCCCATAATGCCTCGGGAGACGATCATGCCAGTCTCTTTTGTTTGTTGAGACCATTTTCTTCAGGATATTGCAGAGCACTTTATTGAAAGCTTCTGCTTGCCCATTTGCTATTGGATTATAGCTAGATGAAAATGCATGTTGGATGTTGTATTTTTCACACATTGCAATCATGGCCTTGCATTTGAAGTATGAGGCGTTGTCAGATATTATTTTTGAAGGAACTCCGAAGCGGTAGACGATGTGAGTCTTGATGAATTTCGCAACATCTTGCTTTTTTACTGCTTTGAGGGGAATTGCTTCACTCCATTTAGAGAAATAATCTGTTGCAGCCAGGATGTATTGGTGCAGACCTGAGGATTTTGGAGCTATGGCACCACAACATCCAACCCCCACGTTTCAAAAGGGTATGAGAGACTTGTGGGATGAAGGGGTAATGGAGGTTGATGTATAAAATCTCCATGTACTTGGCATGACCTACATGCACGTGCATAATTCATTGAGTCTTGTATCATTGATGGCCAGTAGTAGCCTATTCTCTTCAATTGAGCCGCCAGTTTTGGACCAGCTTGATGGGCTCCACAAGTACCAGCGTGAGCATCTTTAAGTGCTTGAATTCCCTCACTTTTTGATAAACACCTCAACAGCACTCCATCAAAGGACCTTCTGTACAAGGTATTATTAAGGTACGTATATCGTGGAGCTGTTCGTCTCACATAAACCCTTTTCTTTGGTTCTGCAGGTAAAGTGCCGGATTGACAATACTTGATCATGTCTGCTCGCCAATCAGATTCTTCCTCAGTTTCGAACACAGAAACTACATTTGTTTCATTGGTAGCTTCCATTCGTTCAAGTGACGTAGGCAGCAATCGACGTTCTCCAATTGTATTTGGATGTCTTTCTCTTCAGGAAGTACTAAAGAAGCTACCAAGTTAGCCAATGCGTCTGCTTTATCATTCTCTGATCTTGGAATGTGGCCAACATATATCTCTCGAAATTGTCCAGGAGATATTTAACTCTCTGGTAGTATGATATAAGGTTCTCATTTTTGACTGCATACTCGTCATTTATTTGTCTGATGACCAGTTGAGAATCACCGAATACTTGCAATGAATCGATCTTCATCTCCAAGGCTATCTCGAGTCCGATGATAAGGGCTTCATATTCTGCAACATTATTTGAACACAAAGCCATTAGAGAAAATGAGTAGGGGATTATGCCGCCAACGGGTGTGATGAACACAATGCCAGCTCCAGCTCCTTGTTTTCTAGCTGCCCCATCAAAGTATAATTGCCATGAGGAAGTGTCCGTTGCAAAAACATCTTCATCAGGCAAATTTTCAGGTAATTCATGGTCATCTGGAACAGGATGTGCTGCCAAGAAATCTGCCAATGCTTGTCCTTTTATTGCTTTTTGAGGAACATACTTTGTCTCGAACTCTGAGAGAATTAGAGACCATTTAGCAAGACGTCCTGATGGTACTGGCTTTGTCATTAGATACTTTAATGGATCGGCTCTAGATCAAGGTGACACTATGAGCAAGTAAATAATGCCGTAATTTTTGAACAGCAAAGACTAAAGCCAGGCAGATTTTTTCTATCGGTGTGTAGTTGAACTCAGCTCCCACCAATGTTCGACTCAAGTAGTAGAGAGCGTTTTCTTTCCCTTCGTCATTGTTTTGGGCAAGGAGTGCCCCCAGGGATCGTTCAAGGCGCTATGTAAAGAACTAAAGGTTTCCCTTTGATAGGTGCCATTAGAACCGGTGGGTTGAGCAAATACTCCTTGATACTATCAAATGCATTTTGACATGCTTGGTCCCATATAAAAGGCACATCTTTCTTCATCAATTTTGAAAATGGCTGGCACCTCAGAGAGATTTGAAATGAACCTCCTTATGTAAGTGAGTCTTCCTTGCAAACCCCGCAACTCTCGAAGATTTTTTGGTGGTGGCATTTCCCTGATTGCTTTGATTTTGGTTGGATCGATCTCAATTCCTCGATACCTGACAACGAAACCGAGAAACTTACCGGATGTTACTCCAAATGCACATTTAAGAGGATTCATCTTCAGTTTATATTTGCGGAGCCTTTCAAATACTCTTCTCAAGTCACTTAGATGATGTCCATTTCTTGCTCTTGACGACCAAGTCGTCTACATAGCATTCAACTGTATTATGCAGCATGTCACCAAAAATGGTTGTCATCGCTCTTTGGTAAGTAGCACCTGCATTTTTCAAACCGAAAGGCATGACGGTGTGTAACAATATATCCCTCTAGGAGTACGGAATGCAGTTAGTTCCTCATCTTCCGGTGCCATCTTTATTTGGTTATAACGGAGAAACCATCCATGAAGGACAGAGCGTCGAAACCTGTTGTGGCGTCAACCAAGAGCTCTGTAATTAGCAATGGGAACTCATCTTTTGGGCAAGCTTCGTTGAGATCTCTGTAATCTACACAGAAATTTGTTTGTTCTTTTTCTCAACTGGTACAATGCTAGCCAACCATGTAGGATACTTGACCTCACGAATGAAACCCACATTTATGAGTTTGTCCACTTCAGCTGTAATTTGAGTAGCCAACTCTGTGCGAAAACGCCTTGGTGCTTGTTTAAACCACCTTTTATCTTTTGATACTGCTAAATTATGAACAGCAATATCTGGATCTAAACCAGGCATATCCTGATACCCCCATGCAAACACATCTTTATACTCCTCGAGGAGATCCTTGTAGTCTTGTAACTCCTCTTGAGTCAAAAGAGCACTTACATATATTGGCTTTGGATCCTCATCAGTGCCCAAATTTATTTCCAGAAGCTCATCAATGGTTGCTTGACCTCCATCCTCCATTTGTGGTGGAGCAGGCTGAGCGGTATCGATAAACTCAAATTCTTCTTCATCTTCGACTGGATTTTCTTCGAAAGAGACACAATTCGATGACGCCGATTCCTCCATACTCTCTTTGCCTTTTTAACAATTAGGAGCTTCTTTTCTTTAACTTTAAGTTTCCACCTTTTGCTTCCTTTCGATTTGGGATGAGTTGTTCCCAAACGTCGGAACACCGAAACTCGAGGTTGGGGTCTAATTGCTAGACGTTGCAAGGCAGAAACACGAGGTGGATTTGTTGATCAATTCTTTGCAGAACTGAGACTCTTGGTGAATTTTATATTACCTCCTCCTCAAGAAACATGGACTTCTCAAAACTTGTAAGAACCTCTGACTCTGAAGGGTCTGATTCAGGGACTTTGACTTTGAGCATGCCATTTACATGTTGAACCATGACGTTGGGTGATATAGCTTTTGCAATTACCTTACCACTCTTAGGTTAATTTTGAGGGGAGCAGATGATGCTAATTTCATGTTCCTACTTTTGAAGGAGATGAACCGACCTTTCCTGCCATGCACATTATCAAGCGTTGTAGAAATTACAATATCATTCTCTGGAATGGATTGATCAATTTTTGAAGAGGTCGCGCGTAACTTGTCATGAGTGCCTCCATCGTGTCATTGACAGGTATCATGGCCTTTTGGCCCGGTTCCCTTTGGTCTTTCCTCACATATTTGAAGATCATCTTTGGCTTTTGTACTTCCGAGCTTGAAGACTTTTCTTCTTTTAGGGATAGAGCTGAGGGAGCTGTTTTAACACGATATTTGGGAAGTTTAGGCGCTATTTGTTTCTTTGTTTCAAACACGACTTTGGGTGGCTCCTCCGATGCTTGGTCAGGGACCTCTGTTGTCTTGTAGAACTTAGCATCAGAGTAGTGCACCTCTTCTCCTCTAAAAGGATCAGTGTCGGCCACGACCCTCTTGACTTCTCCATTTTCTATCCACTTGAAACATTGATGCAACGTGGAAGGAACAATGCCATACTTATGAAGCCATGGACGTCCCAATAACACATTATAAGATGTAGGGGCATCTATCACATGAAACAACGCATCCGAGAAGAGCTCACCAATCTCCATTTGCAAGATTACTGTGCCCATTGCCCTTTGACTAGCTTGGTTAAAACCTTGAATGGTGAACATGGACGGAGCAAGTTGCTTAGCACTCATTCCCATCATATGGAGCGTTCTGAGAGGCAACAAATTTACAGCCGAACCGCAGTCAAGCAAATTTGTTTGTTGTTGTGTTGCCTACGAGCCCAGTGACATAGAGGGGTCTATTGTGACATTCCTCCCCCAATAGCAGATCTTCTTCTTGGAATGAGATACAATTTTTACAGTGGGAACAAACCCTTGAAGTAGTTGCTTCAACCTCTATGACCTCTTCTTTATACAAGTCTGGGCTTAATAATGCCTCTATCAGAGCTTCTCTTAATTCTCTTGACATACACAAAGCGTCAAAGACACTCAAACGTGAAGGCATGTTTTGCAAATGCGCTAATATGTCATATTTGCTCTTTTGTTGAGATTCTTTTGTCTTTCGAGGAGACTCCTTTGGTGCAGCTTTAGATTTATCGGTCACCCCCTTCGCATCATCCTTCACCCTATCTTTTGTGGGCGATGCTTTTCCGTCTTGAGCAGCTGATGGAATGATCCTACCGAACGCAGTTGGACATGATCAACTTCATGAGTACTTTCATCGTCTGCATCTGAGCTGGATAGGGAATTTTCTTTAATAGTAGCCATGCAACAGTGAAGCACTTCCTCTTTATCCTTTCCCTTTTGACCATTCTCAAAGAGTTCTTTTGGTAAAAAGTCTCGAAGAGTGATCGGGGCTCTTGGCGGTTGTTTGTACTCGTCCATATCTCGGACTTGCACTTTCTTTGTCACACCGCTTCTCTTCTTCTTATTTTTGGAAGATGTCTTGTGACGAAATTTAGTTTTTGAAGAGGAAGGGACTTCTATCATAGGAGGACGATGTTGTCTTGGTTTATTTTCTACCGTACTCTACTCCGTATCCGAATCTTCCAACTCGTCTGAATCCTCCCATACATCAAAGCTTGGTGCTGTCATGAGTTCGTATAAGGTTGGAATGTTAGGATTTCCTGGATGAGGCATGTCTGGATGTGCCTTGACAATTGTGATTTCATTATCAACCTCAAACGCGACAGATATGGCATCATTTGGCTTTGTCACCTCAGTCGTAGTCACATTTGCTGTTGCTAGTACAATTTCGTTTTTGTTAATCATATCTTGGACTATATCTTTGAAGACCCAGTAGTCTTTTAGCGAATGATGACTAAACGATGATAACGGCAGTATTTAGGATCTTTGGTTTTGTTCATTTCAGCAGGCCGTTTCGATTCAGGAAGTTTAATGGACTTATTTTCCAGTAGTTCATCAAAAATTGCGTCTACTCATCATCATCGAATGAATAAACGACATTCCTCCTTTCTTGGATCGTAGGCCTTCGAGGTCGATCATCCTTTGGTTTACTATTGTTATCAGTTTTCTTTTCACTCCTGACAAAAGTTGCCGTTGTTTCTCCCTTCTTGGCAACCGGTTTCTTCACCTCACTCTTCTTGTCTGTAACTTGAACTTTTGAAGATAATGCAGAGGATGTAGATGATGCTTTTTGACGAGCAATTTGTCTTTCGACATTACCTGCCTTGGAAACCAATGCGTCAAATGATTAGGGTTCCGCTGTGCCAACGTATGTTGCGATCTCTGGAATGAGGTTGTTAGCACACATTTGAACAGCAGACGTCTCAGACAACTTGTCAGGACATTGAAGATTAAGACTCCTCCACCTTGTAATGAACTCGGCGGAGCTTTCTCCAACCTTTTGTCTTGTGTCCGCCAGGTCAATAATTGAAACTTTCTTCTTAGAACTGACGAATTGCGCTAAGAACGCTCTTTGCATATCATCCCATGTTTGAATGGAACCTGGTTCTAGCTGAGTGTACCACGTGAATGCTGCACCTTTGAGGGATTGCACAAATTGTCTAACCAAAAAAGCATCAACTTGTGAAGTTTCCCCACAAGCTGAATAAAAATGAGCTAAATGCTCTCGTGGAGAGCTATTTATCCCATGAACTTGTCGAAAGTTGGTCTTTGATATCCCTTTGGGAAAGGTATTGCGTCATAGTGGTCCGGATAGGGTTTTCGATACCCCAAAACTGGTGTAGACATAGACATTTGAAAGTCTTTGATGCCTTCAGCTATCATGTTTTTAATTGCCTCTAGCGAGAGTGGATTCTCATCATGATTGGAAAATGAATGACCACCACGATCCTCATCTTCTTTTTTCTTCTTTTCCATTAGTGAAGCACATTTTGCTATCAGCTGGGCAATTCTCAACTTCCTTTCTGCATTCTCCTCTTTGATTCGATCTCGATATCCGCGAGCCTCTTTGCTTCTGCTTCTCTTTCAGCTTGTCTTAGCAGAGCATCTGTCTCAAATTGAGCTAATCGTTTTGTCATCTCCTCTAACTGTTGTTTCATTTGCTCTTCTAGGCTTGATGAGCTTGCCGCCATGAGCACTAGAGCATTATCAGAATCCTCACTCTCGCTTGATCTCGCAACAGATTGGGGTACTGAAGCATGCAAGGTCTCTTCAGCTGGATTTGAGGCTTCATATAAGGGGTTACCCTTCCAAGAGATGAATGAAGGATTATCCCTCAAAGATGAGTACCCTTCTCTTGATGTAGAGCTCGCGGATGACGTATCAGACATCATCCTCCTAGCCATGTTGCGAGTAATTGGTCCTGGATAGGAATCAGCTCCATAAATAGGATATTCCTTAGTTTTAGATCCTCTCGGCCTTCCTGGACCTCTTGATGGCTCATCGAGGGCTTTTGATATCTCTTCTGCTAGTTCTTTGGGTCAAGTTCTTGACTGGCTTGAGATGTTGGTTGTTGTGAAGAGGTGGTGGACCCTTGGGAGCCCTCGAGGGGAAGTTGAGGTTCATGTTCACCGTCTTTGTTGTCTTCTTCACTTCCTTGGTGGAAGTCACCATCACAGTTTCTACATTTGGTAGGTTGACCCACATCATACTACCATGATATAGGTTTGCATGGGAGTCTTCACTTCCCTTGAGGGAATCTTCACATTCCTTGAGGGAATCTTCACATCCCTTGAGGAATCTTCTCATCCTTGAGGGAATCTTCATTCCCTCTCATTAGGTTTTAGTTGAGCAATCTCTGCCAGGATAGCTTCAATTGACTTAGCTTGGGCATCTCTCTTCCTCTAAGCTCTTGCAACCCTCTTCCTCTGATTTCTCAAAGCATTTTTGGAGACAGCTTTGAAAGTCTGAGTCTTCATAGCGCTTACAGCTAGCTTGTCTTGTTTTGCTCAAGCTTTGCATTGCAGAAGTGATAGGAACATGGCCAATCACAAATGACATCCGGATGACCAGTTCGGCTTGGGCGAGCAGCAGTTGCTGGGAGCTTGTGGAAGAAAACGGTTACTTGTGGTGCCATTGATTGTTTTCCCTGTGAAACACACATAACAAGTTAATAACTTCATAAAAAGAGATGAAAGGGAAAATGGGTCCCCAGTGAAGTCGCCAAAAACTATGTTGGGCAAAAATCGTAAATAAATATACCCAACACAATTTCACTCTATCTTATTGATTAAAATAGAGTTTTAATTATCTCGGTTTGACCCATTCAGAATAAAATAATTCTTAATTACAACCCTTGCTTTCAAGGGAAAACCCTTGATTCTAAATACAAAGTTACAAGTGGGGAATGTGTGTTTGAGGGGAATTGCGACTGCACCCGATTTATTTTACAGGTTGCCTACGTACCCCATGAGGGATCAAGTCACTCGTAGTTCAAGTTTTATGGTTTTTGGGGTTTCGACGAAGTAGATGACTTGTCGAAAAGTTCGGTTATGTGTTTGGGAATTTGGCTTGGAAAGAACCAAGGATTTGGCTTTAAATGTGGTTGTATCCAGATTTAAATCCGGACTGCCTACATACCCTGTGAAGGGATCAAACCATTGTAGTTTGCACATTTGGGTATTTTGAGATTCGGTTTTGTACCAAGTTTAGATTTTTGTTTATCGAAGTTGAGTATTTTGATTTGGACACCCGAAGCTTCAAGTAAACACGAAGGACACCCAAAGGCTTGTTTCTGTTTTGGACACCCGGTTTGTTTCTGTTTTGGACACCCGGTTTATTCTTGGAGACCCAAAAACTATGTTGCTTCCGTTCTTTTTATTATTTTTTTTCTCCTTTTCTTCTCCCAGAACACTTCTGCTTTGTTGCAGTAGGAGGCGAGCTTGAAGGTTGAACAGATGAGTTCGGATGCAGAGACCAAATTGGAGTCGGATTCGAAGCTGGCAATTGGGTTTATACACAAAATAGGTGAGAATTTGATTCCCCCTTTTACCCTTTCGATTTGTATGCCATAGAAACTGAAATTTTGTCTTGGCCTTTATCTTGGTGGCGCCGAGCTTGAGAATTTTGGTGAGCTTGGAGCGTTGAGGGAGGTGAGCTGGGTGATTTGTGCCCAGGTGACTCTATTGCCTCATCCAAACACTAGTGGTGAGTTCCTTCTTCTTTCATTCTTCTTGTCTGTGCACACAAGACAAATACATGACCATCACACCTTTTCTTTATTTGAGTGCTTTGTGAAGTTTTGTCTTCTTGTTGAGAGATTAGATAGAGCTCCACCGTTTGGACTTTTCTCCTCCAATCTTTGTACAAATTCTCCTTTGACTGTCCAAAAGAGCTTTATGTATTTGTTTTTAGTTTGAATTGGTGTTTGTGTGAGAACACTGGGAGTTGGGGGAAAGCAAAAGGAAGGCTGAGGATTGCTTCTTGATCATATAGTGGTGCTTGGAAAGAATTTATGTTTATCCACAAGAACTATGGCAGGAACCCATTTGGGTCGTCTGCCAGTGTTTGAAACTTGTGGACGATTTCGGCACCCTAAGGCACGCCGCATGGTTCTGTAACTGCTTCGAAGATTGTATCGGCACCCTAAGGCACGCCGTGTCAATTCCGAAACAGCACATCGATCAAAAGGATGAAGCAATGGGATTCCCACCTTTTCGAGCTTCTGGTTTTCTCCTGTATTTGCCTCCTTCTTCTCCTTCTGTCGATCTCTGTTCTCTCTTTGGCTGGAACCATTCAACCTCTTTTTATAGTGGAATGATGACCAAAGTTGAGTTTGAGTTATACTCTTGAATTTGACACGACTTGGAGTCCTCAGGGACAGCTGTGAATGCTGTAGTCTTTATCTAACTGTCCATTGTTTGAGTCCCAAGCCAACTCTTATATTTGATGTGTTTGTTGTCATTGTGGAGTGGGCTAAAAGCCCCGACCCCTTTTTTAATTACCATTGATTTCCTCATTTTTTTGTATATCAACACTGACCATACAAGATGAGTCCCATTTATATAAAGAATTACCATTTTTTTCATCATGTTCAATTCTAACAGCTCCAAGATGAGTTATCAAATTAAAAAGATAAAGACCATACAAAACTTACCCAATAAAAAGTTTCAACTTTGTCATACATGCACAAAGCCAGTGTGATTCTGATGTTAATTATGACTGGATCTAACAGAACTTCTATCAAATGCATCTCTTTTCCTCTCCCATTTCACATCATAGTTCCACTACTCTGTTTATTTTTTCATCTTGAAAAAAAAATGAAAACATTTTTTCCCAAGTATATTAAGCGTAAATTGATGATAAAATGTAATAGATATTAGACACATAACAAGTTGTAAACTCTTCCCATTTAAGTATCTTTTAACATATTACATATATGAAGGCATTTCAAAGGCATTTACGTTGCAAATCAATCTAAAGTTCTCTGCATGAAGGATATTGACTCTATTTCACACATGCAGATCATAAGATGGTAAGCACGTATAGATTGACAGGAGAGAGATAGACAGATACAAATACCAATAAATTACCAGGTACGCAAGTTCTCAAAGGGGGAAATCAAATTTTACAAAGGTAGATTACTACAACCAACGAGAAGAAAGCATCAACAATGAGCTTAGTACTTGCACATTACCATCCTCCATCTCTTTTGTTCAATTCCTGGATTTGGATCGCCATCGCCAAACACAAATGAGAAAAACTAAAAGAAAACATGCCCAGTCAATTCTTTCCTTTTGCAGAAAATTTGAATGAAAAAAAAGAAAATGAACGATTCAGCTCATCACATACAGATTCACCATATTTCAACTCCCCATCATCTTTTTTTTGTCGCTTCCTATAGTAATTGCGATCCCAGTACCTTATTAATGGCATAAAATAAAGGAGGTATTAGTGAAAGTCTTCTGGACAACTAAAATAACTAAACCTGCAACACTTCCACAGCACATAAGAAGCAAGTATAGCAGAATGTTACCAAAATACATCATCACGACACGAGGAGAAACTGATCCTAGTTGAAGAACGAGAACTGCTCCAATATGAGATTCCTCCACCGGACTTCTTCCTATCATCATCATCACTACTGTCACTGTTAATGTAATATAAAAATAATATTGTCAAACAGTCCTTTCCAGTAGTACAAACTTAAGCAAAGTTCAGTTGGAAACAGTATCCTAAAATATTACCTTTTTTATCAGAGGAACTCGCAGAAAGAAGGGCAACAACAATTGCAGTAGAAACAAGAATAATGGAGACAATCAGAGCAGTTCCAAATGAAACCCTTACTAAATACTCCGCCCCGTCCTGTCGAAACATGTCGTATGAGTGCTGGTTTCTAACCAAAGTTAAAGGCATCGATAGTAGAAATCATCTAATTACACAAGCAATACTACCTTTGCCTTCTCAAGCATCGGCTCAACTCACATTATGAACGATTTGCCTACAAGTCTTGCTCTATAATCTTTGGGGAACACATAGAGTACATCGCCTTCGTCGGAGACCTACTCACACCATAATAATCATTGTGACATTTCACTAATATAATCTAAAACAAGAGCTACATTTTCCATTCAATTTCTTCAGGAACAAAAATTCACTAACAAATTTCATGATTTTTATCAACATTAATGCATAGAAATAAAGAAATCGGTGTGAAATCAGTACCTCCAGGAAGCCATGAGTGTCGGAAGCGAGAGCTTGCAGAGCGTTCTGAGCCTCAGTGAGCTTAAGCCCAGCTCTGCCGGCCACGTCACCAACGGTCACTCTTTTCCACAAGCGTCCACAGCTTCCATAGCTCGCTTTCTCACATCGGAAGGCAGGTTTTCGCTCTCGACGGCGCCGCCGGGCCTGATCGCGGTGGCAATGCCGGCTCTGACAACCGCCGCAGAAACCCTAGGTTGCGGAACCTTGTAGGTAAAAGAGGGGAAATGACGGGTTTGGAGAATAGGAAGGGTCTGGGAACGAGGATAAGGTAAGATTGAATGTTTGGGAATGAGACGGTGGCTAGAGTTTGAGGGAAGAGTGAAGCAGGTAGCCATGGAGGCCATTGATGGATTGCAAAGAGTCTCCTGGCTTGCTTAGCAAGTCAGATAGTGTGTTTTTGGCTCTGCTGCTCTTTACTGCTTTTGGGGGGGGTGAAAACTGAAAAGAGACCAGAGATCAAAGGAGATAAAAGTGCCGGACGGGTAGTGAACCGAAAATGTGAGCAGTAATAATGACCTGCCTGTGCGCCCCAACCCCCAAGGAGGACTTGTACTGACAGAGTAAGACCTTTTTTGGTTAGGTGGAAATGAAAGGAGGTGAGTAAAAAGAAAGAATAATTTATTCGTCTTTATCACGTAGAAGAAAAAAGAAAGAAAATTAATTACCCAAAAAATAAAAAATTAATATTTTTTAACAGCAAGATTGAGAAAGGAGGAAAGTGCGTCTTTTGAATTTTGAAAAGAACCATTTTTCACATGTTTTCCTTTTAATTAGAAAAATGTTTCATTTTCTTTTGTCAGTGTTTGGTTGTTGATGAATTTTCAGAAATTTAATCAAAAATGAAGAATTTCTAAGTGCTTTAGAATCTTTTTCATTGTTTGGATTTTTATCTCGTGAAATTTACAATTTTTAAAGAAAAATAATCGTGGAATTTGAAAGCTTAAATTCTCGACTTCCTTAACATCAGGTCATCTCCAGTATTAGAGGCTATAGAGCCAAATTTTAAATTTTAGCTATTTTGGTCTCCAACAACAAATCAAAAGAGGACCAAAAAGCCATCAAAAGAGCCAAACATAGCGTTTTGGCTAGCCCAAACCAAACCAAATTGTGGTCCCAATTCAGATTAAAAAACTAAAAGTGTGTATGTGAATTGATTGATAAACACACTCAAATTATGACAATTGTCAAATTTCTATTAGAGGATTTCATTTTCATCTCATCACGGGTAAATTCTCTCAACTCAAAACTATGTAATTGATTAAATATGCAATAAATGACTGATTATCTTATTTTGTTTTTTTTTTTAAAGGAGGACGGAAAATTTTATTGAAACTGAAAAAATTACATCAAAGAGGCAAATGAGTTCTGCCATATTACCGACATAGTACCTGACCAACGACATATTATCTTATTTTGTTAATATAATTACAACATATGCAAAATATTTTATATCTCAAAATAATTCAAACATAAATTTTGGTCCAAGTTCAAATATTGTTATAATAAAATAAATCGTTTGTTCAAAAAAATAAAAAATCGTAAGTGAGAAATTTTACGTATATACTACATGTATGTGATACCCACATTTACAAATATGACAACATATTTATAGGCAAAGTGAAAAATATTGAAAAATATATTGTAAAATCATAAAATATTTGATAGGGCTAAACTTTAGCCCTATCTTACCAGAGATGGTTTAGTAGACTATGAATAAAAAATAATATTTTTAAGGGTTAAATTATATCATTAAATACTCAACTCTTACGGCATAAAATGAAGTAAATCATGCATCACTGTATGGATATGAAGATTTAGTCTTTCAGATTGACCCTAGAGGCAATTAGGTAGGACACAATTATACAAACTAATAATACTATGCAACAGATGAGAACGTAGCAGAGAAAAAACTGATTTACTCACACCATACAGATTCACCAAATTTCAATGGAGCAGCATCTGTTCTTGGTTTTTCCTGTGGCTTTACTCGCCTCCTATAGTAATTGGGATCCCAGAACATGAAGGAGATAAACAATAAAGGTGGCATGATATTTTAAAGATCTCCTCAAAAACTAAATTAACTCGACCTGCAACACTTCTACAACACTTGAGAAAAAAGTATACATAGCAGGCGTTACCAAAACGTACAATTCATTCCGACCAGAGGAATAAATAGTAGTTGCAGAATCAAAACCCAACTGAAATGAGCTTCCTCCACCAGAGCAAGAAGAAGTAAACCACGTCTGGTTGTCATCACTTTAATCAAAACATTGTTGTTAATAGTTAATACTCCTAGCAGTACAAAAGTATTCATCTTCAATCGAAACCAGTATCCTAAAAACTTACTTTAATACAACAAGAATTGCAGTGAACACAAGAACAATGGATCGAAGTAATCAGAGCAGTAATTCCAATTGAAACCCTTGCTAAATACTCAGCCTTAGCCTGTGAAAACGCATCATATGAGTGCCGATGTTGTACATATATATCTTAGTTGTACACATATATCTTAAACACAATGACTAAATTATCAAATCCCATAATAGCATTACTACCTTTTGCCTTCTCAAGCAGTGTCTCAACTATCATGATGAACGATTTGCCTACAAGTTTTGCTCTATACTCGTTGGAAAAAACATAGAGTACATCGCCTTCATCAGAGACCTACTCACACCATAATAAGCATCATACTATTTCACTAACACAATCTGTAACATAATCTAAAACAAGAGCATAACTACATTTTTCATTCAAATAATTTCTGCACAAAGTCATAAATTACTAACAAGTTTCATGGTTTAAGTCAACATTTGGGTATAGAAAATTGTGAAACTAAGTACCTCCAAGAAGCCATGAGTATCAGAAGAGAGAGCCTGCAAAGCTTTCTGAGCCTCAAAGAGCTTAAGGCCAGCTCTGCCGGCTACGTCACCCACAGTCACTCTTCTTCCACAAAGCGTCCACAGCTTCCATTGCTCGCTTTCTCACATCCGAAGGTAACTTATCACTGTCGACCGCGCTGCCGGGCCTGATCTCATCTGCAATGTTGGCTCTCACAACCGGCGCAGAAGCCCTATATTCTGGAACCTTGGAACGGTTACGTAAGAGTGAAGCTTTGAAAGGGTTTGGTGGAAGAGTGAAGCAGGTAGCCATGGACGCCATTGCTGGCTTGCATCGCAAGTCAACTCATAGTTGTGCTTTGGGAGTGAAAACAAACAAAAGGAAAAAGAACCACTAGCGGTCACTCCAAAGTTGGTAACAAAATATACTAAATCAAAAGATCACATAAGCCAAACTTCGGCCGAAAAAACCTACAATTCTCATGAAATTGAAATTTGTAACAAGCAAATTGAGAGCTAGCTAGACTTAATTTGACATCTTCTCAAAGCAACAAAAATGGCTGCAAAACCTCTGTCTCTTTTATCGAACAAGCTTACATCAACATATAACCGAGATTTTGCATACAGATGCACATTCAAAGTTCTCATAGTCTCTTAAATTGTAGATACTTTACAAAATATAAAATAAACTTAAGGAAAAATTCCCGTTAGCCTAATTTAGAAGAATTTTTTCTCTTCAACAAAATAAGAATTCAAAATTCCCACTAACCCTATATATTATCAGGGTGTAATTCCCACTAACAAATTTTCAACACTTTACCTATTTTTACTTACCATAATACCTTCTTTTCCATTCTCTTTTTTTTTTTCTCTCTTCTCCCTTTCCGTTTTCTTCAGATCTCCTCTCTCTCTCTCTCTCTCAAAAACCATAGCACTGATAAGCGAAATTGAACAACGCAGCCGATGTCCTCCGCGCTCTTCAAGGTCTTCTCACGGATTTGGCGACGCGTCGTCTGCTCTGTTCACGGATTTCAATGTGTCAAATCTCGTCGGAAAAAATTCCTCGGACATCTGCTGGTTTTGGTTCGATCTAGAGCTCTAATCTCAATTTCTATTGCGATGGATCTCGTATTAAGCGATTTTCCTCAGTTTGTACTGTTTTCCTTCATCGTTTTTGTTCATCTTTATTCCTTTTCGTTTTGATTTGCATCTGAACTTGATTTTGAATCTGATTTTGATGTACTGTTCATATTTGCTGCACTCGAATTATTTGTTTTTAAATTGTGTGAATACAATTGAATTGTAGTATATTTTGATTTTGTTATGTATTGTGCAGTATATCGCTTTGTGGAGCCCTAGTGTTGTGTGAGTTACTTCTTATGTGCTCTATTTTGTGTGTGCTTGAGTTTTCTATTCTCCAAAACAACATTGTATGCCATATTTATGCCTCCTATTGGGGGCAGTAGGAGATAATATTGGTGGTAGTATTGATCGTATTTTGCTGCAAAAAAGAATCCTACTCATACTTGAAGGTTTGACTGCCAATTTGTATTAGTTCTTGCTGATCAATATAGTATGTTTAGAGAAGCTTTAATGATCACATGTTTCATTTTTTTTTCTTATTGATATGTTGATTATTGGATTATATTATTGCACTTGTGGTTAACTTTTAGCCATCCCCAATAGTTGACATCAATCCCCATCTTAGATGACTAGCACCTATCTTCATTAATCTTTCTCTAATCGTAGTTTCACAATGTTTCAGATACCATTAGTAGTGGGGATCATAAAAGGCTCTGATGATGGTGTCCTAATAGTAACATCGACGCCTGATTCTAATGTCTCAAAGACATATGTCGAGGTGGCTCAGAAAGTTGTCAGCAAACTCAATGAATTATCGAAGAAAGAATATTCACGTCCTGTGATTTCCTTTGAGTTTTGCAGTGCTCTCGTCTTCTCCTTACAACTGAAGTTTTGTGCTGTTCAGGGATGTAGAATTTATTCAAAGCAGAAGAATAATTTCCAGACAAATTATTACACTGTCCATATTATGCTTTATGTGATTGATACCCAACCTAACCTGCTTGATTTGAAGTGCTGAATCATTCTCAGTGTGCACCATTTCCCTCAAAAAGTATAGAAGTGGAAAATAAGGGGTAGGAAAGGAGTGTACCTATATTGGAACTTTTTCCTATTTGTAACGGAGTGTTTATATTCCTACTAACAAAATCAGATTTTAAGTTCAAGGGTCATACTGCCCCCAGTAGGAGGTCCTACTGACCCAAATAGGTGGTCCTACTACCCCGAGTAGGAGGTGTCACTGCCCCTACTGACCCCAGTAGGTGGTCCTACTGCCCTTACTAGTCCTAGTAGGAGGTCATACTACCCCTACTGACCCCAGTAAAAGGTCCTACTGACCTCAGTAGGAGGTCCTACTGACCCCAGTAGGACCCAGTAGGTGGTCCTACTGCCCCCAACAAGCGGTGCTACTGCCCCTACTGACCCCAGTACATGGTCCTACTGCCTTATTGGTCCCAGTAGGAGGTCCTACTGACCCTAGTAGGAGGTCCTACTGACCCCAATAAGAGGTCCTACTGCCCCTAGTAGAAGGTCATACTGCCCCTACTGACCCTAGTACGTGGTACTACTGCCCTTACTGGTCCTAGTAGGAGATCATACTACCCCTACTGACCCCAGTAAGTAGGAGGTTCTACTACCCCTAGTAGGAGGTCCTACTGCCCCTAGTAGGTGGTCTTAATACCCCCAACAAGAGGTCATACTGCCCCTACTGACCCTAGTAGGAGGTGTTACTGCCCCTAGTAGGTAGGCATATTGCCCTAAATAGGGACCTGTTATAAGTGACTAAAGCACAATGGCCCCCGGAGTCCGGTCAACGGTCGCCGGAACCGGTCAACGGTCCCAAGAGCCCGGTCAACGGTCCCCGGAGTCTGGTCAACGACCCCCGGAGTCCGGTCAACTGTCCCCAGAGTCCGGTCAAAGGTTGCCAGAGTCCAGTCAATGTCATTGGTCGTGAGAATCCGGTTCTAAAAATTTTATTTTATAATAGACTCTTATAATGGTGTATTGTAGGTTATTTAATTCATTAATGATATTTTTTTTTTCTGTTTAAGTTGGCTCTTGGGAATTTTAAAATCTTATTTTTGTTAGTAGGAAAAAAATTCTTAAAATAAGGCTAGTGGGCATTGTCCCTAAACTTAATACGATATTATTTAAGAAAATTATATTTCCGTCCTTCTGTTATGTGTCTTGCCCTAATACACGTAGGATTGGTAATCCGGTTTCCTTATTAGAATAGATTACAGTTGATCGATCTTCTAGATCCTTCGGGAGACTCTATATATGCCTATAAATAAGTCTTTCTATCAATGAATGAGTAGACCGTTATTCTCGTTATATTTTCTCCTTCAACACGTTATCAGCACTGCGCTCTAACCCAAGCTTGATAACGAAAACCCTAGAAACCTAAAAATAAAAAAATAAAAAAAAAAAAATAAAAACCCTAAAATTTTCCGCTGCCGTACCTAATCGATCTTAACCTAGGCACCCAGAAATTTGCTCTGGGCACCCCACCTTCCTTAGCGATGTCGGCGACCTCCACCCAGCAGCCACATCATCTCGATTGAAGGCCAGCAGCCTTGCACGCCTCTCTGCATCCGACGACGAACTCAGCGCGCCTCTCAGACGACCTAGGCCAATCTAATCAAACAGCCTCAGCCCTAGACAGAGCCGAGCCGATCTGTTCCCCAGCCGAACCGAACCTCAGCCCCCTCTATCTCGGAGCTCCACCGGCGCCCACCCTCACAACCTGAGCGCCGCTACACGCACGGCTGGCAGCCCTGCAGCCACCGCACACCAACCCAGACTAGCTTCGATCGATACCTGCTCAATCCGGATTAAAGGATCCGACCCGAAACGAACTGAATGGATGTACGAGGGGCAAAATGGTAAATTGCCCCTTTGGGTAAAAAGTTTTTACCCCACGAGAAAAAACAATTTCTCTATAGTAGTAACTATTTAATTAGTTTTACTGTTTTCATATATATGGTGAATATGACTAACCATATGTTTTTATTTTTCATGAAATTTTTCGCGCGACGGATCGCGATGGAATTGCGAGAGTTACTTCGCAGCATGGAAGTAAGCATGGAAATTACAAAGGCAACTTCTCTTACACGACAAACTCGCACGTAAGCTTTTATAAAAGTTGTCGTTTTTGAATTTTAATTTCATAGCCGGGCTTCGTAGTCTTCTTCTTCTTCTACATCTCACATTTCTTTATAATGTGGGACAATATTGAGGGATTGTTACCCCTCATATCAAAGTTGAAATTTGTGACGGTTTGACAAGTCACAGTATTACGACGAAAATTATGTCGTAGTTAATAAAGGGACAAACATCGATTTGCGACGGAAATTGTCGTGGTTAACATCGATTTGCAACGGAAATTGTCGTGGTTAATATCGATTTATGACGGAATTTGTCACGGTTTACATCGAATTGAGTTACCATAAACCTTGGTCTTGACCAAATTCAATACTTGGAATTAATTATCGTATATCGATAATAACCAATCTTTCATCTTGTTGTTTGAAATAATTGACCGAAACATGAGCCCTGAATTTAACATAAAAAAAAAGTGACGAATTTCGTGTCACGAATTCTGAAAAGAGGGAGAGGCAACACCTCGAACCCTATATGTCATAAAAAGATTGGGCTAGTAAATGAAAGAAAAATCATGTTATTGATGTGGTTCTACATCGGTTTATTAATTGCAAAGAAAGCAATATTCTGGTTAATGTATACAAAATATATGGAGTTCTTGCAACAAGAAACTCATTATATATATGGAAGAAGATGAGAATATTATTCTTACAGTTACGGACTTTGAAAGCAAAAGTTATATTGCGGAAGATATGAAGCATATGACTTCGGTTTATTAGTCTAAGTGACTACAAATCCATTTATTTTTCTAAGTTTTGTGAAGGCTTACACCTCACATATTTGACTAAAGTTACTTAGTCGTTATATTTTGAATTAAATTCATGGTCAAGACCTCGTTATAATTGTTGGCATATATATTCAGATTTTGTCTAGCACATACGGTTCGATCTACATAAGCTATATGTTAATGCAACATATCGCATTACAACATGACACTACATTGGATTACAAAAGACCACCAGTTACTATAAGGTGACGTTTATAAAGGCTGAAATCGCACCAAGTATAGCGCAATGCATACTTGGGCGTCATATCGCATTACAACATGACACTACATTGGATTACAAAAGACCACCAGTTACTATAAGGTGGCGTTTATAAAGGCTGAAATCGCACCAAGTATGGCGCAATGCATACTTGGGCGTCATAATTAAACCAAGTGTGGCGCAATGCACACTTGGTATATCATGATATTGCGCAATGCACATCGGTTTTGGATCAAAAGAGGATTTGTAATGTCAAGTGTGGCACAATGCACAATTATACAATTGCAAAGACATTACAAACAAGAGTAGTCTTCTACACTCTTGAGCGGATTCATAATTACAAAAAGAAAATTATGTTACGCTAAATGTTATCCAAATTGGATGTTGAAAAATCCTCCTTCTCTACAAGATCCAATAGTGAGCCGTTGGCGGTGACGCCGCCCCTATATAGTGCTCACGACCAATTTTGCCAAGTTTTGGCATGTTCTAAGCCTTATTTCGTCCATCTATGTAGTATTACACGTCATATAATGCACTCTAAAGGATTCCAATACCTTTTTTTTTCAATCTCCATCAAAATTGTTAACATATTTCGGTTTCTATGTCTTGACATAAGACTGTTGTCTCTACATTCTGGTATATGAATGTGTTGTAGCGAGATTGAGTGCTTAGCTTATTGTAAGGAATAAACAACTATTCATGGATTTAGTTCTTTATAAATCCGTTGTGACTACGATGACTAAATCACAAATAATCAAAGAGCGGTTTAATACTCAAGTTCCAATGCCTAATGATATTATGATTCAAGTCACATATGTTATTTATGCATAAGAAAGCAATCGAACCGTGTTATGACTTAATGATATTCACGCCAACGTTTATCACATGACAGTACATTGTGAGAGTGATGAGAATTTCTTATGTATCACTTTAATGAATGCGCAACATTTATGAGTCATTAAGATTCGGTTAATTGAATCGGTTATTGTCACTAATGATGAGAATGAAGACATCGACTCATGTAGGCTTTAACATAAATCGTCCGGGAAAATTTTAGACGTGTTTTGATGATCCGTATACTAAAGAGTAAAGACTCTCACGGACATCCCTCTTTTGAGCAAAGTAACCATTGAGATCAAAGATCACCAAAATACAACTTGGTGGAGCTATGAGCAATGCTCACGGCCTATGGATGGCATTAAAGTCATTCACGTCATCCTCCTATACAATGGAGGCACTACTTATGCTTTCATAAGCAAATATGACACAAAAGAACCCCCTATGATCTCACATTGGTCATGCTCGTTACTTGTTTTGTAAAGCCTATTCTTTAGCAAAAATTAGGAGCGACACCCTCCTACGCTAAAGACAATGAAATATAGACACTAGCATATAAACAAGATGCTCAGTCGTTATTCACTAAGTAAGACATTAAATGCAATGTCTGTGAGTGATTATACAAGAATGATACATAAGATGTTAGCCTAGATGACTTCTCATTGTTCACTTTAAGGCATAATAATATTATGGTGATGTTCACAATGGTTTAACTCAAGCTATAACAATTAGATGTTATGGGGAACGTTAACAATGATTGAAAAGTTGAAAAAACCTAGAATTTTCAGTTTTTCAGCCTGCAGACTAGTCACTGTGAGGACCGATTCAACAACTTTTAGACCGGTTCACAAAATTGGGGGCATTTGGAGACCTGGAAGGTGGTGAACCGCTCGATATAAGTGTTCACGGATATCCGGCGACTCCGACGGCCGGTTCGGCACTTTTTCGGCCTGTTCTGTCATTAAGGCTGGTGGTTTCCGAATTCTAACTCCCATGTCTACCTGCTTACAAAATTTGGTAGCGTTTGGAGCTTTGGAGAATAGTGAACCATTAAAGGAAGTGTAAAACAAAGGTCCGGTGATGCCGGCGGTCGGTTCAACCGGTTTCTTTTTGACCGGTCCCGGCGGTGAGGCCAGCAGCAGTTGTTTTTGGACCTGTAAGCGACTACAGATTGTAGCAGGGTCATAGTTTTACTTATTCATCTTTACCCACCATCATTCAGATCTTTATGTTACGGTTGTAACGATATGCATATTTGTTAATAGATTGAGTTAACGTTGCAATCTATATCGTTCACATGTTGTATGTGCCAAATTGTGTCTCCACAAGCACACAATGATGGGTTATTTGATGAATATTGTCTTTGAATAAGACATGAGCTTCCGACTATAATCCGCTTATATACGGACCTTGACAGGCGATCTCTTTTATGTCACTTTGATGAGCAGTCTTCCCATCGTTAGGGGGAGATAATAAGAAGAATGTTCAAGTAAAACGACTTGGAATTGTCGTGGTTTGTCCCTATTATGTCTCATTAAGTTCCCTAAAGTGACGAAAATACATATACATGCTGCAAACATACTTGTAAGGATTGATGTTCGAATAAGGACATGTTGATGTTCGGATAAGAGGACATGTCGTCACCCATAGATGGTGGCATGGTGACACCACAAATATGGTAGATGGTGTCGTTAGGCCGTGGCTCCCACGGTTAGGGGGAGGCCACTTGGTTCGATACATACTCGCCAAGGAAGAATGCGAGTTTGACACAACTTGATCATTTGATCAATAATACTCATCGTCGTCAGTTATTTCTGGATTATGCACTAGGCCATATACTTCATCAGACGACAGTCCAAGTCTGTCGTCTGATGTTTTTTTTTTATCGTCTAAAGAGCTGTCGAGTGATGGACTATCAGACGACGGAGAATAACCGTCGTCTGATACGACATCACGACATATCTTATGTCGTCTGAGAAGAGAGAAAATTGAAAAATTTCAATAAACGCACCATAATTAAGTGTGGACTGAATCAACATCAAAAAATGTAAAATCATATCACAAGACACATCAAATGTCGTCTGTTTTGTATACCTACCACATATAAGTGTGGACTGATTGGAGAATAATTTGATTTATTGGATTTTTCTATCTAATCACACTTCAATAAAGTGTTGAGTGTGTGAGCTTACAACGTCAAAAATTTGTAATATATGTGGTTATATAGAAGATCTAATGTCACTTATCTGTCGTCTACTTTGTAAACTATTATACATTTTGCTAGTTGTTCTGTCAGACGACATTTAATTGTACTTTCAATTCTATTCCTACCACAGACTTTTAACTTTTCTGCTTAGACTCTACAATGTAACCACATTTAAATGTTGTCTGAAAGAAGCATTATCATAGTTTATCATGGTTTTTGTCTTGCCGAGGTGCTTCACTCAACATTTAAGTGTCGTGTGATTGAAAAATAAAAAACGTTCAATCAACATTTTGTCTTGTGACTCCAGCTCACACTGCATATTTGTGTTGAGATTATGTTGCTTGTTATAAACACATATGTTGTCTCTATAAATTGAACTTCATATATAAAGAAAAACAAAGAATAAAAGAACAAAAGAAACACTTCATTGAACTTTGATAATCCACTTCAATTACAAAATCATTTGAAGTGTCGGAATCCATGAAAATAGCTACAATACCAACTTGTCCTAATCTATATACAACTGCATTTTCATTGCTCCTCCAGCAACTTTAAATCACATTTCTTTCTCCATGTCCTGTCAAAAATCTACCAAAGTTCCACTCTCATTGCAAGAACTGATCTGCCAAATAGATGATAAAAAGAAAAGGGAAAACCAAATTTATGTTCACATGAGTCACTAGTACATGCAATATGTAAGAATTTCTTTAAAATAGGCAGTATCAATAACGTTAAGAAGGAAATGAATAGTTTAATGGAGAAAGACCATCATACCGATTCATGTTGGCTGGAAATGCGTTTCTTGAATTCCTTGACAACCTTGGTTAGACAGACTCTACCAACTGATGCAGCCAAAAGAATAAAATGATCCAAGTTACATTAGAAGTTAAAATATTGTAGATAACATTACTATATATAAATCAGGCACATTCTTTGGATGACTTTGTAAAGTTTCCAACTACGACATATTAGTACCACATTAGACAATGTTTCCCCATATAAACTAGAAAGTATAATATCAACCCTTACCATTGGAACATCTAGGATGTCTATGTGGCCCTTGACCATCTTTTTCTCCTCTCCGGTGATCCATTCCCCTAATAATGTAAATTTCAGATAAACCATAGAGAAAGAAGAAAAGAAACATTTATACAATTCAGCCAATCACCTTTGAATTTCAGGGTTAGTTCATATGTGTAGCCGACGCGTTTCTTGTTTCACAGTCACCAAGAATGTCTGATCACTCAGTAAAGATCAACTCGTGAGGGATGATGAGTCATTAGGCTAGTACTGTATCACCAGACTCAACAGGATAATAACCTCTAGTCTCAACTGAAATAACATAATTAAGGAATGAAACATGACAAAGATTAGGGAAAACAAGAAAAACAAAATGGAACGGTGAATTTAGTGAGCATGACAATTGAATACGATAAATCCATAGCTCTGGAACAATAAATATGCTTTAGGAATGAAAAGAAATTCCTAGAATCAGCTTTCTCATAAATGGAATTTGGCATACAATAACAATACAAAATTAATTAAGACCCACATCCCCTACGCATTTTGAGACATCTGATATTTCTACACAGCCCCCTTGGAACTCCACGGAACCCACTGATGCAAGCAACTCCTGCAAAAGAGCTAATCATTTAATTTCAAAGCTAAAGCAATGATAATGAAGAAGGTAGCAACTCAACAAAGGGGTACTTTTATTGTATCCGTTGCCCATTTATTGACATTCTTCTCCTCCCAAGTTCCAGCCTAAATAGGAACATACATGTGTTAGACTAATCAGTGCGAATCTAATTAAGATTTAGAGATTGATCGAAAAAAGAGAATACGAAGAATACCCGATTCCAGAGAGATCCGAGGGTGGCGGGTTGAGATTGAGAGGAGACAATATCCTGGGACGAGAGCTTTCTGGGAACCGGGGGAGGCATAAGAGAAGGACTCGAAAGCAAGAGAAGAAGACGCAGCAGTAGAAGAGTCGAAGCGAGGACCAAGGAGTCTAGGACCGCCACGACCGCCACCAGGTCTCAAGCTCAACACCGATTGATCAGCCTGCTGCATACCTCGAACTGAATAGACTTGAACAGAGAATCCGATACGATTGAAATAACAAACGAAAGATTAGACTCAGGGAAAGTAGACGCTGCATCTGATAGGATTGGATTTATATATAGAAGAATAAGATTACTGATTGGGTTTAACTTCTCTCTTCGAGTTCGGAAGAGAAGAGAGAAATAAGAGAGAAAGGGGGAGGGAGGCGTTCAACATAATGACAGAAGAGTTAGGGTTTTTAGGTTTTGAAGCTTGAGTAAATGGTTCAAATTAGAAGAGATGGAATAGAAGACTGAGATTTAATGACGGGTTTCTAGATTAGAAATTATAATTTTAAATAGGCTATAAGTTAAAAATATGTACAAAATTATCCGGGTGTCCGAAAAATAAACCGAGAGTAATTCTGACCGTTTGATATAATCGCAGTAATTAAATATATATGTGGTAGAAAACTTACATATTTTTGATAACTTATGGGTCTCGATCATTAGAGTCAACTTCATTTATACATAAACTTTCCTATTTTTTCTTGTGGGGAGCAATATGATCGGTCGATAAACGTGTCAGAATGTTCACATTGGATAGTTTTGTTGACACTAAATGAGGGTATAAGAATTGATAAATCCCAACTTTAAGTATTGGTCGGTCTAGATAAGAGCGTTTTCGTTTAGATAAAAGTGTTAACTTTTAAAAGTATTGCTCAGACAACATATATATGCCGTCTGAAGTTACTAAGCAAGATTCGATTAACGTTGACCGCATCGACCAAGATGCGAACTTTAAAATGCATGAATTTTGTTCTACATCCATAATTCACTATCATGATGACATCTGACACTCAAACTTGAAAAAAATCTATTTCCGTCATTTGAATCACAACATGCGTACTAATGTGCTATAACATATTTATTAAGTTATTTGTAAACATACATCCTTATAAGGCAACTATATGCAAGAAACAAAATTTACCTAATCAGACCGTTGAATATGATCGTAGTACTTAAATATGTATGTGGTAGAAAACTTACCTATTTTCGATAACTTATAGGTCTCGATCATTAGAGTCAACTTCATATATACATAAACGTTCCTATTCTTCCTCATGGGGAGCTATATGATCGGTCGATAAACAAGTCTGAATGTTCGCATAAAATAGTTTCGTTGACACTAGATGATGGTATAAGAATTGACGAATCCCAACTTTAAGTATTGGTCGGTCTAGATAAGAGCGTTTTCGTTTAGATAAAAGTGTTGACTTTTAAAAGTATTGCTCAGACGACATATATATGTCGTCGGAAGTTACTAAGGAAGATTCAATTAACGTTGACCGCATCGACCGAGACGCGAACTTTATCGAAAATGCATGAATTTTGTTCTACATCCATAATTCACTATCATGATGACATCTGACACTCAAACTTGAAAAAAAAAATATTTCCGTCATTTGAATCACAACATGCATACTAATGTGCTATAACATGTTTACTAAGTTCTTTGTAAACATACATCTTTATAAGGCAACTATATACAAGAGACAAAATTTACCTAATCTGACCGTTTGATATGATCGCAGTACTTAAATATGTATGTGGATGAAAATTTACCCATTTTCAATAACTTATAGGTCTCGATCATTAGAGTCAACTTCATATATAGATAAACTTTCTTATAGCTTCCACAAGGAGAAGTACATCATCGTTTCATCAAAGTGTCCAAACTATTACATAGATCTGTTTTCCTACTCTTAACGGGAGTTTGAAAACCGATTAATCAAAAATATAAGTTTTGGTCGGAGGAGATAAGGGCGTTTCCGTTTGGAAAATATGCACATTTTATGTTGACCACTTATTTACAACCTCAGATGACATATAATCACCGTCTCACATTGAAAAAAGTGAGGGAAAACTCTGGCGCCCAAACTCAAATATTTCAGGTCCAGATGACATTTTTATGTTGTGCGATGAATACATTAAGGTTGGCGCCCTCTTCCAAACTCAAATGAATTGATTATTTCAAGTTCATACAGATGACATATTAACCTCGTCTAATGAATAGATTAAAAGGTTGAGCCATTTTTCAAACTTATATTTCAGGTTCTTACAGACGACATTTATCTGCCGTATTATTGAATACATTAAAAGGTAACCAAACCCAATATTTAATTAATTAAATTGAGTATTCCAGGGTCAGAGAGACCACTTTCATATGTCGTCTGAAGTTATACATTACAAGGTTCATGCATCTTTCCAGACTCAATTTTATGGGTTTGTTAGACGTCATTTGTTTGTCGTCTGAATAAGTGAATTTAAGGATTCAAAATGGAGGTATAAATCAAAAATTTATGGTTCTTTCAAACGGCATTAATATGTTGTTGGATCAAGTACATAAAAAGGAATTAAAAGTTGATTTCGCATTCTTTCACATACAACTTTTATATGTTGTCCAACGTATTAGCATAAAGTTGTTAAATGTTGCTTTTTTACACTACATATATATGCCCTCTGAAATTTTGCATATCACAGATAAATTGAGCAACATCTAGAAGTATGAAGGGAGCATGGCACTTAGATGACTTATACTTCATAAATGTCGTCTGAAGGGTCGAAAAATTAATCAGACGACAAAAACTCAAAATCGTCCAAAATATGTCGTCTGAAAAGTGTCGTCTAATGATGTATATGGCCTAGTGATGGTTATCATTGGGGGACGCCTCAATGTCAATTCCAATCCATATAGAGATCTCTACACTTAGAAATTACATCGGTGTACATGATGACGTGGTTAATGAGTTTGGTATCAAACCATACTTCGTTGAGAAAATACTAACGTTGTAGATTGGCCTAAATGGAAAGATGCGATCCAGTTTAAACAAAAGAGATAGTGCTTTTATTAGGTGACGTCGACACCACAAGTGTAAACTCTATCAGTTATTTCTTTGTTAGAAAGCGTAGTGAGAAAAAGAGTTTAGACTCACCTTCTAGCGCAAGGTCTCTCACAAACGCCCTGAAATCGACTACGATAAGATATACTCTCGTAATGGATGTCATTGCACTCCACTACCTTGTCAGTTTGGTAGTTTCCAAAAAACTGAACATGCAGTTTGTGGTCATAACTTATCTCTGTTGGGAACTAAGAGATATACATAAAGATCTTGAATATATCGGTTTTCACCCAAATCAAGTGGCTCCTGATCACAGAGCGCATTTGCAAGATATTTGCTAAGTATCTACTTGATTAGGGAAGGGATATAAAGAATTATGCCTATTTGCATGTAAATTCTGGATGAATCGTGATGAACTGATCTTGTTAAACTAAGAAATGTCACTTATCTAAAATTATGAATGAAAGGATCCTGGGAATACTTGGTCTCGAAAATGAGGACCGTTATTGATGATGTTTATTCATCTGTTGGCTTAAGGCAATCTAAAGAACGATGAAGTTATGCCTATATGTATCCCTTGATCGGTCGAAGTGTTGAGAAGACTTGCTTCGTCCATATGACGAAGAAGTCTTAGGAGAAATCCTACATCTAAGTACGGTAGCACATTCATGTACTTGTTACAATATGCTCAACTCGACATCTCATTCACTATAAACTTATAAGGCCAAGTTCTCCTTAGTCTTTCAACTCTCTTCCTAGCGGTCGAGCAGCTTCGCTCCCTCTTAGATGAGTGTGAAGGAACATCAAGATAGTGGCCGGATGCACCCACGTAACGCCAATGTAATGACAGTGATTCTTTCTATGAAAGGTTCAGGCTTAATCATCCCTACAGAAAGACACATCAAATACGATATCAGAATCTGCCCAGTTTCGTAGGTCAACTTCCACGGGACCTACAAGATAGCTCACTTGTTGGAAAATGGTGAAATTTATACCATTGGAAAGGTCTATGTGTCTACTTTCTAGGGACACCAACCATTTGATCTCATATATCATATTGAGTGAGTTATGGCTATTTTCGTAAAGTATGACGGATCTGTTTGCGAATCTACTTGGGCAGAACAGTCAACTTCGACAGAGTTTTGTGATCAGCTCAAGATGAACTAGGTTATGGACCTTATATGGTTGGAAAGCTACGTGTATCTAGTTTCCAGAACTTTATACGGTTCGTCCATACCTATTGTATCGAAGACATTATGACTGTTTAAGTACACGAAAGTCATGCCATGCGTGAATATGATTTTCAACGCGAACTTATGTTTTGAGTTGTTAGGCAACATTCTCTTTAAAGATCAAAGTAATGCTAAGCATAGCAAGTCTAATCTAAGGATGTTGTGGCTGGATTTAATGACTAAATTGTTGCCCAAGTCTACTTTTGAAGTATGTGAAGTACATTAGCTTGTGCCGTTTATCTGTACTCCGAGATTGAGTTACCAATCAAGGGGAGTCATTGTGTAGACATCAGGGGGCGTCTACATACATCACATGTTATCTTCAATTGTAATTGGTGCGTTGTGCTCTTTTTCTCTTTGTCCAAGTCTTTTGTTTTACCCACGAGGTTTTTGTTTTACTTGGCAAGGTTTTTACCGAGACAACACCATAAACACCATATCGTATTAGGGACGCAACACAAGGGGGAGTGTTTAAGGAAATTATATTTCCGTCCTTCTGTTATGTGTCTTGCCCTAATACACGTAGGATTGGTTAATCCGGTTTCCTTATTAGAATAAATTACAGTTGATATATCTTTTAGATCCTTCGGGAGACTCTATGTAATGTCTATAAATAGGTTTTTCTATCAATGAATGAGTAGACCATTATTCTCGTTATTTTTCTCCTTCAACAGATATCAAATTTATCAATCTCTAGTTACATTTAGAAACACCCTTTGACTAAATAGTCGCACAATCAGTTGGCTGGAAGGAGACAGTCTTGTCTAGGTCATATCCTACCAGGTAATTTGTTGTTGCCAAATCCCATAGATTCCAAAACTGCTGCCTGAGGAGAATGCTAAGCAAACAGTCTCATCATCCATCCTAATAAAATTGTTGGCCGAATTTAGCTTCACATCTGCCCCATTAAAATGGAAAGTGACATTGGGGCCAGCAAGAATATCATATTTAGTCAAGTAACAAAGATCTGAACCGCCAGTCGGATCTTGCTTCACCTCCAGATTTCGATCTTTGAGTTCCTCTCTAATTGCTCTTTCGAACCTGTTTCGAACTGTCGTAAACCGACTCCGGCAAGTACGTTGAGGTAGTCCCTGAGTCTATCATCAGCATCAACTGTGATATTGTTGGCTCCAACACTAATGCCTTGAAGCTCAAGGTAATAGAAGGATTGAGAGATTGGATTCGTAAGCAAAGGGGTGGTTACCACTCCAGGACCTGATGAAGTATTGAGTCGACCAAAATACATCTTGCTTGATGAGGCTGGATTAGAGTTATTGGACTGGAAAGACGTTTGTGCAGAATTAGGAACCAAGCAATATGAGAAATATTTCCCGCCAACCAAATGCCCCCGATTTGGGAGATAAACGACACAGCTCCACGGCCTAGTCCAACAATTCCCGACTCAACCCCAGTGAACTCTCCTCCATTATGGTGTCCGCAACCAAATATAGTGTTGGGAATGGATGTCGAATCCAGTGTAACGGTGTCAAGGGACAAGTTTCCGTCGCTGTAAGACCCGTCGCCATATGAAGCTTGATAGCCACAAGAGCTTGAATTACTGGAACAAGGTGTGGCTTCGTTTACCGACCTACATTCGTTGGATGCACACGAGAGAGCTTTATAAGTTGATGAAGAAGCTGGATCAAAGAGAGGAGGGTTTTGCTTGAAACATTCCACGCACGGCACGCATTGTGTCCATATAAGATCGCTTCCGGTGTCAACAATTCCAATGAAACGTCTTGGTGGTGTACTGATTGACATATTCACCAGGTAGTCTCCACTGCTGTAGATTAGATGAGCACCAGGTGACTCATCTTCTGACGAGACGAAACGGTTGATACGATGACGTGAACGTTGCAACGCTTTGCTTACTCTTTGCGAATCAGTTAACGAAGCATCGTATAAGGGAGAAGATGGTGTGTCACGGTGGATCATGTTGAGGCTAATCACACCGCCATTGTGAGGAGCATTATCTTGTGCATTAGAGAGAACTAAGAGGAAGACAATGGAAGTCGCAATGGTGGTGGAAAGCGAATGATATTGCTTCGCCATAAGAACTAAGGGAGAAGATTACAGGACAGTAATACAGACTGATTGATCTATCAAGGTACCACTCTGGTATAGGACAATGAACGGGAGGGTGACCTATGTATAGAAGAAGAGGGCCTGGTAATCTTGTGAATCAAGAAATTAATTAACCAGCTCATGCTTCAACATAGCCTTTTCCATTGGTCAAGATATGCTTAAAATCTTTCTGATTTTGAAAGATTTTTGTGAACGTCTTTCTCGTTTTGGTTATTTGGATTTTACGTTTCCTTTCCAAGTCTTGTTCTGATCTTGCCCTCTGATTACTATTCTCCTAGGCCTACTTGGTGACCCCAGCGATATAGATATAACTGTTCAATAAAAAGTCAAAAGTGTAATTATTTCCCGTTTTTATCTAAAAAGATCTGCATTAGCGTATGAAAGAGCGAGAATTCGTTTCAATCGAGAAAAAAAAAAAAAAAGAGAAGAATTTTGAGAAAATTATATAGTAGCACATGACCAATTTAAAAACACAAAAAACCCACTTTCAATAATATTTAGACAAATTAGGACATAAGCATGAGGCCCAATAACAATAATACCAAACCTGATCCGATTTTCATAATTAATGACCAAAATACCCTATTTTACAATAAAATTACGAAAATTACCACATAAATTTTTAAAACTAATATGCATCTTCATCCATCCGATTTAACCTCTCTCTCTCTCTCTCTCTCCTCCGACGGCAGTGCTGGCGGCACTGGATCCCTGAGGCCGCTACCAAAAGGCAGGCCTTTCTCGAGAGAGAGGGAGATGACGGCGATCTCGGTGAAGTTCTAAAGGAGATCTCGATCTCACTAGGGAGGACTTGGAGGTCGACGGTGAGGGAGACGGAGTCGTTGAGGCCGTCGACGGCGTATCCAAGGAAGGCAAACCTGGGCCGCCACGGTGGCAGGGGCGAACGCCTTGATGGAGGTGAAGCGGGGTTCGGGCTCAGTGTTGAGGATGGTGGTTCAGAAGGGAGGGAGAGGGTTGCATCAGAAGGGGTTCTAGCTAGTCATGCTGCTACTGCTTCGTTTCTTTTCCAATCTGATTTCGAATCAATTCCCTGGGTGGACTCAATGGTGAGGATGGTGAGGGGGAAGGTGAGTTGATTCTTGTTCACACAATTTCAATTTAATTGTCGTTGATTTTAGATAGGTGTGGACGAGTATGAGTCATGCTACTGCACATTCGGTAGTAGCAGTAACTATTCAGTGGTCAGTAGCAGAAGACCTCCAATCATGATAGTAGCAGAAGGCTTCCAATCGCGACATAGAAACTTTGTTTGGTTCGACAGTAGCAGCTTCTTCAATTCACAGTAGCAGAATGTTTGTAAACGGTCGGTGCAGTAGCAGGAAATTTTCTGATCGGTGTAATAGTAGTAGATTTCTGGTCGGTGGTAGTAGCAGCAGATTTCTGGTTGACGACAGTAGCAGCAAGTTTCTGGTCGGAGGCAGTAGCAGCAGATTTCCAGTCGAAGGTAGTAGCAGCAGATTTCCAGTCAGAAACAGTAGCAGGGAAGTATGTTTTAATTAAGGACAAAATTGTAAATGTGTAATGCCACATGACAACAATATAACAGTTTGTCCTTATTTGTAAATATTTGTCCTTATTTGTTTAGTAATATGCTTAATGGACCTTTTTGTTAATTGATATTTAGTTAGTAATTAATATGTAGTTTACTAAAAAATTCTTGTATACATAATCAAATCCATTTCAACCAGGGCAGCTACCCCCTGGCCTGGTGTCAATATGTGACGCATGTTTTAAACATAAAATTTTATTGTACTACATGTTAACTCTCACAAACGAAAATTATACTATCGATATGCTGTAATATTTGAATGAATTGTGAATCAAGATGTAAGTTTTTCTATACATCTTGACCTGTAAATTTTTTTTTTTTTTTGCTTGTCAAAAAAAATATACAACCACCAGAACCAAAAAAAAAAAAAAAAAGAGGTTGCCTCCAAAAAGGCTCCAATATGAGAAGAGCTTAAATTCATCGCCTCATTGAGCATAAGCCTAGCACAAACGGCCATTTCACCCATTGCTCTTCTTCCACAAGTGTCCAGAGCTTCCATAGATGTTTTCTCACATCTGAAGCAATCTTATCATCTCGACAGCACCATGGGGCCTATAAGTGGTGGTAGTGTCTTGAAGACTTGAACCTTCAAGGCAAAGGCCAGGAAAAGGGTACTGTTGTGGATGCCTGTCATTCGGACCCCTGGCCATCCTAATCAATCTAGCTGTCTTAATGAATGTATCTGATTGTAGAAACACATGTCCAGCGCCGAAACATTCCTTTTAGGTTCATCACGTTATCGAACAGATGATGAAGTATTCTCATGCCCATTGTGGAAGCTCCAAATAGACTTTCATCATGCACCATTCTAAAAGCTCCATTATAAGCAAAGATGGACTGAGCAGAGCTCATTTTTACTTGGTTTTGCTGATTGATCATCTCAAAATCCCACCACACCAGAAGACATGCTGTTAAAATGACAAGTTACTGGACAACAAGAGTTAAGAATGTAACCATTCTGTTTACAGTTTCATGTCAGCAGCTTTCAACCTCTGATATAGACACTAGCATGCCATGCAATTAAGTCCTCAGAGAAAATCATGATTGAACAAACTAACTGAAAATGTCCACATATTCATCCATTAGCCAACCTATTATATGTGGCAAGATCAGGTATAAATCCCATATCTAGCATTTCATCCACAACCACTTTCCCCTCCTTCTTTTTCCCTTCTCTTGAATAACCGGACGCCAAAATGGTATATGCCGTGGCGTCTAGCTCCAAGCCTTTAGTCGAAGACAACAACCTAAGGTTATTAGCTTCCTCAGTTCTCCCTAAATTGCAGAGATCTTGAAGGAGACAATTAAAAGTCACAATATCTGAAACCATACCCACTTCAAGCATCCTTCCCATCACTTCCAAAGCCTCGTCAATTCTTGCTGATCTCCTCAAACCCTCAACCAAAGTAGTACAAGCAATCAAGCTTGGAACATTTCTCATCCTCCACAGCTCATCCACAACCTCCAACGCTCTCTCCGAATTCCCTTTCCTACAAAGAACTTCAACAAGACCATAATAATCATACCCCCTAGGCACCACTCCTTTCCTCGAAAAATCAATCAACAGTTCACACGCCTCCTCAACCCGACCTTCCCTAAAAAGTCCATCAACCAAAATCTCACAAGTCACACTCGAAAACTCGCACCCAAACTCAATCATCTCATAAGCCATCTCAACCCCATCCTCAAACTTGCCCTCCCTAAAGAACCCCTTAATCAAAGTATTGAAACTCACCACATTGGGACTACACCCCTTCCCCCTCATATCCTTAAACAACTCCAAAGCCAACACGAACTGCAAATTTCGACAATAACTACTAATCAAAATATTAAAAGTAAACACATCACCCTTAACTCTATCCCTCACCATCCTCTCATAAAACCACAAAGCCTTATCATGCTCCCCACATTTCACAAACCCATTAATCAAAATGTTGTAAACCACAACACTAGCCTTCCCATCAATGAGCTTCCTCATGGAATCAAATGCTCTAACAGCATCATCCAACCTCCCTACTCTACAATAAGCACTAATCGCAAATCGAAAAATGGGTTCAGTTCTTGGGCAAGAGAAAATACCATCAGAACAAGGACATGGATTAGCAACAATGAAACTAAGAAGACAACCCAGCTCGGAGAAGCGGGCAGTGTTTGCGAGAGAGCAGACCATCCATTCGAAAGTGGAGTGATCGTGGCGGTAGGAGTCGACGGTGGAGGCCCAGTTGAAGACGTGGAAGTCGAGATGGGTGAAGGTGGGGTGGTGGTGGAGCTTGGACTTGAGGAAATGGAGGAGGGTTTTGGGTGTGAGAGGTGGGTTTTTGATGTGGGTTTTGATGAAGGTGAGGAGGTGGGTGTGGTTTTGGGTGTGGGAGAGAGTGAGGATTGGGGAAGGTGGTGATGGGTTTTGTGGGGGTTGAGGGAGAGATGGGTTTGGGATTGGAGAGAGGTGTGGGAGTTGTGATGGTGGCTTTTCAGCAAGTAAAGGTATCACCTTTGGTCTTCTGAACCTCCTCATCACACCCAACAATCGCTCTGTTTTTGTGTTTTGGTTCAAGCCATGGCAGGGTTTATATGGAAAGAAGGTTTTGACCAAAATGCCCCGCTTTTGTGGTATAAAACAAAGCTGAAGCTAAATCGAAATGCCCCAATTTGAAGCAGCATGAGAGTGGAGAGCCTCAGTCCTAGTACAGTTTTCCAGAGCCGCTTTTCAATTTTTGGGACCAATAAGCTTAATGGGTCTAGGCCATCTGCAACTTTCAGTAAGTTTGTGCTTCTGGTTTTGGTTTATAACTCTTTGTAGTCAGTAATAACTTGGAACCCATTTTTGTTATTGTTTGGTTGTAGGGTTTAGGCGAGTACCCATAAGCTGTGCTGTTCGTTTTCGACCATGCATTGATATACACAAGGTATGGGAGCATTTCAAAGTTTGAATCTTTTGGGAGTTTGAGTCTTTTGTGTATTGTTTGCATATGTGTGATTGTTTTGTCTGTTTTTGTTTGTAGGGGAAAGTGAAGCAGATTGTTGGGTCGACGCTTTCGGATTTGAAGGAAGAAGGGCAGGCTCTTGTGACCAATTTCGAGTCGGATAAGTCGGCTGGGGAGTATGCAAGGATGTATAAGGAAGATGGGCTTACAGGTGGCCATGTGATAATGCTGGGAGCTGACCCTTTGAGTAGAGCTGCAGCTATTGAAGCTCTGCGTGCGTATCCTGGTGGGTCTATGGCTAGCTGCTTTCTTGTTATTGTTGATTCTGTTGCTCTTTTCAACTTTTCAAATCAATTCTCGGATTCCACTGACTTTTCAAAGTCTTTTAGTATGTATTGTCAATAAGTCGAGATAGTGGTTCTTGTTGGATTGTTCTCTTAGGTTCAGGATGTTACCTAGTCCAGTGCAAATATACTTAATCTTTGGTTGGTAACATGGCCTGATACATCAGTTGAATCAGATTAAAGATTGTAACTTGCATTAATTAGGATTCTGAGGTGTAGGAAAACTGATATCAAAGAGATGCCAACTGTTTGATATTAGTGAGAACCTTGGGAGTGTGCTATTTCACTTTGTTCTCTATGGTTGAATGATATATTTAAAACTTACAGATTTTCCTCTGCTGAACTTGCTGCGAGGACTGGTATAATCTAGGTGGTTTGCAAGTAGGAGGTGGGATCACTTCAGATAATTCTTTGCAGTACATAGAAGAAGGGGCTAGCCACGTCATTGTCACCTCTGTGAGTTTTGTTTGAAAAATCATATATTTTGTTTAAAACTTGATATCAGGTAACATTTTCCTTTAACTTGTCTTGGTCTTCTTGCAGTACATATTTAATAATGGGAAAATGGATCTTGAAAGGCTAAAAGATCTTGTTCGTATTGTTGGAAAAGAAAGGCTTGTTTTAGACCTTAGCTGCAGAAAGAGGGTATGAAGTCAATCCAGAACTATGCCTCCTATGTCCTTCATTTGGTCACTTCCTTTACCAGGCTAAGCAGACTCATATATTCTTGAGCAGTTTGTATTATTACCTTTGAAATATTAGTTTATCAAGACTCGGATTGTATAATTGATTGAACAGAGTGAATGAGTTTTGCATGTATCATCAAAGCTATTGTATTTTCCTTCTTGAGTGTTCTGCAGTCCCTTGTTTAATATTCTTAAATAAAAGTCCCTTGTATAATAGGCTTTTACGATTTAGCCAAATATGCAACTGTCACACATTCGCATGCTTATTAATTTAAACTTTCCAGTCGCTTATTATATGTGGGCCTTAGTGTGTATCTGGTCTTTCATGTGCAGGAAGGTAAATATGCAATTGTAACAGATAGATGGCAGAAGTTCAGTGACGTTTATCTTGACAAGGAAATATTAGACTTCCTTGCCAACTATGCAGATGAGTTTCTGGTACATGGTGTCGATGTTGAAGGGAAAAAGTAAGCCATATTTATCGCCATACATGTTTCATCAACGAATACATACGCTTAAGTAAGTGCGATAGAAATGTATATATTCAAATAAATTATCATGAAAACCATTTCCTTGTGTGAGGCTTTCTTCTTTTCTCTTGTTCTTTGTATGTTGACACTTCTTTTGCTGTTAGCAAGAAAACATAGTTTACCAATTAGTTAGCATAGTTGAGGACATTTGATGATTCCCAATCATAAATTACTACTGAGTTTACATGTCATGAAGCAAAGAGTTGGTTCAGTTAGACTGATATGCATATAGACATAGTTACGGTTTTTAATTGTTCTTTCATTTCTAAAGGCTGAACTTAAAGAGGTACTCTTTTAGGTCAGCTTCATTTTGTCTTAGAATGGCCATGGGGATTGGATATAGGTGTAATGCTTTGTGCAGTTGATTTGAATACTGCTATAGGCTGACATTCTGTAACTTAAAATGTTTACTGGTATTGGGAGTGAAAGCTGACATCTATGCCTGAAGTTAATTCAGATGAAATATTTGTTATAAATCTTAAATATATGACTGAAGAACTTCAGCTGTGTTTTAGCTCAGTATCAAAATTTCCTGTTGTAGGAAGTTTACAACCATGTAATTTGGCACAAATAGCCCCCCAACCTGACAATTGAAATTTGGAACATAAGATTCAATATGCTCCTTAATTGTCAAGATTATCTCATTTTTGCTTGTTTATGCAGACTGGGGATTGATGAAGAGCTTGTGGAGTTGCTTGGCAAGAATTCTCCGGTTGGTAAACTTACTGTGACACATTTAGGAATTTAGGTTAACTGGTCATGTATTAAAATACTAGGTTGGCTATTTGTTGGGAATTTCCCTTGATCTCATCGTTGCTACAAAAATTTATTTGCTTATTTATCTGCACATCTATCTAGATAATCATTGATTAGTCTTATGTTCCAGCAAACACAGAATAAACGTTGAGACCATGCATGCATCATAACCAGAAAACTCAAAAAGTTGCATTTTGTCATCCAAAACATTTGTATACCAAGTTGCCAACAAATGCTGATTAAAATGGAAAATTGTCTGCCCGATACCATTCCGTAGGTAAAAGCCCTTAAACACTAAATAGTTCTCTTTGAGCCAAAATGTGCGAAGTCACGACTACTGTTGCCCTGGGTGTCAACATTTGTATATTGTTACTTTCATGCTATTATAGTATTACTGTATGTGCAAATTACTGATGTTCCATGTGATTTGGGTGCTAGATCCCTGTAACTTATGCTGGTGGAGTCACAGTAATGGCTGATTTAGAGAGGATAAAAGTGGCAGGGCTGGGACATGTGGATGTTACTGTTGGCAGTGCTTTGGATGTTTTTGGCGGCAACTTGCCGTACAAAGAAGTTGTTGCTTGGCATGCTCAGCAGGAAGCATTGACTGTTTAGTATCTTCCCATGATCTGTTGGTGTGCGAGCCTGTGCAGCATTTGATATCTTGATCGTTTATCTGGAATTGCCGAACAAGTTGCTTTGATGTTTGTAGATTTGAATAAAAGCTCTTGTTGTACCCTATTAAGTATGAAGATAAGTAGTAATTATTGGGAAACTTTGAAATGAGAACTTTTTTTTGAAGTCGAAATGAGAACTTGTAACAGTCTAACATGTGAGACTGAGTTTGGAAGCCTGCCGACATTTTAAAGTACCTTCTTAAAAGCTGCATATTTGAATTTATCACTTAGCTAAATCAAGTTTTGCTTTACGAATCATTTTTTTATGGCGTAAAATCGTAAATAACAGAAAAGTATCATTTATTGATATACATTGTTGAGCTGTTACACTAACATGTCTGAAATGGTGTTAGACGTTACCTGTTTTGGACGTTACCTGTTTGTTTTTCTAAAATTAAAATGAATGACCAAGTCACCAACTTAAACAGACTTGATCATGATTGGTTATTGTTACGGAAAGACTCCGTAACGATTAATCATTTACACTATATTTTCTTAACAATGCCTAAATAATCGTTAACCATTCAGAGACTTAACTGCATTTACTTAACAAACCCCTGATAATATGTGTGCGTTCCATCAATTACTTAACAAAACACTGATAATATGTGTGTGTGCGTTCCATCAATTACTTAACAAAACACTGATAATATGTGTGTGTTCCATCAATTTAGGGGAGAAAACCACAACAACTTCAACTGTATAAGCTGTGCAACCTAGTAATATAGATTATGTGAATATGCTAAGTTTCCTACAATATTTTATGTTTAGTGCATGCTAGTATTCAACTAACTATAATGCCTGCAAGAAACGCTATTGGCTTAGATGGTCCTGTAGATGTAAGTAGGTTATTAAAACACATTCAAAACTAAAACAACATGACTCGAACCTGTTACACATATCATGTATATCAGGTATCCATGGGGTTAGTGCCGTCTATATCATATGACCAAATTTTCATGTTATGATTACAAATCTTCATGTAGTGCCAGAAAATGCAAACCATGTGTGCCCTTCGGGTATCCTTGGAAAAAGAGTACTAATGAGCAAACCAACTCAGGGTGACCACCTTCAAAGATACTCGTTTTTTGGGGTTTAGCTACAGGTGTATGCGAATTCAAAGGAAAACTATGTTGCAGTGATGAAGAATTATATTCTGAGATGTAGTAGTCGAGTCGTTCCTAAGTTGGATTTTCAGTTTTTCTAAATGTTTACACTAACTAGATGGTTGTGCCCCAAACACATTTTGCTTTGATACAAGAAAAAGAACAAGAAACTGTAATTCTGAAATCTGAATGCAGTTTTTTATGTGGGATATTGTGGAACAAATTTGTGGTTGGTTTAGGGCTTCTTTACTTAAACTGTAAGAACAAATGCATTAAAACCAAAGGAGGCACAACAGCCACCAGAGGCTATCAGAAAATTAAAATTAGTATATGAAGGACTTTACCAGCAGTGAGAGACAAATGAGAAACAAAACAAGCTTTGAGCTTTGAACTGATTAAGCTTATCCATATTTTCAGAATTACTACTTTGAACTGAAGACTAGTATATGACAGAAAGCTTTGTAGGTAGTTGGGTTGCATAATTTCTCAAGCATTTATTTTGTGAACCAATGGTTTTTGCTGTACTGTGTCCTTGTTCTCAGTGAGTCTGTTCATTACAGCTTTTTCTAATTTCTTCATTTATTGACATAATTTCATGTTCCATTTTCTTCTTCTTTGTATATATTTCTCTGTTGGGTATGCTAGGCTTTTTTTTGCTCTCATTTTCTCTTTTAACCTTTACTTTCTTTTACATCTGCCTAAAGTAGCAAAAGCTTACTTGGATCCCCAAAGAGAGAGTCCAGGCTTCTACAAGTCTGTTGATGTGACTCTGTTCTTCAAAATGGGAAGCTTGTAAGTTCCTTCAAACCTCTTCTTCATATTCATTTTTCTCCGAGATAGATTTCTTCAATCTTGGAAAAGCTGAAACCTTTACATGTTTCTTAAAGCAAAAGGATAGATACATTAATTACCTATACTTTTCTTTAATCTAAATCATATGTATGAAAGTGTTGATACCCAAAAAATCACGCGATTCATTAGCATGACATTACAACAATTACATACATAAACAAGCATTTAGTATGAATTCTATAGTTTTATAGAATTATATATTCATACCTATCCTTCGGTTTTAACGCGCCAAGCAAGCATACCCTAGATGTGGGCCCCAGCCACATCCACGCAATATCGGGGCTTGCAGACGTGGTGTGGTGTGGAAGGTTACAGGAACGCATAATGCTCATCTACCGATTTAATATCATTGATGATTTTAGTCTTGGGCGCGAAATCCAAGTTCAACGATTTAGATCGGTAATAAAATGGTGAACATGAGAATTAGGCCAGCTAGCCTTTTATTTGAAACCCAATACCCATATAAGAAAGCCCAACTTCCCTTCTTTTTTCTTCGTCCTTTCTAACACGTCTTCTCTTCCCTGCAGCTACCAAATACCTCATCTCTTCTTCCCCGCAGCACATGAATACAGTCCAAAACAACTCTCTGAATCATAGTCTCATTCTGTTAGAGGAAGTCATGAGACCAGTCAAAAGCTTCCTCCTTCCCCTCAAACAATGATCACACTTCCCAATCTCTCTTGTCTACATCTCCTTGTTTTGTGTTGTCATGATTGTTGTCACCGCAACAACCCTCTTCTTCTGAGAACCGCCACCTCGAAGTAAGCTTCTCTTTTCCTAGTTTTAGGGCAAAATCACGTGAATTGAAGGGGAGTGTTTTATCCGGATAATGAGATGCTTTAGATCTTCAAAACCGTATCCATTGAGCCTATAAAAGGTGAGTCCCTGCAGTAGAAAAGCGATGAAGCAAAAACCCAGAAAACGCCTACAAACAGCCTTCAAATCCCTAAAACACTCAACCTTTCATGCCTTCAAACCTTCAAGCCAGAACCCCCTTTCCAGCCATCTTTCAATCCCTACCTTTGATCTCTACTTTTTCCAGAAATCTCTTACCCAGAAAACCCCCAAATTCTCTCACCGCAGTGCGTTTCTAGCTCTCGCACCATGCTTTACGCTGTCAAGCTCTTTTGATTTCTACTTGATCTGAATCACATACAAAGTCTTCCCAATAATCAAATTATTGGATTGATTTTAGCCTAATCGCAATTTAATTCAAAAAAGAACCCTCACAGAAAGTTAAACATATAGATAACTTCGACAAATTAAGATCAATACATTTTTATATAAATTTGGTATTAAATATTAATAAGAACTGCATAGCAGATGAATTATATGAGAAGCAAAGTAGATTAACCAGGTTGGTTGAAGTGAGAGTCCATTACTTGTCCAAGAACGAAATGAAAAAGTGATAGCAGCCGGGTGACATGATAAAGTTCATGCAAACGAAGTACATTCTTCATTTTATTATACAAGTTAGAGTAACTTTCTTATGCTCTACCTCAACTATTTAGAAACACAACGTCTAAAATAATATAGGAAAACAAATAAACTCAGTCCTCATTGATTATTAAATAAATCCATCATGATTTTCTCAGTCCCACCTTTAACCATGGACTAGTTTGTTGAGATAAATTTTACCGCATACTCTACCAAACAGTTCAATCAATCTAGCGGGAGAGAAATAACGAGTAAAAACAATATACATATCTCATATAACTGGTCAATGATACATATACGTAGATATGTTTAGTTTCCTACAATATCTCATGTTTAGTTCAACTATCTAAATTGCCAAAAAAAAAATAACATTGTTTATTTCGATCATCTTCTGGTTAGGTTACTAAAAACACATCTAAAACAAAACCAACATGACTTCACAAGCCAGTTTACATAAATCATGTAAATCAGACATCTTCTGGGTTGGTGCCACTATCATATGATTACAAATTTTCATCATGCCAGAAAATACAGAGCATGTGTGCCTTTGGGTTTCACCAGACAAAGAGGTACTGTCCAGCAAATTGGTGCCAAATTAGGGTCATATCTGCAAAAAACACTCGTCCTTTTTGGGCAACTATTGAAAATACCAACAATTAACGGGGCGAACATGATAAGTCAAAAATAAAATTCCCCGGGAAAACCATAACCACATTCCACGAGTGAGATTCTCAAACTCCCAAAACCCTCTGCAACTCAGAAATTCAAAAAAATCCAAAACCCAGAGAAAAATGCTTCTTCACAAAGCTCCAATGTTCACTCAACGGCCCCAATCCAAAACCCTCACACGAAACCCTAACCGACTCACCGCTACAATCTCCATGGCCGCCAATCGCGCCGCCGTACCTCCTCCGCCGCAGCGAAGAAGAACCATGTCCGCTCTCGAGGCCCGAGTCTCCCTCGTCGCCGCCCTCGCCGCCCAAGCCTCCGCCGTCTCGCAGCGACGTAAATGTTCAAATCCCTTTCCCTAAATGTTTTCTTGATTTTCAGGTTGAATTGATTCCAATTTGTTTCAACATTTTGGTGATTTTCTTTGTTGTTGTTGTTGTTTCAGTTTTGGTTGATTTGGCTAGCGAGACGGCCAAGTACGTCTTCCCCAAGCAGTTCGAGGCTCGGACTCTCGAGGAAGCTCTCATGTCTGGTATTGCTTGATTGCTGCTGCTTTTGCTCTTAGTGAAAGAGTTATGTGTTTTTATTTGCATTCGTTGAGATTTAGATATGTGAATTTTGTTTAGTTCCGGACCTTGAGACAGTGAAGTACAAGGTTTTGAGTAGGAGAGACCAGTATGAGATTCGAGAAGTTGAGGTACTCTATTGAAAAATTTATTATTTTGATTGTTTTTTTTGTTATGTTTAGGTTTTGTGTGATTATTCATTTCAGTTGTTGTGATTGTGTGGAATCAGCCTTACTTTATAGCGGAGGCAACAATGCCTGGAAAGACTGGTTTTGACTTCAATGGTGCTTCGCAATCGTTCAATGTCTTAGCTGAATACCTGTTTGGTAAGGTACTTTGAAATTTCTTCCCTTTTTCTTTTGAGGATTTTTCTGTTCTCTTAATGATTTAGTATATGAGATTTGTCTTATTGAATCACTTGATACCAGTTTTTTGTTTTTTTTGGGGTTCGACTGTGACCTTGTTCTTCTGCTTTTCAGAATACCAAACAGGAGAAAATGGAGATGACCACACCAGTTTTTACGCGTAAAGCTCAATCTGATGGAGAGAAAATGGAAATGACAACTCCAGTGATAACAAAGAGGGTACATTCTTCTTTCTTCCTATGTTAGTATTAAGTCCTATCTGCAGACAGCAGTTGATTATATAATTGTATAAGCAATCTGCTTCCTTTTATCATGGCCTATTTTAACTGCAATATGTAATAGGTGGAAGATGAAGATAAGTGGCAGATGTCCTTTGTCATGCCCTCGAAATACGGTGCCAATTTGCCATTGCCTAAAGATCCATCTGTAAAGGTCAAAGAGGTTCGAAGGAAATTAGTTGCAGTTGTTGCCTTTTCTGGTCAGTCCTCTCCTTAACCTATTGATTATATACATATATTTGAGTTAGTGTTGCTCTTACCTGGGTATTCATACAAATAATCTGAGCAATGAGCAGAAGCAAATTCGCATGAAGATTTTAGCTTTTGTTTTTTGAGTTTAGATAGACAACACAATTGCATGAAACACGTGATAGTTATTGTAGATTTAACTGCAAAGAGATAGTTTGCGATTGGATAAGTCTAGAGTTGTCAACTGCTTCATGATAAAGGTTTAGTATATTCTTGATGTATATCAGGTTTTGTCACTGATGAGGTAATTAAGCAACGGGAGTTCAAGTTAAGGGAAGCTTTGGAAAATGATAGACAGTTCCAAGTGAAGGAGGGCACTGCAGTGGAAGTTGCACAGGTGAGTTCATTACCCCAATCATTGATGAAAGTGTCAGAATAATCTATTTCAGGGTGATTGATGCACACACTGTAGCTTTACTAATCACACATCTATCCCCTTTTGATGTGATTGCAGTATAACCCACCATTTACGCTTCCATTTCAAAGGCGGAATGAGATCAGTCTGGAAGTTGAAAGTAAAGAGGAAGAATAGTTTCTAATTGTCTATCAGAAAATTTACAATCTTGCGGTCTATCGACTACACCATCTCTCCTGTAAAGAAACTAAAGTCAGCTGGTTGGTTATCTCCTCAATCAAACTATGTAATATCGTACAGCATTTGAGTAGTCATAGGGATTAGGAAATACATCATGATCATGACATACCAATTTATGTTTCAACGACAAGCATATGTTTGACAGTTCCTCAATATATTATCTACTAGTACTATATGTTATTTAGATTCCATTGAATTGTAATATATAAAGAAAGCATATATTGCAAGAAGGCACTTGTAAATAAACGCCTGAGTACTGTTTAATACCTTGCCATTGTCGTCCTCTTTAAGTTGTTGCCTTCACTTGCATATTGATAGTTTTATAAATAAATTGTTCATTCAAATAAATTTCACATAAAGTTCTGTTGACTGACTTGATAAACTTGTTAATACAAAACATTGAGAGTGAGTTAAATAGTATTTGAAATTCATATGTTGCTGCCTGTAGCCATGTCAGCCCATACATAGAAGTAGCCACTACAAATCAGTGTCTAGTATTTTCTATTGGAAGCCAAACTTACTAATGGCATCTTAGCCAATCATAAGATTTTGTAGTGGACATAATTTACATAGTGGATCTTGAATATATTACCATCCACTGAGATCCAAAATTGATCTTATTTGTTTTCTATTTTGTTCAAAGAAAATTACATGTCATAAATTACATGTCATAAATTAGCAAACTTGGATTCCAATATCAGAATTATTTTCTATAAAGAAATTTAAAGTATTTTGCTTTTCTAGGACCTTTTCTTTCTGTATCTTGTTTGGGGGGGACCTATGATGGTGCTAAGGCAATCTGGTTGGGACAGTGATAGAGAAGATTTTTATTGAATACTGTCAAATAGTAGCATACTTGGGATGGATAACCTGGGTTAAGAGCTTTTGCAGAGTCGCAGTATTCTTAAACCAACTAGTCCTTTATACAGAACGAGTGTCCTTTTACTTTGTAATTTGATATATTATTGCAATGGTTCTCTGTACTCAATGACCAGCAGATAATTACTGAGTGAAAACAGTCATTTTGGCTTTCACTATAGCTCAGATTAAGGCCAACCATTACACTAAATACTTGTTTTGAGTTATGCTACTCGATTGCAATATTCATAAACTTCTGTTGTGGAGGTATTATAAATGAGCTAGGCATTTGTTTTCTGTGTTTTGTAAATTATATCAGGTTTTCATGTGTTGTTAAACAACTAGTGCTGAGAAGATTCGTGTAACATGAGGCTCAGATGACTACTATCAGCCTTATTTCAACCTAGCCACTACCAATAAATAGTGAGTTGGTCCCTTAAATCTATATCTGAAGATTAGTTTCGTATATTTCTTGTGATGAGAATCAAATGTTGTTTTCTAACTGTCCTATGCAGGAAATTGGGATTTTAATGATAGGAGAAACAGGGTGAATGAATGGGATTGGCAAAGCACAGTCCTAAGCAGCGGTAACAGAACTCTCTAATTCCTGGTGTTGGTATATCATATATGAATAACCTAAGGTATGGATCCTGAGTTATCTTCCATGAGATACACACACATATAGCAGCAATTTTACTAGAAAAAGTTGACTTAGAGTACCAGTTACTTGATTATAGGAACTAGCACCATGCTATCATAATGGGACTACGGGAGCACTAGCTGCACCACAACAAATGTAATAATTATGGACAAGTGAAATTATGTTCACAAAAATTCATCAAGATTTTCCAGTGTGGGGAAAGAAATTGGCAAAGGCGATATTTCATCAATGCATACGTTTCTTTCGTTTGCTTTCTCTACTTTTTTGTGATATGTATTGCCACCTCGCACTCTCATCGTATTTGCTTGCTTATTTGGTTTCATTCGTTTCACCATGATGTGGCAAACCGTATCATGGTTTTGGCATTTGTAGTGTGATGGGACTCTTTTCCTCTTTAGTGTTAGATGGAAACAATAGACTGTGAAATTTCATGGCAATATATTCAACTGTTCTTTCTCTGTATGGGTGATGTTTACTTCATTTCTATGCTACTTTAATAGAACCAGTTACCCTATTTTGGGCTTGAGAGTTATGTAGGGAGAGTTTTTTGAATTACTTGCAGAGGTAAATATAACCGAATAAAAATGAGAATAATTAATATGCTACTTTGATAGAAACCCAGTTGGCCTATTTGGGGCTTGAGAGTTATGTAGAGACAGGTTTCTGAATTACTTGCAGAAGTAAATAAACCGAATAAAATGAGAAGATACTTGTGAGTTATAAGCTCATGTGTTTGACAAGAAAATAATATAAGCTAAGTTTTTTCCTTTTTTTTTTTTTTTTCTTTTGCAATTTGATTCATGGATACATTGTTCATATATATGTATGTTAGCCTACAGAAAACCATTCAAGCAGAGAGAACACTACATTTTCTTTTCCTTTCTTGTTTGTTTGATTGGAGAGAACAGTATGCATAGTAATTAAAGGATAGGCTATTGCTAGTTTACTTCAGGTATGCTTTCTAAAACAGGTTTCCACCCTTCAGAGCTACCATCGTTGTCGAAGCTGTCAGTCTTCTTATCTACACTAGTTTGACATTGAATTCTGGAAACCATGTCATCAACTGAAACCGCTCCCTTTCCCAACATCTCCTGCAGTTGTTGCTTACTTATAACTAGCTTAATCCTTACAACTTTAGTTTCTTGTTGAGCTTCACCTTCAGGATCAATTGAAAACCTCACCTTCTTCTGTGATGCCTTCTTTGACGGCAAAGGAAGTGGTACAAGATAGTACAGGCGACCACCGAGCAGCTTGGTATCTGGCCGGAGATGCTGGTACCCCGGAGTAGTCTCAGATATTGCATAGCCAGAAAACTCGGACAACACCTGGTAAACTTTTATGGATGCTCTGTACTCTAGGACTTTCCCATCTGGTTTCATTATCTTTGTAACATTTTGTTGCAGAACCAGGCAATTTCCCATTGCTCCTATTTTATCAAAGCTTGGTGACAAAACTTTAGTTTTGAAAGTTGGGAAGGAATGAGGGTGGTGGAAATAAGAGTGATATATAAAGGAGATGATTACAACCTTCCCCTCATAGTTCATCAGTATTACAGATATACCTTGTTTGTCTCTGGACCCCATTTGTCTGATTTTTTTTTCATGTTTTTAAATTGGGTAGCAACTAGCAAGCTAGAATTTTTAGAGTTCACAAGGTAATTATAGCTTTCTTATACACGCTTAAGTTGGGTGGATGCAAAGGTTGGTGAGTAAGAAAAAGTAGTAATCAGGTCACTATGTAGTTACCATACAATAGGATTAGCAATTATTAGAGCAAAAAACTGTTTTTGGCTGTGATTTAGTGGGTATTTGAATTGACTCACCGAGTTAAAAGACTATGAGTCAATTCAGTATTGTGTACCTTGCATCTGTGCCAAAATGGATTTTCACCAGACCACCCTATCATGCAGAACAGGGAAAGATCAGCTAAGATCCAGTAGGGCCGGTATAAAAACTCAGTGTTTGACTACTGTGTCTCATATATTTGTCCTTATGTTGACCACTTTTTTGCAACATTGGTTTTATGCTATAGGCTAGGCAGGCTAGCTGCCTCCAGCAGTTGCTTCCAAAAATGCATATTGAGGTCGGTAAAGTTGGAAGGCATAAAATCCTGGAAACAGTTTCCCTCCTTCCATGGTGTGTGGATGCCTAAATATTAAGGCATCTTTCCTATTCTTTTACCAAATTATGTCTCAATATTATTAATGAGATTAAACCAGAAAGAAGGGAAATGAGCAAGTTTACGAGTAACTTGCTTGCGATGGAGTCGTTCCTATAAGGCAGTATCTACTCCTGAAGTCTAGCTTAGCTGCGTAGCTTTCGTAGAATTATGAGTTGGGTGGGATTTCTGTGTGAAATAGGATCCTCTACTTATATTTTCTGTACTGATATTTATTCATGTTACTTCGTTTTAAGATGGAGTTGAAGACTTATTAGATGAGCATCAGTATATTTGTTTTGTTTTAGATATTAGTATCATGACCAGGAAAGAAATTATACAAACGTAGCTGAGCATCTTTTTCTTTTCCTTTTTTTTTTTTTTCATTTTTTTTTTTTCATTTTTTTTTTTTCATATAGCAGAGCATCATTTTATGCTGCAGAATAGCGGTTATCAACTTGTTATATGCATCTGGTCTGTTTTGAGAAAAGAAGGTAGTTTGAATCAAATTGAAGTTTCCTAAATGAGAACGTTGGACCTGGTAGGATATTCTAAATGTTAAAGACCATGATGTGCTGATCAGTTTCCATCTCTTTCAAGACGGGTACGTGTCAGTTCGGCATTGCTCTGCCGTCCACGGCTCAGACTGGTCCATAGGAAGCGCACTGAAACTCAGTGAGGTTAACCTGCAATTGCTTTACTGCTAGAGCCAGAAGCCAAGCGGTAAAAGATAGAAACACAAAATGGTAAGGGTTGTGATTTGGAGGAAAAAATAGGTCACTTTCAGGAAGAATGAATTATTGAATTATATAGGAGGATGATGATCCATGATGAGGTAGCCATGAAAGGGATCGAGACCCACTTGAGAGGTATAGAGGGGCATGAATCATGGCATGGGGATAAGTACTATAGGGGAGAGTTATAAAGAAAGATAGAGGAAGAGGAGGAGGAGGCAGTGGGTTGTGTGTGTAGTGCTGTGTGATGTTGTCAACACGCATGCTTGAGATATGAAAATGTTGGTTATTTGGTTTTACTAGTGGAGCTTAGAAAGTTGCACACCCTTTCTCAGAATTTCCAAGAAAGAGAAGCATGATACATGCAACAAAGAGACAATGACTCCTGTAACTTATTTTTCACCCATCCCTGCCTATCATTTACCCTGTTATATGTCGTAACTCGTAAGTAATACATGTTGAAAGTGAAAAAGAAAAGTAAATTGTACGCATATAAGATAGATATAATATATTGACTGCTATCGAGGAACTAATTTAGCATAATTTTACTGGTGATTAAAAAGAATTAGTAAGTAGGGACAATGTTTAAAATGTTTGTAAAATTTTCAAGAGTGATGCATTATATTATATAGTATTGTTACTAATGTAATCTCGTTTCAGATTCAGTAATCATGTCTCAAATTTGATCATTTTACAGTTGACCCAGTCAAGTTGCTTAATGGGTTAATAGCATAATGCAATATGTGCGGTCACAACCTTGTAGTGGATTTGGACTAGGTAGTTGAAAGCAGTAAGTAAGTTCTAGGCTATGCTGCTAGTCACTTGATCATCACCTTCCAAACGATCCCATCTTCAATACTTCAACATGAGCTGCTGGAGTTCCTACAAGGCAATCTCTTTCACTAAACACTACACAGCTCTCTTTTTTCGGGTTTGTTTCTTTGACTAAAAGATGTCGATCTGCTTTAACTAACTTCACTAATGGCACCCGTGAATAGAAATTTGGAAACCAAACTGTTTGAACCATTAAGATCATATACCTAGGATCTAGCTGGTATAACTCGGGGGTTCGAGCCATTTTGTACACTATCAGAACAAGCACTTTAGCCGACGAAAAAGCTTCGTCGGCCTGTTAGCTTAATTCGTCGGCTAAGATCTTAGCCGACGAAGATCTAGCTGGTATACTCGGGGGTTCGAGCCATTTTGGTACACTATCAGAACAAGCACTTTAGCCGACGAAAAAGCTTCGTCGGCCTGTTAGCTTAATTCGTCGGCTAAGATCTTAGCCGACGAGTCTTCGTCGGCTATAGTTTCGTCGGGAAAGGGTCGTCGGCGATGACTTTAGCTGACGACACTAAAAGACGTCGTCGGCTATCGCCCCAGAATTAGCCGACGAAAAAGATGTCGTCGGCTATCCTCCCAGACTTTAGCCGATGAATATCTTAAATGTTTCGTCAACCGTAGTCTGAGACTTTAGCCGACGAAACATTTAATATATTCGTCGGCTATAGTATGTAATAAAAAATTAAAAAATAAATATAGCCGACGAAATATAGTGAATTTCGTCGGCTTTAGGAGGGTTTAGCCGACGAAACATGCCATAATTCGTCGGCTAAACCTTGTAAAAAATTTAAAAATATTATAGCCGACGAATATCTTACATGTTTCGTCGGCTATAAGTCTATTCCAATAAAAAAAATAGCCGAAATTTCTAAATTACCATTCCAAGCAAGCTGCAAAATACACCAAAACAATTTCATATATATAACCAACAACAAGCACATAAAACTATATAATTGATCAACTACACAAAATCTAGATTGTCTAAATCAATATCCGATTCTGGGGGCTGCTGCTGAGGAGGTTGCGGCTGCTGAGGTAGCGGTATAAGCGTAGGCATGGGCGGAGTCGGAAGTCCCTGAAGCTGGGCAGCTGTAAACTCCTGCAAGTACTGGAACATCTGCTGTTGCTGGGCCTGCTGGGTGGCATATACCGTGGTAGCATAGGCTGTCTGGGCGGCGATCTGGGCGGCATGAGCGGTAGCCTGAGCAGCATGAGCGGCAGCATGAGCGGCAGCCTGAGCAGCTTGTTGTTCCCGTAGTCCTCAACTTCCGACTCTAGCTGAGTCGTCCGCTGCTGGTCGAGGCTGCCTTTCGTTGAAATCCTGGAGTGGTCTTCAGAACCCCCTCGCCCTTCTTTCCTAGACCCCGGCAGTAGAAATTGTTTTCTCGTGGTGGCAAGGCTGTGCCCATGATCCTCGCCCCAACCCTCAGATCCGAAGTATCGATCTGGGACATGGCTTTGGACATCTCTTCCTCCTGCGTGTCCGGCCATGTCTCCCTCACTATAGCACTCATCACCTCGTCACTAGCCTCCTTCACCTTCGCCTAATTGGATAGGAAAAAAATGATTAATTAACATTTTGACATATATATAAGTAAAATTAAAAATTTAAAAACGTAAAATGACTTACAATATCCTCCTAGGCGTCAGGATATGCCTTCTCGTATGTATAGACGTACCGGTTGACTTCTAGATGTTCCCTGGCCGCCTCATCCATGAAGACAGCGAACGGGAAACGGCATTCAAAGAAAAAAATAAACTATTAGTAAAATATTTAAAAACAGACGTACTTAATGACAAATTAACTAATTAATTTTTTAAATACTTGTTTACGAGAGTTGTTGAATTCTGATGTCAGAAGCCAACGCCACTCGTACTTCCTGTACTGGAACTCAGCAAGGGTACCAGAACGTGCGTTCCCGTGCGTAGTCCAGTGGGTCCGCAACTCGTTCTTCCACTCCTCGTACCTACAGATACAACAAAAATATTAGAAATATTATTAATATCACATACAATTTTGTTTTTTCATTAACTTCCCAACGTACCTTCCCCCATGCACAACGTCCGCCCAGCTGTTCTTTAGGTGCTCGGGAACGTCAAACCACACCTGCATTTAACCGTTTATTAGTTTAGTTTTTCGAGAAATCAACAATGTAATACATAATATTATTGAGGCATTTTGTAAACTCACTGACATCGCGTTGTGGACCATGTCCTTAACCTCCTGCGGGACCTCGCCCCAGTCTGACCACAACATAGGGACTATATCCCTAATGAGCGCGCCACGCGGCCGGAGTACGTCCTCGACTTCCCGCCCGATACTATGTGGTCATCCCCGTCAGTATTGATGACGATCCTCCTTGAGGTATTGACGGTCTTCTCAAGAGCCTTCCCTGTGACGGGACCTCTCTTCTTCTTTGTCGGCTTCGTTCCGACGGTGCCTATCACATGATAAACCAAATTGATTATTAAAATCGGAGACCCTTTACTATTAATTATAAGAAAACAAATCATTCATCTTTCATTACCTGAGGGCAATGCGGCGGATGCGACGGATTCTGTCTCTGTCGCCGATGATGATACCCTCGCGGAAATAAGAGGCATATCAAAAGGCATGAAGCGATACGCCGCTGATGGAGCCACTGGCGGGGCAGTGGATAAATCGGTGTCCCTGAGCCATCGACTGCAGGTAAGGCCGGTATCATCCGCGGAAGGAACAGATGAGGCGGCGGCATCTGTACCCCAGATGACCCACTATCCGAAGCAGTAGGACCGGAGTGGGCGCCTGGCGTATCTCAAGTATACGGGGTGCAGACACCTCCGTCTGGGTCTGAGGCCATAACTGCCTCGAGGAATGAGGGACGCCCCGCTGCCTCGATGAAGGGGGCACCTCCGGCTGCCTCTGCGCCATCTCCAGAAGGGTCGCACGTCTGGCTGTCATGGGGCCCCGAAACGACGTTTGAGGGTTGCTAGAGGTTCCCTCAGACGATTCGGACCTTTGGCCCTTCGAACCCTTCGTCGATCTAAAATTACCACTTATCCTGTTTAAAATATTAATTTGAATCAAGGCTGAGGAAGAAAATCATGAAACTTAATAACGACACATCACACGTAAATCATACACAAAATCAATAGGTATCGAAAATATCCACAATATTTCAGCAACCATATATTAAAACTTGCATAATCCAAACCACAACGAAGTCACACAAACAGCAACGTGTGTGTGTGTATATATATATATATTCATCATAAACCAATCCACAATATCAATACCGCATAAAAATCCTAAATTTCCAAATTCGAAACCCTAGAATAACATATCGAAATAAAAATCAGAGGATTACACCACCTGGCGAGCGACGAGCAGGCAGAGCAGGCGAGCAGGAGAGGGAAAGGGCCACCGGGAGAGGGAGAGGGAGACCGGGAGAGGAGAGGGCGACCGGGAGAGGGAGAGGGAGACCGGAGAGGGAGAGCGCGACCGGGCTTTAGGGTTTTCTCGCGCTGTGGAGGCTGTCGAGCTCTGGGTTTAATTATATACCCAATACCTTTAGCCGACGAAATTTTTACTTCGTCGGCTAAACCTTTAAATTCGTCGGCTAAAATCTTAAATTCGTCGGCTAAACCTTTAAATTCGTCGGCTAAACCTTTGAAATTCGTCGGCTAACCTTTAAAATTCGTCGGCTAAACCTGTGAATATCGTCGGCTAAAGTACTTTTTATACATTCGGCACATTGTGATTGTGATGATCAAACTTGAGAAACGAAAATCCGACCTTCAGATCTGACCATCATGATAAAATACATGTATGAGGAAAAATTCAACTTGATCCGACAAGGTTAAGGGCTCTATCCGGACGGTCAATCCTGTAAGTCAAACCCTTAAACGCACGGAAAAGGTCATTGGACCGTTTAAATTACGTATTTTGGCCGGACCTTCAACTGAAAATAGTTTCAAATCGATGAGACGCAACAAGTCGTATAAAAATTTTACGGAAAATACCACCAAAGATAAGGCTACCCATAGGGAGAAAGAATGGAAAATTGCATTGACCACAACTATCGGTACCGAGACTTTACCGGAACACTGTGATTTTTCAACCGTGGACGTATTTCACCATTCTGGTCATATCTTATTTCATGACTTTTTTGCGTTTGAAGGTTCTACGTATAGTTTGTTTTTGAAACGAAACATTTACTTAACATTTGGTATACAAGTTATACAACGTTAGTAGGTATGTTGTGATTGTGATGATCAAACTTGAGAAACAAAAATCCGACCGACAGTTCTGACCATCATGATAAAATACATGTATGGGAAAAAATTCAACTTGATCCGACAAGGTTAAGGGCTCGATCCGGACGGTCAATCTTGTAAGTCAAACCCCTAAACGCACAGAAAAGGTCATTGGACCGTCTAAATTACGTATCTTGGCTGGACCTTCAACTGAAAATAGTTTCAAATTGATGAGACGCAACAAGTTGTATATCAGGGTATTCGTCGGCTAAGGTTTAAGGTTTAGGGTTTAGCCGATGAAATATTAGGGTATTTGTCGGCTAACCGCATCTTAGCTGACGAATTATGACTTATTTAAGATGGTTTAGCCGACGAAACATACTATAATTCGTCGGCTAAGATTGTTTAAGCCGACGAATTATGGTCTATTTCGTCGGCTAAAGTACAAAAAATACATTAAAAAAACAGAAGGTTTAATGTAAACCATACTGACTTCATGTTCATATATCACCAAAATTCATATAAAATAACAGAAACATGAATTTAACATATGTAACTATAAAGGTAATACATTCTTTTTTATTACAAATTAATGTATTACGTCCTCTAAATTAAAATTAAGGCTCGTAATCGGAATCATCTTATGAGTCTTCTTTGGTGTCAGAATTAATTTCTGGTAATCTATGCATTTCCTCATCGCCAGAGTCTTTGTCTGTTTCTTGATTTGGATCAACATCAATAAGCCTTGGCTCTTCATCATGAATTCGCACCGAACGACCCGCTTTAAAATTATTAAGGCGAACGGTAGAGGAGTTAGGAATACCTATTGCGTTGGGCTCTTGATACGCAACATCTTCTTCCTAGTCTTCGGCCTCTCCAAGTGTAGCCGCCCGGTAAATGGTAAATGTTTCGAGGGTGCACAAGGTTGACTACTTTCCACGCGTCACCCTTAGCAAGGTCATCAAGATAAAAACTTGTTTTACCGATGTGACAAAAACGAACGGGTCATCTTCGTAACAACTTGTAGCAGTGTTCACCGATAATATTCCATACTGATCGGTCTTCATGCTCTGCGGCCTAGTATCAAACCATCTACACTTAAAGAGATGCACTGTCATGCCTTGCCCATAAACGAGTTCCATCACTGAATGGAGAACACCGTAATAGTCAACTCCATTCCACCCACCATGCGCCATCACCCCAGAATTCTGTGTTCTCCGTCTGTTGTCTCTCTATTCACATATAAATTATTGCACGTTATTCACCGTGCACATCGGATAAACTCTTGACATTATCGGCTTCATCGCTAGAAGTCTTAGTTTGTGCGACTAATTTGGGTGACCATCAAATTGAATATGGTTCATTTGCAACCAACCATTCAACTGTAAATATGGATAATTATGCAATAAATAAAATACGTACAGAATTATTGAATTATGTACCCAGCCGCCAAAATAGTTTGCGAACTCCCTGTTGTGGTACTCGAGATCATCTTGAATGTCTGGACAATATAGATGGATGTTTTTCCAGTATTCAATTTCTGGACAGTTAATCATACCCACCAGTGGGCAATTACTAGCTCATGTGGTTGCAACTTGTAGGAGTCTGGCAAAATTCCAAAAACTTCAACATCACTGGATAGTATGGAAAGATTGAACTCCGGTACATCTACCGGTATGGTTTGCAGAGTTTTCTTCAACGCTCCTAAATATAAACTTCATGTAGGTGACGCACTCGTGCGCAATATATGCTTCAGCTATACATCCTTCAGGCGCGGATTTATTAGCCACATAATCTTTGTAGTCTCCAAGTTGCCTAAAAATCAAGTTGCAAAGTGTTATGATTATTGAACATGTATATTGAGGAATTAAGGTATAAAAAAGGATTAAATTCAGTTTGCCTCCTCATACTTTAGGTCAATAATCAGTTTAGCCTCATATCTTTTTTTTTAATAACGTTGGTCCTTGAAGTTCTATTTCACATCAATTTAGTCCAATTTTTGAATTGCCCTCCTTAGCATGACGTCATGCGTTGAGTTGTCCGCGACATAAGGGTCCCTTTTCTGACTTAAAAGGGCAAAATAGTCATTTTATCTTTTTAAACAAATATCTCTCTCCCCCCTCTTTCCTTTCTCCTTCTCTCAGCTCTTCACCACCAACCCATTTCTCAAATGGAGGCCTCCACCGCACTCTCCCTCGCCGGCCTCGCCGTCATAGGCCAGAACCTCGCCCTCAACATCACCGAAAAAGGCTTCCCTATCTCCGTCTATAACTGCACCTCCTCCAAGGTTGACGAGACCGTCCACCGCGCCGCCACCGAGGGCGACCTCCCTCTCTCGGCCAGTACACCCCCAAAGACTTCGTCCTCTCTCTCCAGCGCCCTCGATCCGTCATCATCCTCATCAAGGCCGGCGAGCGCCTTCCTTGTCATCGGAGACGCCCATGCCGAGGTAGAGGAGGCCCCTGGCAAAAGCCTCGTGGATGCGGCGCTTGGTGTTCTCGTACCACTCGTTGCCGCCGTCGATGATGGCGTCATCGGGCTCCATGTAGGCAGACAAGGCGGTGATGGTCTGGTCAACGGAGCGTCGGCCTTGATGAGGATGATGACGGATCGAGGGCGCTGGAGAGAGAGGACGAAGTCTTTGGGGGTGTACTGGCCGGAGAGAGGGAGGTCGCCCTCTGTGGCGGCGCGGTGGACGGTCTCGTCGACCTTGGAGGAGGTGCGGTTGTAGACGGAGATAGGGAAGCCTTTCTCGGCGATGTTGAGGGCGAGGTTCTGGCTTATGACGGCGAGGCCGGAGAGGTCGATGCGGGAGAGTGCGGTGGAGGCCTCCATTTGAGAAATGGGTTGGTGGTGAAGAGCTGAGAGAAGGAGAAAGGAAAGAGGGGGGAGAGAGATATTTGTTTAAAAAGATAAAATGACTATTTGCCCTTTTAAGTCAGAAACTGAGTCCTTGTGTCGCGGACAACTCAACGTATGACGTCATGCTAAGGAGAACAATTCAAAAATTGGACTAAACTGATTTGAAATAGAACTTCAAGGACCAACGTTATTAAAAAAAAGATATGGGACCAAACTGATTATTGACCTAAAGTACGAGGTGGTAAACTGAATTTAATCCTATAAAAAACGTACATTTCCATGGGATACATTCAAGTGTAGTGTACTGGACCGGTAAGCAACAATTGCTCGGGAAGATGGATCATCAGGTGAGGCATGATGTCAAAAAAATTTGGAAGAAATATCCTCTAAAATTTACACATGATATAAATGATGTCCTCTTGCATTTCCCGGAGGTTAGATTTTTTCACTTCCCGTGTGCATAACTTCTAGAAGAATCTTGCCAACAGTACTAACGGCTCCACCACCTGACGGGGAAGGAACGGTCGAATGAAAACAGGGAATAGACGTTGTAGCAGGATATGACAGTCATGACTCTTCAACCCGTACATCTTATTGTCCCAAAAGTTTACACACCGGGTATATTTCCTGCATAGCCTGAAGGATACTTCACACAACTCATCCACCTGAAAATTAAGTTCTTCTGGTCAGGCTTCATGATGTAAGGAGCTTGAGACATTTTTTCTTCCATTCTTTCAACCACAGATGTCTTCTTATAAGCATTTTTTTTAGATCAATGCGTGCCTTAGGACCGTCTTTCGTCTTCCCCTCTAAGTTCAGCACTGTGTCCACCACACTGTTACAAACATTCTTTTCTATGTGCATCACATCTAGGTAGTGCTTGATCAACAACTTACTCCAGTATGAGAGTTCCCAGAATATGCTCTTATGTGTCCAGAATTTGTACCTGTCGGGTCTTTCAGGTATTGCCGCCACAATATTGGGATGATTGCTGAGCTGCCCAAAATTGTACTCATTAAGCACTGCTAAAATTTCTTCCCCCGTCCATCTTTTGGGAGGCACACCGTTTTCTACGGTCCTATCAAATGCCTGTGCATCGAACCGCCATTCGTGATTATATGGAAGGAGAGTACGGTGACCCAATTTGCATATCTTGTTGCAATGACTGCTGCTCCCCTCATCGCTAAGGCACTCTGGACAAGCCTTGTATCCCCTAACAACGTTTCCCGACAACATCCCACAGGTAGGAAAATCACTGATGGTACCAACAACCATGACATGCATCTGGAACATCTCGTGCATGTACTTGTCATAAGTGGGATGACCTACGTCCCACAAAAACTTAAGCTCTTCAATCAAATGTCTCAAATACACATCGAGACACTTCCCTGGATAACCGGGCCCCGGAATCAACAAACTCAACATATTGTATTCATTCTTCATGCACATCCATGGAGGAAGGTTGTACGGTACCAAAATCACCGGCCATACACTGTATTGAAGACTCATGTTACCAAAAGGGTTGAACCCGTCGGATGAGAGCCCGAGCCTCACATTTCGGACCTCTGACGCAAAATGAGAAAACTCTCTATCTATATGCTTCCAAGCCTCCCCGTCAGCAGGGTGTATAAGAGTATCTTCGTAATGCAATTCCCTATCAGCGTGCCATCTCATAGCTTTGGCCGTGTGTGAAGACATGTACAACCGCTCCAGCCTATCCCTCAACGGGAAATACCGGACATGCGTCAAGGACACCAAGGTCATTCCCTTCTGGATCTTTACCCTAGAAGAGAACGCAGTCATATCTACATGCATGGATCTTGATGTAGGAAATCCCAAGATCTTTCAGGATACATCGGACCTTATGATGAGTGGTAGGAAGACGATGACCGTGGGGCAGCATCGAAGCAGTGTACTGTAGATAATCATCAACAGCCTTCACGGTCGATTTTGTCTCAACTTTAATCTTCATTACGTCCATCACACTTTCAAGAACGGTCTTCTGACAACCGGGGTACAAAGGAGTCTGTTGGAAAGCAAGCAGTTTGTTGTACTTGTCAATACTAGCAGTGTTGACAACTCTAGGGAAAGGCTGCACCGGCTCAGGCATATATAGTCCTTGAGCGCATACACCGCTCTCATAAGGAAACATGTCGTTGATGAAGGCCGTTGTTGGATCGTTGGATGTACTGCCCGTCTCAGAAAATTGGTCATGATCATGCGGACCCCCTAATGATGTTTCACCGTGATATAACCAACATGTGTACTTCTCCCAAAACTCGTTACTCTTCAGGTGCTGCCATACTTTGTCAATCGCAAATCGATGCATATCGCTGTGACACTGACATTTTGTGCACGGGCAATAGAAAATTGTATTTCCGTTAGCATTAGCCAGCGCATATTGCAGAAAACTCATAACTCATTTACCATATCTTTTATCCCATTTTGGAAGCGAAATCCAACTCTTATCCTAATTATTAATTAAATTCTATATATAAAATCTTAATTCATTTAGATATATTCTACGTACTACAACTAATTCATAACAAATTAATTAACACACACACATATATATATATCTACTACTTATTAACAACAACTTCATATATATTATCAAATCATCAACCAAATCGATCAACATATATATATATATATCTACTACTTATTAACAACAACTTCATATATATTATCAAATCATCAACCAAATCGATCAACACATATATAAATTAATTAACATATATATATATATATATATATATATATCTACTACTTATATATTAACAACAACTTCATATATATTATCAAATCATCAACCAAATCGATCAACATATATATATATACATCCAACGTATTCAAAATCGATCAACTCATAACAATATTATATATCAACATCATCACAAAATCATCATCAACTCATATCATCAACAACTTCATACCATCAACACAATATTATATTAACATATATATATATATATATATATCTACTACTTATTAACAACAACTTCATATATATCATCAAATCATCAACCAAATCGATCAACACATATATATATACATCCAACGTACTCAAAATCGATCAGCTCGAATAAAACTAAAAATCAACATATATACACATATACGTACCTATATATAGCTCCATAAACTAATTATGGACAGATTTCGACAACACCTAAACTTTTTCTCCCGTTTTTTTTCCAGATGAGCTATTGTCCAGATCTGCAAATATAAGGCACTTTAGCCGACGAAATAAATTTTTTAGCCATAGCCGACGAAAATTTAAATTAGTCGACGAAGGAAAATTTCGTCCGCTAACGTGGACTTTAGCTAACGAGAAAATAGTTTGTCGGCTTGATTTTTTTATTTTCGTCAGTTAAAACCTTTCTTCTGGTAGTGGTATGGGGAATTGAGTGTTTATAAGAATTAGAGAAATTCGTCCAAATGGTATACGAACTTTTGCTCCTTATAAACTTTGGTGTATCAAGTTTTAAAAATATCATAATAGTATCTCATGTTTCCACCCCGACCTAAGATTGGTATATATAGCCATTAAGATGACCAATTTACCCTTAAGTTCTTTTTTTTCTTAGTTTTTTATTTATTTGTTTTCATATTCCAGAAATATTAGAAGAGGTTTTGAAATTTGATGATTTGGGTTGACCTTTATAAACTTGAAGAAGATTGAAGAGGAAAAACATACAGAAGTTCAATTCTTATTGTTTCTGCTAACACAAAGATCTTATTGTTGCCATTGACATTTAATGATGATTAAGATAAAGAACTGATTATTAATAAGAAGAAAGTGACGATGAATTTTTTTCTCTACATTCCTAAAAATATAAAAGCCAAAAAAAGAAAATGGAATATGAAAACAAAGAACTAAGAAAAAAAAAATTAAGGGTAAATTGGTCATTTTTTTGGGTCTGAGGGTAAATTAGTCATCTTAATGGTTATATATACCAATCTTAGGTCGGGATAGAAACATGAGATACCAATCTGATATTTTTAAAACTTGATATGTCAAAGTTTATAAGGAGTAAAAGTTTGTACGCCATGCAGACGAATTTCTCTAAAATTACTAGTGGCATGGTGACTTTGGCCCTAATCTTATAGGTTCATCCCTGTAGTGAGTCTAAATTTACATGGATTTATTATCCCTATGTTACTAACACATTTATAATGCAAAGGTGTTTTATAGGAAAATTCTAACAAAATCGTTGTACACAACTGCTTTCGAGAGAAGGTGATAGTAGAGGGAGATTCCTCCCTCATCATCAATTGTGTCAACTCAAAGTTTAAATGCCCTTGGAAGCTCATTCAGATCATGAAGGATATCAAAAGTATTTCCGCCTATTTTGAGCAAGTTTATTTTCATTATGTTCTTCGTTAAGCTAATTTTGTTGTTGATGCTCTTGCCAATTTAGGGCATAGCCACTCTGATATGTGTTGTTGGGAGGATGTTTTTCATGCTGTAGTTAGACAAGCTTTGAGCTTTGAGCTTCTTTGGAGCAGGTTGCTCTAGGGGTTTCTCTTTGTAATTTTAGTCTTTTAGCATAAAAAAAACGTGATTTCAAGAGACTTGTACACAATAGTATTCACAGTGGTAATCAAATGATCTAATAGTTTTATTTACTACCGGTGACTCCTAAATGTTAGAATTTTAACGATGAGGTCACTAAACTTTACTTAGTAATAAATCCTTTAGTTTTCTTCAAATGCAGCCCTTAATTTCTTGTCGCCAGCCTCCTCCTTTAGCTTTAAGAATTAAGATCGATGATAAAGATTGCTCAATTAGTTATAAATTCAATAGATAGTGGAAAGTATCATGTCTAAACACTTTCAGATAAACTTGGCAAACAATAACGGGCCGGCTCTTTTCTCTCTTAAGAGGAAGAGAAGATTTCTATTCCAACTAATAAATAAACCTGACGAATGATGAAAATAGATCACACAAAATCTCTGTTGTCTACTCAATGCTTTGAAACTTGAAGATGATATTCTAGAATGGCATGCAAGCTCTTTGCTCGATCGATCATGCGTGACCTAGCTTATCATTTTCATTCTCGTAGGGGTAAGCTAGCTAGGAATCCTAGGATCATTCTTATGGTGTCGTTATGTCATTCTTATGTTAGCATTCTTGCTTCAATCCCAAGAAAACGATAGGTTTCTCAGCTCAGATTTCTGTGGCATCATCATTGCTTATATGCATGCTACAGACTTCGATCAGTTGAATGATATAATATTAGATGGCTCTGATCCTTTATGAAAGAAGAAAGATCGTGTTTGAATTCTTTCACGTTGGAAAAGTTTGTCTATGGAGGACGTCCCGAAGTGGAAAAACAACTGCATTGCTTTCTCCATCAGCAGACTTTTAGATCAGAACAACAGTATTCCTTTCTCATTCTGATCACAATTAATCTGATCGATCTCAATGTATATGTACTTTGCATATGAACATGGACTACTAGCTACATATATATAGTCTTCAAGTATATATACTATTGTTCTTTTAAGAATACTGAAGCCTAAGCTAGCTGATTTTCCTCCAACATTCCCTCGCAATATATATGTTTTGTCACTTTGAGGCTAGCTTCTAGATACATAGATTGAGGAGTCTTGAGGACCAATATATGGTCGGCTGACATGGCATGCACACAGGATCATGATGCCTCTTACTGGTTGGACGGTGCCACCCTTGTAGAAAACCTCACCGATCGCGATTGGGTTGTTATTGTTGACCTTGATGATGATTAGCTAGTTTAAGAGTCTCATTAATCACTCGTAAAGCTCTCTATCAAGACAATTAGATCGACTACAAAAGAACCTTAATTAGCTAGAAGTAAGTCTTAACACCAGGTCATCATATATAGCTAGCTAGAACTTGAATTTCATATATGTCATTTCTCTCCAGCCTCCTCCTTTTAGCAAAAGAATTGAAGATAAATATTGCTTAGTTGTAAATTAAATGGATAGTGGAAACCTTCATTTCCTTACATATATAAAGAATAAAAATTAACTAAGCACTTACGTACAGATAAACTTGGCAATAGCAATAACGGGATCGTCCCCCCCTCTCTCTTTTTTATATTTGAAACGGTATCTTAAAGGAAGAGAAATTTTCTATCCCCACTAATTAAATATAAACCATGTATTTGAATATGATGAATGATGAAGATCATACAAAATGTCTGTCGTATCTACTCAAATGCTTTGAAACTTGACATGCAAATTAAACAAGTACGTGATCAACCTGAACTCTTCGCTCGATCATGATTCATGACCTAGCTAGCTAGCTATCATTTTGTTCTCGTTATCGTAATAAGGTAAGCTAGCTAGGATCATTCTTCTGGTGCCATTATATATGTGAGCCTGATGATGTTTATACAGACACACTTTACTGTTATACTTTATGTTATCTGTATATTTATGCGCTGCTTACTTCAGGTCCAAGAAATTGACAGGTTTCTCTCAGACTCTCTGGCTTGTAGGGCATCATTATATAAAATATCAGATAGCTCGATCTTTTCTGAAAGAAGAAAGATGGTGTTTGAATTGTTAACCGGATTCTTTTCCCGTACGCGTCGGAGAGGTTTGTCATTCAAGAACATCCCGGCCGAAGTGGAAAAGCAACGTATAGTACTGCATGTATGGCTTTCTCCATCAGTAGACTATTTGATCAGAACAACAGTATTCCTTTCTCATTCTGATCTGTATCTGATTTGAATTTCTATAGGACTATAGATGGACGTGGACTATATAGTCTTAACGGTATTATATATTGATCTATATATTGTGCTATTCAGAATAGTTGAGCCTAACCGTAATTAAGCCTATATATATAGCTGATCAATTTTCCTCCTACATTAATCCTCCCACTTTTTGTTGCTTTGAGGCTTCTAGGTAGTCTTCGGGACCAATACATGGGACTTGCCTCTTACTAGTTGGACGGTGCCACCCTAGTAGAAAATTTCACCGATTGGAGTGTAATTCTTGACCTTGATGATTAGCTTAAGAGTCTCATTAGTCACTCGCATAAGACAATTCACAATTGGACTATACAAGAACCTTTAGAGACTCTCTTCTAGGGCAGGCGTGCAACATGGGACGCCTATTTTTTAAAATGTATTCCGAGATATAACCCTTTAACTGTAATGAAATTGGATATGAGAGGGCCTATGAATTAGAGGCAATTAACTCGAGGAATAGGGGCGGCTAGCTCTTTCCTAATGAGAAGAGTTGACATTAGAAAGATCCCTATAGGCTAGCTTTCCATAAGTTTGGGTCAGTTTCACATTACTTGTTGGAACATGCAAAGCTTATTCAACCCATATACCAACTCTTTCTTTAAGAGGTTAGGGTTAACTACTGGTTTTTGTTTTTTGTTTTTTCGATAATTTTTTTTTATAACAACAAAAGTAAAGGAACTAAAGAACAAAGCCGCAACAACTTCCCTTCTAGCTGATTCAGATGGAACGCAGGAGACACAGACATGAAAAAACAATGAAACCAAACAAGTGGTGTAATATGCGTGTGGGCATAACTAGCAAGTTGATCAGCAACGAAGTTGGCTTCTCAGTAGATGTGTCAGAATATCATGGTATCACATTATTGTAAGGATATCCAAAACCAGGGTCTTAATTCGCCAAGGTACCTTTGCTCTGCTAGTTAAGCTATCCATCAGCAGTTTCGAGTCTCCCTCTACGATCACGTTTTTAAGTGGTTTAAGCAAATTGTGTGAAGACCATCCCTAAGCGTCATGGCTTAAGCTAACAGGACATTGACAACTCTAATTTCCTTGCATGATGAAATGATTAGATTTCCATGTTGATTTCGGATGGCAAATCCTATAGTTGTAACTCAATTACGAATAGATCCGTCGAAATTAAGTTTGACGCTTCCTGATTGATCTGGCGGTTCCTGTCGTATAGGTTGCTCTTTGAATTCCTTGGAATTCCCCTCACTTTTTTTTTTCTGAAAAAAAAAAAAAAAACTTTTTTTAAATTTTTTTTTTCTTACACATGTTCTTCCTCTTCTAATGGAATGTTGGATGAGAATTTGAAAGAACCATGAGTAGACTGTTTTAATTTAGAAGCAGAGGGACTCAAGAAAAAATTATTTCTTGAAAGGACACTATAATACTGTTTTAAAGTACATGGAGTAACTAGTATTTAATCCAAATATTTTATAAGGTTAATTTTTGGGATGAAGAGCCATAAATAGAAAAACAAATTTAAAGGCATGCTTAGTAGATTTGTAGATAGGCTGAAATTTGAGGCCAAATGTAGAGATTTAACCCGTTTGTTATGCATATGTGTAGAATCGTTTTTTTTTAGGTAACTAGGACTAAAGACTGACTCATCGTCCTAAACCGAAAATTTATTGATAGATTGATAAAAATGGTTCAAATGAGGTGGAGGACCAAGTTAAAGCCACGCTTTGAGAAACATAGTCCAGCGGTAAGGGCTCGGGTTTCGAGTGCATTAGATGCTAAGGTTTTGGCTTTTTTGGAGGCCATTCATATTTCCAGGCTTCGAGATTGGCATCACCTATGGATAGAAACAAACTCCATGGTTGTGTTGTGATACTTAATTTCAATCACCTTTTTTGGTTCTTTTGAGGATGTGTACTCGGTAGATAAATTGTATGTCTCTTCTATGTAGCTCTCAAGTTTGGGTCACAAGTTTTCCAGAAAGGTAACACACCAGCAGACGCATTAGCAAATTTTGGTGTGTCGTCTGATGGATCCCATTATTGAGATGTCTTTACTCAGTTCTTAGCTCCCAACTAATTACAGATGTCGATAATCATGTTTTTCTCAGTGTGTAGTTTGTGATTATTCAGTTTGTATTATGCTTTTGATTTAATAAGTTTGTAATTTTTTGTATGATTTGCTTTCAGGAACGGTCTATAATGTTCATAACATGCAAGAAAACCTTCGTGGTTCTGCGCACTAGCACCATAACCTGCATGATACATATTCCAAAAAGAGCCGTCCATTGTTTCAAAAAAAAAAAAGAAAAAAAAAAAAAAGAGCCATATGTATTGAACTTTATCCATGGGTAATCTGAGGTCTCCAGACTACTCGCCAAAAAATAGGAGTACTCGACCGAAGCTTAGAGAGGCCCAAAAACATAAACATGAGAGTACTCGAGTGAGAGTTAGAATGAGAGAATAAGGATCATCGATTCTCTTAAAGAGATCATAAAGAAATGCTGAAATCTTATAAAAATATACATCATTTTCGGTAATACTAAAAGATGATGGGGGAATATATCGAGTGTTCCGTTCTATTTCAGTTTTTCAACAACCGTCTATGACAACCCTCCTTTGTATTCGTCTTGATGGAAAAAATGCAAGAGCGCCTGCGGTCTAGGTTTCGTCAAGTGGGCGAGGCGGCGCCGATGCTCTTCTTTCGAGCAAGACGACGGTGACTATGGCTTGGATATGTGTGGCGGCTACATGTATGTGGGGTGGGAATCCTCGACGTTGATCATGTTTGTGGCGGGAGGACCTTTTGGGTTCTTCTCAAACCATGTTGTCGGTGTTGGGTCTCAACTGACGACGGTGCGGGTCTTTACTGCTTCGATTGTGGTGATGGCGCATGGGTGTACTGGTTTGTCGGATGCACAAAGGTTTTTTTTTGGAGAGGGTGGCTGAGTGGGTCACGCTAAATGACGCTTGTGGGGTTGTAACGGAGGTGGGTTTGGACTCAAGCTTTTGGGCCTGGGTCTGGGTTCAATTCTGGGCATGTTTTTTCTTTTTTTCTTTTTTTAATCAATGGTTGCTCCGCCTTAGCATAACAACCCCAAACTTGATAGGGAAGAGGCTCGTCCTAATAATAAGGGTAATAAGATAGCTTAATTTTCTTGTTTCTTAACATAGCTAGACATATGATGGATGATTATACATATTTAATGTTTTTTATTATATTTAGTGATACATCAATTGAGGTCTTTAGGCGACTAATATTTTCATTGCATGAAAATTAGATAGTTGTAATTTGAAATCATTTGTAATAAGTTTGATTTGTGCTCACTTGTAAAGTTATAAGGAGGGTATCATTTGTAAAGCTTGTCCCTTAAGAGTTATTTGGGGCAAGTTATCACTTGATGTTTGAGTCTTTTAGTCAAAAATAACAATGAAATTGTCTATCTTTAACTAAAAGAAGAAAAAAAAAATCCTCCTTGGTATTTGACAAAAGACAAAGGAGCCCGCTCTAAACTTGTGTTTTTCCAATTTTATGTCTTCATTGGTTAAATTGTTTTTTTTATTTTCTTTTTGGCAAATCTGCAATTTATATGTCCAAGACTCCAAGTTTCATCATTTCAGTTGCTCCCAAAATCAGCCAAAAATAAAAAATCAATGCATTCAACAAAGTTACAAAAGAGTAGGGTAGGCTCTACTAGTATCAAAGTTGGTCCAACCCCAAGGCAGGTCCATCAGAAGAGAGAGAATTGCATTGCAACCTCAATTGCTAAACAACAAGTTTTAGTTCCTCTTTTCTCATAACAGGAAATGAATGGGATTGAGAAATGCTCAACTCAAGTTTCACATTTGTCTCATTGAGTTCAAGATATTTCCACCAACAATTGACATGATTTCTCATATTTCTGTCATTTCTCATGCACAAGGAGGATTTCTCTACCCAATCACATCATGTCTTTCATAGATAACCATACCCACACACACACCAATCACATATTTTCAAAAATAAAGAATAAATAAATTTGATTTCAAACCCAAAAACCAAAATCATTGTCCCGAAACCAGTCAATTTATTTCAAAGAGTTCAGTAACTGCAAGTACTTGTCTCTTCAGTGTCCACCAACTCAAAATTGATATTTAAACTGCAACTATTACTTCATATTCTCAAAGACTCCATCTCTTCAAAATCCAAAACCCCCCAAAAAACCATGGCCAAAGCTCTAAACTTGATACCCACCTCAACTTTCCCGCCATTTTCATGCCCCAGAAGACTACCCACAAGGAGATTATTGTCAGTTAGAGCCACAACAGAGTCCCCAGAGACACCCACAAGTTCATCATCAGCTTCAGTTCAAGTAAAGCCTGAACCTTCAACATTTGCTCCCCCACCCAATTTCAAGGCCCCGGAACCCAAACGGTTCGGAGTCCGACCCGATAAGACTTTGGACGTCCTGGGTGCTTCTCTTGCCATATTCTTTCGCTTGGGCTGCGGCGTTTTCGTTTCTGGGTACTTCCCTTCATCTTTCTCAAATGTCCCATCTTTTTATTTTGAGTAACTTAAGTAAATTGAGTTGCTTTTCCTTTGAATGTTGCTAATTTGTTACCGAAAGTTGGTGGCTTTAGAAATGGAGATGAATTCAATCAGCTAGAATTACTGAATTACTGTTCTAGTTACTGAAATACTTGGAGTATATAGGTTCTGACATATTGTATGTTTCAATTTTTGGATGTAAAATGGCAGGTATTCGTTTTCATTTGTTCCGAAAGATGAGATCCCTCCAGACCAGTATGCTCTCGATTTTAATGGTACATGTTAATCTGATTAATGTCCTGCTTTGGCATTTTTTATGGATATTGATTTCCTGTAGTTGTTGTTAAATGACTGGTGATAGTGTATGTACTGATCAGAAAGGGAGGAAGTAACTATTTTGAAGTTATGTTTGTTCATCATAAGCATTGAGCATTTTGTTCTCATTATAAACATGAAGTTTTGGTGTATTGTAGATTAGACTTTTTGAAGAATTATGGTATGCGGATTTTCAGTACCATCGGATTAGAAATTTCAAGAGTTTTTCTTTTCATCTTTTATATGACAGATTCCAAGGTCAAGGAGACTTCAAAATTAGGACCACGGCCAGAGAAGCCTGTTGAGATATATGAGTTTGAAGGGTACTTCATTTCCCTCACTTCAATAATTTCTGGCAGCAATTGTTCCCTGACCCTAATATATACCATCCTTGAACTGACTTGATGTATTTGGTTTTCTTCCCCAAACATACAATTATGACGGATCATTCACAGCTGTCCATTCTGCCGGAAGGTAACTTGAACAACAAAGGAGTTCTCTTTATTACTAAAGCTTATACCCAAAATGTCCAAATGGGAAATTTTTGAAAGACTATGCATGTGAGTAGACTCTAAGTGCATCAGAATGTTCTCATGGGTATCATGCTAAAATCCGCTGTAATGAATGCCATGTATAGTCTGACTTCAGGCTTTTGGGTTTAGGCATATTGACGGTGAGTATTGTTATTAAGATAATGCTGGTGATTTTTTATTTTTCCAGTACATAAACAAATTTTGATCTTCAGTTCCCTCTAATCGATCAATAGAGTGCTTAGATTGTCAATATTTTGGTTGAAAAATGTGCTTTTATGGTGCTTAAGGTCCATAAATATATTTAATTTGTAATTGAAATCATCATAAGTGCTTATTAGTGGTGGTAGATCACTGAGTCTACATGTTGCGCCCTCTTTGTTTCGGGGGATGACATTCTAACTGTGTGCAGGTTAGGGAAATTGTTGCAGTGCTGGACCTTGATGTTATATTTTATCCGTGCCCAAGAAATGGTCCAAACTTCCGTCCAAAGGTTGGGGAGATGGGCGGCAAGAAGCAGTTCCCTTACATGGTCAGATATCATAGCTTTCTCTTAATACCATCTCCCAGCTTATCCTCACTTCTGTAGGGAAGAACTAAAAATAATCTGAAAAAGGGCAGCTTATAATTAAATAAAAGAATTCTGAGTTGCTTTTTATACTATGCTTGTTGGAAATTAGATGGATTTAGGTAGCTTTTCCCTGTTATTCATAAAACTTCACTAGTAAATGCATATCTGTAATTGCATATTCTATCTCCACTCTCCAGTTTATCCTGCACCCTTGTAACCTCTGAGATTTTGGACGGTTTCCATAATGTCTTTAGTATATTCGTCCTCAATTGTAATAGTTTCAGATAAGCTTAAGATCTTTAGTGCTGGTTTGAGATTCTTTTGTGTCATAAAAAGGGGCGGCTATCCAGCAGGAGTCGTTTTGGTTGTGTGGGTGAAAAATGTCCAAGAGAAGGGCGGATGCAGATAGTGAACACACACACACACACACACACATATATATATATACAATGCTGATCAGGTAAGGACCTCCTTACCTTAGCTAAGGTACGGATTTCTTTATTTGACCCACTTTCCGATCATAGGCAGCCAATATCTAGATATACATGACTTGATCATCTCTGTAAATTTTCAGCCAAATTGATAAACATTAAGGCATTCAAAACTGTGATTTAGAATTACAAGAACGTACGGTTCAGGATGAACAGATTCGGTTCGTTCATTGATTTAATACATTTTCAATCCCTTAACGATAACCAAATTAGCTGAAAATTTGTAAGGATGATCAAGTCATGTATATCTAGATATTGGCTGGCTATGATCGAAAAATATGATCGGAAAGTGGGTCAAATTAAGGAAATCCGTACCTTAACTAAGGTAAGGAGGTCCTTATTTGAAAAGGCTTGTATATATATATATATGTTCAAGAGAAGGGCAGATGCAGATAGTGAATACACACACACACACACACATATATATATATATATTTATATACTTCTTGATATTTGATAAGTCCTGTTTATAAACAAAAACTCATTAAAATATAGTTCCGGTAATTAGAAATTCATTTAACAAGCACTTGGCAATGAATTTTCTTTTCAACAAAGAAGAAGGAATCTCAATATAATGCTATTGCAATATAATGCTTTTGTTCAGCTTATTATGATCAGCTATGCTTAAAACTTTGTGCCTGGTTGTAGGTGGATCCAAACACTGGAGTTTCAATGTACGAATCAGATGACATAATCAAGTACTTGGTTGGGAAGTATGGTGTGTGATCACATTAATCTGACTACGATCAATATGTTTTATCATTTTTACCGTATCACCTTCATTTATATATATACAGTATATACCAATGAATATATACACAACTAGATATTTTCTGTTTTTAAGAAGCAATTAGAGACGGGCGCCTCTTTTCAAAAGTTTTACAAATTTGGCTACTCTATGATCACATGATGATCGCTTTATCCCTTGTTTATTTGTTGGTGGGAGTTATTTTTCATTTCTACCAATTATGTTACCTATTGATCTCTTATCATTTATACTGAATTTTACCTCAAATCCTCTCAAATAGTTCTTTACCTCACCCCTAAATGTTTGTGCAGGTGATGGAAATGTTCCTATTGCATTGTCACTTGGTTTATTGACGGTTAGCATTTTGACTCTTCTGTAGTAGCTTTTCTCAATCTATAGTCAAGTTGCTAGTTATTTATTGCTTATATATTTATTTGACTTGTCTATTGCAGACTCTGACTGCCGGGTTTGCTCTGCTTGGTCGGTCGGGAAAGGTTAGATTCTTTGAATTGCTTTAAGTATGCCAAGTATATTCAAAAGTTATCTTCTTTAGAGGGTGATCCCCAAGTTACTTCTCATGAATTCAGTTTATCCTCATGGAATGCACATGTTTGTAGAGATTTTTCTATTATAAGCACCTATAATGAACTTCATTAATCAGTCTCATCACTCATGTGTATTCTATCTCTATTCAGGGAAGTATCTATACTCCATCAAGACTACCACCCAAACCACTAGAAGTATGGGCATATGAGGTTAGACTATGATAATCTGTGGTTTTTAAATTTATAGCATAGTTTTGTGATGAGGTCCCTCAGTAAGCTGCTAGATGACTTGATCTGTTTGATAGATATGTCGCTGCTTCTACCATAATCTGAATTGTGTTATAACTGTTATTTTTATTTTCATAGGTAAATTGTATAAATACTCATGAAGTCATGATTCCTGAGTTTTAGTCCTTAAATTTTTTGTCTTTCAGGGATCCCCTTTCTGCAAACTTGTACGTGAAGTGCTCGTAGAGTTGGAACTGCCTCACTTATACCGCAGGTAAATATGAGCAGCAACCTTTTATATTGTAATTATCCTCATTCAGTCATTGGGAAAGATATAAAACTGGAACTCTTTAGCTGCACACATTTTGTGTGTGTGTGTGTGGTACCCAACCCATAGCACATCTGGGATGATTGTTTCTTTTTTCTTGGTTTGAAGAATTCTTACAATATAATCTCTCTGGTAGTCTGGCATATATTCAGAAATTTATATCACCTTGGCGACAACGTTTTATTCGTGCATGCACAAAGCTTTTCATAGAAACATAACCAAATCTGCACTAGCACATACTGCCACAAGCGACGAGTTAGGTTGACATTAGAATGATATTTCCCCCCTTAAATGCTCTAGTATTCAATGGTTAGTGTGATTAGTTGTACTATCATGATTGCATATGAGGAACAAATTATTGACTGTTGATATCTGCTATGACTTTGCATTACATTATGCTGGCCATATCAGTGCAGTCATCTATGTTCTAAAACTTATGTAGGTAACATGTTTCAGATCTTCACTCTCTATGGAGTTTATCATGTATCCTCTGAGATGTGCTCACGCCTATTATCTCAAAACTTTCTAAATGATCATACTTCTTTTGTGGTGTAAAAGATTTTGCATCTGTCAGATGGTCTACTGATGTGAAGACACCACCTTTTCTGGGAGCTTTTTGTTTAGGATTTTTTTCTTAGTATAATATGTCTCTGTATCTATGTACAAAGGTATACAATTTATTACTGAGACAATATCAATACCTTTTTTCAGCTGTGCTCGTGGCAGCCCAAAACGACAGATACTATATGAGAAAGCCGGACGTTTTCAGGTACTTCCAATATCATGCAGTCAGTTCCTGAAGTTTGATTTTGAAGTTTCGATCATATGATGATGAAAAATTACTGCTGTTTGACATGCACAACGTAGTAAGAAGAGATAAATACTAATATAATCTTAATGGTGTTTGACAGGCACCTTACTTGGAAGATCCCAATACTGGGGTGCAAATGTTTGAAAGTGCAGAAATTATTGAATATCTAAAAGCAACTTATGCTCTTCAGTGAGCAATACATTTTAAAGGCATGTGGGCTTCTCTTTCATTTTAGATCGTTTTTCTTTGTATATTTTCTCACATTTATAAGTACATACGTATATTTGCCCACCTCTCATACCGGAATAAACAGATTTTTAGATGTATTCATATTCTTCTTTCTAGTAGAATAAAGTGCCTTTGTCTTGTTTAACCCCAAGTTTTCTTTCCCTCCTTTGGAATACTAGAATTTGATGTTCAGTTGCTGGCAAATGATAGGCTGCTCTTGCAAAGAAAAGAAAAATGGCATTATCCTTTAAATTTTTCCATATTAGCTACTACAAATTCCTTTTAAATTAGATTATATCATCACTCACCATATGTTCACTGTGTAATGTGAAATAAATTAGCTTTACATTTTGTTTGAAAACACAACGTATACTTTTGGGTCTGGAAGAAAATTATATGCCTATGATGTTAAATCCCATATGTCATTGATGGTGATACTTAAAAAGCTTATAACATTGAAGCTTTTAAAATCAGTTCATAGAGAGAACTCCTGCTATATGAGTTAAAATTAAAAATAAACTCAAAAGCCTGAAGATGAACAAATCTTTTTTTTTTTTTTGTCGGACATTGTTGCTTTTCATGTAGTACTGTAGAAGTGATTCAACCAGGGATTAGTCATTGTTAGCTGAGAGTAGCACTCCTTAAGTTATTCGACTAGAAATATTAACCGACAATAATGAATGCTGAAAAATGTTACTCAACCAAGAAATAAAATATACTGTGGATTGCATTCACTGTTGACTCTAGAAATAAGTATCTCCATATGAGTTCTGCAGTACCGACCCCTAATTACATATAACTGATGTAAGTTTCTGTTACCGTCCCTGAGAGTATGGTTGATATTATTAGATCTTGCGAGTACTGGTGCCATCCAGAGGAACTATTGTTGCTATAACTTCTACCCCTTGTCTATCTAATCAAAACTTTCAACTTAGTATAAGATTACGAACCAAGCTTTGAAGCTTATCTACAAAAGAATGTTGTGCCAGAAGAGTGTCGGTATGATCCTCCGACTTAGGTGACTGAAATATATCTAAGTGGAGCCTTTATTTTAGTTGGAGAATCTCTATCTCGGTTTTGAAGCAGAGAAGAAAAGAGTTGTCAATAGTTAACCGCTAATGTGGCCATTTTTCGTGGCAATTTAGGCATGTTACATAATTGATCATGACATAATACCGGAGTACCAGACACACCCCTTTCACAAAGAGATTTGAATCCAAATGCTTGTGATGGTCAGGTAAAGCATTTGATTCTTCACTTTATTCTAACAAAAACAAGCTTCAATTTGTACGTCTAGTCCAGTCATTCACATCATTGTCGGGCAACATTTCAAAAGGAAAATTATGGGTTTCTTTGTCATCATGCATTCTTGTTGATTTTGACCTTCATAACGTTAGTTTTATATCCAGGAAGTATCTAATTAGTAGGCAATCAGATAAAAAAAGCCATTATTTAAAATTACATCTTTAAATGTCTTGTAATAACTATGTTTTAAATTGTGCTCGTGTCTTGGTTAGTAAAGGTATTTGATCCTCCGTAGTATTTGATCATGGTTAGTTACTTTATCGTCTCATATGTGCTCAACTACATATTTGAATTCACTTTACCTTTATTATCGCTTGTCATATTACCATGAGTTTTGTGTGCTACTAGATGTTAGAGTTTGTTATTTAAGTATTCTGATTATGTTTTGAAAGGCTACTGAAATCACTGGATTGTGTCACTATTGTAGAACTTCGTTTCCGTAATGATTCCCAAGTTTCGCCAGGTTTAATTGTTTTGTCTGTTTAAGTCTTGGCAGGTAATGAATTGAGCTTGTGTACTATTGTTTATTCTGTGTTTAGTCACTTTTTATGCTCTAGATGTAGGCTACTAGGCTGTATGGTGGCTGCTTGGTTAGTAGTCTGTTTATGTGTTGCAGCAGTCTATAGATCCAGCATCTGAACTTCCATCACAAAAAGGTTCCTACTTTCTCAGGGGATTTAGAAGGATATAGAAGTGTGCCTGTTGTAGGATTTCAAAAATTCATTTTCATCTAAATAAATTATATCTGTGGGCTATTGGGACAAGACATTAGAAAACTCCAGAACCAAGGGACCAGGCATAGTATATATCTTCTGAACAAGGGACCAGAAACCCATCACAAGCACCAGAACAAGACATAGCCTTGCATTGGTGTCCATCAGTTGGGAACCAACCATGTGTAGTAGTGGGAGGTAGTATTTGTCTTGAAGAATAAATCTGAGAGGGAATGGTTTTGAGGATAACTGTCTGTACTGGTGCTATATAGCGTTACATTTTCCCTCTCAATTTTTGCTTTATTATCCCAAGTATATTAGGCCTTTGTGGGTTAGGTTGTTATGTAACAATGAAAATGGTTATCCTCTCATCCTAATGCTCTCCTCTAGTGGATGTTGAGGTTAGCATATGAACAATAATGTAGGATACCCAATCTGAATTGGCTATTCAATTCTGTCCAAGCAAATGTTTAAGCTGGGGAAAGTAGTTTTGCTATAATTGTAGGTTCAAGGTCCTTGACACCAAGAGCAGCAATCACCTTTTGCACTTGCTCCCTTTTGTTTTGATTCCATCATCACTTTAGTGATAAATCCTGGTGTGCAAAAGCACATGTTGACCAAGATGGGTTGACTTGTAGTGGTGCTGCAGCCATTATGTTTGGTATGTTTGGTTTGGTCTTTTTTGTTAGATGGTCCACAAATGTGAGCTATGGGCATCTGTTAGCCACATTCTTCTTTATGCTGTGTTCTCTATCCTGAAGCTTCTATAGAAAAGCTTTCACTTTCTGTGTTACTGGTTTTTCCTGATTATTTTAGTCTCTTTACATAAATTATTGGAACTTATTCCTAAACTCAGGTTGATGGAGATTCGGTCAGCTCCAAGTTTATGTTTGGTATGAACTTGGTTAGGCTCCATAGTTGTAGGGACTTTTCTAATATAAGGGGTAGAACATATCACTGCTATTTCAAATCGTTCCATCTCATTATCTAGTGAAAGTCATTCATATTGGTTAGGATTAAGTAAACACTTGACTACTGATGTGCTAGTTAACATGTTTCCCTCTTGTTTCTGAAGGTTTCAATTTGATCAAAGGGATTTAACACCATACGTAGGGATAAAAGGATATTCCCAATTGATTCTATAGCCCATATCAGCCTGAGGATTTCAAGAAGATAATCTGAAATTGCATCATGTAAACTTCCGTTAGACAATGATATCAATTCATTATTGGAGGATGAAGAAACTAGAAGCCTGCACAAAGGTGTTGGACTAGGATTATCTTCCTATGATTGAATGCCAGGTGCTATCCAACCTATTTATATGGTCAATGTAATCATACTGCCATACAAACACAATGGGAGAATGGGTGGTTTATACTTTCCTTTTCCTCATAAGGCATCAATTTTTGACTGAATAGTGAATGATGAGGCATAGGCCAGAGCTAAGAGTGGTATAACTATTAGTCCCCAATAAAACCCTGTTTGCTTCAATCATGTCCAATCCATATAGCATATGCATGCCGATTCCGATGATCGTCTTGGTATTACTTGATCTGAATACATAGGTTTAGTGGAACTTATCTCAACAGAGTTATGGTATCATCATTTTTTTTGGATTGTGAGTTGTGACACTATAGTTTGTTTTATATCTACCAATGCTAATACAACCAAAGACCATTATTGAATATTTTGTTCAGAAGACAATGGCTTCAGTTGTGGACTGGTGGAGTAGTGATCTATATTGGTGCGCTTGCTCCATATCACCCCTCAATTTTATAACTTTTCTAAGGTGTATGACTGTATGTACATTTGTTCCATGAAATGCCTCAGAATACTAAAATAGACGAATATGATCCAACCTCTCCAGGTAGGAGGTGGGGGAGGTACGTTGCTTCTCCTTTCCCAGAAGAACAGTTCAAAGCTGAAGGCTGAAGAAAATCATGAATTTGCAATAGTCCAATTCTCTCTGTCTGCGCTTTCTGCTTGTCAAGTCTTTATTAAACCTCGAAAAACCACTTTTACTCTCTACATCACTAAGGCCCCTATAGATTAAGAAAAGAGACAGCCAAATCATAACTCCATGATTAAGCACATAGTTAGTAGTGTGGCACTAATTAGCAAGCCAATCAATCAACTGTAGAGAAAATTATTGACTAGCAGAAAGTCTATAAATAGGTCAAGACATATAAGCTAGGGTGCTCCAAGAGTGTGTTGATATATAACGGCGAAATAAGCAGAGGACTGGTTTAGGTGCCTCACTACACAAGTTGGATCAAAACTTGGCCACAAGCACTCTTTCTTTGCTTTTGTATCTAGAGGTTGGTCGAGCTTCGAATACATTGAACTGATTATATGGCTTTCAGAGTGTCATTGTTGATGCTCATGGTGACATTGCTGCTTGTTGGTTCTTCAGCTTGCTTTGTAGAAGGTACCATATATCTATCTCCCCAGCCCTGTGCCCCTCTTAGCATCTTCATATGTCATATTTCATGTCCAACTTCTGGGATCTTAGATGATGTTTTCTAATCTATATAACTCTGTTTTTTCCTTTCCCTTGTATGTCTTCTTGAATCTTCTCTGTTAGCTTCTCCCCTAATTCTCGTTGTAAAGTGCAGACTAAGCTTGCTGGATTTCTGCTATAAATTTTGTTAGTTATCTTTGATGCATTTACATTCATCGGCTATGAGTTTCATGTTGATTAGTCCTTGTCATAAAATGGTTGATTGTGGCTAATCTCTATTTCACAAATATCCACTTATGTAACAGAGCCGAGGTCGATTGGATTTACTTACTCTGGTGCGACTGGCCCTCAGAGATGGGGAAGATTGAGTCCATATTTCTCAGCATGTAATGGAAAGAAGCAATCTCCTCTGAACCTTGCCAAGGACCATGTTGTTCGTATGAGCAATTTCAAGCCATTAAACCGAAACTACCTTGCGTTGAATGCCACATTATACAACAATGGCTTTAACATTGGGGTACTAGTTCCTCAACTTCCTCTACACTTTTGTACATCTTCATAAATAGTCCTCGTATTATTACTATCATTATTTTGGTAGGATTATGTTAGTCTCCGTTGGTGAGCTGGCTTAATTGCAAGGCAGTGACTGTTGGACTGACAGCATAAATTTTTATCCCTGGATTCTTGATTTGTGTCTAGTGTCAGATTGAAAATGTATCAGTATAAACATTGCTCATCATCCATATAGATTCAAGTTTTGTATTTATGCATGCATGAGTTGTTAGTTAGCTTGATATTTGACACGAATTTTATTGTATGCAGGTGCATTTCGATGGACAAATTGCAGGAACATTAGACATAGATGGTAAGAACTACAACTTGAAGCAGCTGCACTGGCATTCTCCCTCTGAACACCGTATTAACGGAGTCCAGTATGTGCTCTCTCTATCTCTTTCTGCCAATCAACACCTCCTTTTGAAGTCATTGAAACTTGAACACAAAGGAGAATAGATTAGTGCATAAGTTGTACAAACTGAGATGAAATCTAGAAAACAAAAAAGTTTTTTTGTGTCCTAATTACAAGTAAAGCTGCAAAGCTTATTGGCATTTCACTGAGTTTTACAGATTTCCAGCAGAGCTTCATCTAGTTCACCTCGCAGATGATAATAGCATTGCAGTTGTGGCAACTCTTTTCCAATATGGCAAAAACGATTCCTTCATCTCTCAGGTACATATATCAATTTCCCGGTTAATTTACATTTATTTACCAAAGAACTAGTATATGATTCTTAGTCCGAGTTGGGGGTCTGAAGCGAGGAATCTCGAGATGTGGGGTATGAGTAGTTAACTTCATATTCATTGTAGACCTTTTCCCTAATTGCTCAAACTTTTTGAGGGGCGTATTAGTTGTCTAACATGGCATATAGGGGCGTCGCGCTAGGGCCACCTCAGGCACTATGTAATCTCCCCCTTGGTTGAGCCATTACTTTCTCCCTGGGATGATCCATTGCCTGCAGTAGCTTTAGTTTAAGGAAAAAATAACCATTAAACACAAATACTGTACCTAATGAAATGATTGGATACCAGTTCTGCAGTTCATATGTATGCAGAATCCACTTACAAACTTCAGTTCAATACACCAAACCTCATGCCAAACTTGTCCAAGGAATCAATGCATTAATTTTGACATTATTACTTAGACTAATTTGCAAGATATAAATGATGATTTTGCAGATCGAAGACCAGCTGGCGGAGTTGAATGAGGAGGTATGTAGAAGAGATAAGGATGCTCATGTACCCCTTGGAAATATAGACATGAAGGAGTTCGATAAAAAAACCCGCAAATATTGGAGATATGTTGGCTCACTCTCCTCTCCTCCATGTACTGAGAATGTCGTTTGGAACATCCTTGGAAAGGTACTACTAATTACTCAATTTCCTTATACATATCAGAAATGTTCCCTTACAGACAGTCCAGCACCACAAACACAGTATCTGGATTACTAGTATCAGTAGTATGGTTTGATTCTTGTAGAATGTCGTGGCTAGCAAATTGCCGGTTTCAATGCCGAAAACATGAGCATCTTATATCGCTGCAGTCTGCACACACAATCATATCCGCTATATACGCATACCCTGTGTATAATGCATAATTGCATATACACGACTGTGTGGGTGAAAATGATGGAACATAAGATGAAGCATAAATGCATATGTGCAGGTGAGGTACATTTCCAAGGCTCAGATAGAAGCTTTAAAAGCACCACTGGGAGTAGATTACAAGAACAACGCGAGACCACTGCAGACTCTTAATGGACGCAAAATTGAGCTCTTCGAGGAGCTTAGCTAGCTAAAAGAGACTAGTCTAAGTATCGATAGAGATCACCATATCTAGCTGATAATATGTCAACAATAAGCTAGCAGTGTACTATTTTTGTGAGGAATGGAAGAGAAAAAACTAAGTTTGCTTATGCTTTTCTCAAGTATTGTTTCTATGCTCTAGTTCTGAAGTTGATATAGATGATCTTGTAACTAGTGCTGTTAACCTGGTTAGTCTTTTGTGATAATTATTTGTCTGTATGGTTGATCGCAGGTAAGTAGTTAAAAGATGCCGAATTTATTTGACTTTTGTAAACGCATTCTATCAGATGAATAGACGGTTTGATTTATGTATATCACATTGTGAGAGGGTGATTAGCTAGAGCATTCATGTTTGAAAGGAATAAACATTATCTATACACATCAATTTCAGCAATTCAGCATGAAACGTATGATACTGGGATGATGTTGAGTTGGGATGGATGCCTTTCCCTTTCAGTTTTGATAATGAAAAGGTTGCACATCAAGATTACACACAGGAGAGCCAATTTGTGTAACTCGTTAATCTACTACTAGCTTCATTCTCTCCTAAATATCTGCCTAATCCATACGAAATTATTAGGGCAGAGCAAACGTACCACGTGGCTTATACGCTTTAGACAATTATATTTATCATGTCTCTTAATGTTATTCCAAAACTAACACTGTTTTATAAAAATAAAATACTCAAAAGTATCCTCCATTTACGGAAAAAACTTGCGTGGATTAGTATGTACGTGTGTATTCGAACTCTCTCTTGTTTACATACTTTTTTCAATGTGAATCGTAATCTTAACCGTTCAAAAGTTGAATTAACCAATAGAGATCACCTCTGCAAAAAATCAATATATGTAAAAAAAATTCGTTTGCTCAATTGAATATATCAAAAAAATGGACGGCTGATCATGAGAATGTTACATTTCACCATAACTGTCCATTTGTTTAATGCAATCGGCTGAGCAAACGAATTTTGTTTACATTGATTTTTTACAGAGGTAATCTTTATTGGTTAATTCAACTTGTGAGCTGTTAAAATTACTATTAACATTGAAAAAAGTATGTAAACAAGAGAGTGTCCAGACGCACACGTATATACTAGTTCGGACGATGTTTTTTCCTCCATTACCATGTTCTGTTATTGACCAAAAAAAAAGAAAGTAGATTGACTTAGCGTACCGGCCACGTCATATCACTTATAATTATAATGAAATACTTAACAGAAATATTTAAGTGTGCGACAAAATACATAATTGGAATACATACTATTTACGATTATATATTTACGACTTGTTGACTCTATTTCAGGTAACTGTTTTGCGACGAACACCCAACAAACCAATATAATGCAAGTGGAATGTTTATTACATAGAGAAAATATGTGGGTTGGACTTAACAGGGTTGAAAAACGTGTGAATAGGTTTAGTTTAATTAGTTTCGGGATCAACTTTTTCCGATCACATAAATTTCTATACTAATCGGCAAGGTGGACATTTTCTATGAGAGTGATATTCTGGTCATAATCTCTCAAATGATATAAATAATTTTCACAGAATTGTTCCACCTTCACATTCCTAGTCAACAGAGCACAATGTGCAAATAGATGACCAGACTCAAATTTCTACGACCGGATGATGCAAACATCTTGATCCTTTCTTCCAAAAGTCATCAAAATATAAACTTTCACATTGTAGATTCAAGAGTAATGATATGACTTTTTTTTTTTTTTGAAACAAAGACTTAACACGAATGGTGGTTTCAGTGTATACATGAAGCTATATGTGTGTGAGCTTCTCACGTCATTATTGAATTAGTTAGTAGTACATTTTAGCTAAGTCTCTCCTTTATTAAGCAAGGGTGTAGGTCTCTTGCAATCTTTGTAGAGTGGTCATGCCATCATTTTGGTTTCATCCTCAATGACGAATTGTTTTAATTTTGATGTTATTTCTTATCACCAGGGACACTATACTTGTGCATAAACTAACAGTCTCGTTATATGTATGTTCTACTTTTGGATAAGAGTAGATCTTCTCTTGTCGGAGTAAAATTTGATATGGTCTATTAATGAAGTTTTTGCTTTTCTCTTTTCATACCACACAAAGGACATCATTCTCATTTTCAAAGGAAGTTTTTGATTCTATTTGTTTTCTTTTTTGGAGAGATTACAAGTTTAATTATAAAAGGGTGTTCTCCCTCACCATCTCCATCTCAGGCCCTCACCATCTCAGGCCCTCACCATCTCCTTAGTACAATAATGAAGAAAGGCATCCATATCTGAAAAAGTGAGTAAAGACAACTCTAACTTGTATTGCGGTTAGGCGAGAACACCTCCATTGAAGATACATGTGGTCAATGTGATCCACCACATGCTACAACAGGTTTTCACCACTGTATCATCTCACGGTAAAAAGCATTCAAATTTGATTTTCACACCAATCTAATCAGTAAAATTTCTTATTACCCAAAACTACAAGCAAATTTACAACTGCTCACTCCCAAAAACATGTCTATTTACAATAACCCGCGTCGTCTAAAAATCAAAATGGACAAAAACAAACGACAACGAAATGCAGAAAACGGCAAAAGCGGTAAACGAGACTTCCTTTTACCTCTCAAACCCCGGTGGAGGGAAAACCGTTTTATTCAACGTGCCACGTCATCCCAACGACGAACAGAGAGGAAAAGCGGGCCCCGCCTTCTGGACTGCCATTCACGACCGCCACGCACGCAATTTGCCTCCATTCAGAGTGGCTCGCGGGGCCCAAAGATCGCCGTCGGATCAAGAAATCTCGATTCCCGAGCCGGGCTCGCTTTTCACGCGACGTCGATGCCGTGCTCCCCGACCCACGACCCGGATCTCCGACCCGAGACGAACCGCTTCATCCCACCCAGGCCGGGCGGTTCGCTCTCCGTGCTCTGCCTCGGGAACGAGTCGCACGACGCCGTTTCGTAATCGAACGCGGCTCTCCGCGCCACGCTGCTCCGCCTCGGCGGCGAGTCAGGCGCGTGGACGTCACTCTTCGACTTATCACGTCGCCCGTGCCGAAACAGACCCCGGAAGCTCGCTAGAAACCCTAACTTGCGTCTCTCCGCCGGCTTAACCGACTTCTCCATCGACGACGACGTGTCGTTTATCGACGACCGCTGCTGGTGGCGGTTCCTCCACCGGCGCTTCCGGTCCCGCTTCGATCTGACTCTCCCCATACACGAGACCTTGGGCGACGACGGCTCGATCATCGACCCGTCCGTCGATTTCCCGACCGATCCGGACCGCTTCGGAAACAGCCTCCCGTTGCCGACCTTACAGTTCCGGCGGTGCTTCGTATCGGCGTAGTTGGTCTTCTGCGGCTTGGGGAGGCCAATAATGGCGGCCTTGGACTTCAAGTTCATCGAGAATCGCTGCGAATTGTTGTTCGAATGGGGATGCAGGTTGGTGGAGCTGGAGTTGTTTCCTTTGGTGGAGTCCTTCCTCTCGTAGAAGGCGTTCCGGTCGAACCAGTCGTACTCGGCGTCCTTGGAGAGCCAGAACGACTCCGGCGGGAAGTCCGCCGGGAGAACCGGCTCGTCGGGGTTGGCATCGTCTTCCGGCAGGTCCTGCTCGGCGGCGTCGGCCTGCGTCTCGCAGGCGATTTTGCGATCCATGGAGCCGCCGGCGCAGGCGGTAACTAGGGTTTCCAAATCGACTTGTGGCATGGCGCGGAAGAATGGAAGAGGAAAGAAAATCTGAGAGAAAGAAGGTTTGAAGAAGAAGATGAAGGTGGTGTGAAAGAGAGGAAGGGTTTTATATATAAAAGAGAGAGGTAGTTGTGTTTATGGAAGCTTCAAGTCTCCGAGCGTTGAGAGGAGTGGTAAAATTATACAGCTTTATTTTACTGTTTTACCGGTTGACTCTTCTACCATGTGGGAAGGAAAAGATAGAGATCTTTTGGTTCGTCAAAATAAGACGAGTACGAGATGATTTGCTTTAATTAGTTTTCTAATTAAACTTGTTTATTTTATTAATGGAACTTAATATTGTTTTACTTGTGCTTGTCTTTGGCTTGGGTTGGCTTTAAATCGGCTTGGCTGTTGGCTCTTTAAATAAACTCGTGCTTGAGTTGTTACTGATGTGCAAGATTAGCGGGGGCAGTTAGTTAGTAACTTACTCACCTAGCTAGTTCGTCACCCTTCACTACTAGTTTTTGGATGATAGTTTCTAAACTCATATAAATTCAATACATTTACATGACAATTCTAAGTGACACTGTTTTTCTTTGGTTTCAAACTGATTGAAGTCATTGAACTACCTAATAGAGCAAAGACAACGGAGAAGTGTCAAAGGTGAAACACAAATGAAGATGATAGATATATAGTAATTAAAGTTTTATTTGGGACAAGAAATCTACGACCATGGCAATTATTAAGCTCCAAAAGAAACTAATTAATCAAGACCCTACGTATACATCTTACAAGAGTCCAAATAAAGACATAATCTTGGTGGACTTTGTAGGACGTTTTAAGGAAATTAATGTACGTTATTCATTTTCTAATCAATGATTGAAAACAAATAAGAAGGCCAGGTTTTTTTTGGATCTGGATCCTCTCCTCATATTTCTCTCCTAATACTTCCTCATAAGATGATCTTGACCATCCGTCATAAATCAAGAGCTAAGATGTCTCTTGGTATACCTTTTCAGATATTTTCTCATCTCATCCCTAATGTCTTTCTCTCTCTTCCCAAAATCTCGTCAAGAGAGATTATCTCTCTCACTCTCTCTCTCTCGCTCTCAAATCCTCGATGGCTCGATCTCCCTTCCGTCTCTCACACCTCCCTCACAACTATTTGAATCCTCTCTCCCTCCGATTTTATTTTTTTTTCTGTTTTTGTGTTTGGGTATTTCATCAGGTAATGGTAGTATTGAATCTGTGGAGTATTGAGTAAAGACTAAAAACCTAAAAGGGAAGACGGATACACTGTTAGTGTGAAATCTGGTGAAGCTGGTCTCTTTTAGAACAAAGGCTTTGTAATACCAGTTTCAGTTACCAAATATAACTATGAGGAAAATGAAGGAGAGCTCATTGCAGCACCTTGTGATCAAAACTGTAGCTAGCCGAATGCAAATCTAGTTTAGGAGGCACCCAAAACTACCCAATAATAGGAAATTATATTTCTGCAATTCTCAACTTAACAACGAATTTTCCCAAAGAGTATATATATATATAAGAATTCAATATAGCCAATGACAATCACCAGATGTATCTGAGGTACCTGTAAATGATGCTTACTCTACCTCAGTCAATCTCATGGGTATGAATTGATATGACCCATGAATTGATATGAACTTTACTTTCAAAGCTAGCGTAATACACCAATCTCATAAAATATATGAATTGAGAGGATTCAAATAGCTGTGAGGGAGGTGTGAGAGACGGAAGGGAGATCGAGGATTTGAGAGAGAGAGAGAGAGAGATAATCTCTCTGATGAGATTTTGGGAAGAGAGAGAAAGGCATTAGGGATGAGATGAGAAAATATATGAAAAGGTATACGAAGCCCTTGATTTATGACGGATGGTCAAGATCATCTTATGAGGAAGTATATCAGGAGAGAAATATAAGGAGAGGATCCGGATCCGTTTTTATTCACATTGCTTTTGTACTTCATCTACTAGGAAATTTTGCAAGATATTAGAGACTAAAGCACAAAGTTTTCGGACATCAATTCTAACTTATAAAGGTTTGTTTTCAAAAAAAATCAAGTTGATCGATCATTATTGAACTCAACTCTAGTACGTCCATCAGAAATAAATAGGAGAAGTAAAATTCACAAATTAACCGATCACGTCTTTAAATCCGTAAGAAGTTGATGTAGTACATAATCAATCACATCTTTTAACCGATCAAATAACTTCATTTAAATAAATTGGTTACGTAACATCAGCTGTCACATAAGGTGAATTACATGTTCTACGTACGTACTAATATGATTCATCTAACATTATATTAATTTAATGCATTTTTTTTGATAATATCGCAAAAGTTTCATGTTGACATTATGACATATATTAATTATACTGGACCAAGCTAGTCATGCATTTTAAGAGGACCAGAGTAAAAGCTTAGAAGGGGAACTTAATTGATTCTTGAAAAATATTTTTAGGATAAGAAAACATTTAATTAGGTTTCAACACTTTTGTTATATGGGATATTGAAATGGGAGTAGTGAAGTTCACAAGCAGCTGGAATTCCTGGAAATAATACACGCATCATAAATCATTTAATTAGAAAAAGAAAGAAAATAATTTCGAAGGTCTCAAATCAACTGATGACCAAATCTAACAATTACAAACAAAACAAAAACAAATCAATTATTTCAAGGGAAAAAATCAGCATGACAACTAGTTGCAGCATATATATTATTCATTGATCTGCTCTAGTGATCCAAGTCAGATGTGCAATCTTGTCCAGTTGTTCCCAGGACTAACTCCAATAGATTTGAGCTGCTTGGACATACGTACATGCCACCGCCTTCCTCTAGATAATGACAATTGGATTGCTCGAGCATCACTTCACTTGATGAACATGCATGTTCTTCGTCATGACAATTAGATCAATGACGAAGTGTTGTAATTTGCACTCTTTCATCTATATTCTCAAAGTACAGGATATAGTTAAAGTTTCATCTGGCTTTTGTACCTAATTGACAACTATTAACAAATTAGGATACGAAACCCAAATAAAACACTTCAATTATATGATGAACAGACAAATCTCTTAAACATGGAGTGAGGCCGGCATGCAGATGGTTGGTCAATTTGTAGCATATTGGCATGGATCTCTATTGGTTGCCTTAAAATCAGGGGAAAAAAGAAACAAAATCATGAATTAGTAGCATATATAACCAATTAATCGAAGAAGCATCCATGCATGATTGCATGTGTTTAGGTTTTCATGTCTGCTTTTCATATATATCCATCATGTAGTTTGCCATGTCGCATATGATCGATCTATCCCATCATCAGGAACACATAAAAGGATCATTTGTTACTCCTGAAATTTCGTGTGCTTCGAATTCATTTTGTCTCTTTGAACAATATACATATAGATGCATATACAGGAGAATGTCATATAGCTAATTTAATTTCCAGCAATACTTAACAACTATGGACTGTTTCGTAACCACCCAATATCTTTATGTAACAATTATAAAGATCCCAAGATTGGTTTGAGAGATGCTGCGCAAATATATATACCCACCTACCAAATATCACGGTGTTCGATCAACCATATATTCCAACACCAAATAAAGCTAGCTAAATGATTGGTTTTGATAATCAATCCTACGTGACGATTCCTAATATATATTTGTAGCTTAATTAAACGTATCCTCTCCTCTCAAATAAGAGTGAAGGAAACACTACAAATTGAGATAGAAATTAAACAACCAATTAAGTATACTAGGGAGCGAGAGAGTAATCGAGCTGGTTGTAAAGCCTAATCAAACCCTGGATCGAGACTTGTCATCTAAAAGTATGAATAACTTACTATATTGACTAATTTGTTCTGATGAATATAAAATTCTCTAATATAAATGATGGATCTCGAATTCATATATATAGGCCCAGTTTGGTATTGAGTTTTGAAGTATAAAATCACTTATAATCATCATTTTGATGGATCTCGAATTCATATATATAGGCTCAATTTGGTATTGAGTTTTGAAGTATAAAATCACTTATAATCATCATTTTGAAATCTTTTCATGTTTGGTAAAACCTCATAAAGTGCTTATTTAAAACTTTTTAGGCTAAATAACCACGATTTAAAAAAAACAGGTTATGAGTTACTTATTTAAAACTGCGTTTTTCTAAAATTGAGTTTTCTCACATCAACAGTAAGCCTTAATCTGTCAACATATACAAACAAAAAAAAAGTAGAGGAGGAATTTGTTAATTTCATGAATACGTAACTACCCATGAACCCTAGCTAGCTTAATTAACTACCTCATGTAGACAATGATTAAGCACCAAATCACTCTAGCTAGTGTAAACAATATGTGACTAATAATATATAGATGAATTAACCCTTAATTAGTGCCTGGATTAAGACCAGGCTTAGCAAATCGTGCTGCAGTAAACCAAAGCCAAGCCAGTAAACTAAAATAATGAAAGGTTGAAAGAGGGGTACTGTAAGGCTTAGTTTGGTACAGCTTCTTTTTAAAAAAGAATCAGTTTTTATCCGAACTTTTAGATTTTATAGTGTTTGGTAAATGAAAAAAAACAGTTTTTTTTTTTTTAAAATTACAGGTCACTGACATCAGCTTTTAGAAGGAACTTGAAAGTTACTTTTGAAAGCAGCTGTCATTAAAAACACTAGAAATTAATAAATTTTATCTTTGCAGCACTTTTAAAACTAATATTTACCAAACACAAAACTGTTTTAATTCACAGCTGATTATTTTCGCAGTACAACAACAACAGTTTTTTTTTAAGTCACAGCAATACCAAACTAGTCCTAAATAGCCAATGTTTGAAGTCCTGGGTTTCGGAGATGAAGACGAAGAAGAAAGAGACATGAAGATTAAGATATTACGTAAAGGGTTTCTTCCGGGTTATGAGCCCTAATCTGAGTAAAGCAGAAGACAGCCGCCATATATGAACCAATTAGTTAGTTGTTATACGTGAGCACCTTCGTCTTCATCTTCTTCTGGTAATTATAAGCTTCTAGAGGATGGAATGAATTCGAAGCTTTAGCTTTACTTATAAACTAATCTATGAATCTGGTTTTTTACTTGACACTGTGTACGTATAAGAACAAACACAGTAACATAAAAAAACTATTACTTTGGTAACTTGCTTTGATCGCTTAATTGGAACACGAGTATGGAGCAATGTGTTTGTCTGCTCATGGTTCTGTGAACACGCATGGATATATAATTATAAAGTTTATCTCGATGGGATATACAATAGAGAGATGAGACAAAAGACCTTGCCCACTTCTTCTACTTCTTCTGGCTTTTTTTTTTTTTTTCTTGTTTTTTTTTTAAACGAAAACCAAAGTAAGACATGCTAATTAAACTCGTCGATTTTGATTGCAACACTAGGTTATTCGAGCTTATTTTTATTTAGTTCGATACTAATTCAAAAAATTGAGCTTCAAACACATGGTAGCTAGGAGGTGAAATCATCTACGTACACTTTTGCTAGCAAGTAAATACGAGATAATAAACACGATTTAAATCGATATAATATTGACGATAAGAGATTTTGATTAGAGTATTGTAATTCTTTTTAGATGGAAGGCAATTTAGAAATAGAGGATATCAATTTTGTTGTTTCTCGATCAGGCACAGACGTCAAAGTAGTGGCACCACTACACTTTTAAGCGGATTGGTAATACAGAGTCGCATCAAGTTTCAAAGCACACTATTATCATAAAGGTTTCTAGATGATCCGTCATTTATATATTGTGGATGTGTTTCACAGCACAATGGTTTTGTCTTTCCTAAAAGGAGAAAGCGATTCATGAGGAAAATTAAACACTACCAGAAGAAACACTTTAGCCGACGAAAAAAAAAAAACCAGGCCGATGAAGTATTTTTTCGTCGGCTAAAGTCCACTTAGCCGACGACATTTTCCTTCGTCGGCTAACTGAAATTTTCGTCGGCTATGGTAAACTTTAGCCGACGAAAAAAAAATGTCGTCGGCTAAAGATTTTCGTCGGCTAAAGTTCACAGACTATGGCCGACGAAATATTTAACAGTTTAGCCGACGAAATTAATACGTCGTCGGCTAAAGTGCTTTATATTTGCGATCTGGACAGCAGCAGCTCATCTGGGAAAAAAAACGAGAGAAGAAAAAACGGGAGAAAACGTTTGGGTGTTGTCGAAATCTGTCCATAATTAGTTTGTGGAGCCATATATAGGTACGTATATGTATATATATGTTGATTAATTGAGTTTTATTTGAGTTTATCGATTTTGATTATGATTGAGTTTATTGATTTTGATTATGATTGATTGATTAATTTTGAGTACGTTGGATGTATTATATATATATATATGTGTTGATCGATTTGGTTGATGATTTGAATTGATAATATATATGAATTAATTTGTTGTTAATAAATATTAGTAGATATATATGTTATTAATTAATTTTAATATATTATTGTGTTGATATGGTACGGTATGAAGTTGTTGTAATTAATTTGTTTATATACTTAATTGTGTTAATTATATATATTAATATATATTATTGTGTTATTTGTGTTAATATATTTTATTGTATTAATTGTGTATATATTGTTGTTAATTAATTTGTGTTAATATATCTATTATTGTGTTATATGATATGTGTGTGTTTATTAATTAGTTATTAATTAGTTGTACGTAGTACGTAGAATATATACTAAATAAATTGAGATTTTATATATGGCATGAAATTTCATCATTATAATTAGCTAGCAGCGTTATATTAATATATATTTTTTGTTATATTTTCAGGATATGGATAAGAGTTGGATTTCGCTTCCAAAATGGGACAAAAGATACGGTGCAGGAGTTATGAGTTTTATAAAATATGCGCTGGCTAATGCTAACGGGAATACAATTTTCTATTGCCCGTGCATGAAATGTCAGTGTCGCAGCGATATGCATCGATTTCCCATTGACAAAGTATGGCAGCACCTGAGGAGTAACGGGTTTTGGGAGAAGTACACATGTTGTTTATATCACGGTGAAACATCATCAGGGGGTCCGCATGATCATGGCCAATTTTCTGAGACGGGCAGTACATCCAACGATCCAACAACGGCATTCATCAACGACATGTTTCCTTATGAGAGCGGTGTATGCGCTCAAGGACAGTATATGCCTGACCCGGTGCAGCCCTTCCCTAGAGCTGTCAACATGCTGGTATTGAAAAGTACAACAAACTGCTTGCTTTCCAACAGACCCCTGTGTACCCCGGTTGTCAGAAGACCGTTCTTGAAAGTGTGATGGACGTAATGAAGATTAAAGTTGAGACAAAATCGACCGTGAAGGCTGTTGATGATTATCTACAGTACACTGCTTCGATGCTGCCCCACGGTCATCGTCTTCCTACCACTCATCGTAAGGTCCGATGTATCCTGAAAGATCTTGGCCTTTCCTACATCAAGATCCATGCATGCAGATATGACTGCGTTCTCTTCTGGGGTAAAGATCCAGAAGGGAATGACCTTGGTGGGCTTGACGTATGTCCGGTATGTCACACTGACAGGTATAAGCTGACTCCTGCAGGCAATAGGAAACCTGTGAAGGTACTTCGGTATTTCCCGTTGAGGGATAGGCTTGAGCGGTTGTACATGTCTTCACACACGGCCAACTATGAGATGGCACGTTGATAGAGAAATGCATGACGAAGATACCCTTATACACCCTGCTGACGGGGAGGCTTGGAAGCATATAGACAGGGAGTTTCCTCATTTTGCGTCAGAGGTCCGAAATGTGAGGCTCGGGCTCTCATCCGACGGTTTCAACCTTTTGGCAACATGAGTCTTCAATACAGTGTATGGCCGGTGATTTTGGTACCGTACAACCTTCCTCCATGGATGTGCATGAAGAAGGAATACAATATGTTGAGTTTGTTGATTCCGGGGCCCGGTTATCCAGGGAAGTGTCTCGATGTGTATTTGAGACCTTTGATTGAAGAGCTTCAGTTTTTGTGGGAAGTTGGTCATCCCACTTATGACAAGTACATGCACGAGATGTTCCAGATGCATGTCATGGTTGTTGGTACCATCAGTGATTTTCCTGCCCGTGGGATGTTGTCGGGCAACGTTGTTAGGGGATACAAGGCTTGTCCAGAGTGCCTTAGCGATGAGGGGAGCAGCAGTCATTGCAACAAGATATGCAGATTGGGTCACCGTGCTTTCCTTCCATATAATCACGATTGGCGGTTCGATGACAAGGCATTTGATGGGACCGTAGAACACGGTGTGCCTCCCAGAAGATGGACGGGAGAAGAAATTTTAGCAGTGCTTAATGAGTACGATTTTGGGCAGCTCAGCAATCATCCAAATATTGTTGCAGCAATACCTACCTGAAAGACCCGACAGGTACAAATTCTGGACACATAAGAGCATATTCTGGGAACTCCCATACTGGAGTAAGTTGTTGATCAGGCACTACCTAGATGTGATGCACATAGAAAAGATGTTTGCGACAGTGTGGTGGGCACAGTGCTGAACTTGGAGGGGAAGACGAAAGACGGTCCTAAGGCACGCATTGATCTAAAAAAAATGCAGTTAAGAAGACATCTGTGGTTGAAAGAAGGGAAGAAAAAAATGCCTCAAGCTCCTTACACCGTGAAACCTGACCAGAAGAACGTAATTTTCAGGTGGATGAGTTGTGTGAAGTATCCTTCAGGCTATGCAGGAAATATACCCGGTGTGTGAACTTCCGGGACAATAAGATGTACGGGTTGAAGAGTCATGACTGTCATATCCTGCTACAACGTCTCTTCCCTGTTTTCATTCGACCGTTCCTTCCCCGTCACGTGGTGGAGCCGTTAGTAGCGTTGGCAAGATTCTTCAAAGTTATGCACACGGGAAGTGACAAAATCTAACCTCCGGGAAATGCAAGAGGACATCATTTATATCATGTGTAAATTTGAGAGGATATTTCCTCCAAATTTTTTTGACATCATGCCTCACCTGATGATCCATCTTCCCGAGCAATTGTTGCTTACCGGTTCAGTACACTACACTTGGATGTATCCCATGGAAAGGTACGTTTTTTACACCTGAATTCCTCAATCCAATTTTTCTATATACATGTTCAATAATCATAACACTTTGCAACTTGATTTATAGGCAACTTGGAGACTACAAAGATTATGTGGCTAATAAATCCGCGCCTGAAGGATGTATAGCTGAAGCATATATTGCGCACGAGTGCGTCACCTACATGAAGTTGTATTTAGGAGCGTTGAAGGAAACAGACGAAGCCATGCCGGTAGATGTACCGAAGTTCACTCTTTCCATACTCTCCAGTGATGTTGAAGTTTATGGATTTTGCCAGACTCCTACAAGTTGCAACCACATGAGCTAGTCATTGCCCACTGGTGGGTATTGATTAACTGTCCAGAAGTTGAATACTGGAAAGACATCCATCTATATTGTCCAGACATTCAAGGTGATCTCGAGTACCACAACAGGGAGTTCGCAAATTATTTTGCGGCTGGGTACGTAATTCAATATTTATGTACGTATTTATGTTTAGTGCATAATTATCTATATTTACAATGTTAAATTGTAAATTGCAGATGAACCATATTCAATTTGATGGTCACCCAAATTGGTCACACGAACTAAGACTTCTAGCGATGAAGCCGATAATGTCAAGAGTTTATCCGATGTGCAAGGTGAATGGCGTGCAATTTATATGTGAACAGAGAGACAGCAGACGGAGAACACAGAATTCTGGGGTGATGGCGCATGGTGGGCGGAATGGAGTTGACTATTACGGTGTTCTTGATTCAGTGGTGGAACTCGTTTACGGTGAAGGCATGACAGTGCACCTCTCAAGTGTAGATGGTTTGATACTAGCCCGCAGAGCATGAAGACCGATCAGTACGGAATATTATCGGTGAACACTGCTACAAATTCTTACGAAGATGACCCGTTCGTTTTTGCCACATCGGTAAAACAAGTGTTTTATCTTGATGACCTTGCTAAGGGTGACGCGTGGAAAGTAGTCAACCTTGTGCACCCTCGAAACATTTACCGGGCGGCTACACTTGGAGAGGCCGAAGACCAGGAAGAAGATGTTGCGTATCAAGAGCCCAACGCAATAGGTATTCCTAACTCCTCTACCGTTCGCCTTAATAATTTTAAAGCGGGTCGTTCGGTGCGAATTCGTGATGAAGAGCCAAGGCTTATTGATGTTGATCCAAATCAAGAAACAGACGAAGACTCTGGCGATGAGGAAAGACATAGATTACCAGAAATTAATTCTGACACCGAAGAAGACTCATGATTCCGATTACGAGCCTTAGTTTTAATTTCTTCGGATGTAATTGTAGTCGGTAGTTGGATGTAATTGTAGTCGGTAGTTTGTCCCACATCGATAATATAATAGGAGGGAACCTTCCTTAGTTATAAAAGGAAGGCTTCCCATAGACATAGAGAGGAGATAGGATGATATGATGAATATCTCTCCCGATCCCAAAGGGCCTCTTGGCCATGATAGTGAATTCCAAGTGGACGTAGCCATGCCCTCCGATGGCATGGTGAACCACTATACGTGCTTCTCTTGCCCATGATGTTTACTATTTATATTCGTGTTCCACCGTGATTCTCCATGATCCCAGTCTCCGGGATGTGCAGAAACAGTAATACATTAATTTGTAATAAAAAAGACTGTATTACCTTCATTTCTAGTTTACATATGTTGAATTCATATTTCTGTTATTTTATATGAATTTTGTGTGATATATGAACAGGAAATTAGTATGGTTTAAACCATCTGTTTTAGGGTTTGTATTTTTTACTTAAGCCGACGAAATACAACATAAGTCGTCGGCCTAAAACCTCTTAGCCGACGAATTATATAAAAGTCGTCGGCTAAAACCGTCTTAGCCGACGAAGAATACTAGAAGTCGTCGGCTAAAAGGACTTATAGCCGACGAATTGAAAAGGAAGTCGTCGGCTAAAAGAACTTAAAGCCGATGAATTGAAAAGGAATTCGTCGGTTTAAAGATCTTAAAGCCGACGAGTTCAAATGAATGTCGTCGGCTAAACCATCTTAGCCGACGAAGTATAATGGAAGTCGTCGGCCAAAACCATCTTAGCCGACGAATACCCTAATATTTCGTCGGCTTTATTAATTTTTATATTTTTTATTACATAGTATAGCCGACGATGATTTAGGGTATTCGTCGGCTAAACCCTAAACTTTTTCTGTACATACTATAGCCCTATCTTCGGTGGTTATTTTACGTAAAATTTTTATACCACTTGTTGTGTCTCATCAATTTGAAAATATTTTCAGTTGAAGGTCCGGCCAAAATACGAAATTTAGACGGTCCAACGACCTTTTCCGTGCATTTAGGGTTTGACTTACGGGATTGACCGTCCGGATCGAGCACTTAACCTGGTCAGATCAAGTTGAATTTTTTCCCATACATGTATTTTATCATGGTGGTCAGATCTGACCGTCGGATTTTATTTTCTCAAGTTTGATCATCACAGTCAGAACATGCCTACTAATGTTGTATAACTTGTTTACTAAGTGTTAGGTAAATGTTCCGTTTCAAAAACAAACTATACGTAGAACCTTCAAACGTGAAAAAGTCGTGAAATAAGACATGACCAGAATGGTGAAATACGTCTACGGTTGAAAAATCAAGGTATTCCGGTCATGTCTCGGTGCCGATAGTTGCGGTCAATCCAATTTTCAATTCTTTCTCCCTATGGGTAGCCCTATCTTCGGTGGTTATTTTGCGTAAAATTTTTATACCACTTGTTGTGTCTCATCAATTTGAAAATATTTTCAGTTGAAGGTCCGGCCAAAATACGAAATTTAGACGGTCCAACGACCTTTTCCGTGCATTTAGGGGTTTGACTTACGGGATTGACCGTCCGGATCGAGCACTTAACCTGGTCAGATCAAGTTGAATTTTTTCCCATACATGTATTTTATCATGATGGTCAGATCTGACGGAAGGATTTCCGTTCTCAAGTTTGATCATCACGAGCAGCAGTCACAGTTTGATGAATGTATAAACAGTTTGTGTTTAGCCGACGAATTTCAAATGGTTAGCCGACGAAATTATTACCTTTAGCCGACGAAATTATTTAAATGTTTAGCCGACAATTTATTATTTCGTCGGCTAAAGTGTTCGGTTAGCCGACGAAATTATTACCTTTAGCCGACGAAATTATTATTTCGTCGGCTAAAGTCTTCGGGTATAACCCAGCTCGACTGGTTGTATGCCCTAGCCTCCATCGTTTTCCTCTCCCTCTCCGAAAATTTGCCTCCGCTCCCTCTCCCGGTCGCCGCCCTCTCCCTCTGCCTCTCCCTCTCCCTCGCCGCCTCGATCGACCCTCTCGCCCCTCTCCCTCTCCTCTCCGGCGGCCCCCTCCGCTCGCTCTCCCTCTCCCTCTCCCTCCTCTCCCTCCGCTCCCTCTCCCTCTCCCTCTCCCTCCCCTCTCCTCGCCCTCGCCCTCGAAATTTAGACGTCCCTCTCCATCTCCGGCCGGCCTCCATCTCCGGCCTCCTCCATCTCCATCTCCGGCCGGTCCTCTCCCTCTCCATCTCCGGCCGGCCTGCCTCCTCCGGCTCCTCCTCCGGCCTCCTCCTCCTCGGCCGGCCGGCCTCCTCCTCTTGCTGCTCCGGCCGAATTCTGCTGCTGCTCCGGTCCTCCCTCCTCCTCCTCGAGTACGTTTTTTTGAGCTTCGGTTATTTTTAATGTTGTGGTGTTGTTGTGTATATAATGTTGTGGTGTTGTTGTGTATATAATGTTGTTGTGTATATAATGTTGTGGTGTTGTTGTGTATATTGTATTTAGGAAGTGTATATTGTTTTTAATAAGTGTATATTTGTTGTGTATATTAGTATTTAGGAAATGTATATATTTGTTTTGTATTTTGTGTTTGTTTTGATTTTCCGGTCAATTGCAATGTTGTGGTGTTGTTAGGAAGTGTATATTTTTATTTTTGAAGTGTATTTAGGAAGTGAAAAATAGTATTTAGGAAGTGAAAAATAGTATTTAGGAAGTGAAAATTAGTATTTAGGAAGTGAATATATTTTTTACCTTTTTAAAATGAGTTTGCATTTTTTGATTTTGTGGCCTTGATTCAAATTAATATTTTAAATAGGAAGCGGTAATATTAGATCGACGAAGGGTTCGAAGGGCCAAAGGTCCGTATCGTCTGAGGGAACCTCTAGCAACCCTCAGACGTCGTTTCAGGGCCCTATGACTGCTAGACATGCGAGCCTTCTGCAGACGGCAGAGGCAGCCGGAGGTGCCCCCTTCATCGAGGCAGCGGGACTTCCTTTATTCCGCGAGGCAATTGTTTGCTCAGCCTCAGATGGAGGTGTCTGCACCCCGTATGCCTGAGATACACCGGGCGCCCACTCCAGCTCCTACTTCTTCGGATAGTGGGTCATCTGGGGTACAGATGCCCCGCCTCACCTATTCCTTCCGCGGATGATACCGGCCATACCTGTAGTCGATGACTCAGGGACGCCGATTTATCCACTGCCCCCGCCAGTGGCTCCATCAGCGGCGTACCGGTTCGTGCCTTTTGATACGCCTCTTATTTCCGCGAGGGTATCATCATCGGAGGCGGAATCCGTCGCGTCCGCGTCCGATCCCTCAGGTAATGAAAGATGAATGATTTGTTTTGTTATAATTCTCCGATTCCGATTTTAATAATCAATTGGTTTATCATGTCATAGGCACCGTCGGAGCGAAGCCGGCAAAGAAGAAGAGAGGCCCCGTCACAGGGAAGGCTCTGGAGAAGATCGTCGGTACCTCAGGGAGGATTGTCATCGGTACTGACGGGGATGGCGACGTAGTATCGGGCGGAAAGTCGAGGACGTACTCCGGCCGCGTGGGAGCGCTCATTAGGGATAGAGTCCCTATGTTGGGTCAGACTGGGGCGAGGTCCCGCAGGAGGTTAAAGACATGGTCCATAACGCGATGTCGGTGAGTTTACAAAATGCCTGAATAATATTATGTATTACATTGTAGATTTTTGGAAAAACTAAACTAATAAACGGTTAAATGCAGGTGTGGTTTGAGGTTCCCGAACCCTTGAAGAGCAGCTGGGCGGACTTTGTGCATGGGGGAAGGTACGTTGGGAAATTATGAAAAAAAACAAAACTGTCTGTCATATTAATTATATTTCTAATATTTTTGTTGTATCTGTAGGTACAAGGAGTGGAAGAACGAGTTGCGGACCTATTGGACTACGCACGGGAACGCACGTTCTGCTACCCCTACTGAGTTTCAGTACAGAGAGTACGAGTGGCGTTGGCTTCTGACATCAGAATTCAACAACCCTCGTAAACAGGTATTTAAATAAATTAATTAGTTAATTTATCATTAAGTACGTGCGTTTTAAAATATTTTACTAATAGTTTACTTTTTTCTTTGAAGGCGGTTTCCCGGGCGAACGCTCAGAACCGGCAACGCAACACAAGGAACCATCATGCCGGTTCTAGACCGTTCGCTGTCTTCATGGACGAGGCGGCCAGGGAACATCCAAAGGTCAACCAGTACGTCTATACGTACGAGAAGGCATATCCTGACTCCCAGGAGGATATAGTAAGTAATCTTTCATTTTTACGGAATTTTTAATTTTACTAATATATATGTTAAAATGTTAATTAATAATTTTTTTCCTATCCAATTAGGCAAGGGTGAGGGAGGCTAGTGACGAGGTGATGAGTGCTATAGTGAGGGAGACATGGCCGGACACGCAGGAGGAAGAGATGTCCGAAGCCATTTCCCGGATCGACACTTTAGATCCGAGGGTTGGGGCGAGGATCATGGGCACAGCCTTCCCACCGCGAGACAACAACTTCTACTGCCGGGGTCTAGGAAAGAAGGGCCAGGGGGTCTTGAAGACCACTCCAGGATTTCAACGAAAGGCAGCCTCGACCAGCAGCAGGACGACTCAGCTAGAGTCGGAAGTTGAGAGACTACGGAGAGAGCAAGCCGCTCAGGCTGCTCATGCTGACGCTCAGGCTGCCACTCATGCCGCCCAGTTCGCCGAATATAGATCCTATATTAGAGCCCTACATGCCGCCCAGCATGCCCAGCAGAAGCAGATGTACCAGTACTTCCAGGATTTAGCAGCTGCCCAGCTTCAGGGACTTCCACCTCCGCCCATGCCTGCGCCTATAGACATACCTGAGCTGCCGGAATCTCCTCACCAGCAGGCCCCAGATCCGGATATTGATTTAGATCATTTAGATTTTGTGTAGTTGATACCTTATATAGTTTTATGTGCTTCTTGTTGGTTATATATATGGAATTGTTTTGGTGTATTTTGCAGCTTGCTTGGAATGGTAATTTAAAAATTTTATGTATTTTTTTTTATTACTGGAATGGAGTTATAGCCGACGAAATACGCCACAATTCGTCGGCTATAGTATTTTTATTTTTATTTTTATATAGTTTAGCCGACGAATTATGGCATGTTTCGTCGGCTAAACTCACTATAGCCGACGAAAGAGGCTCTATTTTTTAATTTTTTAGTTATATACTTTAGCCGACGGAACTGAGATATTCGTCGGCTAAAGTCTTGGAGTATAGCCGACGACGTGTTGTGTCGTCGGTTTAAGTCTGAGAGTATAGCCGACGACTTAAACCGTCGTCGGCTAAAGTCGGGGAGTATAGCCGACGAAAGATAGAGTCTGTTTCGTCGGCTTAAATTCATGAACAAAAGCCGACGACCAAATGTTTCGTCGGCTAAAGTATGGACAATAGCCGACGACGGTGATGGGTTCGTCGGTTAAAGTCAGCGCCGAGGGCCCTTTCCCGACGACACTATAGCCGACGAAGCCTCGTCGGCTAAGAGTTTAGCCGACGAGTTAGGGTAACAGGCCGATGAAATAATTCGTCGGCTAAAGTACTTCTCCTGGTAGTGAAACATCATGCAATATATGCTGGTACCTTCGGAAAACCTAAGACTCGTGTGATATAAGATAAATTCTTTAGTTAACCTTTTTCCCCTCTGTTTTTGTTTAGCCTATCTTTCCACTCCTAATTATTGTTTATACGTACCGACTATATATAGGAGCAATGACGTTCCCAACATCATCATGATCATCATTGTAATGTCACGCAACTTAGAGATTTTAAATCAATTAACATACGAAACTCAATCAGTCGAAGAAGAGGGAACTTATAAATGTTGTGTACCATTAATATAATTCAATTTTTTTTATCTAAAGAACGAAAAAACTTGATATTCAAAGGGCAAATGAAACTCTGTCAATTGAAAAGTCGGTTTGCTCTGCTAGGGTTTCTCTAGCGGAGGTGACTTTGACTGAGATTTGCTTTGTGATGGCAGTGGGTTCTAGCCGTCGATCATGGGTTGTGAGAGAGGACCGGCGAGCTTGACAGGGGACAACGATACCTTCTTTCATCTGTGTGGCATAATGCTCTATGTGAGCAAATCTGTGATGGTCCCACTCTTCACGACCGCAGTCGCTGGAATTTGAAGTTAGGAGAGGATATTGATGATCAGGGAGGAGGAGCCCAAAATTTTCATCTTCCAGTTCAAAAACAAGGAGGAGAAAGGTCAAATCCTTGGCGGCTGGTCGTGGTACTATGGCGGATCCATGATTGTTTTGGCAGACTACGATGTACTTAGCCCTTATAGGTGGTTTCCTTGAACCATCTGGAGGCTTGGTTCTCCATGACTGGGCCGAGGATGGCGATGAGGAACAAGCAAACCCTGGCGCGCATTGGAAACGATCTTGGGGGTTTTTGTACCAATTTATCCGAGGTGGTGCAGCGGAAGGAGAAGATCCAGAGGGTCCACATGTTGTTGGACATTCGTCAACTAATCTCGACCGGCCGGGTTTTCGATTTCTCGCCGAAATTCACTGTGAAGCTGGAGTTTAAGCTTGAAAAATGCCATGGAATTTGCTAGGATGTGGTTTGTTCAGTCACGATAGTGCAGTCTGCGACATGGGCTTGAATCCGTTGTTGGCATCTTCCGGGGGTGGAGGTGATGGCTGATGTGGCAAAAGATGAGGTTTCACATGTGCCGGGATGCAGATCGTAGTTGTGGAGGAAGAGAGCATGACGGCGCTGGGTCTCGGCTCAATCCCGCCAAAGTCAACGGGAACCCTAATTTTAAAATCGGGTTGACCGCTGACTTGCATGATGGGCCGGGCCTGGGGTCTTTTGTGCTGGACTCGGTGGTCGTAGAATTGGGTTGGGTAGCTCTCTTTTGGGCTTGCAACTACTGGGCTGGAGTTGAATGGCCCTGAACTTGATAAAACCAGGATTTCGGCTGTGCATAAATGGGGTCGGTGTGGGACGGGAAAACAACCTAGCTTATTAGCCATTATACCTCCGGAATTTTAACTTGGTGAGTTTGTTTATGTGCTAGTCATTTCAGGGAAAACACCTAAGGAGAGGGGACGCCCTCGTGGACATCAGAATAAACTAAAACTAGTTTCGACGAAACTTGCTTTGGAACTTGAGGAGGCTGCCCCTTTGGGGAGGGTTAGTTTTTTTTGCTTTTCTAGGAATAAATAAGCCCTGCTCATTCCTTACATTTCTCTGATCTTGAATGAGCCATTTAACTGTTTGGATGTGTCGAAACGTACACCATTTGGGTCTCTAGGTGTTAGACAATCCTTTTAGTGGTTCTTTTTCTTGATTAGGGGTGAGTTTGAGAGATTTTAATTTTTGTTTTTGTTTCTTTAGGTTTCACGTTTTGATTAGTATAATACGATTGCATTCGGTAATTGTTGGTAGTATAGACTATATAGTTGTCTGCATTGCAGGGCTTTATTTGAGGAGTCATGCCATATAAAGATTTATGAAAGTTACTCTAGGACGCCATGTTGATCTTCCCCAAGCGTCACGCCATGTTGTTGATATTGATTGGGTATGAGGGACTTTCGCTGACTGAATCCATCCATAAACCTAGACCCTGGCAACCTTTGTAACCAAAGCGTCACGACAACACCCAGAGGTCACGTTTGGATGGGGGCAAGGAGGAGCATGTAGGAATGCCGACCACTACATAAGCCACTAGTGGCTGAGAGAAAACAAGCAACACCTTGTATAGGTTGGGCTATGCTTGAAGAATGCCGACCACTACATAGAGGTCACGTTTGGATGGGGGCAAGGAGGAGCACGTAGGAATGCAGACCACTACATAAGCCACTAGTGACTAAGAGAAAGCGAGCATGCAACACCTTGTTATAGGTTGGGCTATGCTTGAAGAAGCGAGCCTAAAAAAAAAGTCATTGTGCGTTAGCCGATATTCGTTTAGAGCTTAGAAGTTTTTATATTTATCAATTTTGATATTGCAAATTCAACTTTATAACAAACAAGACATCAACAAATTAAAGAAAAAGGTGCATAACAATTGTGTTGGATGTTTGCTAGGTTAGCTATTCATCTTGCAAGAAATCCATACATACAAACAAAAATATATATTTATGTCTGCTGCAATGTTGCTTTACTATACATGCCTGAAGCCCTGAAGTACACTGGTAAGTGGTAACACATTTCGACATTTTCCTTCAATAATATTTATTCATACAATGATTTACAATGTTAATCGTATACATTCTTATACACACATTCTTCAATAATATAGTATCACATTTCCTTACTGTCCTTGTCTCACATTTCCTTATAAACTACATTTATCTATCAACTTCCAACAGTGACCATAATTTAAAAAGAAAGAACTTGTAGTAAAAAAATAAGCTCTCTTCATCTAAACATATTTCTTGATTGTTCTTGTCTCACTCTCACCCTAGTAGCTATAACATCAAAACTACATACAAGGAGGGGATCCTTATCCTTCTTTGCTGCTCCTAACAGTAGCCATAAGCTCTTGATCATCTCAATCTATTGTTTCTAGGAGAATACCTTAGGAATTCCACATCCCTAGCTTTCACAAATAAACAAACATAATCAAAACCTCTTTTTTAGGAGCAACATATTATCTATAGAGATAGCACGATAAATTGTGTTTAAACAAAAGAGCAAGATAATGGATTCTTACGTGGTCTTCTCCATTAAACAAAGAACAAACACGATCAAACAAAAGGTGCACAACGAGCAAAACACAATCAAGACGGGGTCAAATTAAAAATTACAAAAAGTAACGGGCACAAAAAACGAATAAAAAAAAGCGACATGGGCTTCTAAAAAAAATTCCCTGAATCAGGATTCGAATTTTCAGACCGTTGAAGCCCGTTGGCAGACAAAGAGCCAAGGTAACCGTTGGAGATTGAGAAACAGTAACCTCCACTTAATCTTCTTCCTCCTCCTTTTCACCCTTCCAATCTAACCCACCACCAAAACAAAGAACCCAGATAGAAAAATCCAGCAATATCAGACCAAGAAACCCCCCACTTGAAATGGGCTGCGTCTCATCCAAACTGTTCAAGAATGATCTCAGAGAAGAAATAATCATCACCCACGACGCTCTCAACCACGTCGTCTCCCTCACTTCCAGCACTTATGGCCTTCTTAATCTCGACAAGGACCCTATTGTTGTTTCCGAGGCCACTCTTAAGCAATCTTCTCCGAAAAAGGAAGATCCAGAGGTTATCAATGCGTGGGAACTGATGGAGGGGCTTGAGGAAGCGGTGCCGGTTAAGAGGAGTAGTCCCAAGTCACGATCTGTTCTTCGCGGGTTTGCGGATTTCGATGCGAGGAGTCCGTTGAAGATGCTGAACCAGTTCGGATCGCCGATGAAGGGGAGGCGATTTGGGGGAAGGAGAATAAGGGGAGAGGGTATAGTCCCAAAGGTGGGGTGAAATCGAATATTGGGTCGGAGAATTCTTGCAAGAAGGCGCTGAATATGAGTCCGGCGGTGAAAGGGTCTCCGGTTTCTGCACAAAGGAGGAGTTTCGGGAGTGATTCGTCGAGGAGGAAGAGTTTTAGTCCCCTGTTTGATCCAGAACTGGTTGCTTCTTATGAGAAGGAAATGTTTGAAGAGGAAGAGCAGATCAAGAGGGTGGTCTTGCCTTCGCCCAAGACGCGAAAGATGAGGTATTGTACCCGAGATTCTGAGTCTATGCTGAAGTTGTTTGAGAAGAAATGCCCTCCCGGTGGCGAAAATGCGGTTGTTATTTACACTACTACGTTGAGAGGGATTAGGAAGACATTTGAGGATTGCAACAATGTGAGGTCAATTGTGGAGTCACACCTTGTTCGCGTGCTCGAAAGGGATATATCGATGGATTCGGGGTTTAAGGAGGAGATAAGGGGACTAATGGGGAGCAAAGAGGTTAGGGTACCGCTTGTGTTTGTGAAGGGGAGGTTGATTGGCGGAGCTGATGAGATTGTGAAGTTGGAGGAGGAAGGTAAGCTTGGGGTTTTGTTCGGTGGGATCCCGAAAGCGCTTGTTGGATGCCAAGGTTGTGCTGGAATGAGGTTTGTGATGTGTGTGGAGTGCAATGGAAGCTGCAAGGTTTTGGATGAGGCGCAAAAGAAGATGGTCAAATGCGGTGAGTGCAATGAGAATGGTTTGATTCATTGCCCTCTTTGTTGCTAAATGTGTGTAATTGAATTGACTGATTTTGAGTAGTGCTTGCTCGGGTTTAGGATTTTTCGGGTTTTACTGATAATCTTTGGTTTCTGAAGGCAGAACAAGGATTTTGAGTTATGAATCAGCAGGGTGTTTCAGTTTAGGAACTGGGGGTTCTAAAGTGAGTTTTAGGCCTCTTCTGCATTATGCCTTGTAATTCTTAGGATTGGTTTCTTTAATTCTCTAAGACTGATTTGTGTTCTATACACATGACAATGTTGTTGACGACAATTGTACCTTTATTGAAGCTTCGTTATAAATTTTATTCATTTTTGATTAACAACATGGATATGGTTCTTGGTATCTTTTTTGGTAAATGTATATCAAACTCTTTGGTTCTGTCACTTCTGTGCGTTCTGTTGAAGAGTCCCCAATCTAGTAGCAAATAATCAACTCCAGTTGCCTCTCTTTCACCGGATTCATTGCGATTGGGTTTTCCAGAATCCCTGGTTCCAGCTGCATAAGAAAGATGGACTATTTTCTTACCATGCTCTTACAGAATCCAAATTTTGTCTCCCGTGTGATGTAACAGTCTTTCCTTCATCCACAGCCGGTTCTTACAAGTTACATGTTATAAAGTCGTGTGTACACTCTGCAGTAGTAGAAACATGAGATTTTCTCTCACTGGCATAAATTGTTCTTCAATTAAGTTTGATCTGTATGTCACACACTCACACTAACAAAAACCATAAACGAAGGGTGCTTTCTCATAGGTTTTTTGTTACCAGACCATACACACAGAAAGTACTCAAAATTGCTAAGCTCCGGGTTTTAACTTTTAAGTTGGCTCAACCTGTTGTAATCAAGGCAGACATAATTTCTGCAGGACTCTGTGAACCAGCTAATAATTGTTCGTGACTATATGTATGCTACTTAAAATTCAGACAGTAAAGGATTCGTTTAGGTACATGATAAACTGCAGCTTGGAATTCATTCCAACAGTATCAGAAATGTGGACTAGGAAATTTAGTTTCATCCTCAATGACAGCCAGGCCAAATAATTAAACACAAAAGAGATGTACTTGACTGGATAAGAACGGGAGGAAGTTGATCCTTTGAGGGTTTGAGCAAGAGGCATATGATGACTATTTGGTCAGGAAAAAGTTTAACCGTTAGAGACGAGAAAAAACTCAAAGAGCTAGAGAGTTCATTTGGTTCGTGGATCACTCTTATTTCTCATGTGTAGTATTGCCACCAATGTTGCACGGAAACGGAAACAAGTTTCGGTTTCCGATACAATCCGATACGCGGAAACATCAAAATCAAAATATAGTATGGAGAAATTTTATTCACACAACTCTAAATTTTTAACTGAGAAATTTTTCAGTGCTCCTGAAGGACCACGTGACAGTCTGACGTGGTCCTCCATTTCATTCAAATTTTGACATGTAGATTTTCATGATGAAAAACTATTTTAACGATTTAGTCAAAGACCATTTTGGGTTCTTTGTTGATTTTTTAAATTCTAAACCCTAAACCCTAAACCTATACCCTAACCATATATATGCTTTATACCCTGCTAACCATACACCCTATACCCTAAACCCTAAATCTTATACCCTAAACCCTAGGCCAAACTCATAAAAGACTCATGACGGTCATTTCATAAAATATAGAAAACCTTAGTTTATATTTTAGTTGTAATAAATCCACGTGTTAAAATTTAATTGGCAAGAGAGTACCACGTTAGACTGCCACGTGGTCATTCAGGAGCATTGAAAAATTTCTCCTTTTAACCCATCATCTTCTTCCTTCGGCCAAAATTGATTTCAAGCAAAGACTTGATCTATTTTCTCAGCTCTATGATTAATACTATCAATTTTTCTACTAAAATCAAATCAAATTGGTAAGGAAATGAAGCTTAACAAACAATTAAGAGACACAAAATGATTTTTGACTTTTTTTATTTTTATTAATTTTCTCACTCAAATAACATCTAAGATTTGCAATCAGTCGAAATAGTATGAAAATTTGATATCACTAGGAATCTTCACTAGGAGCTTGCAGACTACCGATTCTTAAAGTAGTAAATATGTATAGAAATTTAAGAGTTAGCATCCATTCTGAAATTTGTTTGTTTGTTTAGTTCTCTTTTTGTTCATCTTAAAGAAATGAGTATAGTTCTATTAAAAAAAGATTCTAAAAAAATAGGTTGTGCATTAAGAAATTGGTATGTGTGAATAAAATAGAGAGCAATTGATGAGATGATTTTGTTAGAGAAGCTTGGGGATTAAAGGGTGTGGGTTGATTATAAAGCTTGAAAGGGGATCGGGATTAGGAGAAAGGAAGAGAGATGAGTACCCATAGTGTTTCAGACTAGTCGGTGTTGTAGTTGTGGAGATCTGGACAAATTTGGAGGTCACGCACAACGCCGACTTGTGCTAAAGGATGCCTGAGACGGTGACCCTGAGCGTTTCAAAAATGTTTCGAGATCCTTACGCTCTAGATCCGGGTGTTTCAAAAATGTTTCGTTTCTGAAACGTGAAACATCGGTAATTTGACGTTTCGGTGCAACATAATTGGCCACTTTATAGAAAATAATGCTCAAAACGGAAGACATTGAAATTTTTGGTGTGCATTTTTCTTGATCTTGGGAAATAATATCATTTTTCATTTGCGATCTTTATCTTTTAATCTCAGTCCTTAATTTAGGAATAAGGGTGAGTGACCACAAAATCCTTAGTCACCTATGAACATCCATGAGATAAGAGTAATCAAAATTACCTTATAAGGTAAAACAAGATAACAAGGTAGGATAAACTCATGGTGGCTTGGTCAAGTGACATCAGTCTCTCTTTATCAAAAGGAGGTTGAAAATATGATTCACACATGACTAAATGTTACATATTCTCAATTGATACTGTAAAAATATCAAGAGAGGAAAGTGATTAGGACACCAACAGATATGGAAACAGAGAGAGGTCAATTAGGGTTCAAGGATAATATGATAAGCGGTCCTATGTCAACTTTAGTCATTAAAGAACTTTGTTGCCTTGGTTGAGTTTTAGGCTTAGTTACTAGCTTTGGCCTCTGTTCTAGGTACATCTTTTTAATTTTTTTCTACATGGTGCTTCTAGACTCACTTGTTGCGAGCATAAATTGATGTAATGAGGGTACTACCTCTGCCTAGGTCTCATCATTTGGCCTTTTGGTCTTACCCCGCCCTAAAACTCGTCCTACACGACCCTAAAATAGGGCGGGCCGACCTTAGCCTTTTTCAAATAGGGTAGGGCAAGGGTCAAGCAAATGAAACCCGACCCTACCTTATTTAGCTATTTATAACCATTTAAGGCCAAGCCCAACCCGCCCCTAAAAGCTTGCCCTTTAGGCCCTAATAATTTCTTATTTTTTCGACTGTTTCTAATATGTCTCTTATTTTTTATATACAATACATACAACTAATCTTCTTTTTATAATTGATTTTCTAAGCTTTATTTCTTTTCTTCTTTTTTTTTTAAAAAGAAAGACAATTGTTTTATTAGAATATCTCAATGGTTACAGACATAGGCACAAACGCCTTGTAGAGCCGGGGGTGTATCACTAAACCAGCGAAAAGAAATTCCAGAGCTAAGAGCCAACTTAGCCAGCTTGTGAGCAGCCAAGTTAGACTCTCTATACACATGAGTGAAGAAAGAAGAATGTAACTGGATCATATTGAATTTGATGTCCTCTACCACCATACCAAAACCAGAATCATCACACTGAGACGATTTCGTGCCATTTACTAGCTTTAGGCAATCATACTTCATAACCACAGGAGAAATAGTAAACTCCACAGCCAATTCACTTGAAACCCTTCCTGTTACTGCCTCCACCAATTCGGGGGAATTAACATTGTCAATCTAGATATATGCTCCTCCTACTACTTCTGCATTTGAGTTCCTGATCAACACTCCAACACCACCACACCGAGTATTAATATCAAAGGCTCCATCTAAGTTAGCCTTAAGCCATGGAGGTACCCACGGTTTGAGCTGCCTCCTTGCATTACTCTTCTTCTTACCAATAGACCTCAACAGCAGTACATAAGAACGGATTTGATAGAAAAGGTAACTGTGAGGATGTACTTTATTTTCCCAAAGTCGTTGATTCTGTTATTTCCATCTTGACCATAGAATGACTAGCAGAAGAGCAAAATCTTCGGACGAAAGAGTACTACCACATGCAATCAACCAGTCCATAACTGACATTGGTTGAGATATAAACTGAAATACTCCTCTCAATTCCGGAAAAAATTAATGAACTCCTTACTGAAGCAACAATCTCTAGAAATATTCTCAAAGGATTCATCCTCCGCATTACAGAAATAATAGTCAACTGTTAAGAAAACTCTTTTTTGAAATGGTTGGAAGGATAGAAGAACAAACTTTCCAAGTGTGAACTTTTATTTTACCTGGAAGGTGTGCATGCCAGACTTGTTTTCAGAAGCTAGTAGTGCTCACATCATTAGAAGCAGACTGGTTGTTATGCAGTAATCCTCCTGCCAACTGATATGCCGATTTAGTAGAAAAATGTCCCTTAGGATCATCATGTCATATGAGTTTATCAGGAGACAAACTCTTCCGAAGGGGAATACACAAGATCAACTCCACATCTGTTTCCTCGAAATGTTCCTCAAGCATTGGTTCCAAGAACGATCAGCATAAATAAAATCGCTAACCTGAGAGCAACGATGACTCAACCTACTAGGTTGAAAATCTCTTGGTCTGGGAATCCAAGGATCCTCCCAAGCATGGACAAAAGTATCATCATCAATCAATCTTCCAACGATCGAGTACCATTAACCAACAAATCTCTAGCCTCAAAAATACCTTTCCAACAGTGGCGTAGCCAGAAACTATAAGTAGAAGGGTCAAGAGTTTAAACAATAATGCCACACAAAATAAAAATATAATTTTTATTGAATAATATAAAAACTTATAAATCATTAGAATACTTCGAAACTAAAAACTAAACAAATAACAAATCTCCCTAAAGCAATTATAATTGTCCTTGACGATTGCTCATATTTTGAAATTTTGGAGGAGCTTCCGATGATGTCGACTGTTTAGCTGCTTTTCTCTTACGATACTTTTCAAATAAAGCTAAAGCATTTATAATTGCAAGTTTTTAATTATGAAGGTTGTCGACGACATGGAAAAATTTATTGAATGATAACAAAAAGAAATACGTAAAAAAACGACTAAAACTGTTTATATAGAGGTGCACGAGAAATCAATTACAATCATTGATTGATTAGGAAAACATATTAATTAAAAAGACTAGGAATATGTTTTAATTGTAATATTAAAGAGAGATGCAATCAATCATTGATTAGGATTAGAAACCTATATTAAAAAAATAAAAAGAACCACACGTAATTAAACCTAGATTATTAGGAGTTTTCTTTGCAGACAAACACACGTGAGGAGTTGAACACTTTGTCCAAATTGATTGCTGTAATTAATATTTTATATGTCAATTTTTTCTCTAATTGGTTAGAAAGGTTAAAATAGTGCTAACATCACATTTCAACTAGCAAATTATATAACAATATGACCTAGTCAAAAATGTGAGGGACGTCAGCTGAACCCTTGACCCCCCTTTCCTACGCCCCTGCTTTCCAACAAGCCGAAGGAGCTACCGGTTGGGGTGCCGTCCAAAAGTCATTATTAGGAAAATAACGAGCTTTATAGAATCTGCCAATGAGACAATTAGGGTTTCAAACTAAACGCCATCCCTGTTTTGAAAGCAATAAGCTTTATTTCTTTAATTTCTTTTGGTTTTGTTAACTAATGATCGATTTTTGGTGATTTCAAGATATAGTTAATGAGATATATGAATATAACCACTTAGATTAATATTTATAGATATTGAAGTTAAATATAATGTATATGTATGTTAAATATGACAAAAAAATAGGGTCTTGTATCACATATAACTCTTGCGAGTTTATTTTTTTAAAATAAAAAAAGGTCATATTCGGCCCATTTTGGCCATATCTAGCCCTATCCAAAAAGGTCTTTTAGCCCTAATGAAATGAGTCTTTAGGGCCGATAAGGGCTTACATATTCAAGTCTCGGCCCTACCCTACTCTGCCCTAAATTTAGTTGACTTTGACTGAGCTCTACCCTACCCTAAGCCTTAAAATTTAAGATAGGGCCGGCCCTACCCCTACCCTTGATGACCCCGCTCTGCTTATTGGTTACTGAGATCAATTAAGAGTAGTGAAATAAAAAATCTTTTATAAGTTTCAACTTTGAACGGCGCATGGTAGGAAAAATACATGTGACAACATTATACACATGCAAGTGATTGTTTCATTGGTAAACATGACGATGTACCTGGCCTAAATCAGTTACCAATGTATAATATCATCTGGTGCATGCCACTTATGGCAATGTGACTTGGATCCTCTCCTCATCAAATCATCTGGGTCATCTAATCTTAAAGTACGGATAGGATTTCTCTTACTTTATTTTTGGAGATAATCATCATCTTTTTTCCCAACGCAAACTAAGAAATCCTGTCCTTATATTTAAGATTAGATGACCCAGATGATTTCATAAAACAATACGAGATCCTCTCCTATGAGAGAGGATTTGGATTCATGGCGATGTAAAGTTCTCTACTGTCCGACTGGTTGTGAAACTTATCTCTTGAACTTTACTGAAAAACATGTCTTTGTTTTTTGTTTTTTTTTTCTCTTTCTCTTTCTCTTTCTCTCTCATTTTCATTTGTCCGCTCAATTCAACTTATTGTTGATATTTTCGAAATTGCAAAATAGCTAGATCTAAAACCAAATTCATAATTTCAAGGTTGAGATCTGATTGTTCTTCACGTACCATTGTAATCTCCGTCTATCGTATTATCTTTGAAACCCCAATACCTCTAATTTCCTTACACACTAAAAGAAATTAAATCTAGTTCATTATTCGCGTCAAAGTTTGTTAGATCTGGATGATAATCCATCCCCCCTCCTAGCGAGGAATCCTCGATCATCCTCTCTCCATCTCCGTCATTGTTGTCACCGTGTCGTGCTTTCATCTCCTGGTATAATATTTCATTCCGTATTTTAATATTTTACCTTATATAAAAATCTTGGTTAATTTTATCTATATATTCAAGTTAGGAGATTTAGTTTGTATCATAATATTCCCAAAATTAAATTTTGAGAATCATTGGCTTGCATCATTTTTATACATTAGATGTACAGCTTTTCATTTGCACGATTTTAGTTTCACACCATTGGTAAATATGCTTGTTCACTCCTTTATGATAAACATAGTTGAAAAGTTGAATTATTAGACATTAGGATGTGTAATCGTGTTACATATCTAATGATCTTTTCAGTATGTCACCACTATGTGAAAGTAATTAGAGTCGTTATTAAAGTAGTACGCATTGCTAGTTGGTGCCTAGTGGAGTACACGTGTATTGTCGGGATTCCTGATATTATTTCAGGTCTTTGTGATCAAGGGTTCAAGCTTAATGTTACCTCTCGTATTGAATAGTTTCATTAATCAAGGCTTGAGTACGTGCAGCCGCATCAACCCTATATTTAAAAAATTAAAAAATAACACCGAATTTATGTATGATAAATAAATGAGAGCTCACTCTCTCCGCTTTGTGGCGACCAACCCTAGGCTTTAGTCTCTGGGTGCCGCTGCATTGTTTCAGTGGTGTGTGGTGCTTTTGATTCTAGATCCCTTCAAGCGATGACTCGGTGATGCTGGTGATGAGATTGGGTGGCTGACTTGTCTGGAGACTGAAAAGGTCGAGCCATCTTTCTTGTTAGGCAGAGGTTGGATTAGTCTTTGAGTTTATGGTCGATGTGGTGGCTGAGAATCTCTTAAGCCCGGTTTTGGCGATTTGAGTTTTCTCTCGGACATTGTGCTTCCCCAGTGCCGCTGGTTTGTTTCTGCGGAGATCGATGAAAGCATCGATTTGGGTGCCTAGAGAAAGCTTAGATCTGGGTCAGATCTAAGTGCTTAGAGTAAGATTGGCTTGGGCTAATGTGGGCCTGACTTGGGGGGTATGGGCTTTCTCAAGACCTACTCATTGTTCGGCTCGGATCCTCGACCCAGGAATTTGGATTTGGCTGATTTGGGCTCTGATCAATTTTGGTTTAGAGGCCCAAACACATGGTTACTGTGGCCTAAACACATGGTTTCTGTTCTTGCGGAGTCGATTGCTAACTTTCGAGTTTTTTACACCCTTGGTCGCCTTCGTTCTCTCAGGGGTCACATCACGCTCTCCTAGCAAGGTGTATTTCCCAAGCTATGGTCTATGGATATGATTTTAGCTACGGTTACGGTTACGGTTACTATGACAATTAGACTGTTATCATGTCATATGTAGTCAAACAATGTTGTTCGACATTAAGTCACATCCTGGTTACTTTTCAATATAGACTTGTCTGTGTATCTGATTATCTTTTTGTTTTTCTTCTTATTACAAATAATTGTGGGTCAATTATTTGTAAACGAGTACATCACAGTACCACAAAAAATCACATGATTCTTCAAACAAAAAAAAACCTAGATAAACATACCTTCACTCTTTTTTTCCAAATAACATATATACCTTCAACTTATGTTTTACATGATTGAATAATTCATGTATGGTTTAATGTTTTTAAGTAGTTTAAGTATTATCATTTTGACAATAACATCTCCATATTCTAGCTTGAGCTAATTTACCACTGCAATCAGATTGGTTATATGAAAGTTTCGCTTTTACTAAATTTAGACAATTGCTAAATGAGTAAAAGCTATACAACCGGTACCATGTTAATTTATTTATTTTTGTTAGTTTAGCTTTACTGGCCGGTTAAGCAAAAGTTCAAATTTTACTATTTTAAAATTGAATAGTAACTTTAGCTAAAATGACCAGCTATAGTTAGCTAGTGAGATCATGAATAAGCAGAATAGCTTAAGGAAAGATTATATTATCTCTCCTCTTATTAGGTCTTAGGGATTCTGGGAAGTCTGTATGTTATAAGTTTGGATGTGAAAGTACATGAATAATGGACTAACGGTGCTCGGTCATTGCAGAAAAGAAGCTTGTTGCAAATACTACTCACAAAGAGCAAACTGGTTTGATATTGAACACTAGTCCACTCTGCTGCCCCAGGATGACAAGTGCTATTAGCAACACTGTGGACCGGATTGACATGTTTTATGGTAAAAACAATGCAGCTTGTAGAAGTTGAGGGAGCTGAGAATGCAACAATCTGATAAGACAACTCAAATCATGGTAAATTGATACCTCCTGAGTAAATGGATTGAAAAAGAAGATCGTCCCCAAATTTTGGAAAGCACATGAGTAATGGTGCACAGAAGTGGCAGCTGAATGCCATCTCTTGCATACAGCAGATACTCGAATATTATCATCTACAGATAAACGAGACGCGGTGACTTCCAAAATTTCCATACGAAACCTGACCAGGTTTGAAACTCCAATTCTCATTCTTCCTGTTTCTAGTTCTTTTGTACTAACTGACGTTGGTTCAGTTAAACTATAGCATAATTACTGTCAGTGCTGATAATGAACACGTAAAACTCATGATTGATCACATATTTCATATTTTTAGTTAACATAAGTGAACCATCATCATCCGATCTTCATATTAAGGAAATTCATGAGTACAATTATGTTCTAGCTAATCTTAGGGAGCTAGCCATTAAGGAAATTTAATTTGGATATTTGGTTTCACTTAGGCTTCTCATGGTGGTGAGCCCTATTCTTTTATGCACTTCAAGTATTGGATTTAGACAGCTAGGCTTCACCAACAACTTTATATCGAAATGAACATTATATGTCTTGCTACTCTTTAGTCTTCGATTCACTCTTCACACCACTCCCATGTTTTTAAGCTCTAAAAATGAGTCGAATTGGTAAGAGTCTTGGTGTGGAACCTCCATACCTAGGTTCGAATCATGCTGATATTAATTGGAGTTTAATCCCAATTTATTCTTCTTGATGGCCGATGGGCATTTTGACATGATCTCTCGGCGCGGATTAGTCTCTGGGTCTAGAAAATCTTTGAAGATACCGACGTTGATACTCTTAATAAAAAAAAAACTCTCAAATAGAGCAAATGTGTCTTACGTCCACATTGGAGACATGAATGAAGCCCCGCGCTAGGCTAAAAAGAAAATGATAGAAGTTGAAGTTCTTTGTTTGGTATAACAGGCTCCTTCATGCTACTAGTGTCAATAGTGTGGCGTGGCCTAGCTGAAAACCGAAGAATAATTTGCTAAGTGTACTTTGGTGTTGGGCCAAAATGAACATTCATCAATTATAACAAATTTTGGAGGTGTCAAAAAAGTGAAGTGAAATATAGCTATAATCCCCTTTCTGTGTGTCAGTTTTCCTAACTCATTTACTTTTGTTTGATAAAAGCTCATGCAACACTGTAACGAAATCCAGAATCATAAGTATTTCGTGCTCAAGAAAGAAAAAAGTATGAAGAAAAACGGAAGAAATCTTAATGAGAATCCGGGTCGCAAGCACACATTACCACCCTATTCATGTTTTCCCAGAACTCTGGTGAAAGCATTTTTACTGTCTTGAATTAATCTTTACCTCAAGTTACTTTGTCGTCATAACCACATGAAAAATCATGATTCATATTTCCAAAGTAAATCAGTCAGGTCAATCAAGTCCAAAACTTTACTGTGAAAATGTGGAAAGCATTGCTTCCCTGATTTACCCTGAGGGATCAATTCACACGTGTAGTGGTGACGAGTGCTATAAATAGCTTCCCACATTTCTCAGCTCTTCTCATCTCCCTATCTGTCTGTGTGGGGGAGCTTCAACTGGGTGTTCATCATGACAGGGAGGAAGAGGAAGTTGAATTTGTAAGATTTGGTCTTTGCTGGTTCACATTTAAACTGCATGTTTCAATTTGGTTGTGTTGTTTTTCTTCACTATGGATCAGGACATGATTGTAAAGCTGTAAATTTTGATCAGTTTTGGGTTTGGGGAAGGATTGTTAGAATACCCGGGTCAGGAATACGGTTTAATTGTTGATAATTGAATTGAATCATGAGAATTTAGGTTGGTTTTTGAAATAGGGTTTGTAGCCGCGGCATGGAAATGAATTAGGGGTTTAGAGAATTCCGAGCAATTTGGATTTTAGAAGAGTTTTTTGAAAATAATGCACATGTTTTGAATTAAGACTAAGCTTTGATTGGTGAGAATTTTAAATCAATCATGATTTCATGAATAGTTAGATGGGTTTTGTGAGGAAGGGGTTGTTGCTGTTGCTTAGACAGATGAAGATAACAAAAATTGGTGCAATTTGAGGCTTATAATAGTGTCCAGCAGGTTTTTGGGGTAAGGGATAGATTGAAGTTTTAACAATTGGGGTCAGGATTTTAGCTATTTTTTCTTTTTGAAAAAACGTAGATAATATCTTTAGATTAATTAGAACATGATTGTGCTCATGATAGTTCTTTTATTAATGTGTATTATGTAACTCAATCTGGAATTATTTTACCAATCCCAGTTTTTTGTCAGCACTAACAGTATTTATGCTATAGGTTAACTGAAACAGCGTCAACTAGTATGAGAAGAGCTAGATACAGGAAAAAGGAGAATTTGGAGCTTCAAACCTGGTCAGAGCTCCCTATAGAACTTCTCGAAGTCATTTCGTCTCGTTTATCTCTAGATGATAATATTCGAGCATCTGCTGTATGCAAGAGATGGCATTCAGCTGCTGTTTCCGTGCGGGTAGTCAACCGGGCACCATTACTCATGTTCTTTCCAAAATTTGGTGACCTGTTTGAATTTTATGATCCATCACAGCGCAGATTCCACACTGTGGGCTTTCCTCAGCTGAATGGGTCTAGGGTTTGCTACACCAAAGGTGGCTGGTTATTGCTATACAGACCCAGAACTCTCCGTGTGTTCTTTTTCAATCCTTTTACTCAGGAGGTGGTCAAGTTACCAAGATTTGAGTTGGCGTATCAGATTGTTGCATTCTCTGCTCCGCCAACTTCTACAAGCTGCATTGTTTTTACCATAAAACATGTCAATCCCACAGTTGTTGCTATCAGCACTTGTCATCCTGGGGCACAAGAGTGGACAACAGTTCAATATCAAAACCGTTTACCCTTTGTCAGCAGCATTTGGAACAAGCTTGTTTTCTGCAATGACCTCTTTTACTGTCAAAGCCTCACAGGTTGGGTGGGTGTATTCAACCCACAAGAACGAACTTGGAATGTCCTTTCAGTTCCTCCTCCCAATGCCCTGAGAAATTTTTCGCTAAGAATTGGTGGAAGGGTAAGTTTATGACTGAAAAGGATGGAGATATATTAGTTGTATATACATGTTCTACTGAAAACCCGATTGCATTCAAGTTGGACCAGGGAAACATGGTCTGGGAAGAGATCAAAAACCTAGATGGTGTGACTGTTTTTGCTAGTTTCTTGACAACATATGCAAACACCAACCTCCCTGCAATAAAGAGAAATAGTATCTACTTCTCCAAAATTCGTTATTATGGAAGGCAGTGCATATCATACTCACTGGAGGATGGCAGATATCATCCTCGCAACGAGTGCCATGACTGGGGAGAGCAAGATCCTTTCAAGACCATCTGGATTGACCCACCGGAAGGCTTTGCAAGATTCGACTAATGAAGACTCCTCATGCTTCAATGAATGAAGACTTCTCAGTCTCAAGCTATATAAGTAATGGAGTTTCTAATAGAAAGTTCAGTATGGTAGTTTTATTAGATGTTGTATCTTAGATGGTTTAAGCAAGTCCTGTTTGTTGTTCTCATTTGTGAACTTATTTTGAACTTCTGTTGCTTTGCGGACTAGTTATCTCAGAGTAATACAATGCATGCAACACAGTTTCATATCCTTGCTCTTACAGTCTGGTTTCGGTGACACTGACAACATTTGTCCCGCAAAGAATCCATTTTTCAGAAATGAGAATTTCTCTTTTATTTTGTGTGATGCTAGTATGGCGTTTATCAAGTTCAGATTACAAAAGAAATATCCATTGTCAGTAGTTTGTCCATGCTTCTAGGATCTAGTCCGTCAGAGTTCGAAGACCGCCAAGGAAGTTTGTAGACCGTCAGAGTGGCCAGTTTTCCTAAGCTTTACTCATTTGACGGTTGGGACAAAAGTGAAACCCAATTGACCTTTGTAACTTGTAAGTTTCTGGGTGGCATAAACCATCGAAGGATGAAATACAAAAAAAAAAAAAAAACATATATTACAATGCTATTTAAGGTGATTAGAATGCAGTGAAAAAGCAAGGAACTGTGCTGCGATAATAATGATATAAATTACTGTAATTTTATAAGATTAATTATTTTCACTGTAATGATGATTATACTGCTTAACCTCGACTGAACTTAAATCCGACCCTTCTCAAGCAAAGTGTTGACATAATTTAAATCAGCATCAATCCATCAATTCCACAGTAAGACTAAGCTTAATTTAGTTTAGGCAAATTACAAGTGGATCAGTTCCTAGCAATATTCTTTCACAGAACTGGCTACATTTGAACTACACAGCTCCACATGCCTACATAGCTCCCAGGCCCCAAATTAATAATAGTTTAGTCCAGACGCTGTCCCTTCTCCCTTCTCGTTCCCAGTAAGAAACAAGACTTCGTTAATATGGGTTGTATCGATTACGGCCACGGTTGCTATCATTGCTGCGCCTTCCACCACTTGAGCTGCCACCACTTCTTCCACCTCGGGACTGCGGTGGAGGGGCATGTGGTTGTAATCCAGGCTGTTGCCTAGAGAAAACAAAAAACAAATTGCAGGTCAACTTCAGTTCCAGAGTAAACTTTTATGGAAGGACTGCAGGTTGATCTAACAATTCACGACTTCAAAATGACAGGAAACTAAAAGTCTCAGTGGAATGAAGGAACAAGTAGCTTTTGAACAGGGTATAACATGGTTGTTTAATGAGCAATAAATAATGGACTAACAAAAAACCACTTCTTCTGTCAGTGAACATTATAATGCTTCAGGACACGTCCAGTTCCAAGATATGGGAACCACTTCTTCCATCAGGCAACATTATAGTGCTCCAGGACATGTCTACTCACAAGATATCCAAAATATGCATAAGAAAAATTGCAAGATATAATACTTACAAGACATATCCAATTCTTCCATCCGGCAAAAGCATAGGCATCATGGCCATACCAGCAGGTGTAGGTCCCCTCCCATAGATCAGTGGCTGCAAGCAATCGGCATCCATATCAGCAACAATATTAAGATTAAAAGTTCCCTACAAGTAGCTCGTAGAGTTAAATAAACCATTTTGTTATTTACACCTTTCAAGTTTACCATACTGGAAAATGGAGATACATGTATTTGTGTCATTGAATCTTTTCTTCATGTCCATTTTATAGTATAAATCAAATGCAGTTTCATCAGACAAACAGCTTCAACAAAATGCAGTTCTTTTCCTGTCTGCTCATAAAATAGTTTCTATAGGATTGGTATTCTCAGCTTGGTAACTGGCACATATGCAGTAATTGAGCCTGGAAATAACCTTCAATGTTGTCCATAAGACAAAGGGAAGTGCCATTAATCCCCAAGGCCATGGACAACTCTTCAGAATGGTAATATAATCTCATAGACAGGTCCTATCAAGTTAAAAACCAGGAAACAAAATAACATATGCCAACTACTGTACTATGATTGGGTTATGTTGGGTTTGCAGGTCCTGCATGCACACAAGAAAAAAGAAACCCTGTTTGAAACAAGATGGATGGTAAGAATGGACCCTGTTAGATTAACAGACTCTCTTACGACCTATATTTGATATTCCATGCAATGATAAAACTACAGCTTAAATCTTACTTGTGCAAATCCTGCACCACCACCATATCCAGCACCAATGGCACCAAACGGGCCACCCCCTACCATGCCATAACCAATATGTGGTGGGTAGGTTGGAAGTGGGGCTGACTTGTGATGATTTGATGCACCAGAAGATTTCTGATCTGCTTGTGGCTTTGCCAAAGAACACTCCAAAACTTGACCTATGAAAAAGACAAAATTAGGAATGGAGAATATACCAGAACAAAGTGATCATTTAGGATAATGAAGAGCTACAAGTGCATAAGACACTTACCACCAATTTCATATTTTTCAGTGTTCTGCAATGCCTTCATGGCACTGGACCTGTCTGCAAAGTGCACAAAACCAAATCTGCTCTTTTCCTGTCCTGCTTTTGCAGGCGGGACAACGACCTTTGTGATCTTTCCATGATGGTCAAAAAGCGCTTTTAGATCATCCTGAGTGATGTCTTTCGGTAGATTCTTGACATACACTGCCTTAACCTGTACCAATCAAAATTGACTAATTAACTTAACATAATGCAAACACCACAATACACTGGAAAACAAGTTGACTGGCCTAATAATGCTGCACAAATAACCAGGTGGTCAATATCATGGGATGGAGTACTCAGACCCAAGTTTAATTCAGAAACAGTAATCTATGACCAAGTAATACTCATTTACAGTCATCAACACCTGCCACTTGTGTGATAAAACGTAAAGCAGAAAGGGGCGGAAGGGTGTAGATTGTACTTTTTTTATATTTTTTATCCCTAACACAATAAGTGCGTTAACAAGAAAAATGAAGAATAGAGCCATAACAGAACTATATTTGCAAACCTGAGAGGAAGCAGACGATTCTGCATTCTTGGGATCCGCCCAACTCACAGTTGGGGCATTGGTATCAAGCTTGAACTTTGAGGTTGACATCTTTTGTCTAGAGTAGTCTGCACATGCATGATTATAATACTCGATGAAAGCAAATCCACGGTTCCGACTGGAGTTCTGTGGTTCCTGTATCAAGACAATGCAACCAACAACCAGATTAATACAATGATAACAAAACTATATATTACAAATGGTATGCACAAGAGGTTATAAAATGAAATAATGGATAATAACATGTAAACCCAATTAAAATCTATACCTTCAACAGTTCCACAGTGATAACTCCTGGCCCTATATCTGTCACAGCCTTTTTCATATCTTTCTCTCCCCAATGTCTGGGAACATTTCCGATGAACAGACGATGCTTGGCTTGCGATGTTGAACACTTGATCTTTTTTCCCTGGAAAAACCAATGAAAAGTTACTACAAGGATAACCACAGCTTTTCAGAAATCTAGGGTAAACATAAAGAAGGATTCGAGCAATAAATCTAAGAGGCGAAGCATAAACGAAAGTGGATGTATATCAACCGAACATAAACCACAATTCAAGTAGTAGCAAATATTGGGGGAAGATAATTGACCAGAAGTTGAGATTACCTTTAATTGAGAGTTATTCAGTTCCTCTATTGCCTTAGAAGCTAGTTCCTTGTGTTTGAAGGTTATAAAAGCATAACTTTTAGCCTCACCCGAATCTTTTCCCTTCATTATTCTAACCTGTTAACAGCAAATATAGACATGAACAGGCTAAAAATGATAGATGCAGACAGGAAGCCTTACATTAAACAACGGAAGTTACCTCAGTCACTTCTCCAATAGATTCACAAAAGCCCCTTAAATCCTCTTCAGATGCATCATGAGGAATACCGCCAAGATATACCTCTGAACCATGCTGAGGGAGTGCAAGAAGCTCCACATGTTTCTTTTTATCCTCTTCATCTTCTGTGTCTGCAAGTTTCATCTCTTCATCACCATCTGCGCTTTTTTTCCCATTAGATTCTATATCACCTCCCTTTTTTTCTTCCTCTTCCTCCTCTTCTGGATCTTCATCTTCCTCTTCCTCTTCTTCCACCTCCTCCTCTACCTCTACTTCTTCATACTCAACCTCTTCTTCTATTGTTTCCTCCTGATCGTTATCTCCATCAAAGTCCACCCGCTCCTCAGATTCTACGGGCCTTTCAGGTGCATCTCCGGTAGCATTTTCCCTTGTTTTCGGCATCTTACATATCTAGAAAAACAAGCTTGCAGGGCAACTGTGAAGAAACCACAGTAGCCAGAAGCATTGAAAGAAGAAAGAATACAGATAGGGAAAGGCGGAAACATGAGAGGCCAAACGAGGTTGTAGAGTAAGAATTTCGAATGAATCTGTGCCATGAGGTATGATAGATTCAAGGGCTTGCAAAGTCAATGATTTTCAAACATGGGGTCATCATATTGTAAAAATTTGTAACAGAGACAGGCAAGAGAAGATTTCTGCATGATTTATCAAGAGGGTGATGATGATGCCAAGCAGGCCAAATAAACATGACACAGAGTTCCTCGAATATTTAGATACTGAAACAGTATATGGATGGTGTAATCGTTTAACTATCTATCTGGGAGAATTTCATTCACAAAAGAGAACCAAAACAAAAGCAAAAAAACACACGAATAAGAACCCAAACAACATATAGTCGAAATCATAGAAATAAACATATTGCATAACACAGCTAATCAATGTATCAATTTTCAATCCCGAGAAACAAACAGCTGTGAAAAACAGTAATACCTAGCAGCATTGAAATGGTTATAAAATCCAGACCACCCTTGTTCAAAAATCGGGTTACTTGGAATGAGGGTAAAATCCCATCCACCCAAATTAACCAACTAAACCCCTCAAGCTCTACAGTTTTAGAATCAAAACCCAGAATTCTCCATGTAACAAACCCAAAAACGGCCCAAAGTTTTCTAATTTCCATAACCAAGAACCCATTAAACATCCCATTCCTGTGAAATTCACTCTTTCAATCTTTTTACCCTTCAACATTTGAAATTAGAAATTGCAATTGGGAAGCTCTACCCAGAAAGATTACATTTTTAGTGTCAAAAATCCAAATTAAGGAAATTGGGGGAGGGAAAGAATGGAATTTGAAGGAAGGAAAATGTGAAAAGGTTGAGAGAGAGAGAGAGAGAGAGTAGTACCTAAGCTGGTGCTGGGAAAATTAGTTGAAACTTGGAAACCCTAAATCGGCTGCTCCAACTAGTCTGAGTCTGAGTCAGAGAGAAACCCAATTACGAAAAAGAATCGCTTTCTGAGTTTTGGGGTGTCGTCGTCGTCTTGCGTTTTTCTCGTACAAGTAAACCAAGTTGCAAAGGCCCAAGACTCTATTTTATTTTATTTTCTTATTAAGCACTGAAAACAATTACGAGAATCTAATTTTAAATTGGATAAATTATTTAAAAAGAAAATTACAAGTTTAGGACTAAATTTAAAAACATAAAAACTCACGTTTAATAATTTTTATATAAATTAGAACATAAGCCTAAGACCCAAAACAAAGAATATAAAGCCTGATCTAATTTTTCATATCAAATTACCAAAATACCTAATTTTACTAATATAATTACGAAAACTACCACAAAAATTTCTCATCAAATTCTCTCTCTCTCTCTACATCTAGATTTCCTCTCCGGCGACGTAGTCGTTCTAATCCATATTTGTTGCACCTGCGTCCTCTACAAAGACGACTGGGTCACCATCGACGACGAGGAAGCCTCTCATCAGAAGCTCGATTCTTTGACGATGATGTAGAATTTCTTCAAGTCCGTCTTCTCTAATGACGGTTTTAGAAGTACGGCCAACAGCCCTGCCAGTGAGAGAGAGATATGTTGAGGTTTTATTTATGGATTATGGTGTTGTAATTTCAGTATCAAGCTTTGATCTCTGAAGGGTGAATTTGTTGCTACTGTTGAGATCTATTAAAAGGTAATTTGCTGCTATTATGATATGTTGCAAAGGTAAGTTATTATTACTGTTGAAATCTGTTAGAATTCTACTACTGTTGAAATCTGTTGGAATTCTGCTACTGTTTAGATCTATTGAAAAAGTAAATTTGTAGATGAGTAGTAACATCCCACAGTAGCAGCTTTGTTGCATTCTGTTGGAATTCTGCTACTGTTGAGATATGTTGGAATTCTGCTATTGTTCAGATATGTTGGAAAGGTAAATTTGTAGATGAGTAATAACATCCAACAATAGTAGCTTTTGAGTCGACAATAGCAGCTTCTAAATCAACAATAGCAGCTTCTAAATCGACAATAGCAGATTTGTTTGGTTCTAGAGAATTCCTAAAAAAAATATTGCAATAGCGCCAACAGTAGCACTTTTCTATCAGTAGTAACACCTTGCTATCGGCAGTAGCACATTTTTTGTCGACAATAGCCATAAAATAAGTAGTGGAGGGTATTATGGTAAAATTATAGTGGCAGATAATATGTGAATATTACTTTGTCTTAATTTGTTAATTTTTGTCCTTAAATGTTTAAGAAATTGTGTAGAGGATATATTTGTAAACTGAAATTTGATCAGTAACTAATATATAGTATGCTATTATTAGAACTAGCATCTTAACACACGCTCACGTGTGTCAATTTGCTTTCTTCTTTTTAGTTTTTTATTCATGCTTTTTTCTGAATAAAAAATAAAATAAAAATTGATCATGTTTTTTTTCCTAGATTGTTAGTCGTTTTCTTTCGATAAAGTGGATCGTAAGTAAACAATTATTATGCAGGAAGCCAATAACTCCTCCATATTTGTTGGCTCTTTTTCTTCTATTTTATGTTTATATATATATAATATATCAAATTACAACAAAAACCCTTAGACATTAAATTATATGATAAAGTATAAACAGTAGAGACAAAGAGAAATAGTAAGAGAATACATAATCATCATCTTATTCATTGATAAAAGTCTGTTATATAGGGAATTACAAAGTATCAATATGGTAATAATAAAGAACACATAGTCTTATTCTAACTACATATCATGATGACATAAAGTCAAGGTACACATATGAAATATCCTAGAACACTCTCCATTGTGCTGTGCGCCGGTATGCCAGTGGTGCTAATATGTCGCCTCGTTAAAAATCTCGTCAAGGAACAAAAACCCTGTGGGAGAAAAACTAAACTTTGATCGTAGGAGAAAAAGAGTACAACGCACCCTTCACATTTGATAGTGACATGTATGTGCTATACTCCCCCTGAAGTTTGCACCTCCCCTTGATATTTACATCAATCATAAGGCTCTTCCTAATTATTACTAATCACGGAAATTTCAATAACTTAGCATGTCAATGTTATTTAACATATCTTCAAATGTGACATTGGACAATGATTAACTAGATCATGCCATATTATCCTCAAACATGATCTTTTGCACTTAGATATTGAGGAGAAGGCCGCTTGTGAACTCAAAACATAAGTTCGTGCATGAAATCAGATTTCCGCGCAGCATAACCTTCAGTTACTCAAACAACCATAACTTCCTCTAGGAAATACATATGAACAAGCTGTAAACGGTTTTGGAAACTAGACTCATTTAACTTTCCAACCGTATATTACACACATTCTGGTTCATCAGGAGCTGTTCACAAAGTCCTGTCAAAGTTAACTGTTTTGGCAAAATCAGATTCTCGGACATATCCGTCCTACTTTACGAAAATGGCCATAACTCACTAAATATGATATGTATGTCCCTCGAAAGTAAGCCCATAGACCTTTCCAATGGTACCGATTTCACCATTTTCCAGTTAGTGAGATTTCATGTAGGTCCCGTGGAAGTTGACCTACGAAACTTAGGAGATTTTGATTTCACTTTTGATATGTCTTTCTTATATAGGGATAGAATAAGGCTCAACCTTTCATACCATTAAGTATTGCAAAAAAAGTTATTGCCATTACATTGGCGTTGCGTGGACGCATAGCTACACTTATCTTTACAACTTTTCATAACGAATGAGATGTCAAGTCTTTCGTATTGTGTTAAGTACATTGATGCGTCTTATTGTACTTAGATGAGAACTCTATCTCTTAACACATATTTGTCATCTTGCTTTAGACAAAACAATGGATCTCTCTTTAGAGCAAAGACTTTGACTAGTCATGGGAGTATATGTAGGCCTTACTAGTTATACAGCGCCTAAACCGATTGATGGAAAATCATCATCAATATAGTCATCGAGTGCCTTATCGAGGCCGTGTCTTCCCAATATCTTTTTCAGTCTAACTTCGGATGTTTATACATATTGACATCTCTTGATCCATTAAGAGTCCATGTAAATCTGGAATGAACACGCAAAGGCATAATTCACCATATCGATCCCTTCCAAATCAAGTAGAGTCCATGTGTGTTTCAATACCTCTAGCAAACGCGTGCTCCTGTGGTCTGGAGCCACTTGATTTGGATGAATGAAGTTTGTTTAAGACATTTATGTATATCTATGATCCCATAGAGATGTTATTATGACCACATTCATATGTTGCATGTTCAGTTATTCAGAAACTACCAAACTGACAAAGTAGTGGAGTGCAATAACATCTATTACGAGAGCATATCTCATCATAGTTGACCCCAGTGCGTGTTAGTGAGAGACCTTACGTCATAAGGTGAGTCTAAGCTTTTGTTCTCACTACGCCATCTAACAAAGACATAGTTGATAGGGTTCAGCTTGCGGTGTCGGCATCACCTGCCCAATGACCTATCTCTTTGTAAATGCTAGATCGCATCTTTCCATTAGACTAATCAACTAAGTTGATATCCATCAACGAAGGTTGGTTCAATAGTAGACTCATTATCCCACGTTCTCATGTACACTAGTGTAATACTTGTAGAGATCTCTATATGGATTGGATTTGACATTGAGGCGTCCCCCAATGATAATCACAATTCAGACTTCATGAGACGAATTTGAGTATCACTGATCAATGGATCAAGTTGTGCCAAGCTCGCTTTTTTCCTAGTGTGAGAAAGTATTGAACCTAAGCTCCTCCCTCCTTTTGGGGAGCCACACGGCCTTGTGACACCAATTTTGCCACTATATGGCGTCACCATTTCACCATCTATGGTGATGGCGCCAAAACCAACTTCTTTTGGTCGTGCCATGTCCTCTCGATAGAACATCAATTCTTGTAAATATATTTGCAGCATGTGATCTCGTCACTTTAACACTTTAAGCATTTAAGATCAAGATGAGACTTAGTGGGGACAAACCATGGTAATTCACGTCGTTCCACTTGAACACTTGTGTTCTTATCTCCCCCTAACGGCGGGAATATTGTCTCATCAAAGTGACAATCCGTAATTTAACGGTGAATGAGATTGCCTGACAAGGTTTCTACATAAGCGGATTATAGGTGGAGGTTCATATTCAACCTAAACTTATTAATCTCAAATGACCCATCATTGTGCACAGTGACATTGCGATTTGGCACCTAGAAATAACATCTAGCCGAGCTCAAGGATTGGAGTTTCATTTCAACCCTATCAAGCTCAAGGATTGTAATTTCGTGTCAATCCTCGTACACAGTCATAAGATGTAGTACAAAAATATTCAATGATGATGGGTCGTAGATGAATAGTAAACCTGCATGCAAATATTGCATAGCCCCAAGACACAATAGAAAGATTGGTGCGCATCAATAATGTTCGAGCGACAATCTAAAGTTGCTTGGTCGTAGCCTCGGTGAGACCGTATTGCGTGTGAACATGGGATATGGGACACTTCAACTTATATCCCGATAAACTTTTTTAAAGAACGGGTAGTGAGCCTGTAGAAGTATAAGCAACATAAGCAGTAGATAATGGTATAACACATGACCGTTGTGTTAACACTTCAACCAGCACCATAAAACATAAAAAGATGTCCTCAAGTTGGTTGTATCGATCTACATAATTTGATGTAAGAATGAAGTATTCTCTTTTGTGTCATTTAACGTAGAAGAGTCTCGTTCCTAATTTAGCTAAAAAATAGGCTTTCAAAATGAGTAATAAGCATTGCAGGGGGCCAATGAGACATCGAGGGAAGGCCGGTGCACCTCAATTACTTGAGGAATTGACTGGACGGCCTCCGAGAAGTTGGAGCCGTGTTCGGGTGACGTCAATGTCCCCAGGGTGCTACCATTTACAACCATGGTGTCACTATCATGCTTCATAGAGAAGCTAGAGCCTGAATGTCTTCGTTTTGAGCAGAATAATGGATGTCCATGAGAATTTCTTAAAATTTAGACCATTATGTCTCTTCCAGGATGACCGATTTGGTCAAACCAAAGCTTATATGAGTCGGTGTTTCAAATATCATGTTTGGCGACAACATGTGATTCGATATTCGAATCATAGTGACATACAGTCCATTAGATTGACTCATAAACTTCTCTAAAATGCATTTCAATCTGCATTCATGAGAATGTATACACAAAAGAACTCTTGTTCATTCTCACAATGTGTTTTCAAATGAAAATCATTAGCAGGAATGTCTTTAAAGCTCAACATGGTTCGGTTGTCTCTCAATGTATATAGGGCATCTGTGACATTGATCATGGTGCCATGATGCATAAAGATTTAAGTTAAACCGCGTCCCTGAATGACCGGTGATAGGAGCACAAATTGCTACGTTTATAATGTATTTCCAACCCTATTTAGCTATGTAATTCCTTTAACAATATTCATATTAACTAAGATTATGTTTTTAAGTCATAAATAAAGTCGAGAAGTCTAAAAGAGACAAAAAATGAGAAATCTTGAAGGAAAAGAAATCCATGTTGTGCAAGGAAAGAAATCAGAAAATATGCCAGAAATCATCAGTCAACTTCCACAGAATATTGTGATTAGCTCACAACGATCTAGGAGATGTGTTATACATCAATGGAAAGCTACAAGAGTCTACTTTCCATAATTTTTTACGGATCACCAATACCTATTTTGGAGAAGAAGTTATGATCATTTGAGTGACCAAAGGTCAGTCTGCCCGAATTTCTGATTTGGACCAAAACTTCTATTTTGAGACCCAGACCACATTGGCAAGCCCATGGACGAGTTTTAAGGGTTTCATAACCCTAATCACAGCAGAAAAGAAAAGGAGGATGTGAAGATTAGAGGAGGCCAGCGATCTCACATCATCAGAACCTCCATAGTTGCGGACTCGCACAAGGAAGCCGCCAAGCCATCATCGATCTCTCTATCATCCATGATTTACCTTTCCTTTATCATCTTTTATTCTCTTTGTGTGATTTTGCAGCCATGTTTGGCTGATTTCTCTTAGTTAGGGGCAAGGTTTGAAGCCCCAAGAATGTTTTAGATATTGTTTTGAACCTTGGTTTCGAATTATTGAGTCTTTCAAATTGTTTATTTGGTTTTGGTTTATAGAGAACTCTTACTTGTTTATGTTCATGTATGCGCAACATAGAACATTATGAACTTGTGAGTGGGGCTAGAAATAGGTTGATTAATCTCCTAAACGGTTAAAAGGTCTTTTTCAAAGTAGTGAAACCTATAGGACAATAGGTGAAACCAAATAAAAAGGATTGCATGCTAGGTAGGCGTTCCACACTAGTTTTACATACTTGTTCAATCAAACTTTCATTGATCTTAATGCTTAGAATAATTTGTTGATAGCGGTTATTCTAAAGGCTTGGTAACGGTGCGTTCATCTTTCTTAAGTAATTAAGGGAAATCATAAGGACTTACGTAGTATGTTCACGGTTTGTTCTTGATTGATACCGATTTGCAACTTAATGATTGAAGCTTTGGTTGTTAACATGTCTTGAAACATACTTGGTGGCAGATTTCCAAATCTCTAACGTCACATTCATCTGATCTTTTCTGATTTATTTTGTTTTCTTTTGTTTATAATCACAAAACCTCATATCTCTAGTACTATAATATTTTGTTTTCTCTTGTTTTGTAATTAACGTAATTGTAAAGGTCCCCTCAATCCCCGGCTTTTATAATGATACCCTTATTTGCTATATACTACAATTGACACAAAATAGTTTTTAATTGAAACTCCCGGTTTCGGTCGCTATCAATTTTGACGCCGTTGCCGGGGATTGAAAAATCCCTCGCAATTTGCGTTAATTCTTGTATATATATTTTCTGTTTTAATAGCTTTTCAAATTATATTATTTATTGTTTTAGGATTTGTGATTTAGTTTGGTATATATTACTAACTATAGTTTCTGTTTTTTTTTTTCAATGTGGCATCAACCTTACGAGGTGTGTTATAGATGCTCCATGGTAGGTCATTCAACGGAGACATGTCCAAGCATCCAATATCCAGAATACTATGATCAAAATATGCTTGGAGGACTTCAAGACAACCAAGGGTATTGGAATGATTACTATTCACCTCCACACAATACAGTATGGGATGATCCTCTTTATTCTTCATGGAACACCAATTCGGACATGCAACAAGGATTTTCCAATGAGTTCCAAGCTTCGCCATATTCATTCCATGACTACTGGACACAAGCACCATCTCATCAAATCTCAGATAAATTAAATTATTACGATGAGATGATCAAGTCTCTAAATGAGATGAATGAGGCTCTAGCTTCTTCAAATAAAGCTTGGAGTGAGGAGCAAGAAGCTTTCAATGATAGTTGGGCAGAAACTAAAAGGAGTTTGGACACCTTATTGACCTTAATATCTCAAGAGCAGCCATCTTCATTGATGACAACTCCACATGAACTTCCTGCAACTTCAGTTCTGTGTCAACCTTATGATGTAATATTCCATGATTTAATATTTTTTGAGGATGAAGAAACAGATTTGGAGGAGACATATGAAGAGCCACGCGATGTTGAGACTTTTGAAGATTGCTTAAAAAAGGAGTCCATCAAAGCTCCTACATTTGGACCTTTATTGCTAGTACATGGAAGACCACATGATTCTCCACTCCATCACTCAAGCTCTACACATGTTCTTCTTATCCAAGCATCATGTGAGTTTGTTGAGCATGTAGATATGGTGGTACCTGAATGTCTCAAATCGGATAAGGAGATTCTTGTTGAGATTGAGAAAAGTTGGAGACAATGGAAGAAGAAGAAGAAGAAAAAGAAAAAGAGAAGCTTCATATCTTATATGTCCATTGCTCCTAAGTTACTCAAATTGCTACCAAAGGACCATGAAATATCTTTGAAGAAGGTCAAGCATTTGATCGAGCCGCGACCTGAACCTCCTGACTACTCTTGTTAAAAAGTTGTAGAAGCCCAACTTTCTGTGCTTTATTTGTTTTGTTTTTGTTCGTTTTGATGTGTTTTGTGTGTGTGCAGGTGAGAGTTGAGAAAAGTTGAAGAAAACTCCAATTTAGCCAAAACAGTGCTCTCGCAGAAGCAGTCTGCCAACTTTGGAAGGCTACAGTGTGCAACTCACAAGAGCTGGGAATGTGTACTTTATATGAAAGAAAGATATCTGAGTCTAGTTTCTGTAGGATTTTACAGAAGTGGATTTAGAGACCCGAGTCATTCTCAGTTTGATGTTGAAAGCAGCAAGTCACTGTCAGGAAACCAGAAGTTGTGCAGTACAGTTGGAAAAAGGTCAAAACAGGGAATACTTCCGGCCATGCTATGGAGGAAAGCTATATATGCCTGAAAAGCTTGTTGAATTAGCTTCAACTTTGCTTTGAGCAACGTTTACATTCCGACATCGGAACTCACCAGAAATCAGGTTTGAATGGGTAAAGGTTCTTTTCTCAACTTTTCTGTGCAAACTATGGTTTTCTTCTAACTTCGCAGGGTTGCCATTTTCAACCCATTTGGAGTTAGAAAACGTGCCACATATGCACATAAATCTAGAAATGCCATCCTTCATCTCCAATTAGAATCTCGGACATTGGATGCTGCAAAAAGAAGTTATATGAGCTGAAAGTTGGCTGCATAACATCTCCTTAGTCTGTTGGTTTTGTTCACTTTCTTCTATACATCTATTATGCATTGCATGGTCTATATTGTTCTTACATTGTGGACAATGCGTAGTTTAAGTGTGGGGGAAGGGAATGCACACATGTTTTGTTTTTTGTGTTTGTTTTTTTGTGAGTCATCATGTCTTTCAACTGTCTAAGATGAATATATATCTCTGAAATTATGGCTAAAAGAGGATCACAAGATTGAGATCGATGATGTTAAATGAATTCTTTGGTTAATTACGATATATAGTAAGCATATAAGTGTGTAGTAGATGTGGTTTTTCGTTGACATTGGTACATAATTTTGAGCATGTTGATGATGAGTTTTGATTGATAATTACCCTGTGAGATTTGAGCTTTATTGTGCTATTCTTTTGAGTGCTTATTGAATAAATCATCATCTATTTTCTTGGTAATTCTTAACGATCTCATTATCTTTCTTCTTGATTGACTACTTGCCGCAGATTAAGTTTAACGGACTCTAGTGCTAGAACTCACTTTTGTCCTGGTCGAGACTTTTATCGATATATGCTCCGATTTTAGAAGGGATTAAAAGGACTTAGGATTTCCACCATTGCCAAATTGTCATATGTCCCTATTTGTGTGCGTGTGGTTAACCCCTTTGAGCCTACGTTAAACTTTTTTGTCATCACCCATATAATCCTCACCTTGAGCTTAGTGTAGTGATATATCTACCTTTGTCCTTAGGGTCTAGTAGAGCTTATATTGTGATGTATTGTACGTGTGGAAGGATGATGAATAACAAGTGTAGGGGGAAGGACTTGTCTATTAAAAATAAAAAATAAAAAAATGTGCTGCCGAAAAAAAAAGTAAAAAAAAAAAACGAATGTGGCGGCACTGAAAAAAAGAATAATGATGAAAGTATGGATTAAGTCTCCCTTTGTGATAGAGGAGTTTTTTTTAAATTGAAGACCTAATGATGTGATATATGGTCTTTATCCTCATTCATGAATTTTAAAGATGATCTTATAGCTCTACTAAGTTTTGACGATTTGTAATTCCTTATCCTTTGTTTCATTAAACCCTAGCCTTGGCCAAATTTTAACCTTGGTAAAGTTCTTTTATGATCCAAAAGATGGGCATCCATCGATCTGTGGAGATTAGTTACAAAAGTTGAGCATATGGGTTGGTCCGTTAGGCAAGTAGTTGATATCTTTTATGAGATCTTTTTAATTTCATAAAGTGCGTTTCTTTCTTTATATGTGAGTCAACTTGTTTGCTTATTCTCTCACATATATACATTGAGTGAAAAAGCTTTTAAGCATTAGCCTTGATTCTGAGAGAAATTCTGAGAGAAGAAAGAGTGGTAATCAAGTGAGGTTGAATCATACTTGTTGGATACATGTTGAGCTCCACCCATCACCATTGTCACCCCCGTGTCTTACATGCTTATATGAGAAGTATATGTTTTAATTAACTTTCGAATTACTCATAATTAATTCTTGATTGAGTGCTAATCTTGATGCTATGAAAGTAAAAGATTTTTGAGACAATAATGTTGAAGGAAACCGGTATGATTCAATCATTGTAGTCATATAAGATTTACAAGGCACAAAATCCAGAGATAATTACCGGTTCCTTAGAATGTTGTGGGAAGTTCCACTATCTGCGAGACACTCATTGTATCTATGAGACATATTAACAAAAAGAGTAGACAGGCGAGAAATAGTTCCACTTGAGCCATTTAGAAAGATTGAAAGAAGCTATAAAAAGCTACAATCCCAAGAGTGCATAAAAATTTCCGTGTATAATGACTTTTGCGCACTAAAACAACCATAACTTCTTTGTTAAAATAGCGATGGACAAACCGTAAAAAGTTATAAAAACTAGACTCGTAGAGCTTTCCAATAATATAAAGCTCACTGTCTGATTCATTTGAAGCTGTTCACAGAGCTCAAATGAAGTTGACTATCTAGAAGGGACATATTGCTGTTTTTCGCATAATTGGCATGTGCGAAGTTGTGAAGCTTGCAAGTGGTGTGTAGGCTTTTGCCTTAGCCAAAATTGACGTGTGTATGATCAAAACCAAGTCCTTTCGGTCGTTCCAAGGTCGTAAACTCCATGACTAGTTAGCAAAAGCTCCCTGACATAAACATATACTAACTTAGAAAACCTAGAGGATTCGATCATGATGATGATTGTCCAGTTTTGATAAGTCTTTAACGTCTTTTGCAAGACGAAAATTGGTTTAATAGCATAGGGGGATCCAAAATCAAAGATTTCGGTAACTCCAAGTCAGTATGAATAGACATGTACGTGGAGGGTCAGTAGTGCGAGACACACTTGAAACCACTATCTCCTTAATTTCGGACAATTCTAAGACATCACACTGAGCTTGGATGAGCCTAGTTAAACAATTAATGATGGAAAATCCGCTATAGGGTAAAAGACTTAACCGGAAACACGTTGGTGATCCTCCTTGAGGATGCAAGGCCGTGCGTCATCTTCACTTGGAAAAGACCAAAACGGCACAATCTAACCATGTAGATTGTAAATATGTCATGCTTCTAAGGACGATGTAAAAATGTACATCTTGTTTGTAAATCAATACGAACCATAAAAGGATAATAGTTTCATACTTCGAAAAAATTCTCAAGGCATTCATTATTGCTAATGTGAGTATATATCGAGGTCTTGAATAAACAAAAGACATCGATACGACGTGTTATTACATAGCTTGGAAAGCAAATCAATGTCTAGCCAATGACGTCAAAGTCATGGGTAGCTAGAGCAGAGTCTGAATATTTGAAATCTGTGATCATGAGGATGACGTTCTTGTCCTCATATTGATTTTCCGTACCTTTTTGTATGCATTCATGATTTGAGGATGAACTTGACAATTTTGAATCAGTGATCTAGAGATCCACAACAGTTGCATTGTCATGAGCTGGCATGAGTAGTTTTGACATATTGGTGTATAGACCGGGAGTGTCGTTATTAGGGCCAGCGACACCTCCCTCTCTTTTCTAGACTTCGGCACAGTGTTTTCTGCTGTTGCCGTGACCCATATTGTTGTCCTCACATTACGTTTATCGCATTAGCGTATATACAATTCATGTTTGCAATTGTATGATCAAAATCAAGTCTCGTTAGTAATTCCAAACCAACTTGGAAGGCCTAGAGAACTTGATAATGATCGAATCCGCTAAAGATTATGGATCAGGATGCCACGGAATATCATCGACGATATGTAGTCAATTAAGGTGATATGCAATCCACTTGACTTAATAACTCAACTTGTTGAGTTAGGTGGACGTTTTAAGAAACGCTCCATGAGTGCATTCCACAATACATTGTAGTAATTACTTTTTGCACAGATTGTCATTTAAGTTTTTTATCGATGTTACGCTTCAAAGACTTTGAGCGCATGAGATGTGAAATCTCGGTATCTAGACTTGTTAGCCTGGGGTCAAAACATGTGGCTTAATCCTCTTCAATAAAAGGTTCCACAGATACCTAGCGAAGATTCGCCTTGGGCATTGACTACGTCAAAACTCAGATGAGCAGAATATTACGTTGCTCTTGCATACAAAACCAAGCTATTAGAAACTTGATAGAGGTCATAAATGATGTTTTTTAATGGTTTGTCTTACGGATTGATCACACACAATCTGAAAAAGCCACGAATTGATCAAACACAATTCGGAGAAAGATCAGGGTTGATCACACACAACCCGCACAAAAAAACAAGAGTGATCAAACATACTCTTGACCCACGAATAAAATTCTGGGATTTTTACCTGCGCGCACAAAATCCCAAGCATAGAATGGAGATGGAGTAAGGAGGAAATGTTTTTATCCTCCCCGAGTTATTGAATTTGGAAAAGTTTAAGGTTTCAAAACATACCTTTCGAGACTTCACACTTGAAGAAGTCGAAAATTGTAGTCGGAGGAAACCAAAAATCGTCGACGAGCAGCGGCTAAGGGATTGGCAACTGGTGATGTCGGACGGCGGCCGAGAAAATGGGCGACGACGGTAATCGGACAGAGGAGCCGAAAAATACTTTTTAGGATTTCGAAAAACAAATGGTGAACTATTAACTCTAGTGTTAGAACAAAGTGCATGATAACGTGATAAATATAAACAATAGAGACAAAGAGATATAGTAAGAGAATAAAGAATTATCATCTTATTCATTAATAGAAGTCTTTTATATAGGAATTACAAAGTACCAATATAGTAAGGATAAAGAATACATAATCTTATTCTAACTACATATCCTGATGGCATAAGTTCAAAACACACATATGAAATATCCTAGAACATTATAATATTATTAAAAAAATGAAAACCAATAAAAAAAAAGGGCAATTTAGATACTTCAAAAAATTAGTGAAGCCTTTGACAACAAATGCACGCTTCCCATTATAGGAGTGAATATATTAAACCTAGTAGAGAAGGAAATTTTATTATGAAAATATATTTTGATCAAATGTAAAAGATGAAAGTGGAAAAAAAGAAAGTCTTGGTCATACGAGAGGTTCTTTGTAATAACTCTTTTATTTATATTATCGAAATGCATTCTTGTTTAGAAAATCGATAGTTGATACAAAAGGATGGCATCAGATCAAGATCCTTTTGAGTGCCCCTGAGGTTAGAAGTACCACACGGACTATTTCTCACCAAAGTTGTAACAGATTCATGTATGTAGTGAGTAGTGACAGAAGACACATCTAATGACCAAATGACACTATTTGGGGGTTCATTTGGACAACAGGAATTGCCGTTGACTACAAGTTCAACATCTAACACACTTAACCCACCCAGCTCCTAATCAGTTCGTAAATTAGGCACTTGGCAATTCATGGCATCACATCCAATGAAGCCAGTATAATTTTCAAAGGGTAAAGCTGCTGAAAATCTGCAAAACATGAAACCCCTTCAATAAGGCGGATGATGTCCTGAATGACTAGTAAATACTAAATAGAAGGCAGCAGGTTCATTCACAAAAGATCAAATATTCTAGACTTGTGCATATGTCTTATAACTAGACATAATCACTACACTTCTCTAAAACTCATCAACTTGCCAAAAGACACTATTAAAGCTACACGACTGACTACATTACTCATTATCCCCTCCCTGTTCTGAATTCGATGAGGTTGTCACTTGTAGCCCTTCTACAATGAAAGATTGTTGTAGCTCAGATGAACAAGTGCTTAAAATCTCCATTTGCAAGCAGGCAAAGCTGATTGTAAGCATGCGTGTCTGCAACAGGTTAAGAAAAATGGATGTTTATCAGACCCAGCACAAGATTATGTAAGAAGGTCAAATGATCACGCTTTAATAGCCTAATAGAATTTATCACCAATAAGCACTAGCCCACAACACAACATGGTGAAGTGAATGGCACAATATAAAACCATAAAAGAGTTTTCACATTTCTGCTTCTAAATGTGGTTAAAGTAACAGCAATTAGAGAGCCTGAATTTGATAAGAACTGTTTTTGGAACACTAATTACAAGGAAGTTCCATGGTGCAGTTTGAAGAACTAGCATGCCCCCGGTGATTTGATGTGTATGTTGGTACAAGCTTAATCCTCAGTACTTTTAAACACACAAATAGAAAAACAAGAAGCTGCAGCAATTCCTTCAGAACAAGCATCACGCAGTCCAAGCATAATTGTCGACCACTATTATATAGAAATTGCAAAATGGAGGGTGGATAGATGCATACCAATTCTGTCGCCAAAGTTGTTCCATATGCTAGCTTGGATAGATTTATCACTGTCAGCAATACCTATGACCTCAACAAACTTTGTAAGAGAAGAGGGTGGGGTGCCCTTTACAATTAACTGAACACCATCAGTAGAATTGCCAATGACAGATCCAGCACCCGGTTGCACAACCTGAATCAATGCCCGAACCTGCCTTCCAACATACAACCTCAGCAGCTCTGCATTGACAAAAACGGAAGGGTTTGACGTATCCATGTCCTGCAAAAACATATTCAATAATCATTAGCAAGGACTTCTGTCAAACCTATCAGGCTCAAGACCTGTCACATTGTGCTCACAAACAGTTACAAAGTAACAAAACTCAAATCCATCCTAATCTAGAGATACAAGAATCCGTCAAACATAACTACAATTTCATTAACGCTCCGATTCTTCTTATCATGTCCCTCTCCTTTACTAATTTCATTTTTGATTTAAAAACACCTCTTATCGATAAATCCTAATTAATCAGAAACCTCTCAAATCACACCAATCGGAAAAGTTCCCTTCTAGCACATCAGCTAATTTAACCAAAATCGAACCAGAAAATCAAAAGGAAACTGAAATCCCTTTTTGGCTTGAACAAAAAGCACAAACAATCGACAGTTTAATCGTATGAACTCGAAACAGTACTGTCAAGATCTGAAAAATTAGAGTTTCGAGGATCTTACGCTTGATGATCTGAGTATCGCCGGAGACTAGAGAGATTGAGTTCGGACGGCTGAGGATGGAGAGCGCGGCAAAAGATGAAGAATATGAGGGTTTCTCAACTCTGTGACTGCCGACGGTTTTTATATAAGAGACGCGAGTGTGTGACACGCGCCCACTTTACGCATATTAAAGTGGTTTAATTTTTTACGGAAGCGGCAAAATTAAGCGCCAAACATTAGGATATGATTCCCTGTATCGCAATTAAGTTGAGCTCGTTTGTCAAGGTCCATTGTCATCTACACCTACCACACATGATCAAGGACTAAAATTTCGCCATTTCGACGGTTAAAAAAATAGATATTTTGATAGAGATATCGAAAAATATCGAAATCATCCAACTTTTGAGAGGAAAATAAGGAAAGATACTGATATTTATGAAGGATTAATACATATAAGTGTACAAAAAAAAGCAACACACTTCCCAGCATGGATGGTGGAGGCGCTCTGATGGTATTTGGAGGACCATGGTTCGAATCCTCACTCAAAATTTTTCAGATTTGGCCCCATTTTGAGTCAAAATATTGTAAATTTCGTCAAAATTTGAAAGATTTCTGAAATATCGCAAAAAATCAAGAGCTTGGCACAATATAAACTTGGAATCTCACATAACTTTTCATACCTTAAGAAAACAAAAATATCACCGAAATTTGACGATATTTTCGATTTTGCAGACCTCACACATGATTGATGATTTGATTCGGTGCATCACAGTATATCTTCTTAATTTGGAGTGTAATGTAATGGTGTATGTACTATGTCCTCTACGGTTTTATTAATTATTTAAGAATGATTTCATTATTGGTATAATTGTATGAGTTTAACTCCTTTACCTATTTTTCTCTTTTTTACAAATGAACTCATTCAACTCATGTTCATATTCAACCTCATATTGTAGAATGATCGTGAATTAAATACGTGAGTCATACAAATGAGATACTGCCAGTTGTCTGCAATCGTGATATTTACATTTTCATCATTGTTTTTATCGTCAATCTCATCCACTTGATTTTAAGCTCTTTAACCCTAATTTATAAATGCCAGGATCTCGCTGATTTCATCTCCCTAACTTACAAATTCAGTCTCTAGCAAGTAGCCGCAAGTCAAATTGGGATCAGAGACTCCTCTCACTGACTGTTGTTGCCATCAAGAACTGCTATTAGAGAGTTGATACTTGATACTCAAAGCAGATTACAGGGAATCCAATTTAGGTATCTCCATTTGTTTATGAACAACAATTTTTTTTCATTTGTAATTGTTAATAGTTTTTTTGATTCCGACCATTCTATCACCACCATTCAGAGGTGGCAAACGGGCAGGCCCAGCCCGGCCCGGTCTGTCTAATCGGGTTTCGGGCCGTGCTTGTGCCGGCCCACAACGGGTCACTTTTTAACGGGCTCGAACTTGGGCCGGCTCATTTACTCAAATGTAAGGCCCAGCTCGACCCACGGCCCAAGCCCATAACATGATCGGCCGTGTTCGGCCCGGGCCTGTTTCGTCCTAAAAATTGAAAATGGTCGAGGTAAATGTCCTATATCACTGTTTCTATTCTCATAATCTCAACTTTTAATTATACATAATACAATTACAAACCAAAACTAATTCACACAATCTATCGATCATTTTTTTCTTTATCAATAAACTAAAGAAATAAGTGATAAATGTTTATTGTTTACAATTAATAAATTTTTAGGCAAAAACTTCTAAATTCATACTCAAATAAATAATTATTAGTATATAAGTATATTGTTCACACTCAAAACTAAGTTTATTATTTATAAATATGTTATTTTCATATTAGAAATGGAAAAAAAATTATATTTTCTAACGGGCCGGGCCGTAGGTCTCAATTATCGTGCTCGGGCCGAGCTGGGCCCATGGGCTCATTTTTCTAGGCCCAACCCGACCCATTAGAATAACGTGCTTGGGCCAGGCCGGTCGGGCCGTTAACGAGCTTGGGCCGTGCCGGACCGCTTTTAAACGTGTCGTGCCCGTGCTTAGCAGCCCATACCCGTGCTTAAACGTGTCGTGTCCGTGCTTAGTAGCCTGTTTGCCACCTCTACCACCATTCTATGATAGAATGGTCGTGAATTAAACACATGAGTCATACAATGAGATAATTCTAGTTGTCTACAATTGTGATATTTACCTTTTCGTCATTGTTTTTTATGACAATTTCATCCATCCGATTTTAAGCTCTTTATATTAACCCTAATTTATAAATGGCAGGATCTCGCCGATTTCATCTCCCTAACTTACAAAATTCACTATCTTCCAAGTCAAATTGAGATCGGAGACTCCTCTCACATACTGTTGTTGCCATCAAGACTAGTTACTAAAGGGTTGATACTTGACTTCTATTTGTTTCTGAACAACTTTTTCATTTATAATTGTTAAATAATTCCTTGATTCTGATTTTATTGATCAATTCAATCTCTCTAGCCCAAATAAACAAAGTCAAATTGTCTGTCTGATTTCGTTGACCCAATTCAATCTCTTTACCTAAATAAGGAACTTCACACTTTAATTTCAAAATGAAGCTTCGCTCTAGATAGGAACTGTATATATATATATATATATATATATATATATATATATATATATATATATATAAGACCCTTCCACTAAGGGATCCTTTTTTTTGACATATATGAGGGATGGAGGATTACACCAACTTTTCGATTATATTTTTGAATCTCCACCATTCAGTTTGTTGGTCCTTATATATAGATCAATTATGCAAATTTTCAGCCAATTTGGTGATCGTTAAGGTGTGGAACAAGATTAAATCAATGAATGAACCAAATCTGCCAAACCTGAACCGTTCATGCTTATAATTATAAATCGTAGTTTTGAATGCCTTAACGATCACCAAAATTTTTGAAAATTTACAGAAATGATCTACTCATATAGAACTACATATTGAACGGTGGAGATGTGATTTTGTGATCGAAAAGTTGGTGTAATCCCCCATCCCTTATATATGTAAAAAAAAAAGATCCCTTAGTGGAAGGGCCCTATATATATATATATATATATATATATATATATATATATATATATATATATTAACATTAACATTGTCTTCTTGTTCTAATCATTTCAGGCATACAACTGAACGATAAAAGTAATTAATCAAATGAGTATCATGGAAGACAAGCATAACTTAGGGGCTACAAGTGCTCAAGCTCAAGGAGTTATTGGATCTGACACCTTGATAGACAGATTTAGTGCTCTTCCAAACGAAGTGGTGCTGCATATCATGTCATCTACAGAAATTAAGGACTTAATTCGACTGAGATGCGTATCAAAAAAATGCAAAAAGCTTTCTCTCTCAGTGCCCTCACTAAATATTGACGGATCTTCATCCATCTACAAGAAATCCAAGTCGAAGCGGCTGAACTTGTTGAATCACTTGGATAGGTTCTTAATGCAACGTAAGGATTGCAAGATAGGACGGTTACGTATTGCTTGGTCCTTCAACGGTGGAAATACCTCCGAGGAGCAATTTCGAATAGCCACATGGATTATCACTGCAGTTAGCTGCAATATCGAAGATCTTGAGCTAGATTTCTCTATCGATAATGCCTCGACATTTGAGTTGCCATATGACCTCCTTGATTGTTCAACTCTGAAGAATCTAAAGGTGGACTTGAGCAGCAAGACTCTTAGACTTCCCGCTTTGGCTGTTCCCTCCAATCTCCAGCGCCTGCATTGAAGGAAGTCATCATATCTGAAGAGGTTTGGAAATGGATCTCCAGCTTACATCTTACAGAATTGCGGCTTGAACATGTTAATGGGGTTGGAAGCGTCACCGTTGAAATCCCGTCATTGATAAAATTCCATCTTGAATTTGTGTATTATCAAAATAGGATCTCCAAGCTTCTCATCTCAGGTGCTAAACTTGAAGACATAGATGTTCGTGGGCCATTTAATGAACGTGTATTAGACTCACTGAAAATTGTTGCTCCAAATCTTAGACGTCTGAAATTGCTGGGTTATCTGATGAATCAACTATCTCTTGGGAGATTTACATTTCTAGAAAAAGCCGAGCTTTTCCTATCTCCTACAGCAGATGACAATGGAAAGCTATTTGAAGTTTTCAGCAGTATACGCAGGACGAAAGTGCTTCATCTCGATGAAAAGACCATAGAGGTAAAAGTATAGCAACAAAGTTTATGCTGCAGATTTTGATTGACATCCATGTTCTGATGTATAGTTTTGCATATTACAGGTATTGAGGGATGGTCCCGTGCAATTGCCATTACATGATATCAGTTGCTTTCGAGCTTATCTTGTGAGGTTGACCGACGACATTGTCCCAAATATAGCCCATCTTCTTCGTGGGATGCCTAATTTGAACACTTTGTTCATAGCAACTTCACCATCCTTGCTCTATGAACTCTTTCCTTATTATAATTGGTTTTATAGAGGAAGACTGGTCCCTTACGATGAGGTCAAAGAGAATGCTCCTGTAAGTAAACTCTCTGCCTCATCTCCCTCCCCTTTCTCTTATGAATGACATGCACATTGTTACAATCATCATGTTTAAAAGACTATATATGTGTGTGTGTGTATATATATATAGGTCGTATTCATATGCTCTCTCTATATATATTGTAAATGAATAATCTCTTGTTGTTCTATGTGTGTGTGTGTTAAATCAATATTGGTTGATGCCTTTACAGGGAAGCGGGTGTAATAACAGTTATTGGAGTTCACAAAACCTGGCTTGTATTGATCAGCTTAAGGAGGTGAGATTAGAGCTTTCCAATGGAACTAACGAATTGGAGTTGGCATGCTACATACTAGAGAATGCCAAGAATTTGAAGAAAATGGTCATCATTCATACATATCACCAATCACCCGCTGTAAGGATGATCAATGCATGCAACCAGAGTTCATGTGATGCCCGAGTTCTGTTCTACAGAGGAAAAAACCGACCCTGAAGGATCTTGTTGGATACCAACATGGACACAGCATTGGTCCTCGTGTGTTAGCCCAATGAGAGAGTGAGCCCAGTTTGTTAAAGTCATTGTAGTTCCCTTTTAACTCTAGCTGTTGCCAGCTATGAACTTATTCTTTGTACTCAGCCTCTATATGCTGTAAGAAGTGCAGTTGCACCTTATGAATGAAATGAGTATTATCTAATTTATTTTCAATTTCCTTTCTTTAACTTCGTTCCCAACATTTGGTATCAGTGCCCGGTACGATGATCCACAAAACGTGCCGCCATCCACGCCAATGTCCGGCGCGGCAGTCGACTCACCACTCCTTTCCCCGCAAAACTCCATAAGCCACCCCTCTTCATCCCAATCTACCCCAGAAAACCAGTACCAAGCTTTCAAATCTACAGTGGAATTTTTGCAAACCCAAAACACCGAGCTCCATGCTTCGATGCAGCACCTCACCCTTTCTCTCAACCAACCTTAGGTGGCGTTTCAAAATCACATTACAACTCAGATGGTAGCTATGCAAGACAACCTTTTGGCTGCCATGGCCCAATGCTGAATGCTTACCACCACCTCTTTCAAAGCCATTAACAACCCTTCCTCCACTCAATTTCGGCACACTGCCTTAAGCATCTCCAACAGCTTTCTCATTTTCTTGAACTTCTCAATTTTGGAGAATATAGAGTTGTTTTTAGATCTAACAGTTTCCCCATCTCATTCCTCAAAATGGGGATGGAGAAGAAAGAGAAGCCTTCATTCCCCAAATTTGCAGCAAAGCCTTCCTTCCTCAAAATTTAATTCTTCACGTGCTCCAACGAATTCAAGACAACAATAGAATATTTGATTGGATATTTTATTGTTACAATGAAATATATAATGGTCTTTTGTTATAATTAATGATATAATATATTTTATTGTTGTATTAAATGCTGAAATCTCCAAAATGGAGAAGCTGTTGGATTTTGAGCATAAAATTTTTGGAGATTTTAACTTTTGCTTCCTCATTGTAGATAAATTTTAGAGAAGCTCTTAGAGATGCTCTTACCCAGCCATACAATCATCAACCCAAACCACTTCTTGCACATGGTCGGATATGGGTATGACCAACCTTTTCCTTCTGGGATCATGGCCAATCATTTTCGTCAGCACAACCAGCTTCCTCCACAGACTCCACGGTTACCTCTGTTAACACAACACCCTACTTTGAATCACAAAACCTTAACAACCAACAACACACCAACACCAGATTCCAAACCCAAACAAATTTCCATGACTCTTGCACTAACAAACCACCCAAAATTGACCTTCCCCGCCGGTGAATTGGGTGGTTGGCCATGGCTGGCCGTTATATATGCTCATACTGCATCCCCCACCCTATGAGTGTGTCCAGGCTATCTCCGCCCACTTCGGAGCTGATGCTTTCGTCTAGATGAACGCCCTAGAACAATGCCGGTCTTACATCACATGGAGAGCTTTTTGTAGTAGCTTTTCTCGAGCATTTTGGGTCAGGAAACACCTCCAATTTCAAGGCTCAACTATCTCACTTGCAGCAACAGGGCACGGTCAACAAGTTCTTCACCGAGTTCACCAAACTCTCATGTCGTACTCTAGATTGGTCAAACGCCAATCTATGGCCCATGTTTTGCGGTAGTCTAATGAGCTGAGACACGATGTGTTGGCTATGGGTCTCGATCTCTCTCTCATGCACACCAGCTAGCGCGGCGTTATAAGCTAAGCTAAGGGCGGAGCATGCCAAACGTGTAGATCAGAATGTTACTGGCCGGAATTCAAGATTTCCGGCATGGCAGTCATACCCACGACCACCTAGTGGTCCATCCCTAACCCAACCACCACCCATTAATCCCACCCACGATCAACAGATAACCCAGCCCCTAAATTCAAGGGCTATCGCTGCACGACAAAACTCCTCCACCCATGTTCGTCAGTGGTCCTAGTAGAGCAACGGGCTGCAAAGCCATTTATGGCAATTTTGGCCCCAATGGTTGAGCAAGGGGATGAGCCGTTGGAGTTTCATGATGCTAGCACCTCCTTGGACGATCACTCGATCAGACCCATGATTCCGAGGAGCCCCTGTCTTTACATGCTATTACCAAATCCTCCTTGGATGAGATGATGCGATTGGAGGAACAATTCATGGAAAACCAATCCGAGTCTTCATCGATTATGGCTCCGCATCGAATCCTCAATCCGGCTGTAGCTACACATCTGGGCATTCCGGTTCACCATGACTCCTCCCTAAGATTTACATCGGCTTCCAGACATCAATTACGACCTTACAGGACCGTTCAGAAAGTCACTGTGCATATTCAGGGCTATAATTTCACTGATGATTTCTCTATGCAATCTCATTGTGTAGGATCTCTATGTTTAGATTGCTTTCAGATTGAAGTTGTTTAGGTTTATTATCAGAACCACATTTTTGTTATGTTGAGGTACTGTTAGAAGCATATGTATCGTTTCTTTTGCACATGTTTAGAATCCTTCCATATTTGGGGTTTAAGTGTTTAACTAATATTTTCAATACCTTTGAGTTATATTATTGTCTCTTTTTTTTTAAATAATTTCATTAATAATATTCAAAGGCCAGAATGGCAACATATAAGAACGCCAAGGGATCAAATAGTACCATTACATCAGACAAAACGCTCATTTATTGTGAGCCTAGTTGAGGTAAAAACTAGACACAACAAGATACCAGGGAAGTATATGGCTAGAGCTAGGCGCTCAACTGCAGTACTTTAAGCAATACGCAATCATCTACATGCAATTAATCATCACAGTCTATCTGCTCACGCACCTAACACCGAAGCAACAAGAAATTTATTCGTGAACTTCGGTTTAGGGCAAGAAATAGTGAGCATGGTTTGCTATAGTGGGTCATAAAAACCCTTAGAACCCCTAAAGGAATAGAGAGGGCTTAGGACCACATATAGCAAACCCAAGCCCAACTAGGAGCCCACATAGTCACACAACATGGGCCTAGCCCAAGGTCAAAAGCTAGACCAGATCTATCACCACCCTTTCTCACCCCATCGTCCCCGATCTTCAACGTCGCCGGCTGACAAAGCCACAGCTGTGTTATCTCCATGAGGCATCTCATGACCTTCCAGTCGCTCACTCCAAAGTCCGATAAGGCTCACCAAAGTGTCGCGCATTCACGACCAACGCCCGCGTCCCGCTGACCGATCTTCTGACAACCTTGCCGCCACAGTTCTTAACGCAGAACAATGACGACGACCACCGAGCCAGCACAAACCCACAGATTTGCCTTCTCCTTCCGTCCTTTAATCAAACCCTGCAAGAGACTACAAAAGGCATAAAATAAATCCCGTCCGGCAGCGAACTAAGATCAGCAAGGCCATAGTTCATCACCGATACGGCGCCGCCGAACAAGCAACTCGGTAGAAACGGAGGGAAAAAACCGGTTCTTTGGGGATTAGGGTTTTTCGAGAGGTTGTCTTTGTTATATTATTCTCTGGTATTGCTACTGATAGTCAAATATGTACGTATTTTGTTTCCCGTTTGATATTACAATACGGAGTACATGATGAAATATGCAAATCTTCATAGGATAAATACAATACAATACATATGATATAGCAATTATGAACTTAAATAGCTCATGTTTGACATATTTGGTTTGATTTATTTTAATACCTTAATGAGTCTTGAGCCCTAAAATTCCAGCTAGCATTAATTCGTTAACCCCGATTTATGCTTTAAGGCGAATTCTACTCGTAAACATCATATCATGCACATGGACCAAAGCCACATTCATGCACTCACTACTAGAAGAAAAACTTTAGCCGACGAAAATAAAAAACCAGGCCGACGAATTATTTTTTCGTCGGCTAAAGTTCACGTTAGACGACGAAATTTTCCTTCGTCGGTTAATTTAAATTTTCGTCGGCTATGGTCAATTTTAGCCGACGAAATTAAAATTTCATCGGCTAAAGAATTTTTTTCATCAGCTATAGTCTGTGAACTTTAGCCGACGACTTTAAAAATTCTTTAATCGACGAATTAAAATTTCATCGGCTAAAGTGCCTTGTATTCGCAGATCTAGACAGCAGCTTATCTGAAAAAAAAAACGGAAGAAAATAAAATAGGAGAAAAAGTTTGGTGTTGTCGAAATCTGTCCATAATTAGTTTGTGGAGTTATATATAGGTACGTACAGTCCCTATCCAGAGCGAAGCTACGCTTTGGAATTAACGTGCAAAGGTCCTTATTTGACTCACTTTTCGGTCATATTTTTCGATCATACCCGGTCAGTGTCTAGATACATATCGTATGATCATCCTTACAAAGTTTCATCCAGTTTGGTGATCGTTTGCACTCCGAATCAGATAAAATAAATCAATAGAACAAAATATGTCCAAGTAGAACCGTTGGAGTAAATCATGATTATGGAGGCTTAAACGGTCACCAAACTGGATGAAACTTTGTAAGGATGATCATCGATATGTATCTAGACACTGACCGGGTATAATCGAAAAATATAACCGAAAAGTGAGTCAAATAAGGACCTTCGCACGTTAATTCCAGAGCGAAGCCTCGCTCTGGATAGGGACTGTAGGTACGTATATGTTGTATATATGTTGATTTTGAGTTTTATTCGAGTTGATCGATTTTGAGTGTGATTGAGTTGATCGATTTTAAGTATGTTGGATGTATATATATATGTGTTTATCGATTTGGTTGATGATTTGATGATATATATGAAGTTGTTGTTAATAAATAGTAGTAGATATATATATAAATATATTATAGTCCTATCCAGAGCGAAGCTTCGCTCTGGAATTAACGTGCGAAGGTCCTTATTTGACTCACTTTTCGGTTATATTTTTCGATTATACCCGGTCAGTGTCTAGATACATATCGTATGATCATCCTTACAAAGTTTCATCCAATTTGGTGACCGTTTAAGCCTCCATAATTATGATTTACTCCAACAGTTCTACTTGGACAGATTTTGTTCTATTGATTTATTTTATCTGATTCGGTGTGCAAACGATCACCAAACTGAATGAAACTTTGTAAGGATGATCATACGATATGTATCTAGACACTGACCGGGTATGATTGAAAAATATGACCGAAAAATGAGTCAAATAAGGACCTTCGCACGTTAATTCCATAGCGAAGCTTCGCTCTGGATAGAGACTGTATATATATATATATATGTTAATTAATTTATAATATTGTGTTGATAGTATGAAGTTGTTGATGATATGAGTTGATGATGATTTTGTGATGATGTTGATATATAATATTGTTATGAGTTGATCGATTTTGAGTACCACTACCAGGACAAGCACTTTAGCCGACGAAAAAGTTTCGTTGGCCTGTTAGCTTAATTCGTCGGCTAAGATCTTAGCCGACGAGCCTTCGTCGGCTTAGTTTCGTCAGGAAAGGGTCATCGGCGATGACTTTAGCCGACAAAACTAGAAGACGTCGTCGGCTAAAGTCTGGGAGACTAGCCGACGACGTCTTCTGTCGTCGGCTATTGTCCCAGACATAACCGACGAATATATTAAATGTTTTGTCGGCTATAGTCAGAGACTTTAGCCAACGAAACATTTTAATATATTCGTTGGCTATCTCCCTTTCAATTTAATGCCAACAATTTGCCCCAAATACACCACCACCACCAAATCAAAAACAAACTATTAAAAATAATTACTGAAAACAATTAAATACGCATTTTGGAAGCCTAAACAGACTCGGATGGCCTAAAAAGCCCATACATCGTGGCAAAGGAACGAGTTTGGTTCCTTGGACCGTTCCGCTTCCAGAAAGGTATCATAATGATCAATCAGACACCGAACGCCAAATCTGGACCGGGTTTAGACTTGTTTCGATCGATCTGCTCTTCAATCTCTATCGCCATCTGTTCTACATCACCGGTGGTGGTTGGCGAGAAGACGGAGGTGGAGGGTGCGGAGGTGGTCAGGTGATGTTGAAGAGGGTCTTGACGACATTGAAAGTGGTGGCATTTGTGGGGATGAAGTCGATGAGTGCGTGGCAGTAGGAGGTGGCGTTGGGGGGGTGGTGCAGTTGAAGGTGGCAGCGGAGGAAAGAGAGGCCGGCATGAGAGTGATGGTCTGGAGAGAGAGAGAGAGAGAGAGAGAGAGAGAGAGAGAGAGAGAGAGAGAGAGAAGAGAGAGAGAGAGAGAGAGAGAGAGAGAGAGAGAGCTCTGGGAAAGAGATGTGTTTCCCAGAGTGAGAATCGCTTAAGTTCTATTGATAAGGTTGGTGAGTGTGTGATTTAAAAGAATTGATATGTTTTGAAAAATTTTGGTTTGAATTTTCATGAAATTTTACTCGAGAGGATGGGCACTCAAATTTTTAGAACTTAAGCGACGAAATGTTCTATTTCCGTCGTCTAAGTGATTTATAATTTTTGTTTTTTTTTGTTTTAGAAAATATTTCGTCGCCTAAGTAAATTTTCTGTCTCTTAAGTTCTACTTAAGCTACGAAATGTAATTTCGTCTCCTAAGTGATTCATATAAATTTTTTAATTTTTATTTTTTCAAAATGTCGTCGTCTAAGTAAAATATTCCGTCTCCTAAGTAGTACTTAAGTGACGGAATGAAGTTCCGTCTCCTAAGTTATTCTTAGGAGACGAAATCAAAATATTTCGTCTCCTAAGTTGTCTCCTAAGAACAACTTAGGAGACGAAAACTATTTGGTCTCCTAAGTAGAAATTTACGTCGCTTAAGTACCACTTAGGAGACGGAATTTTTTAATTCCGTCGCCTAAGTGATATTTTCTAGTAGTGAGGCAACATTGAAAAAGTAAACGAGTTCTATATTATCCTTCTCAAATCTAAGGCTCTAGATTATTTTGTCTTTATTCTATAAAAAAATATTGTTGAAACCATTTTTTTTCATTATGTTCATGCTTAAATTTAAACACTTAATATAATGTGAAATATATATTTTTGAAATTATACTTGCAGGGCCCTTCCAATGAGGGATCAATTTTTTTGGATATATATGAGGGATGGGGGATTACACCAACTTTTCGATTATATTTTTGAATCTCTACCGTTCAGTTTGTTGGTCCTTAATAGATCAATTCTGCAAATTTTCAGCCAATTTGGTGATCGTTAAGGTGTCGAACAAGATTAAATCAATGAACGAACCAAATCTGCCAAACCTGAACCGTTCATGCTTATAATTATAAATCGTAGTTTTGAATGCCTTAACGATCACCAAAATTTCTGAAAATTTGCAAAAGTGATCTACTCATATAGAACTACATATTAAACGGTGGAGATATGATTTTTTGATCGAAAAGTTGGTGTAATCCTCATCCCTCATATATGTCAAAAAAAGGATTCCTCATTGGAAGGGCCCTCATTATACTTGTTCAATTATCTCCTAAACATAAATTAACCACAAAAATGTAACGTCTTTAGCCATCAAAATTCATGATCATAACAGTAAAATGGGAGATTATATGGTAACAAAAAGCAGAGGTGAAAATCAATTCGAAATCAAAAGTAAAAAGAAGAAAAACGCTAACCTTGGAGGCACACCGGGAGCTGGAGAATTTGGGAGAGGGGGACCGGGAGAGGGAGAGGAGGCGGAGGAGGCAGCCGGGAGAGGGAGAGGAGGCGGAGGAGGCAGCCGGGAGAGGGAGAGGAGGCGGAGGAGGCAGCCGGGAGACCGGGAGAGGGAGAGGAGGCGAAGGAGACAGTTGGGAGAGGGAGAAGAGGCGGAGGAGGCAGCCGGGAGACCGGGAGAGGGAGAGGAGGCGGAGGAGACAGCCGGGAGACGAGAGAGGGAGAGGAGGCGGAGGGAGGAGGCTAGGTTTTGAATCATGCTGTGGAGGCTGTCGAGCGCCGAGTCTTCGTCTGTATACCGTGTAACTTTAGCCGACAAAATTTTTACTTCGTCGGCTAAACTTTGAAATTCGTCGGCTAAACCTTTGAAATTCGTCGGCTAACCTTTGAAATTGTCTGCCAAACTTTGAATTTCGTCGGCTAAACCTTTGAAATTCGTCGGCTTATCTTTGAAATTCATCGGCTTACGTTTGAAATTCGTCGGCTTATCTTCGAAATTTGTCGGCTTACGTTTGAAAATCGTCGGCTTAAGTACTTTTATACATTCGGCACGTTGTGATTGTGATGATCAAACTTGAGAAACGAAAATCCTACCGTCAAATCTGACCATCATGATAAAATACATGTGTAGGCAAAAATTCAACTTGATCCGATAAGGTTAAGGCTCGATCCGGACGGTCAATCTCATAAGTCAAACCCCTAAACGTACGGAACAGGTCATTGGACCGTCTAAATTACGTATTTTTCCCGGACCTTTAACTGAAAATAGTTTCAAACCGATGAGACTCAACAAGTCATATAAAAATTTTACGGAAAATAACCACTGAAAATAGGGCTACCCATAGGGATAAATAATAGAAAATTACATTGACCGTACCTATCGGCTCCAAGACTTTACCGGAATACCATGATTTTTCAACCGTAGAGGTATTTCACCATTCTGGACATATCTTATTTCACACGGCTTTTTTGCGTTTGAAGGTTCTACGTATAGTTTGTTTTTGAAACGGAACATTTACTTAAACACTAGGTAAACAAGTTATACAACATTAGTAGGCATGTTGTGATTGTGATGGTCAAACTTGAGAAACGAAAATCCTACCTTCAGATCTGACCATCATGATAAAATACATGTGTAGGAAAAAATTCAACTTGATCCGACAAGAATAAGGGCTCGATCCGGACGGTCAATCCCGTAAGTCAAGCCCCAACGCACGGAAAAGATCATTGGACCGTCTAAATTACGTATTTTGCCCGGACCTTCAACTGAAAATAGTTTCAAACCGATGAGAAGCAACAGTCGTATAAAAATTTTAGGGTTTAGGGTTTAGAGTTAAGCCGACGAAATATTAGGATATTCGTCGGCCTAGGTTTTAGGGTTTAGCCGACGACATATTACTGTATTCGTCGGCTAACCTCATCTTAGCCGATGTATTATGGCTTATTTCGTCGGCTAAGATGATTTAAGCCTACAAATTATGACATATTTTGTCGGCTTAGATGGTTTAAGCCGACGAATTATGGTATATTTCGTCGGCTAAAGTATAAAAAATACATTAAAAACATAAGGTTTAAACCATACTAACTTCATGTTCATATATCACCAAAATTCATATAAAATAACAGAAATATGAATTCAACATATGTAAACTATAAAGGTAATATATTCTTTTTTATTACAAATTAATGTATTACGTCCTTTAAATTAAAACTAAGGCTCGTAATCGGAATCATTCGATGAGTCTTCTTCGGTGTCAGAATTAATTTATGGTAATCTATGCCTTTCCTCATCGCCAGAGTCTTCGTCTGTTTCTTGATTTGGATCAACATCAATAAGCCTTGGCTCTTCATCACGAATTCGCACCGAACGACCCGCTTTAAAATTATTAAGGCGAACGGTAGAGGAGTTAGGAATACCTATTGCATTGGGCTCTTGATACGCAACATCTTCTTCCTCGTCTTCGGCCTCTCCAAGTGTAACCGCCCGGTAAATGTTTCGAGGGTGCATAAGGTTGACTACTTTCCACGGTCACCCTTAGCAAGGTCATCAAGATAAAACACTTGTTTTACCGATGTGGCAAAAACGAACGAGTCATCTTCGTAAGAACTTGTAGCAGTGTTCACCGATAATATTCCGTACTGATCGGTCTTCATGCTCTGCGGCCTAGTATCAAACCATCTACACTTGAAGAGGTGCACTGTCATGCCTTCACCGTAAACGAGTTCCACCACTGAATGGAGAACACTGTAATAGTCAACTCCATTCCGCCCACCATGCGCCATCACCCCAGAATTCTGTGTTCTCCGTCTGCCAAAATAGTTTACGAACTCCCTGTTGTGGTACTCGAGATCACCATGAATGTCTGGACAATATAGATGGATGTCTTTCCAGTATTCAACTTCTGGACAGTTAATCAATACCCACCAGTGGGCAATCACTAGCTCATGTGGTTGCAACTTGTAGGAGTCTGGCAAAATTCCATAAACTTCAACATCACTGGAGAGTATGGAAAGATTGAAATTCGGTACATTTACCGGCATGGTTTGCGGAGTTTCCTTCAACGCTCTTAAATACAACTTCATATAGGTGACGCACTCATGCACAATATATGCTTCAACTATACATCCTTCAGGCGCGGATTTATTAGCCACATAATTTTTGTAGTCTCAAAGTTGCATATAAATCAAGTTGCAAAGTGTTATGATTATTGAACATGTATATATATTAAGGAATTCAGGTGTAAAAAACGTACTTTTTCATGGGATACATCCAAGTGTACTGTACTGGACCGGTAAGCAACAATTGAGGCATGATGTCAAAAAATTTGGAGGAAATATCCTCTCAAATTTACACATGATATAAATGACGTCTTCTTGCATTTCCCGGAGGTTAGATTTTTTCACTTCCCGTGTGCATAACTTCTGGAAGAATCTTGCCAACGCTACTAACGGCTCCACCACCTGACGGGGAAGGAACGGTCAAATGAAAACAGGATAGAGACGTTGTAGCAGGATATGACAATCATGACTCTTCAACCCGTACATCTTATTGTCCCGGAAGTTCACACACCGGACTATATTTCCTACATAGCCTGAAGGATATTTCACAACAACTCATTCACCTGAAAATTATGTTCTTCTGGTCAGGCTTCATGGTATAAGGTTTTGAGGCATTTTTTTCTTCCCTTCTTTCAACCACAGATGTCTTCTTAATTGCATTTTTTTAGATCAATGCGTGCCTTAGGACCGTCTTTCGTCTTCCCCTCCAAGTTCAGCACTGTGCCCACCACACTGTCGCAAACATTCTTTTCTATGTGCATCACATCTAGGTAGTGCCTGATCAACAACTTACTCCAGTATGGGAGTTCCCAGAATATGCTCTTATGTGTCCAGAATTTGTACCTATCGGGTCTTTCAGGTATTGCCGCCACAATATTGGGATGATTTCTGAGCTGCCCAAAATCGTACTCATTAAGCACTGCTAAAATTTTCTTCTCCGTCTATCTTCTGGGAGGCACACCGTGTTCTACGGTCTCATCAAATGCCTTGTCATCGAACCGTCATTCGTGATTATATGGAAGGAAAGCACGGTGACCCAATCTGCTTATCTTGTTGCAATGACTGCTGCTCCCCTCATCGCTAAGGCACTCTAGATAAGCCTTGTATCCCCTAACAACGTTGCCCGACAACATCCCACGGGCAGGAAAATCACTGATGGTACAACAACCATGACATGCATCTAGAACATCTCGTGCATGTACTTGTCATAAGTGGGATGAACAACCATGACATTCGGGTAAAGTCTCGGTGCCGAAAGTTGTGGTCAATGCAATTTTCCATTCTTTCTCCCTATGGGTAGCCCTATCTTCGGTGGTTATTGTCCATAAAAATTTTATACGGCTTGTTGCGTCTCATCGGTTTGAAACTATTTTCAGTTGAAGGTTCGGCCAAAATACGTAATTTAAACGGTCCAATGACCTTTTCCGTGCGTTTTGGGGTTTGACTTACGTGATTGACCGTCTGGATCGAGCCCTTAACCTTGTCAGATCAAGTTGAATTTTTTCTCATACATGTATTTTATCATGAAGGTCAGATCTGACGGTCGGATTGTCGTTTCTCAAGTTTGATCATCACAATCACATTGTGCCGAATGTATAAAAAGTACTTTAGCCGACGATATTCATAGGTTTTGTCACATCCCGACCCTTAAATTTTTACCTTATTTACTAGCTTAGTTATAATAAGAATTTTTACCGTCTCCGGCATTGAGATATAGTTTAATTGGTCCCTAGAGGGGTTTTGGGGTACGATTTTTCGGAGAGTTATTCGTAGGAGAAATATGTGTCGACGGTAAAAATGGTGAATTTTAGTTAGTAAAAGGTAATTTTCAATAGGGTATTTTATTTTAGGGTGTTAAATTGGTGGAGTTGAGAATTTTTGTGGTGTTGGGCCGGGTTGGTGTGAGGCCCAAACCCATTATCTCCTCTCTTTTTCTTTTCTTCTTCTCCTCTTTTTCTTCTTCTCTCTTTTTCTTTTCCTCTCCCGAGCTCTCTCTTTCTCTGCCGGGAATCCTCCACCCGTCGTTGTCGTCCGGCCGAGCCAGGCTGCCGCACCGGTCCCGTTTGTACCTCCACCACCTCCTCTCCCTCCCTGGCCTAGCACCCGAGTCATTAACCCACCTGTCACCAACTATAAAAGATACTACGAGCATATGAAATACTACTTCAAGGTAGAACAAAGCTACTGTCACCAACAAAAAAAAGCTATTGTCACAAACTATAAAAGATACTACCGAGCATATGAAAAACTACTACCAAGCAGAACAAAAACTACTGTTACCAACAAAAAAAGCTACTATTACCAACTATAAAAGTTACTACCCCAGCTACAAAAGCTACTACAGTGAGATTTCCAATGACCTCTGACGAAGTCAAAAAAGATATTGTCGCCAGCAACAAAAACTACTACCGCAAGTAACAAAAACTACTACCACCATCAACAAAAACTATTACCTCCAAACAAAACCAATAGCTAATGTTTTCGGCAACAAAATCTACTATCAAGCATAATGAAAGCTATTACCAATGTGTCAAAAATAGACAATCACAGTGGGGAAAATATACTACCACAATGATGAAAATGTACTATCGCATTGTTCAAAATATACTATCATACAATGAGGCCGAAACATACTTATGAATCTCGTTTCATTCATCTCCTACATTATCAGAACATGATTCTGTGAATGATTTCTCACACTCACTATCAAATTAACAGAAAACATCATCCTAATCTTTGTTTACATTTTCTCAAAACCAAAGAAAGAAATTGTAGCAAATTTACACTAAGAATTTTACCAGAACAGTCACCTCCAATCAGAGGTCTAGATCTTTAGGTCGTCAACTAGATCTGCTACTTCCCGTCGCCGATCTTCATCGATTGGAGCCATCTGAGGCGACATCTTTGAAGCCGGTGGAAGGCGATCATAGCCGTCAAGGACCAGACGAGCCGGCGAGCCATCAGGTTTCAGAGATCCCGTCGAGGTCAAATTAGAAGTTGTTATCGATGAAACTGGACGCAAGAGACGATCCGGCGACTTCGAGGTTGAGGCGCGACGTCGTCGATTCGGCAACTTCGAGATCAAGGCGCCGTCGTCGAGCCAGTGGAGTCGAGGTCGGGGTTAAGGCTTCATTGTCGTTTTGGCGACGTTGAGGTCGAGCCAACGTCGTCTTCTATCAAGCGGCGCCGAGCCATCGTCGTCGAGTCGATGTTGGCCTGAGACGCCACCATGGGCGAAGATTCGAGATCGAAGAAGAGAGAGAGGAGGAAGACGATGAGCCAGAGAGAGAGAGGAAAGTGAAGGATTCGTGTGAGAAGAAGGATTTGTAGGGAATTAGGGTATCTTAGGAACATCATAAATGTAAAGTGACAGGTTTAAGCTTAAAAGTGGACTTATGTGAGTAAAAATATGAAGGTGGACTTGTGTTACAAAAAATGTTAAGAAAGTGACTTTAGAGAAATTTTAAATACACACCCCTAATCTCTTAATACACACCTCTATTATTTTATGTTTCTATTGAGATTTTATAGGTAAGCTAAATGACCAAAACAAACATCTATTATTAAAAAAAAAATTCGTGCTAAAAGTATTCTTTTCAACATCTTCTACCCTAAAATCGTCGAAAGCACGTCTTCTCCCATAACCCCAACTCTTCCCCACAATTCATTTGGGTTGTCTTTTTTTTTTATTTTTATTTTGTCAGTATCAGCTTTAATTAGTTTTATCTTGCAGATCATATTGTCATGTATTGCATCTTTATCATGACATGTTTTATCGAATAACTAGCTATCTATGTTTTTGAAAACTTGTATTAGTGATTTGGAGTTCGGATATAACAATAATCATTTGATTATAAATTGAACGATGATAACCAAAAATTTCTAGCAAAAATTAGACGAAATAATATGTAAAAAGAGATACGAAATAGTAAATATATATTAATTATATTAAATAATAGAATATTTCATAAATCAAAGGTATTTTAGGCAATTTGGGATGTGTATTAAGTATAATATTGAAATGAAAAACTTAATAGGTGGTGTATTAAGTAAGGGGTGTGTATTAAGATATTAGGGATGTGTATTTAAAATTTCTGGTGATTTTAATGAAATTTTCTATAAATTCATTGAAATATATAATAAAGGGTTTAAATTAGTACTAAATTGGTATTTTTCCTTTTAATTTTGATTAGAAAGACACCTGTTATCCCACTCCCAACTCAAGAGAGCGCGCATCCTCCCTTTTGCCACCACCAGATCGGCGCGTCCTCCGTCGTCGGTTTTCTCTACCGGCGACGCACCTTTTCAAGATCCGCCACCGCTTTCAGGTATGGATTCATTTCACATGTTCATCCCTTGAACCCGAGAATTATGCATCATTTTTGAGTCTCTTCTCTCAATCTGTTTCGCGATTCTTCTGCTTTATCTATCTATACACACTTATTTGCTCAAAGATTTGAATTTGATTGCAGAAATATCATAAGGAAGGATACAATTCATTTGGTCAATTTACCATACTTGAACTGGTCTATTGTTTTTGTGACACTGCACTGAAATTGATAAAATATATCCAGATTAGAATCATATAGAGATTGAATAGAAGTGTTGATGTCACATAAATATGGACTGTAGCTTTTATGTGTTTAATCTGTGTAGGTCTAAGGTGTGTTTAGAAGAACAATTATCAATGGAGCGCAAGCAGAAGTCTTTGGAAACTTCAAGTTCTCAAGCTACAGGAGCTTGTGTTGACAGTGTTTTCAGATTCTTTAGTCTTCCGGAGGAAGTTTCCCATCACATTCTGTCTTTCCTTCCTGTGAAAGACCTCGTTCGCTATGGTGGTCTGTCCAAGAAGTGCCAAGAATTTCAACTGTCGACTCCGTCTGTGAACTTTGTGGGGTTTTCATCGCTGCCCAACAATAGGCATTTCAGGCTGTTGAGTTGCTTGGGTAGGTTTTTGTTTCTTCGTGGGGATAATAAGATACGACGCTTCCGTGTGGATTGGAATCTTGCTTCAGGGAAAACTGCAAGCATCTATAATGAGCTTTACCGAGTGATGACATGGGTGCGTGCTGCAGTCAAGTGTAATGTTGAAGAGCTTGATCTTAAGTTGAGAATTCTCGAAGCAACAACGTTTGAGCTGCCCATATGCGTCTTTGATTGTAAATCCTTGAGTTCTCTATTGGTTGAGTGTGGTACAGCTCTAGCAACACCTTCCGTTGCGTGTTCAACTAATCTTCAATACATAAAGTTGAGAAAGGTTAAAATTGATGAGGGGTTTTGCAAATGGATCTCGTTTTCTTGCAAATGCATCAAGGAACTACATTTTGAAGAGGTGAAAGTAGAAAATATTACCATTGATAACTCATCTTTGGAATCATTTAGTCTTGTGTCTCCCTCTTTCTGTGGTCTACGTCAACTTCTAATCTCAGGGAAGAAACTTGAAAAGATAGATATAGAATGGAGATGTGCTTTACCTAGTGGCACATCCTTGGATGTTTCAGCTCCAAACCTTAGATCTTTCAAATGGACTGGGAATTTGTTGAAGCACCAGAATCTAGGGAATTTAATGTGTTTGGAAAAAGCAGAGATTTTCCTGAGTCCTTCCGCAGACTACAACTTTGACAACGCATTTGGGGTTCTTCACAGTATATGCAAGGTTAAAGTTCTTATTCTAAGTGAAGAGACTGTTAAGGTAAAACATCATACCGAAACGCTGTTTGCCACATGCCCAATCAGTTGCAAAATGCCACTGACATGCATACAGTGACTTATGTTATTATTTTAGAGAACATAAATTGCCTGGCTATGAGTCTCTCACATTCAAATGAATGCGTGTAATTTATGTTTCTTACGCTTCTAAGTTGTATTACTCAAAAGTTTGCTTTTCATGTTTATAATTTTGCAGGCTCTATTTAGGGAAGGTCATATTCCTGCACAGTTTGATGATATGTCTTACTTGGCTATGAATATTACGAGCTGGGATGATGATGTAGTTTCAGCAATGGTCTCTCTTATGAAAGGAATGCCGAATTTGAATACTTTAAACTTGAAGTCTAACCATTCCATAAACGTCCCGAAACCTGAGGTACTTGCATGGGCTCTCTGTATATCTCTGTCGCACCCACGTTTGCTGTGTTGTTCCTTAGTGTACAACAATCATACCTGTGTTGTATCTAGAATGAGCCAGTGAGGTGCATATTAATCTTTGTTAGAAAAAGAAAAAAGGAAGCGGTCATGTTGTCGGGTTATCTTTTATATATCGGTTCTGCAGCTCTGAGAATAATGTTATCCTTAAGAGCCAAACAATATCTTTGTTGTAAGAGAAGTATTAATGTAATTCCTTTTTTCCTTTCCAGGAATGCAGATTTGATAGGACATACTGGAAATCCCAAAATTTGTCGTTCATCTTAGTGCTGAAGGAGGTGACAATAGAGCTTTTTTGTGGAAACATTGAATTGGAGTTAGCCAGTTATATCCTGGAGGATGCTAAAAACTTGCAGAAAATGGTGATTATCTATTCACCACAGCAATCAAACCTTATCAGGGGACTAAAGAAGAGCAAGATGAACTCCACTGCTATCATTGTCTGTCAGGAAAAACAAAGAAAGTGAAGGAGATAACAGAGGTTTAATATTTTCTGAAGAACTTACAAAAACGTTAACTTAATGTTGATGAATGCATTGTGGCGTTATTTTTGGGAAATGATTCTGCAATCTAAGTTTATAAAGGCTAACAGATAGTTAGCTCTGATTGTATTGATAACGGTCCATTGCAGTGTCTTGTTAGAAATTTCTGTTCATTTATTTTTCAAAACCATAGATGAGCTCTTGTTATTGTTAGTTTGTTACAGTGATTATATTTTGTTGTATAATTGTTATATGTCAACATATTGTAGGATTTTTCCCCTTCAACCAACTGTATAAATAATGCGGCTATTATCTCCCTCTTAAATCAATCTTATTTCTCTCTGCCTTCACTTGCTACACTGAAAAAGGCTTGCAGGTTCTACTTCACAAAGATTGGTGCTTAAGTGTGAGTCACATATTCACAGCCATACCAAACTGAGCGTAACTATGTTTTGCCAGAGATTGTTTTTGTAATTTCGGTAAATGAAATAAGCAAAACGATGGAGCATGTAATTTGTAAAGCATGGCTAAAGAGATTGAATTGGGTCAACGAAGATTAGACAGACGATTTGAGTAGATCAAGGATAAAGAGATTGAATTGGATAAACTAAATTAGACAGACAATCTGAGTTTGTAAACCAGGGTTAAAGAGATTGACATTGTGTCAGCGAAATCGGAATCAAGAAACTATAACAATTATAAATGAAAAAATTGTTTTTAGAAGTACCTGAATTGGATTTCCCTGCTTTGTGCTTCGAGTGTCAACTCTCTAATCTAGTCTTGATGGCAACAACAGTCTGTGAGAGGATTCTCCGATCCCGATCTGACTTGCTAGAGATTGAATTTTGTAAGGTAGGGAGTTGAAATCGGCGAGATCCTGGCGTTTATAAATTATGGTCAAAGAGCTTTGAATTGGGTGGATGGAATTTGGCGTAAAAACAATGACGAAAAGATAAATCTCACAATCGTAGACAACTGAAATTATCTCATTTGTACAATTCACGACCATTTTACGATAAGTAGAATGATCGGAATCAATATTTATTTATAAATTATAAATAAAAAATTGTTGTTCGAAAAAAAATAGAGTACCTAAATTGGATTCCCCTGCTTTATGCTTCGAGTATTAACTCTCTAATTGCAGGTTCTGATGGCAAAAGTCAGTGAGAGGAGTCTCCGATCCCATATTGACTTGCTAGAGACTGAATTTTGTAAAGGGAGACGAAAAGGGCAAGATCCTAGCCTTTATAAATTAGGGTGAAAGAGCTTAAACATGGGTGGATGAAATTGGCGTTAGAAACAATGACAAAAAGGTAAATGTCACAATTGCAGACAACTGACATTTTCTCATTTATATGACTCACGTGTTTAATTTACGACCATTCTACGATATGAGGTTGAATATACATATGACGTTGAATGAGTTTATTTGTAAATAAGAAAAAAAAATAAGTAAAGGAGTAAAACTTATACTAATAATGATTTTATTCTTAAATATTTCAAAATTTACTTCTTTAAATCGGCTTACCAATATTTTTTATTTTCCGAAAAAAAAGAGAAAAAAGAATTGATCCGGCAATATTCAAGATACCCGAAATTAAGAAGATATACTGTGATGTACCGAATTGAATCAACAATCATGCGTAGTCGGTGTAGATGACAACAGACTTTGACAAACAAGTGCAAATTTGTTCCCTTATTAGGAATGCTAGGTACACACTCACTCATGTCTAACACCACACTGCCATATGTGAAGATAAAACTTTAATTAAAAAATTTCTTTGTTGCTCGTTTTTACCCTTGTGCTCCATTCTCTCTCTCTCTTCTTCCTCTTTCCTTCCTCTCTTCTCAACTATTCTTCCTCTCTCTTCTTCTTCACCCCAAAGTTGGAAATAACAGTTATTCAAGATATAAGGAAGTTTGTGGAGAACTTTTAGTTAATCACTTTCACGCATATCCGTCAAGAAGCGAATTTTTTAGCTGATGCAATTGTTGATATTGGTCATCAACTTTGATTGCTGGTTGGAGGAATGAATTACCTATGTCTACGCTCTACGCTCACTGCGTTTAACTTTGACTTTCATGGTTTAGGTTGTGATGGAGGCTTTTAGTTGTAGTTGTTTCTTTTCTTTCTTTCTTTTGTTTTGTTATAAAAAAAAACAGTATGAGACTCTCAGGCTTAGTGTTTTATAGTTTTACGTGCAATATAATAGCAATCGGTTGTATTTATGCATACATAATCTTGCCTGCGCATTACGAGATCAAAGAGACAAGCATGAGTTATTATTAGACAGATTCAGTGATCTTCCAGATGGAGTTGTTCATTGATCACATTCTTTCGTTGAGTATGAATATTCCTGATATGCTGCTGCTATCATTAGTATTTTTTTTTTTTTTTTTTTATGACAAGTATGATTATTCCTGATATGCTGCTGCTGTCATTAGTTTTGTCTTCTTGCATCTATCGATCTTTGAGGTCTCTGACGGTGGATTTCGTTGGTTTTCTTATACTTTCCTCTTCTTGTTCAATAAACACCAAATGCTCAAGATTGAAAAACGTTACAACAGATATGGAACTTGGAAAGTGGATATCATGTTGCAACGAATTCCTCCAAGAGTAACGTTTTGAAAATGTTACAGCTACAATTCGGAGCCATTCCTTGGAAACATTTAGACCAATTCCCTTGCCCTCTCTCATCTTAAGATATTACATGAGAGGGTTAGCAAGGATAGGCATATGGAGTGGGGTACTCAAGGTTATTCACAGTATACGCAGCATCAAGATGCTTACCTTAACTGAAGATATCACTAAGGTAAAGATAGATCATCCAGTAACTCTCCTTAGTTTAGCAGAAAATATGATATCTTACAATATAAACACTCTACTTCACACTGATGGTAAACCGGGATTTGTACCTGCGTGGAGTTGGTCTACCGTACCACTTTATGGAGCTAAGTTTACCGGAATATATGTCAGGGGAACCAAAAGTCATTGTAGTTAAAGTTTTTTTTTTTTTTTTTTTTTTTTTTTTTTTTTTTTTTTTCCTTTTGATACATAATATGTGCACCTTTAGTCAAGGATCTCAAAACCATATGGCCATTTCAAATGATGAACCTTACAGAAACTTGGAGAAGAGTGCCCTGTCATGATCGTCATAACATTGCCTTCAAGAAGTTCGAGTTTTGGTTACATCATGTACCCTCCATTCTTTTCCCAGACAAACACAAATGATCATCTAACACTCTTCTGTAACTATCTACATGGACAACACTGCATCTTTTACGCATATCCTCAAACATCCTCTCAGCCTCAACAGCCTTCCCTTTGGCGCATAACTCTTTGACAAAAACAGAAAAACTCTCCAAAGTAATAACATGACTCTGTTCAAGCGCGTCACAAAAAATCTGCATTGCGCTTTGCAAATCACCGCCCTCACAATAACCTTTGATCAAGCAACTACAGAGGGTGGTATCAAGAGAATGACCATTTCTAAGCATGTCACGGATAAGCTCTTCAACTTGCCCTATCCTACCTCTCACATTACACAGACTACATATCACTGAGTTATATGAAAAGAAATTGGGAAAGTAACCCATTTGAGGCATTTGCTTGACAAGATTAATGGCTCTTTCAAGCTCCCCATTTTCAACAAGAACACTCAGCACTGCATTAAAGCTCGAAACACTTGGCTTCAGGCCTCTCGTCCTCATTTCCATTAGAAGCGAAATTGCCACTTCCGGTTCTTTCATCTTACAATACTCATTGACAACAATTCCATACGCTTTTACATCCAGTTTCACCCCAAGTCTGGCCATCTCTTTAAGATGCTCAGCAGCTTCATCCGCCTTCCCCCCAATGCAAAGCCCTTTCAATATACTCGTATGTGTTGCTATATCGTCCTTCACACCGTTCAACCTCATCTTCGTCATCATCCTCTTCGCCTCCTTCACATTCCCACTCAAACAAAACCCATGAATCACCGCATTGTAAGTAAACACATTTGGCTCACACCCTTGTTTCACCATCTCCTCCAAACATTTCATTGCCTCACCCAACTCACCCTTCCTACTATACCCATCAATCAAAGTTGTATAAGTCACCGTATCAGGCAAGCAACCCTTGCTCTCCATCATCTTACCCAAAACTCTCCTCGCACTATCAAGCTCACCCTTCTTGCACATCCCATTAATCAAAGTATTATAAGTAATCAAATTCGGCTCACAAGTCATTTCGTCGAACACCTTCTGTGCATTCCAAATCTCACCCACCTTGCAAAACCCTCCAATCATTATAGTATAAGTCGACACATCCGGTTTCACCACACCTTCCTTCAGAATCTGATCATAAATTGACTCAGCTAAACCAATCTTATTAGCCCTAACCAGCACACCTAGGATAGCATTGTAAGAAAACAAGCACCGTCCATTTTCGATCACTTTCGCCTTATGAAACCAATCAATGGCGGCCCTCAGACCGCCGCGGCGGCCGTGAGCTATAATGAACTTACCGATGAGAAAGTCACGGAGCTTATTGGATTCTCGGAGGAGTGATGAGGCGGAGGAGAAGAGGGAGTGGTGGAGAAGGAGGTCAGTGATGGCAGAGTAGCATTGGAAGGTGTGGGAGTAGTTGTTGGGATTGGGGTGAGGGTTTGATGCCCATTTGAAGAAGACGAGGGCGTGGAAGGGGTTGGTCTGGTTGTGGATGACTTGGAGGACTAGGGATGGGTTTAGGTGAGGTGAGAATTGGTTAAGAGGGGATGAGCTGAGGTTTGAGGGGTTAGATGTCTGTGGGTTTAGGGTTTGCAGAAGGGATGTTATGAGGGACACTGGAGGGTGCTTGGTGGAGGTCTGAAATGGGTTAAGGGCTCTACCTGGTGCAGCCATTGATTCACCTCTGCAGTACGTCTGTTTCCAACTAAAACTTTCCTATATACGCAGGGCCGCTCACCTGTGGATCATAAATTAAGGCCTCATCATTTGGCCCTTTGGCCCTACTCCGCCCTATTCTCTAGGGCCGAAGTCCTACCCGGCCTTCCATTAGGACGGGCCGGCCCTAGCCCTTCTTAAATAGGGTAGGACAAAGGTCAAGTAAATGAAACCCGGCCCTACCCTACGGCCCTACCCTATTGCGTCATTTAGGGCTAAGCCCGGGCCGGCCCTAAAAGCCCGTCCTTTAGGCCCTAAAAAATTCTTATTTTTTCTATTGTTTTAATATGTCTCTTATTTTTTTTAGATATAATACAACTAATTTTCTTTTTTGTAATTGATTTTCTAGCTTATTTTTTTATTTTCTTTTGCTTCGTTGAATAACGATGGTATTTTGATGATTTAGATTTTAGAGAGATAATTCATGAGATATGAGTATAACCTCTTAGATTAATATTTATATATAGATGTCCGAAGTTAAGTATAATGTATATGCATGTATGTTAAATAACAAAATAAGGTGTATTACATATAAGTAATATAATCATTGAAGATTGAGTTAAATTGTAAGAAAAAGAAAAAAAAATGACTTAGCCCATCTCGGTCCTATTTAGCCCTATTTAACCCTAACGAAATAGGCCGCTAGGACGGGTAAGGGCTTATATATTCAAGCCTCGGCCCTACCCTACCCGGCCCTAAATTTTGTTGACTTTGACCGAGCCCTACCCGACCCTACCCTAAGCCATAAATTTAGGGTAGGGCCGGCCCTAGCCCGGCCCATGATGACCCCTAAATTAAGGGATAGAAAAGATATATTTTAAAAGTTACTTTAACATTATGATTTAGTTAATTTTTAAGTTAATTATAATATAATTAACCTAATTTTATTTATTTGTAAGAAATAAGCGGAAATGTGGATTTCCGTAACACTAGAATTTAACTAATTTTTAAGTTAATTATAATATAATTAACCTAATTTTATTTATTTGTAAGAAATAAGCGGAAATGTGGATTTCCGTAACACTAGGATTTAGCTAATTTTTAAGTTAATTATAATATAATTAACCTAATTTTATTTATTTGTAAGAAATAAGCGGAAATGTGGATTTCTGAAAAAAATAGTGCATCATTGGAGCAAAATGGAGATTCCAAGAATAATTAATTAACCAAGTAATTGATTAACCATTGAGTTGGTTAATTAACTTGGTTAATTACTCAATTAAGCCAAAGCTCCATCACAAGCCATCCTTCTTCATTCATGGGACCAATTGCCAGCTGACATGTGACGCCTTTACCCTCATCTCCTGCCACACCCGTGCACCCTAGAAGCTCAATTATACACATATACATCATCTCTTATTCCCTCTAGTGGAGGCAGCCGCACACAGAGGAGAAGAGAGACAGTCGCCCTGAGCAAAACTAAAGGGGAGGGCAGCAGCCCTCACCCATCCATCACAACCCTATTCTCTCATTCACCATTCTCCTCAAGACCACTTCATCTTCAAAGGAGATTAAGAAGAAGCTCTCACCAACATCATCAAGGCTTCACCAACTCAAAAGATTTTAATTTTGGTAAAGAGGGAAGACTTAATATCAAGTGGGTTCATGATTGCTTATAGCAATTTGTGAATCTAGCTTGTGTTTTCTCTTCACTCTATCCTTTCTCTAATTTCTTATGTATTGGATGATGTATTTGATTATGGGTTGTGAGTGATTCAATTTTGAGAGTTAGGGTATTGAAGCCCTAAACTCATTTTGTATAATTAATGTTGGTACTTTGATTGATATAAATGCAATTTCCATTGTGTATGCTTTGAATCTGAATGTGTTCGTCCTTAAAAGCATGTTTCTAGGCTTTGTCACCCTTGAGATAATGTTGTGGACAATTTGATGGATAGATTGATAAATTGACAACTTATTAGTCTTGTGCATCTAGGATTTGAAGTGTGATAACCATTAGTTAGCTTAATTGTAGCTAAGCTTGGTTGAGTCTCTATTATCTTGCACTCTAGGCCTCTAATTTGGATGTTACGGCCTTTACCGGCATAATACTCATGTTAGAGAGTCGATTATGGCCTTAACCGGCATAATCGATACACCGAAAGGATAATTGGTCTAGTAACCTTAACCAGTATTAGACTTGACACAATATGATATGCATTTGAGAAATTGGTATCGATGTTTGCATATTAGTTAGTGTGGATCACCCAACACTCCCATGTTCTCTTCATTCTCTAGTTCATTAGTTAATAGTTTATTTCTCATTTTGTTTGTCGTCAATTTAGTTAAATCCTCATTCCATCTCCCTTTTATATTTCGATTCATTGTAGATAACCATCACTAGGCTTCTAGTTTTGATTAGGCTTTGGTGAGAACTAGAGCCGAGCATTACTAAGGCTTGGTGCCTAGATTAACATTTTCCTTATTTTTTTTTTTTTTCTTTGTTTGCTTAGTGACTTTTGTTCCGATTAGCCTAGGATTGTGGTTTAGCCACTAATCCCCGTGGTACAATAACTTGGGCACTTATACTTTCCTATCTTGACAACGATACGTTCGCTTGCGTGAATTGTATCTAAGTCAGATACCCAGACTTTAAAAACTATCAATGTGGTACATAAACTTTGTTTTTGCTACCAAGGAAAGGCCTGAGGCCAATTTCTGTCACGGTGTCGTCTGTTTGCTGACGTGGTCAACATCGGGTCCACCAAAAAAGGGAAAAAACAACATTTGTCACAGTTTGCACCCAAATCGGTCAAAACTCGACTTCCCTCCCCCATCTCCTCTCGAACTCCCTTTTCTCTGAAACCTAATCTAAATCGCACTTGCATGTTCCTCACTTTTTTCTCACAAATACTCGATTAAAGGAGGGGAAGCAGAGATTCGCTACTTTTGAAGAGATTCGACTGCAGAGAGTCCTGGAGAGTAGAAAGATGTTTGGGATTGTCAGGGAATCTGGTCCCCTAATACAAGACAATAAGTTTCTTCTCTCTTTTCGAATCTCTTTTTTGTATTCTTCTGACTTTTGTCTTAGTCTTCGTCGTGTAGTGTTCCTCTTGGCATAATCAAAAGGTTCATTGAATTTGGGGTTAAAAATTGGTTAACTTCGAATTATAGGGATTTATTTAGTTTAGAGATTTTCAGGTTAGTGGTTAATAAAGAATGGAATTTTGAAAATAATCGATCAATGTGTTCTAGGTTTTTAAATGGTTTTGTTCTTGGACTATTGTTGAAGACTTCGAATTAGGGGTTTCTTTTTTCAATTTTTTTTTATCTGGAAAACCAATTCAAAAAGGCGATGCTTACAATACTCTGCCTTGTTTGAATTTCAGTTCTAGTACACTTGTATACCATGGAGATTTTCCATGGAGGTTATTTCGATAAACAATTAGACGGCACGAAGAAGTACAAGGTACCCAGGTTCAATAAAACAGGGGGAAATATTTATTTGGATGAGTTGGATCTAGAGAAAATTTCATGGGTGGAGATGAACAACATCGCATATACATTATGGTACATGGAGTAGCCAATATCCTATCACTTCAAAGTTCCAAAAACCCCTACAAATATGGGGTTTATTCAGATAAAAAGTGACGGTGATGCTATAGAGATGGTGAATGCGATACCAAAGAAGAAGAAGCTGGGGTGGATGAAGGGATGCATGCCTCTTATAGGGCTGGATGGATGTCACATCAAAGGGCACCATCCTGGACGGTTTTTGACAGCAATTGGCATAGATGCAAACAATGAGATATTTCTGATTGCATATGCTATGGTTGAAAGAGAGAGTGAGGAAACTTGGACATGGTTCCTTGAATATTTGCAGCAAGAAGTAAAGATTGAGAGAGATAGCAGCTATGTGTTTATGACTGACAAACAAAAGAGATTGGATAATGCACTCAACGGTAACTGTTTTGTTCTCAAAATTTTTTTGTTAACTACTTTATCTAACCAACATGCTATTTGTTATTGCACAGTTTTATTTCCCAATGCAGAGCATCGACACTGTGTGAGGCATCTCCACAACAATTTCAAGCAAAAGCACCCGGGAAAGATTTTAAAGCAGTTGATGCGGAATGCAGCTAGAAGCACCACTGTCCCTTGGTTTAACAAGCACATAGATGAAATGAAGATGATAAAGCAGTTGACTGGTTTGATGACAAGAATCCAAGCCATTGGAGCAGAGCATTCTTTAAGGAGGAAACCAAGTGTGACATACTTCTCAACAATTTGTGTGAGTCTTTTAACTCCTCCATTATACATGCTAGGGATAAGCCTATTTTGGCTATGTTAGAGAGGATTAGGATGGATATGATGGTTAGGAATGCAAATAGAAGGGTAGCTTGTGAGAAGCGGAAGGATGTGGTTGGTCCAAGGATTAAGAAGATGTTGGATAAGGTTGGACAAAGAGCAACACAGTGTAGAGCACATAGAGGTGGTGAGTTTGTATTCCAAGTCATTGGTTTTGGTGAGAATGGCAGCCAACATGCAGTGGATTTGGATCTCCATACATGCACTTGCAAGAGGTGATAGCTCAGTGGCATACCTTGTGTACATGCCATTTGTTGCATAAGATTCAAGAAACAAGAGGTTGCCTTGTATTGTCATGATTACCTCATGTGTACCACCTATATGCAAGCCTATACCCCAGTTATAAATCCCATTGCTGGAGAGGATGATTGGGAACCAATTGACTACCCAATTGCATCTCCTTTATTTAACAAGCTGCCTGGAAGGTCCAAGAAAAAGAGGATCCCATCACAAGAAGAAAATGGTAACCTAGCACCACCAGCTCCAACTAAGGGGAAGTTGTCTAAAACTGGTGTTACCATGACTTGCAAACTTTGTGGCCAGCAAGGACACAACAGGGTTGGATGTCCTATAACAAAAGCCAAGAACGCAGCTGAAGCAGTAAGTGTCTAGTAAAGTCTCAACTTGTTTATGAATTTAATATGAAATTTATTTGTTTATGAACCTGTATAATTCTTAACTTGTTTTTTTTTTTGTTCAAATAGGGAGAAGGAACATCTGTTGGTGGAGCAAGCACTAAGAAAAGAGTGAGAGCAAAGGTTAGTATCTGGTGGTGATTGTTGATTGTTGATTGTTGTTCTTGTTGTAAAGCCAAATATTACTGAAATGCTTTGTTAACTGTTAGAAATAATGTTGTTGTTGAATTTTGTTGGAAATGTCTTCTTGAAGTGTGAAGCCAAATATGGTTGTTGAATTGTGTTGAAAATGTCTTGTTTGTGTTCCATAGGTCCAAAAGGCATCAGCCCCACCCAAGGAATCAAGACCTATCAAGGACAAGGTCATAAAGTTTAAAAAGGGATGGAAGAAAATGAAGTTGGCAATGGAGGGTAGTTCTGCTAGAAATGGTAGTGCATCAGCCTCAACACAGCTTCTTACTCAAAGCAGCCAAAATCATGCAGCAAGGGGTGTTAAAAGGTGAATGTGCTGACTTTTAAATTAGAGAAACATAATGTGTACTTCATCATGGTTTGGAATCAATTTTTTGTAAACAATGTGGTTCCTTGAGTTTTCGGAAACCAATTGAGCTTGAATTATGATGCATAGTATGTTTCTCATGTTGATGTTGGTTTTAATTCAGTGATATTGGCAGCCCTTTTTGGTTTTATGTTTGAATTTATATGTTACATTTCCAGCTATTGCATAATATTTCTTGTCAGCAGATAAACACAGTAGCAATGCCTAAACTTCGCTGAACTGATCAATGTGATACCCAAGAAGATTCAATTTTAGAGATTTTGGAGGCAAAACAGCTCTAATGAGAATTAGAAGGTTATTTTTATCATTGCACCTTTTTTTGGTGGGCCCCATGCCTTCCACGTCAGCAAACAGACTATACAATTACAGAAATTGGCCTCCGTCCTTTCCTTGGTAGTGAAATCGAAGTTTGGGTACCACATTGATAGTTTTTAAAGTCTGGGTACCACTTTAACCGTGTCACAAAAGTTGGGGTACCGGAGTTGCATTTTACTCTATATTTTATAGGGAAAATTCTCATTAGCCAAAATTTAGGGACTTTTTTCCCACTCAACAAAATCAGATCCTAAAATTCCCATTAACCCATAAACTCTTTAGAATCTTATTCCCATTAGCCAAAATTTCAGCTTTTTCCCTATTTTGATTGTCTAAAATACCCTCTCTCTTTATCCTATCTGCTCTCTCTCTCTCTATCGTCTCTCAGATCTCTCTCTCTCTCATCACTCTGAGCCTGATCCATGCTCCACTGCCCTTACACCGTTGACGTTTTCGATTTGCTCCTCGTCGACCCTCTTGTCGCCGACTCAGATCTCGTCCTCCTCAACATCAACGCCACTGAGCCCACTATCTCGCTCTCCAAGCCCAAAGAAGGCATCTTCGCCGTTCGATGTCGGCAATGCCGGAGATCCGCTCCTTGCCGACACCGATGAATCATCTTGTCGTCCTCATTCGATCTGAAAAAAAAAAGTGGCTTCGTTTTATTTTGTGGAAATGAAAGGAGAGGGTGAACCACGTTTCCATGGTTTTCTTCTTCGGTGAGCATAATTTCAATCTCTGTGAGCCCAAATGTAGCATATGTTAGGAAAGAAAAATATTGGTACTGATTTTAATTAGCCTACTTAAGATTTTCTTGTTCTTCATTCAGCTGATTAAGCTCATGTCAATTAACTTCCTTTTGTTTTCAATCATGAAAATCTTGGTGTCCGAAATGATGAGATTGGTGTGCAAGGACATGTTTAATGGTGTAGCTAGGTGCGTTTGAAATCATTGAGTTTTGGTGGACAATGGTTAAAATAAGGAATGAACAAAGTTAATCTTTGATTTCTGATGTAGTTGACCTCACAAGAGTAATAGTGGAAATTCACACAATTTAAGTGTGAACAAATGGTTATAATCTTTTTGAAGGAATGTTGAAGGTGGCGGATTTGGTGGTCTCTATTGTAATGTAACTTTTCTGTTTATTTTTTTTCCTTTCTTGGCAAAAAAGATAATTTTATGTTGGGATGAGATCTACGTACCATCTTTAGCCCTAACATGATGAGAGCTACCATCATGTTGCTAAAGATCTATCATCATTTGGCTGTCTCTATTGTAATGTAATTTTATGTTGGGATGCGCTAATTGGAAATGTATAGGCATCTTAATACATCTCCCATCTTTCATGCATGCTTAATAGGAGGTCGTACTGACCCCAATAAAAGGTCTTACTGACCCCAATAGGTGGTCATACTGCCCCAAATAGGAACTTGTTATAAGTGATTGAAGCACAGTTAATTTCAAGGGTCATATTGTTCCTAGTAAGGGGTCCTACTGACTTCAATAGGTGGTCATATTGACCCCAATTACTGACTCCAACAGATGGTCATATTGCCCCCAATAAATACCTTTTATAAGTGACTGAAGCACACCGTTAATTTCAAAGGTCATATTGTCCCCAGTAGGGGTCATACTGATCATAATAGGTGGTCACACTACTGGAAAATGTCACTTAGGCGACGGAATTAAAAAATTCCGTCTCTTAAGTGGTACTTAAGCGACGGAAATTTCTACTTAGGAGACGAAACAGTTTCCGTCTCCTAAGTTGTCCTTAGGAGACGAAATATTTTGATTTCGTCTCCTAAGAACGACTTAGGAGATGGAATTTCATTCCGTCGCTTAAGCACTACTTAGGAGACGGAATATTTTTACTTAGACGACGACATTTTGAAAAAATAAAAATTAAAAAATTTATATGAATTACTTAAGAGACGGAATTACATTCCGTAGCCTAAGTAGAACTTAGGAGACGGAAATATTTACTTAGGCGACGAAATATTTTCTAAAATAAAAAAAAACAAAAAATTATGAATCACTTAGACGACGGAAATAGAACATTCCGTCGCTTAAGTTCTAAAAATTTGAGCGCCCATCTTCCCGCGTAAAATTTCATGAAAATTCAAACCAAAATTTTTCAAAACATATCAATTCTTTTAAATCACACACTCACCAACCTTATTAATAGAACTTAAGCGATTCTCACTCTGGGAAACACATCTTTTCCCAGAGCTCTCTCTCTCTCTCTCTCATGCCGGCCTCTCTATCCATTCTCACCACTCTTTCCTCCGCTGCCACCTTCAACTGCACCACCCCCACCAACGCCACCTCCAACTGCCACGCACTCATCGACTTCGTCCCCACAAACACCACCACTTTCAACGTCGTCAAGACCCTCTTCAACATCACCCGGCCACCTCCGCACCCTCCACCTCCGCCTTCTTGCCGACCCACCACCGGTGATGTAGAACAAATGGCGATAGAGATTGAAGAGCAGATCGATTGAAACAAGTCTAAACCCGGTCCAGATTTGGCGTTCGGTGTCTGATTGATCATTATGATACCTTTCTGGAAGCGGAACGGCCCAACAAACCAAACTCGTCGCTTCGCCACGACATATGGGCTTTTTAGGCCATCCGAGTCCGTTTAGGCTTCCAAAATGCGTATTTAATTGTTTTCAGTAATTATTTTTAATAGTTTGTTTTTGATTTGGTGGTGGTGGTGTATTTGGGGTAAATTGTTGGCATGAAATTGAAAGGGAGATACTGTATTGAAGTTTACTGACCCCCAGTAGAACATTACTGAACCCTAGTAGAACTTTACTGACCCCCAGTAGAACTTTACTAGGGGGCAATAAAGTTCCACTAGGTTTACTAGGGGTCAATGAATTTGTTTATTAGGGTAATAATTGATATATGTTGTGTATAATTGACATGAAATTGAAATGGAGATACTGTATTGATGTTTACTGACCCCCAGTAGAACTTTACTGGGGGGCAGTAAACTTCCACTAGGTTTACTAGGGGTCAATGAATTTGTTTATTAGGGTAATAATTGATATATGTTGTGTATAATTGACATGAAATTGAAATTGAGATACTGTATTGAAGTTTACTGACCCCCAGTAGAACATTACTGACCCCCAGTAGAACTTTACTGGGAGGCAGTAAACTTCTACTGGCTTTACTAGAGGCTAATAAAGTTGTTTATTAGGGTAAGATTTGGTATATGTTGTGTGTTGTGCCCCTGAAATTGAAAGAGAATTATTTTTTGCAAATTTATTGGGGGGCAGTAGAAGTTTACTGGGGGGCAGTAAACTTTACTGCGGTGACGTTTTTTTTTTTTTAATTCTTTTTCAGCCTTTAGCGACGGAATTCAACTATTCCGTCTCCTAAGTGGACAATTTTTTTTTTATTATAAAATAAAATCCGTCGCCTAAGTTCTTAGGAGACGAAAGTATTCCGTCTCCTAAGAACCACTTACGCGACGGAATTTCAGGTTCCGTCGCCTAAGTTCCTACTTCACAACACTTAGGCGACGGATCTTAACCGACGGACATTCCGTCTCCTAAGTACTTAGGAGACGAAATCTGTCACTTAGGAGACGAAATAATTCCGTCTCCTAAGTTCTTTTTTCCAGTAGTGTCATACTGTCCCTAATAGAGATATGTTATAAGTGACTGAAGCACACAGTTAATTTCAAGGGTCATACTGTCCCTTGTAGGGGGTCCTACTGACCCAATAAGAGGTTATACTGACCTCAATAGGTGGTCATAATGCCCCCAAAAAGATCTGTTATAAGTGACTGAAGCACACAATTAAGTTCAAGGGTCCTATTGCCCCCAATAGGAGGTCCTACTACACCCAATAAGAGGTCCTACTGACCCAATATGTGGTAATACTGCCCCCAATAGGTGGTAATACTGCCCCCAATAGGTGGTCATATTGCCCCCAATAGGAACCTGTTATAAGTGACTGAAGCACACAGTTAAGTTCAAGGGTCTTACTGACCCCAATAGGTGGTCATACTCCCCCAATAGGGACCTGTTATAAGTGATCGAAACACACAGTTAAGTTAAAGGGTTATACTGACCCTAATAGGAGGCCTTACTGCTCCCAATAGGAGGTCCTACTGACCCCAATAGGTGGTCATACTGCCCCTAATAGGGACATGTTCTAAGTGACTGAAGCACATAGTTAAGTCTAAGGGTCATACTGCCCCCAATAGGGGGTCCTACTGCCCCCAATAGAACCCTCGACGAAACTCCTACTGCCCCCAATAGACCCCTAATATGACCTCCTACTACCCCCAATAGACCTCTCGACATGACCTCTTACTACCCCCAATAGACCTCTCGACATAACCTCCTACTACCCCTAATAGAACCCGCGACGACACCCCTACTGCCCCCAATAGACCCCCGATATGACCTCTTACTGCCCCTAATAGATCCCCCGACGAACCCCCTACTGCTTCTAATAGACCCCCCGAACGAACCCCCTACTGCCCTCAATAGACATCCGGTCACCTCATGTTCAAAAAAAGAAAGAAAAAAAAAAGACATGGTCACCGGAGTCCAGTCAACATCGTCGGATCCCGGTTAACGGTCGCCCGAGTCACGGTCAACGGTCATCGGTTACGAGAATTCGGTCATAGATATTTATTTCAAAATATACCTTTATTGTTTTTATAATGGTTTATTGTAATTTATTTAATTCATTAAGGGTATAATTGTCTTTCTGCTGTTTAAGTTGGCTCTTGAGAATTTTAAAATCTGATTTTGTTGGTGGGAATAAAATTCTTAAAATTAGGGCTAGTAGGTATTATCTCTATTTTATATTTTTTTCTTCTCATCGGAGCATGTGAGGAATTTATGACAATGCTAATTTCGATAATTTGGGGAAGGAAGAGTTTGCTGCAAATTTGAGGAATGAGTGCTTCTATTTCTTCTCCATCCCCATTTTGGGGAATGGGATGAATAAGTTGTTGGACCTAAAAATAGTTTTATATTCCCTAAAATTAAGAAGTTTAAAAAAATGAGGAAGTTGTTGGAGATACTTTTAGATTTTAAAAAAGTGGATCCAACGGATACAATTAGCAAATCCAAGGAAACCCATTTTCATTGACGCATTACCCAATGGCGTCCCCTAGACTCTTCTCTTCTCTTCATCTTCTTCCTTTCTCATTTGAATCTATCATATGCCATCTGCAATCCCTCAAGCCTCCCCTTGATCTATCATTCTTGTTTCATTCTCATCACTTCCCAAAACACAATTGATAAGGTATAGATCTCTACCATGCGTATTTAGCTAGGCTCCATAACTAGGTCTTATTTCTTTGAGATCTTGATAGATATCAGATCTATTCCATTTCTTGAGCTGTGTAACCAAAATTAGTGTGCTTGGTTAACAAGAGAGATTAAACCAACCCGCAAGCCCAGTACCCAGGAAAATGGAATTCAATCTATGAAGAAAGATAATAATGAAACTTTTATTTCAATTGAAAGATGTTTCTCACCTATTCCAATACAACAAATGCCTCCAATGCTTTCTTTGCGTGCAAATGACGGAGGCGATTGATCGGAGTTGAAGCGAATTCTGCATATTACGGACTTAGATGGAGGAGGAAGATAACTGATGTGGCAATCGGGTAAGAGGTGAAAGAAAGCTGGGTCTTATTTATTCTGCTATGATATCCGTTTGATCATTTCATGTAATATCGAACGGATGTTATCATTTCAACCGTTTTTGTCCCGCAATTTATGGTCCGCAGGTGAGCGGCCCTGCCTATGTACATAGTTACAAGTTTTGATCAAATAAAACTCATTAGTTCAAAAGTGTAATTGCATTTGTGTGTAAATTAAGAACCACGTGGTGGGAGAAAGGGGTCAGAACATCTTTAGCAATGCTAACTATTTTGAGTTAAATTTTAGTCAAATTAGTTAAAATGTCATTTTGGTTTTTAACTAACGACTTTAGAAATATGTCTGCATCAATATTCTATATTTTAGTTAGTATTAAATTAAAAAAAATACTAAAGACACCACAAGTTTATACAAAAAATTTATACCAAATGATGTGGCATGTGTCACATCATTAAAACTTTCCACCATGTACTCCATCATGTACTCTTATTAAATTGTTTGATTTTGAATAGAATTCAAAAATAAAAATCACAAAATTAATTTTCATAAGTAACACCAGAAAATTTGATGGGTGCAATTGTTGATTCTCTACTCCTAACAATGGTGTTTGTTCACCAAAAGAAAGAAAAAATAACGATGTTTGAGACTCTCTCCCCCTAGCCTAAATTTGAAGCTTCCATCATGATATATAGCATCAGCTTTACCAAAAGTTGTTCTTTGTGGTGTAGGTAAGGGTGTCATTCCCAACCTTGGTGTCTGGGCAAATTTGCATATCCCATCTTTGCAATTTCCTTCCGACTCATGATCCGAGTAGTAGTAGTCTTCACACTAACAAGATCAGAATACATTGATGATTAGTAGGTTTTGCTATAACTTTTTGGTGCATGTAGCTTTTGTTCTTCAAATAAAGATTAAATAGTTTATATGTATTTTAATATCACATAAAATATCTGAAAATGAATGCATTAAATATTTAAATTATAGAGAGTCACATCTCGTTTTCTGTATTTAGCTAGGCAGATAGCTAAAAGTTATAAAATAGCTAAACTTTGGCTAGTCTGCTGGAACTCCTAAAATACCTAAAAAGCTAAACACGCTCTCTAAAATAGCTAAAAAGCTAAAATAGAGAGTGTTAAAGATGATCTTCATCCATAAAAAGTTTAAATTATTACTAACTAGATAACTCATCCTAAAAGACTTGAGAGCCTCTCTCTCTCTCTCAAGTCTAAAGAGAAAGTAGATGTAACACTCCTTTCTCCTCCCCCTTTTTTCTTGTCTAAGATCTAGATCTATCTGGATCTAGATTGAAGGCTTGTTGGGGGGAAGGATTCCTCTTAGTTTTTCTTTTCTTCTACCTTTAGACTCTTTAGTTGTTTTGGTTCTTCCTTGCACCTTTTGTGGTTTTATACCCATCTTATGGTCATTTTATGGCATATGTCTAGCCATATAGGGGACTTATTGGTTCCTCCCTATCATCCCATAGCATTTTCAGATCCGGAAACCCCCATGAATCTCCTCACCCACTACCTCACAATAGCTCCCCTCCAACTACCAAAAAAACCACCATTCAAAAGTGAGATCGATCACTTACCTTGTGGTTTATGGGTGCTGACGCGTGGGTGTACAACCCCCCATTCATATTTTTTGTTTCTTTTTCTTGTTATTGGCTCTTGCTACTCGGCGACTTCGTTCTCATTTTGGATCGAGTCTCTCTAGTGGAGAAGAGAAATCTATTTTGTTGTGTTGGCTCCATTCTTCCATCTCCTTCAACCTTGGTTTCAACTGGATTTGTTGTTTGGGATTCTTCCGGCAACGACTTATCGGTACTCATCTCTTCGATTCGGCATTTATGGTGACATCTCGGCGAACGACGGCTGCAGCGGCATCAGTTTGATTTGGTCTTGATGTTGGCGGCTATGTTAGGGTAGATGATGATTAATTTCGTTTTTAGGGTTTACCTTGTTTTACCCTATCTATATATATAGACTGGGCTGAGTGGTAAATTTCTCTAATGTTATTGTATTATAGGCCTTTGGAAACTATTAATGAAGTTTTTCATTACTTTCAAAAAAAAAAGAAGATAGTTCATCCTAAGAGGGGTACAACAAGTCGACAAGATTATGTCATTTTAAGTGACTTATATTGGTCTAAAAAACCACACTGCAAGCTAACCTAAATGTTGTAACAATTCATCAAAACGATAACAAAAAATAATAGTCTCTAACAATACTACGAGATAAACACCAGATCTCCCTAGCTAGTTTATTAAAGCAAAACAAAAAAAAATCACTCAAGTGTCCTAGGAGGCACTTTTCCAACGTACCCATGTCAGCATAACTAATTCCATGCATCTGCACTTCTCCCGGCTACATGATCACCAGAACCGTCGCAGTCATCACCTGTTCCTCCTCCTGAATAAGAGCTTTGACCACCCGCTTGTGGCGAGCCTTGGGCACACGCTGCTCACCTTTGACATTGGGTTTGTTCTTTCTCCCTAGAGGCCGACCCGCTTTTGTTTTCTTTGCAGGTGAGACAATGATCACCCATTAGCAGTCTTGATGGATAAGTTTGGATCGAAACCGAGTTTCACTTTCTCATTTTTCAGCATTGGCGTCAACACCATCTTTGCCCTTTTGTTGTACTGAATCAAAGTTAGAGGTGAACCCGCATGTCTTTTGCCTGTGATAGGTTCACTGATAGCACGGTCTGGAACTTCGTGCGCAGGAGAGACAGGGGAGATGCATTGATGATAAGGCCGAAAATTCCCGAATTGACCGACAAGAGAGGCGGCAATCTTGCCCGGAAGGTTCATAGTGAAAGCTTTAGGATGCTTTGCAGTTGGGTTATATACAGGGCATGATGCGCTACTGGCCCTAGAGAAAACCCAAAACCCTAGCTAGGGTCTGGTTTTAGGACGCCATCGTCCACCCTAATAACCTCCATATTCGGGGGGTCGTCGCCACCGGTAGGGGGTGTTCCAAGAGGCCACACACACAACGAAAGCCGACCATCCGATCGTACTTGAAATGGACCACCACCTTAACACCAGAAACAAACTCAAAAGTTTGAGGCGAGTATGCTTGTTTCACCTGATTCGTGACCAAATGTCAAATTCTCACCTTTGTAGTGAGCTGTGCTTGATTGCTGGACTGGCAAGGTCCATGACTTCGCCAAGAGTCGCGTCGATGACCGCCATAACGCCTACTATGAAGAGGCGAGGAGGAAGTCGAAAATTTTGACCCACACCTGAATACATTTGAGATGCACCGAAGCTGCAACCTTCAATCCATCATAGGTTGCCGCTGCTAGAAGTTGCTCATCAAAAAACCAAGGACCATCGTTCAAAACAAACTCGTGATCCACCTTTTGTTGAAAATGAAAGACATAACGATCCTGTGTTGTCGAATACGCAGACAGGTGCTCAAATCCCCATACAGAAGACGTTCCCATGAAAGCTCTAGGGTTGGCTTTCCTGGTTGTCATCACCGAAACTAGTCTCCCCCACCGCAATATGGTGGTCGGACAAAGCAGCCGCTCTTATAGGACCAAAGGTCGTCTTGCCATACTCAATGATGGCCAAAGATGCTATAAATCTTGCCGAAACCTCATCAACCATGCTGTTTGAATGAAGGAAGTGTAAGGGTGCTATGAAGAAGAAGACAGAGAAAGATTACCCTAGGCTCCAACTTTCTCTTTTTACATAAAAGTTAATTAACGTTGTCAACATTTATGACGTGAAATAGTTGTTTACTTACAATTTACTAGATTTCCTTACAAATTGCATACTTTATGATTTCTTTCTTTTTTTGAAAGAAGGGCGGATGCGGCTGCCCTCAACCTCTATTAATAAAACTAAACCTCTATTAATAAAACTGTCGAATACAGGGAGGAAATAAAGCCTAAACCCCTGATTACAAAAACATCTAGAAGTTCCGAAATAATATCAAGAAATTCTACAAAGTACATGTATTCTAGCAAAGAGTACTACTTTAATGACGACTCTATTTGCTTTGTCACAGCGGTAACATAATGGAAAAATCAGTTGACATATGACACGTTCACATAACCTGATGTCTAATAATGCAGCTTTCCTACTATGTTGCCGTCAGAGAATAAACCCGACGACACTTAGTTTCATCCTACCACTAGGAGGTTGCGACTATTTGATCAAACAAACGACTCGCCGCCTACCTAGAGCAGATGAGGCACACAAGGTGCCACTACAGGAAATCTCGTCATAGGCGACGGAACCAACCCGTCGCTTAAGAAGAAATATTCGTCGCCTAAGATTCTAGGAGACCGATCATTCGTTGTTTAAGTTCCGTCGCGTAAGTGTCGTGAGGTAGACACTTACGTGACGGAACTGAAGTTTTTCGTCGACTAAGAACAATCCAACCCGACGAACTCTGACATGGCTTGTCGACAAATTTATTCGTCGATAAGTGTCTCTATCGACGAAAAACTTTTGTCGGAAAAATTCCTACCCGACGAATACAAAATTCTTCTTAGCCGACAGAACTACGTCGGTATATATGTTTGTCGACGAATACTGCGTTGTCCTTAGGCGACGGAAAAGTTGTCGATAAAGTTGTAATCCGACGAATACCAAATAGTTCTTAGTCGACGATTGATCTTGTATTCGTCGGATAGGTTGTTGTTCTTAAGCGGCGGAAGTTACTATTTCCATCGCCTAGGTATTTCATTTTGGTAGACGAATGTTGTAATTTCCGTCGCTTGAGTTGTTTCCTCTTGCGCGACGAAGGTTTCAGTTCCGTCGCTGAGGGTAAATATCTTTCGCGACGAATATTTCTGTTTCTGTCGCTGAAGATATTTACCTTGGGCGACGAAGGTTACTGTTTCCGTCGACTAAGTTATTTTATTTATGGTGAAAAAAGACACTGAATTTTTTATTTTTTTTACCTTATTAACTGTTTCTAAAAATTACAAATTAGTAACAATAATCAAACATAGATATATTGATCATTATACAGTAACAATATATACCGGAAGCAATGGATTTGGACCATTTTTCATATAGTGATGATAGATGGACAAATATTATTCATATATACGTACAAAATAATTAATGAATTAACTAGGTAGAAAATTGTTCATACAATCTAGCTAAACTATGAATAATGCCAAGAGGCACTGTTGTCCAATCCTACACGTTGTCGCCTCTATCATCACTGTTTTGTGGGAAAACTTGTCGAGGAGGAGAAGATTGAGGAGGAGGAAATTGTGGAGGAGGAGGAGGTGGCATACCTAGGTGCGCATATATGGCTGCAACTTGAGACTGCACAGCACTATACATAGACTCGGCACGCAGGGCACGCTGCTGGACCTCTTGGTATTGTTGTTGGGCAAGCTGCTGGACCTCTTGGAACTGCTGCTGGGCACGCTCCTCTGATTCCTTTAGTCTCTGCTCATAGCGCTCCTGCACCTCTTGGAGTTGCGGCTCATCAACTCTAGGAGGACGACTACGTGAAGTGGAACCATTTGAAGAAAGGCTTAAGTCTCGCTCGCCTCCTCGTCCCATCCTCTGATCTCCTTTCCTTTCCGAGTTTTGAGCACACCACAATTTGTTGGGACTGAACACTTTCCATAATCTCCTCCTCCGTCGCGTCAGGATGTTGTTCCTTAAATGCATCCTTTCGTTTATTGACCTCATCAACCATGTCATTCTGCATTTAAAATACATCAATTAATATACAAAACATACAGCTCAACATTTCCATAATAAAGTTTACTAGTTGCATAATAAACAAAGAATAAGCTACTGGGGTCAGTAAACTCATTAAGCCAAGTAGAAGTTTACTGTCCCCCAGTAAACTTGTACTAGGGGTCAGTAAACTTGCAATTCATTATCTCCCTTTCAGTTTCATGGCCACAACACACAACAGATACCCTAATAAACAACTTTATTGCTTCCTAGTAAACTCTGTAGAAGTTTACTGCCCCTTAGTAAACTTCTACTAGGGGTCAGTAAACTTGCAATTCATTATCTCCATATAGTAATGATTGTAGAAGTTTACTGCCCCCCAGTAAACTTCTACTGGGGTCAGTAAATTTGCAATTCAGTTGCATGGCTACACACATACCCTAATAAACAACTTTATTGTTCCCTAGTAAACAACTTTATTGCTCCCTAAAACTATACATCTTAATTAATGACAATGATAATAACACTTTTTTTTTGTTTTGGAAGAAGCAGGAAAACATGACATTCTAATTGGACAGTGCCTACATTTAACTTAATGGTCTCATATATATACCAATAGCCGGATTTACACATGCTTGAACCATTTGCTAAGCTTACATTTTAGTAAAAGGAAAGACACTTACATATTTCTTGGTTATATCTTCATCACCGGCCTTGACATAGGTCTTCTCAAAACCTTTGATAATTAAAAGCTGCTCGCCTTGTATTCTGAGTTCCTCCATTGTGTTGATAATAGGAGAAGAGACCCCGTGGTGGTGGTGCATAGTCTTCTCCCCACAGTTCCGCTTGTTTGCCAAGGAGAGTCTCTAAATATATACACGAAAAAATATTAAATAGATTAGTTCTAACATCTTGCACATTTCACATTTCAAGTTATAAATACATAACGTATTATACATGAATGGCTAATAAAAAATACAAGGGAAACAATGAAGGTAATTAAAAAAAATCACCTTGAAAGCATCTGACTCGAAGTGCTCGCATAGAAACTCTCACTGGTCCTCTCTCCTAATGAAATCTACTGGCATGCCAGAAGGTCCTTCCTTCAGATAAGTTTTGTGACACTGGTACTTCAGTCCTTGTACCTCTCCTGTGCTGTCTTCAGTATCTAATTGAACATTGACTCATCATTTTCATCCCACTCGTACTTCGGCTAAGTAAGAAATAAAAAAAAAATCACATGTTAAGCACTGAAAAATACTTTACAATAAATTAATACAGCCAATTACTATCACAAAACACATGTTTCAATTCATATCAACACACAATACTTTACACACATTCAATCATACTTTACACATGTCCATAAATTTTCACTTTATAAGACAACTCAGTCTTATGCAAACATATCCTTAGACATGAAATTTTATCAACAGAGAGATGTCAATTCAGTCAGTTCATGCCTCCAATTATAAGAAATCATATATATGTTATCAAACAATGTAATTAAGTAAATTTACTTTTCATATACTTTTCCGTTACTTACCGACATTGCATTCCACACCTTCCACTTCTCAGTGATCAAGGTCGTAGAACGTGCTTGCCCTCATTCCCACCAGACTCCGTATGGCGCAACCGATATCATGTGCCACCAAGCTGTTTATCCCCCTCATGCTAGGGCCTTTTACGCGGGGGCAATACTCAAGCTTGATCTTCTGCCCCGTTTGTTGAACGATATCCTCCGCCTTCTTTCCAGAACAAAAACCCCGCTTCTTTTTCAGGGCCAGAGCTACAATTAACATGTGAAAATACATTATACATTATGATATATACTTAATATACAAGAGGATATATGTTGTGTGTAAGTGGCATAAAATTCTAGAGACATATTGTACTAAAAGTTTACTGACCCCCAGTAGAAGTTTACTGACCCCCAGTATAAGTTTACTGATCCCCAGTAGAAGTTTACTGACTCCTAGTAGAAGTTCACTGACCCCCAGTAGAAGTTTACTGGGGGCAGAAGACGTTTACTGACCCCAGTAGAAGTTTACTGACCCCTAGTAGAAGTTTACTGGGGGGCAGTAAATTAATACATTTCTGTTGGGCTTCTAACTTTGATTCGAGCGCTGCCAACGATGCGTCTTGCAGATTCGGGTGCGGTTACAGACGCCGATTGAGATCCCGTTGAACAACTGTCAACTGTAGGGCGCCGCACGATAAGGGAGGAGCCCCTGGTGGTACTGTCTCAGCCGGCATGGGGTTAGGATGGCTGCTACTGCTAGCTGAACCGATGCTCTGCCGTATTGACTCCATCAAAGCACTGGCTTGAGTGGCTCGCCCTTCCTTTTCCCCATGATCACCATATCTTGCACATGAATAACACACAATGTTAGTAAATGAGTGAGTAATAGATAAAGATTATAAAAAATAGTCCACAGAAAAGCATACAAGTTGATCAAACCACTTGTATTTCTTCATTTTTTTTCTTTTTTTTTAGACTTGATGCATTGGTGATATAGAAAACACTAACAAAAGCTGTGAGCCACTTAACAGAAGATACAATGTGATATTGGTTTCTTTTTTTTTGGATAATTAAAAAAAAATAATAATAATAATAATGAAACACGATCAACGAATTCGTTTACGATTCAGACACAACAAGCAAGATCAATATGAGAAGAGAGAGAATACGGACCTGCAAAAGGAGCAGCGGTGAGAAGGTGAGAGAGCAGAGAGATCGGAGCGGCGGTGAGAAAGTGAGAGCAGAGAGATCGTAGCGACGGTGAGAAAGTGAGAGCAGAGAGATCGGAGCGGCGGGTGGATGCGGTGGCGATGAGTGGATGAGGTGGTGGTCGCGCACTTTAATCGGTTGCCGATGCGTGGATGGCGTCTGTGGCGCAAACCTGGTGGCGCGATTCTGGTGGGATTGGGAATTGTGGGTGTGAATTAGGGATTGTGGATTGCGCGAGGGAGTTAGTATAGGTTTTGAATTAGGGATTCGTGTCCTAAGTAATACGAAATTTCGGGGGGAAAAAAGGCGCAAAATTCACCCGCCTAATATTTCGGGATCCTACAAGACGGAAAATATATTTTCCGTCACATTGGTTAACCAAGCCGACAACGTATACAATTTCTGTCGACTAAGTAACATAAAATTTTTAAAATGTGACTAATATTTCTGGTATCCTAAGCGACGGAAGTGGACTTTCTGTCGCCTTAAGAGTATTAAAGCGACGAATTATTCAAATTTCGTCGACTATGTATATTTTTAAAAATTTCCAGAATTTTATTATATTAGCATCCGAGCATTTTCGTGTTACTTTTAAACTAAACCCAATTATATAACTCCACGTAAGTATTCGTACTTAAAAAAGCATACATATATATATATATATGCATTTTAAAAATTACAATGGAAATTTGCATGAATATATTATATAATTAATAGTTTGACGTACGTACATACGTGGTTAATTATAAATTTAAAAATACATATAATATTCAGAGTCATCCGAATAATCGTAATATATACTAATCGTACTCATGATAATCTGAGTCGTCTAAATCATCATCCTCCTCTTTTTGGTCAGAATACTCATTATCCTCTATGTATTCGTCATCATGACTGGGGTTGCGACGTTGTAGTGAGATCAGTTCAGATGGGGTAATGGAAGGTAACCTATGATAGCCGGAACGTGTTCGTTGTTGACACGAATATCCTCAGTATCATGGACTACATGTGGATAATCCTCTTGATATGGTTCATTCGGTTGATCAGTTGTTATTGGTTCACTGGGCCCACTCCATCATCCCCTCCCAGTGTAGCTGCACTCTAAATATTCCTATGTGACATCACCTGCACCACTTTCCAACCCTCACTTATAGCCGGATCATCAAGATAAAACACTTGTTTCGCCATGGTGGCAAGAATAAATGGCTCATATCATACCATACACTGTTTGAGTCCACTGATAACAAGCCACGATCTAGAATTGTACTCCTCCGTCTGGTTGAGTCAGTATTGAACCATTTGCACTTGAACAACACGACTGGCATACGGTTGCCGTAGATTAGTTCGATGACACTAACAAGAACCCCGTAGTAGTTGAAACCCAGACCCTCAACCATGACTCCATTGTTTTGGGTGACATGGCCTTCATCTCGTTCTGACGTCACAAACTTAACACCGTTCACAAAACATCCAGCATGAACTCTATGGCTTTGGGGTCCTCCAGCCAACAAGTGCAACCCTGGGTCGTAAGAAGCAGGAAACTCTTGTTGAATGTGCATCATCTGTAACAATTTTAAGAGCAATGTTGTTACATTATGTAACATCAAAAAGTAACATATATTTAATTATGTAACATCATATATAAAGATCGATAGAAAGGTACGTACCGAAATAGGGAAGTAATCAGGAAATCTCTCTTGTGTATGACTTCATTACCATACTGCATTTCCAAATGCCTCTTGAAGTATCACTCGGCTTCTTCGCAATGTTGAAGGACAGACTAATGAGCCTCTTTGATCTCATCATTACTTAATCTTTCAGAATTACTTAACCTGCCGTACTGTTCAACATCGTTTGAAACACTGATAGCTTGAATTGCTGGCTACTACCCGCTCTAGATGATTCCCCCATTGTGTCTTCATCATTGAGATATGCGCTGCAGTAAGTTACGCTCTCAGCCTGAATGTATGCCGCCGTGATCGACCATCAGGGAAACGTTGTTTTTGTTCTTCTTCTTGAAATCCCCCAGTTGCCTGCAAAACAAATATGCAATTCTTACAATAAATATTTAAAATATCATTTATCTTAATTTGAAAGGATGATTAATTAGAATAAATATGAGTGCATACCTCTCATTTAGATAGCACCAGGTATACTGTACCGGACCAGTAAGCAACACTTGTTCGGGAAGGTGGATCATGAGATGAATCATGATGTCAAAGAAAGTCAGGGGAAAGATCCTCTCTAGCTTGCACATGATGTACACAATGTCTTCTTGCAATGACTGAACATCAGACTTTTTAAGCTCTTTAGCGCATATCCTCTGAAAGAACTTGGACAAAGCCACTAACATGTCAACCACATCACTCTGCAAATACGGTCTAATGACCACGGGAAGAAGACGTTGTAGCAAAACATGACAATCATGAGTCTTCAACCCACTAATCTTATTTTCCCCCATCTTAACACATCAAGCGATATTCCTGCATACCCATGAGGATACTTAACGTTTCCAAACCATTGAAACACTTTCGCCTTCTTTTGAGGATGGACTGTGTAGCCTGCTTTCGGTATTATGACTTTTTTGGTTTTTTTGTTCTCTACTAGCCATAGCTGGGGGCATATACCCATCATCTTAAGATCAACAGGGCTTTGGGGGTGTCCTTGTTCTTATGTTTGAGATTCAGAATTGTTCTAAGAACGCTGTCACAAACATTTTTCTCTATGTGCATGACGTCCAAGTTGTGTCTGATTTTCAAGGTCGACTAGTAAGGCAATTCAAAGAATACACTTTTATGCGTCTAATACTTAAACTCATCAAGCGTGGAGGATTCAAGTCCGTTACTTCTTTACTGGTGCTCAAATATCCGAACTAGTGCTGGTTAAGCCTCTCCAAAATCCACTCACCAGACCTCCTTGGGGTTTCAGATTATGCTCCTCAGTCCCATCAAATGCCTCAGCATCCACCGCCACTCGTGATCCTCGTCAAGATGTCTACGAGATCCCATGAAACAAATTTTGTCGGCGTGCCCTGTAGAATTGACGTCATCTATGCATACGGGCAAGCCTTGTACCCCTAGTTTGTTGGCCAGACAACATCTCGTAAGCTGGAAAATCACTGATGGTCCAAATAACAGCTGCTTTCATTATGAATGAAGATTGACCATGCCTGTCAAAGGTAGGAAGTCCATAATGGTCTCATGTACACATCCAAACACTTTTCTGGAGAATACGGCCAGGTACCATAAGCGTAAGAAAATTGTACTCCTTCCTCATACACATGTTGGGAGGTAGATTGTACGGAAATACAATCACAGGCCAATGCTGTAAGACAAATTCATGTTTCCAGTAGGATTGAATCTGTCTGTTGCAAGTTGAGTCTGACATTTCGACAGTCTCCAGCAAATTCGGGAAAAGAACGGTAAAGTGCTTCCAAGCCTCCCCGTCTGCGGGGTGTGTGAGATTATCCAGATCTATCCTCTACTCTCCCTGGTGCCTTTCCTGGTGCCATCTCATATGCTTGGCCGTATGTGAAGACATGTACAGACGCTGCAGACGAGGACCCAACGGGAAGTAACGAAGAACCTTCCTAGGAATGGGCTTTTTCTTCTTAGATGAAGTGAATGCTTCATACCTTGGCTCGTAGCAGTGTGGGCACTCAACTTCATCCTTGTACAAGATGCAGTTATTGACCAAGCGTCTATCTTCTGGTGATCAAGACCGAGGTCAGCCAACATCCTTTTTACCTGGTCGAAATTTGCCGGACAACTGTTACCTTTGGGAAGCACTTTCTTCATAAGTGCAGTATCCTCATCAAAACATATGTTACTCTTTCCTCGCTTGTTTTTTATCTGCATGTGCTCCATGACGGTACCCAACACAGTATGCTCACTACCAGGATACAATGGGATTTGTACTTCCCGTACAAGCCTGTTGTACTTATCATAATCACTGTTGTGGTCAACGTGGGAGACATTAGGTAATGTGTCAGGGTTGTTGTCATAAACAACATTTTGCTGATATCCTGTGGCGGCGAACGGGAAGGCATCGTTTAAGAGGTTCATCACAGCAGGGTCCCCGTAACTAGCATTGGAAGATCCTGCCTGCTGATTATGTTGTGCTTGAATTTCTGCAAGTGTGGGCATTTAAACGTGATTTTCGCCGTGCCATGTCCATGTGGTATAACTAGGACAAATACCGTTTAGTGCCAAGTGAGAATACATGTCTTCATATGTTACTGATTTCTGATTGAGACATTTGTTGCACGGACATATGTGAATAACATTGTCTGGAGGACTATGTAGACGCACGAACTCAAGAAAATCAAAAATGTCTCTCATATAAACTGGGGACCCCCTCCCTAATTGCATCCACCTCTTGTCCATATTGTACACTATAATAACAATAAACAAAAATATATAATCAAAAAATCGTGAATAAAATAAACGGGAAATATATATAAATATATATATATATTTTATAAATATATATATATAAATATATATATACTTTGTTAGGAAAATAAACATTTACTCAAAAACAAGGATTTTAAAGCCCATTTCAATGAAAAAAACTGTTGAGTAACCCTATGTTTTAACGCCTCTAACAATTAATATTATACCCTTAATTATTGCATTAATTAATTACACGTTCTCTCTCATGTTCAAAAAAAAAAAATTAACACGTTCTCCCAGACCCACTCTCCACGATCAACCGAACTCTCAGCTCTCACAATCTCTATCTCTCTCAAACACTCGATAACGATCTCTGGTTTAGGTTCTTCACGATCTCCGTGATTCCATCGATCAGGCCACGTCGCTCTCTCGTTAAATATCTGTCCACTCCGTCGCTCTCCGCAGATAAATCCCAGTCGAGCAGGAAATCACTCTCTGCCCTACTCTCAGTCGATCGAAGTTGATATGTGGTTCAATCTCGGCATTGAATATATCGGCGTCGATATCTGCTTCAATTGCTCTCACTCGACCTCGCTCGGGAAAACCATAAAAACAAGTACATTTTGAATTTTATTGCATTTAGGCTTATTTTTGACTTATCTGATGATATTGAAGCTCCATCTCTGATTTACTGCGTATAATTGGAATGACAATGAAAGGGAGATACTGTATTGTTGTTTACTCTTGTCAAGTAGAAGTTTACTAGGGGGCAGTAAACTTCCACTAGGTTCACTAGGGGGCAATGAAGTTGTTTATTAGAGTAAGAATAGGTATATGTTGTGTATAACTGGCATGATTATGAAAGGGAGATAATGTATTGAAGTTTACTGACCCCCAGTAGAAGTTTACTGGGGGCAAGTAAACTTCCACGGGTTCACTAGGGGGCAATGAAGTTGTTTATTAGGGTAAGAATGAGTATATGTTATGTATAACTGACATGATTATGAAAGGGAGATAATGTATTGAAGTTTACTGACCCCAGTAGAAGTTTACTAGGGGGCAGTAAACTTCCACTAGGTTCACTATGGGGCAATGAAGTTGTTTATTAGGGTAAGAATGAGTATATGTTGTGTATAACTGGCATGATTATGAAAGGGAGATAATGTATTGAAGTTTACTGACCCCCAGTAGAAGTTTATTAGGGGGCAGTAAACTTTCACTGGGTTCACTAGGGGGCAATAAAGTGTTTATTAGGGTAAGAATGGGTATATGTTGTGTATAACTGACATAATTATGAAAGGGAGATAATGTATTGAAGTTTATTGACCCCTAGTAGAAGTTTACTGGCAAAAAAAGAAAACAAGCGGAGACAGATTCAGGGGAGGAGGAGGAGGAGGAAGAAAAGGGAAGAAAGAAGAAGGAAAAAGGAGGAGAAGGTGACTTGACCAAGATCAAACACGTGCAGCAAAAGTGCTCACTGACATCATTTTATATGTTAATGTATAGATACAGGGAGAGCATCTCAGAAGAATCATGGGAGTTGATAAACAACACTTGTTTTCGGGGAATAACTGAAGCATTCAGATTGGACAAGGTTGAGGAGGATCAAGTGAAGAAGCTTGAATCTGATTTTGAGATCCTAATGAGGCACTGCAACAGTGACAATAAAAACTTCATATTTGGGAACACGGAGATTGAAATTATGGCGCATGACGTGCATTCAATTTTTGGAATAACCAAAAGAAGGCTCGGATGTGGATATCACAATAGACCAGAAATACTGCAAGGGCAGTAAGAAGAATGTGGCAGATTTTGCTGTCTTTGGAAAGTAAACAAGAAGAACAATCACCAGAAAGGTTATTGATGACACATTAATGGAAGAGCTTAGGAAGATTCAGAAGAAGAAGGGGGATCCAAGGAAGATAGCCTCTTTGGTTATAATGTACCTTATGGCAGCTTTATTTTTCAGCAGAAGCGGGAATCACATTGAATGGAAACTGATACTCAAGTGTGAAGACCTTGAAGGCATCGACAAATACAACTGGTCACATAAGGTATTAGAATTCTTGCACCAAGGACTTCACAAGCACGTAAGGGGGGAGCCAAGAGTTTTGAACGGATGTCTCCTTCTGGTTCTATACTGGTTCCTTGAGAAAACAAAAATAAAGAAGCAGATTATCGAGAAAGAGAAGGAGACTCCCAGATTTCTAAGATGGTCAATACAAGAGATCATCAAAGAAAATGAGTATTTGAGAAGACCTGAATTGCTAAAGGTAATGGTATTTTATTTATATAGCCATTTTTATAATTAAAAAAAAAATTGCATTGTATTGTTTGTTTTTGAAAAACTAAATTAAACTGATTTGTGTCTTATAAATGTAAAAACAGGAACTCATAATAGAAGGTCCATGGATGGATGAGGAGGAAACGAGTTCCGGCAATGATAAGCGGCTGCAAGATGACAATGGAACACCAAGGACAATTGATTGGGTAAGTTTGAATGGTTACTAACACCCAGTAAAACTATTAGCAATGAAAATGAAACATGTATAGAAGTTTACTGACCCCCAGTAGAAGTTTACTGGGGGTAGTAAACGTCTACTGAGTTTACTAGGAGGCAATAAAGTTGTTTATTAGGGTATATTAAGTGTGTAATTGTCATGAAATTGAATGGGAGATAATGTATAGAAGTTTACAGACCCCCAGTAGAAGTTTACTGGGGGGCAATAAACTTTTACTTTACACACTAGGGGGCAATAAAGTTGTTTATTAGAGTATATTAAGTGTGTAATTGTCATGAAATTGAAAAGGAGATAATGTATTGTTGTTTACTGATCCCCAGTAGAAGTTTACTAGGGGGCAGTAAACTTGTTTATTTGTATATAATTGTTTAACAGTAACGATTTCGTTGTTATAACGTGTACAGGAGCTGCCGATGGAAGATATGAAGAATTTGCCAAAGCAAATGAAGAACTGGTGAACAAAAACACTGAATTGCTCGGCAAGTTAAAGAAAGCGGACAGCCAAATCATTGAGCTAGAGAAAGAAAGGAGGGCAGACAAAAATGAAATCAACGCTCTCAAGAAATAGTTGCACAAGGGGGCAAAACATGCTCAGACAAAGCAGATAATATGTGTAACTGAGGAGAAGGAGGAGGAGGAGGATAGGTCAAAGTCGGTTGAAGAGAAAGAATATAACTGCAGAGAGGAGCAACCAGGAACTGAAGAGGTAAGAGTAGAAATCAGTTTACTGACCCCCAATAAATATTGTGTTTTCTTCATTAAGCAAAAGATAACTTGTGTGTTTTCTTTTGTGTAGTTTTTTGAACAAGTAGCAGAACCAGTTCCGTTGCAAAAGATATTTTCAGAAGACGATGAACCTGTGACTACCGATGTCAAGCTGTCTAAACTAGACAAACTTGTTGATCAAGCTGTGGAAATGGCCGAAAAAAAATGAATGAAGCAACCAGCTTGAAGAATAAAGAATAGCAAGCAGGAGGGCTCAAGAAATATGTCAAGCAGAAGGGCTCAAAACAAACTGTGGAGACTGGTTCGATTGAAAGAGACGTCAACCTGAAGAAGCGTGAGGCACAAAAGAGGAAAGAAGAAGAATGGGACTATGACACCCCTGAAGGGCTAAAGCCAGCAAAAAGAACAAAGGAGGTGGAGCGTAAAGTCCAAAATCGTATTGTTATTGATGGAGTGAACTGCAACACTCCAACATGGAAGCTCTTGGATGAAAAGGTGGCGAATCACTATAAGAATTGGTTTGATTTGAACAAGGACTAGAATGATGAGTAAGTTTATTCTTCCCTAGTATATATATATAACATTACAATTAGTTTCCTGGTTTGACTTGCTTATGACTTATTTGTGTCTGCACAGTTTCCGGTTTTGGGAGTGTTGTGATGGTATCATTGACATTACCAAATATGACTTGAAGAAAATAATTGAAGAAGGAGAGATTACATGTAATGTGAGAAAAAATTACTGGTTTTACTAACCGCAATAAAGTTGATGTTTGAGTAACCTAAGATGTATTCTTTGTTGTAATTATTTGTGACTTATATATGTTGTACATGCAGACCATCAGGGTGTACCTCGCAATGTTGAAGGAGGAAATGGAAAAGAAGAATGTCTCGGTCGGATTTCTAGACATAGAGGCAGCGGTAAGTAGTCTAACCTGAAATAGCAGCGTGCCGCAGCACCGAGGTCTCCTTCGTTACTTTTTTCAGTTAACACAATCTTACTACTTGCTTTTATAAATACAGTGCGCGGTGGTGGTACATGAACAAAAACTGAAGGAGTTCCTAGCTGGAGGAGGAAAACAGGGGGAATTCAAATGTAATGAATTGGATATAGAGCTTTCCATTATTAATCCTTTATGGTCCATCTTCAGTAAGGACCTGGTTTTCATTCCGATACATCACGGGGTCAGCCACCACTATACCTTGGTTCTGATTGACAACAAAGCTCGATGCTTCTATCACCTAAACTCAATGCTACCGCCAACGAAAGATTACTCTGCCGACACCAACAACCACTTTCAGAATGCAATGGCAGTGGTGAGTTGTAACTGATTTATTAGGGTAAGAAGTTTACTGGGAGGTAGTAAACTTCTACTGGTTTTTGTTTGTTGCTTGTTCTCTTAGTTTGTTTGAGTTGTAATTTACTTGTGTGTTGGAACCAACAGGTGAAGCACATTATGGTGTTCATCAAACGCGTATATGATTCCACCAAATACCCTCTCAGCCAAGGCATGGACCCTGAGGAATGGAGGAAAAACTATGACAAGCAGGACAACCAAGGAATAGTGGTTAATGGTTACTCGATGATGAGTGCTGAAGAGAAAAGAACAAGAAGATGGATGCTGGACCAAAATGTTTATCAAGCAAGATATAAGCTGACTGATATCTTATCCTGCCCGTAGCAAAAAAAAACATCGTAAGTACCTTTAAACTTCCTTTAAAGAGTTTTATTGGGGTTAGAAATTACTTGTCTGTTTTATTGGGGTGAAAAATTTAGTAACACTGTTTCTTAATACATTGCAGGTCAGACTGTGGACCATTTTTGCTCCATTTTATAGAGCGCCTATGTCATGGTAAAAAACCGACAAAAGATGGTGGTAATGAAATGAGGAAGAAGATCCTGCTAAAGTTCATGGACATCAATATAGAAAAAAGATTAGTGGCACTTTAGATGTAGGATCTTCAAAATGTGAAAATATGTAGTATTTTGGTAGTGTTGCAAGAACATATGAATGATCTTGAATTTCAGTAAAGGAACTTGTTATTTCAGTAATTTTGGTCTATTCCTTTGATCTTTTTGTCAGTTTCATTTATCTTTCGTTGTCAGTTTCAGTTTTTTTTGTTACAGGGTGGTTATTGGGGGTCAGTAAACTTCGGTTGCTCTGTAAGGAAAATTACTGACCCCAATAATTTTTCCTATTTGAGAGTTTACTACCCCATTATGTCATTAGAGGATGATTGAAAGGAATCTAACTAATAACAATCATCCATAAACTTTGGTTGCACTGGTCAGGAAAATTACTGACCCCTAATAATTTTCCACACTTGAACATATGAGCATAACAAAAACTGGAAGCATTCCAGATTAAAGAAAAGACCTGGAAAAGAAACTGGAAGAAAATAAAGGAAGGCGGATGTGTTGTATCAAGAAATACAGAAAATTACTGACCCCAATAATTTTCCACACTTTACATGAGCATAATTTTCCAATCATTTTTCATACTTGAGAGTTTAATTACTGATAGGAGCACAAAATGTGACGTTCTTAATATGTTTATACCCTTTATTTACCCTTTGTTAAACTCCTATTTAGTTGTTTTAGCTTTATATTTGTGTTTAGTGTAGAATAATTGCTTAATATAGAAATATGTAGGTTTTGGTGTTAGAATACATAGTAATTTCGGAATTGAAGAATTGGTGTTGAAATTGTGCTAAGTGTTGGAAATCCTTGTTTACTCAGGATTCCTGTCTTGATCAAGATTCCATCTTTCCTCTTTCCTAGTTTCTAATTTTCTTATTTCTATTTCAGGAAAGTCTAAACCCGTGTTGACTAGGAAATGTTTTCCTAAACTCATGAGGGAAAGGTGGCCGGCAGCTAGGAGTTCCTGCTTGAGCTAGGAGAAGTACAATCCGAGATATGTATGGAGATGCCGTGAAGATTTCCCAAGTCTCCAAGGAGAGAGAATCCGTGCGGCATAAAGAGTTTTCCAAGTTCAAGATGGTTTTGTCATTCCTTAATGCATGAGGATTCCTTGAAGAACAAGAGAAGAAATTAAATCCAACTTGGACTTGGTTTTGCCGATTCAATAGGATTCCTTGTGCTAGAAGAATTCTTGGAGATCAAGACTTGTTACTCTATAAATAGGGCATGGCATGGCAGCAATAAGACATCATCAACCCGTGCAAAATTACACCAAAGCTTTGCCGAAACTTCATCATTCTCCAAACACCATAATCCGAACTCACCATCATCCTTGATCCGAAGCAAGTAGCCTAGGGTTCCGCTCACTCAAAAAATAGAACAAGTAGGGATATTTTGAGAGTGTATTTCATCTTTTACTTTTGGATTAGAATGTGTTTGTTCTTATTGATATTTGTTTTAGGTTTTTGCTTAAGTATGTTTCGATTCTTGTCTATGAGATAGAAGTACTTTTGAGCCATGTTTTGAATTGAAGTTTACAATTTATGATCAATGATTTTAGGTTTTATGCCGTGAGTTTTATGTCCATATACTTTAAGATTTTCGGTGCATTCTTCTATTTTCATGTGTAATTGATACAAGTAGTTGATGTTGCATGTGTTAATCATCCAAGGTTCAACTTTGATACAAGTAGTTGATAAGTTGCATTGTCTTTGTTATTTCACCGATTTTCTACCTATGTTTGATTTGGACTTGTGCTTAAACACATCGATTATTTATGTGATACGTAATTGCATGATTAGTTTATGTGTGTGACCTATAAGTAGAGCACGTAGCCGAGCTTGTTTGTGTCACGATATTGAATGAAACCTGTAGTCTAATTCAAAGTATGTCTATGTCATAGGAACCACGTAGGAACTTATGTGCATATCGAATTTAGGTTGTGTATTTGCTCACGGTGTGGACTTAAATGAGATTAGAGATTGTCTTCTTTGTTCTTGCATGGTTGTTTGGTTGTGTTTGCATGATTGTTGGTTGATCACATGTATATATGTATAGAAGTAATTTATGATTTATTTTCATTGTTTATTCCAAAATCATCAAACCTTTAAACCTATGTGCTTATTTTGACATTTACATTAGATTAGATGGATCTACCCTGTAGTTGGATCCCCGGTTTAGAACGATCCCTGCTTGCTTTATACTACGACTGATTTGTTGACAGGGTTAATTGATGCGTGTGCAAATACGTCTTATCAATTACTACCCCAATAATATTCTTCACCTTATACCTCCGGTTAGGGCCCTAACCCGTTTGAGAGCGTATGACATTGTGATTTCGTTGTTGTTGGGGAGTTTCGAATTCGCATATGTGAGAAAATTTCGGCAGCATCTCCCTACAGTTTCCCAAGTGCACTAATATCTATACCTAGAATGCACTCGAGGAACAATAAAGGAAGATCTTGTCGAAATATATATACCCACAACCGAAAATGAAACGCACCAACAAAAAACGGAATCTCAATGTCATATGTCCCAAAGTGTCCAAATATGGGACAATTCGAAACCCATTTTGTTAGACACAGTCGTAACATAATGATTCTCGAACGAGATTTCTAAGGGTAACAATATATATTGATGAATGTATAAGAATCTTATAATTCTTAATTACATGATTCATCATTTTATTTTTTATCATATGATTGAATACACAAAACGATTTGAATGAAAACAAAAATTTGATAAACATATTATTCACATAATTATTAATTAATCATACATACAAAAGCTAAAGATATATATATATATATATATATATATATATATATATATATATCTTTGAAAATTATACACACAAAAGTTAGATATATATACAAACATAATATTATATAGTTTTCATATGCATATATAATATTATACGTACAAACATATTATACACACATATCCAGTAATTATATTAAGCATACAAGTAAGTAACAATAATCCATCAAAATTGGACCGGCAAGTCGCCGAAAGTTCGCAGAAAAATATGTCTAAAAGAAGAAAGTAGATTAATTAATTAAAGTAGTTATCAATTAGGAGATCGAGATCGAAGCGCGCAGCTCTTAAAGATTGATTAAATTCATGAAGAAAAGCTTCCAAAACTACATTTGGATCGGATAAATATTCCGATGAAGGGGGGGGGGGAGCTAGGTACCATGCCTTTCTTCTGCGTTCTCTTCTGGGCAAAAGGTGTATAAATGGATGATGTGTAAACTTAGTGGACGGAATATTCTGTCGCCTAGGACAAAAGGCGTCGGAAAAAATATTCGTTCTGCTTTGTGTCAGGCAATAATTCAAATTTTTAGTCGACGGAAAACTTCGTCGGCTAAGAAAGGAATATTCGTCGCCCAAGTCGTTCTTACCCGACGGAATCTACGTCGTCGCCCAAGAAAATTTCAGACGACGGAACATTATTCGTCGTCTAAGACTGGTAATACCAACGAAACATTATTCGTCACCCTACACAATCTTACACGACCGACTATGTCGACAGTCAATTTCCGTCGACTAAGAAGATCTAAGCTGACGAAACCATACCGACTGAAGATATCCGTCGCCTAGGGTTTACTAAGCCGACGGAACATGGACGACGAATAGTGTTTCGTCGATTATGAATAGCTTAGTCGACGGAAGACGTCGACAGTTATTTTCCGTCGCCTAAGATTTCTTAGGCGACGGATGTGGTACCCTATGCGACGGTTCTTATTCCGTCGGTGAAGAGTGTCTTAGCCGACGAAATTAATAAGATTCCGTCGGCTAAGTCGATATTTCCTGTAGTGTGCCGGCACAAGGCCATTCACACCCTATCAAAATGTGATAGGATATTATTGGCGACTTAAAGCCGCTTAGAACTACAATTAAATTATAGTAAAAAACTAAATTAAATTGTAGAATAGTAAAATGGAATGGACCCAGGGTAAAGCCCCAAGCCCATTGCACACTTGGACCAGAAGATACCCATAATTGGAAGAAGGCCCATCGGGTCAGACCTTTGACCTCAGCCCAAAACAACTCTTGCACAGACAACCCCGTCTCCACTAGCGAAACCACAGCCCCTACCTGCCGCCACCGTCGCCACTTACAGCTAGCTCTCGACCATCGTCGAGACACCATCTTTAACCCAGTGTCGTCGCAACCCCTCCACCACCATAACCCCTAACCACAAACACCAATAGAACAACCCTCCACCATCCTCTGTCACATACACTGAAATTCGACCCCGAACATACCCAGATGAGTCTCCCACGAGATCCGATTGGATCTGACTCCAAACCCAGATCCCAGATCGGGCCAGAAAGCGAATATTTACAGCGAGAATCGATCGAGGCTGATCTCTTTCTTAGAGTTATGCTGAACTAGAAAACAATGTGCATATATTATGAGTTAGCCAACATGTCAACCACACCACCTCTAACTTAACCATCCAGAAGTTAGAAAGTTATAAATAAAATTATTATCTTATCCACGGCCATAAGGCACATTCATCAATTGTCCTCATGATATATAGAATGAACCTACCTTACAAACTGACAAGTAACCCTCATTGCAAACATATACGCACGTATATTGTGCCTTCACAAAAGAACACTAACCTCGTGTTGAGCAAAAAATGTACATAATCTCATCCTATCTCATTTATGAGAGATAGAACTTTTATTATGTTAAGTTCGACCCATTCAAGATAACATATCTCTTAATTACATCCTCTTAATTTAAGAGAAAACCCCTTTGATTCCAAAAGAAAATAACCAATGGGGGGTGTGTGAGTTTATTTGTTTTTACGGCTGCACCCGGAAATTTGAATGGGTTGCTTACGTACCCTTGTGAAGGGATCAAGCCATTCGTAGTTCGAGAATTCCAACAAGTGAATGACTCATTGGAAAAGCTTTGATTTTGGAATAAGATTAGTGTTTGGAAATGTGTTTGGATTTGTGTCTAAAGGCATTTGAGCTTTGGAGCGAGACTTTTGGCTTCAGGCGATCCAGAAATTTATTTGGGGTGGTGGTTGCATCCAGATTTAAATCCAGACTGCCTATATACCCTGTGAAGGGATCAAACCAATGTAGTTCAAACGTTTCGGAGTGAATTTGATTTTTTTCTAGTGTTTTAGGACTTTGACAAGAGTCATTTGGACTAGTGGTGTTAGAGATTCTGTTTGGAATGGTGGTTGCATCTAGTGGGTCGCTAGATTGCCTACGTACACTTTTGTGGGTTCAAACCGACCGTAGTTCATTATTTTTGAGTAAGCGGGTTTGTACCGATTGTTGAGTCGACATATATACATATTTTTGAATCCGTCAATTATATTTCTTGTGGACACCCGATTTAATAGAGTGTTGTTGATTTGATTTGGGCACCCGTCGTGCCGAGCTTGAATTGGCTTTACCCTGCTTCATTTTTAGCTTTGAGGCGACTGATGGGTGATTTGGTGAAGCTCAAACTTGCATCGGAGACGTCTTATTTGATTTGGGCCTCGTCGTAATTTCTTTGTCGACGAACACCGTATCTGGGCTTGAACATTTGAGTGGACTTTGAAGTTTGCCACGAGCCCAATAATTTGCAGCCTTAGTACCATAGCAACCCCAAAACCCATCTGAAGCTTAATTTCACTTTTGCGACAGCCGAACCCAAAAGAACATGATAGACGTCTTCTTCGATTCTAATTCTGTGTAGAAATGGAGATCGGGTCTGATTCGGAAATGGATTCAAAGGGTTTGACTTTGTGTAAATGGAGGTATTTCTCGACTTGGTTCTGCACTCCACACAGTCGTCATTTGCATTGGGTAATGATTCCATCTCGATATGCTTCTTTGATTCTGAGAGAGATTCTTTCTGACAATTCATTTTTCTTTGTTGTCAGATCTCCTTCGTCGAAATTTGGGGTTGCCGTCCGTTTACTGCATTTTGGCATTTCTAGTTTGAGTCTCTTGGTGAGCGAGTACTGACTGCTATTTGAATTTTATGGCTAGCAATTGTCATAACTCTCATATGCTTAATTGAGTGAATATTTTGTCTTATGTGTGTGTAAGAAGCAACAAACTGGACGTGTCTCTTCAAGAGGTGTGTTGCCTCCGCATACCACAATTATCAATACTCAATTTGATTAAACTTTATCTATGTGTCTGCAAGTCCACCGCCTGGTCTAGTTGCTTTGCTTGTCATTTTGCTCTGTTATTACTTTGGTGCAAACATCATGACATAATGGTGGTCTTGTGTTGAGACTTTGAACATAGGTTTCGACAATAATAATTGTTCTCATGTGCAGATTTTGAATACAACAGGTTTTGAAGCTTCCTCCACCGTCAAACTTAAGTGACCATTTGCTAAAGACATGGCGTTGATCATAGACTCGTTGATGCCTTGTCTTCTTCTTTTCATTTATGGCTTGTTACTCAGGTATCAAACAACTCATGTCCTTGCTACAACAATGTTCTTCAGTATAAGACTTCATCTTCCTTGCTCTTGATTGTTGCAGACGACTTGAGTGACTTCTTTGATGCATGACCATGACGTCTTTGCTGTAGTGAGAGAAGGGAGTAGTAGGCTGTAGGCTTCTTCAGGTGGTGGTCATGGCGCTCGCACTACAGGAAATCTCGTCCTAGGCGACGGAATAAACCCGTAGCCTAAGAAGAAATATTCGTCGCCTCAGATCCTAAGAGACGAATTGTCCGTCGTTTAAGTTCCGTCGTGTAAGTGTCGTGAGGTAGACACTTACGCGACGGAACTGAAATTTTTCGTTGACTAAGAACCATCTAACCCGACGAACTCTGACATGCCTTGTCGACAAACTCATTCGTCGATAAATCTCTTCGTCGACAAAAAATGTTTGTTGAAATATTCTTACCCGATGAATACGAAATTCTTCTTAGCCGACGGAACTGTGTTGGTATATATGTTTGCCGACGAATACTGCGTCATTCTTAGGCGACGGAAAAGTCGTCGGTAAAGTGGTAATCCGACGAATACCAAACAGTTCTTAGTCGACGATTGATCTTTGTATTCGTCGGATAAGTTGTTGTTCTTCAGCGACGGAAGTTACTATTTCCATCGCCTATGTATTTCATCTTGGTAGACGAATATTACTATTTCCGTCGCTTGGGTTGTTTATCTTGCGCGACGAAGGTTTCAATTCCGTCGCTGAAGAAATTTGCCTTGGGCGACGAATATTGCTTTTTCCGTCTCTCAAGATATTTTCCTTGGGCGACGAAGGTAATTGTTTTCGTTGACTAAGTTATTTTATTTATGGTGAAAAGACATTGAATTTTTTTTTTCTTTTTTTTTTACCTTATTAACTGTTTCCAAAAATTACAAATTAGTAACAATAATCAAACACATACATACAGATATATTGATCATTATACAGTAACAATATATACCGGAATCAATGGATTTGGACCATTTTTCATATATTGATGATAGATGGACAAATATTATTCATATATACGTACAAAATAATTAATGAATTAACAAGGTAGAAAATTGTTCATACAATCTAGCTAAACTATGAATAATGCCAAGGGGCACTGTTGTCCAATCCTACTCGTTGTCGCCTCTATAATCACTGTTTTGTGAGGAAACTTGTCGAGGAGGAGAAGATTGAGGAGGAGGAAATTGTGGAGGAGGAGGAGGTGGCATACCTAGGTGCGCATATATGGCTGTAACTTGAGACTACACAGCACTATACATAGACTCGGCACGCAGGGCACGCTGCTGGACCTCTTGGAACTGCTGCTGGCCACGCTCCTCTGATTCTTTTAGTCTCTTCTCATAGCGCTCCTGCACCTCTTGGATTTGCTGCTCATCAACTCTAGGAGGACAACTACGTGAAGTGAAACCATTTTAAGAAAGGCTCAAGTCTCGCTCGCCTCGTCGTCCCATCCCTCTGATCTCCTTTCCTTTCCGAGTTTTGAGCACCTTACCCAACACCACAATTTGTTGGGACTGACACTTTCCATAATCTCCTCCTCCGTCGCGTCAGGATGTTGTTCCTTAAATGCATCCTTTCGTTTATTGACCTCATCAACCATGTCATTCTGCATTTAAAATACATTAATTAATAAACAAAACATGCAGCTCAACATTTCCATAATAAAGTTTACTAGTTGCATAATAAATAGGGAATAAGCTACTAGGGGTCAGTAAACTCATTAAGCCAAGTAGAAGTTTACTGTCCCCCAGTAAACTTGTACTAGGGGTCAGTAAACTTGCAATTCATTATCTCCCTTTCAATTTCATGGCCACAACACACAATAGATACCCCAATAAACAACTTTAGTGCTCCCTCATAAACCCAGTAAAAGTTTACTGGCCCCCAGTAAACTTCTACTGGGGGTCAGTAAACTTCCAATTCATTATCTCCCTTTCAGTTTCATGGCCAAAACACACAACAGATACCCTAATAAACAACTTTACTGCTCCCTAGTAAACCCAGAATAAGTTTACTGCCCCCAGTAAAATTCTACTGGGGGTCAGTAAACTTGCAATTCATTATCTCCCTTTCAGTTTCATGGCCACAACACACAACAGATACCCTAATAAACAACTTTATTGCTTCCTAGTAAACCTTGTAGAAGTTTACTGCCCCCAGTAAACTTTTACTAGGGGTCAGTAAACTTACAATTCATTATCTACTTATAGTAATGACTGTAGAAGTTTACTGCCCCCTAGTAAAATTCTACTGGGGGTCAGTAAACTTGCAATTCAGTTGTATGGCCACAACAGCTACCCTAATAAACAACTTTATTGCTCTCTAGTAAACAACTTTATTGCTCCCTAAAACTATACATCTTAATTAATGACAATGATAATAACACTTTTTTTTTGTTTTAGAAGAAGCAGGAAAACATGACATTCTAATTGGACAGTGCCTACATTCAACTTAATGATCTCATATATATACCAATAGCCGGATTTACACATGCTTGAACCATTTGCTAAGCTTACATTTTAGTAAAAGGAAAGACACTTACATTTTAGAAACTCTCACTGGTCCTCTCTCCTAATGAAATCTACTAGCATGCCAAAGGGCCTTTCTTTCAGATAAGCTTTGTGACATTGGTACTTCCAGTCCTTGTACCTCTCCTGTGCCCTCTTCAGTATCCAATTGAACATTGGCTCATCATTTTCATCTCACTTGTACTTCGGCTAAGTAAGAATAAAAAAAAAATCACATGTTAAGCACTGAAAAATAAAATAAAATAAATTAATACAGCCAATTACTATCACAAAACACATATTTCAATTCATATCAACACACAATACTTTACACACATTCAATCATACTTTACACATGTCCATAACATTTGCACTTTATAAGACAACTTAGTCTGATGCAAACATATCCTTAGAAATGAATTTTATCAACAGAGAGATGTCAATTCAGTCAGTTCATGCCTTCCAATTATAAGCAATCATATATATGTTATCAAACAAATGTAATTAAGTAAATTTACTTTTCATATACGTTTCCGTTACTTACCGACATTACATTCCACACCTTCCACTTCTCAGTCTGATCAAGGTCGTAGAACGTGCTTGCCCTCATTCCCACCAGACTCCGTATGGCGCAACCCATATCATGTGCCACCAAGCTGTTTATCCCCCTAACGTGAAGTGGAACCATTTGAAGAAAGGCTCAAGTCTCGCTCGCCTCCTCGTCCCATCCCTCTGATCTCCTTTCCTTTCCGAGTTTTGAGCACCTGACCCAACACCTCAATTTGTTGGGACTGAACACTCACTACCAGGACAAACACTTTAGCCGACGAAAACTTTTCGTCGGCCTGTTAGCTTAATTCGTCGGCTAAGATCTTAGCCGACGATAAGTGACTTTAGCCGACGAAACTATAGACCGTCGTCGGCTATTTTCCCATAGATAGCCGACGACAGAAGACGTCGTCGGCTAGTCCCTCAGACTTTAGCAGACGAAACATCTCGTCGGCTATTCTCTTAACTTAAGCCGACGAAACAACTCGTCGGCTAGTCTCTTACCTATAGCTGACAAAACAACTCGTCGGCTAGTCTCTTAACTTAAGCCGACGAAACAACTCGTCAGCTAGTCTCTTACCTATAGCCGACGAAACAACTCGTCGGCTAGTCTCTTTGATTAGCCGACGAAACGCTTAATATATTCGTCGGCTATAGTATGTAATAAAAAAATAAAATAACTAAAGCCGACGAAACAGCCCGTATTTCGTCGGCTTAATTTAAAGGGTTTAGCCGACGAAACATTCCATAATTCGTCGGCTAAACTCTATTAAAAAAATAATTAAAAATACTATAGCTGACGAATTATGGCGTATTTCGTCGGCTATAAGTCCATTCCAGTATAAAAAAAAAACCCAAAATTTCTAAATTACCATTCCAAGCAAGCTACAAAAAACACCAAAACAATTCCATATAACCGACAACAAGCACATAAAACTACATAATTCATCAACTACACAAAATCTAGACCGTCTAAATTAATATCCGCTTCTGGGGGCTGCTGCGGAGCTTGCGGCGGCTGGGGTAGCGGTATGGACGGAGGCATGGGCGGAGCCGGAAGTCCCTGGAGCTGGGCAGCTGTAAAGTCCTGCATGTACTGGAACATCTGCCGCTGCTGGGCCGGCTGGATGGCATGTACCTCGGCATAATGGGCTGCCTGCGTGACATTATAGGTTGCCTGCGCGGCATTATAGGCAACATGAGCAACTTGCTGTTCCTGTAGTCTCTGAAGTCCCGATTGTAGCAGCTGAGTCGTCCTGGTGGTCGTGGTCCTGCTGCTGGTCGAGGCTGTCTTTCGTTGAAATCCTGGAGTGGTCTTCAGGACCCCCTCGCCCTTCTTTCCTAGACCCCGGCAGTAGAAGTTGTTTGCTCGCGGTGGGAAGGCTGTGCCCATGATCCTCGCCCCAACCGTCGGATCCGAAGTGTTGATCCGGGACATGGCTTCGGACATCTCTTCCTCCTGCGTGTCCGGCCATGTCTCCCTCACTATAGCACTCATCACCTCGTCACTAGCCTCACTCACCTTCGCCCAATTGGATAGGAAAAAAATTATTAATTAACATTTTAACATATATATAAGTAAAATTTAAAATTTAAAAACGTAAGATGACTTACAATATCCTCATGGGCGTCAGGATATGCCTTCTCGTATGTATAGACGTACGGGTTGACCTCTGGATGTTCCCTGGCCGCCTCGTCCATGAAGACAGCGAACGGTCTCGAACCGGCATGATGGTTCCTTGTGTTGCATTGCCGGTTCTGAGCGTTCGCTCGGAAAACCGCCTTCAAAGAAAAAACTAAACTATTAGTAAAATATTTAAAAACGCACGTACTTAATGACAAATTAACTAATTAATTTATTTAAATACCTGTTTACGAGGGTTGTTGAATTCTGATGTCAGAAGCCAACGCCACTCGTACTCTCTGTACTGGAACTCAGCAGGGGTACCAGAACGTGCGTTCCCGTGCGTAGTCCAATGGGTCCGCAACTTGTTCTTCCACTTCTTATACCTACAGATACAACAAAAATATTAGAAATATTATTAATATCACATACAATTTTGTTTTTTCATTAACTTCCCAACGTACCTTCCCCCATGCACAACGTCCGCCCAGCTGCTCTTCAAGGGCTCGGAACCTCAAACCACACCTGCATTTAATCGTTTATTAGTTTAGTTTTTCGAGAAATCTACAATGTAATACATAATATTATTGAGGCATTTTGTAAACTAACCGACATCGCGTTGTGGACCATGTCCTTAACCTCCTGTGGGACCTCGCCCCAATCTGACCACAACATAGGGACTCTATCCCTAATGAGCGCTCCCACACGACCGGAGTACGTCCTCGACTTCCCGCCCGATACTATGTCGCCATCCCCGTCAGTACCGATGACAATCCTCCCTGAGGTACCGACGATCTTCTCGAGAGCCTTCCCTGTGACAGGGCCTCTCTTCTTTTTTGCCGGCTTCGCTCCGACGGTGCCTATCACATGATAAACCAAATTGATTATTAAAATCAGAGAATTATAAGAAAACAAATCATTCATCTTTCATTACCTGAGGGCGATGCGGCGGACGCGACGGGTTCCGTCTCCGATGATGATACCCTCGCGAAAATAATAGGCGTATCAAAAGGCACGAACCGGTACGCCGCTGATGGAGCCACTGGCTGGGGCAGTGGATAAATCGGCGTCCCTGAGTCATCGACTGCAGGTAAGGCCGGTATCATCCGCGGAAGGAACAAATGAGGCGACGGCATCTGTACCCTAGATGACCCACCATCCGAAGCAGTAGGACTCGGAGTGGGCGCCCGGTCTATCTCAGGCATACGGGGTGCAGAGACCTTCGTCTGGGTCTGAGCCCATAGCTTCCTCGAGAAACGAGGGACGCCCGGTTGGCTCGATAAAGGAGGCACCTCCGGCTGCCTCTGCGCCGTCTCCAGAAGGGTTGCACGTCTGGCTGTCATGAGGCCCCGAAACGACGTCTGATGGTTGCTAGAGGTTCCCTCAGACGATTCGGACCTTTGGCCCTTCGAACCCTTCGTCGATCTAATATTACCGCTCATCCTGTTTAAAATATTAATTTGAATCAAGGCCACAAAATCAAAAAATGTAAACCCATTCAATTAGTCAACAAAAAAAAATATATACACTTCCTAAATACAAATTTACACTTCTAAATACAATATACACTTCCTAAATATACACTTTCTAAATAAAAATATACACTTACTAAATATACACTTTCTAATAAAAATATACACTTCCTAACAACACCACAACATTGCAATTGACCGGAAAATCAAAGCAAACATAAAATACTAAATATAAATATACACTTTCTAAATACAAAATAAAAATATACACTCCTAAATACAATATACACTTTCTAACAACACCACAACATTACAATTGACCGGAAAATAAAAACAAACACAAAATGAGCCTTGGGAAACAGAAATGTACTCGAGGAGGAGGGAGGGCTCGAGGCTGGAGCAGCAGGAGGAGGAGGGAGGACCGGAGCAGCAGAGGAGGAGGGAGGGTCGGAGCAGCGAGAAGTAGATGACGACCGAGAGAGGCGGCGACCGGGAGAGAGAGAGGGCGGTGACCGGGAGAGGGAGAGGGAGAGGGAGCGGAGGCGGAGCCCGGGAGAGGGAGAGGGCGGCGACCGGGAGAGGGAGAGGAGGAGGGCGGCGACCGGGAGAGGGAGAGGGAGCGGAGGCAGAGCCCGAGAGAGGGAGAGGGAGAGGGAGCGGAGGCGGAGCCCGGGAGAGGGAGAGGGAGATGAGGCGGAGACCGGGAGAGGGAGAGGGAGAGGGCAGCGACCGGGAGAGGGAGAGGGAGAGGGAGCGGAGGCGGAGACCGGGAGAGGGAGAGGAGGCGGAGGAGGGAAAGAGGAGGCTAGGGCATTTCTGCTGTCGAGCACTGGGTTATACCCGACAACTTTAGCCGACGAAATTATTATTTCGTTGGCTAAAGATAATAATATCGTCGGCTAAGATAATAATCTCGTCGGTTAAGATAAAATTCGTCGGCTAAACATTTGAAATTCGTCGGCTTACCTATGAAATTCGTCGGCTAAACAATAAATTCGTCGGCAAAACCTTTGAAATTCGTCGGCTATAGTACTTTTTATACATTCGACAAACTGTGATTGTGATTGTGATGATCAAACTTGAGAAACGAAAATCCGACCGTCAGATCTGACCATCATGATAAAATACATGTATGGGAAAAAATTCAACATCATCCGACAAGGTTAAGGGCTCGATCCGGACGGTCAATCCGTTAAGTCAAACCCCTAAACGCACGAAAAATGTCATTGGACTGTCTAAATTAAGTATTTTGGCCGGACCTTCAACTGAAAATAGTTTCAAACCGATGAGACGCAACAAGTCGTATAAAAATTTTACGCAAAATAACCACCGAAGATAGGGCTACTCATAGGGAGAAAGAATGAAAAATTGCATTGACCGCAACTATCGGCACCAAAACTTTACCGGAATACTGTGATTTTTCAACCGTGGACGTATTTCACCATTCTGGTCATATCTTATTTCACGACTTTTTTGCGTTTGAAGGTTTTACGTATAGTTTGTTTTTGAAACGGAACATTTACTTAACACTCGGTAAACAAGTTATACAACATTAGTAGGCATCAAGATGATTGTGATGATCAAACTTGAGAAACAGAAATCCGACCGTCAGATCTGACCATCATGACAAAATACATGTATGGGAAAAAATTCAACTTGATCCGACAAGGTTAAGTGCTCGATCCGGACGGTCAATCCCGTAAGTCAAACCCCTAAATGCACGGAAAAGGTCGTTGGACCGTCTAAATTTCGTATTTTGGCCGGACCTTCAACTGAAAATAGTTTCAAATTGATGAGACGCAACAAGTCGTATAAAAATTTTACGCAAAATAACCACCGAAGATAGGGCTATCGTATGTAACAGAAAAATTTTAGGGTTTAGCCGACGAATACCCTAATATATTCGTCGGCTATAGTATGTAATAAAAAAATAAAAAAATAAATAAAGCCGACGAAATATTAGGGTATTCGTCGGCTAAACTGATCTTAACCGACGACTTATAATATATTCGTCGGCTAAGATAGTTTTAGCCAACAAAATATACTATAATTCGTCGGCTAAGATGGTTTAGGCCGACGAATTATGGTGTATTTCGTCAGTTAAAGTATAAAAAATACATTAAAAAAACTGAAGGTAATACATGTAAACCATACTCACTTTCTGTTCATATATCACCAAAATTCATATAAAATAACAGAAATATGAATTCAACATATGTAAACTATAAAGGTAATACATTCTTTTTTATTACAAATTAATGTATTACGTCCTCTAAATTAAAACTAAGGCTCGTACTCGGAATCATCTGATGAGTCTTCTTCGTGTCAGAATTAATTTCTGGTAATCTATGTCTTTCCTCATCGCCAGAGTCTTCGTCTGTTTCTTGATTTGGATCAACATCAATAAGCCTTGGCTCTTCATCACGAATTCGCACCGAACGACCCGCTTTAAAATTATTAAGGCGAACGGTAGAGGAGTTAGGAATACCTATTGCGTTGGGCTCTTGATACGCAACATCTTCTTCCTGGTCTTCGGCCTCTCCAAGTGTAGCTGCCCGATAAATGTTTCGAGGGTGCACAAGGTTGACTACTTTCCACGCGTCACCCTTAGCAAGGTCATCAAGATAAAACACTTGTTTTACCGATGTGGCAAAAACGAACGTGTCATCTTTGTAAGAACTTGTAGCAGTGTTCACCGATAATATTCCGTACTGATCGGTCTTCATGCTCTGCGGGCTAGTATCAAACCATCTACACTTGAAGAGGTGCACTGTCATGCCTTCACCGTAAACGAGTTCCACCACTGAATCAAGAACACCGTAATAGTCAACTCCATTCCGCCCACCATGCGCCATCACCCCAGAATTCTGTGTTCTCCGTCTGCTGACTCTCTGTTCACATATAAATTGCACGCCATTCACCTTGCACATCGGATAAACTCTTGACATTATCGGCTTCATCGCTAGAAGTCTTAGTTCGTGCGACCAATTTGGGTGACCATCAAATTGAATATGGTTCATCTGCAACCAACCATTCAACTGTAAATTGGATAATTATGCAATAAACATAAATACGTACAGAAATATTGAATTACGTACCCAGCCGCCAAAATAGTTTGCAAACTCCATGTTGTGGTACTCGAGATCACCTTGAATGTCTGGACAATATAGATGGATGTCTTTCCAGTATTTAACTTCTGGACAGTTAATCAATACCCACCAGTGGGCAATGACTAGCTCATGTGGTTGCAACTTGTAGGAGTCTGGCAAAATTCCATAAACTTCAACATCACTGGAGAGTATGGAAAGATTAAACTTCGGTACATCTACCGGCATGGCTTCGTCTGTTTCCTTCAATGCTCCTAAATACAACTTCATGTAGGTGACGCATTCGTGCGCAATATATGCTTCAGCTATACATCCTTCAGGCGCGGATTTATTAGCCACATAAGCTTTGTAGTCTCCAAGTTGCCTATAAATCAAGTTGCAAAGTGTTATGATTATTGAACATGTATATTGAGGAATTCAGGTGTAAAAAACGTACATTTCTATAGGATACATCCAAGTGTAGTGTACTGGATCGGTAAGCAACAATTGCTCGGGAAGATGGATCATCAGGTGAGGCATGATGTCAAAAAAATTTGGAGGAAATATCCTCTCAAATTTACACATGATATAAATGATGTCCTCTTGCATTTCCCGGAGGTTAGATTTTTTCACTTCCCGTGTGCATAACTTCTGGAAGAATCTTGCCAACGCTATTAACGGCTCCACCACCTGACGGGGAAGGAACGGTCGAATGAAAACAGGGAAGAGACGTTGTAGCAGGATATGACAGTCATGACTCTTCAACCCGTACATCTTATTGTTCCGGAAGTTCACACACCGGGCTATATTTCCTGCATAGCCTGAAGGATACTTCACACAACTCATCCACCTAAAAATTACGTTCTTCTGTCAGGCTTCACGGTGTAAGGAGCTTGAGGCATTTTTTTCTTCCCTTCTTTCAACCACAGATGTCTTCTTAATTGCATTTTTTGTAGATCAATGCGTGCCTTAGAACCGTCTTTCGTCTTCCCCTCCTAGTTTAACATTGTGCCCACCATACTGTCGCAAACATTCTTTTCTATGTGCATCACATCTTGGTAGTGCCTGATCAACAATTTACTCCAGTATGGGAGTTCCCAGAATATGCTCTTATGTGTCCAGAATTTGTACCTACCGGTCTTTCAGGTATTGCTACCACAATATTGGGATGATTGCTGAGCTGTTCAAAATCGTACTCATTAAGCACTGCTAAAATTTCTTCTCCCGTGCATCTTCTGGGAGGCACACCGTGTTCTACGGTCCCAGCAAATGCCTTGTCATCGAACCGTCATTCGTGATTATATGGAAAGAAAGCACGGTGACCCAATCTGCATATCTTGTTGCAATGACTGCTGCTCCCCTCATCGCTAAGGCACTCTGGACATACCTTGTATCCCCTAACAACGTTGCCCGACAACATCCCACTGGCAGGAAAATCACTGATGGTACCAACAACCATGACATGCATCTAGAACATCTCGTGCATGTACTTGTCATAAGTGGGATGACCAACGTCCCACAAAAACTGAAGCTCTTCAATCAAAAGTCTCAAATACACATCGAGACACTTCCCTGGATAACCGGCCCCGGAATTAACAAACTCAACATATTGTATTCCTTCTTCATGCACATCCATGTATTGATAAGGTTGATGAGTTTGTGATTTAAAAGAATTGATATGTTTTGAAAAAATTTGGTTTGAATTTTCATGAAATTTTACGCGGGAAGATGGGCGCTCAAATTTTTAGAACTTAAGCGATGAAATGTTCTATTTCCGTCGTCTAAGTGATTCATAAATTTTTATTTATTTTTTTTTAAAAAGAAACATTCCGTCTCCTAAGTAAACATTTCCGTCGCCTAAGTTCTACTTAAGCTACAGAATATAGTTTCGTCTAAGTAAAAATATTTTGTCTCCTAAGTAGTACTTAAGCGACGGAATGAAATCAAAATATTTCGTCTCCTAAGAATGACTTAGGAGACGGAAACTGTTTTGTCTCTTAAGTAGAAAGTTTCGTCGCTTAAGTACCACTTAGGAGACGGAATTAAAAAATTCCGTCACCTAAGTGCTATTTTCTAGTAGTGTGAAAGAACTGTAAACAAAGCAGCAGCAAAATGACTACCTATATGTGTAGTTAACCAACTAATTCCGAATCATCTGTTAAAGTATATGTTACATATCTATTATACTGAGATGTTATCCCTACCTGAAACATAAAATAATGTATTGTTTTGTTGATATTCCTATGTTCTATGCATTGATATTCATATTGATATACAGATTAGATATACAAGTATTTTGGTGATTGCACCTCCTGCTTTTTCCCTCTCCTTTTCAAAGCAAAATTTATATTAGTTATCATGAACAGTTTTTCCAGCTTTCTTAACAATAGAGGTATGATTAATGCCTTCTAAATTTATTCACGTGTTACCGTAGAATCTGACTTTAACTTGCAAAACCAAAATCACAAGATTTATCATTCGAGAAGGTTGGTATTACCTTGCTTGCCCTACATGCAGCAAAGCTCTTAGGCTGCAGTAGGACATTGGAAAGCTTTGTTGTGGACAACATGGAGAGCAAGTTCCTTACTCCATGTAAGCTACCAGAATATTTAGCCTCCACAGTCTCTTTTTGCATCTAATATCTGCAAAACAACGTGAAAGACACACTATTTTTTATTAATTATATCCAGCTCGAAGGAGTCTTTCTACAATACTTTTTAATTCAGTTTGTAAATGTAATCACAATATTGTTGTTCCTTTATAAATACAAATTTATTTTATCTACTTTACTGACAAATTTGTGAATGCAAATTATATTGTTATAGATACAAGTTAGAGCTGCGGCTTAAGGATGAGGAGGATTCAACAACAACTACAATAATAGGTAATGTAGCAGACACTTTGTTTGGAATAACATCCAATGATTTGGTGAATCAGCAAGGGGATGCTGATAAGCACAACATTCCATTAGCAATTGAAAAGACAAAGAATCAATATCGTCTATAGCGAATTGGCTATGGTATTAGGGATGATAGCTAATACAAGAATGTTTACCCTGATACAAAAGATGGTGAGCAACTACCTGTACATCCCATAACACCACAGTTCCGTACTCCAACAAAAAGAAACTTGCATCCACAAAAAGAAGCAACACTTAAGGAGTTGTTGAACATAGAGATGAAAAAACAGAAAAGGTAACACCAAAATGAATCTATATATGTTTATCTACATTTCTCATATTATTCAAAATAATAGCTACAAACCAATAATCACCTTAGCCTGAAAAAATATATAAATGTCTCTACCATTTTCTTTTACCTGAAAAAATATATAAATATGTCTCTACCATTTTCTTTTACCTGAAACATGTTTTCTGATGTACAGAGGAGAAGGCAACAAAGCAGCAGGAAAGTAAGCCATCATTATATTCATTCCTATTTCACCTTTAGTTTATGCTGTGGTATTATGCAAACCATTATTTTTTTTGCAAACCATTATAAAGACTATTGTTTATCACCAAATTGATCTTCTGTCTAAAGGATTCTTTCTGATTTACAGAGGACAAGGAAGCAAAAGGGCAGCAAAGTAAGCAGTATTCATTATATTCATGATCATTATCCCATTTGTTTCTTTAGTGTTTACCTTATATGTAACTGTACTTTAATTAACTGAATTTGAATGCTTATGTACCAGAGCTTAAGGGAGCAAAACAAACTCTAAATGGAAGGAAGAATCAGAATGATTTGGACCTTTTTGTTTCATGAGCTCCCCAACAATATCCATATCTGTGTGTTTTTTTGTAATGCTAGCAGACTAAAGGGGTGGTCCTACATGTCATTGCAACCTCAACATGCACAGTATTTTTTTTTCCAAATAGGCAAAACATGTAACTATTTTTTGATACAGTTTAATTCTTTAGTACATGTAAAATTGTATTGTCCACAGAGGGCTGCATAAGTTCTGTTTCCATAATTGTAACAGGTTCTTAATGTTTCACCACCTTAATTGAAAATTTTAATACAAAAGCATTTAAGGTAAGTTAATAACCGGTATCACAAACCGCAGCAACGCGCGGGAATGTACCTTGTCTAGACTATATATACAAGCAGTGTTTCCTCATTTGTATTAATGAAACCATGCACTCTTTTGCCTCATGAAAAATGTCGCAAAATTAACAAGAAATATTCAGTTTTGAGCCCTATCAAAATGGTGCGAGAGCTTTCATGTCAGAAATCTTGCAGATTCCTCCAAGAGAGAATGAAAACTGAACTTGTAGAAGAGTTGCGTTCAAATTTTGGTACTTCTATTCCTCTAGGATTTAGGGTTCCAGATATACTCTAATTTCCGGCAAATCTCCTATTCCTTCTAGGCAAATGAAAGGTTCCTATAAAAGTCTCCTTGCCCCCTCCTACTTTAGCTATCTTGTGGCCCTTTTATATTCTACAGTTTCGTTAATTAATCGATTCTTATTCACCCTAACTGCTTTTTTTTAGTTGTTCAATATTTATGCATGCCTCTTCCGCCGGAGGGAAGCTATTATATTCACAGGGCAGTGATGCAAAACGGCGGTGTCAGATCAGAAAATCTGCTCAGATTTGCAAACATTTGTGGATAACTCAAGTTCCATGGCACAAGACCGTCGACCCTAAAGCTTCAAGGACAATAATACAGATGAGGATTCAAGGAGTACATGTATTCCTAGTTCTACAAGATATCTCAAGGTTTTCCAATTCCATATCAAGAAAGGAGTCCGAATCCAAGTTCTACAAGGAAATATGAAGTCAAAGATGAGCATGAAACTTCTCTATTTAAGGGAGCACGAATTTCACATGAAAGGGAGGTCTCGGAAGCACGTTGAAGACGCCTAAAGGAGCAGAGACCATCCATCCATCCATCTTCACCTTCATCCCCTTTCCATCTTTTCTATGTTTTATTTAGTCATGTTTAGTTAAACCTTTTCTAGGGTTAGGATGATGCCTTAGCATGATTGCTTATGTTTTTGATGATTAATTAATAGATTTATAGTTTTTTTATGATGAATGTTTAATCACTGGTTGAATATATGCTTTATGTTTAAGTTCTTTGATTGATCACCATAGGACTTTGCATTTAGAAACTTGAAGATAAATTTGAAGCAGAGATGCAATATAGTTTATTTAGCTTCTTGTGATTGAGTATGGTGATTTACATTGTTTCTTGAGAAAGAATAATGGTTTGCTTGATTCTCTTATTTTCTAGTACGTAATGAGTCTTGCATGTTAAATTTATGCCTGAGAAGGATAAACTGCATAGCTAGGATATACGACCTTTACCTAAGAGGGAGAGCATCATACACTTGAGAAAAATTATGGTCTATAGTGCCTGAGAAGGACTTAGATATGGGAATTGTCATCTACAAATCCATAGAATCCATTAGTTGCATCAAGGCGTAGATAAGATTGCTTGTGGCTGATTCCGACACCCTAGGCTCATCATCATTATCATCGTATTTTACTCTTTTCAATTTTAGCTACTCTCTTTTACTTTCTGTTTACAAGTTACTTTTCATTAGCATAAGACCCTTTTCAAAAACCCCAAAAATCATAAGTACAATTTAGTTTGAGTCTTTGTGTTTGTCTTTATCAATTTGTGTATTTTTTTGTGTGTTTAGTGTAGTTAGTTTAGATATTTTAAAATTTAAGTTGAACTAATATCCTCGTGGGAACGACAACCCATTTTCTTCCATTCATTATACTACATCCACCTTGTATACTTGCAGGAATCCACCAAGTTTTTGGCGCCGTTGCTGGGGATAATTTAGTTTAATTTAAATTCTGGATTCCTATTCTAATTCTTGCTTATTCAGTGTGATTTAGTTTTAGAGTTTTGTGTCGTTTTGGTGTCAAAAGTGTGTTTAAGATATCAGTCCAGTTTTTCTGTTTCTTGTGTGTTCTTGAACTGTTTTGCAACTCTTATTACAAACTGATAATTTCATATTTTTACAGGTTGTTATATATCATTGAGAGCTAAACGAGTCTAGTTTCCAACGCATCAAACGGATCATCATTTGGAGCTCTGAGCTAAGAGATATTTGCGAAATACCTAACAGTGCTCAGTCTGCGCGGAAATTTAACAGATTGTGTTCAATGTGCAAAAGTGATTTTTATGGCTTACTTTGGATACAACTCTGAGCAAGCATACAACTGCAACCCATATGATCATAATCGTGGATGGGGAGATTATCTGTTCTACTCTTGGTCAAGCACTTCCAACTATGAAACTAGACAATGGGCTCCAACACCTTATCAAGCTCCAATCTACTGGCAAGAGGAACCTTCTGTCAAGGAGATAGTGTTCGAACTCTTGAGGAGATCGGAGAAATATGATCAAGAGGTTGAAATGCTTAGGCATGATCAATTAAAGCTTGCAGAAAGGCAATCCAAGCTTGCACAAACATTATCTGAAATATAAGCTCAAATTGGGCGGCTTGCTAATGATTGGGAAGAAGAGGATGAAAGATATATTAGTGGACCACAAGAAAGCGAGATTCCCATAGAGATATGTGTTAACGAGTAAAATGACGAAGAATCCAAGGAGGAAATTCAATTCAAAGAATTGTGATAACTCATCCACTTGATGTCTTTGATGAAGCAGCCACCATATTAGAAGATGCACCTGATTTTCAAGAGTCCACGAAGCACAAAGTTTGTGAGTTCATTCCTTCTTCACCCTCCAAGGTTGTTCCTCACATTCTTCCAACTTCAAGACTTGAGTTGTGTGTTCCCAAGCTGCCTACAAAGACTAAGGATGTGTTTCTCCCACAATCACTCCAACCTCCATGGCCACCTCCTTTACAATTGATGATGTTCTACTTAAAGTCTAATGCCAACAAGGAATGGTGTTACAAGAAAAATATAAAAAGGAGGAAGCGCTACATTCTTAAGACAAGTGATTGGAACATTGGAAATTCTCGAATAAATAGGATGCTTGCTGCTGGAATCTCAAGGAAGCTGCTATTTTGGATATTCTGGGTGTCTCGGATAAAAAGGAAGAAGTCAGTTTTGACTGTGAAATTCATGTGACGATAACTTTTAGTAGAAGTGTCCGTTTATGGCGTGTAATATGTCGATTTTGAGTGGAATGACGAGATCTACAAGACTAATTGCTTTGCAATGAGCCCCGACAAATTTTGACCGAATTCAGTCGTCTGCACTGTTCGATTCGAGGATCAAATTTTTTTTCGACAACTTCGGCGATCTTTTCGACAACATCGGCTTCGTGCAATTCATCATTAAATCCCAGGGAGCCCTAAACTCTTCTCTTTACTTTCGTGCTTTTATTTCGTATCTTTCTTCCATGCTTTTATGTGCATTGCATACTTTAATTCTTTCAACGTTGAGGACAACGTTAGTTGAAGTGTGGGGGAAGGGGCATTGATGCCTCTTTCTTTTAGGTTGTTAGTTTTGTGTGTTTTCTATAAAACTTCAAAAAAAAAAATTGTTTTGTTTGTTCTTTTTGTGATAGTTTTCTTTGTTTTCTTGAGTCTTAGGATGTCTTTCAACTATGTCTATGTTCTATATCTCTGAAATCATGTTTTTAAAGATAATCATGTTATTGAGACTTGTTCGATATTATTCTTTGGTTAAATAGGATAGATATGTTGCATATAATGTGTAGTGGATATGGCCTTGCTAACATGGTACAGAATATGAGCATGCTAGGATAAATTTTTTTTTTAAAATTACCCTTGTGAGAATTTGAGCCTTTTATGTGCCTTTTCATTCTAAGTGTTAAAATATATTCTTATTTTCTTGGCTTGAATTTTGATCTCATTATTTTTCATTTCGATTGATTAGTCGCCATAGATTTTAATGGACTAGAGTTATACTAGAACACACTTTTGTGCTATTCGAAACTTTTAGTCAATACATGCTTTGATTTCGGAAGGGATTAAAAGGACTTAGGATTTCCACCATTGCCAAATTGCTATGTGTCCCTAATTGTACACCCTTTAGATAACCCCTTTGAGCTTACAAGTTTAGCATTTTCTTTCATCACCCATATTATCCTTTACCTATGAAGCCTTCGTGTAGTTATATCCATACCCTTTGTTCTAAGATCTAGTAGAGCTATACTTTGGTGATTTGTACTTGTTCAAAAAGAAGAAGATGATGAAAAGTAAGTGTGGGGGTGGGATAGACTTGTCCATGAAAAAAAAAAAGAAAAAAAAAGTGTTGTTGCCGTGAAAAAAAAAAGTAAAAAATTACAAAAGTGACAGCAAGAAAAAAAAGAAGTATTGGATTAAGTCCCTCATTGTGATTGAGGAGTTTGTTTTAAATTGAAGACCCAATAATGTTATATATGGTCTTTGTCTTTTTTTATGTGTTCTATGGTGATCTTATGGCTCTATTAGGTTTTTAGGATGCTTTGTTATTTCCATATCCTTTTGTTCTTTGAACCCTAGTCATGGCCCAATTATAACCTTGTAAAGCCCTTTTATGATCCTTAAGATAAGCAACATTTGATCTGTGGAGATGTGTTACAAGAGTGACCATATGGTTCGGGTCCATTTGTGCAAGTAATTGATATCATTCATGAGATCTTTATTTTCCACAAAGTGCTTTCTTCTCTTAATATGTGAGCTATTTGTTTGCCTTTATATATTCTCTTTCACATATGCATATGAGTGAATAAGCTTTTAAGCATGAGCCAAGATTCTGAGAGAAAAAAAAAAAGTGCATCCATTGTGAGGTTGATTCATTACTTGTCCGAAACATGCTAAGCTCTATCCAATCACCATTGTTGCCCCCAAGTCCTACATGTGATGTGTTAGACATATGTGCTTTATTTAACTCTCGAATGATTTGTGACTAAGTCTTGGTGGCATGCTATTCTTTTGTCCATGAAAGTAAGAGATTTTTGAAGACTATCGTTGAAAGGGTTAGTGTGTTTAGTGTGTTTGATGTGCTTATTGTCTTTAGTGTGTTCTTCTTTGTCTTGAGTATTTGTGTTTTTAGTTATTCATAGTTTTGCTCGAGGACTAGCAAAGTCTAAGTGTGGGGGTATTTGATGTGCTCATATTATCCTATATTTATATGCCTCTTAATCTTCGTATTTGTGTTTGGTTCTCTTATTTGTGATTGATTTACGTTAATTTAGTGTTTTTGTAGGTTTGTGTCAAAGAGAGAAGAAAATGTGCTAAAATGAGCAAATAAGGATTGAAAGACAACTGCAATCCCAAGTGTCAGAATCTGCCTATGCAGAACAGCCAACTTCGACGAATTACTGAGAATTACTCAGATCGAGTCAGACTAGGAGCCTTACATCATTAGAAAGCTATGGAAGTCTACTTTCTGTAGAAGTTTACGGATCTCAATTTCGATACTTCTAGACTGAGTTATGATCGTTTGAATGAAGAAAGGTCAGATCAGAAAATCTGCTCGGATTTGCAAACATTTGTGGATAACTCAAGTTCCATGGCACAAGACCGTCGACCCTAAAGCTTCAAGGACAATAATATAGATGAGCATTCAAGGAATACATGTATTCATAGTTCTACAAGAAATATCTCAAGGTTTTCCCATTCCATATCAAGAAAGGAGTCTGAATCTAAGTTCTACAAGGAAATATGAAGTCAAAGATGAGCAGGAAACTTCTCTATTTAAGGGAGCACGAATTTCACATGAAAGGGAGGTCTCGGAAGCACGTTGAAGACGCCTAAAGGAGCAGAGACCATCCATCCATCCATCTTCACCTTCATCCCCTTTCCATCTTTTCTATGTTTTATTTAGTCATGTTTAGTTAAACCTTTTCTAGGGTTAGGATGATGCCTTAGCATGATTGCTTATGTTTTTGATGATTAATTAATAGATTTATAGTTTTTTTATGATGAATGTTTAATCACTGGTTGAATATATGCTTTATGTTTAAGTTCTTTGATTGATCACCATAGGACTTTGCATTTAGTAACTTGAAGATAAATTTGAAGCAGAGATGCAATATAGTTTATTTAGCTTCTTGTGACTGAGTATGGTGAATTACATTATTGCTTGAGAAAGAATAATGGTTTGCTTGATTCTCTTATTTTCTAGTAAGTAATGAGTCTTGCATGTTAAATTTATGCCCGAGAAAGATAAACTGCATAGCTAGGATATACAACCTTTACCTGAGAGGGAGAGCATCATACACTTGAGGAAAGTTATGGTCTATAGTGCCTGAGAAGGACTTAGATACAGGAATTGTCATCTAGAGATCCGATAGAATCCATTAGTTGCATCAAGGTGTAGATAAGATTGCTTGTGGTTGATTCCGACACCCTAGGCTCATCATCATTATCATCGTATTCTTACTCTTTTCAATTTTAGTTACTCTCTTTTACTTTCTGTTTACAAGTTACTTTTCATTAGCATAAGACCCTTTTCAAAAACCCCAAAAATGTACAATTTAGTTTGAGTCTTTGTGTTTGTCTTTATCAATTTGTGTATTTTGTTTTGTGTGTTTAGTGTAGTTAGTTTAGATATTTCAAAATTTAAGTTGAACTAATATTCTCGTGAGAACGACAACCCATTTTCTTCCATTCATTATACTACATCCACCCTGTATACTTGCAGGAATCCACCAACGTACGTACGTGGTTAATTATAAATTTAAAAATACATATGATATTCAGAGTCGTCCGAATAATCGTAATATATACTAATCATAAAATAATCGTAATATATATATATATACTAATCGTACTCATGATAATCTGAGTCGTCTGAATCATCATCCTCCTCAGTTTGGTCAGAATTCTCATCATCCTCTATGTATTCGTCATTTATGAAGCCGTCTTCAGCATGACTGGGGTTGCGACGTTGTAGTGAGATCAGTTCAGATGGTGTAATTGGAAGGTAACCTATGATAGCCGGAACGTGTTGGTTGTTGACACGAATATCCTCAGTATCAGGGACTACATGTGGAGAATCCTCTTGATATAGTTCATTCGGTTGATCAGTTGTTATTGGTTCACTGGGCCCACTCTCATTATCCCCTCCCAGTGTAGCTGCACTCCAAATATTCTTATGTGACATCACCTGCACCACTTTCCAACCCTCACCCATAGCCGGATCATCAAGATAAAACACTTGTTTCGCCATGGTGGCAAGAATAAACTGTTCATTATCATACCATACACTGTTTGAGTCCACTGATAACAAGCCACGATCTAGAATTGTACTCCTCCGTCTGGTTGGGTCAGTATTGAACCATTTGCACTTGAACAACACGACTGGCATACGGTTGCCGTAGATTAGTTCGATGACACTAACAAGAACCCCGTAGTAGTTGAAACCCATACCCTCAACCATGACTCCATTGTTTTGGGTGACATGGCCTTCATCTCGTTCTGACGTCACAAATTTAACACCGTTCACAAAACATCCAGCACGAACTCTGTGGCTTTGGGGTCCTCCAGCCAACAAGTGCAACTCCGGGTCGTAAGAAGCAGGAAACTCCTGTTGAATGTGGATCATCTGTAACAATTTTAAGAGCAACGTTGTTACATTATGTAACATCAAAAAGCAACATATATTTAATTTATGTAACATCATATATATATATAGAGATCGATACCAAGGTACGTACCCAAATAGGGAAGTAATCAGGAAAATCTCTCTTGTGTATGACTTCATTACCATACTGCATTCCAAATGCCTCTTGAAGTATCGCTCGGCTTCTTCGCAATGTTGAAGGACTGACCAATGAGCCTCTTTGATTTCATCATTACTTAATCTTTCAGAATTACTTAACCTACCGTACGGTTCAATCGTTTGAAACAATTGATAGCTTGAATTGCTGGCTACTACCCGCCTAGATGATTCCCCACTGTGTCTTCATCATTGACACTACCAGAAGAAAGGCTTTAGCCGACGAAAAAAATAAAACCAGGCCGACGAATCATTTTTTCGTCGGCTAAAGTGGACTTTAGCCGACGACATTTTCCTTCGTCGGCTAACTGAAATTTTCGTCGGCTATGGTAAACTTTAGCCGACGAAAAAAAAATGTCGTCGGCTAAAGAATTTATTTCGTCGGCTAAAGTTCACAGACTATGGCCGACGAAATGTTTAAAAGTTTAGCCGACGAAATTAATATGTCGTCGGCTAAAGTGCTTTATATTTGCGATCTGGACAGCAGCAGCTCATCTGGGAAAAAAACGGGAGAAGAAAAAACGAGAGAAAACGTTTGGTGTTGTCGAAATCTGTCCATAATTAGTTTGTGGAGCCATATATAGGTACGTATATGTATATATATGTTGATTAATTGAGTTTTATTTGAGTTTATCGATTTTGATTATGATTGAGTTTATTGATTTTGATTATGATTGAATTGATTAATTTTGAGTACGTTGGATGTATATATATATATATGTGTTGATCGATTTGGTTGATGATTTGAATTGATAATATATATGAATTAATTTGTTTGTTAATAAATATTAGTAGATATATATATGTTATTAATTAATTTATAATATATTATTGTGTTGATATGGTACGGTATGAAGTTGTTGTTAATTAATTTGTGTTAATATATTAATTGTGTTAATTATATATATATTAATATATATTAATTGTGTTAATTTGTGTTAATATATATTAATTGTATTAATTGTGTATATATTGTTGTTAATTAATTTGTGTTATATATTATTGTGTTAATATGATATGTGTGTGTGTTAATTAATTAGTTATTAATTAGTTGTACGTAGTACGTAGAATATATACTAAATAAATTGAGATTTTATATATGGCATGAAATTTCATTAATAATTAGCTAGCAACGTTATAAATATATATTTTGTTATATTTTCAGGATATGGATAAGAGTTGGATTTCGCTTCCAAAATGGGACAAAAGATACGGTGCAGGAGTTATGAGTTTTATAGAATATGCGCTGGCTAATGCTAACGGGAATACAATTTTCTATTGCCCGTGCACGAAATGTCAGTGTCGCAACGATATGCATCGATTTCCCATTGACAAAGTATGGCAGCACCTGAGGAGTAACGGGTTTTGGGAGAAGTACATATGTTGGTTATATCACGGTGAAACATCATCAGGGGGTCCGCATGATCATGGGCAATTTTCTGAGACGGGCAGTACATCCAACGATCCAACAACGGCATTCATCAACGACATGTTTCCTTATGAGAGCGATGTATGCGCTCAAGGACAGTATATGCCTGACCCGGTGCAGCCCTTCCCTAGAGCTGTCAACACTGCTGGTATTGAAAAGTACAACAAACTGCTTGCTTTCCAACAGACCCCTGTGTACCCCGGTTGTCAGAAGACCGTTCTTGAAAGTGTGATGGACGTAATGAAGATTAAAGTTGAGACAAAATCGACCGTGAAGGCTGTTGATGATTATCTACAGTACACTGCTTCGATGCTGCCCCACGGTCATCGTCTTCCTACCACTCATCGTAAGGTCCGATGTATCCTGAAAGATCTTGGGCTTTCCTACATCAAGATCCATGCATGCAGATATGACTGCGTTCTCTTCTGGGGTAAAGATCCAGAAGGGAATGACCTTGGTGGGCTTGACGCATGTCCGGTATGTCACACTGACAGGTATAAGCTGACTCCTGCAGGCAATAGGAAACCTGTGAAGGTACTTCGGTATTTCCCGTTGAGGGATAGGCTTGAGCGGTTGTACATGTCTTCACACACGGCCAAAGCTATGAGATGGCACGTTGATAGGGAAATGCATGACGAAGATACCCTTATACACCCTGCTGACGGGGAGGCTTGGAAGCATATAGACAGGGAGTTTCCTCATTTTGCGTCAGAGGTCCGAAATGTGAGGCTCGGGCTCTCATCCGACGGGTTCAACCCTTTTGGCAACATGAGTCTTCAATACAGTGTATGGCCGGTGATTTTGGTACCGTACAACCTTCCTCCATGGATGTGCATGAAGAAGGAATACAATATGTTGAGTTTGTTGATTCCGGGGCCCGGTTATCCAGGAAGTGTCTCGATGTGTATTTGAGACCTTTGATTGAAGAGCTTCAGTTTTTGTGGGAAGTTGGTCATCCCACTTATGACAAGTACATGCACGAGATGTTCCAGATGCATGTCATGGTTGTTGGTACCATCAGTGATTTTCTGCCCGTGGGATGTTGTCGGGCAACGTTGTTAGGGGATACAAGGCTTGTCCAGAGTGCCTTAGCGATGAGGGGAGCAGCAGTCATTGCAACAAGATATGCAGATTGGGTCACCGTGCTTTCCTTCCATATAATCACGATTGGCGGTTCGATGAGGCATTTGATGGGACCGTAGAACACGGTGTGCCTCCCAGAAGATGGACGGGAGAAGAAATTTTAGCAGTGCTTAATGAGTACGATTTTGGGCAGCTCAGCAATCATCCCAATATTGTTGCAGCAATACCTGAAAGACCCGACAGGTACAAATTCTGGACACATAAGAGCATATTCTGGGAACTCCCATACTGGAGTAAGTTGTTGATCAGACACTACCTAGATGTGATGCACATAGAAAAGAATGTTTGCGACAGTGTGGTGGGCACAGTGCTGAACTTGGAGGGGAAGACGAAAGACGGTCCTAAGGCACGCATTGATCTAAAAAAAATGCAGTTAAGAAGACATCTGTGGTTGAAAGAATGAAAGAAAAAAATGCCTCAAGCTCCTTACACCGTGAAGCCTGACCAGAAGAACGTAATTTTCAGGTGGATGAGTTGTGTGAAGTATCCTTCAGGCTATGCAGGAAATATAGCCCGGTGTGTGAACTTCCGGGACAATAAGATGTACGGGTTGAAGAGTCATGACTGTCATATCCTGCTACAACGTCTCTTCCCTGTTTTCATTCGACCGTTCCTTCCCCGTCAGGTGGTGGAGCCGTTAGTAGCGTTGGCAAGATTCTTCCAGAAGTTATGCACACGGGAAGTGACAAAATCTAACCTCCGGGAAATGCAAGAGGACATCATTTATATCATGTGTAAATTTGAGAGGATATTTCCTCCAAATTTTTTTGACATCATGCCTCACCTGATGATCCATCTTCCCGAGCAATTGTTGCTTACCGGTCCAGTACACTACACTTGGATGTATCCCATGGAAAGGTACGTTTTTTACACCTGAATTCCTCAATCCAATTTTTCTATATACATGTTCAATAATCATAACACTTTGCAACTTGATTTATAGGCAACTTGGAGACTACAAAGATTATGTGGCTAATAAATCCGCGCCTGAAGGATGTATAGCTGAAGCATATATTGCGCACGAGTGCGTCACCTACATGAAGTTGTATTTAGGAGCGTTGAAGGAAACAGACGAAGCCATGCCGGTAGATGTACCGAAGTTCACTCTTTCCATACTCTCCAGTGATGTTGAAGTTTATGGAATTTTGCCAGACTCCTACAAGTTGCAACCACATGAGCTAGTCATTGCCCACTGGTGGGTATTGATTAACTGTCCAGAAGTTGAATACTGGAAAGACATCCATCTATATTGTCCAAGGTGATCTCGAGTACCACAACAGGGAGTTCGCAAATTATTTTGGCGGCTGGGTACGTAATTCAATATTTATGTACGTATTTATGTTTAGTGCATAATTATCTATATTTACAATGTTAAATTGTAAATTGCAGATGAACCATATTCAATTTGATGGTCACCCAAATTGGTCACACGAACTAAGACTTCTAGCGATGAAGCCGATAATGTCAAGAGTTTATCCGATGTGCAAGGTGAATGGCGTGCAATTTATATGTGAACAGAGAGACAGCAGACGGAGAACACAGAATTCTGGGGTGATGGCGCATGGTGGGCGGAATGGAGTTGACTATTACGGTGTTCTTGATTCAGTGGTGGAACTCGTTTACGGTGAAGGCATGACAGTGCACCTCTTCAAGTGTAGATGGTTTGATACTAGCCCGCAGAGCATGAAGACCGATCAGTACGGAATATTATCGGTGAACACTGCTACAAGTTCTTACGAAGATGACCCGTTCGTTTTTGCCACATCGGTAAAACAAGTGTTTTATCTTGATGACCTTGCTAAGGGTGACGCGTGGAAAGTAGTCAACCTTGTGCACCCTCGAAACATTTACCGGGCGGCTACACTTGGAGAGGCCGAAGACGAGGAAGAAGATGTTGCGTATCAAGAGCCCAACGCAATAGGTATTCCTAACTCCTCTACCGTTCGCCTTAATAATTTTAAAGCGGGTCGTTCGGTGCGAATTCGTGATGAAGAGCCAAGGCTTATTGATGTTGATCCAAATCAAGAAACAGACGAAGACTCTGGCGATGAGGAAAGACATAGATTACCAGAAATTAATTCTGACACCGAAGAAGACTCATCGGATGATTCCGATTACGAGCCTTAGTTTTAATTTCTTCGGATGTAATACATTAATTTGTAATAAAAAAGATTGTATTACCTTCATTTCTAGTTTACATATGTTGAATTCATATTTCGGTTATTTTATATGAATTTTGGTGATATATGAACAGGAAATTTGTATGGTTTAAACCTTCTGGTTTAGGGTTTGTATTTTTTTACTTAAGCCGACGAAATACAACATAAGTCGTCGGCCTAAACCCTCTTAGCCGACGAATTATATTAAAAGTCGTCGGCTAAAACCGTCTAAGCCGACGAAAACTACTAGAAGTCGTCGGCTAATGTATTTTGAAGCCGACGAATTGAAAAGGAAGTCGTCGGCTAAAATAATTTATAACCGACGAATTGAAAAGGAAGTCGTCGGCTAAAATAACTTAAAGCCGACGAATTGAAAAGGAGACTCGTCGGCTAAAACCATCTTAGCCGACGAATACCCTAATATTTCGTCGGCTTTATTAATTTTTATATTTTTTTATTACATAGTATAGCCGACGATGATTTAGGGTATTCGTCGGCTAAACCCTAAACTTTTTCTGTTACATACTATAGCCCTATCTTCGGTGGTTATTTTACGTAAAATTTTTATACGACTTGTTGTGTCTCATCAATTTGAAAATATTTTCAGTTGAAGGTCCGGCCAAAATACGAAATTTAGACGGTCCAACGACCTTTTGCGTGCATTTAGGGGTTTGACTTACGGGATTGACCGTCCGGATCGAGCACTTAACCTGGTCAGATCAAGTTGAATTTTTTCCCATACATGTATTTTATCATGATGGTCAGATCTGACCGTCGGATTTTATTTTCTCAAGTTTGATCATCACAATCAGAACATGCCTACTAATGTTGTATAACTTGTTTACTAAGTGTTAGGTAAATGTTCCGTTTCAAAAACAAACTATACGTAGAACCTTCAAACGTGAAAAAGTCGTGAAATAAGACATGACCAGAATGGTGAAATACGTCTACGGTTGAAAAATCAAGGTATTCCGGTCATGTCTCGGTGCCGATAGTTGCGGTCAATCCAATTTTCAATTCTTTCTCCCTATGGGTAGCCCTATCTTCGGTGGTTATTTTGCGTAAAATTTTTATACGACTTGTTGTGTCTCATCAATTTGAAAATATTTTCAGTTGAAGGTCCGGCCAAAATACGAAATTTAGACGGTCCAACGACCTTTTCCGTGCATTTAGGGGTTTGACTTACGGGATTGACCGTCCGGATCGAGCACTTAACCTGGTCAGATCAAGTTGAATTTTTTCCCATACATGTATTTTATCATGATGGTCAGATCTGACGGAAGGATTTCCGTTCTCAAGTTTGATCATCACGAGCAGCAGTCACAGTTTGATGAATGTATAAACAGTTTGTGTTTAGCCGACGAATTTCAAATGTTTAGCCGACGAATTTATTATTTTGTCGGCTAAAGTGTTCAGTTAGCCGACGAAATTATTACCTTTAGCCGACGAAATTATTATTTCGTCGGCTAAAGTCTTCGGGTATAACCCAGCTCGACTGGTTGTATGCCCTAGCCTCCATCCTTTTCCTCTCCCTCTCCGAAATTCGCCTCCTCTGCCTCCGCTCCCTCTCCCGGTCGCCGCCCTCTCCCTCTCCCTCTCCCTCTCCCTCCCTCGCCCTCGCCCTCGACCTCTCCCGCTCCCTCTCCGTCTCCGGCGGCCTCCGCTCCCTCTCCCTCTCCCTCTCCCTCTCCAGCCGGCCTCCGCTCCCTCTCCCTCTCCGGCCGAACTCCTCCTCCTCCTCCTCCTCCTCCTCCTCCTCCTCCTCCGGCCTCCTCCTCCTCCTCCTCCTCCGGCCGGCCGGCCTCCTCCTCCTGCTGCTCCGGCCGAATTCTGCTGCTGCTCCGATCCTCCCTCCTCCTCCTCGAGTACGTTTTTTGAGCTTCGGTTATTTTTAATGTTGTGGTGTTGTTGTGTATATAATGTTGTGGTGTTGTTGTGTATATTTGTATTTAGGAAGTGTATATTGTTATTTAATAAGTGTATATTTGTATTTAGTATTTAGGAAATGTATATATTTGTTTTGTATTTTGTGTTTGTTTTGATTTTCCGGTCAATTGCAATGTTGTGGTGTTGTTAGGAAGTGTATATTTTTATTTTTGAAGTGTATATTTAGGAAGTGAAAAATTAGTATTTAGGAAGTGAAAATTAGTATTTAGGAAGTGAAAAATAGTATTTAGGAAGTGCATATATTTTTTACATTTTTAAAATGAGTTTGCATTTTTTGATTTTGTGGCCTTGATTCAAATTAATATTTTAAATAGGATGAGCGGTAATATTAGATCGACGAAGGGTTCGAAGGGCCAAAGGTCCGTATCGTCTGAGGGAACCTCTAGCAACCCTCAGACGTCGTTTCAGGGCCCTATGACAGCTAGACATGCGAGCTTTCTGCAGACGGCGCAGAGGCAGCCGGAGGTGCCCCCTTCATCGAGGCAGCGGGGCTTCCTTTATTCCGCGAGGCAGTTGTTTGCTCAGCCTCAGACGGAGGTGTCTGCACCCCGTATGCCTGAGATACACCGGGCGCCCACTCCAGCTCCTACTTCTTCGGATAGTGGGTCATCTGGGGTACAGATGCCGCCGCCTCACCTATTCCTTCCGCGGATGATACCGGCCATACCTGTAGTCGATGACTCAGGGACGCCGATTTATCCACTGCCCCCGCCAGTGGCTCCATCAGCGGCGTACCGGTTCGTGCCTTTTGATACGCCTCTTATTTTCGCGAGGGTATCATCATCGGAGGCGGAATCCGTCGCGTCCGCGTCCGATCCCTCAGGTAATGAAAGATGAATGATTTGTTTTGTTATAATTCTCCGATTCCGATTTTAATAATCAATTTGGTTTATCATGTCATAGGCACCGTCGGAGCGAAGCCGGCAAAGAAGAAGAGAGGCCCCGTCACAGGGAAGGCTCTGGAGAAGATCGTCGGTACCTCAGGGAGGATTGTCATCGGTACTGACGGGGATGGCGACGTAGTATCGGGCGGAAATCGAGGACGTACTCCGGCCGCGTGGGAGCGCTCATTAGGGATAGAGTCCCTATGTTGTGTCAGACTGGGGCGAGGTCCCGCAGGAGGTTAAAGACATGGTCCATAACGCGATGTCGGTGAGTTTACAAAATGCCTGAATAATATTATGTATTACATTGTAGATTTCTGGAAAAACTAAACTAATAAACGGTTAAATGCAGGTGTGGTTTGAGGTTCCCGAACCCTTGAAGAGCAGCTGGGCGGACTTTGTGCATGGGGAAGGTACGTTGGGAAATTAATGAAAAAACAAAACTGTATGTCATATTAATAATATTTCTAATATTTTTGTTGTATCTGTAGGTACAAGGAGTGGAAGAACGAGTTGCGGACCCATTGGACTACGCATGGGAACGCACGTTCTGCTACCCCTGCTGAGTTTCAGTACAGAGAGTACGAGTGGCGTTGGCTTCTGACATCAGAATTCAACAACCCTCGTAAACAGGTATTTAAATAAATTAATTAGTTAATTTATCATTAAGTACGTGCGTTTTAAAATATTTTACTAATAGTTTACTTTTTTCTTTGAAGGCGGTTTCCCGGGCGAACGCTCAGAACCGGCAACGCAACACAAGGAACCATCATGCCGGTTCTAGACCGTTCGCTGTCTTCATGGACGAGGCGGCCAGGGAACATCCAGAGGTCAACCAGTACGTCTATACGTACGAGAAGGCATATCCTGACTCCCAGGAGGATATAGTAAGTAATCTTTCATTTTTACGGAATTTTTAATTTTACTAATATATATGTTAAAATGTTAATTAATAATTTTTTTCCTATCCAATTAGGCAAGGGTGAGGGAGGCTAGTGACGAGGTGATGAGTGCTATAGTGAGGGAGACATGGCCGGACACGCAGGAGGAAGAGATGTCCGAAGCCATTTCCCGGATCGACACTTCAGATCCGAGGGTTGGGGCGAGGATCATGGGCACAGCCTTCCCACCATGAGAAAACAACTTCTACTGCCGGGGTCTAGGAAAGAAGGGCCAGGGGGTCTTGAAGACCACTCCAAGATTTCAACGAAAGGCAGCCTCGACCAGCAGCAGGACAACTCATCTAGAGTCGGAAGTTGAGAGACTACGGAGAGAGCAAGCCGCTCAGGCTGCTCATGCTGACGCTCAGGCTGCCGCTCATGCCGCCCAGTTCGCCGAATATAGATCCTATACTAGAGCCCTACATGCCGCCCAGCATGCCCAGCAGAAACAGATGTACCAGTACTTCCAGGATTTAGCAGCTGCCCAGCTTCAGGGACTTCCACCTCCGCCCATGCCTGCGCCTATAGACATACCTGAGCTGCCGGAATCTCCTCACCAGCAGGCCCCAGATCCGGATATTGATTTAGATCATTTAGATTTTGTGTAGTTGATACCTTATATAGTTTTATGTGCTTCTTGTTGGTTATATATATGGAATTGTTTTGGTGTATTTTGCAGCTTGCTTGGAATGGTAATTTAAGAATTTTGTGTATTTTTTTTTATACTGGAATGGAGTTATAGCCGACGAAATACGCCACAATTCGTCGGCTATAGTATTTTTATTTTTATTTTTTTATAGTTTAGCCGACGAATTATGACATGTTTCGTCGGCTAAACTCTACTATAGCCGACGAAAGAGGCTCTATTTCGTCGGCTATAATTATTTTTTAATTTTTTAATTATATACTTTAGCCGACGAATATATTAGCTCCGTCGGCTAAAGACTTGGAGTATAGCCGACGACGTGTTGTGTCGTCGGTTTAAGTCTGGGAGTATAGCCGACGAAGTCCTCTGTCGTCGGCTAAAGTCTGGGAGTATAGCCGACGAAAGATAGAGTCTGTTTCGTCGGCTTAAATTCATGAACAAAAGCCGACGACAAAATAGTTCGTCGGCTAAAGCCTGGACAATAGCCTTTAAATTACCATTTATCTTAATTTGAAATGATGATTAATTAGAATAAATATGAGTGCATACCTCTTATTTGGATAGCACCAGGTATACTGTACCGGACTAGTAAGCAACACTTGTTCAGGAAGGTGAATCATGATGTCAAAGAAAGTCGGAGGAAAGATCCTCTCTAGCTTGCACATGATGTACACAATGTCATATTGCAATGACCGAACATCAGACTTTTAAGCTCTTTAGCGCATATCCTCTGAAAGAACTTGGACAAAGCCACTAACGTGTCAACCACATCACTCTGCAAATACGGTCTAATGACCACGGGAAGAAGACGTTGCAGCAAAACATGACAGTCATGAGTCTTCAACCGACTAATCTTATTTTCCCCCATCTTAACACATTGAGCGATATTCCTTACATACCCGTGAGGATACTTCCGCCTTCTTTTGAGGATGGACTGTGTAGCCTGCTTTCGGTATTATGGCTTTTTGGTTTTTTTGTTCTCTACTAGCCATAGCTGGGGGCGTATACCCATCATCTTAAGATCAACACGGGCTTTAGGGATGTCCTTGTTCTTATGTTTGGGATTCAGAATTGTTCTAATCGTTGTCACAAACATTCTTCTCTATGTGCATGACGTCCAAGTTGTGTCTGATTTCAAGGTCGACCAGTAAGGCAATTCAAAGAATACACTTTTGTGCATCCAATACCTAAACTCATCAGGCGTGGGAGGATTCAAGTCCATTACTTCTTTACTGGTGTTTAAATATCCGAACCAGTGCTGGTTAAGCCTCTTCAAAATCCACTCACCAGACCTCCCTGGGGTTTCAGATTATGCTCCTCAGTCCCATCAAATACCTCAGCATCCCACCGCCACTCGTGATCCTCGTCAAGATGTCTACGAGATCCCATGAAACAAATTTTGTCGGCGTGCCGTGTAGAATTGACGTCATCTATGCATACCGGGCAAGCCTTGTACCCCTTAGTTTGTTGGCCCGACAACATCCCGTAAGCTGGAAAATCACTGATGGTCCAAATAACAGCTGCTTTAATCATGAATGAAGATTGACCATGCCTGTCAAAGGTAGGAAGTCCATTTTCCCATAACTCCTGCAGCTCGTCAATTAATGGTCTCATGTACACATCCAAACACTTTCCTAGAGAATACGGCCCATGTACCATAAGCGTAAGAAAATTGTACTCCTTCCTCATACACATGTTGGGACGTAGATTGTACGAAAATACTACCACAGGCCAAATGCTGTAAGACAAATTCATGTTTCCAGTAGGATTGAATCCGTCTGTTGCAAGTCCGAGTCTGACATTTCGACAGTCTCCAGCAAATTCGGGAAAAGAATGGTCAAAGTGCTTCAAAGCCTCCCCGTCTGCGGGGTGTGTGAGATTATCTGGATCTATCCTCTCCTCTCCCTGGTGCCTTGCTTGGTGCCATCTCATGTGTTTGGCCGTAAGTGAAGACATGTACAGACGCTGCAGACGAGGACCCAACGGGAAGAAACGAAGAACCTTCCTAGGAATGGGCCGGTTTTTCTATTTAGATGAAGTGGAAGCTACATACCTTGGCTCGTAGCAGTGTGGGCACTCAACTTCATCCTTGTTGTCTTTGTAATACAAGATGCAGTTATTGACGCAAGCGTCTATCTTCTGGTGATCAAGACCGAGGTCAGCCAATATCCTTTTTACCTGGTCGAAATTTGCCGGACAACTGTTACCTTTGGGAAGCACTTTCTTCATAAGTGCAATATCGTCATCAAAACATATGTTAGTCTTTCCCCGCTTGTTTTTTATCTGCATGTGCTCCATGACGGTACCCAATACAGTATGCTCACTACCAGGATACATTGGGGTTTGTACTTCCCGTATAAGCCTGTTGTACTTATCATAATCATTGTTGTGGTCAATGTGGGAGACATTAGGGAAGGTGTCAGGGGCGTTGTCATAAACAACATTTTGCTGATATCCTGAGGCGGCGAACGGGAAGGCATCGTTTAAGAGGATCATCACAGCAGGGTCCCCGTAACTAGCATTGGAAGATCCTGCATGCTGATTATGTTGTGCTTGAATTTCTACAAGTGTAGGTATTTGAACTTGATTTTCGCCGTGCCATGTCCATGTGGTATAACTAGGACAAATACTGTTTAGTGCCAAGTGAGAATACATGTCTTCATATGTTACTGAGTTCCGATTGAGACATTTGTTGCACGGACATATGTGAATAACGTTGTCTGAAGGACTATGTAGACGCACGAACTCAAGAAAATCAAAAATACCTCTCATATAAACTGGGGACCCCCTCCCTAATTGCATCCAGCTCTTGTTCATGTTGTACACTATAATAACAGTAAACAAAAATATATAATCAAAAAATCGTGAATAAAATAAACGGGAAATATATATAAATATATTTATATATATATATATACTTTGTTGGGAAAATAAACATTTACTCAAAAACAAGGATTTTAAAGCCCATTTCAATGAAAAAACTGTTGAGTAACCCATATTAATGTTTTAACGCCTCTAACAATTAATATTATACCCTTATTACATTAGTTAATTACACGTTCTCTCTCATGTTCAAAAAAATAAAAAATTAACACGTTCTCTCAGACTCCCACTCTTCACGATCAACCGAACTCTCAGCTCTCCCACTCTCACTATCTCTATCTAACACTCGATAACGATCTCTGGTTTAGGGTTCTTCACGATCTCTGTGATTCCATCGATCAGGCCACGTCACTCTCTCGTTAAATATCTGTCGACTCCGTCGCTCTCCACAGATAAATCCCAGTTGAGCAGGAAATCGCTCTCTGCCCTAATCTTAGTCGATCCAAGTTGATCTGTGGTTCAATCTCGGCGTCCCTGTCACGTTCAATTACTCACGCTCGGCGTCACTCTCTGGTTGAATATATTGGCATCGATATCTGCTTCAATCGTTCTCACTCGACCTCGCTCGGGAAAACCATAAAAATAGGTACATTTTGAATTTTATTGAATTTATGCTTATTTTGGACTTAACTGATGATATTGAAGCTCTATTCTCTGATTTACTGGGTATCTGTTGTGTATAATTGACATGAAATTGAAAGGGAGAAACTGTATTGTAGTTTACTGACCCACAGTAGAAATTTACTGCCCACAGTAGAAGTTTACTGGGGGGCAGTAAACTTTTACTAGGTTCACTAGGGGACAATGAAGTTGTTTATTAGGGTAAGAATGGGTATATGTTGTGTATAATTGACATGATTATGAAAGGGAGATACTGTATTGAAGTTTACTGACCCCCAGTAGAAGTTTACTAGGGGGCAATAAACTTCCACTGGGTTCACTATGGGGCAATGAAGTTGTTTATTAGGGTAAGAATAGGTATATCTTGTGTATAATTGGCATGATTATGAAAAAGAGATACTGTATTGAAGTTTACTGACCCCCAGTAGAAGTTTACTGGGGGGTAGTAAACTTCCACTGGGTTCACTAGGGGACAATAAAGTTGTTTATTAGGGTAAAAATGGGTATATGTTGTGTATAATTGGCATGATTATGAAAAATAGATATTGTATTGAAGTTTACTGCCCCCAGTAGTTTACTGACCCCCAATAGAAGTTTACTAGGGGCTTCCACTAGGTTCACTAGGGGGCAATGAAGTTGGTTTATTAGGGTAAGAATGGGTATATCTTGTGTATAATTGACATGATTATGAAAAGGAGATACTGTATTGAAGTTTACTGACCCCCAGTAGAAGTTTACTGGGGGGCAGTAAACTTCCACTAGGCTCACTATAGGGCAATGAAGTTGTTTATTAAGGTAATAATGGGTATCTGTTGTGTGTTGTGCCCCTGAAATTGAAAGGGAGTTCATTTTTGCAAGTGACTGATCCCCAGTTGAAGTTTACTAGGGGGCAGTAAACTTTATTTTTTGCATATGCAGTTTATAAATGCAAGTTTTTACTACTTATATGCAGGATGAGAAGAAGTTCAAGGCCTTTAGTTGTGAATTCTGATACCGAAGAGGATTCGGTTCAAGAATCTGTAGCTTCTATGAGGACAGAACAAAATATAGGAGAAGTTTTACAGAAGATGAAGTCGAAGAAAAAGAGAAAAGAGGTCCGGAAGGGTGCCGCTGCTGAAGAAGAAGAAGATGATGATTACACTGAAGATGAAGAGGGGGAAACAGAAAAGTATCTTTTTCAGAGAAGATCAACAGGCAGAAAAAGAAAACAAGCGGAGACAGATTCAGGGGAGGAGGAGGAGGAGGAAGAAGATCCTGTTAAAGTTCATGGACATAAATATAGAAAAAAGATTAGTGCCACTTTAGATGTAGGATCTTCAAAATGTGAAAATATGTAGTATTTTGTCAGTGTTGCAAGAACATATGAATGATCTTGAATTACTAACCCTCAATAATTTTCCACACTTGAACATATGAGCGTAACAAAAACTGGAAGCATTCCAGATTAAAGAAAAGACTTGGAAAAGAGTAAAACAAACATTCAAGTATCAAACTGGAAGAAAATAAAGGAAGACGAATGTATTGTATCAAGAAATACAGAAAATTACTGACCCCCAATAATTTTCCACATTTTACATGAGCATAATTTTCCAATCATTTTCCATACTTGAGAGTTTAATTACTACCCCAATAATATTCTTCACCTTATACCTCCAGTTAGGGCCCTAATCCCGTTTGAGAGCATATGACATTGTGATTTTGTTTGTTGTTGGGGGGTTTCAAATTCGCACATGTGAGAAAATTTCGGCAGCATCTCCCTACAGTTCCCCAAGTGCACTAATATCTATACCTAGAATGCACTTGAGGAACAATAAAGGAACATCTTATCAAAATATATATACCCACAACCGAACGAAACGCACCAACAACAAATGGAATCTCAATGTCATATGCTCCCAAACTGTCCAAATATGGGACAATTCGAAAACCATTTTGTTAGACACAGTCGTAACATAATGGTTCTCGAACGGGATTTCTAAGGGTAACAATATATATTGATGAATGTATAAGAATATTATAATTCTTAATTACATGATTCATCATTTTATTTTTTATCATATGAATACACAAATCAATTTGAATGAAAACAAAAATTTGATAAACATATTATTCACATAATTATTAATCATACATACAAAAGCTAAAGATATATATATATATATATATCTTTAAAAATTATACACACAAAAGTTAGATATATATACAAACATAATATTATATAGTTTTCATGCATATATAATATTATATGTACGTACAAACATATTATACATATATCCAGTAATTATGTTAAGCATACAAGTAAGCAACAATAATCCATCACAATTCGACCGGCAAGTCGCCGAAAGTTTATAGGAAAATATGCCTAAAAGAAGAAAGTAGATTAATTAATTAAAGTAGTTACATATATACCAATTAGGAGATCGAGATCGAAGCGCGCAGCTCTTAAAGATCGATCAAATTCATAAAGAAAAGCTTCCAAAACTACATTTGGATCGGATGAGTATTCCGATGAAGGGGGGGGAGCTAGACCATGCCTTTCTTCTGCGTTCTCTTCTGGGCAAAAGGTGTATAAATGGATGATGTGTAAACTTAACGGACGGAATATTCCGTTGCCTAGGACAAAAGGCGTCGGAAAAAATATTCTTTCTACTTTGTGTCAGGCAATGATTCAAATTCTTAGTCAACGGAAAAGTTCGTCGGCTAAGAAAGGAATATTCGTCGCCCAAGTCGTTCTTACCCAACGGAATCGACTTCGTCGCCCAAGAAAATTTCAGACGACAGAACATTATTCGTCGTCTAAGATTGGTTATACCGACGGAACATTATTCGTCGCCCTAGACAAGCTTAGACGACGGACTATGTCGACAGTCAATTTCCGTCGATTAAGAAGATCTAAGCCGATGAAACCATACCGACGGAAAATATCCGTCGCCTAGGGTTTACTAAGCCGACGGAACCTGGACGACGAATAGTGTTTCGTCGATTATGAATAGCTTAGTCGACGGAAGACGTCGACAGTTATTTTTCGTCGCCTAAGAAATCTTAGGCAACGGATGTGGTGCCCTATGCGACGGTTCTTATTCCGTCGGTGAAGAGTCTCTTAGCCGACGGAATTAATAAGATTCCGTCTACTAAGTGGATTTTTCCTATAGTGTGGGAACTGAATGAGTACAATATTTTTCAACAATTATAATTAGCAAATGGCTGCAATACATCTAACTACATGACTCGAAAGAAGACTAAAAAAGTTTATCATGTTTTCTTCAAGTCCTCCTACCATCAAAGATAAAGCTTCAAAAAAGCCGAAAACTATAAGATCGAGTGATTGAGTATAGGGTTGGTCTTATCACAAATCACAGCAGAAGTATAAATATATGAACTCTGGTTATTATTTGAACTATTGAATATTTTTTCGAGACTATGAATGAAAAAAAAGCTTGGCGCTACATCCTTCTTTCATTGCTCCTGTTTACACACCAAAAAAAATTGTCAAGGTTAAATATTTTTATTGCAAAGTAAACATGCATGCACCAACAAACAAATAAATTGAACATATAAATTTAACCATACTGTCATGCTTCTTCTTATACGACTTTTTAGATCTGTTACATAATTTAAGACAATTTCAATTGTTATATTTATCTGCACAGTCATGCATCTTTTAGGAGGCCAATTACCAATGTGAAAGTTTAGAACCGGGAGTGGGTTAGAAAAAGTAAGTGAAGGATGCCCATCTAGCTAGATTAACTAATGTTATAATAAAATTACAAATGCAACCATATATCATACAGATAAGCTCCCTCAATTACCCCTATGGAATTATAGGTCGTAGGTGAATTGTGGATTTGTGGGTGACTCGAACCTGCAATCGAACATAATCCTTGGTTCAAAACTTCAAATTGCACATGCGCATAAAGGGTAGTAGGATTTCGCTAAAATTTGCTAAAATATCAGTCACAAAAGAAGAGTGAGAAATTTAATCTCCAATCACACTTATCCTTGAGAGAGATTACCTTTGGTTGGACAAACACACAACTTCCCAAAACCCGTTAAATTTACTTGTGGATGATAAAACAAATGAGTAAATCCTACACTCAAATTCAATCGAGTTTAGACTCCAAATTCCAAAACCGAAGGCTTACCTTATACCAGTTTTGAGTAACCAAATTTTCCAGAAACATAGATGGATTTCATGTTTGATACCCTACATATTCAAAAATCAAACCAAATTGATGTCAGAACTCAGAACCCAAATAAAAATTAAAACGCAAAAGAGCTTGCATGCATGAGTAAGATAATCGTACGAACAGAAAAGAAAAAATAGAGAGTTTTTCAAAAAATGGCACACCGACTTTCTTCCTAGGTGAACTACGAATGAGAAGAGCCGTTTTAAGAGTCTTTACAGAGTAGTTTTTCTTTCGTAGTTGAACGTGATAGCGTGGATTTGAAATATGAGAACTACAACCAGTTTGGGTTTCTTCAACTGAACGAACATAGAATTACCGTGTTTATCTTTTTTTTTCTTTTCTATCACATGGTTACAATTTTACCCTTCTATTATGTATCCATCTGCTGTAAAGAATTTATGTAAAGAGAGGGTATTAAACTCTGACTGTGGTAACAAACCACAAATTCGAATAGAAGTATCAAACCCACAACAATTTCTAACAGGATCCCTTTTCAATCACTCTCAAAAACACAAGCATGGTGGCTACATGAACCATATTGGTTTTTGATTGGGAGGTTCATGTTCCTGTTATTAGTCTTCGTGTTTGTTTCCTGTTCCTTGTCATTGTCTTGTACTTGCAATTTATCACTTATTTTGTTACCCTGATTTGCTTTGTGTTGACCGGTTTAGGCCTTCTTCGATCATTGTATTGGCTCAATCATTTAAGATATAGACTGGTGTTATTAACATATCTTATTTTGCTATTCACACACCGTTTCATGTTGTGAGCCAATTATAAAACAACTTTTAAGGATAATTGTGTAAATACAATCAAATTTATAGTGATAGAAAAACCGTTAAGGTGTGTAAATAGCAAAATATGGTGTGTTAATAGCATCATCCAAGATATATTTTGATTTCTAAGAGCATCTCCAACAGTTTCCCCATTTTCTTGAAATTCTCAATTTTAGGGAATATAGAGCTATTTTTATGTCCAACAGTTTCCCCATCCTATTCCCCAAAATGGGGATGAAGAAGAAAAAGAAGCCTTCATTCCCCAAATTTACAGCGAAGTCTTCCTTTCCCAAAATTAAATTTTTCACGTGCTCCAACGAATTTAAGACAACAATAAAATATTTTATTTGGTAGTTTATTGTTACAATGAAATATATAATGTTTTTTTGTTATAATTAATGATGATATATTATATTTTATTGTTGTATTAAATGTTGCAATCTCCAAAATAGAGAAGCTGCTGGATTTTGATCAAATTTTTTTTAGAGATTTTAGCTTTTACTTTCCCATTTTAGAGAAAGCTGTTGGAGATGCTCTAAGAAGACAATACCAGGCTCTATCATACTCATTTTCAAAACAAATTTGATGAAGCCAACATTCTAATCAAAAGTTTAAAACTGATCGTTCTGCATGCATTGATCACTTACAAATAAGACGACGACATTGTATCCATTCAAAAGAATTGGCAATGCAGCGCTGCATACATGGATCAATATGGAACACCAAAGATATAGGTAACAGGGCGGCCTCATTCAAAAGAAATACACGCTCCCACCTCATTTCTTCTTTTTCTGCAAGACAGGCCTGGCAGTAGAAATAATCTTCATAGAACATGGAACCGCTCGGGCGAATAAAGTATGACAATTTCCTTCAAATTATGAGCATGCTCCAGCATTACCTAGAGAACAACATGGCAGATATTGCATATTAATTATTAAGGGGAAAAGAGTCGCACATTTCAAATATAGCTAATAAGAAATCATCTTCATCGATCTGTAACTTCATTACAACCTGAAGATTAGCAACCAGCAGTCCAGCAGCATTACAATTCACTAATTAAACTAGTGACAGTAAACCGTGGCCAGGGATATACTTTGCAAATTCAAGGACATCAGAACCATGATAAGCATCTAGGGTAACCTCCTTGAGCTTGTTGACAAAAGCAAGGTTTTGCAATTTCCTGAACTCCATATTGAATCCTGAACACTAAAGGAGAAAGAACAATTCAAACAATCTACAATTAATAGTATAGCTCGATCAATTGAACATTTCCCAAATTAACAATTAAACAAAAATTCATATAGAGGCAAAATACAACAAAAATTGGTACTTACATTTACACCATCGTAGCTTAATGTGGGCACAGAGTTTATATGCAAATAACTTAGATTAGGCATTGCTCCAAGAAGAACAATCATAGCAGGAATCAAGTCATCAGTCAAGACAACCCATTGAAGCCATAAGCTACGAACACAATCTAATTCTAGGCATATAAAATGTTCCTTCAAAAAGGCCTGCACAGTGAAATTCAATATTGTTTTAAAAATTAGAACAGAAAACATAACAATTCAATTGATCAACAAAGAGAAGTGTCAATTACCTTGAAGATAGATGCAGTTAGAATAAGAACTCTAACCGAACGAATGGAACAAAGTAAATCAAATACGAAAAGATGTTTACTTCACCATAGTACGAAGAAATGTCAGCCACTTCTAGGCAGGGTAATTCTCCAAAGTGGTGTTGACTTGCAGAATTCCCATAATATTTCAAAAGTTTAAGTTTCGGAGCAGAGATCTTGAGCAAATTGTTGGGTGGACCAACCCACTTAATGAACAATTTTGCTAGTCTATCACCTGAGATGTTAAGATTGCAGCAATCCCCACCAAGCAGAAAATCATCAAATCTGAATGTTTCAAGCGCAACATTGTCAATAATAATATCCTTAGATCCTGAAACTTGAACAAGGTGTAATTCCTTGATGCATTTGCATGAATGTGAAAACAATGTCCAGAACTCTTCTTTGATAATAACATTCCTTAACTTCAAGTATTCAAGATTAGACAAAGATGAGGTCAGTTCGCCAATAGTGAAACCCTTCATGTCCACAGATAATGACCTCAGCGATTCACAGTAAAGGAAGGAAGATGAAAGGCACTGGTACAAGTCTGGCGAAAAATAGACAAGTAGTTGAACAACTTCAACCTTACACCTTACAGCATTGTCAATCCACGAGCTCAGTAACCTCAGTTGTAAATTGCCTTCATCACAGTAGCATATAAAGGGTCCCTCCTCATCATGAATGTCCTGCAGATGGTGTGCACTCCAAGAAAAACTAAAACATCGTATCTTATTATCCCCACGCTGATTCAAGTACCTATCAAAGGAATCCAACAGGAATTTGTCGCACTTCGCAAGTATCTAAGTTGTTCACAATTACCTGAGGGAGATGACAGATGAAGCCCTCTGCATGTTTTGGAAACACAGCTCACCCCAGTGAAGTCTTTGAAGGAGAGGAATGAAAGACTATGATGAGAAATTTCATTTGGAAGATCACTAAACCTATCCACACTACTTGTTTCAGTACCATTTTCTAGCAGAGTGGCCATTTAAACTTGGAAGGTACTGCAAATGGCTATAACTAGGAGCTAGGATCCCCTTGATTTGTACTAAGATACCAAGAGGCTCTTCAAGAAACAAACATTCATTCCTTGATAAACGATAAAAATTAAAATAAAACGTATGAATATACCAAGGAGACTCACCTAGCTTCTTGTTCCGATGAGTCATTCTACTGCAAGGAAAGTTCAAAAGTTAATCCAGTAATTAATTAATTTGATGAAGAGAAAGTTTATTGGTTCATGGTAACAAAAGACATTAATCAAGATAGAAGATAATATAAACCAATTGGGACTCATGGCCTTCTATAACCCACAACAGTTCTCTTTATCTACGTCTACCAAGAAGATTTTTGAGAATTCAAATGCTTATGAAGAACCTCCCACAGGCACGAACATGCAGTGTAGATCTACACTGAACAAGGTATTCCCCTTGCGAAATTCAAAAACAAAGGAAAAACAAAAATAATTAAGTAACTGGTTCAACTACCATTCTAAAATCATAAAGACAGTCTTAAATTGAAGAAAAAAAATTATAACTGGCTTTAAATTGAAGAAAGAATTCCAACTGGCTTTGGAGTACAACTTACACGGTTGCAACATATTCTAAACATCAGAGAGTTCACTTCTAAGTTGTAAACTTGACACAATGTAACTTTAAACATTTGAGAAGTTCCAACAGTGAATAAAAATCTAATGAATAAAACGCAACGAGGTTAGTCTTTCATCCTTTCTGACATGACAGACAACTGTGGCGTTGGATATCATCCTGCTTTTTATCTCCCTTAAGACATCAGAGTCCTTGAATAAATGAAATATGACCATTTTTTCCAAGTTCTGAGCATGCTCCAGGATATACTTTGCCAGTTCAATTCCATTGGATCCATTAGAAAGCCATAGCGTTGCCTCCTTGAGCTGGTAAATGAATGCAAGGTTTTGCAATTTCCAAAATTCCATATCAATACCAGAACACTGGACAGGAAGTCGAGAACAAGGCGACAACAAAACCAATTAAAATCGTGAGACAAACCATAAGAATAAATGAAGGGCAATTTACAGATCCTGAATGTTTATGATATTATATTTTAACTAATGCCTGTGCCTAGTAAATACCCTCTCTATTAAACAACCCACCAAAAATGGAAGAGATCAAATTATTCAGGAACTATGTATAAGCAAGACACACATGATTCTAGAATAACATCACAAAAAATCATGTGCGAAAGAGGGAGATTGAGACACAATTTAACTTCACTTACTCGAGAATTAGAAACACCTGAGCGAGGAATACACTGCAATTGCAAAGTTTTCAGATTAGGCATTTCTCTGAGAAGAGAGACCATTGCAGGAACACGGTCATCATTCAAGTTCTTAAGTTCCACACTGAAGCAACATAGATCATCTAATGGTGTGGGAATGATATATTCCCTCGACGACAAAGCCTGCATGTTCAACGGAAAAGTATTTAACAATGAAATGGACCCTCTAACGTTTAATTAAGCTGTATAAAGCCAGAATTTGATTATAATTAAATTAATCTTACACTAACATATCAAAATTAAGATCTCCTCTCTACCTCTCTTTTTTCTACAACTATGCAAGTATCAGCTTAAACACTCCATTTACAGACATGGCATTTCAAAAAGAACGTTGTACCTAAATATCAGCTTACATGACGACATTAGTTATTCAGTATCATAACTCTAGAAAGTACTTCCAGCAATGGCATCACGATAATTGAAACATGTTTGCATAAAAATATTTTGTTGGAAAATATATGAGATCAATTGCAAAACAAGTCAAATAGTCTCACCAGCACTGTATCTTTACCTTAACGGTCCATTCGTTTAGAATAAGAACTTTAGCTCTGCGGATGCTGCAAATAACCTTAAATACGTTGTCAAATTCATTTAGAGCCGACTCCAGACAAATAACAGCTTTTTCCAAACTCATTAATTTCCCAAGATTTTGGATATTCATCAAATTGCCATCCCATGTCAAATTCTTAAGATTTGGAGCAGATATGTTCAACCATTTTCTGCTAGGTGGTGGACACAATTTTCTCCATATTATATGTATATCTTCGATTTTCTCGCCAAAGATGTTGAGATGGAAGAGGTCCTTACTCCAAACCTTGAATGATTTCAACGATGAACTTTCAATGGTGATCTTTGGCAACCCACTAACATGATCAAGCTGCAACTCCTTAATTGATTTGCAGGAACAGGATATCCAATTGAAAAAGCTCTCATCTACAATTTTAATTTCCCTCAGCTTCAAGTAATGCAGATTACATAAAAGAGATAAGGAAGGAGCTTGAAGAATCACCCCTTGCAAGTCCCGTGATAGAGACCTCAAAGATTGAGAAACCAAGACAGAAGATGGCATCACAAACAACTGTGTAGGTCCATAGAAAAATAAATCAATGTCAAGAACTTCAACATTACACCTTGCTGCATTTCCAAACTCCAGCAGATACGAAAATGCTGTATCCTGTTATCCCCACGATTATACAAGTACCTGTCCAAACAATTCATTAACTCTACTTCCTCCTGATCCACTCTAGCAGAAAAATCAGTTAGACTCTCTATTGCCTCGCGATCTCTTCTACCAAAAGATCATATAGACTGAAATCCAATGAGGGAATTGATAGATAAAGTTGTCTGCATCTTTTAGAAACAGTGCTTACTCGACCAAGCTCAATAAACGTGAGGAATGAAAGAATATGATGAGCAACTTCATCTGGAAGGATACTAAATCTGTCTACTCTAGCAGTTGGCCATGGCCGGAGCTTATGGTTGCGCACCATTAGACTGATACTATTATGTGGTTCTATGACAACCTATATGACCGTTGGAACTGGCATGGAGCAACAAGCCTTGTCATTCTCCTGCAACATAGAAAAGACCAAGAGATTTTACAATATTTATACACAACCGAAAAGAGAGTCCAGAATTTCCGAGATTAAAATCCTATTAATCCCAGCAACTACGATACGCAGTGAAAACTAAAAATGCTGTAAATATTAAATATTTAGTGATGCGAGATTGCCGGGGGAAGACCGGGGTTGCCGGCCTTCCACTCTCCGACACCCAAGTCAGGCAAGTGTGTGAGAGAGAGGGAAGAACCGAAGAAGTATAACAGTGAGTGGTGGCTTACCTTTTGTGAGATGAGATTTCTGTATTTATAGAGGTAATGTATGCTTGTACCCTCAAATTACTATATTGTTCATGTTGAGAGTGTGGGCTATCATATGTGTTGGGCCATATTTAAGGCTCCTTTAGTTTGATGTGTGATTCTGATGTTTGGCCTCGGAAAGGGTCCAGGTATAAACATCCAGTATATAAATAATTTAGACATTTTATTTTCAAAAGTAGGTCTGGATGTGTGGATTGTAATTTAAGGTGTGTAAATTTTACTTTAAAAAAATTCAAATATAAAAATCTTGTTGCATAATACGTAAAGATGCAAAATAAGCTAATAATTGTTCAAAAATTCGTCATAGTACTAAAAGGTAAAGAGACATTCTAGCGAGGACTGTTAAGTTGAGGACTTTATGATTTATGGTATAAAAGACCCATTTTTCGATTTTGAGATCTCATTCTTTCAGTTTTTAAGTTTATATGAGTAAATCATTTCTACAAATTTTCAACCAAATTGATGTTCGTTAAGATAACAAATTAGATCAAATTAATAAACGAACTAAATCTATCGAATATGGGTAAATTAATAATCCTTTCATTTTCCGTAAGTCACAAATACCACCGCCAAAAATTCGTGCACTAGTTCTCACCTCTTTATGCTCTTTGTCCCAACACTGATGCTTGATTGCAATCTGCAACTTATACCCTTCTGGAGATGGAAAGGAAGCACTGGCGGACCTAAGAAGAGACTGGCACCCCCCACTTCTATGTTGACACTTTTGAAACTATTACCAATTTTAATCAATTTTGTTAGAAACAATGGAAATTTTTAGGTGTGACACCCCCAAAACTTAGTTGCTAATCTGTTTGGTCTCCCGATTTCTCAAATTCTGGCTCCGCCGCTGAAAGGAAGAGAAGCTACCATTTGGTATAGTGGTATGAACAGTTAATATTGATTTTCCTTCTCTAGTATTGCAATCCAATATACAAGCTCAACAGAATGCATGGTTAATTGCAGAATTACTTTCTCACATGCATTTCTCAGAATGTTTAAAAGAGAAGCTGCATAATGATTTAATGGGTGCTACGTCTCCCTCAATAAGTTCCACTATTGTATTATTTTCTGCAACTCTGGCAGTGACGCAGATCTTTCTATATAACAAATCGAAACCCAGTCTTAGCTAGCATTTTTTTTACTTGCAGACTGCGTTATTCTCCAAAACTTATATCAAAACTGAGCTGAACAGATCACTAGCTACAGCATCAATTAGAATATTAGAAATATAGAACCTAAGAAATATACTAATGAACAGATCACTAGTTAATTGGTAGAAAACTGTCATATCTGAATCATCACCTCAGTCGTAGACTTGAGCAAAAGGATCGGAGCTAATCCAATATAAAAAAGAAACGGTTATTCCCGAAAAACTAACACATGTACATGCAACTTATGAACAATTAATCTTCAGAAATTCAAACATCTAGAACAAAACATTAAACCGTATCCACGAATTGATATAGAATCGTCTCATCAAAATGACTTATCCATGAAGATATTGATGAAAGGTTACTGTGCCATTGGAGATCATCTCGTCTCGTAGCTTCATTACATCATCAAATTGATTGGGAAAAATAAATATGTCCGCCCTCTCCAAATTCTGAGCATGTTTGACGATATATCTTGCAAATTCAAAAACATTAGATCCATGGGTCAGAGAAATGGCTATTTTCTTGAGGTGATCGATGACAGCGAGGTTTTGCAGTTTCCAGAATTCCATATCAAATCCGCAAGACTGAAACACAAATAACAGATTAACCATGCCAAAGTGAAAGAATTTAGTTTAAATATCCCAAATATAGTTGGTAACTTTGCAAATGCTACCACATTATATTTTCATCGAACTTATTTGCAAGATGTGTGCCTAAGAGCTAATGATATGTACCGGCAACGCACAATCACTTACATTTGAATTTGATAGACCATTCCTGGCCTTCCATGCACTTGGGGGAGAATTTAATTGCAAAGAACTCAAACTAGGCGTTTTTTGGAGAACAGAGGTCAGTCCAGGGACTAGATCATCTGTTAAGGAACATGTCACTTTTAAGAAACAAACTTCATTTAATGAGGCAAACTTGAAACCATCTTTGCTGGATAGTGCCTGAAAAGTGAAAGAACAAAAGAAAAAAAAAATGAGTACAGTATACAACACAATATCCTAATTCAGTTTACATTCTTAATCTGTAAAGTCTACACTACCAGGACAACCACTTTAGCCGACGAAAAAGTTTCATCGGCCTGTTAGCTTAATTCGTCGGCTAAGATCTTAGCCGACGAGTCTTCGTCGGTTATGGTTTCGTCGGGAAAGAGTCGTCGGCGATTACTTTAGCCGACGAAACTAGAAGACGTCGTCGGCTATTGTCCTAGAATTTAGCCGATGAATATCTTAAATGTTTCGTCGACCATAGTCTGAGACTTTAGCCGATGAAACATTTAAGATATTCGTCGGCTAAAGTATGTAATAAAAAAATTAAAAAAATAACTATACCCGACGAAATATAGTCTGTTTTGTCGGCTAAAGGTCTGTTTCGTCGGCTTTAGAAGGGTTTAGCCGACAAAACATACCATAATTCGTCGGCTAACCTTATAAAATAAAATTAAAAGTACTATAGCCGACGAATATCTTACATGTTTCGTCGGCTATAAGTCCATTCCAGTAAAAAAAAAAACCTGAAATTTCTAAATTACAATTCTAAGCAACCTGCAAAATACACCAAAACAATTCCATATAACCAACAACAAGCACATAAAACTATATAATTGATCAACTACACAAATCTAGATTGTCTAAATCAATATCCGATTCTGGGGGCTGCTGCGGAGGAGGTTGCTGTTGGGGAGGTTGCGGCGGCTGAGGTAGCGGTATAGGGGTAGGTATAGGCGGAGCCGGAAGTCCCTAAAGCTGGGCAGCTATAAACTCCTGCAAGTACTGGAACATCTGCTGCTGCTGGGCCTGCTGGGTGGCATATACCGCGGCAGTATAGGCTGTCTGGGCGGCATGAGCGGCAGCCTGAGCAGCTTGCTGTTCCCGTAGTCTCTCAACTTCCGACTCTAGCTGAGTCGTCCTGCTGCTGGTCGAGGCTGCCTTTCGTTGAAATCCTAGAGTGGTCTTCAAGACCCCCTCGCCCTTTTTTCCTAGACCCCGACAGTAGAAGTTGTTTCCTCGCGGTGGGAAGGCTGTGCCCATGATCCTTGCCTCAACCCTCGGATCTGAAGTGTCGATCCGGGACATGGCTTCGAACATCTTTTCCTCTTACGTGTCCGGTCATGCCTCCCTCACTATAGCACTTATCACCTCGTCACTAGCCTCTCACATTCTCTAATTGGATAGGAAAAAAATGATTAATTAACATTTTGACATATATATAAGTAAAATTAATTTAAAAACATAAGATGACTTACAATATTCTTCTGGGCGTCAGGATATGTCTTCTCGTACGTATAGACGTACCTATTGACTTCTGGATGTTCCTTGGCCACCTCATCCATGAAGACAGCGAACGGTCTAGAACCGGCATGATGGTTCTTTGTGTTGCGTTGCCGGTTCTGAGCGTTCGTCCAGAAAACGGTCTTCAAAGAAAAAAAAATAAACTATTAGTACAATATTTAAAAACGGACGTACTTAATGACAAATTAACTAATTAATTTTTTTCAATACCTGTTTATGAGGGTTGTTGAATTCTGATGTCAGAAGCCAACGTCACTCGTACTCCCTGTACTGAAACTCAGCAGGGGTACCAGAACGTGCGTTTCCGTGCATAGTCCAATGGGTCCGCAACTCGTTCTTCCACTTCTTGTACCTACAGATACAACAAAAATATTAGAAATATTATTAATATCACATACAATTTTGTTTTTTCATTAACTTCCCAACGTACCTTCCCCCATGCATAACATCCGCCCAGCTGTTCTTCAGGTGCTCGGGAACATCAAACCACACCTGCATTTAACCGTTTATTAGTTTAGTTTTTCGAGAAATCAACAATGTAATACATAATATTATTGAGACATTTTGTAAACTCACTGACATCGCGTTGTGGACCATGTTCTTAACCTCCTGCGGGACCTCGCCCCAGGATGACCACAACATAGGGACTCTATCCCTAATAAGCGCTCCCACGCGGCCAGAGTACGTTCTCGACTTCCCACCCGATACTATATGGCCATCCCCGTCAGTATCGATGACGATCCTCCCTGAGGTATTGACGGTCTTCTCAAGAGCTTTCCCTGTGACGGGGCCTCTCTTCTTCTTTGTCGGCTTCGCTCTGATGGTGCCTATCACATGATAACCAAATTGATTATTAAAATCGGAGACCCTTTATTATTAATTATAAGAAAACAAATCATTCATCTTTCGATTATTACCTGAAGGCGATGCGGCGGACGCGACGGATTCTGTCTCTATCGCTGATGATGATACCCTCGCGGAAATAAGAGGCGTATCAAAAGGCACTAACCGGTACGCCGCTGATGGAGCCACTGGCGGGGGCAGTGGATAAATCGGCGTCCCTGAGCCATCGACTGCAGGTAACGCCGGTATCATCCGCGGAAGGAACAGATGAGGCGGCGGCATCTGTATCCCAGATGACCCACCATCCGAAGCAGTAGGACCCGGAGTGGGCGTCCGGTGTATCTCAGGCATACGGGGTGCAGACACCTCCGTCTGGGTCTGAGGCCACAGCTGCCTCGATGAAGGGGGCACCTCCGGCTGCCTCGAGGAATGGGAAACACTCGGCTGCCTCTGCGCCGTCTCTAGAAGGGTCGCACGTCTAGCTGTCATGGGGCTCCGAAAGGACGTTTGAGGGTTGCTAGAGGTTCCCTCAGACAATTTGGACCTTTGGCCCTTCGAACTCTTCGTCGATCTAAAATTACCGCTCATCATGTTTAAAATATTAATTTAAATCCCGTCTGAGGAAGAAAAAAGTTACCTTTTGATGGGTGGAAGTGAAAACGAAGAAGAGGAAGATAGTGAGGACGGTGAAGAGGAGGAGGGATCAGGGCTGGAGCAGAACAGAGATGGCTCGAGGAGGAGGCTCGAGGACGGCTTGAGGAGGCTGTGGAGGGGTCGAGGAGGCGGTGGTGGGTTTTTTAGGGTTTTTTGGAGCGCTGTGGAGGCTATCGAGTGCTGGGTTTAATTATATACTCTATACCTAATTTCGTCGGCTAAACCTTGAAATTCATCGGCTAAACATGTGAATCTCGTCGGCTAAAGTAATGAAATTCGTCGGTTATGGGAGTGCCTGATCTACAACTTACTCCAGTATGGGAGTTCCCGGGATATTCTCGTATGTGTCCAGAATTTGTACTTGTCGAGTCTTTCAGGTATTGCCGCCACAATATTGGAATGATTGCTGAGCTGCCCAAAATCGTACTCATTAAGCACTGCTAAAATTTTTTCCCCCGTCCATCTTCTGGGAGGCACACCTTTTTCTACGGTCTTATCAAATGCCTTGTCATCGAACCGTCATTCCTGATTATATGGAAGGAGAGTACGGTGACCCAATTTGCATATTTTGTTGCAATGACTGCTGCTCCCCTCATCGCTAAGGCACTCTAGACAAGCCTTGTATCCCCTAACAACGTTGCCCGACAACATCCCACGAGTAGGAAATTCGTAACAAAGTGATGGAAGAATTTGCATATTTTTCATTAAACATGGGTGATTATTCATCGGCCGAAGCTTTGGAGAATAAGTTTCATTTTGAGCCTTTAATTTGGTGGGTTGCCTATGGACCTTCTACACCATATCTACAAAGTTTGGCTTTCAAGTTGCTTAATCAACCTTCCTCGTCTTCTTGCTGCGAAAAAAATTGGAGCACATATAGTTTTATACAAGGTTTGAAGAGGAAAAAGTTGCAACCAAAAAGAGCTCAAGATTTGGTTTATGTGCATACAAATCTTCAACTTTTGGCAAGAAAGGATTCTAACTATCACAAGGACAAAGACTCAATGTGGGATCTTGGAAGAGATGGTCATGAATCTATGGAACCCGCCAATATTGATGTGCTTGAGTTGGCAACTTTATCTCTTGATGAGCCGGCATTGGAGAGGATGTTAATTGATGATGAGATGAAGTCTTGAAGATGAGAGGTAAATTTTTTTTTCATTTTATATTAGATCAATTATGGAATAACAAGTTTGGATGGATTATGGATATGATAATTATATTAGTTCATTTTCTTGTCTATTAGGTGTCCCTTTGGTTTGATTTAATAATTCATTTGTGTCATTTTCTTTGTAGGGAATTCTTGTCTTTTGTTCTATGTTATTGTAAATATTTGGTATTTTGGCAGTGTAATTGTCTTTTGTTCCATGTTATTGGAAATATTTGGTACTTTGACAGTGTAATTGTCTTTTGTTCCATGTTATTATAAATATTTGGTACTTTGGCAGTGTAATCTTGGTCTGTAGTGAGTGGCAGTTTATCATTTTTGTTGTTGTGTTAATTTTAAGTTGTAACCGTGCTGTTGTGGTAGAGATTACCCTGTTTAAAAACAAGCTACTGCTCAAGTTTGTTTTTCTTTAATATGTTTTAGGTGCTCTTTTTAATGGTATTAGTTATGCACTTGACTTATTTCTTATGTTTATGAAATAGATTGAATTTAGAACTTTATTTGGTAATGTAATGAACTTATTTTATATTTTAGTATTTTTTATTTTTAAAAATACATAAATATATAATTCTATTTGCCGTGTCCATGCCGTGTCGGAAACTCAGTTTTTGAGTTTTGCCGTGTCGCCGTGTCGTGCCGTGTCGTGTCGCCGTGTCCGTGTCCGTGTCCATGTCCGTGCAACATAGGGGAAAACATAACTTCTAGGGTTTTCTGGGCCGTGTTCTGATAAGTATCCTTCTCCGTGACGGCTACATCAGTTGAACCTCATGTCCCAAATTAAAATCCACAGGCCTTTTAATATTTTTATAATTCACTCTCTTCTTCTCTTCCTGAATTGCCCTCATATTTATAGGTCCTTATTTATATTATTTGTTTTTCATCTCCCTTTCTTCTACGAAACTCAGTTATATCAATTATGTTGATAAGAATTTTGGGTTCGGGAGAATTAGGATTGGCAATGAAGGTTAGGGGCTAAGTTGGTTTTCATTTATTCATAGGGTAGGGGTTTAGAGATGGAAGAGGAAAAAATAAGAAATTTGTCATGAGTTTGAAGAAGAAAAAGAGAGAAGGAGGAAGTTTCGAGCCTTTCTACTGCGGCTGAAGATTCCGAGCACGGTGAAGTAGGAGTGGGATGTGTGGGAGAAGCCAAGTGATTGAACCCAGTTGAAGAAGAATAATACTTGTGTCCAGACTAATATGGACGTGTGCATTCAGATTATCCTTTATTTACATATTTTTATGAATGTAAATCATAATCATAAACTTTCAAAAGTTGAATTAACCAATAAAAATCACATATGAAAAAATCAAAGTGAACAAAAATTGTTTGCTTAACCGAATGAATCAAACAAATTGACAGTTAATCATGAGACTGCTAACTTTCATCAGAACTGTCCATTTGTCTAATGCAATCGACTGAGCAAACGATTTTTGTTTAGTTTGATTTTTTGCATAGGTGATCTTTATTGGTTAATCCAACTTTTGAACGGTTAAAATTATGATTACATTTGCAAACGTATGTAAATAAGGGAGAGTCCGGACGCACACGTCCATACTAGTCCAAACACAAATATTTTCCGTTGAAGAACTTGATGGCTTGGGAGGGGGTTTTGACGCGGCAAAGGGTTTGGGAGACGGTGGTGGCGGAGAGGAAAGGGATTAATTACAAAAAGTTAATTAATTATTTCCTAACATCTAGAATAAGAGACTTTTTTTTTTGATAAATTGACGTTAGCCATTGGAGAAATTTTAAATACACACCTCTATACTCTTAATACACACCCTTATTATTTTATATTTCATATCAGATTTTATAGGTATATTTAATTACAAAAACATTCATCACTTATCTAGACAGAGACTCCTAAGCGCAAGTCCTGTCGCCGTCTAGGGTTTCTGAGCATCATCGATTCATCGACAACAAGAGGCGAACGCTGGTTCTAGCGGCCGTCTAGGTTTACTGCAGTGTGTCGTCTTGATGAGGAGAGGAGAGTTTCTTCATCGTTTTTACTAAAAAGGGAAGGAAGGCCAAAATTCTTTTAAGGATGAGTATACTGGTATGGAATTGTCAGGGAATTGTGAATCGCCGAACATGACATGCTTTGAAGATGCTAATCCAGAAGCATCAGGTTAGTATGGTGTTCCTATCGGAAACCCATTGCACGGTGCGCCAACACCAATCCTTGCAGAGAGCGTTGGGTTTGCCCAACATAGCCCAGTATGATCGAGTTGAAAGAGTAAGGGGCTTGGCTTTGCTTTGGGATGATTCGATTCAAATCACAGTCCGAGATACCAATTTCTTCTTCATTGATGTCGAGGGATTGGAAAATTGTAAATGGAGGTTTACGGGTTTCTATGGGCATCTAGATACAGGGCAACGCCGTTTGACATGAGATTTACTCCAATCACTGCGAAGAGGTCCTGAAGAGAAGTGGGTGGTTGCCGGAGATTTCAATGAAATTTTAGGGCTTGGAGAAAAGTCAGGAGGTAGGGTGCGTAACATAGATCAGATTAATGCTTTTAGACAGACTCTTCTCGATTGTCGTTTGGAGGACATGGGAGCTGCAGGGGGTTGGTTCACCTGGAGTGACACTCACACTAAAGAAAGACTAGATAGAGGAGTTTGCTCTACCTATTTTCTAGCCTAATTTGGCTTCTCTCGTGTTGTTGCACTTCCCCCTAGTCGCTCTGACCATGTGTCGCTGCTACTGGAGGTTCGAAAAGAGCGACCTATGCTTGATCAATTTAAAAGATCATATCGTTTTGAAGAGATGTGGTGTTCAGACGCCTCGTTTGCTAAAGTTGTGGAGGATGCGTGGTCTACACCTCAAGAAGGAAGCCCTATGGTGAAAGTCTACTGCTGAAATGGGACATATCAATTTTCAATGGGAGAAGGAAGGAGTTAGAAGATGTTCGACAGGCTCTAGATGTACTGCTTCAAAAACCTTTTGATATGGCTGATCATATAGAAAAATATCGTTTGTCTCAGAGACTAAACGAGCTACTAGCGATTGATGAAGTTTATTTGCGACAACAATCACAATTAATATGGTTAAAAGATGGTGATCGAAATAGCAAATTTTTTCATCGTCGTGCATCGAATCGGAAAAAAAGAAATAAGTTTAAAGGTTTGTTCGATAAACATGGAGTATGGCAGAATTGTTTGCAAGGTATTGAAGGTGTTGTGATTGACTATTTTCAGGGACTATTTGCACGACAAGAACCGAACATAGAAGCACATAATGCAGTGCTGAGAACTATACAACCAAGAGTAACTGCTGAAATGAACCAGGCATTACTCAATCCTTATATTGTAGAAGAAGTGAAAGAAGCCCTGTTTTAGATGCACCCTTCAAAGGCTCCGGGTCCGGATGGTATGTCTCCTTTCTTTTATCAAAAGTATTGGGATTTAGTTGGTGTTGAAGTGAGCAATCCAGTGATTTCCTTTCTATCTACAAAAGATATGCCTCATGATTTCAACTTCACTCATGTTGTTCTTATCCCGAAACTGAAGGAGGTACAGAATATGACTCAGTTAAGACCTATTGCGCTTTGTAATGTCATCTATAAAATTGCATCAAAGGTGCTAGCGAATAAACTCAAGTCTTTTCTTTCGTCTATAGTCTCCCCAGAACAGAGTGCATTTGTTCTAGATCGTCTGATAGCAGATAATACCTTGGTTGCATCTGAATTGGCTCATTATATGAACAAATTGCGTAAGTGTCAAGAAGGCTTTATGGCACTCAAACTTGATATCAGTAAAGCGTATGATAGGCTGGAGTGGGATTTTCTGAAGAAGATTTTACTGAAGTTTGGATTTGATTCTTCTTGGGTCAACCTGATCATGCATTGTCTATCCACAGTCCGCTACTCTTTTCTTGTGAATGGAGCGCCTCGTGGGTATGTTACACCTCACCGAGGACTTAGGCAAGGAGATCCCATTTTCCCTTACCTATTTCTTTTATGTGCAGAAGGTTTGTCTGCACTCATTGCAGATTCAGTGGCTAAAAAGCAATGGCAGGGACTCAATGTTTGTGATGGGGCACCTGAAATCAGTCACCTCTTTTTTGCAGATGATAGCATGTTGTATGTCAGTGCTACTCAACATAACTGTGAGGTGATACGTGAGATTTTAAATTTATATGAGGATGCTTCAGGTCAGCAGGTGAACCTCGAGAAGAGTAGTGTTGTGTTTAGTGGGAATGTGGCTTTTTCGGCTCGTCAATCCTTGGCATCGAATTTGGGTATGCAGGTGGTTGATAAACATGATAAATATTTGGGTATCCCTACTCTGGTCGGTCGCTCTAAAAATGATACTTTTGCTTAAATTAAGGATAATCTGTCAAAGAAACTTACAGGTTGGAGATCTATGCTTCTAAGTGTAGCAGGTAGAGAGATTATGATTAAGGTAGTGGCACAGGCTATGCCGCTGTATACCATGAATAACTATTTACTACCTCAGCATTTGATACAGGAATTTCATTAATTATGTGCATCTTTTTGGTGGGGCGGTACTGAAGAAAACAAAAGGTATGCATTGGTGGGCATGGGATAAACTTTGTCAACCAAAATCCGAAGGAGGTATGGGTTTCAGACATCTCTTTGCTTTTAATTTAGCCATGTTGGCTAAGGGTTGGAGATTAATTCAGAATCCAAACTCTCTTCCGGGTCGCCTTCTCAAAGCTATATACTTTCCTACTGTTAACTTTTGGGAAGCTGAATTGAGCTCCTCTCCCTCTTACACTTGGAGAAGCATTCTTGATGGCAGGGATATATTGCGCCAAGTCATTAAGCGACAAATTAGAGACGGGATGCGCACTAATATTTGGTATGATCCTTGGTTGGAAGGAGAGAATTTGCTACCCTACCATTCTTCTCGGGTACATGTTGTGGCCGAGCTCTTTAATGGACCAGGTTTGTGGAATATTGATCTTCTGCATGAGTTGTTTCCACTACACATTGTTCAGAAAATTCTGGCATTACCAATTAGTACTCGAGCACATAATGATCGGTGGACTTGGGGTGAGGATAAGAATGGCAGATTTACAGTCAAGTCAGCTTACCATGTTGTAAGGCGTCGGGTCTTGACTAATAACGACGCAGTTGCTAATCTCAGTTCACAGCTCTAGAACAAGATTTGGACCACTCCGGTCCCTAGCAAAGTTAAAATTTACGTATGGAAGGCAGCCTCAAATATTCTCCTTACACGAAGCAGACTCAGTGAACGAGGTATTGATACCGATACCCAATGTCCATTTTGTGTAGAAGAAGTTGAATCACCTATCCATGCTTTACGTGATTGTGTTCATGCGGCTTCTTTCCTACAAGTAGCCTAAGTTCCTTCTGGTCCAAGTGCTACTAATGTCCATGATTGGTTAGTTCACTCTCTCTCTTATGCTCCAGCTTCTTTTAATACTATGTTAATAAGCTTATGGGCCATATGGAGAAATCAGAACGACCAAGTATGGAATGATGATGCCAAATCGGCTAAGCAATTAATCCCTAGTACTTTAGCATGGTGGGAAGAGTTCAAGAAAGCTAACTTACCTCTCAAATCACCACGATCTGCTCCTTGAAATGGCAACCCCCTCCCCTTGGTTATATAAAATTGAATGTTGATGCTGCATTCAATATTGGAGATGGGAGTACTGGTATTGGTGGGATATTTAGAGATCATGAAGGTGTGTGCTTGGGTGTTTTTTCAAACTTCTCAACAATCTCTAGTTCCCCTACCCATGGTGAGATATATGTTGGCCTTAATCGAGGGAGTTAGCTTAGCAGTTCAGCATGGTCTGGTTCCTTTAAAAGTTGAGACAGATTGTCAAGTATTGGTGGATGCATTACATATAGGGATTTTAAGAGATTCAAACCTAGGATTCCTTATGGATGATCTGCGTGAAGGACTAAGAACGGCATTGGCTACAAGTCTGTCTTCTGTCCGCCGAACTGCTAACATAGCTGCCCACTCTTTGGCGCAGGTTGCTTTGCATACTAGAATGAGTTTGGGTTTCTCTATTGTACCTCCTTTATTTGTTGAGGAGCTTATTTCTAATGAATGTGATGATCCTTAATCAATGAAGTAAATTCATTCTTTCAAAAAAAACATCCATCAATTATTAGGGGAAAAAAAAACAAAAACTTCCTCTTTCCTAAAACCTAACTCTTCTTCACTATTACTACGCATCAAAAGAAAAGAAATAAAAACTTCTTCTCCAAAATTCATCACTTGAATTTTGACTACTGTCGTAATTACATGTACTATTTACCGATTTATTTGGTTTTTTTTAACAGCTTTAGTAGACTAAAAACTAGTTTTTATGCTAGTTTACTTTTACTAGTTTCTTAACTTTGAAAAAATTATGTATGTTCAATATTTTTTTTCTTCAAATTCTAGCCAATTAATGTCATATTGGCGATTTGAAAAATATCAAGAAAAAAAATTTCTAACCTGATCAAAAAAATCTAACAGAAAATAAAAGGGTATCAAGAGATTATGGGTGTGTATTTAAAATTACTCTAGTCATTGATATATTGATAACTGAAATTCGGATTACAATATGAACATGACACACCCTCGTGGGCAAACGTTAGAAAAGAATCATGCGAAGCTACCCTAGGTAATTCCTATGCTGCAAATCATAAGCATGTCAGCTCAGACAAAGTAACCAGAACCAAAGAACCAAGAAAACCAGAAAAACAAAACAGAAACAAACCTAACAAAGTCCTAGAAAAACCTTCTTTATTTTGATAACTAACTTATTCAGAATACCTTGAAATCCAACTACTCCGAAGAGGATACCCCAGAAGAGCTACCTCCAGAAGAGCTTCCACCCGCAAAAACACCAAACCCCGGCTCCAAATCCGCAGCTATTGGCTCCCTCTTCTTTAGATTATTCCTCATTACTCCCCACAAAAACCTGTGCTTTATCCAACTCCTTCTTTAAGATTTTTTTGAGCTCCAAAAGAGCTTTTTTAGCTATTTTCAGCCCCAGCGTAGTCTGATCAGGAACAACAGCAGGTTTCTTGTTCAAAGATCCCTTTGGACGACCTGACTTCCTTTTCTTCGCCGGGGAGACCACAATCACACCGCTAGAATGAGCTAGTTCCATCTCCGATGAGAAATCCAACACATAAGACACCAAAACCATATATTATGATTCCTCATCTCCTCTACCTCGTTTCCCTATAGGAACTAAAGCTAGTTCCAGAACTCTCTTAACACCAGAGATAGGGATAGGGGTAGATACCAGAGGATTCTCCACAATAACCACCGGAGCTGCAATCGGAGCCGATTGTACCACAGGTGGAGTCCACAGCCTATCCAACTTCAAAGCCAAATCTGCTGTTGATATTTCCGGAATAGAGAATGACAATTTCGGCAGCATGCTAGGACCTGCAAAAGGGTTAACCACCGGTTTGAGGAGCGGCATGGATGAATTTGAGAGCACACGTCCCGATCTGAACACCTACAAATCTGTTTGCTGTGCAAAGAGCCTAGGTTGCTCCTTTAGTTTAGGGGTTAGGGTTTCCAGAAGCTGCTCCCCCAAATCCAAAAGGTGTCTTCATCGATTCAATCTCAATAAATTGAGGAAGCATATTAGGTTTACCTGCACATCCCGTTTCTAGGTGCACCAGGAGACCACAAACCCTACCAAAACCCATTGTCTGGTCATACTTCATGTTCAACTTCACCGGGAACCTTCTCGATCCGAATTCGAATGACATCTCTCCAAAAGCCTCCTTGACCGGCGCGCTTAGCTTCTGCAGAATCTGAACTCGAGCCCGGGTTCCTCTTTTGATGTTCATCTGATCAACATGTTCAACCTGCCCTAAAGTTCAACCCACCTTCTCAACCGCTTCATCAGTCATAAGCGCATTTGGAAGACCTTTGATTTCGACCCAGACATGGAACAAATCAATCAGAACAGAAGCCATATCTTCTAACCCATCATACTCAGCAAGAACGAACAGAGATCGTCCATAGAACCAAGGGTCGCTGGTCATGATATTTTTCCAATCATCGGCTCTGGTGAAACGAAGCACAAAACGGTCCGCCCTCGCCCTCATTTGGAGACTATTTTGGAGATCCAAAACCGATGTGAGAGTGCCAATGACGACTTTCGGATATGAGATTTAACGCTTCAAGGTGAGAACCCTACCAACAACAAAGAACTGTTGTGGTGCCGGAGAAGACCTTATGGCACCGAATGATGGAGAATCACCGTCATGGATGGCCAGAGCCGACGTGAAACGTTGAGAAACCTCGTCGAACATTATGGATGGAGAGGTTTGGATGCGAAGCAGCAAGGCAGTTAGAAAACCGTATGAGAAGAAACCCTAAAGAGAAAGGAAGGGAGTGGATAACTTTTTTTATTAAAATAAGAAACTTTTTTTTTTTTGAAACATGGACGTAAAGCCTTTGAATTGCAATGAAAGATATCAATTACAACATGACTTACCCGCAAGGGCAACAATAAAAAAAGACATGCTAGATAACCCGAAAGCAACCTAAATGAAACTATTATGGAGTTCAGCTAAGCAGAAAATAAAACTAAAACTATGATCAAGAGATCATAACCAACAAGATTGGGCATGCCCTAATCCTAGTTTATTAGACAGATCCCGGAACCACCCTACACATAGGAGGTATCTCCGGGGCCTTCGTCCTCAATCATCAACGCCATAACAACCGGCATGGACTCCGAGATAGTAGCAAAAACATATCCAAACCAGATTGATAGCAGGCCCAAGGCCTAAACCTGCAACCCTAGCACCGCAAAATTGAGGCCTAAAGCCCCCAAAAATTCATCACCGCCATCAGCCACCACTTCACAAGAAATTGCCTTTCCGGTCAACCGAGGGTTCTTCGGCAGCCATCTCTGATAGGCATCATCACCATCATTACTCTGGCCAGCCAAAACGAAAGCCGATCCCGTCGGAATCACCATCGCACACGTCGACCATACCTTCATCCTTGCAGTATCCGAATCCAGATCTCCAACACCAACCCGCTTGCCTCTAGCGCCGCCACGGAGGATGCTCCAACCATCATCGCCTACACCGTGAGATCCTATGCCAGTCCAAAGCACCGGAAAAACCACTCGGTAGGAGTGGGTAAACCTCCCCTCCACCACCGCAAGGAGACCAGAAGGAAGAGTGATGGGGTTGATTCGCAGCTCACCCCGTGCCTGAAGCCAACCGGGGCTGACAACACAAAGCCCACCACCGCCGCCAAAACCCACCGCCGCCATCGGAAGAGAAGACAAGGGCTAGGGTTGAGAATAGAGCGACCAGACGAGAGAGAGCCATTGGTCCGAGAACTGAAAGAAAACCTTAATAGAATAGAAACTTTAATCTTGCGGAAACTGCCAAGAAACCTCAAATACCTTGCTAAAGTCATAGTTTACCTTGCTAAAATCATAGAGTTTATGCTTCAAAAAGATCTCAGATTTCTTAGACACATCAATGTCCAGAATTTGGTGATTCAAACACATTCCCAACTCATGTGATCAAATGTATACTTCAGATCGATTTGGAGCAGATATATTCAATGATGTGCTTTTTCTATAGTAAACTCGATCCCCACTTTATATTTTTATGTCAAGATACAAGCTTCTCACCGGTAGCTAGCTAGGGTACCTGAGATGTTTAGAAACGAGAGGGTACTATATATCAGATCTGAGAACTAGCCAAAATGATCCAACGATAAGCTTCTAATGTGTTTGCGGGGGAACATGATATCCATTAACACTTTCCAGCTTTAAGTAATGAAGATGACAAGAAGCCGAAGAGGGCTTTTGAGAATTGTGTCCCAGTTGACAGATAGAGACCTCAAAGATCCAGAGAGAAAGATGCAAGATGGCTATTCTACTGTAGTACATTACACCTTTTAGCATTAGGGTTCCACGAGATTGCTCGTAAAATCTGACTGTATATATAATCGTTTAGGCATATTCAAACAAACAGACAAGAGTACTGCATCTTTCTATTTCCACGACGGTTCAAGAACCACTCGAAAGCATTCAGGCGATTCAGCAAGTTTGATCTCGCTGGCCAGACCAGCTCATTTTCTCTGTAACTAAGATACCATAACAAAACATGTAAGACAATCTATCAACTTCCACCACACACGGCAACGATTTTTATTATTTTTTTCATCACTTCATATATTTCTCTTTTGACAACGTATGTAATCAACTTTCAGACGATAGCTGAGCTCTAGAACTCAATCATAAATCATATATATATATAATCATATATATATATTCACTTTCATATCTATGAATGATGATATTTCGTTAGCTAAAAGTCTTCGTCTTCACGATCAATGCTGGTTCAAGCCACAAGCTCGCAACAAGTTCACCTATTTCTCTACCTTTGTTTTTTTTTTTTTTTTCCTCTTTAACAAGGTGTATTTTTTTTTTAGATGTGTTTATCAAGGTGTATTTCAAACAGTAGCTCGGCTACTTAAACTTGGAAGGTCGTTTCAATCTAAAGCGAGACATGAGAGTTGCCCTATCGACAACTTCATAGATTTAATCATAATCTCAAAAAAAAAAAAAAAAAACACTATTTAGATGTCGGAATCAAAACATGTTATATGCAACATTTATTATAAAAACCTAATTTGTAAAGAAATTAAAAATGAAAATAAGACCATAGAACAAAAGACTTCATGCACTTCCACCTACCAATTGTCTTCAGAAATCACCAAACACCCATTTAAGCATCTGGTCACCAGTCTATATATGACTCAGACATGATTCTAAACGGTTCTAAACACCCATTTAGTTCTTATTTGAAACGGTTCTAAACACAAAAACATAGTTCTACAATGTCGAAAACACAGTTGAGTTCAAGCATTAGAAGAATACATTGTACCATTTCCAATTCACAGTCGGTCATTTCTCAATACAGTCAGATACCTACACGCATCAAGCCTGCATAATTTCGCTTCACCCACTTTTTTCCGGAAGATGATAGTTGGAGAAGAAGCCATCTTGCATTTCTTTACCCTCTGTTGAAGATTGGATTGGTGGGGCAAATAATATATCACCATTTTCTGCAAATTTTGAGCATGCTCAAGAATGTAGAAGACGAATTCTACTGTGTTACTCCCATGACAAAGCTCTATTTTTACCTCCTTAAGCTGATAAACAAAAGCGAAGTTCTGAGACTCCCAATATATTTTATTAAAACCGCACGCCTGGGAACAACAAGCAGACTGATTAAAAAAAAATCCAAAAGATGTGTACCAACAAACAAGTTGTAAAACGGAAAGAATTAAAAGGTTATTCCCATAACAGCATTACACGCAGACATGATTATGCCTTAAGCTTTAGACATAACACTTCATACTGATAACAAGTTTTTACTTTTTAGAGATCGAGCCACATACTTTAGCTTACCTCTGGTTTATCAAGGAAGAAGGAAGGGTGTGTGCTTATGTGCAAAGTATTCAAATTAGCCATTCCACTTAGCAGAGAGACCATTGCAGGAACTATGCCATCATTCAAGCACCCGACGTGCAAAGTCAAGAAAGAAACATTATTCAAGGTAAAAGGCATGGATCTTTTGCTGAGCAGTACCTACAATATTACGGAGAAAGGCAAATTCTTACAAAGAATTAGCACACATAAGTACATAACCAATAAAACACTGGTCGTAAATTTAAGCTAAATGCCATATATTTCCAGCATATATTCATGAGATGATCAGTCAAATAATGATGCTTCCTAATTTTCATAACGGTCGAATCAATGCTTATATTTCCGGTAACATTCAAAAAAGGGAAAAAGGCCAATAGAGTTGTGTGTGTGTGTATGAGAGAGAGAGAGAGAGAGAGAGAGAGAGTACATAGAATAGTATTGGATTACGCTAACAGTTCAATGATTTTCAGTTTTTAATATTAGAACCATATATTCTTCTCGACATCTCACATCTCCCCATCTTGATCTCTTCTGCGCTTTCTCACCAGTTTTGTTTGTTTTTCTTTAATCACAATAAATTAAGGAATAAAAGTAGTACAAAGATCCCGTTATACAGTTTGCGGCAGAGGAATAATCTAGAACATTGTACATCAACTCAGAACAAAATATGCTGCAGTAATATGACTTCCAGTACAACTAATGTGACCAGTAATTTAAAAGATATGGCATGAAAACACTGTTTTGATGTTTAAGAAATAGAAATTAGCTTTCTTTACTATATACATCACATAGCCTACGACATACTTTCCTCATAACCTCCATGAAAAAGATTCCATAAAGATAATCTACATAACACCAAAACTCCAAATTGTAAGATATCTTTATTTAATTTTAATAATACAAGTCTGAAGAATAGTATATCTTTACCTTCACAGTTTCTCCAAGGAGAGTAAGAGCTTTAGTCCTGGATATACCGCCAAGAATCTCAGATACATTGTCAAATTTGTACTCTTCCTTATGCTCCAGAAGAATCTCAGCTTTTTCTAAGTACACTAATTCCCCCAGTTCTTGGTGATTCAACACTCTTCCAAACCATTTCAAAGTTTTAAGATTTGGGGCAGAGATGTATAAAGACCTGCTTCGTGGCTTGTAAAATCCCCACTCTATATGTATATGAACAAGTTTCTCACCAGAGATGCTAAGATTGCAGAGGGTACTGTAAGCATGAACCACATAACTGAATGATTCCAAAGATGAGCTTTGGATGGTAATGTTATCTGCGCTAACCTCATAAAGACGCAAATCCTTAATGCATTTGCAGGAACTACTTGACATCCATTGACAAAACCTCTCATCCACTCTGACATGTTTTAACTCTAAGATCTGGAGACTAGTGAAAGAAGCATAGGTGGGCAGTTCTAGAAATCCCGGGAATTCAACTACTAGAGACCTCAAAGATCCACAACGAACAACGCAAGGTGGCAATTCTAAAGTCTCAGGTGCATACCCTTTCCTAACCTGAAATTCAAGCTCTTCAACATTACACCTTAATGCAATATACATCCACGTGATCATCCGATATATCTCATCAGAGATGCCAGAACAGAAACCCCAACCAAAAGTAACACTCCGCATCTTATTATACCCACGAAGGAGCAAGAACCTATCTATACAGTTCAACAAGCGCAATTGCTCCTTCTTGTTTCCTCCACAATCATCATAAATCCTGAATGATGGGGCTGTCAAATACAACTTTCTGCACCTTTTGGATAGACAACCCAGTCGAGTGAGTTCTCTAAAATTGATTAGTGACAGAATGTGATGAGCCACATTGTCTGGAAGACCACTAAACCTGTCAACTTCCCTATCCCCAGGAGCTACTTGAGCCGGAGAACCCCCAACTGCAGATAACATTCTGCTTTTAGGCTTTGGCTAAAGGCATCTCACTTTTTACACCTAAAACTCCAGGACATGAAATCAGATCCATGCATATATATGAAATCAACATCATCATGTCTAGGAAGAATTTAATCCTTCTATGGGTTTTCTTTGGGGCTTTCAGGAACCAAAATAATCCCAATTTTACATTATTGATCTACCAATTAATTAGCAGCAACATATGATGACATGGAGAACAAGTTGATAAAACAAAAGAAGCTAGCTTTGTAGGAGATGTCCTTACCTGAGCTACATCAAAACGAGGAGATAGCTCTCTGATCCAACACTGCGTCACACTGAAGTCTGAGAATTTAGTGATGAAAGGGACAGGATGAGAGAAACAAGGGACAAAATGGATTAGGGTAATTAGGCTCTCTTTAGTATTTATATACTTACTTTGGGTCAACTGAAACTTTTTACTGAAGAGGCCCAAGTACGAAAGGTAGACCCAAATCACGGTCCAGTAGTATATAAAGCCATAGAAGACGGAAAAATACAGAGAAGCAAGAACGTTTCATTTCTGGGATTTTCAATCTTCACGATGAAGACGGTGTGCATTCCCCATGCTAGGAGACCATCCAGACGACGTACAGTCAGTATAGGATGCATATGGAATTGGTTGATTGAAAAACGGAAACAATTTCATCCACAATCTATCAAACCATAAAGATTTTACTGGTGATCGGCTGATCGCTTGTGTATCGTGTAAACAATATGCAAGTGACTTAACATTACGTAATCTCAACTATTTTCATTTATAGTTAACTATTTTATAATCAAATAGTGTGATAAACGCAATCCAACCGTCTATTCATTTTAGCTTAAATGAACCTTGGTGCTTTGAATCTTCTCTCTCCGTATTTTTAAGTGAATGATATAATTGAGCTTTAATTGTTACAACGTACAATTAACTTGAGTGTTCATCGTGTCATGCAAGTATTTAAGTTTCGGCCAAAGATTGGAAATGGGTTAATGTTCGTACTTCCACTACAGGAAACATCGACTTAATTGGAGCAAGACCGATATGTCAAGAGTAAAGAATATCAACAAGCAAGAGAAAAAAAATCATGAGAAAGGGGGAGAGGGAAGTAGTTCCGAGTAAGAGAACCTTCTTCCTTAGAGAGTTGGGGGGACAGGGGGTGTATGTCGTTACTCGGTCGTTACTCGGTCGTTACTTATGCTTGGCGGCATACAATTTATTTGTAATTCTCCAAGTAAGATGGCTCTCTTACTCGGGAGTTAGGGGGACATGTTGTTGGTATATATACCGCAAGCATAAGCAACGACCTCGTAGATCGTTTTCTAGCCATGAAGGGCCCCGCCCCCGACATACTTCCGGTAGACCGACATCTAGGCTACCTCGCCATGGTGAAAAATCATCCGTACCACATCAGGAAGGTGTTCCTCCAAGCTCCACAAGAAGACACCTTGATAATAGTTATGTATAGTTTGTCCCACATCAGAATAATGTGTGAGGGAACCTTCCTTAACTATAAAAGGAAGGCTTCCCATATGTAGAAAGCCCTCTCTGAATATCTCTCTCCCGATCCCAAAGGCCTGTTGGCCATGATAGTTGATTCTAAAGTGGACGTAGCCATGTCCTCCGTTGGCATGGTGAATCACTATACATCCTTGCCTCTTGTCCATGATTGTATATTGTTCTTGTTCCACCATGATTCTCCATGATCCCAGTCTCCAGGATTACGCAGAAATACACCCAAAACACCACAAGTCGCTGCGTACCAAAACCTCCCACAAATCACCATAAAAACACACAAATTCCCAAATCCTAAAACCAAACCTGAATCCCGAATCACACCACAAACAAATCGTTGCATACATCGAAATCATAATTCCCGAATCCTCGAATCTCAAAAACCAAACCCCCCAAAATGCCACACCAAATCAACTACCATACCACCGCACCATGCCGGTCTCCATGTAAACCAAATTTATATGCGAACTCAAAATGTCCGCTATGTGGAGTATTAGGTCATAGCAAACAACATTGCTTTGAAACAATTGGGTACCCGGATTGGTGGGATTTCACCAAGAAACCCCGAAAGAATCAAGCAAAAGCTGTCATAACCACTACAAAGGAAGACCAACCGTCCAATGCCTCTAATGTCACACAGTTAGGTATGAGTGGTAAGATATTTATGAATAGGCCCTGAATTATTGATACAGGAGCATCTGATCATATGCGTAATGATCCTAGCCTCTTGAAAAAAATTAAACCCTCCTCTCAAAATATTGTTTCTACCGATGATGGTACTCCAACTCCGGTTACCGGAGAAAGCTCTATTGTCCTATCAAACATATTAACCCTTGATTCTTCATTGTCATACAATCTTCTCTCAGTTGGCCAAATCATTCAAGAATTATCATGTATTGTCACCTTTTATTTGTCTTTCTGTGTATTTCAGGACATTCTGACGTAGCAGATTTTGGGTTATAGAGTGAGAAAATGGAAATTGTACTACCTAGATCTGATAGAGACAAGAGAGAAACATATGCAGTCTTTGGGTCAAGCTAATCAGGTCAATAGAGCTAACAGTGCTAAGAAAGATGTGTGGCTTTGGCACCGCAGGTTGGGTTATCTAAACTTCGGTTATCTTAATAAGCTGCAACCAAAATTATTTTCGAGTGTCAACTATTCAGATTTTCATTGCGACATATGTGAACTGGCCAAGAGCCACTATATTTCATATTCACCAAGCCTAAATAAAAGTCATGTTCCATTTATGAAGATTCACTCTGATGTGTGGGGTCCTGCAAAAATTCCTTCTCTTTCTGGCACCCGGTATTTTGTGACATTTATTGATGATTGTACCCGTACGACTTGGGTGTCTCTATTGAAAAACAAGAACGATGTTTATTCTAGATTCAAAGAATTTCACAAGATGGTGTCCACACAATATCAACAGGTGTTTCGAGTTTTCCAGTCTGACAATGGCGGAGAATATATTAATGGTCATATGCAAGAGTTTATGCAATTACATAGAATTCGACATCAAGCTTTAAATACTTATACTCCTCAACAAAATTGATTGGCAGAGAGGAAAAATCGGCAGTTGCTTGAAGTTGTCTGTGCCTTTTTATTTGACATGAATGTACTTGTAAAATCACTACTACAAATATGGTTATTGATGACATTTCAAAGATGGCGTTTTATAGTCAAATGTCATTGAAAGTATCTTTAATGACATTTTTGAAAAAAAAAACGTCATTGATAACTTGACGCTGTAGATATATGTTCTTTTTGTGGCGTTTCCTAAACGCCGTTAAACTTTCAAAGTATCAATGGCATTTTATAAACGCCATTAAAATTTATGACGTTTGTATAACGTCGTCGTAAGTTTCATTCATGGCGTTTGAAAACGCCGTAAAATATTTTCAGGACCATGGCGTTTGTAGACGTCGTAATGGGCTGTCATGCCCAATTAATCTGGCGGTCTTTTTTCAGATCAGGCGGGGTCTTTTTTTTTCACTTTGGCGCCTGAAGCCCAAAAGAGGGGTTTTAGACCCAAAAACAATATTCTCCTCCTCTCTCTCTCTCAAACCAATTAAACACAATCTCCTCTCTCTCTAACCACGCCAAATCACCAAGAGACCAGCTTCGCTCAAAGACCAAGAGACCAAGCTTTGCTCTCTCATCTCTCTCTCTATTCGACCTTGCTTAAGGTATTTCATCGCTCTTCTCTCACATTCAGCTAGTTTTGTTTTTTTTTTTTGGGTAATTGAAGGATTGTTACATGTTGGGTAATTGAAGGGTTTCAAGGTTTGTGGTTGATATGTTGATATTGGTTGGGTATTCAACAGTGTTTAACAATCCCCGAGACTCTCCAATTCAATCCATATGGAAACAGCAAAATCACGAGAAAACTAATCTTCAACTCCTCCAAAGTGAAGCCGCGGCCAGCCCTGACTTTCATGTTATAGGATAAGATATCAGTCAGCTTGTATCTTGCTTGATAAACGTTTTGGTCCAGCATCCATCTTCTTGTTCTTTTCTCTTCAGCACTCATCATCGAGTAACCATGAACCACTATTCATTGGCTGTCCTGCTTGTCATAGTTTTCCCTCCATTCCTCAGGGTCCATGCCTTGGCTGAGAGGGTATTTGGTGGAATCATATACGCGCTTGATGAACACCATAATGTGCTTTACCTGTTGGTTCCAACACACAAGTAAATTACAACTCAAACAAACTAAGAGAACAAGCAACAAACAAAAACCAGTAGAAGTTTACTGCCCCCCAGTAAACTTCTTACCCTAATAAATCAGTTACAACTCACCACTGCCATTGCATTCTGAAAGTGATTGTTGGTGTCGGCAGAGTAATCTTTCCTTGGCAGTAGCATTGAGTTCAGGTGATAGAAGCATCGAGATTTGTTGTCAATCAGGACCAAGGTATAGTGGTGGCTAACCCCGTGATGTACCGGAATGAAAACCAAGTCCTTACTGAAGATGGACCACAGAGGATTAATAATGGAAAACTCTATATCCAATTCATTACATTTAAATTCTCCCTGTTTTCCTCCTCCAGCTAGGAACTCTTTCAGTTTTTGTTCATATACCACCGCCGCGTGCTGTATTTATAAAAGCAAGTAGTAAGATTGTGTTAACTGAAAAAAAGTAACAGAGGAGACCGCGGTACTGCGACACGCTGCTATTTCAGGTTAGACTACTTACCGCTGCCTCTATGTCTAGGAATCTGACTGAGACCGTCTTCTTTTCCATTTCCTCCTTCAACATTGCGAGGTACACCTTGATGGTCTGCATGTACAACAATTATAAGTCACAAATAATTACAACAAAGAATACATCTTAGGTTACTCAACCATCAACAATTATAAGTCACAAAGAATCTGCTTCTTTATTTTGTTTTCTCAAGGAACCAGTATAGAACTAGAAGGAGGCATCCATTCAAAACTCTACTAGGGGTCAGTAAACTTCAATACAGTATCTCATTTTCATAATCATGCCAATTATACACAACATATACCCATTCTTATCCTAATAAACAACTTCATTGCCCCCTAGTGAACCCGTAAAAGTTTACTGCCCCCTAGTAAACTTCTACTGTGGGTCAGTAAACTACACTACAGTTTATCCCTTTCAATTTCATGCTAATTATACACAATAGATACCCAGTAAATCAGAAAATGGAGCTTCAATATCATCAGTTAAGTCCAAAATAAACCTAAATTCAATAAAATTCAAATTGTACCAGTTTTTATGGTTTTCCCAAGCGAGGTCGAGTGAGAGCGATTGAAACAGATATCGACGCCGATATATTCAACCAGAGAGTGACGCCGAGCGTGAGCGATTGAACGTGACAGCGACACCGAGATTGAACCACAGATCAACTTGGATCGACTGAGATTAGGGCAGAGAGCGATTTCCTACTCAACTAGGATTTATCTGCGGAGAGCAATGGAATATTTAGATATTTAACGAGAGAGCGACGTGGCCTGATCGATGGAATCACGGAGATCATGAAGAACTCTAAACCAGAGATCGTTATCGAGTGTTAGAGAGAGATAGAGAGAGTGGGAGAGCTGAGAGTTCGGTTGCTCGTGGAGAGTGGGAGTCTGAGAGAACGTGTTAATTTTTTTTTTCTTTTGAACATGAGATAGAACGTGTAATTAATTAATGCAATAAAGGTATAATATTAATTGTTAGAGGCGTTAAAACATATTAATATGGGTTACTCAACAGTTTTTTCATTGAAATGGGCTTTAAAATCCTTGTTTTTGAGTAAATGTTTATTTTCCCAACAAAGTATATATATATATATATATATATATATATATATATATATATTTATATATATTTCCTGTTTATTTTATTCACGATTTTTTGATTATATATTTTTGTTTACTGTTATTATAGTGTACAACATGGACAAGAGCTGGATGGAATTAGGGAGGGGGTCCCCAGTTTATATGAGAGGCATTTTTGATTTTCTTGAGTTTGTGCGTCTACATAGTCCTCCAGACAACGTTATCCACATATGTCCGTGCAACAAATGTCTCAATCGGAAATCAGTAACATATGAAGACATGTATTCTCACTTGACACTAAATGGTATTTGTCCTAGTTATACCACATGGACATGGCACGGTGAAAATCAAGTTCAAATGCCTACACTTGCAGAAATTCAAGCACAACATAATCAGCAGGCAGGATCTTCCAATGCTAGTCATGGGGACCCTGCTGTGATGAACCTCTTAATCGATGCATTCCCATTCGCCGCCTCAGGATATCAGCAAAATGTTGTTTATGACAATACCCCTGACACCTTCCTTAATGTCTCCCACGTTGACCACAACAGTGATTATGATAAGTACAACAGGCTTGTACGGGAAGTACAAACCCCATTGTATCCTGGTAGTGAGCATACTGTGATGGGTACCGTCATAAAGCACATGCAGATAAAAAACAAGCGAGGAAAGAGTAACATATGTTTTGATGAGGATATTGCACTTATGAAGAAAGTGTTTCCCAAAGGTAATAGTTGTCCCGCAAATTTCGACCAAGTAAAAAGGATGTTGGCTGACATCGGTCTTGATCACCAGAAGATAGACGTTTGTGTCAATAACTGCATTTTGTATTACAAAGACAACAAGGATGAAGTTGAGTGCCCACACTGCTACGAGCCAAGGTATGAAGCTTCCACTTCATCTAAACAGAAAAACCGGCCCATTCCTAGGAAGGTTCTTCGTTACTTCCCGTTGGGTCCTCGTTTACAGCATCTGTACATGTCTTCACATATGGCCAAACATATGAGATGGCACCAGGGAGAGGAGAGGATGGATCCGGATAATCTCACACACCCTGCAGACGGGGAGGCTTGGAAGCACTTTAACCGTTCTTTTCCCGAATTTGCTGGAGACTGTCGAAATGTCAAACTCGGACTTGCAACAGACGGATTTAATCCTACTGGAAACATGAATTTGTCTTACAGCATTTGGCCTGTGGTAGTATTTCCGTACAATCTACCTCCTAACATGTGTATGAGGAAGGAGTATAATTTTCTTACGCTTATGGTACCTGGGCCGTATTCTCCAGGAAAATGTTTGGATGTGTACATGAGACCATTAATTGACGAGCTGCAAGAGTTATGGGAAAATGGACTTCCTACCTTTGACAGGCATGGTCAATCTTCATTCATGATGAAAGCAGCTGTTATTTGAACCATCAGTGATTTTCCAGCTTACGGGATGTTGTCTGGCCAACAAACTAAGGGGTACAAGGCTTGCCCGGTATGCATAGATGACGTCAATTATACATGGCACGCCGAAAAAATTTGTTTCATGGGATCTCGTAGACATCTTGACGAGGATCACGAGTGGTAGTAGGATACTGAGGCATTTGATGGGACTGAGGAGCATAATCTGAAACCCCTAGGGAGGTCTGGTCAGTGGATTTTGGAGAGGTTTAACCAACACTGGTTCGGATATTTAAGCACCAGTAAAGAAGTAACGGACTTGAATCCTCCCACGCCTGATGAGTTTAAGTATTGGACGCACAAAAGTGTATTCTTTGAATTGCCTTACTAGTCGACCTTGAAAATCAGACACAACTTGGACGTCATGCACATAGAGAAGAATTTGTATGACAGCTTTCTTGGAACAATTCTGAATCTCAAACATAAGAACAAGGACACCCCCAAAGCCCGTGTTGATCTTAAGATGATGGGTATACGCCCCCAGCTATGGCTAGTAGAGAACAAAAAAACCAAAAAAGCCATAATACCGAAAGCAGACTACACAGTCCATCCTCAAAAGAAGGCGGAAGTGTTTCAGTGGTTTGTAAACGTTAAGTATCCTTACAGGTTGAAGACTATATCGCTCGATGTGTTAAGATGGGGGAAAATAAGATTAGTGGGTTGAAGACTCATGACTGTCATGTTTTGCTGCAATGTCTTCTTCCCGTGGTCATTAGACCGTATTTGCAGAGTGATGTGGTTGACATGTTAGTGGCTTCGTCCAAGTTCTTTCAGAGGATATGCGCTAAAGAGCTTAAAAAGTCTGATGTTCGGTCATTGCAAGAAGACATTGTGTACATCATATGCAAGCTAGAGAGGATCTTTCCCCCGACTTTCTTTGACATCATGATTCACCTCATGATCCACCTTCCCGAACAAGTGTTGCTTACTGGTCTGGTACAATATACCTGGTGCTATCCAAATGAGAGGTATGCACTCATTTATTCTAATTAATCATCCTTTCAAATTAAGATAAATGGTATTTTAAATATTTATTGTAAGAATTGCATATTTGTTTTGCAGGCAACTTGGGGATTTCAAGAAGAAGAACAAAAACAAACGTTTCCCTTAAGGGTCGATCACGGCGGCATACATTCAGGCTGAGTGCGTAACTTACTGCAGCGCATATCTCAATGATGAAGACACAGTGGGGGAATCATCTGGAGCAGGTAGTAGCCAGCAATTCAAGCTATCAGTTGTTTCAAACGATGTTGAACCGTACGGCAGGTTAAGTAATTCTGAAAGATTAAGTAATGATGAGATCAAAGAGGCTGATTGGTCTGTCCTTTAACATTGTGAAGAAGCTGAGCGATACTTCAAGAGGCATTTGGAAATGCAGTATGGTAATGAAGTCATACACAAGAGAGATTTTCCTGATTACTTCCCTATTTGGGTACGTACCTTTGTATCGATCTCTATATATATATGATGTTACATAAATTAAATATATGTTGCTTTTTGATGTTACATAATGTAACAACGTTGCTCTTAAAATTGTTACAGATGATGCACATTCAACAAGAGTTTCCTGCTTCTTACGACCCAGAGTTGCACTTGTTGGCTGGAGGACCCCAAAGCCACAGAGTTCGTGTTGGATGTTTTGTGAACGGTGTTAAGTTTGTGACGTCAAAACGAGATGAAGGCCATGTCACCCAAAACAATGGAGTCATGGTTGAGGGTCTGGGTTTCAACTACTACGGGGTTCTTGTTAGTGTCATCGAACTAATCTACGGCAACCGTATGCTAGTCGTGTTGTTCAAGTGCAAATGGTTCAATACTGACCCAACCAGACGGAGGAGTACAATTCTAGATCGTGGCTTGTTATCAGTGGACTCAAAAGTGTATGGTATGATAATGAGCCGTTTATTCTTGCCACCATGGCGAAACAAGTGTTTTATCTTGATGATCCGGCTATGAGTGAGGGTTGGAAAGTGGTGCAGGTGATGTCACATAGGAATATTTGGAGTGCAGCTACACTGGGAGGGGATGATGAGAGTGGGCCCAGTGAACCAATCACAACTGATCAACCGAATGAACCATATCAAGAGGATTCTCCACATGTAGTCCCTGATACTGAGGATATTCGTGTCAACAACCAACACGTTCCGGCTATCATAGGTTACCTTCCAATTACACTATCTGAACTGATCTCGCTACAACGTCGCAACCTCAGTCATGATGACGACGGCTTCATAGATGACGAATACATAAAGGATGATGAGTATTCTGACCAAACTGAGGAGGATGATGATTCAGACGACTCAGATTATTAGGAGTATGACTAGTATATATTACGATTATTCGGACGACTCTAACTATCATATGTATTTTAAATTTATAATTAACCACGTACGTACGTACGTCAAACCATTAATTATATAATATTCATGCAAATTTCCATTGTAATTTTTAAAATGCATATATAAATATGTATGCTTTTTTAAGTACGAATACATACGTGGAGTTATAATTAGGTTTAGTTTGAAAAGTTACATGAAAATGCTCGGATGCTAATATAATAAAATTCTGGAATTTTTTAAAAATATACTTAGTCGACGGAATTTGAATAATTCGTCGCCTTAATACTCTTAGCCTTGTTTGGTTCATGGAAAGGAAGAGAAAGGAAATCAAATCTTTGAATTTCCATTGACATGGGAAATTGCTACTCCTTATTTTCCTAACCTGTGTTTGGAAAGCCATGAATGTAGTCAGAATTTATCATCTAGTTTCTATTGCAGTGTTTGGAACTTGCAAGGAAAGCAAACAGAATCCTATCAATTTTCCAATAATAACCTCAAATTCATCCAAGATATAAGCAACAATGCAACACCAATCTTTTTAACATCAAAACTTCAACACGCCTTAATTCACAGAAGACGTGTAAGTGAATTATCAGCAAGTTTCTAGTGCAAAGCTAGGTTGACTCTATCAGCCGCCTAAATTTTCTCTGGACTAATAGCAAGTTTGCAACTATGAACTCTTTTCCCATGATTCTAGTCTTGGTTCCTCAACTTCATAGACCACTTCAATGGAAAGCCATGCTCATAAGGCTAAGCATTCCCTTTGCTATGCTTCAATAATCCAAAATCTTTAGGTGGCCAAACCATGCTGCAACTACAAAGTAAACATCTCAAGATAAAAAATTTGAAATAACAACATCATAGTAGATAATAAGTTCTAATAGCTCACCCCACTAACTGGTTTTTACGCCAGGAAACGTCATGGCATCGGCTTTTGATGGACAAGCAGGCCTTCGAAAGAATTGAAGCTAAAGTTTCTTACTAAGGATATGGGGGTGGGGTATCAATGCTTGTGCTCACTGCTCCAGGGTGGTGCGGGAAAACTACATGGTGGCAACTAAGTTTGTCAAGATGCAGAACTGCGAGATAAGTCCAAGAACAATATCTTCTTTGTAACTGTATCAAAGAAGCCCAACTTAAAAAACCTGATTGTACAAGAGCTTTCTCAATGCAAGGGTTCTTGCTGTTGGTTTTGGATGATCTTTGGTCTGAATCCAAATCCCTTGTTGAGAAGCTTGATGAATTGAAAATGTCAAATCACATATGAGCTCTTATGCTCCAGAAGACCTTTCAAGAAAGATAGTAGAACATTGTAAGTTCTACATATAACCATTAATTATATAATATTCATGCAAATTTCCATTGTAATTTTAAAATGCATATATAAATATGTATGCTTTAGTAACGAATACATACGTGAGTTATAATTAGGTTTAGTTTATGAAAAGTTACATGAAAATGCTCGATGCTAATATAATAAAATTCTGGAATTTTTTAAAATATACTTAGTCGACGGAATTTGAATAATTCGTCGCCTTAATACTCTTAAGCCTTGTTTGGTTCATGGAAAGGAAGAGAAAGGAATCAAATCTTTGAATTTTTCCATTGACATGGGAAATTGCTACTCCATTAATTTTCCTAACCTGTGTTTGGAAAGCCATGAATGTAGTCAGAATTTATCATCTAGTTTCTATTGCAGTGTTTGGAACTTGCAAGAAAGCAAACAGAATCCTATCAATTTTCCAATAATACCTCAAATTCATCCAAATATAAGCAACAATGCAACACCAATCTTTTTAACATCAAAACTTCAACACGCCTTAATTCACAGAAGACGTGTAAGTGAATTATCAGCAAGTTTCTAGTGCAAAGCTAGGTTGACTCTATCAGCCGCCTAAATTTTCTCTGGACTAAATAGCAAGTTTGCAACTATGAACTCTTTTCCCATGATTCTAGTCTTGGTTCCTCAACTTCATAGACCACTTCAATGGAAAGCCAATGCTCATAAGGCTAGAGCATTCCTTTCCTATGCTTCAATAATCCAAAATCTTTAGGTGGCCAAAAACCATGCTGCAACTACAAAGTAAAACATCTCAAGATAGAAAAATTTGAAATAACAACATCATAGTAGATAATAAGTTCTAATAGCTCACCCCCACTAACTGGTTTTTAACGCCACGAACGTCATGGCATCGGCTTTTGATGGACAAAGCAGGCCTTCGAAAGAATTGAAGCTAAATTTTCTTAAGGATATGGGTATCAATGCTTGTGCTCACTGCTCCAGGGTGGTGCGGGAAAACTACATTGGCAACTAAGTTTTGTCAAGATGCAGAACTGCGAGATAAGTCCAAGAACAATATCTTCTTTGTAACTGTATCAAAGAAGCCCAACTTAAACCTGATTGTACAAGAGCTTTCTCAATGCAAGGGTTCTCAGGTACCTGATTTCCAAACTGAAGTAAATGCAGTCAACTGGCTGTGAGAATTTGTAAAGCAAACAGATCTTTTGCTGTTGGTTTTGGATGATCTTTGGTCTGAATCCAAATCCCTTGTTGAGAAGCTTGATGAATTGAAAATGTCAAATCACATATGAGCTCTTATGCTCCAGAAGACCTTTCAAGAAAGATAGAAGTTCTACATATTAGCTCTCATGTTCCAGAACAATTGAATTCCAATCAATCACTATCAACTCAAAGAAATCTGATCTATACATATCAAAACAATACATATAAAGATTTGACCAAGTAAACATCTCAAGATAGAAGAATATAACAACATCACAGTAGATAAAAGTTCTAATAATAGCTCAACATAATTAGAATCCAGATTACATAATAGCATCTAAAAGTTTGTTTGATCAAATTTAACATCAGACTGGGCCATCAAATAGAAGAAAAAAATGAAACGCATATACATCATCAAGTTTCTTGTAATTCAACTTTTCAAACAAACATATTGCAATTAGTACTAGCATCAATGAAAGCATTTTATCAATCTACTGTCTATTTCGTTGAAGTATTATACTAGATCAATTGAGAAAGAGAAAGAAAGTCAGATACCCATTCTCAGCGTATGTAATTCCCAGAGTCCCAGACCCAGAAAAATAAAAGAGACTAACACACAGCATATAACAGATCAATCAAGCAAAAACCCATCATTCATCACCTTCCCGAAAGCAAAATTTCCTCTCTATCAAGAGAGATAACAATCCAAAAAATTAACCAAGATGTAATCAATAACCATACCCACAGGCCATAGTATGTCTATATGTAATATGATCGACATGAACATACCATATCTACTAAACTGTTTTGAGAGAAGAACAAATCCTATATGGTTCATACCTGACAGCTGCTTTGCGAGAAAATTGATAACAAGAGGAATTTTAGATGGAAACTGGAAAGTGCTTCAGTTCTCTCGAGCCGGTTCAGTTTTGACAGGGATAATTTGTCCAAAAATCGTAATAATTACCGAAACTTCGATGGGAAAGTGATCCCTAGGGTGGGTGGGTGGAAACATTTTCCCCTCAATTTTCCTATCAACTGGGAATCATTTTCCTTTTCCTGCTCAATTCCTTTTGTTTCTAAACACAGGAAAGTAAAAGACTTTCTTTTCCCAAAAGTTTGATTCCATGAACCAACATAGCCTTAAGGCGACGAAAGTGGAGTTTCCGTCGCTTAGGATACCCGAAATATTAGTCACATCTTAAAAATTTTATGTTACTTAGGCGACGGAAATTGTAGAAGTCGTCGGCTTGGTAAACCAATGCGACGAAAAATGTATTTGCCGTCGTGTAGGATCCCGAAATATTAGGCGGGTGAATTTTGCGCCTTTTTTTTTTCCTCAAATTTCGTATTACATAGGACACGAATATGTGTCTTAATTTAAACCTATACTAACTCCCTCCTCCCTCGCAATCCACAATCCCTAAATTCACACCCCAATTCCCAAATCCCACCAGAGTCGCCCACCAGAGCTGCATGTGCCACCAGACCCCATCCACGCATCGACACCCGATTAAAGTGCGCGCATCCACCCACCTCCTCCACTCATCACCACCGCATCACCACCTGCCGCTTGATCTCTCTGCTCTCACCTTCTCACTGCACGCACTATCTCTCTCTCTCTCACCTTCTCACTCACCTCACCGCCGCTACGATCTCTCTACTCTCACCTTCTCACCGCCGCTCTTTTTGCAGGTCCGTATTCTCTCTCTTCTCAGATTGATCTTGTTGTTACTTCTGAATCGTAAACGAATTCGTTGATCGTGTTTCATTATTATTATTATTATTTTTTTATTATTTCCAAAAAAAAAAACCAATATCACATTGTATCTTCTGCTTAAGTGGCTCACAGCTTTTGTTAATGTTTTCTGTATCACCAATGCATCAAATCTAAAAAATTAAAAAAAAGTGAAGAAATACAAGTGGTTTGATCAACCTGTATGCTTTTCTATAGACTATTTTTCATAATCTTTATCTATTACTCACTCATTTACTAACAATTGTGTGTTATTCATGTGCAAGATATGGTGATCATGGGGAAGAGGAAGGGCCGAGCCACTCAGGCCAGTGCTTTGATGGAGTCAATACGGCAGAGCATCGGTTCAGCTAGCAGTAGCAGCCATCCTAACCCCATGCCGGCTGAGATAGTACCACCAGGGCTCCCCCTTAATCATGCGGCGCCCTACAGTTGACAGTTGTTCAACGAGATCTCAATCGCGTCTGTAACCTACCCGAGACTACAACCACACCCGAATCTGCAAGATGCATCGCCGGCAGCACTCGAATCAAAGTTAGAAGCCCAACAGGTAAGTGTATTAATTTACTGCCCCCCAGTAAAAATCTACTGGGGGTCAGTAAACTTCTACTAGGGATCAGTAAACTTATAATGGGGTCGGTAAACTTTCAGTACAATATGTCTCTTTCATTTTCATATCACTTACACACAACAAATATCCTCTTATATATTAAGTATATATCATAATGTATTTTCACATGTTAATTGTAGCTCCGGCCCCGAAAAAGAAGCAAGGTTTTTGTTCTAAAAAGAAGACGGAAGATATCGTTCAACAAACGGGGCAGAAGATCAAGCTGGAGTATTGCCCTCATGTAAAAGGCCCTAGCGTGAGGGGATAAACAGCTTGGTGGCACATGATTCGATTGCCCATACGAGTCTGGTGGGAATGAGAGCAGCACGTTCTACGACCTTGATTAGACTGAGAAGTGGAAGGTGTGGAATGCAATGTCGGAAGTAACTGAAAAGTATATGAAAAGTAAATTTACTTAATTACATTTGTTTGATAACATATATATGATTGCTTATAATTGGAAGGCATGAACTGACTGAATTGACATCTCTCTGTTGATAAAATTTCATGTCTAAGGATATGTTTGCATAAGACTGAGTTGTCTTATAAAGTGAAATGTTATGGACATGTGTAAAGTATGATTGAATGTGTGTAAAGTATTGTGTGTTGATATGAATTGAAACATGTGTTTTGGTGATAGTAATTGGCTGTATTAATTTTATTTTATTTTTTCAGTGCTTAACATGAGATTTTTTTTTTTATTTCTTACGAGTGGGATGAAAATGATGAACCAATGTTCAATTGGATACTGAATAGGGCACAGGAGAGGTACAAAGATTGGAAGTATCAGTGTCACAAAGCTTATCTAAGGAAGGGCCCTCTGGCATGCCAGTAGATTTCATTGGGAGAGAGGACCAGTGGGAGTTTCTGTGCGAGCACTTCGAGTCAGATGCTTTCAAGTGATTTTTTTTAATTACCTTCATTGTTTCCCTTGTATTTTATTATTAGCCCATTCATGTATAGTACGTTATGTATTTATAACTTGAAATGTGAAATTTGCAAGATGTTAGAACTAATCTATTTAATATTTTTTCGTGTATATATTAGAGACTCTCCATGGCAAACAAGCGAAACCGTGGGGAGAAGACTATGCACCACCCACACGGGGTCTTCTCCTATTATCTACACAATGGAGGAACTCAGAATACAAGGCGAGCAGCTTCCAATTATCAAAGGTTTTGAGAAGACCTATGTCAGGACCGGTGATGAAGATACAACCAAGAATTATGTAAGTTCTTTCCTTTTACTAAAATGTAAGCTTAGCAAATGGTTCAAGCATGTGTAAATCCGGCTATTGGTATATATATGAGACCATTAAGTTGAATGTAGGCACTGTCCAATTAGAATGTCATGTTTTCTTTCTTGCTTCTTCCAAAACAAAAAAAAGTGTTATTATCATTGTCATTAATTAAGATGTATAGTTTTAGGGAGCAATAAAGTTGTTTACTAGGGAGCAATAAAGTTGTTTATTAGGGTATCTGTTGTAGTCATGCAACTGAAGTGCAAGTTTACTGACCCCAGTAGAAGTTTACTGCCCCTCAGCCCCCCGTAAACTTCTACATGGTTACCTACTGGGGGTCAGTAAACTTCTACAGGTTTACTATGAAGCAATAAGTTGTTATTAGGGTATCTGTTGTGTGTTGTGGCCATGAAACTGAAAGGGAGATAATGAATTGCAAGTTTACTGACCCCCAGTAGAATTTTACTGGGGGGCAGTAAACCTATACTGGTTTACTAGGGAGCAGTAAAGTTGTTTATTAGGGTATCTTTTGTGTGTGTTCTGGCCATGAAACTGAAAGGGAGAAATGAATTGCAAGTTTACTGACCCCCAGTAGAAGTTTACTGGGGGACAGTAAACTTCGACTGGGTTTACGAGGGAGCACTAAAGTTGTTTATTAGGTATCTGTTGTGTGTTATGGCCATGAAACAGAAACAGAGATAATGAATTGCAAGTTTACTGACCCCCAGTAGAATTTTACTAGGGGGCAGGAAACTTATACTTGATTTACTAGGAAGCAGTAAAGTTGTTTATTAGGGTATCTGTTGTGTGTTCTGGCCATGAAACTGAAAGGGAGATACTGTATTGAAGTTTACTGACCCCCAGTAGAAGTTTACTGGGGGGAGTAAACTTCCACTGAGTTTACTAAGGGAAATGAATTTGTTTATTAGGGTAAGAATGAGTATCTGTTGTGTATAATTGGTATGAAATTGAAAGGGAGATAATGTATTGAATTTTATTGACCCCCAGTAGAAGTTTACTCCAGTAGAAGTTTACTGGGGGGCAGTAAACTTCTACTGGGTTCACTAGGGGCCAATCTGTTATGTGTTGTGCCCCTGAAATTGAAAGAGAGTTATTTTTTGCAAGTTTACTAATCCCCAGTAGAAGTTTACTAGGGCTGAAAACTTTATTTTTTTCCATATGCAGTTTATAAATGCAAGTTTTTACTACTACTTCTATGCAAGATTAGAAGAAGTTCAAGACATTTAGTTGTGACTTCTGAAAGCTGCGGTGGTGGTGGTATTTGGGGCGGTCGGAGTGAGGGATAAAAACCTGCGGTGCCGTTTTTATTTTTATTTTTAATTTTTTTCAGCCTTTAACGACGGGAATTCAACTATTTCGTCTCCTAAATGGATAATTATTATTTTTGTTATAAAATAAAATCCGTCGCCTAAATGCTTAGGAGACAAAAATATTTCGTCTCCTAAGAACCACTTAAGTGACGGAATTTCAGGTTCCGTCGCCTAAGTGTCTACCACCTCACCACACTTAGGCGACGGATCTTAGCTGACGGACATTCCGTAATTCCGTCTCCTAACTGCTTTTTTCCAATAGTGTCATCAAATGTAATTAAGATAACACAAAATGTTTGAATTTATATTTATTAAACAAATCATAGACATAGAAATTCTGATAGCAAACATGGACATCAATTGTACTATTGTAGTGTCTGTTTGGAAAATTATGTATAGGAAGTGTTTTTGATGTTGGATGATGTAAATGCTAAAAATAAGGACAAAATCCAATAGCTGAGAGGCACACAGGTTATCCAATATGAAACTTTATATTTTTACCTCATTTTTCAGAGCAGGTGGAGATCGACAATACGCAGATGGCACATTCATGATCTTTGGAGCATGAAAAGGCTTATTGAAGCTGCAACAATTAGAAGAAATTATTTAAATGCCTTATGTGAATCGATAGGGGGAGCTGTAATTTAATGAAGTTGTTAAACAGTACTTTGCTCTAAACTCATTCAACTCAGGAATGCCTAGATTGATATAGACACATGTACTCATCCCAGTGTTATTAATGGTGTTTTTCTGAAAAATGAATGACAAAGACAAATCATTAAAGAAGAAAACAACTGTGACATAACCATAGAACATATCAATTGAAGTTAAATGTATCATACCGTAGTGCATAACTTGTGTGCTTGTGAATACGATGACAACAGGAAGGGGTATTTACGGATTGCCTCTACACAAATCAAATCGGTATGCAAGTGATCCCCACAAGTGACTTTTAATCTTGTTTTCCTATAAAAAGGCATACTTATTGTAATTTATAGCTGGTATATATACTAATACAATGATCATTTGTTCATATGTGATATATTTCAGGGCAAGCAATTAATAAAACAACTGCATTTATCATTTTTAACAACCCAACAAACAGTAAAGATATCACAGTTCAACTTAGCTAACAAAATTTCATGTCTTGTGTTTGTATGTAGGTTGACCGTTTCTTTGCACGTCTTCCATCAATTGTCGTAACTCTGATGGATACACCATCTTCAAACGACCAACCAGGTCTAAAGAATTAGAAAATGGATCATTAGATCACTTGCACTTGTGATAATTGTTCAAATCAATAACCGAGTATAAAAGCAAATAAAACAACATCATGATGAAACAGTATGCATAAATTGATCCACATGTATAATACGTACCCAGATAGTAACAATACATCTAGTAAATGAGAAGACCGTAAATGGATCCATTTCTCCATGGATAAGCAAAGACATCAGTACCTGTCAGCACTCTGTCATCATCCTCCCGTTGTGGAAGCTGATTAAATCCCACAAGTCAAACCAATATTCAGGAATTTGAGCATGTAACTGGCAAATGGTAACACAATAATTTTGAAACAATTACCGGCACTGCAATTATAAATTCTTCAACACATCTTTATACACACATATTCTTTGTAAACGTATTTGGCATTTTTTCATTCAAAACAACAATTTTTATTCCTTCTGTAAAGGTTACTGTAGATAAAACAACATACCATTGACCATGACTAAAACAGGTTAAAGCAAATATAAACCAACCTGTTTTAACGACTGACCCTGACTTTTATTTATTGTCATTCCATAACATGCTCTAATAGGAAATTCTCTTCTCCTCAAAATAAATGGTCATTTTATGTCAGACCCAGTTAATACAATCTTAGACAAAAAAAAACTTTCTGATTCATATGAGTTCCTGTTAACACTCTAGCCTCAATAATCTTCTCAAAAAGATTTGTAATGATCAACCTTGTCCCATTGCACAAACCATTTGTTTGGTTCAAATTTCTGAGTAACATAACAGGCATCCCTTTTTTCAAAACTAACTTATGTGATGGCAATCCGCCTATTTCAATGTTGTCTAACAATTCTGGTGGATATGATAAACTCAAATTCTCGGCGTTATCATTTGTTGAACATATGGAATCAAAACTTAGGTAGCTCATCATATGATCAGGCAACAAATCCATTGCATAATTGTTAATCTCAGCCACAATAACATTTTTAGGTGTGATGATTGCATGCTCTCTAATATAATTGAAATTGTTATAATTTCTTTCAAAATATGAGTATGTAGCATCAAATATAGACCGAACAGGATCAGCTGGGTTATCAATTAACATATTAGGCGGTATTTCTATCCACGCCGCATCTTTATCAAAATCATCACCGACATCACAAATATTTTCATCACCAACTTGTAATAACCATTTTGCAAACTCAGATATTTTCCTCTCTCTTTGTTCACTTATTCATTTCTTTCGTAACCTCATATTCTCTGTGAGGTAAACAACCTTAAACAATGGTCATAACAAAGATTGTTCAACGATGCTTCGATGACCTTCACTTTGTTCCTTCAGTCACAACTGGTAGTATTTGCCAAAAATCGCCACCAAGCACAATCGGCATACCACCAAATGGTGGAATTCCTGATGTATAACGATATGACAATATATCCCTAAGTAATGTATCCAAAGATTCAAAACAACATTTATCAGTCATTGGTGGTTCATCCCAAGAATCAAATCTGTTTTTTCAATTAATTTTGCAAGATGTGTCCCTTTGGTTATTGAAGAACGTTACTATCAATTAGATCAATTGGTATCTTGAACCTAGAATGAGCAGTTCTCCTATTAGGTAACAACAATGATGCAATTCCATATGAAGCAACCGCTAAGACAATTTTCCGTTTAAATCTAAGCTTACTGATAATAGTATGCCATAAAAATATTTTCCCTGTACCTCCATGACCATAAACAAAAAAAGGTCGCTACTTTTATTACAAACTACATCAATCACACTGTCATATATCAATCTTTGACCATCGTTTAATTGTGACACCAAAATAAAATAGATGCTTTTTTTCTAAAGCAACACAATCATAATTTAGTTCTCTCTCAATTGTCTATTTTTTAACTTAAGCATCTTTTCCTTATTTGGCAATGGTAGATGATAGTTCGCTAATGATGTTCCAACATTGCTAAGAAGCTGCTCCAACTCAAACAACAGAGAATTTCGTAACTCTACTTCAGGAATGTTTAATTGTGGCAACATGAAATCAGAGCGCACATTGTATAGAATATCGTCACACATATGATGCTAGTGTGTTTCAAAAAGTCGGAGTGAATTTCAAACATCACAATACATCAAAATTGTAACGAATAAATGACGCAATTGATAAGATGTCGCAGTTGGTGTAGCCTCAGTTAAAACATCAACCCATTCTTTATCATCACCCAATAAACCAAGAGCACAACATGCTTCTTGATATGTAGGATAAATCACATTACATATTATTCTAATAGATTCAAAATTTGTACGCATCACATATGTCATCATAAGTCTCGATCCTAATATCTGGTTGATTTTTTCCTAATATAAAACAATCGGTTCTCTCTTCAACATTTGCACTGGCATCAACTAAAACTTTGAAAAAGCCGACCACCTTTAGTAAAGTCGGTGACTCATTTGCATGCTCATGTATTTGTAAGCCCATGAAATCACACAGACATTCTTCTCGCTTACCGCATCTCATTATTTTTACACGCACAATTTCACAAACCAATATGATATCCATCTTCTTCATAAGGGAAGAGCATGGGTATTGGAATGACATGAATTTTGGATGCAACCTTTGACACTCGTATCAGGTTCGTACACCCAATGTCACCGGCAATGAGGCCAGCAACCTCACTACTACTTGGCACATCATATTCTCTATTTCTGCTCTAACATATAGAGGGCAGTCTTACACATCCTTCCTGGCAGCAGCCTGTATAAACTGGCCTCCAATTTCTTTGAACTGATTTTGACCCTTGCAACCAAAACAATGCTCACAATCAACACACACATTTGTCATATCCCCAGCATCTACATATGTGTAGACTACTCCTGCAAACATAACAAAACAAACTTAAACAGAATAAAAACAAATGCTCCCAAGGCTACATAAATAACATTGATTTGTATACACAACCTCTTATTCTTCTCCTCCTTTGATAAACGTCTGTCTAATATTAGACTGCGCAACAGCCAAAGCATCAATTCCTCGGTCACAATGATCAACGCTGTCATTTGGGGCATCCCCCATAGCACCAAATGTGTGTCGAGGATAACCAAAATCACTTTGTAAACAAACAGTATCCTCATGGTTCTTCTTTTACGACAAAACTATCACTACTTAGTTGAGCACTGATAGAGGCACTCATGGAAAGAAATTAGCCAAGTTGTTCACTTCACAAATCTGATAAATTACTGTCACGTATCGTTTCTTTCGAGTCATCTAACTCACAACATTCAAAACAACAGATAAGTAATATATAATAGCTCAAACATCCCAAATCACTGAAAAGTAAGATACCAAATATCACAGATAATATATATATCCATCCCGACCCGTAAAATTTTTATCTTATTTACTAGCTTGATTATAATAAGAATTTTTACCGTCTTCGACATTGATTATAGTTTAATTGGTCCCTAGAGGGGTGTTGAGGGACGATTATTTCGGAGAGTTATTCGTAGGAGAAAAATGTAACGACGGTAAAAATGGTGAATTTTAGCTAGTAAAAAGGTAACTTTTATTAGGGTATTTTTTTGGGGGTGTTAATTTTGGATTTGGGGTTGTATATAGAAGAGTTGGGCCGGATGGGTGAGGCCCAAAACTCTTTTCTCTCTCCTCTCTTTTCTCTCTCTCTCTCTCCCGATTTTTCTTCCCGAGCCTCCCGCTGCCCCGGACTTTCCGGTCGCCCGACTTCTGCCGCCCTTTCGCCGTCGTCCCGCCACCGTTTCGCCGCTGCATCGATCCCAAAAGGTCGGCCATCAACCCAGCTTCCATTCTAGACCGGTGACAACCACCCTAGCTCCGCCGTGAAGGAGTAGTGCCGCCCCGAAGGCGCTGCTGCCTAGATCTTTCCTTCGCTAGAACTCCCTCCTCCGACACCAATCCGGGCAAGCTTGGTATGGTTTTGTAGCTCTCCTCCTGTGCAACAACCCCTCCAAAAAGCTCACTCCCTCTTGAGCTCGGTAAGGAGAAATTTAAGTTGAAATTCTATGGCTTTTAGGATGTTTTCGTTCGATTCACCTAGTTAGGCTTGAAATTGGACTTAGTGATAGTTATGAAAGTTGTTTGGGATGTTGAGAGGAAGCTACTGTTAAATTTGGTAGAATTTGGACGTCGCCCCGAATCGGCCTCCGGCCGGCGCCGCCGTTTTGGGGTTTTGTATAATTTTAATTGTGTAATAATTAGAGGAATTTAATGGGTGAATTGTGGAATTTTCGGACGAGTTTTGAATAGGTTTGTGAATTTTGGAAGTTTGGTATTTAGGCGGTTAAATAAGTAAAATCCGATCGTAGGATTTAAATCTATTTCTGGGAAAGGTTGTATTTACGGCTGCCGAGTTTAATATTAAAAGTTTGGATCGTTTTCGATTTAAGAATGTCGAAATTAGGCAATGATGAGCGTATTTATGGCTCACATTAATTTTGCCTATTTTATCAATACTGGATTTTAGTTGGTAAATTAATTATATATTTGGAACAGGACGTGAGGAGGCCCGAGCAGAAGAAGCCTCGAAGCGTCATCAGGCTTAGGCCTAATTTTGAGTGGACCTTTGTTTTAAATAAAAAGCATGCGATGAATGATTTTATTAATCATTTATTTCTTCTGATAAGATTTATTGATTTCTCTCGCCTATTGACAATTTTCCTCCTTTGGAGAGATCCCGAAAATAAGTTTTCGGTGGATATATATATTTTGGATATTATGAATTTAGTATGTATATAAATGCTAGCTAGCCATACGTGCTTGGTCCGTCATAATGAGGTAAAATATCATTATGGCGTGGCGTGAGTGTTAGACACAAGCGTCATAGCCCTATATGAAACTACTTTCTTTTTTGGTTTATTTAGGTTTTCATATAGGGAGTCTACACGTATATATACACCGTCTTTTTCGGTCATAATGAGGAAAAATACCATTATGGCGCAACGTGAGCGTTAGACGCCAGCGTTGTAGCCTTGTATGAATTTCTATTTTTCTAAATTGTTTCTAGGATTCATACAAGGAGTCTGACGAGTGTAGATACATACGAATATATGTTTATATATAGTTTAGCTTGAGAGGCTCCATTTTATTTGAGTTGGTGACTAGCCAGTGCTAGTCGTGAAATTGTCAGTTTATGAGTTGAGCACTTTTAAGCTGCCGCATGCAGTATATTTTTCTATGAAATTAAAATGAGAATGAATAAATATTTTGTTATTAAATTATTTTTGTCCACTCACTCTAACGTTATTCAATGCCTTCCCCTGGGCCCTTCGTTTTAAAATGCCCAGTCTGCAAAGTTCGATTGGATCTGGTAGGAGACGAGGCATAGTCACCCGTATTTCCACCACCTTTCACCAGTAGGTTACCTGTTTAGCCTACCTGTGTTTTCTTACTTCCGCTAGTGTCTAGTAGCTCTGAATACTTGGGTTTAATGTATATATTTTTGGTTGTGGGTGAAGGCTTGTTGATATTTTAGAATATTTCGGATGATATATATTATCTTAGATAATGTTTCTTATCCTGTTGGTGGTGATTGTTTTTGGGGAGCATGAGGCTCTAGAAGTTAAGGTTGGATTTGGAACCTTTAGACGTGTTTGCAGGTTTCTATTGGAAAGGTTGTCAATTTTCAAGGAGGTTGTACAGAATTTTGCGGTAAATCTTTCCTTGGAGGTGGTCCCCGCACGATTTACTCCGGGTTCAAGGTGAAATTCGGGGCGGGTCATGTCAATATATATATATATATATATATATATATATATATATACAGTCCCTATCCAGAGCGAAGCTTCGCTCTGGAATTAACGTGCGAAGGTCCTTATTTGACTCACTTTTCGATCATATTTTTTCGATCATACCCGTCAGTGTCTAGATACATATCGTATGATCATCCTTACAAAGTTTCATCCAGTTCGGTGATCGTTTGCACACCGAATCAGATAAAAAATCAATAGAAAAAATCTGTCCAAGTAGAACCGTTGGAGTAAATCATGATTATGGAGGCTTAAACAGTCACCAAATTGGATGAAACTTTGTAAGAATGATCATCGATATGTATCTAGATACTGACCGGGTATGATCGAAAATATGACCGAAAGTGAGTCAAATAAGGACCTTCGCACGTTAATTCCAGAGCAAAGTTTCGCTCTGGATAAAGACTGTATATATACATATACACAGTTCCTATCCAGAGCGAAGCTTCACTTTGAAATTAAAGTGTGAAGTTCCTTATTTGACTCACTTTTCGGTCATATTTCCACATCTCCACTATTCAGTTTGTAGAACGTAATGCATAGATCACTTCTGCGAAGTTTCATTGAATTTGATGATCGTTTGGGTTTTCATAATCGTTATTTACACAAACAGTTCTGAATAGACAGATTTATGGTCCGTTCGTTGATTTAATCTAATTCGGTACCTTAACGATTACCAATTTGGATGAAACTTAGTAAAAGTGATCTATGCATTAGTTTCTACAAACTGAATGGTGGAGATGTGAAAATATGACCGAAAAGTGAGTCAAATAAAGAACTTCACACTTTAATTTCAAGTGATCGAAGCTTCGCTCTGGATAGGAACTGTATATATATATATATATATATATATATATATATATATATACATATACACTGTAGGAAATATAGCTGATCTTGCAGCGAAACAAATTACAGAGATTATAGAGAAAAACATGCACACAATCAACTAAAGAGAAACACACAAATGAAGCCACGTTTCACCATGGTTAATCTAAATAATGAGCTATAAAATTTACACCAACCAATACTAAACCAAAGCAAAACCCACTGTAAATATATTTCAATGCAACTGTTTAATATAAAACATCATATTATTAACACTTTACAAAATTAAGTCAATGGTATGCTCTTTGTACACATAATATATTAAATATTAATTTCATATTAATTATATAAAAATTGTATATTAATCACTCATATTCCCTCAAGATCATATTGATAACACCATACCTACTTTAACAAACTCCTCGCCCAAAACATATCACTTGACACAAATTTCTCCAATTTTTTCTCATAATTTTAATTCATAGTTTTGTCATATGCTTCAATGAAAATACAAATGTACCTCATTATTAGCCAAAATTCACTGCATAATACCTAATCATATATCATTGATCTAACAGAATGAAAATAAACATGTTCTCACATATTCAACATTGATACACCTATATCCATTCTCAGTTAACATGTTCCACCATATGTAACTCACTGTATCATACCCTTTTGATGAAAAATTACTGATTCCAACATCAATAGATGAATCAATTGTACAAAGGACATTTACAATCATACATCTTTTATTCTTTGCCTCAATATGATTTTCATAAACACACATTCTGGTTATCCAACATTAATTTAATTGAAGAATAAAAATAGTTGTAACACCGAAGATCAAATCAAAACCAAACCATGATTTCAATGATTATTTTAAAACTTCCATACTAGACTCTATATCTTCAAAGTTTGCATAACAACTTTTGTGAATTTGGCATTAAAATACAGAACTTGAAGATTGAAGATTAATAAACTCATCTCACTTCTAATTCATTGTTCACATAGACATGTAGAAGAATGATGTTTTCAGTTAATCAGTGCAAATGCTTTTATTTAAAAAATAAAATAAATTCTGCCCACGAACAACCGGACGCAGAGGTCCAACAGTAGGCCTAGGGAAGATCTTCACAGCCTTCTTCTGGCGAGCTGGAAAACATCAATACTCTATTTCACATAAGATTCTTGACTTTTGGGTGTTCGTCGTTGTCATGATAGTGATGGGCTGGCTTGGTTTTTGACTGCAGTTGTTCTCCGAGGAATTGTCTTAATGTTTCTTTGTGGATAAGATGTCAACTGGTTTTGTTTTGATGATCTTAGAAATTATTTGAGTTTGAAGCATTGATTAGTGGTTGGTCATGATTTATGGATTTGAGCTCGGATTATTAATTTGGTATTTGAGTTTGGATATTTTTATAAATTTCGGATTTCATTATGAATGTTTTAATCGTGGATTTTGAGGTTTATAAAAGATTTCCGAAAATGAGATTTTCGGTAGTTCGCCATTTATAATTTTCACATTTATTTGTGGAATATCGATTTTGATCTTGAGAATATTTTAGCGAGTATTTTGGTTTGAGATATTAATTACGATTTTTATTTGTTAATTAAAGCTCGCTTATATTATGGTTTTGAGAATATTTCGACGTGTGAGACACGTCATTGAGTTTATTATATTTTCTTATGATGATTTTCAAGTACGGTTGGGAACCGTACCATTCGTATGATCTTGGGGAAGTTTAATGGATTTAAAGGATTTTGTATATTTTTAGTCACCATAATATAGGGTCGTTTATATTGATTATTGCTAGCTAACCATTATTAGCGGCTACTCACCATAGGGTAGTGAGTTAAGCGTGGGACGCTATTATAGTCTGGGAGGCAACCGATCGGTATTTATATTGTTTAGTTAGCTAGCCATTATTAACGGCTACTCACCATAGATGAGTAGAGCGCTTAGCGTGAGACTCTATTATAGCCTCGGAGGCACCGACCCGAGCCTGGGAGACTCTTTTTTCATGGTGATGACTCTTCCCCTTATTTTATTCTTCTCAGATATATATATTTGATTAACCAGTGGGGCTGGTTTATTTCTTTTTCGAGATTTCTTTATTTGATTAACCAGTGGGACTGGTTTGTCCATTCTTATAGGTTTATGGATTTAAGTTATATGATTTATCAAAATTGCGTGCAGCTAAGTTTTTTTTAAGTTGAAATGTGGGAAAGTATTTCAATTGGGTATGTGTTAAATTATTTAAATTATTTTTGTCCATTCACTCTAACGTTTTTAAATTACTTTCCCTTTGGCCCTTTGGTTTTAAATGCCCAGTTTGCAGGTTAAATTTAATTGAAGTCAAGTGTACATGGAGTCGAGGCATAGTCAGAGGCTGCTTCCGCTTATTCTTTATCCATTGTTTTTCCTCCATTCTTAGATATGTTCTGATAATCTGATTAATAAATTATTAAATGTTCTTGTTGTTGGTTGTGAGATTATTTTGGATTAGTATTTTAACTTGGAAGATGTGATGAACTTGGGGAGCAGGAAGACTCCAGGTGTTGAGGCTGGTTTGTTTAATTATAGAAGTATTAGTTGGATTTTTCAGGTAAGGGTTGTCCATTTTCAAGGTAGATTATGCCGAATTTTCGGTAAATTTTCTTTAGAGGTGAACCCCGCAGGATTTATCTCAGATTTCAAGATGAAATTTGGGATGAGTCCTGATAGAAATCGTCCATACAAATAACACAGGAGGGAGAGCGTGCGATTATATCACTATCCAGTGTCACTTTCTCTAGAGCCAGGATTAGTGATCTACTCGTAGGAATGCAATTGATCCTATCTGGATGATATCCAGGTGGGCAAGTGGTGTCCCACACACCGACCACAACAGCGTCCACTAGGGTGCATGACGGCCGCCTCAACCACCAGGAAGACGTTGTGTCAATAGCAGAATGTTCATCTTGCAGCTCACCCATATGTACTCTTCAGATGCTCGGAAATGAGGGATTCATACTCCCTATCACTGCCAAAGTTGTTGGATAATTGCTACTTCATATGAGAAAACTTGACCGAAAAATCTCTTTCGGCTATTTTCTGGTCATCAAACTCGAGTGGATCCACGCTCACAGGAGTTGACTTGTAAAGCTTGATTCTGATGCAAAGCTTGTGCTCCTCCCAAGAGCCTCAGATCTTAGTTGCCCTTTTTTGCAGCGCATGGTGAGTGTAGCAGCAATATCTCTCCATGATCGGTTTTGGATATGGCTTCTACTGTGTATAAAGAAACCCTCAAATTCATCTAAGACAAGGACAAGATGAGATTTGAATCATTAGATTAGGACTTGGAAAGTTGAGGAGAAACTCTCAAATCTAATCCATCTGACAGAAGGATTTCAGACACCAAATTAACTCGATTAGGATCTGACACAAGGATTTGAGATACCAAACTCGATTAGGATGGAAGAAATAAAGAACAAACTAGGGTTTTTTTTTTTTTTCCGAAGAGATGCTAAACCCTAAACCCCAACACCAACTCGATTAGCATCAGTGCATCACTATTCCTGCATGCATCAAGCGTAATCCCTCGACCAATATTGCAATATACATGATAATTAAATTGATAATGGTTTCGGCAGGGCAACATGATGATGATGATGATGATGATGAACATGATGGTAACCGGTATATTTTTGAAAATATGACCCCAATATATATAAGACGATTTCTGAAAATTTTCAGTCAAATTTGTAATCGTTAAGGCTTTGAACTAACTTAAAACAATTGACGATTCAAATATGTCAAATCTCAACCGCTCATACAAATCATAGTTTTTGAGCACCTTAATGATCACTAATTTGGACGAAATTTTACAAAAGTGATTTAAATGTTAGGACTTAAAAACATAACAGTTAAGATTGGAAAATGTGATCAAAAAGTTGGTCTAATGCTCAATCCATCATATAACTCATAATAAGAGATCCCTTACTGGAAGTGCCCTACACACACCTTGCAAGAAGTTGTAAGAAAACAATGATTAAAGATACAAAAAAATTTATAGTATACCATATGGTATAGCATGCCTCACAAAATATGTGGCTATTATTGATAAAGAAGCAACTAAATGACCATGTAATGACTATTTGCCCCTTCAAAGGCCTCTATGTGTCATACAATGGAGACAAACCCAAAAATACATAGGTAATACATAATTACATATATAGATACATGCATGCATGCAAGGGCAGATACATGTATAAGGCTACATGGGCTGAAGCCTAGAGAGAATTTTAGGCCAAAAACCTTTAAGTAGGGCTATATACTTACAGTCCATTACCATACCTGCAAAAAGAAAAAGTTAGCAAGTTCCAGTTCGCTGCACAACTAGCTCTCCTCTTTGGCTCTTCGAACAAACGACAAAGGCGCTCTTCTCTCAGTTATTCTCTTTTCATTTGTCCCTCTTCCTTATTCTTCAATCAATTTCAGAGCTCAGATATCAAATCCTTAACAGTCATTCATTGAATCTGTAGTTTTTCAATCTTGAATTGGGATTCCTCTACTATGCTTCAATTGGGTTTTTCAATTTTTATTGATGATAGGAAATTTGAGATTGGAGGGATCGTGGCATAGGTTTTGGGTGTTCTATTGTGTGTATCTTGAATGAAAGATAATGACCTGATAGCTTTATTTTTGCAGCAAAATCCTTAATGTTGCAGCAAAATCCTTAATGTTGGAGATGATTGTTACAAATTGATTTTTGCAGCTTAATCCATTGTGCAGCTTGACTCAAAATAATAAAGGTCTAGATGAGCCTGTGTTCCAAACCTAACAAAAAGAAAAATGCCCTTGTCAAATTAGCCTAGACAACTTTTGAATCCTAGGTCCGCCACTGCATGCATGTATTTCTAGACTTACACGCGTTTATGTCTTCTGTGAGAAACTTGTTTCTCACGATAATTCTTCAAATTTTCACTCCACGTGAAGTGTTTGAGATTAATATTATCAGTGCACTAGAATTTGTGTGCTTTGACGGATCTAATACCACATTAGTCAGTTATTGAAAACAAAAAAATGGAAATACAGTAAAAGCCAGAATTACCACGAACAGTTTCTCTCTCGCCTCCTACCCACTGTTTCAATCCCGCCATTGCCCCCAATATAAAAGTTCATCGTCGACCCAGTACTTCTTCTCCATCGCGTGCCTACACGGTGGGAGGTGGATGGCCGCACCGATTAAGGATTTATCGCTGAAAAAAATTGATTCAAAATTTGGCGGCTGAGGTTGGCGCCCATCTCTATTACCTCAACTCTCGCTGTGTCACTCTCTTTTAGAAGGGGAGAGCACTCACCGCCATATCTGATTGTGTGTTGCACTGTTGCCTAGCCTGGGTTTGTTCCAAATTTTGAATGGTGGGGAAGAATGAGATACTGGGAGAGATGATTGATGTTGGTGCAACACGTGGACAATAAAGACTTGATTGATTGGTAACTATGGAGCCACGTATTGACCCATTTTACCTTTTTTGATTAATTATGCTCCTTTTTTTTTTCAATGTCAAACGATGATGTGTAAGTTCAATCAGTATTGAAAAAGATTTTTTTTTTTGCTGATCAAAATGTTGAAAAAAGAAGTTGGGATCGAATAAATTTTGTGTGGGCTTAATAATATGGTCTAACTAACTAGTTTATACGGATATATAATTATATCTCTTAGGTTTAACAAAGTTTAAGAACATACCAAAAATATGTCTCGACCTTCATGGAGTCATGGTCAACTCAATACTACATACTCGTCAAGTAAAAATGTGTGAAACACTCATTTGTAAATTCTTTTCTTAATTAGTTTGCGACTCAGCGCTCACGCTCTCATAGCTATCGAATTATGTCAAACCATGTAAACAAGCATTTATGTATGTTCTCTCTATGTGATTATGCTCCGCTTATGTAACCAATTAACAATATGCAGGTGAACCAAGAGTCATGTGCACTTGCGGATTCTTGTAACCAATTCCCACTAGCGGATTCAGTGCAGGTGAACCAAGAGTCATAATGCAATCCGGTAGTGAACCAAGATTGCATGTGTTAAATATTTGGCTAGTGGGAATAAAACAGTTAAAAACTGGGCAGATGGGAAAAAACCCTTAGTTTATCGAGGTTTTACATTAATATATATATATATATGTATTATTGGTGTTTAAGAAAAATTTAAAAACATTTATGTAATAAACTTAAATAATTATTAACCGCATTTATCTGGGAATGACTATCTACAAGTTAGGCCGATTTTTTTTCAGAATAAGTATGATAATTAACTATGGAGAAAATACATGATTAATTAGGCAAGGTCAAATTGCCGAAAAATTTGTACAATAATGATTGAAATTCGGCAATCGATCAAAGCTTATAGTCACCCAATTTTAGAGATTGGATTTGAATGTTATTTATATCGTTTTAGGAAAATAAAAAATGAGTGCGGCTATTGGGACATCCAAATTTGCTCACTTGACCTCACTCTATTATGAATTATTAAATGACATATTTATCCTCTTACACAATGACTATTAAGGAAACTGATTAAACAAAAAGTAATAATACATTTATTCTCTCTAAACTTTCTAATTCAATAATAATGTCATAATGGATTGCATTTTATTATTTTCTTTATTGATTTTTATTTTCTAGTTTTACCACATATTTATTAAAGTATTTATATATTTATATTATCACACATGCCACATGCATATAAAAGTGAAAAAAATTTACAAAAATTATGATCTATCAATTATTAAAAAATAAATCAATAAGTATAATAATATTTTTACAAATTATGATATATCAATTATTAAAATAATTTATCATCACGAGTATAAAAAAATATATATAAACTTACAAAAAAAAAAGAGTATATGTATAATAGAAATGCAAAAGTAACAAAAATATAGAATAGTTCATGTAAGAATATTCTTTTGATAATCGATAAATAAAATTTAAGACACAATCCTTGTTTTTTTTTTTTAATATTTAAGAGAATAGTATTCTTCATGATTCGAATTAACTTTTCTCAAAAATTGATGTCATTGAAAATTATTTCTTACAATTTGATCAAAAAATGAATGTCTAGTGACATTTTATGCAAAATACAAAAAATACAAAAAATAAAGAAAATTAAGAAATCAAGATCGGGAATGGAATGGAGGTTTGCGTTAAAAAGAAAAAAAAATTAAAGAATGGAAGTCGGGAATGGATGTTCGCATGCAAAAGGAAAAAAAAAAGAATTTGGAGGTATAGTGAGTGAATAAGAGGTGTAATGAGTAATATATTAATATATATGTGAATTACATAAACAAGGTTATTTTAGGAATTTGAAAGGAGGTGTAATGAGAAAATGCTTGTATTTAAAAGTAAAATGGAGGTATAGAGAGAATGAGAGATATACTAAGCAAATTTAGAGGTCTCAATAGCCGCACTCATAAAAAATTAACAATTCATTGTCTTAACACTAGTGGATTACGGCTCTTAGCCGACCGAAAATTTCCGTCGGTTAAGCAACATATTCCGTCTACTAAGATCCTAGTCGACAGAATAGCTAAGATTCGTCGGCTAACAGGCGTCTGCTAAGATAATAGCCGACGGAAACATATATTTCCGTCGACTAAGTTATATCTTAATAGACGGATCTTAGTCGATGATTATTTCGTCGACTGAGTTATTGTTTCCTAAACGACGGAAAAAATCCGTCGGCTATATTTCCGTCGATTAACATTTACCTAAACGACAAAAGGCTGGCTTCTTTATAGACGAAATATTCCGTCGGCTAGGATTCCAGTTTTTTAGACGACGGAAAATTCGCGTCGGTTAAGATCTAGCCGACGATATGGTCCTATTTCTGTTGCTTCTTAGCCGACGGAAAATTTAGCCAACGGAAAATATAATTTTCTGTCGGTAATGATGGTCTAATACCGACGGAAAGTAGACTTTTCCGTCGATTAAGAAAGTCAACGGTCGGTCGTTATTCACTCTTAGCCGACGGAAAATAAAATTTTCCGTCGGTAAGGTTTATACCCTTACCGACGGATTTTCAATTTTCCGTCGCCTAAGGTGTTCAGAAATTTTTTTTAGTTTTTTTCACAAATTATTATTTGTTTTGGTTTTTAATTTTTTTACCGATAAAATAGATATTTGTTTCGGTTGTTCTAAAAATAATTATATTAAAACTAAATATATAGATCGAATCATTAATAATATAAAAATTATGCATTAATAATTAAAATTGTATTCATACAAACTAAAATTCGACTAATAGAGGTTCAAAAACTGATCGTCATCAACAAATGCCGAAGACGACTGAGTAGGAAGAGGAGGTGGAGACGACTGAGTAGGAGGAGGAATCGGAGATGACTGAGGAGGAGGAGGAGGACCCGGAGAAGAATGAGGAGGAGCCGTAAAAGGCGGAGGAGGAGGAGCCGGACCTCCAGGTTCTAGACCTAGGCGAGAGAAGATCTGGTCCATCCGTGAGTTAACACTAGTGTACTGATTACGGTACCACGCAGACTCGGCCTCAGCCAGCTCAGTCCACTCCTTATACTCACGGACCTCTCGTTCAAGGCGTTCAATCCTTTCCCTGTCTTGATTTGGAGGAGCACGACTCCGCAAGGTCGAACCGGACGAGGACTAGCTCAAGTCTCACTCACCTGCTCTTCCCATCCCTCGTATCTCCTTCCCTTTGCGCTTGTCCAACACAGCATCCAACACATCAATTTGTTGTGTTTGAATGATCTCCATCATTTCCTCCTCTGTAGCTTCCGGATTTATCGTCTTCAAATCTGTCTTTCGGCTTTCGACCTCCGCAAGCATCTTCTCCTGCATAAACAAAACACCAAGGAATACACCAACCACATAATTCAACAACAATTACACCAACACCAACATAATTCTTAATTAATACTAAGTATCCAAATCAAAGAGACATAATTAATTAAATAATTAAAGAAAATACACTTACGTATTATTTGGTGGCCACTTCGTCACCGGGTCTCACATAGCTCTGCTCGAATCCCTTGATGATCGGCAAGGGCTCACCTTTGTTCCTCAGATCCTCCATGATGTAGACAATAGGAGAAAACCCGCTGTGGTGGTGCATCGTCTTCTTACCACGGTTCTTCTTGTTCGCGTTCGAGAGTTTCTAATACGCGATATAAATAAAATATCATTAATTATATTTTTTTATTAATTAAAAAAATAAATAATAATATTTTATTCTATAAACCTAAAACATGGCAATAAATAGTATAACCGAAGCCACAAAATCATCATGCATAATCGTCGGCAATGTTAAGTTTTACAATTTTATTTTTTTTAATAAGAACAAAATTAATAATATACTATTCTAAAAATGCTTGAAAAAATATATTATTGTAACAAAATTAATAATATATTACTCCAAAATATAGTGGTCAACATTATCACAAAAAAAAAAAGCAATATACACATACCTTAAACGCGTCGCTCTCAAAATGCGTGCAGAGAAAGGCCCACTCATCCTCCCTCCCATAGAACTCCGTCGGCATCCCTTCTGGTCCATGCTCCTAGTAGACATTGTGACACTGATACTTCCACTCCTTGTATCTAGCCTGTGCCGTGTCCATGATCCACCTCACCGTCACAATGTCATTGTTGTCCCACATGTACCATGGCTAAGAAATAAAAATAAATTAATACATCAACAAAAGTATTAATTGAAAACTATTCAAATAAACCAAACTAAGTAAATTAATTTTTTATGTACTTACCGACAATGCGTTCCACACCTTCCATTGTTCCGATTGCTCAAGGTCGTGGAACGTCCTAGCCCTCATTCCAACCAGGCTACGTATGGCCAACCCAATGTCCTTGACCAAAAGACTGTTGACCCCTTAAACCTTAGGCCCTTTCATACGAGGGCAATACTCTATCGGTATCTCCCCCCCTAGCTTCTTGCATAACGCCTCCGTCGCCTTTCCACACACAAAATCCCGTTTCTTTTTCGGTTGGGGACCTACAATAAATAAAACAAAATATTAGGTATCATTTGCAAAAAAGATTCAAGTTAATATAAGTAAAAGAATAATAATTGTTTTAATTTTTTTATTTTAAAACATTTATTATTTTAAATAAATAAATAAAACTACAAAAAAATAAGCCCTTTAATCATGCCAAGAAAATTAAAAAAATAAACGATTTTTTTATTATTTTATTCTTTTATTTAAAAAATATTTTTTTTTATTTAAAAAATTAAAAGATTTTTTAAAATTTTATTTTTACGGAAACTTAACCCTGAAGAAGAAACATCATTACATGTAGTGGGGGCCTTTGCTTTACAGCAGGCACTAGGAATGGGCCTGCTGGTTTCGTAAGCCGATGTGGACGACGCTTCAGTGGTTCCGGTCGTCGCCCCAACAGTGGAAGTCGTATCGGATGATATAAAGGGCGGCCTGATGAGCAAAGGAGGAGCCCCTGGTGGTACTCTTCCGGCTAGCAAAGGTGTGGGCTGGCTGGCAGTAGCCGGGTTACATAAGGCCTCCATCATCTGTTGAGCCCTCTCCGAGCATTGCTTCCTCTTCCCAATGATCGGCATCTTTAAACATAACAAGGTATAGATTCTTACATACCTCAATTCATGTAAAAATCTATCATATATTAACAAGTTGTACCTACATGATATATCCCTTTGCTATGTCTTTACCTATCTATACACTTTCTGCCAGTCAATAATTCCATTCTTTACATTTTCTAAAATCAGAGCCACAAAACAAAATCAACCGGCAGCACAATGACACAAACATAACCAGCTAAATGCACACTGATCACAAGGTCACCAACACAAGAGACACTACTTTGTAACTAAAAGCAAATTCAGTTTCACACTCGAAAAAAATTCAATGAAACTCGACAGCTGCTATAGCATCACACTTGCAATATATATATTTCTATGAGGAAACACACAATAGCTATTTTGTACTAATTAAACACAAATCACAAACACATAGTAGCCCATGAGAAAATCGAAGTACTAAACACAGCTAGATCAACCTTAATTAAATCAAAGAACTAAACACACAGTAGCTACACATGGGATGTGGTATTTTTCTGGTTTTGATTCTCACCTAGGCTCCAGCCTAGTCAAGACTGGGCTGCCTCCGCCCCTGCCTGCATAGGCTTCAACGTCAGCAAATCCCTAATATCCTTCCATACTAATACTTCCACTAACTTCTAATCTCTTGTAATTTACCAAATCGAAAACCAAGTTCAGATATGATCTCCGACAAACTATCAATTAAGGGCATTCATGCACACTTTCTAAACAATTCACAACATTTCTCCACAAATCAAACACATATATTACTAAACAAACAGAGATATGAATTCATCAATTCATCAATTGAACTGAAGAACAAACGAACAGAAGAGGAGGCTCACAGAGATGAATTCATCAATTCACAGAGTAAGAAAATCGGAGAGTTTAAGAGACTAACCTGCCAAACACAACGGAGGACGACCTTTTGGGCTGTCGGTTTGGGTGGAGGAACTGGTGAGGGTGAGGGTGAGGGTGAGGGCGAGAAAGAGAGAGAGAGAGAGAGAGAGAGGCGGTCGGACGGGTTCGCTTAGGGTTTAGGTCGGCTGGGGTGGTGGTGTTTAGGAGGCGGTGATGGGTGGAGGAGGCTCGGATTGGGTGGTGGAGTTCAACGAGGTGATGGGTGTCGAAGAGGGATGCTTGAGGTGGAGGTGAGTGTCCTAATCGGTTGGGGTGGAGGTGGGGGGTCAGACGAGGTGGCGTTGACGGTGGTGGTCGGGTGGAGGATCGGAGCTCGTCGGCAGCGGAGTGGAGGCAAGATCGAACAGAGTAAAGAGAAAAAACGTCGACGAGATAGGGTTTTATAGTTAGTCAATAATAACTTAGGCGACGGAAATAATTCTTCGGCTAAGAAAATTTCAATTTTCGTGGAACAAAAAGCGCAATAATAAACCGCCAAAATTTTCATCATCTAAGTCGACGGAAAACTAATATTCCGTCGGCTAGGGAAACAATTGCGAAATAAAAAACAGTCGAATTCCAAAACAGCCAAAACATCTTAGTCGACGGAATATTAAATTCGTCGGCTAAGATGTTCCTAGTCGACTAAAAGTTAAGTTTCCGTCGGCTAGGAAAATAAATTGCTATGACTTCCCGATCTATAATTCCTTATTAAAATTCATGACCAAATCTGCAACAAGAATAGTAATAATAATAAAGGCCGTGAACATTTGACGCAAAGTGTTCCGATCGATCGATATATATATGAAAATAGAATTGTTAATACATGTACATTGATCTCCGAAGTTATGCAAATTCATAATGAACCGATGAAAGAATATAATACATCCCCAAATTAAGATTTAATCATACTCGTCTTCATAATCTTGGTCTTCGGGATCATCATCCTCCTCGAATTCCTCTGAATCCTCATCTTCTTCGGGTTCGGGCATAGTAACTTCAATGTAACCTGTAATGGCCGGAACGTGTTGGTCGTTGACGCGAATGTCCACATCATTGGGAATTACAGGTGGAGTTTCCTCTTAATATGGTTCTTTCGGTACAGAGCTCGGTTCCGTACCCTCATCCACTCCTAATGTAGCTGCACTCCATATATTCCTATGTGACATTACATGCACCACTTTCCAACCCTCACCCATAGCCGGATCATCAAGATAAAAGACTTGTTGTGCTATGGCGGCTATAACAAACGGCTCATTCTTATACCATGAAGTGTTTGTGTTCACTGATAACAAACCATGGTCTGTAACCGTACTCCTGCAAACAGTTAGGTCAGTATTGAACCATTTACACTTGAACGACACAACCGGCATACGGTTCCCATAGATTAGTTCGATAACGCTGATCAGCACCCCGTAGTAGTTGTGAGACTTGCCCTCAACCATCACTCCATTGTTTTGGGTGATGCGACCATCATCTCGTTCTGATGTCACAAACTTAACCCCGTTAACAAAACATCCCGCATGTGCTCTACGCTTTAGCGGTCTGCCAGCCAAACAGTGCAGCTCGGGATCGTAAAATTCACGTTGGTTCTGTTGAATATGCATCATCTGCAAAATAATGCAATTTAGTCAAACAAAATGATGAGAAATAAATTAAATTTATAAGTAACTTGAGAAGAATGTACCCAGATCGGGAAGTAGTAAGGAAAATCTCTCTTGTGAATGGCTTCATTTCCATTTTGCCTGCTCAAATGTTTCTCCAGATAATCCTCCAATTCATCGCAATGTTGAAGGACGCACCAATGAGCCTCCTTCAATTCTTCGCGACTCAATCTGTATTCCCTACCTAGCCTGCCATACGGTTTTACTTCGTCGGAAACAACTGATAAATGGAATTGATTTCCCCCTCTTGAAGATTCCCCTCCCGTGTATTTATCATTAAGATATGTGTTGTAGAAGGTTACACACTCACTAGAAATGTAAGCCGCCATGATCGAACATTCAGGGAGACGTTTGTTCCTGTTCGTCTTCTTGTAATCTCCAAGTTGCCTGCAAAATAAAGAGTTATTGTAAAAATTCATGTTATGTGAGACTTTATTGACAAAAGTATAGACTGCATACATACCTCTCGTTTGGATAACACCAGGTATATTGTACCGGACCTGTAAGCAACACTTGTTTAGGAAGGTGGACCATGATGCTAAAGAAAGTAGGGGGGAAGATCCTCTCCAGCTTGCACATGATGTACGCAATATCGTCTTGCAATGACCGGACCTCTGACTTTTTTAGCTCTTTAGCACATAACCTCTTAAAGAAGTTGGACAAAGCCACCAACGTGTTAACCACATCACTCTGCAAATAGGGGCGAATGACCACCGGAAGAAGACGTTGCAGCAGAACATGACAATCATGGGTCTTCAACCCGATAATCTTATTTTCCCCCATCTTAATACATTGAGATATATTTCCGACATACCCACTAGGATACTTAACCTCATGAAGCCACTTAAATATCTCCGACCTCTTATTAGGAACCACCGTGTAGCCTGCTTGAGGCATTACATGTTTGCCGGTCTTTTTGTTCAGCTTTATCCATAGCTTTCGATGTATACCCATCTTTTGAAGGTCAGCACGAGCTTTGGCGGTGTCTTTGGTCTTGTCTTTGATGTCTAGAATTGTTCCAAGGATGCTGTCACAAACATTCTTCTCTATGTGCATGACATCTAAGTTGTGTCTGATCTTCAACGTCGACCAGTAAGGCAACTCAAAGAATGAACTCCTGTGCGTCCAATACTTAAACTCTTCAGGGGTGGGAGGATTCTGGTCATTTACATACCTAGCGCTGCTCAAAATTCCAAATCAGTGCTGGTTCAACATATCCAGAATCCATTGACCAGACCTCCTTTTGGGTTTCGGGCCATGCTCAACAGTCCCATCAAATGCTTGTGCATCGTACCGCCACGAGTGATCCGGTGGAAGCCATCTACGGGATCCTAAGTAAACAACTTTGTGGGCATGATGACTGGAATTGACCTCGTCTACACAAACAGGGCACGCCTTGTATCCATGGGTAGTTTGACCAGACATCATCCCGTAAGCAGGAAAATCATTGACGGTAAAGAGAACCGCTGCTCTTATGAAGAAGTAAGTCTTACTATACCTGTCAAAAGTATGAATTCCATTTTCATATAATTGTAGGAGCTCGTCGATTAATGGCCTCATGTACACGTCCAAGCACTTTCCTGGAGAATACTTGCCCGGAACTAACATAGTAAGAAAATTATACTCCGTCCTCATGCACATGTTTGGAGGCAAGTTGAGCGGAAATGCTATCACAGGCCATATAATGTAAGAGTTATTCATGTCTCCAGTAGGATTGAATCCGTCTGTTGCTAGTCCAAGTCTGACATTTTGACATTCAGAGGCAAAATCAGGAAATGAACGATCAAAGTGATTCCAAGCCTCCCCGTCTGCGGGGTGTGTGAGATTATCCGGATCTACTCTAGGCCTATCCGTCTCCTGCTGGTGCCTTTTGTGGTGTCATCTCATATGCTTGGACGTAGGTGAAGACATGTAGAGACGTTGTAGACGAGGACCCAATGGGAAATAGCAAAGAACCTTCCTAGGAATGGGGTTTGTCTGTCTAGAACAAGCATATGGTTCATACCTCGGCTCATAGCAGTGTGGGCACTCGAATGCGTCCTTATAACCTTTGTAGTACAGGATGCATTTATTGACGCATGCATCTATCTTGATGTACTCAAGACCGAACTCACTCAAGATGCTTTTGACCTTGTCATAATTTTCCGGACAGTTGTTGTCAGCAGGAAGCAACTCCTTCAGAAGTGCAATGTCATCGTTAAAACAAGCAACGGTCTTGTTCCTCTTCTTTTTGATACTCATCTGCTTCATGATAGTTTCCAACACAGTATGCTCACTTCTGAAGGAAGACTCGCCCTGGTTACGTTGTGCTTGAATATCTACAAGTGTGGGCATATGTTCACTTGCTTCGTCGTGCCATGTCCAAGTGGTATAACTGGGACAAATACCGTATTGTGACAGGTGAACATACATGTCCTCAAAAGTTACAGAATTGGCAGATCTGTTGCGACATTTTCTGCATGGATAAATGTGGAAAAGTTGTCCAGGAGAAGTCTTGCCACGGACAAACTCGATAAATTCAAAAATTCCTCTCATGTATCGCGGATGTCCTCTATGTAACTGCATCCAGCTCCTGTCGGCCATGTTGTAACCTGTAATAAAAGAAAAAATGAAAAATCTAACTATAAAAGTACTGCTCACGTAAACAACGGTACGTATTCACCACGAAAACATAATGTGACGAAAATAACTGATTTAAACAAAAACATCATCAAATCAAATATTTGATTTAAGACCATATATATATATATATGCATGAAAATATCGATATCATCACGAAAATAAATGATTAAATATATCTAAGCACAAACTGAAAATAAAAAATTTAATGTAAGCATAAACAAAATGAATATATATATGATCTCAAACACAAATTTAATATAATCGATCATAAACGAAAATATTATCACGAAAATAAATATTGTTTCAATATATCACCACGAAAATATCATCATCAAAATATTGATCATTTAATACACATCATGATTTACATAAAAAAGATAATGAATACATTAATCACATACATAGTATATATATATATATATATATATATATATATATATATATATATATATATACATATATACATACATTGATTTAATAAACATCATCATTTTCTACCACATATATAATATAATCTATATATACATATATTATTTGCATAAACAAAATTAATATATACAATCAACAAATTAAAAATTCACACACATATATACATCCATATATATATATATATATATATATATATATATATATATATATATATATATATATATATATATATATATACACACACACAATATACGTATACATGCATATATATATAATCAATAATCCACACACAATTAATATATATAGAATATATTAATCAAACCATATATAATTAATCGTATATATGTATATATATACACACACACAAACACACAATAAAAATACAAATTAAATGAATATAGCTGGAGAGTCGCCGGAAAATATGACCGGTGAACCGATTTCCGTCAAAAATGTAAAGGTTGAAGAATATGTACCAACGATCAAAATGCTAGCTAGATTAGTTGCTTGAACTTCAATTCATGGCGAGAGGTGTTTCGGCGACGTCGGGGAGGTGTTTTATTTAGAGTAGGTGATAGAGGAGGAGGTTTTTGTAGGAATTATACAATCTGTGCCGAGCGGGTTGAAAATTGAGCGGAAGATTCCTTCTGCGTGTTGTCAGAGAATAATTCAGTTTTATATTCTTAACCGACGGAATTTTCCGTCGATTTAGTCTTACTTAGTCGACGGATTATTTTCTTAGTCGACATAAAATTTTTTCGTCGACTGAAAACATCTTAACCGACGAATACTTACCGACATGAATTATCCGTCAACTAAGATCTACTTAACCGACGGAAATTCCCGTCCAAATTTTTCTGTCGAATAAGAAAATCATAGCCGACGGATCGGTTCACCCTTCCTATGAAACTAGGTTCGTTGGCTATGAAAATCTTAGCCGACGGAATTTAATTTTTCCGTCGGCTAAGATCCATAATCCACTAGTGTAATTCAAACCTAAACAATGATAGACATGACTAGTTTCACACGAATCATATTACCAAGCCATATATGTTAAAGAGGAAAGATCACACAATAAAAAATGGACAAAGAAAAATATAACTTATAAGTAGATGGATCATACCTAATTGTATAGAAGTTTTTTGTGGTTAAAAGCCAACTCTGGTGGTTAAATTGAGATAATATCGGTACAATAGTGATATACATGCCACGCTTGTCCTTGTTCAAGTATATATAGACAATGTCGAGTGACTTAAGTCTTTTCTGTTTCTCACATAATACAATTTAGGATAAAATAGCTATGCAAAATAATTGTCCTTATGATATTCGTTTGTGTCACAATCGACATGATCAAATGTACTCTATTAAATAACGATACTCATTACCAAAATTTTATCTAAATAATGTAGGATTCTAAAACTAAAAAAAAAAATATACAAGGTTGAGCATGCATGAGTAATGAAATCATATGTTTTGATATCATCACATAACATTTTATTTAGATAATGTAGCTCATTTGAAAAATAACTATAGAACGAAATGGAGTTGGCTCAATCTGACAAAATGAAAATAATCTCAAGAGATAATTTTAATTCAACTTTAGTTGACTCATGTACTTTTTTTATGAGTACGGCTATTGAGACCTTCAAATTTCCTCAGTATACCTCTCATTCTTTCCACACCTTCATTTTACTTTTAAATACAAGCATTTGCTCATTAAACCTCATTTCAAATTCTTAAAATAGCCTTGTTTATGTAATTCATATATATTTTAATATATTACTTATTACACCTCATATTCACTCACTATACCTCCAATTCTTTTTTTTTCTTTTTTCTTTTTGCATGCGAACATCAATTCCTGACTTTCATTGTTTAATTTTTTTTCTTTTTTCCTTTTTAATGCAAACATCCATTCCAGAGATCTCTTGATTTTTTTATTTTTTTTGCAAAAAATGTCACTAGACATTCATTTTTTTGATCAAATTGTAAGAAATAATTTTCAATGACATCAATTTTCGAGAAAAGTTTATTAGAATCATGTAGAATACTGTGCTCTTAAAAATTATAAAAAAAAAACAAGGGTTGTGTCTCAACTTTTATTTATCGATTATCAAAAGAATGTTCTTACATAAATTATTCTATATATTTTTTCTTTTGTATTTCTATTTTACATATACAATTTTTTTTTGTAAGTTTATATTTTTTTGTTTTTGTACCTCATGATGATAAATTATTTTAATACTTATTTATTTTTAATAATTGACAGATCATAATTTTTGTAAAAATATTTTTTCACTTTGTATATGCATATGACATGTATGATAATATAAATATATAAATGCTTTAATAAGTATGTGGTAAAACTATAAAATAAAAATCAATACAGAAAATAATAAAATGCAATTCATTATTATTGAATTAAAAAGTTTAGTAATATTACTTTTTGTTTAATTAGTGTTCTTAATAGTCATTGTGTAAGAGGATATATATGTCATTTAATAATTTATAATAGAGTGAGGTTAAGTGAGCAAATTTAGAGGTTCCAATAGCAGCATTCTTTTTTCATTCCCTTTCAAATGTAATAATTAGGTTAATTTTAATTAAAAAAAATATCTATTACAATTACATCAATGAAAATAATAAATAGATAATCATACATAATCCTAATTCTAATAGCAAATTTTACACGTCTACCCCTTATAAGAGCACATGGGATCTACATCATTCAGAATGGGTAAATAGGTAAATTTCATATTTAATGCATTTTGACAAAATAAATAAAGAAGGATAAAAAGTCTCCCTAAAACATTTAAAAATCATATTAATTACGTTTCGGAATTAATTGCCAATTAATATTTACCCTAGCCTTACTTTTACCATGTTCATTCAATTTTTTTTTTGTCTCAATTCTCTTTAACGATGTTAGCATTGGTGTTAGTGTCATGTAGTTAACTGCATTAAATAAATGATAGTAACTTGTCATTCCTAGTTGGTTCACATGCACTATGGTGCATACATGAACTTTCGTTTAAATTGATCCAAACACCTCTTGCTACTAAACTTATAAACTATGCAGCTTTTTACACTACAAAAAACTATGTCAACTGGGTCTAAAAGAGGTCATCATCTTAGAAAATTGTTCCCCGGGGGCACCCTATCCCTACAGTATCGAAGTGGACAGCTCTAACTCTTAGGATTCTTCTCGGAAAGTTCTCCCAAACTCTTTCTCACTTGTTGTGCGCGCAGTGAATATGCATGGTTTCATAAAAATTGGATTGCCGCTAGCAAAAAAAATTCCAGAAAGGGTGGACTCGATCTACTAATTAGTTTACACAAGAAGTTTGAATAGAAGAGAAAACTGTTTCACTTCATTGCTTGGCAATTGCCGATACTTACAGTATATATACAAGTTACAAACTGCTAACCCCAGCGGAAATAGGGTTCTTTACACAATTACTATACTAACCATAACTCTAGTCAAGTTAGATCTCCTAGAGACACTAGAAAACTATCTCTCTGTCCAGTTACGTACTGCTGCCTTCCCATCTCGATAGACTGCAACACAACCAGCAGATGCATCTTCATTCCTTGCTTCAATACTCCCCTTCAAGTTTGAGTGTATATTAATTACACCTAACTTGCTAAGAAGGAATTCAAACTGAACTGAACTCAAAGGCTTTGTAAATAAGTCAGCTAGTTGTTCTTTCGTACCAACATGAACAGCCCTTATTACTCCTCGCTGCATCTTCTCTCGCACCACATGGAAATCTATTTCAATATGCTTTGTCCTTTCATGAAACACTGGATTGCTTGCGATGTGAATGGCAGCTTGATTGTCACAAAACAACCTTGTTGGTCGCAACTGCTTGGCATCCAAATCTCTTAGAATATTTTGAAGCCATGTAACTTCACAACATGTAGATGCCATTGATCTATACTCAGCTTCTGCACTTGAACGAGAAACTGTGCTTTGCTTCTTGGTTCTCCATGAAACTGGAGCTTGCCCCAACATTATACAATAGCCGGTTATGGACCTTCTAGTGTCCTTACACCTTGCCCAATCAGCATCACAAAATGCTGTTAACTCTAGCTTTCCATTGGATGGTAGAAAAATACCTTATCCAGGTGTGTTCTTGATGTACTTGAGAACTTGATGTGCTGCATTGAGATGAAGGTGTGTTGGTTTGTGCATAAATTGACTTAGAATATGAACTGCATAAACTAAATCCGGCCTTGTAATTGTCAAATAGATCATTCTACCAACAAGTCTATGGTATTGAGAAGGATCTGCTAGCAACTCTCCCACTGGTTGCGTAAGTGCCAAGTTATGGTCAACAGGAAACCTGGACGGCTTGGAAGCTAAAAACCCTATATCCTCCAGAATCTCAAGTGCATACTTTCTTTGTGAGAGAGCAATACCTGCCTTTGATCGAGCCACTTCAATACCCAGAAAATACGTAAGTTGGCCGAGATCCTTGAGCTTGAATTGTTGTGCAAGAATCTCTTTTGTTGCCGTGATATCTGACAAGCTGTTTCCTGCAAGTATGACATCATCTACATACACAAGTAATGCCGTGAACTTGCCTGAATGGTTCCGGACGAACAACGAGTAATCAGACCAACTTTGTGTAAAACCAACTTGCCGAAGAGCTAGAGAAAGTTTGATGAACCATTGACGAGAAGCTTGCTTGAGGCCATACAAACTTTTGTGCAATTTGCATACTCTATTCTCCCTTTTTCGTCCGAAACCTGGAGGGAGTTGCATGTAAACTTCCTCGGTAAGATCTCCATTCAAGAAGGCATTGTTGACATCTAATTGTTGAAGATGCCAACCCTTCAAGGCTGCCAATCTGAGAAGTACCCGAACTGTGGTTAATTTGGCCACAGGAGCGAATGTTTCTTTGTAGTCTATCCCCTCAACCTGACTGTACCCTTTAGCAACAAGTCGTGCCTTGTATCGTTCAATGGTTCCATCCGGTTTGAGCTTGATCTTGTAAACCCATTTGCAACCAATAGGACGCTTGTTGGAAGGTAACGGAACAAGGCTCCAAGTTTTATTCTGATGTAAAGCATCTATCTCTTGTTTCATTGCCTCTCGCCACTCATGATGTTGAACAGCCTGTGTATATGTAGAGGGCTCCTTATGGAGCATGAGATTAATTGTAAAGGCTTTATGAGCAGGAGATAGGTGAGTGTATGATAAAACTTGGGAAATAGAATGATGAGGTGTACCTGTGCTCGGAGACGATGGAGGAAGAGCCCGAGAAGGAAGTGTTGCCTCAACATGGTAGTCATGCAGGAAGCCCGGAGGCCTTGTTGGTCGAGTAGAACGACGTGGAGGAGTGACAGATGGTGTTGGAGAATCTGTGGACGAGGGAAGAGCTAAAGGTGGATCAGTGAGTAAGCCAATGGTTTGGACAGCTTCGAAACTTGATTCAGGACTAGCAGCATGGACTGTTTCGGACTCTCTATGTGTTTCAGATGTAGGCGGAACATGAGAGGATGGAAACTGTTCAGTGCTCGAAGAAATAGGAGTTGGATTGTGCAAAACTCTATCACGGTGAGAGTCATTGTCAACCTCGGAAATCCTAGGGTGATTAAGAATGGAAGGTTGACTAGGGGGCTGACCGGTGGAAACCCCAGTTGATTGAGGATTCATGTTCGAAACCCTAGAGGAAAAAGGATTCGAGTCCGAAAAAGTAGCTGGAAGATGAGAATCTTCGGCTGAAACTTTAATGCTTTGAGGATTTTCAGATTGATAAGGGAAAACATCCTCATAAAACAACACATCCCGAGAAACGAAAACTCTTTCAGAATCTAAATCAAAAACTTTGTATCCTTTTTTTCCTTGAGGATAGCCGATAAACATGCACTTGACTGCACGAGGATCAAACTTAGTAGGCTTGCTAGGATGAGTTGAAGCAAAAAAAAGACAACCAAATACTTTAAGATGGTCATAATTTGGTACCTTGTGAAATAGTCTTTCGAAAGGGCTTTTGTTTTGAAACATTGGTGTGGGAGTACGATTGATTAAGTATGTTGAAACAAGAATAGGATCACCCCAAAATGGTTTTGGTAGATTGGCTTGAAATAACAATGCCCTGGCCATATTAAGAAGATGTCGATGTTTGCGTTCAACAACACCATTTTGTTGAGGTGTGTTGACGCAACTAGTTTGATGAATAATGCCCTTAGATGCATAAAGAGCAGGAAGCTTAAACTCAGGGCCATTATCACTTCGGACAATTTTCACTTTTGTATCAAACTGATTTTCAACAAGATGAATAAAATTGACTAGGAGATTTCTCGCTTCAGATTTCTGAACCATCAAATACGTCCAAACACATCGAGTAAAATCATCAACAATGGTGAGAAAATATTTAGCTCCCGTGATTGAAGGTTCATGATACCCACCCCAAATATCAACATGAATTAAATCAAAAGCTGCTTTATTAGAAATTGTACTCAAAGGAAAAGGAGTTCGAGTATGTTTAGCCAAAGGACAAATCAAACACTTGCTTGTGTCACAAGTCTTATTGGAAAGAATGGGAAACAATGAGAAAACCCTAGAAGATGGATGACCTAAATGTTGATGCCAAAGCTTGGAAGACTGACTTTCTATCGAATTGCATGTGACCTGCTGAGCTTGGTTGAGGCAGTAAAGTCCTTCCTTCTCAGTGCCCATCCCAATCATCTTCCCCGAGCATAGGTCCTGTATGAAACAAAGTTGTTTGAGAAATACTGTCACACAAAAGGAATCACGAACAAGTTTGCTCTCAGAAATCAAATTGAGGTAAAATGATGGAACACAAAGGACATTATGTAGTGTGAATTGAGGAGAGAAGGCTACTATCCCTATTTGTGATACTCGAGTTATGTCACCATTAGGCAGTCTCACATATCTTGGTTGTGACTGGTAGGTTTTGGTAAACAAACTAGGGTTGCATATGATGTGATCACTAGCTCCGCTATCTAGTATCCATACACTCTTTTGATTACCAACTGAAACTTGGAATGCTTTACCTGACATCTCATCATGAGAAGGAACATTACCGACTTGGTTCACGTTGGCTGATTTGTTCTTGTTTAACATCTCGACAAGTTGTTTGCATTCCTCTTTGGAGAAAGGAAATTCTCCAAATGCAGCAGCTGTGTAGTTGTTTCGGTTCCCTTCTTCTGCAGCTTTACGTTTTCGGCAATGATCATAGTCATGACCCTTCCAATTGCAATAAGTGCACTTGAGGTGCTGCCTACAATTCTTGGTTGCATGGCCCTTGCCGCACTTTTCACATCGAGAGTCACTCCGAGAATCACTGTTTTTCTGCTCACTTTCACGAGCAGTTTTTTTTTTGCACAGTGAAAGCAGCCGCTTCGGGTTGTGAGTATGTTTTGTTGCTGCTGCTTACCGCGGCCTGCTTCTCATGGCGGAGTGCCATTGAGTACACTTTGTTCACGCTAGGTAGAGGGTCGAGAGATACAATGTTACCTCAAAGAGTATCATAGTTTGCATTGAGTCCCATGAGGAACTGCATAGTCTTTAAGTTCTTTATGTACTCCCCAACTTTGGCTCCTTCAGCACAATTGCATGCTTGGAGGTCACATATGGTGTCTCTTTCATCCCATAAGCTTTTGAGTTTGGTGAAGAACATGGTGACTGTATCAGAACCCTGAAGGCAAGCATGAATAGAGTTCTCAATGTTAAAAAGCTGAACCATATTAGTCTGACCGAACCTTTCTTGAAGATCAAGCCAAACATCACGAGATGTCTTGCAGTTCTTGACACTGCCAGAGAGTGCCTTCGACATGGAAGCTATGAGCCACGTTTTAACAAGCGTGTCATATCGTTCCCATTGCTGTTGTTCCTCAGGATTGACAAGAGGTTTGGTTTAAGTACCGAGGACAAAACCAAGTTTGTTCTTGATTTTGAGGGCCATACTCATGGATGATATCCATTCATTGAAGTTGTCCTCCATCAACGGTTGAGCTACGAGTACGGCTCCTGGTTGATCTGAATGGTGCAAATAAAGAGCTTGATTGGAGTTCTCCCAAGGTTCTGGTGTGCGCGATGATGAGTTCAATTTGGTGCTCTTCACGTCTTCGTCACCTACTGCCATTGTAGAGGTTTGATCGAGTTTTGGTGGTTAGGGTTAAGGTCTAGAATCGTTTGTGTGCTACTGATACCATAAAGAAGTTTGAATAGAAGAGAAAACTGTTTCACTTCATTACTTGGCAATTGCTGATACTTACAGTATATATACAAGTTACAAACTGCTAACCCCAGCGGAAATAAGGTTCTTTACACAATTACTATACTAACCATAACTCTAGTCAAGTTAGATCTCCTAGAAACACTAGAAAACTATCTCTCTGTCCAGTTACGTACTGCTGCCTTCCCATCTCGATAGACTACAACACAACCAACAGATGCATCTTCATTCCTTGCTTCAATATTGTTCTCCCAAACTCTTTCTCACTTGTTGTGCGCGCAGTGAATATGCATGGTTTCATAAAAATTGGATTGCCGCTAGCAAAAATATTTCCAGAAAGGGTGGACTCGATCTACTAATTAGTTTACACAAGAACAGATCGATGGGTAGTTTGGTGCACAAGTTTAAAAACCAGACCACTTACGGATTGACCAAGCCAGCTAGTGGGATTACTTGGATTGCTTCTAGAATCTAGAATCAGCACAAGTAGTTGCAGGCTATCAAGTACTTTCTAAATCATATAATTTCCGGAAGTTTTCTGGAAAATACACAACTGAGAGAGTTAAATGTGCATAATGAATCGAGAGAGATTTGAGATGTAGTACATATTTCCCACGAAACATGATACTGGTCACCACAAAAGCATAAGGAATCTGAACAAACACAAAAACACATACTAAATATATTCTATTTAGGTATAGCTAGCTCCTCCATCCATTACTTCTTTTCTAAAAGATATAGGGGTTCAATCTAGATTGGCACCCTGCTGCTGCCCCATGTTTCCAACTGATGACATTTCCCATCGCCTTCAGTTGTGTAAATAGAACGCACGGTGTTGGACAAGCCGAAGTTACGTACCATATTAGCAAAATCACTGACGACCTCATCTGCTGGAACTATCATGGATCCCATCTCTGAGCAAAATATTGTTTGATTTCCCAAGCTCTTAATTAGAGTCCAATTTTTTCGTAATCGATCGAACTGAAGACAAGCAATAGTATGAACTGCACGCCTAATGAAACGAGCTGGCATAGCTATTAGTAAGAGCTCCCCACCATAATCAACCAGCTGATAGGATAAATTAGAGGGTTTGATCACTGTGACCACTATAGACCGGTCCTGAGATTCAACATTGAAGGTACCTAAGTACAGGGTTGAACCGACAGTGAAGGCATTATAAAAAACTTCCATCCACATACGCTACGTCCCTCAATTCGGCTTTCGGAGAAACATTATAGGTATTAGTTGTCCATCTTCTTTCTCTGAGATTGCATGTGCTTATGCTGCAGATACCTCTATTTGCTTTAGCTAGACCTCTTCTACATATCACGAATACAACAGAACCGGAGAAAGTCGGAGGGCCGGAGAACGTTGCACCTAGGAAATAGTCGTGTGACCCTATCGGAGGCAATTCGATAATTTGATTTGTAAGAGGACTACATAAACAGTATGTAGGACTCGTCGGACAGCGAGAGTATATATGTTACAAGCAGCCAACCATATTTTGAAGCCACAATAGAGCCATTCCAGAGTAGTTCTTGCAGTTGGCTCCCTATGATTCTTGAAAGAGAGACACGTACTCTGTTTGAGCCGGAAATCATAGAGCTCACATTTGAAGGTTTTATCGTCAAAGAGATCATACCGATTAATGATCATTAGCCATGGTATATTCCGACGACGTTGAAGTTGAACAACAGTAACAGAAACTCGGCGGAGAGTCTTGCATAGTGTGGCAAGTTGAACAAGATCACAGTAAGAAAGAAGTAGGGCGATTGCGATTAAGATATCGTATGAAAGATCACACAATGATGCCATAAGTTACCTACTGCTGTCACTCTCTCGAGGAGAAGATAGATAGTTAGACCATAATTAGGGTTTTTCAAGATTAGGGTTTATGATGAAATGACTGCACTGCCCCTTATATTTTTTTTATCTTATTCGGCCTTTGTTTGGGTTGGGCCCTTGTTTGAATGACACAACTTTTTGTTAGCTTGGTTTCAGTGGAGTACAAACAGCTCGCCACTTCTCTCAATTTCGTTCCGAACGATACCATTTCAAGAGTTCCACGGTCTCATCGCTACAATCACAATCACGAGGTTTGCACCGTCTAATTGTTCCCTGTTTTCCGTTTTATGTATACTTTTATATTAGGGATCCATAGTGGAGAAACCCTGAACCCCTGAGGTGAAACCATAGTACCCATTGGTTTTTTTTTTTTTTTTTTGTCTAATCATTATAATTATTTTAAAAGAGAGATGCAACACGAAGTCTTCCCAGAAGGTCACCCATCCTAGTACTACTCCTGTCCAAACAAACTTAACTTCGGAGTTCTGATGGATCGAGTGCATTATTGCTGGTATGACTAGGTCTTTAATCATGGTAATTGATGCTCTTTTGGGACAAATTATCATGTGGTTGTTCTGGGTTTCACAGCTTCATTTGATTTGAATTTAAGAAAATGGGTTTGCTTCATTTTGTGTCCGCTTTCTATCCTATGTAGTACTTTGAATTGCCGAGGTTCTCATTCTGCTACTGCTTTGCTATGCTTATTTCATATGTATTCTACTGTGATCCCAAAAGTTGGGGATTTCTAATCTATTCTACTGGAAGAAACCGAAGAAACTTCATATTTTTCACCTTATGTTTTTCAATGGGCTGGGTATACTGTTGAGTGATCCTCATGGCATCTTCTGTACTTTCATATATTAGTTAGGTGTTTCATATCAGATTATGAGAACATGGTTGTATTTCATACTTCAAGTTACCCCGGCCATCTCGTCTTTGTTGCTTTTATCTTTAGCTCCTTGGGTATGCTCTATGTTGGTCTTATTAGGCTATGAGTTGATTACTGCTTTTCTTTAGTCTCCCTTTTAGATGATCAACTGAAAGTATCGCAGCCGCTGAAAATGTTTTGGTGTTCCTTTTAGCAGTGATCAGATGCAGAACTGTTAGAACGTAATGCACATTGGAGTCCTACTAGAGGTAGCTAGATTAGTCTAGAAAATGTGAGGTAGCTAGATTAGTCTAGAAACTGTTAGAATGATCATGTAATTAACTAAGAGCAATAAGCTCTAGAGTAATCTAGTATATTCAAGTCTAGGATGGTCTAGAAAAGACCATAAAGTCGGTGGCACAACGAACAAGGTCGGTGGCTATAGTGGCTCTACTCAAGGTCGGTTACTAAGGCCCATATATATGTAATGCATGTAATCAAGCAATGTAACAAACTAATGAATGAATGAAACAACCATTCAACTGAAGTAGTCCTCCTCTGTTAACATCTCCTCTATCCTCCTAAACTAGTTGTCATAATCACCTTGTCCTAATAACAACCTTCTCCCAAGTCTAGCTCCTACATACAAAGTCCTAAACACTTTGTTTTAGCCCATCACCACTAAAAGCTTCCGCACATAACAATTTATAAGAGTGGTATCATAACCACTTCTAAAAACCGTCAAGAACCTTCTCCGGTTCCATCTGTTCATTTGCAAACTATCCATGTGATAATGTTAAATCTGTTAATTTATTAGTCCTTTTAATGTTGCAGTGAACGATAGTGCTATAGTTCCACTTTTACTTCAGATAGTCCTCTACATGCTCTTACGATAAATAAGGTAGGAAAAGAGTGTCATGGGGCACAAGCGAAAGTTGCTGCAATCTGAAAAAAGAGACAGATTTAGTGTGCTTCCAGATGGAGTTGCTCATCATATTCTTTCCGGTCTCGATTTTAGAGACCTTACTCGAGTGGGTGCTGTGTCCAAAACATGCAGACAATTTTATCTGTCAATTCCCTCATTGGATCTGGATGATAATTACTATTCAAGAACTGGTGAGTTGCATGATAAGATGTTGAATTCATGGGATAGGTATCTATTTCATCGTGGAGATAATAGGGTGCAGCAGTTTCGCCTTCGGTGGAATTTCTGTTGGAATACTTCTGGTGAGCATCTTAAAATAATCACATGGATCGAGAAGGCAGTAGCATCTCATGTTGAAGTGCTTGACCATAGTTTCTCCTGGCCCTTGACCATGTTTAAGATACCCTCTTGTGTCTTTAATTCTCAATCATTGAGATCTCTATCAGTATACTTCGAGGGGTGGATTTTTCAAGTACCCTCCGTATCTGTCTTGCCTAATCTCCAACACTTGAAGTTGTATGAAGTTAGAATAGAAGATGAGTGCTTTTTCAAATGGATCTCATGTTCATGCAAATGCATTAAGGAGTTGCAGCTTATTGAGATTAGTGGGATACAAAGTATCAACATCAACAGCTCATCTTTGGAATCATTTACAGTTCGTACAAATGATTTGTCTCATCTCAACATATGTGGTGAGAAGCTTGGAGATATACATATTACATGGAGAAATGTTTCTTCCTCACCAGGCAGCAAATCTTTAAGTATTTCTGCTCCGGTTCTTAAAAATTGAAATGGAAAGGTGGTCTGATGAATAGCCAAAATCTGGGGAGATTTGTCGGTTTGGAGCATGCTGAAATTTTTCTGGGATATGAAGTGAATTATGACATTGAAAATATATCCAAGTTTCTTTGCAGTATATGCATGGCTAAATTTGTTATTCTCAGCGAATTGGGTCAGCGAGAAAATGGGAACAGCGGCTTAACCATCAAGGTAAAGATATGGTAACCTTTCGAAAGTTCTCTTTCAGTTAAACCAGAATTTCGCTATTTGATCTTTCCCTCGTTATATCTTCCTACATTCTTTAACATGGATGTTGTGTGGTATAGATTATGACTCATGAGTTTTCAGTAGGAGTAAAGGTTATAGCATTTTACGAGGGAGTTGACACTAACATGATGTTAAGTTAAAAACATGCTGGAAGTTTAGTTTGAATACCATTATATAGATCTAATACCAAAGAAAGTAATTTTGTAGTGTATAGTCATAGATTTGTCCATGAAATTAAAATAGAGAACATTTAACATATAACTATTTTCTGTCGCACATACTCTCTTCTTTACTCTCTGGAGTCTTCTCGCTCGCTCTCTCTCTCGCTGAGGTTTCTTTCTCCTGGATCACAGTTTTTCCATTGACTGTGAAGAAGAAGATGATGAGGCAAAGGACAACATAAGCATAGAAGATGGGAATGATTCTGATTCTTCGGGTTCAGAAGCCTATCACTGCCAGCAGTAGCAGTAGCAGATTCAGCTTAGTTCTTACAACACCCAAAAGCCTCAGAGTTACAGGTTCTCATCTCTCCTTTTGCTCTTTGAAATTTTTTAGCTGACTCAGTTGATTTTAAGTTTTTTTTTCTTTTTTTTTTTTCCCATATCACTGAAGTTTTCTTTAGATAATTTTTGTAGGGAGAATAGGCCAATTTTCTAATGTATTTTTCTTTGTTTTGATTTGATGATCTAAAAGTCGCACTAAGAATAGTAATCGAAACAAGTATTGCATAAGGTATTAATGCCAAAATGACAAATTTAGTTAAAATTTCAGTTGGAATCTCTAAACTTTAGGGAGCTCCTTCAATGTTTGGGTGCCTTTGACATAATGGATCATTGACGCTAGAAGTAAAAAGTTAGCATTGTGGTTTTTCCTTGGAAAGGGAAAGTGAGTTGATAGCGCTTGGGTCTTTTATTGATCGAACAAAAAAAAAGTAGAGAAAATGACAAGTACTTTTCTTCAATCAGTTTCTTATATAGGGAAAGTTAAGATTATGTGAGAATGGCAACTCAAGATCAGTTTCTTATCAAATCCCTCCTTTCCTGTTCCATTTTAACACAACTCAATATCATGGTATAACAAAACATTTTATTACATATATATAGCGCTGATATTATATATGTTTGTATATAACTATATTGATATATCATAAGTTGTACCAAGTAGTTGTGCATTCTTGACAGAATGGCCGCACCAGAAACATGGAGCATAACAAGAAAAGTCTGTGATTATTGAAGCGTTTGACACAACAAATATTTGGAAGCTCAAGGAGACTAGTGGAACTGCTTGCTGCTTTATCTACTTATGTTTTACAATTCTAAATTTTAAAAACAAGCATGAAACAATTGTTATTTAGTGTAATGTAATTTAGATTTATGTAGCTGAACTAGACTATGGTTTTTAGATTTTGTGTTTTTCCCCGCTGATCCTAAAATGGACAGAACTCTAAAAAAAATCAAAAACTTATGATTGTTACTCAAGTTGAAATTACAAAATGAAAGCTCATCAACTGTTTCATACCCTGCAGCAGCGCGCGGGGTGCATGTCTAGTGTTGACTAGTAAATGATTGTTCATAGATTTTGAAATACATTCTTGTTGAATAATTTTTTTTTTAATTTGTAGTATATTATTTCTCCTATTTTATTTATTTATTTATTTATTTATTTATTTATTTTTTACTTTTAAAAACAATTGCATGCAGGCTTTGCTGAGCGAAGGTTCTATTAAGGCTCCATTAAGTGATATCCGTAAGCTGGGTTTGCCTCTGAGTAGTTTGAATGATGAACTAGTTCCAACAGTGGTCTCTCTTCTGAAGGGAATGCCTAATTTGAATACTTTGTACTTAAAGTGCACTCAATTCTCAGGGCTTGCTAATTCTGTAGTAAGTGAAAGCTTTTGTTGCCTCCTGAAGTAATTTCTTGATTTGCTTTCATGTTCTTCTTGTATGATTACAAAATGACCTGTCTCTTTTCATAACTGGGATTGTGGGGGAGTGAATATCCTTATGTTTATGTTAAATTCACATCCTTCCTTGAATCTCATGACTTCTAATACTCTTTCCATCACTCTGTTACAAAAGAATGCATGAAAATTTTTTCTAAAAAAAATAAAAAAATGCATGAAACTTTTTAATCTCAATTATATGTTAACATCAGATAAACAAAATGCTAATGGCATAAGCGGTTCTCCTAGTCATAGTTATTAACTATGACCATGTTGATATGACAATACAAATAAAAATCACTTCAGAATTTTATGTAGAAGAGAAAAGTTTTCTATATTTAATAGAGATGACCGATAAAGTTAGGGATTGAGAGTAACTTCTCTGGAAATATCCCCTTGTTAAAATCCTATTTTTGTTGTTAAATGTAATTGAATATCATGTTGTCTTTGTTGTTGTTGTTGTTTTTTTTTTTTTTTTTTGTCAGTGTTCCGGGTTTGATATGGATTCTTGGAAGTTGCAAAGGCTTTCTTTCATTTATCAGCTGAAAGAGGCAACGCTATGGCTCCCCAGTGGATCTAATGGAATTCAGTTTGCAAGGTATATATATCCTTGAGAATGCTCCAAATTTGGAGAAAATGGTCATAGTTCATTTTGTGAAACAATTTGCTGCTGTAAGGGAGTTACAGAACAAGATGATTTCCAATGCCACTGTTGTTTTTCATGACAGATACAGCGCGTACTTAAACCATCTGGGTTTTCCTGAAGAGAGTTAATTTTGAATGAACTTTGTTGTGGATATTGATGGAACACATTGTGGCATTACTATGAGATGAAAACTCTAGATTTGTCTTTATGGTACTTGTATTCTGTTTCAGATGGATTTACATGACTTTCTAGTTATTCTTGATTTTTTGTTAGTATGAATTATTAGAGCTAAAACAAATGTAAGTCTTGAATATTTTTTTTTTTGTCGAGTTGTACTAATTATGCAGGTGCCAACAGAGTGACATCTATGGAATTCATTTCCTATGCAAGTTTGAATATATATGTCCCTCGTCTTCGTTCTTCAATAAAACTAAACTGGAATTTACGCAGAAAAACATAAAGTTACAGCTATTCCTTGCTCCATCAAACAAGTTTTTCCAGCAATTTACAGAAGCATCATCACTTCATCAGTAACCGAAATAGAGGCAAGACAAATGAAAAAGTCAAAATTGTCAAATAACCTTTTCTATAATTAGCAGGCCTCATTTTTGGGCCTTAATTTAGTGGCCTACTTTCAGTTCACTCATATCCAGTTTCTCTTTGCACTGTTTTTCGACCCGAACCCATGTTAAACGGGTCAAGTCATCCTCTCCCATATATAAGATTTCAGAAACACTGCAATCCTATTCTGCAAAATTAGGGTTCTTGTGCTTCCGTTGTGAACTCTTAATCCATGGAATTCCAGCTGTTGGGTACATCAATGGTGGTACGTAATTCCTTCTACACTATTACTACTCTGTTTTTGCTCTAGCTCACAATTTAAATGGATATAATTCACAGTTTAAGTACCATAAATAAGTTAGTTGTCATTGATTGAACTCAACCCAGATTAGATATGTAAGGATTATATGTTTGTAGTTAAACTGGTTTTGGTGTTAAATTCTTATGACTTTGTGTTTAGACGATTTTGCGCTCATTTCTTTTACCATTGTAGGTTTGGAGAAATAGGAATTAAGTAGAATGGAACAGAAATGTAAGTCATTGGCTACCGGAAGTTGTGAGGGTGAAGGACCCTGTACTGTGACTATGATTGATAGATTTAGCAATCTTCCCGAGGGAGTTATTCATCACATTCTTTCTGATTTTGTGGTTAAAGACCTTGCTAGATTCTGCTGTGTCTCCAAACGATGGAGAAAGTTATGTCTGTCGTCTCCGTCGGTGAACTTCTGTGGATTTAATTCAGATGAAATGGTGGATATGGCGTGTGAGCTTAGGTTGAAGTTGGTGAATACATTGGATAGGTTCTTGCTTAGTCGTGGGGATAATGAGATGAAGAGCTTTCGTCTGTTTTGGGATGGTCACAGTGATGAAGAGCCTGACGAACCTTGCTTCTGTGTTAATGAGAATTTCCGAATAAACACCTGGATCCAGAATGCTGTGAGGTGTAAAGTTGAAAAGGTTCATCTTGCAGTCGCTTATTTTGATTTTGAGGGAGAACCAATAGCATTTCCATCTTGCGTCTTTCGTTCGTCATCATTGAGATCTTTAGTGGTTGAGATGCCACATACAGTTTTTAAAACACCCTCATTCACTTTTTCCTCCAATCTCAAAAGGTTGGATTTGAGAGACGTTATTATACAGGACGAGGGGTTTTTCAAGTGGATTTCCTGTTCCTGCAAATACTTGAAGGATATCTCTCTTACTGATTGTGAGATATATAATATCACTATTGAAAGCTCATCTTTGGAAAAATTTGAATTCTTTAATTACATGATTTTTGAAACTTGCCATATTAACATCTCTGGTGGGAAACTTGAAGAAGTAAATGTCAACTGCTATCATTCACCTAGCAGCGCCGTAATAAAAATTGTTGCTCCAAATGTTAAACATTTGCTTTTGGAGGGGAATGTGAAAAATGACCTAAATCTGGGAGAATTGAAATGTTTGGAAGAAGCTGCTATTCTTATGGAGCCTATAGTAGATGAGCTTGACAAAGTATATGAGGTTCTCTCCAGTTTGTGCAGTGTTAAAGTTCTTGTTCTGAATGAAGCTACCATCAAGGTAAAGTGAATTGAAACCCTGGGACTGCATATTAACTTGGCCACTTTGTGTTTCGTACATTTTCTCTGTTGTTTCTAAATGCACTGTTACATAAATAATGGTCTCAGTAGCAAGAAGGAATGTTCATAATGCTTATCTTTTGTTTGAAAGAGAAAGTAAGATGGCAAACATGACCGAGGTTCTGCCTTAATAATATTGCAGGCTGCATGCAAGGAGGAACACGTGCAAGTTCAGTTAGATGAGGTTTGGTACTTGCAAATGAAGATTGGTAGCTTTACTGATGATCTAGTCCCAGCAGTCGTCTGTCTTTTAAGAGGAACACCAGAGTTGTGTACTTTATACATTCGGTATCAGCCAACCTCACTTGACCCTAACTATCATGTAAGCTAAGTTCATTTCATTTTCTATCTCATCATTTCTAGAGTCAGTAGCATATCCTTCATTATTTTAAGTTTTTGCAGTTTTCGTTTCTTTTCTTTCCTTTTTTTCAAATATGATTTTCCTTTCTTTTATTGTATTTGGTTATTTAAGAGAAAAAAATTGAAACTAAGTTGCTTGTTTTGAATTTTTTTTGTTTTACAGACATCTGGGTTTGATATAAAATATTGGAAGATGCAAAATCTGGGTTTTATTTCTCAGGTTGAGGATGTTACCATAGAGCTTAGTGCTGGGTTTAATGGAATTGAGTTAGCAAGGTATATTCTTGAGCATGCTGAGAGCCTGGAGAAAATGGTCATTAGGTATTTAGCCGAGCAATCTAATGATATAGGAAAGTTAAAAGAATGTAAGATGAACTCCAATCCCGTGGTTACTTTCGAGGAGTATGAAAGGTCCACTTGATGGTTTCGAAATGTTATTTCAGAGTCCCTGTGTAATGTGACATATGTCCATTGATCGAGTTTGGAATTTTACTCAAATGATTGTAAAGAATTTCGCCTCATTCCGAGTTTAGAAGTGTGGGATGATCATACTGGCCGTGACAGAGCAAACTTATATCTTGCCTACTCATTGAATTTGCTAATTACAATGAACAATTTTCGCAGTTGTCAAGAATCTTCCTTAAATCTTCGTTAATACTAAAACAAAACCAATGTTTAGGCATGTATTTTCAGCTGATAACCAATGTGTGACAATACTTCCCCAGTTTTAACCAGCGCAGATGGTTGAGTTCTTAACTAGAGGGTCGTGTGAAACCCCCAATGTCCGGATTCAAGTCCAGCCGACACTGATTGTTGTTAGATCTCAATGTACAATGTAATTGAATATATAGTACGTAAGTTGAGCTCAAATCCTTGCATAGAAGAAGAAGAAGAAAGGCCTGGAACCTCTTGTAGACACAATGCATATGCAACAGAAACAAATTTAGTTTGATTCTAAATTTTGACCCGAACTCATGTTTTAATGGGTCAAGTCAATCTGCCCCGGAAGCCCGGAGACGCCCAAAACGCTAAAACATATAAAATCCCCCAAAACGCTAAAACACAGAGGGAGAAAGAGACGCCCAAATTTCGAGTATTAGGGTTCACTCTGCTTCGGGAGGGAACCTTTCAATCCATCAAATCGCAGCATCAATCCATTTCGGCTTGCTAGAGAGTAAGCTCGCATTTCAATTTGGTTCATGAATGTGGTACGTACTCGAATCATAACTACTTTACTTTGGCTCAGAGTCTGAATCCATATCTCTTATATTTCAACCAAATCTTATAGCAAAGATAGTGTGAATCATGAAACACAAGCGCTAGAGTAGAAAGGGTGAGGTTGACAGGTTTAGCAAGCTTAAAGGAAATCCTTCATCACATTCTTTCTAGGCTTCTGATTCGCGACCTGGCTCGCTTCTGCTGCGTGGCTGCGTGTCCAGTACATGCAAAGAACTAGCTCTGTCCGCTCTGTCTGTGAGTGTTGGTGGATATAATTGTGGATTTGATATAGATGAGATGCCGTGCGAGCTTCGGTTGAAGCTGGTGAATGCATTGGATAGGTTCTTGCTTAGTCGTGGGGATAATAAGATGCAGAAATTTAGTCTTAGTTGGCAGGGTCATTGTGAGGACGAGATGGAGGAACCGCCGTGCTTCTGTGTTAATGAGAGTTTCCGAATGATCACCTGGATCAAGAATGCGGTGAGGTGTAATGTTGAAAAGCTTTCTGTTAACATGACATTTTATGAGCCTGATGGGGAACTTTTACCATTTCCGTGTTGTGTCTTTAAATGTGCATCTTTGAGGTCTCTAAAGGTGGAAATGTCGTTTGCGGTTCTTAAAACACCCTCCTTTTCATTCTCCTCTAATCTTGAGACCTTGGAATTGAGCAATGTTGATATTGCAGACGAGGGGTTTTTCAAGTGGATCTCATGTTCGTGCAAGCTACTTAAGAAATTGATTCTTGCAAGACTTAAATGGGATAAATATTATCACCATTGAAAGCTCTTCTTTGGAAGATTTTTTCTATATTCATTATGAGGTGTTAAATACTTCCTATCTTAACATTTCTGGTGAGAAGATTGAAAAAATAAATATTGACTGCCGTTATTCACCTAGAAGCACCCTGTTGAACATTATTGCTCCAAAAGTCAAATATTTGATGTTGGAAGGGAATGTGAAAAATAACCTGAATCTGGGAGACTTAGATTGTTTACAAGAAGCTTCTATTATTGGAGCCTCCGAGCCTATAGTAGATGAGTTTGACAAAGCATCTGAGGTTCTTTCCAGTTTGTGCAGTGTGGAAGTTCTTATTCTAAATGAAGCTATCATCAAGGTAAAGTGAACCAGAACTCCCGTGACTGTTTATTAAGTTGACTAGTTATGGTTCTTACAATTTCGCTGTTGTTTATAAGTGCGCTTTTACATAAATAATGGTCTTGCTGTCAGGAATAGGTGTTCATGTTTAATCTATGTTTTGTTGAACAGAAGTGAAGTAAAATTGAAAAACATGATAAAGGTGTTCCTTTATAATATCGCAGGCTGCCTACAGGGAGGAGGGCATGCATGCTCAACTAGATAAGATTTGGTGCTTGCGAATAAATATTGGTAGCTTTGCTGATGATCTAGTCCCGGCAGTTGTCTCTCTCTTAAGAGGAACCCCAAATTTGTGTACCTTATACATGTGTTATGAACCAACTTCACTTGACCCTAAATCTAATGTAAGTTAAGCTCTCGACCTTGTGCTATTGAGATGATGTGTTTGTCTTCTCTATAGTTCATACTGACTTTTGTGTTGCCTTCTTCTTTACAGACATCTGGGTTCAATAAGAAGTATTGGAAGAAGCAGAACCTGGATTTTATTTCTCAGGTTGAGGAAGTTACTATAGAGCTCAGTGCTGGGTCTAATGGGATTGAGTTTGCAAGGTATGTTCTTGAGCATGCAAAGGGCCTGGAGAAGATGGTCGTTAGGTATTTAACTCATGAATCAAGTGTTAAAAAGAAGTTAAGAAAGAGTTGCATGATCTCCAATGCCGCAGTTACTTTTAAGAAATATCAAGCTTCAGTTGACCCACTTAGCCATTACTGAGAATGTAATTTGTCATCATGTTGAAACGTAAGTGTAGATGTTGAAATTTGTTTTGGAATTTTTTTGAACCAGTGTAATTGTATCTTGTTATTGTTTGTTGGTCATTGTGTGCTGCTATATGGTTGTGCTTGTTTTGCCTTATGCTTGATTGAAAATTATCTGATATGGATGATCTGAATGACAGACAGAGTAATCACATAACTTGCTTGCCTACTCACTAATGTTTAGTATGTAATCCTAATTAGCAAGGATTGCTGTTGGTACTTGGTAGTAATGAGACACGGGAGGGTCTCAGGAATAGTGCATTAATGTAATGAATGTGTGCCTCCTGTGTTGCTTCAGCCTTATTGAGACATTATTGCAATGTCATACTAGTAGTTGTTTTTTGTGCGTTATGGTAGTGTCATGGTATCTACATGACGCAAGAGATTTGCTGAAGTTTTATCATCCCCTTCGCTTCAGAGATGGCTTGAGAAGTGAAAGGCTGGGAGAGGAAGGGAATCATCCCAGACCCTTTGATTTAACCGCAGCTATTAAGCCCTGGCATGATCTTTCTTTGGTTTTGGAAAGTCAGAGGTCACCCTATTGTAATTTTAAGTTTTTAACACATAGGAATTGCATTTTTCTTGCTGGCATAGTTCTCGCCCAGACGAAGTTCCTCGTCACATCCTTTCATCCCTTAAACTAGAGGACGTTGAAAGTTGGCATGCATTTTTTTTTATGTAGAAAAAAGAATGGTGGATAAGTGAGCTAGCTACCCACTCTCGAGCCGGGACGAAGTTAAGTATGGCTCCTTTGTAAGAATGTTCTTCACAAATTGGGCCAGCAGAAGCACAGAATCCTTATGCTACTGCCCGTTTACAGCACAGTATGCTTCCATTAAATCAACCGAAAAAGTTTCTTGATCAATTTCGTTGAATATCGGTTCATCTCAACTCACTTATGGCCTCATGTCCAGATGACGGTTAGGATTTATGAATTCTATGATTAGTTCCCTTGATGATCTTGCATATAAAAATATTCACCGCCTGCCTATCTCTACTACTATTAAGTCAGGCCTTTAAAAACTTCACTAAATTGCGAACTTTCATACTTCGTCAGCTTTGATGGGCCGTCAAACCCACTACGCCCAACATTGCCAGTATCAAAAAGCCCAAATTTAGAGCATTTGAACTCCCCCAAATTTGAGCATTTGACAAATTAGGGTTCACCAGTGCTCTGCCTCGCGAGGGAAAATGGCAATGCCCTCAAATTCCAGAATCTGGATCGATGAAGATGAGGCGCACCCACTCTAGATAATCTAGAATTCTCTCGAATTCGGTATGTGCCAGTACCAAGCATCTTACGTACCTTCGTTTTCGTTAACTTTTGAAATGAATATTATCCAGGTGATAGTCATGAGTTCTGTGAATTATGAATTGTGAAGGTGAAGAAGATTGTAGTTAGGTTGCAATAGAAAGATTTGCTAGCATTTGAATCTTATCAAGTTTAGCTTCATGGGGTCGAAGCCTAAGAAAAGGGCTATTGCTAGTTGTGAGGGTGAAGGAGGAGGTTGTAGTGAGAGTAAGAGCTTGATAGACAGACTTAGTGATCTTCCGGATCAGGTTGCACATCACATTCTCTCGTTCCTAACTGTAGTCAACCTCGTTCGGCTGTGTTGTGTGTCGAAAAGATGGAGAGAGCTTTCTCTGTCAGCGCCGTGTTTGAATTTTGATGAGATTCCGTCAAGTTGTAGATCCACATGCTATGACCGGCTGCAGTTGATGACTTATTTGGAGAGGTTCTTGTTTCATCGTGGGGATAATAAGGTACAGTCGTTTCGTGTGAACTGGGAAAGGCATTATATGGACGAAAATGAAACTGTGTGCATCTGTTCGAGTGAGCATTATCGACTCCTTACATGGATTAACTGTGCAGTGAGGTGTAATGTTGAAGTGCTTGACCTTAAGATGGCTCTGTATGATCCTGAGGATGCACCATTTCCGTCTAGCGTCTTTCTCTGTGGAACTTTGAAGTCGTTAGTGGTGGACATGAATTTTACTCTTCTTAGAACGCCCTCGTTTGGGTTTTCCTCAAATCTCTCTAAGTTGCAGTTGAAAGATGTTGTAATAGAGGATGAGCGGTTTTTCAAATGGATCTCTTGTTCTTGCAAGTTCATTCAGGAATTACATCTTGATCAAGTTCGTGGAATTGAAACTATCAGCATTGCGAGCTTGTCTTTGAAAATATTTAGATTCTTCGATGTGTTCAACACCTCCCATCTTAGCATATCAGGTGAGAAACTTGAAGACATAGTTGTGGGCTGGTATGTTGAATCACCTAGCAACAGTTCTTTAAATATTTGTGCCCCAAATCTGAAGGTTTTGAGTTGGAGTGGGAAGTTGATGAATCACCTATCTCTGGGAAAGTTCAGATGTTTGGAAGCTGCTGTGCTTCGTCTAAGGCCTGATGCAGATGAAGTAGACAAAGTGTATGAGGTTTTTTGCAGTTTGTGCAAGGTTAGAGCTCTTATGCTAGATGAAGCAACCATTAAGGTAAAGAAAAAACAGAACCTTTCAGGCTGAGATCTTTTGTTTTCTTTTCTTTTCTTTTCTTTTGTTATGTTTATGTAGCATGGACTAGATTCTTTTTGAAGTTGATTTGTAGTATGGCAATGGAAGTTTTGGCTTATTGATGTTCATTTGCTGAACATTATTGATCACATTTGAAGTTTTAAGTTGCATGGATAATAACAATGTTGACTTATTGTTTTCCACTTCAGTTGGAATTTCACAAGTCAATTGACATATAACATTGCAGGCTCCATTCAGTAAAGGATCGATGCGAGCTCCAATATCTAATATTCATTGTTTGACAATGGATACTGGACGCATTACTGACGAGTTGGTTCCGGCAATAGCTTCTCTCTTCAGAGGATTGCCTAATCTCTATATTCTTTGTATACAGTATAAACCCCCTCTAGATGGTCCTCAGTCTAATGTAAGTCTCTCTCTCTCTCTCTCTCTCTCTCTCTCTCACACACACACACACACACAAAACAACTTTATTCATAATAAAATTTGACTTATAAAATTTTCACTTGAATTTCTTGTCATCCTTTTCCTGACCAGACATCTGGGTTTGATATGGGTTACTGGAAGCTGCAAAATCTTGCTTTTATTGATCAGCTGAAGGTAGTCAGCATTGAACTTTGCAATGACTCCAATGTAATTGATTTAGCAAGGTATATTCTCGAGTGCGCTCAGAATTTGCTGCAAATGATTGTTATTTCTCCACCCCTGGATTCAGATGCAGTTTCAAAGAAGTTAATGGAAAGCAAGATAGTTTCCGGTGCTACGGTTGTCTATCGTGAAAGAGAGAAAAGAGGATAATGAAGCTCCTCTGGCACTTTTCAGAAGCTAACTGTCATAACATCGAAAGTTTAGCATCAACGTTGACAGATCCATTTTGTGTATAAATTAGATCTGTATTTTTTTCAGATGTTAACCAGCAATGTTCCATGAGTACTGCTATATATTCTGTTCTTGTACTGGGTTGACATTCGACAAGGCATTAGTTCGCCTTAGCATCTCTTTGTGACATTGTGTTGTTGCCTTGTTGGCTCTTTTCTTGTGTGCAACTAAATACTTGTATTGAAAACAGCCATGGGTAGCAAGACATAGAAGTTGATACATCCTCTGAATAACAGAGTTGGTTACGGCCTTGGAGTAAATTTTGAATTTACATCATGTCACTATCGTATGAATAATTGAATATCATCATTTGTATCACATGTTGATTTCCATTTGCACAGCGGCAGTGGGGTAGCTAGAAAAAATAATTAGAAGGGTCATAATATATATAAATAGCAACGATCATATTAAACAATATCATTAATTAAAAAAATTTACATGAATTTGTTTATGTTATTCTTCAGATAGTTTAAGAACATAAATCATTACAATATGAAAAAATAACAAGATTCTCTAAAACAGCTAAATCTGTTTATGACAATTCCTCATATGTTATATTTTTTTTCATAATGGCCGGTTTCGTTATCAAATATTCCTTCATGGATATATAGATATACATACATACATACATATATATATACGGAGCCGTTCAGAGACGAACGTCTGCATGGTCCTTAAAGTGCAAACGTCCGCATGGTCCTTAAAGTGCGAACGTCCCTCTGTTCTTCACCCTCCAACGCTGACGACGGTGTGCCTCCACCCCAAAAGACTCCAGCAGCGTCCCCGACCACTTTCCCTCCTCAGCGAGTCCGTTCTTTTCCAATTTTCCGGCAAGATCAATCTTGTTTGAAGTTTTTAGTGATCTCGCCGGAAAATTAGAAAAGAACGGACTCGCCGGGGAGGGAAAGTGGTCGGGGACACTGCTGGAGTTTTCTGAGGTGGAGGCACGCCGTCACCGGCGCCGGAGGGTGGAGAACAGAGGGACGTCCGCACTTTAAGACCGGTGCGGACATGCGCCTCTGATCGGGCCTATATATATATATAATTTCTATAGCATGATGTTAGACTCAAAAGAATTAGTGT